>JAQQTP010000063.1:5476250-6970000 GCA_029884605.1 Ormosia emarginata
TCTCAATCATGTAAAAATGTTCCACCATTTTTAAATCGCGTAGCGATTTTTCAACAATACCTCAAATGCGTAAAAATATTTAAACGCTTTCCAAACTGCATAGAAATATTTCAATGTTTTTCAAATTGCGTGGAAATATTTAAATGTTTTTCAAATCGCGTAGCTTAAAAATCACGTTTTTAAGTTACGTAAATCATTTTTCACCATTTTACGACCACGTAAAATATTCCTCAATATTCCAAACATTATTTTGAACTTTCAAACAAATCAATATCATTTCCAACATCATTTTTCACATTTCTCCTTTAAGAAATCCTTTTCTCAAAATAACATGACTTCTCACATTATTTTCCACATTTTTCTTACTCAAGAAAATTTTTTAATACAATATATTCCACAAATTCACCATTTCATTGAATTAAATCAATGTTTCTCACTTAAAATTCCCTAACCCTCTCGAAAACCCAAAGGATGAGTTTTATGTTAATAAATTTTAAATCATCAACGTTTCCTTTATAATTCAAAATAAATTCTCAAATTCAATTCTCTTTGAAAATAATTTGAGGTTCAAACCCTTACAACCTCTGTAACACCCAAAATTTCCAACCTCTTAAACAGTAATTTTGACAGTTAACAGAATTTCACTGTTTAGTATTTCTGAGCGCTGTAAAATTAATTTGATTATTCCATCAGCGTATTTGATCGTTTTGAGTGATTTACTCCGTGTCTGGAAAATAAAAATTTTTGGGCCGAGGAAAACTTTACGTAATTTAATTTTTACCGTTAGGTAATTAATTTACGTAATCTGATTGGATATTTGTGAATTTTCTAATTTTTGTGATTTTATGTGTGATTTTGAAATTTTTATGGTTTGTGGGCCCCACGAGGTGTATGTGGGCTCAAGTGGCCATATGTGGGCCCAAGTGAGTCCCACAAAGTGAAAAAATTTTCTACGCATAGAAAAATTTGTACTGTTTAGACAGAGACAGGGGATCTTACTAAACCTGAATCTGGAAACAGTTTTAGAAAATTTCTTGTACTGTATTTTATACTGTATTTAATTATCGGATGATAAAAATACAGTAAAAATATTATTTGTAGGATACAAGAATAAATATTATACTGCGTAGTCAACAAAGAGAGCTTGACTTGATTTATACCCTTGGATGAGAATACTTAGTTTGAATATTAACCATTGATTTAATCAAAGGTTAAGAAACAAACTTAATAAAGAAGCTTGGATAATAACCATTGATTTAATCAATGGTGTGAGAATAAGCTTGGTTAGGAAGACTTTGATATCAACCATAGATGTAATCAAAGGTGTAGAATTGGTCTTGAAAATGACAAAGACCATTTATAACCATTGGATTTAGATTAAATCAAGGGTGGAGATTTAATCTTAAAAAGTAACAAAGACCATTTATGACCATTGGATGAAGAATCAATCAATGGTGGAGATTTGGTCTTCTAAAGTAGCAAAGACTAATTAGGACCCTTGGATTTAAAATTTGAAGAAGCAATCTTGACCCTTAATTTTGGAGACACATCTAAGGGCTAGAATTTAAAGGAGAAAAATCCAATGGCCTAGATTTAGTCTTCTAAAATTAAAAATCTACCTAAATCCTAACCATTGAATTAATCAATGGCTAGAAATGCTTCAAATGGTGGCAAATAATGAAGACAACTTTATTGAATGCATTATGAAGAGAAGGTGATGGTTTTGGAGTGTTTAGAAGACAAAGAGACAAGCTTTATGTCATTTTTGCATGTCTTGGTCAAGTTAGACATCATAATGGCTTACTTTTGATTTTTGCACTCCAAGGAGAATGCTTGAAGGGGGGGCATGGTTTTGGTGCTGCATGAAGGAGTTTGGAAGACCATAATTGCATGCTTTAGTCATTATTGTCTTCCTTGGTCTTCATTGATTCATTTTCAAGAAGGAAACTTAGAAAATTTTCTCTCCATCTCCTTTCTTCTCTAGATTTCGCCAAGCCCTCCAAGAGCACCTTCCATCACTAAAAATTTCATCCAACTTGATTTTATAAACCTAAACATCATTCTAAGAACATCTCTAGTTATGAGTTTTTCCAAAATCATTCATCTTGATCTTCAAATTCAAGCTTCAAGTTTCTATCAAAAATAAAAAATTTCATCTTTGTTCTTCAAGAGATATCATTCGGTCAAAACCCCTAAAATCACCATCCAAGCTCTTTTAATTTCATCCAACCTTAGATCTTGAATCTCCATGATATTCTAAGCAACTTTCATGTTGAAGACTTCTTCTAAATCATTCATCTTCAAGGAGTTTCTTCAAGATCAAAGTTATTGGGTTTTTGAGGTGAAGTATAAGGAAACTTCATTTTCTTCTCTCTTTTTCATGATCTAAACCATGTTTGATCCATGGTTCCTCTTAATCAAGCTTAGTATACTAATTTTTATGTATTTTGTTTTGTATTTGAGAAGCCCTTGATGATGAAGGACTTGGAAAAAGAAGCAAAACAAGGAATTTTTGAGGATCTTCAAGAGGTAAGAGGGAGATCCATCTCACCAACCAAGTATGGTGGTGAGAGATGGTATTTTATTTGATGGATGTGGAATCCATGTGAGGATTCATATCCATGGTCATGTAATTAATTTGTGGGTGTTGATGAGCTTTGATTAATTTTCTATGCTTGATATGCTTTGCATGATTTTATAGCTTTGATGATATGCTTGATATGCTATACATGCTTTTATGGTTTTGATGGTATGCTTATATTATTTATGATGAAATATATATGTATATGCCATGACTTGATGGTGGAAAGGAAATTGATTTTTGGCTCTAATAGCCAAGGAAGAGCTACGGTTTTGATGCCCTTGATTAGGGTTCATGTTGAAAATTTTCAAAAACAAAAGAATTGATTTTTGAGTACTTAGAACATGGTGGATTTCGTACAAGACACCTCAAAATAGGTGTTCACAAATTAATATTTTCATGAAAGATGAAAATGGATGTTTAGAAAAGTAAGGAAAATAAACAAAGAATTTATTTTTCAAAGAGTACATGAATACGGTTTTAAAAGGATTTTTATTGATTTATTTTGTGTAAAAAATTTCTATGTGTTTTACTAAACATGAGATTTAAATGAAAATAGCAATGATAATTTTAAGGATTTGCAAAGAAAGTGAAAAAAGATTTGTAAGGAAAGTAAAAATGAATTTGAACAAATGGGTTTGGTTTTTATGACCATCGGTATTTCGATTTTGAAAATAAAGAATTTTTAATGATTTTGTTTGTATAAAACCATATCAATTTAGGAGGAAAATATTTGATGGCTTCAATGGCCAAAGACTCTACGATTTTTGGAGGTTGGAATAATTTTGGTTTTTATGAAACAAAGTAATTTTAAAGTGGAAACAAAATGTTTGAACAAAATGTTTTAGTATAAGGATTTGGAAAGGGAAATCAAAGTATTTTATCACTTTGAGAAATGAACTTTCATATGAAAATGAAAAAGAAAAGTTGCAAGGGTTTGAATCTTAATTTGTTTTGAAGAGAATTGATTTGGGAAAAATGAAGAATATAATGGTGTTTTGAAAATTTACTAACGTATAACTTATTTTCAAGTTTTGAAATACGTTAGAAAATGTTAAGTTTTGAAACGTTGATTTACATCAATGAAAAAGTGATTTTGTAAATTATATTTTGAAAAAAGAATTTCTTGAAGAATTTAATGGAATAATATTTTCTTAAGTAAGAAAATATATTAAATGAAGTGTAAAGTTATATTATTTTGAGAAAAGTTAAAAAAGAATTTTTAAAGGTCAAGAAATATTTTACGTAATGAAATTGTGGTAAAAAAATTATTTACATTATCTTAAAAATGTGATTTTTAAGTTACGTAATATGGAAAAAAATATTTCTACGCGATTTTAAATACGTTAAAATATTTCTACGCGATTTGAATTACGTTTAAATATTTTACGTAATCAGAATTACTATTGAAAAATCACTACGTGATGGAAAAGTGATGAATTATTTTTACGTGATTGTGAAAATAGCGAAAAATCGTTATGTGATTTGAAAAGTGTTTTAAATATTTTGAGAATGACGGAAAATGATTTATGCGACTTAAAAGAATGATTTTTAAGTTATACGATTTTGAAACAGTGGAAAAATACTATGCGATTTTGAGAAACGTATATTTTTACGCGATTAAGAAAAACGTTAAAAAATTAGTACGTGTTTTAAAAGTGCAACAGAAGAGTTGCGGTATTTTGAAAACGTAATATAAATTCTTGTATTGTGAAAACGTAACAGAAGTGTCACGGTATTATGAAAATATAACAGAAACGTTTCAAAATTTTGAAAACGTAACATAAGTGTTACGATATTTTGAAAACATAATATAAACATTTTGGAATTGTGAAAACGTAACAGAAACGTTTTGGAATTGTGAAAATGAAACGGAAATATTACGCAATTTTGAAAACACGACGAAAGTGTTTTATAACTATGAAAATGTGATAACATGATTTTTGCTGTTGAAAATACAGTATAATTTGGTGCATTTTATATGCATTGGAAAGAGATGCTTGTGATTGGATTTGGTGCATTATACATGCATTGGAAAAAAATATGCGTTGAGACATATGATACATTGAACAAATGAAATTGAAAAGATTTGGCCCTTTGGGGTTGGACTTGTAACATCCCGAAAAATATCTATTTGGTCATAATTCATCATTTTATAATATTCTTGATTTTTAGGAATTTTTCTAGAATTTTTTGGAAACGACGAATATTTTAATATATTCCTCGTTTTGCATGCACACTGAGCTGAGAATTGCTGAGGTCAGTGTAACGCTCCGGAAACTAATTATTTCGCCGCTAATAGTCATTTTCTAATATTTGTGATTTATGTGAATTTTTCTGGAATTTTTCGGAAACGACGAATATTTTAATATATTCCTCGTTTTACGTGAAACTCGAGCAGAGTCGGGAAAACGACTGTAGTGCTTCAAAAATTAGAAAATTATATGACGAATAGTCGTTTTATAATATTTGCAATTTTTGGAAATTTTTCGGAACCGTCGAATATTTTAATATATTTCTCGTTTTGCGTGCGCGCTGAGCAGAACCAGAGAAACGCGATGTTTTCTCTGAGAGCCTTGGACTATGGACATGTTGACGGGGGATCTTACTAAACCCGAGACTTGACACAGTTTACGATGTTTCATAATTTTCGAGAAATTCTAACAGATAAAATAAATCAATATAGCGAAAAATTCATCTGTCAGATTAATTAAATACTGACTTCTGTCAACTGTAACTATTATCCGTTGGGTAATAGGGTGTAATAAAAAAAATCCTATCACATTATCCTAATGTAATCTACTTTATGTCAAATCTATCTACTCTAATTCAAATTTAATGGTTAAATAATCAAAGCTTCCTTAAGAAGCTTTGACCCAAACATTGACCCATGTGCCTTAGCTTCTCTTAGAAGCCAATTTTCACTCTCTCTTCTCTCACCATGCACGGCTGGAAGCAGCCCCCAAGCAAGGAAAATTATCACATTTCATTAATTCATTTTATCACTTTAATTCATTTAATTCCAAGATACTTTCTCTCTCATCCGTTCTTCTTCTTCTTCTTCTTCTTCTTCTTCTTCTTCTTCTTCTTCTTCTTCTTCTTCTTCTTCCTTGAATTTTCTCTCTTCCTTCTCTCTACCATGAGCTACGGCCAGCTGCTCCTCTTCTTCCCTAATCTTCAGAAAAATTTCTTCTAAATACATATTCTCAATCCTCTCACCATTCTAAACACTTTTTCTTCTTGGAGTTTCTTGAAAATCCTCCATTTTCATCATCTTCTTCAAGCTCCAACTTTGAGCATTTTGGGTAAGTTTCAAGACCACTCTTTCTCCTCTCTCATTTTCGTGATTATGGTTTCTTTAATGACCATCCATGGTTCATTTTTCAAGCCTTGATGTTGTTTTAACAAAGTTGAATTTTTAGGGTTTTTGGAGAGGTGCAATCCGAAAATTCAAGAAGCTTCCTTGGTGTTCTTCTTGTTTTCTACACATTGATAAGAGGGAGACTACTCACTTCAACCACTTATGGTGGTGGGAAGACTTTGTGTGTGTGTTGATGGAGAAATCCATCCTTGTATGCTCTTTGTATGCTTGCTTGAATTATAAATTTTGTATGATTTAGTATTCTTGAATTTGATTGATACGTGATTATGCTCTTGAATATGTTTGATATATAAAATGTGCTTGATCATGTTGGGGTTGCTAAATGAAAAATTTGGAGTTTCCTACCTCAACATGGTGCCACGGTTTTGGCATGGAATCTTGGGCACTTGGATTGATTTTAATGAACTAAAAACCTAAGTGAACTAATGACAAGAAGTTAATACCTAAAAGAGAAGGAAAGAATGGATTTGAAGACTTGAAATGGAAGAAGGTGATTTGGGATTCACTATTGGGAGGCTCACGGTTTTAGGCTAGGAAGTGTAGGTAAATTGTGATTTAATTATGACTAGGGTAAGACTTAAGTTGATCAATGGATGGATGGAATTAAATGGAAGAAAATTTTGGAATGGAAACCACCATGAGGGCTACGGTTTTGGGGCCAAGAAATTAGGACTTTAGGTGAGCTAATTTAATAAGTAAACACCTTAAATGAATTAAAGGAATAACATACAAGATGTTGGCTTAAAAGGATTTGAAATTGGAACCATTGTGAGGCCATGGCCTCTAAGGTATTTTTGAGTGTAAGTATGTGATTTTGGTAAATTGGAAGCATAATGAATTAGGTAATTAAGAACCTATGTAATGGAATGGGAAATTGATAAGTTAGAAGAATTTGATAAAATCAAGACTTCATAAATCTTCAAGGACTAAGATTGAAAGCATCATGAGATTTAAGGTAATTCTAATTTAGTGAAGAACATGAGAGTGTGAGGCACTAGAACTTAAATAAATTGCAAGTTATGGGAAATTGAATTGCCTTGGAATGTTAAATTAATTTTATAAATTGATTTTGAACATGAACCTTGAAATAGGGAACAAATTCTAAGTTAGGGTCCATAATGAACCTAATGACGCATCAATTGACTTGATCCTTGTATTATGATGTTATGGGTCCATGTGAGTGGCCATTTGTATATTGATGCTTATATTGGCCTAATGTGGCATATTATGGAATCGTATGAGATTGTGGATCATACATGTTCATGCATAGTGTCTTATGCATTGTGATTGTCCTTGTGGACTGTTGTAAGGCCAAGTTGCCTAGGAGATTGAACACACCTTAGTGCGGGTGCGAATAGACAAGTGTGGGTCGTGTTATGACCTCGGGGGCATCGGGGTGCAGGTCCCTCACATGGACAGTTTAGAGCTCCTCTGTGCCGTGGGACAAACCGATGCAAACACACCCACGATCCGGACTTGACACTGTCCTATATCGTGATCTAGTGTAGAATGTCTGTGCAATGCCATGATTGTGCACGAGAAAATTTATTGATAGCACTGGCCTCGGCAGTAGGAGTCACGAGACATGTCTCCGATCTTTCTCTCTCGATTGTTTGGGTTTAGCTCCATGGAGTAGGACTTTGGGAAAACATGCATATGAACTATGATATATTCTATCATTATTAATGTTTATTTCCTGTAACTGTGACTGATTTGATTATTATTACTGTGATGATTGTCTGATTGTTGCGTTGATTCTTGGAAATACTATTGTGATCTGTCTACTATTGTCTGTTGTTGTTCTACTTTACTATAAATATCGTTGTTATTATTAATTCTTATTATTGCTTACAATTGCATTGCTTTTGTTATAAATTCATTTCTGCCGTTGATAAATATATGAACTGTATTGCTTTATGGGCGGTCTGCGCCGTCTCGTTTTCTTACTGCCATAATGGTAATGAAAGATGGGTGTCTCACCTCTTTCCTATATCCTTGTATGTCTGTTTTATACTTATATTGTTAAAAGATCGTGAAGAAGATAAGGAGGGACCACATTTTGGTTGATTGGATTGGGCGTTTGGACAAGGTTTCTTCGGCTACGTACGAGTGCAGTTGCGTGGAGGCATTGATGCGACTTGTTGACCGGGACTCGAGCGTCGTATGTGTATATGGGGTTGCGGCTTTGTGCGCTAGTAGTACCTATCCCTGGGTCACTACCTTTCCCCTTTTTGTGTTTTATTCCATTTGTATTTTATTGGACTCGTAATTATTATATTCTATGTCATCGTGATTTGTGTAAATTGACTATATATATATATATATATATATATATATATATATATATATATATAAGAGATATGATTTTATTTCAGTGGTTGTATCATGGCTTGAATATATTTATATTTCATTCGAGGCTCATATTTTCTACCTATGCAAATTGTCAAAGAAAAAAAATATAGACTCTTGAGAATTTAAGTTACTGTTATCATGACTGTGACACACTTAGATTTAGTAACTGTGGTGTAATGACGATTATGCTCTGGTTGCTACATCAAGGGGTGTTACAAGACTTGCACGGATATATTCGTGCATTGTATATGGCCCTTGTGGTTGAAGAGGGAATGAGAATTGATAGTGAGGTCTATGATGGATCTTGGGGGCGTCGAGGCACGGCGGTCGACCAGTGGACAATTGGCGAGTACCCTGTGCCACTTGGCGATGCAGTCCGTTGCAACACATTGACGATACCCGACAAGAACACGATTCTTTTCAACAACTGGAAGATTGTCTTTGGGCTAAGGTTGACAATGATGAGCATTCTCCTCGAAATTGTGAAAACCTCCATGGAGTTGTTTTTGAAAAAGCGAGTCTATGTGCACATGCATAACATATGCATAAATTTGAGTGTCCATATCTGCATGATATATATTAATTGAGGAATATTGGCTATGACAATTGTTTTGAAATACTTGGATGATGATGATGACAATCATGTTGATGGCATTATTGTATTATTGTGTGATGATAATAATGTTAATAGTATGATGATGATAGTTGATTAATGTTGAGTGCATTATTGAAATTCTGGTATGACATATCTGTATGATATTGTTGTTTGTGTTATCTCTGTGCTGCCATATTGGTATTGGCGTAGGTGATCTCACCTCTTTGTTATGTTGTTTGTTGTGTCTGTACTGTTAAAATAAAATAATAGAAGGATCAAGTTGTCTTAGACATAACGGGTGATGGATACTCTGAGATTGGTGACAACAATAAGGAGTGGACATTCAGGACTCGAAGGAGTGCAGTGTTAACAAAGAACAGATGTAGAACAGATGTCTGATGCAACAAGATGGATACACAACAGAATAAGTATGTTAAGTTTTAACGTTAGTGTTGTACCGTGCTATTAAGTAGGACCCGTCATGGGGTTTGCTACTGTTAAAAAAAAAAAGTCTGTTAATTTTATATTTCTCTTTAAATTGTGAAATATTAATTGGTGTCAATATTGCATAATGAATAGTTGAAATATGATTTTCAATATTACCTAATATTTTCAGTAAGTTTATGTTTCAGTAAAGAAAGAAATTTTAAAACCCATCTTTTTATAACTCAAACCTTGTGTGAACTTCTTTACAGATTTTGAGTCGGGAGTCAGACATGTGATACCCTAGGGAGGGTGTTACAACCTCTATTTTCCTTTCATAACCAAAATTTCTATTTCTCAAGTGATAAAACACTCTGATTCCATTTTCAAAATCCTTGTACTAAATCAAATTATATTTCCACTTTCAAAATCACTTTGTTTCATAAAACCAAGGAATTTACAAGCCTTCAAAACCATGGTACTTGGCCATTGAAATCATCAAATATTTTTCCTTCTAAATCAATTATGTACCATTCTTATTTTTACACAAACAAAACCACTAAAATTTCTTTCAAAAACCGTGAGACTCTTGGTCTTTGAAACTAATTCATTTGTTCATTTTCATGTTTACTTTCTTTGCAAATCCTTAAAATCATCAACGTATTACCCTTTTCATCTAAAATCTCATGATTAATAAAATGTTTCGAATCTTTTGCTCCAAAAATATTCTTGAAGCCGTGCCTCTGTGGTTCTTTGGAACCAAAAATTATTTTCCTTTCCATCATCAAATCATGGCATACATATACATATTCATCATATATATCATAAGCATGCCATAAACAAAAGCAATAAATCATGCAAAAATCATATCAAGCATGAACAAATAAATCAAACACATAAACACCCACAAATAATTACATGACCATGGATATGAATCCTCACATGGATTCACCATCCATCAAATACAAAACCTTCTCTCACCATCATACTTGGTTGGTGAGATGGATCTCCCTCTTACCTCTTGAAGAATCTCAAAAGCTCCTTGGTTTGCTTATTTTTCCAAGTCCTTCACCACCAAAAGCTTTTCAAATACAAAACAAAACACAAGTTTATTAGCATATGAAGCTTGAATAAGGAGAACCATGGATCAAACATGGCTTAGAACATGAAAAAGAGATAAGAAATGAAGCTTCCTTACACTTTACCATAAAAACCCTATAACTTTGTTCTTGAAGAAAGTCCTTGAGTATGATGGATTTAGAACTTGCTCCAAACTACAAAGTATCTTAGAATGAGGTATAGATTCAAGAAATAAGGTTGTATGAAATTAAAGAGTGATGGAAGATGGATTTAGGGTGCTTGGTAGAACCATGCTTGAAGAGAAAGGAGAGAAATTTGTTGAAGAGCTTTAGCTTTTGGAAATGATCAATAATGACCAAGACAACTAATAATGGTCTTCAAACGTTGCTTTAGCTCCTAAATCAACACCAAAACCGTCCCCCCCCTTCTTCCTTCTTCAAAATGTGACCAATCTCACTAGCCACCATTTTAAGCCTTCTTAGTCATTGATTAGATCAATGGTTAGGATTAATGTAGATTCTAGGTTTAGCTTTAGATTAGAAGACTTAATCTAGGCCATTGGATCTTTCCTCCTTAAAATCCTAGCCATTAGATGTAGCTCCAAAATGAAGGGTCAAGATTACTCCTTCAAACTTTACATCCAATGGTCATAAATGGTCCTAGCCATGTTATAAGACCAAATCTCCACCCTTGATTTTTATAAGACCAAATCTCCACCCTTGATTAAATCAATGGTGGATATCCAAATCACCAATGTTAACTACGCAGTGCAATATTTATTTTTTTATCTGCTATAACCCTACGAATAATATTTTTATGGTATTTTTATCACCCGATAATTAAATACAGTACAAAACATAGCAAAAGAAAATTTTAAAAATTGTTTCCGGATTTAGGTTTAGTAAGATCCCCCATCTCCGTCCTAATAGTACAAATTTTTCTGGTCGAAGAAAAATTTTCACTTTTCGAGACCTACCTGGGCCCACATACAGCCCCCTTGGGCCCACATACAGCCCATGGATAATATTAAAATAATCGAAAAAACATAAAAATTTCATAATCATCCACAAAATCATAAAAATTATAAAACTTATGAAAATCAAATCAGATTACGTAAAATAATTAAGACTTAATAGTAATAATTAAATTACGTAAGATTTTCACTAGCCCGAAAATTATTATTTTCTTGACACGAAGTAAATCACACAAAACGATCAAATGTACTCACGGAATACTCAATAATTTTACAGTACACAGAAATCACTAAACAGTAGAATTCTGTTAAGCTCGTCAAAATTACTGTCAAATAGTTAGAAAATTTGGGGTGTTACAATACTCCCCCTCTAAAAAGAAGTTTCGTCCTCGAAACTTAATAAACCTGATTTCACACCCTCAGAATAAATATGGATATATCTTATCCTCCAACTCCCATGTTGTTTCTCCACTTACATCATTCCAAACTATTTTAACCAATGAAATATCGTTGCCTCTCATTCAACTTCTCCTGATCAAACAGATATCTCGGATTCCTATGATTACTGAAGATGTTAAATGTTACTCCAGAAAAAAATTTCTCCGTACTTCTAATACAAACACAGCGGCTACCAACCTCCATTGATGCGTAAAATAGTTTTTCTCATGTAACTTCAATTTCCTTGAAACATATACTATAACCCTTTTATTCTACATAAGCACACATCTTAAACTCCGATGTAACACATCACAATGCACCTCCAATGTTTTACTAGGATTAGACAGAACTAATACCAGAGAAGTAGTCAAACACATTTTCAACTCATGAAAATTCTCCTTGTATGCATCAGTCCAAACAAACGCTTAATTCTTTCTGGTAAGGTAGGTAAGAAGTCCTGCGATCTTAGACAAATTTCTCAATAAATTTTCTACGAATTTATGTTACTGTCTTTGACTTTTCCCACTGAAAAACTATTTCAACCTTTGAAGAATCCACCGCAATCCCTTCCTTAGAATCACAGAACCCAAAAATTGAGCTTCATCTAACTAGAATTTTGCTTTTCGACAACTTAGCATATGATTACCTCTCCTTTAGAATTTGGAAAATCACACTGAGATGATCAGTATATTCCTCATGGTTCTTGAGAATAGATCAAAATGTTGTCAACAAAGATAATGACAATTCTGTCTAGATAAGAACGAAAAATTCTATTCTAATAATTTATAAATATTATAAGAGCATCCGTCACTCTGCACGACATCACTTGAAATTTCCTTGTTCTCGTATTGCTTCATTCTCCTGCCTTTGCTCCTAACAGGAAGTGTCTCACACATCGCGTCCTCTTTCAACAACACTGTATTAGATACTATGACATGGATATAAATAGGAATATCCTTTCTTGCAATTTCAATACATGAAATCATTATGAAGATTAGAAAGAAAAAGGTAACGAAACTATCTGATATGTTGCCAGACATATTCAACAAAGAATTTGATGTTGCCCGACTTTTAAGAACGAATTTTCTGGAATACTAACACTTTAATGAGACAATCTCATAGGATATGGTTAGAAGCTAACCAATCCGTTTCAAAGATCACATCTATTTATGAAAGACATAAACAGATCAAACTAACACAAAAATTTAATCCATAACAATAATAGGATAATTTGAATAACTTCAGTAGCACGACAGGCTAATAATAGAAACAGAAGTAAACAAGTCAGAAGATAACGAAAACATGGATAACTCTAATTGATCTACAGGATCATATGCCATAAAGAATGAGTTGCCCCCAAAAATATACAGTATAATTTAAAAAATCACCTTCTATGGCATAGCCTCTCTTGTTTAGGTCTTCAGCTCGGAACACTCCCGTTCCATTCGGGGTATTAACTCTCCCTACTATCTGTTACTAACAGAAGACTTCATTTTTTTTTTGGTGGAACACAATCTTTGGAAATATGTCCAAGCTTTCTGCACAAATTATTTCCTTGGATGTACAATCCTTCGTTAAGTGCCCTCTTCCACATTTCTTACATAACAATAAAGACGTCACGGTCCAATTGGGTTTACTACTACAAGCACTTCCTCCACACATTTGCTGCTACTGCTGATTTCCCAATGATCGTAAATACGTTTTCCGCTGAAATTAATTTACTTTCCTATTATTCCTCCTTTGGAATGCCCAAATTCCAAGGTTACGAGATCTAATATTCCAAGAATGATTCTCTTTTATCAGATCCTGAACCTCAACTTCCAGTTCCCGTTGTTCAACGATCCTCTGTTTCGATTGTACTATCACGTCAGTTATCCTCTGCAGTGCCCCCATAGTTGCAACTGTATTATTAATGTCACGTTCGGCTTCCACACTCGTATGTCTGCTACGAACCATATCCTTTCTTTAAAGATGGACGAATCAAAATACAATGGAAACCAGATGTAACCATTTCAAATAAACATTGTTTCCTTTCAGAAATAAAAAACACAAAGAATACAACACAAGCAAAATAGACCTAACCACAAAACCCCAAAAGACTCAAACCGTGCTCTAATACCAACTAATGTAACACCCTCCTTAGGGCATCACATTTCTGACTACTAACTTATAATATGAAAATCAGTTCATAAAGGGTTTGAGTTATAAAAGGTGGGTTTCAAAATTTCTTCTCGTGGAAACTTAAACTTACTGATATTTATAAGTAATACAGAAAAATAGATTTAAACTAATTAAAACTCATATAATAGACACCACTAAATATTTAACAATTATTCAAGAAATATAAAACTTACAGACTCAAGTTTAAACAGTAACAAACCCCATGACGGGTCCTACTTAATAGCACAGTAAAACACTAACGATAAAAACTCAACATACTAATTTCGTCTTGTATCCATCTTGATGCGTCATGTATCTGTTTCTCCTCAAAACTATACACCAACTAATCTGGGATGGTCACTCCTCGATGTTGTCACCGAACTCATAATATCTACCTCTCGTCACGTCTAAGAAACTTGTTCCATCTACTATATAATTTTTTTAACAATATAATGCAAACACAACCAAACAATACAGTAAAGTGGCGAGATCACCTATGCCAATACCAATATGGTAGCACAGAGATAACACAAACAACATATCATACAGATACATCATACCATAATTACAATCATGTCATTAACATTATTTATCATCATCATCATCCAACATTCCTCAATTATTATATCACACAAATATAAATATTCAATATTTATGATAATACCCTCATCATTATCCAAGTATTCAACATTTCAATTATCATAACCAATACTCAATAATTATGCATGTGCACATAGACTCAATGTCCTACTCCATGGAGCTAATTCTCAGTTTGGATAAATTTATCCGAAAGATCTATCTGTACCAACATGCCTCATTACCACGTGCCATATTTCTCATATGTGTTTGCACATCTAGCATATACACGACAGTCTTTACTAGATCTTGATTAAGAATAGTGTCTCAGTCAGGATCATCGGTGCATTGCATCGATCTAACCCATGGTACATAAGAGCTATCAACTGCCTACTGTAGGCAACCTGCACCCCGATGCCCCCAAAGTCAACAAGTGACTTACACTACGCATATCGCACCCACTCAAGAGGTGTATGTTTTTCCTAGGCAAATAGCCATATCCAATCCATCGGACCTTTTCAATGCATGTTCAATGCACCAATGCCAATCACAAGCAAAATTCATCACTTTCTCATACAATGTTCATACACTAGTCCAACAGTAATCCTACTGTTTATTCAATCGCGAAATCATATTATTACATTTTCATAGTCGCACAACACTTTCATCGTGTTTTCACATTCGCGCAATATTTCAGTTACATTTTCACAATTCTGCAACATTTCCGTTGCATTTTCAAATCGCGTAGCAATTTTCCATCATTTTTCAATCACGTAGTGATTTTTCAACGTTTTCTCAATCACGTAAAAATATTCCACCATTTTTAAATCCGGTGGCGATTTTTCAACAATATCTCAAATGCGTAAAAATATTTAAATGCTTTCCAAACTACATAGAAATATTTCAATGTTTTTCAAATTGCGTGAAAATATTTAAACATTTTTCAAATCGCGTAGCTAAAAAATCACGTTTTTAAGTTACGTAAATCATTTTTCACCATTTTATAACCACGTAAAATATTCCTCAATATTCCAAACATTATTTTGGACTTTCAAACAAATCAATATCATTTCCAACATTATTTTTCACATTTCTCCTTTAAGAAATCCTTTTCTCAAAATAACATGACTTCTCACATTATTTTCCACATTTTTCTTACTCAAGAAAATCCTTTTTGCAATATATTCCACAAATTCACCATTTCATTGAATTAAATCGATGTTTCTCACTTAAAATTCCCTAACCCTCTCCAAAACCCAAAGGATGAGTTTTACGTTAGTAAATTTTAAATCATCAACGTTTCCTTTATAATTCAAAAAAAATTCTCAAATTCAATCCTCTTTGAAAATAATTTGAGGTTCAAACCCTTACAACCTCTATTTTCCTTTCATAACCAAAATTTCTTTTTCTCAAGTGATAAAACACTCTGATTCTATTTGCAAAATCCTTGTACTAAATCAAATTATATTTCCACTTTGAAAATCACTTTGTTTCATAAAAGCAAGGCATTTACAAGCCTTCAAAACCGTGGTACTTGGCCATTGAAACCATCAAATATTTTTCCTTCTAAATCAATTATGTACCATTCTTTGTTTTACACAAACAAAATCATTAAAATTTCCTTCAAAAACCGTGAGACTCTTGGTCTTTGAAACTAATTCATTTGTTCATTTTCATGTTTACTTTCTTTGCAAATCCTTAAAATCATCAACGTATTACCCTTTTCATCTAAAATCTCATGATTAATAAAATGTTTAGAATCTTTTGCTCCAAAAATATTCTTGAGGCCGTGTGCCTCTGTGGTTCTTTGAAACCAAAAATTATTTTCCTTTCCATCATCAAATCATGGCATACATATACATATTCATCATATATATCACAAGCATGCCATAAACAAAAGCAATAAATCATGCAAAAATCATATCAAGCATGAACAAATAAATCAAACACATAAATACCCATAAATAATTACATGACCATGGATATGAATCCTCACATGGATTCACCATCCATCAAATACAAAACCATCTCTCACCACCATACTTGGTTGGTGAGATGGATCTCCCTCTTACCTCTTGAAGAACCTCAAAAGCTCCTTGGTTTGCTTCTTTTTCCAAGTCCTTCACCACCAAAAGCTTCTCAAATACAAAACAAAACACAAGTTTATTAGCATATCAAGCTTGAATAAGGAGAACCATGGATCAAACATGGCTTAGAACATGAAAAAGAGATAAGAAATGAAGTTTCCTTACACTTCACCATAAAAACCCTATAACTTTGTTCTTGAAGAAAGTCCTTGAATATGATGGATTTAGAACTTGCTCCAAACTACAAAGTGTCTTAGAATGAGGTATAGATTCAAGAAATAAGGTTGTATGAAATTAAAGAGTGATAGAAGATGGATTTAGGGTTCTTGGCCGAACCATGCTTGAAGAGAAATGAGAGAAATTTGTTGAAGAGTTTTAGCTTTTGGAAATGATCAATAAAGACCAAGACAACTAATAATGGTCTTCAAACTTTGCTTTAGCTCCTAAATCAACACCAAAACTGTCCCCCCTTCTTGCTTCTTCAAAATGTGACCAATCTCACTAGCCACCATTTTAAGCCTTCTTAGCCATTGATTAGATCAATGGTTAGGATTAATGTAGATTCTAAGTTTAGCTTTAGATTAGAAGACTTAATCTAGGCCATTGGATCTTTCTTCCTTGAAATCCTAGCCATTAGATGCATCTCCAAAATGAAGGGTCAAGATTACTCCTTTAAACTTTACATCCAATGGTCATAAATGGTCCTAGCCATGTTATAAGACCAAATCTCCACCCTTGATTTTTATAAGACCAATTCTCTACCCTTGATTAAATCAATGGTGGATATCCAAACCACCAATGTTGACTACGCAGTGCAATATTTATTTTTTTATATGCTTTAACCCTACGAATAATATTTTTATGGTATTTTTATCACCCGATAATTAAATACAATACAAAACATAGTAAAAGAAAATTTTAAAAACTGTTTCCGGATTCAGGTTTAGTAAGATCCCCCGTCTCCGTCTTAACAGTATAAATTTTTATGATTGCAAAAAAATTTTCATTTTTCGGGACCCACCTGGGCCTACATACAGCCCCCCTGGGCCCACAGATAGCCTATGGATAATATTAAAATAATCAAAGAAACATAAAATTTCATAATCATCCCCAAAATCATAAAAATTATAAAACTTATGAAAATCAAATCAGATTACGTAAAATAATTAAGACTTAACAGTAATAATTAAATTACGTAAGATTTTCCCCGGCCCAAAAATTATTATTTTCTTGACACGGAGTAAATCGCACAAAATGATCAAATATACTCACGGAATACTCAATAATTTTACAGTGCACAGAAATCACTAAACAATAGAATTCTGTTAACTGTCAAATAGTTAGAAAATTTGGGGTGTTACACCAGAGCCCCATATTCCTTAGGAGATGGCCGACGCGAGTGCAAAGCTTCGCCAGATTGCCACTATGCAGGCATACACTGTTGAGAACATTCGATGGCTGATGGAGGTCCTAAAAATCTCCACCCATGACTTCCCCATTCCTCCATACCCACCCTTCGATGGTGCCGGCCCATCTCACCAGCAACAGCAGCCACCCTACCTTCTTTTCGACAGAGCTGGCCCTTTGCATCAGCACCAGGATCTCGTTATCCCAGATGATGACTGTGGTGGTGACACTGAGGTCTTCGCTGATGTTGATGATGAGTAGCTTGGCATATTTCAGGGCAATCTCCATCATTATTTATTGTCATTTCTTTATATTATTTTCCCCATGTATGATGTACAATGCATACACTATTTCCCTTGAGTTTGGGAGGTGTCTTAGTATTTTGGTATATACATATTTTTTTATCAGTGTTTAAATATTGTTAGTTTAATTATTGATATTGTTGGTATTATTTTTTATTTACTATATGATTTGGTGCACATAATGGTTGATTTGCATGATTGATTCTTGTGAAATTATTTGAATGTTTAACATGATGCCATTTGCTATAGTAATGATTGCCCAATGATAATTAGGGATGCTAATTCACTTCAAACATTTGTGTGAATCCCTATGCGATCTTGGAAGCATGCCAAACAATCTAGATTCTTTTTATGCATGATAAATTTTCCATTCCTATGCTTGTTTGGGCTTGGATTGGATTTCAGTGCTTTTCTAGAGAATGGTTATGACAAGTACACATGGATGTGTCTTGCATCTCTGAAATTGTTTTGCAACTCTCTTTAAGCGAAATCCTTAGTTGTGCATAATTGAGGAAATGAATAGGGCATTCTTAGGACCGATTGAGCCTTTTAAGCTTACCCTTTAATGATGATATTCATAGGTCCCTTTTGAAGCTTTTTTATTGTTGGCCTTATTTGTTTCTCATTACCATTATGTTCGTTACTATGTTAACCATTCTAATGCAAGTGAAAAGCATTACATTTTCTTCCTACCATTAATGTTTGTTGAGTGCATGATATGTTATTTCTTGAAGTGAGTTCTGTGATTAGGGGTATTAATATTTTCAAATACAAAAATGAGCTTGAAGGAACCAAATGCAATAAAAGAAAAAAGAAATTGCATTGTAAAAGTAAAAAGAAATAAAAAGAGAAGAGATAAAAGCAAAGCAAACAAAGAAAGAATAAAAGTTAAAAATGAAAAGCATTGCATGGTTCTGGCAAGTTTTGATCTTCCACTATTGAATATCCTGCTAGTTTCACTTGTTCTCAAGTCTTGAAATCGCATATTTTTGTTTCTCAATGTTTGTTTGTTATCATTTCTCCTTTTTTCTTCACCCCATAACCATAGCCCTACTTTATAAGCTGATAAAGCCCCTTTTGATCCTTATTCATGTGTGATTTAAATTAGTGAAGAGAGAATTGCATTACAATTTTGTAGATTCTTTGATTGATATTCATGTATTTGCTCATAAGCTTATCTAGTTGAGTATGATTTGAAATGAAAAGGTTTGACTTGCATGTTTCTGGGAAATAAATAATGCATGATTTGAAGCTTTAATTGTTAGTATGAATGGGATTGTGTATGTGTGAACTAGAATTTTGAGGCATGCATATTCTTTGAGGTTTAATGCAATCATCATACACTCGTGTTTTAGTTGAGCTTGTCTTTGCAATTATAGTCTGACTTTGTTTTGCTTGAGGACTAGCAACAACTTAGGTTTGGGGGTGTGATAACTCCATAGAATGTAGTTATTTGTGCCCTATCTCTATGTATTATTGATGGCTTTGTCCTTGTTGTGATGCATCGTTGGAAGGCTTTAGCCTCATTTTCATGTAAAATCCATGTTAAGGTCTTCCTTATCAATCTTGTTTAAATCCTTCCTAATCTTTGATTGGATTGAGTTTGATTGCATTTGTATTTAACTGGTTGATTTCTCAATTGTAGGATGGTCCCAAAAGAACTAACTTGAAGCAAGCAAAGGTCCTACAATGGAAGAGAAATCACAAGGCAAGCTCCAGAACATCACGCTACGGCACAAGGAACTACACGTCGTGGCGTCTTGCTCTCTGCCTGTGCACCCTGTCATCCCGAGGCTTTCACGCCGCAGAGCAAGGAAGTGAATGTCGTGGCGTTGGTGCCCTAAGTTTTGCACGCCGCGGCATATGTTGTTTAATGTTGCGACGTGACACACTAAATCTGTGTGTCTATAAATACGTGGAACACAGATTTCAGCAGGGGGGCTCCTAGTTTTTTCTATTTTTCTTCCCTTTCTCTCTCTTCCATCTCTCATATAACATTTTGGGGCTTTTGCCTATTGGAGAATCCAGCAGCTAAAAAGGCATTTTGTGGTTGAAAGAGGATTGAAGGATCCAAGATAAGAGGTTCTCTTCATCTTGGAAGGAGATTCAAGCTTCAAGGCTCAACCAGTTGGGGCTTCTTCTTCTGTTTCTTCTTCTGTCTCTCTCCCTTTTATCTTGAATACAGATTTTTGTATTACATTTTCATATTCAATGTGTAGCTAGCTATATTTAGAGTATTCTTTGAATCTTCTTTTGAATATTGATTGATTTGTACCCTTTTGAGTTTATATGAAAGATTTGGGTTTTGTTCTATCATATTGTGCTTAATGCTCTTATTTGTCTAATCAACTTGTGGGTGATTTGTTGAAATCTATTGTGCCTAGACATAGGACTTTAGGTTTTAGATCATTTGTATGATAGATGCATGTTCGATTTCATTCCAATGGCGGAGTGGTTTAATTTGTTAATAGGATGGACATATACCTATTAGCTGTGCATAGTCTTAGTTAAGAATCGATCTTAATGCTTGTTGTTTGCTCTGGTTCTCATGAACGCATAGTGAACTAGGCGAATAGCATAGGGTTAATCATCCTAGACATAGGCTTTTAACTAAGTTATTTTCTCAGGCTAACCTAACCTAATCGTTTGTTTATTCAAAAGAATTGCATGTTATCAATTGAAATAGGAGGTGAAGAAGGAGTCTCTATATTCTCTACCTATCTTTATTTTTTTCTTTATGCATTGTAATTTATTTATCAACCCTTTTTTCAATTTACGTTTGCTTGAATAGAATTAATTAAGATGTAGTTGAATATTTAGCATTGGAAGTTACCATAGTCCCTGTGGAGACGATCTTACTTATCATTTTTATTACTTGAGCAACCTGCGCACTTGCAGTTAGCAAAAGAGTGGTTAGTTTCTGACTCAGCAGTCAGTATGAGAATCGCTTATGACACTCACGTAACGATTCATGTAGCGTTCTCATGGCGAGTCTGTCCAGTACATTATTACTCTAATATGTACTCATGTGAAGACTTGATATCTCATATCCATGACCCGTGAGATGTGACCATCAGTCTACGCATATACTAGTCTCAATGCATTATTGTTGTCCTAATTAACAATAATACTTGACCAGGGACATTTAAGAATAGTATTTTATCCAATAAGATCTCACGATCAAGTCATCCACTTGATGTCCTACTGCATCAAACTTACTACTCTAAGGACTTTATTATGTTTATCAAAAAGGAACACAATAAATGAAATGCCTATACATATATATATATATATATATATTAAAAAATAACATAATATAATTTATGTAAATACAGACAAAATGTATCGGCCTTTAGGACATACACCAACAACTATAACCCATCGGTATCTTCCATCAGTATATGTTCACATTAGTTGACGCTATGTGGTGCCAACATTACTAATGGAACAACTGATAGATTATATGCACCAGCAACTACATCTGTTAGTATTTTCTTTGGTAATTGAAAAACACTTTCTCAGAAAAATGGTTCTTTTTATTATTATTTTTGTTGCTTTTTGCAACAATTTTCTATCCATCAATAATTTTTCATCATTGATCCATAAATTTCTAGTAATGCAACAAGAGTTTCTAAAGATTTTGGCAACGTCTCCCAAAAAACTAGGAGAACTCCAACTACAAAATTTTCTTATTCGAGTTATTCAACAATTAATGAATCAAACATACAAAGAATGAGGTAGTCCACAATATAGGGGGTCATGCAAGGGTATAAGAAGTCATATAGTGTTTTCAAATTCCTAACCATTCTAATGCACACCTCAAAAAGAAAACATCTAGATATCTCACCAAACAATATATGAGAAGTACTAACTTCTCCAAACTCGTTCTCCTTCATTTCTACTCTAACCTAGGAAATTTTAAGTCTTGTATAAAACATAAATAAGAATGAACACATCACCTCTCGTATACAATCAAAAAGCAATAGATGACCTACTTTAACTAATGACAAAATTAAACATAATTAGTAATTTAAAATTCTAACTAGCTCTAAATTTAACAAAAAAAAGAGAAAAAATTGTAACTAGTACAAACCTTAACAAGAATAAACCCTAACAATAATTTATAACAATTAAACAAATGCCTTAACCTGATTTATAAAGACTTTAGTTTTAAAACACTAAGTTTGGAATTGAGGCTAACCTCAAACCCTAACACCACTAACAACAATGTCAATGACATACTACTTTTCTCTATAATTAATGGACAAAATCATAACACTACTCACAAATCCTAATCAAAATCACAAAGATTTTAGTTACAAATCATTAAATTTGGAATTAGGGCTAGCTCTAAATCCTAACTCCACTAAAATGAACCCTAAACACCAACTAATAGAACCCTAAAACTACAAATACATATCAATATATACAGAGAGAAGGCGAGAAACTCACCAGTGATAAAAGAATGCCAAAAAAAGGTCAGAGATTCACCTAAGGAGGAGCTAAGAGCAAGAAAAACCAAGAGAGAATGAAAGATATGGGGTTGTTCACGAGGGAAAAAGACTCTAATCGCGAATAAGTGTAACATTTGCCAACAGGTTACTGATGGTTAATCCATTGGAAAGCCTTTCTTTAATGGAACATGCATTTCATAGAATATTGAATATTAATGGATTTCTTCTCATTACTAATAGTTTCATCTGTTGATAATTAAACCTTTCAATTCTTTGACATTTCATCTAATTCATCGGTATTTCATTGGTGTTTAATTTTAATTTCCTACCCATAATTAGCCACGAAACAATCAACAACTTAAAATAATTTATTAAAAAAAAAATATTTCACCTCTGAAATTACTGATGGACTTAGCGATGGACGATCTTTATGACAAAATTTATCATTTGTGAGTCCATTGGTATATTTTGGCACTATTTGGTGCCAAGTATGCCAACTGAATTACCGATAGGTACTTACATTGACACACAACTCTAGCGGTAACTTTGTCAGTGTTTTAAAATATAACTTTCATTCTTAAAATCCCTTCAATTTCATCTGTATACTTATCGATCATAGCAATCAATTTTTTTGTTATTCATGGCAACCATGACCCAAGAGGGGGGTGAATTGGGTGATCACAAACTTTTAAAACAACATTAGAAAATTAAGCGTTTTGAATCACTCAATTAATAAATGCAACAGAACATGCATAAATTAAGTTAATATAAAATATAAAGAATGTAGGGAAGAGAAAATCAAACTAAAAAATTTATCCTGGTTCAGCCACCAACCACTTGTGGCCTACATCCAGTCTCTAAGCTTAACTTGAGATTTTCTTCACTATCTCCTAGATTTCACAGGTGCTAGGAAAACCTTTGTAAAAGTAAGAGTACTCCTTACATCTTGGGATACCTCACCTTTGTGGTAGAGCCTCCAACTCTTCAAGCTTCATAGGTACTTGAAAAACTTTTACATGCAAGAGCACTCACAACACCTTTGGGATACCTCACCCTTTGTGTTTGGGCCTCATTATGTAACACCCCAAATTTCCTAACTATTTGACAGTAATTTTGACAATTAATAGAATTCTACTGTTTAGTAATTTTTGTGTACTATAAAATTATTTCAAGTATTTCGTGAATACATTTGATCGTTTTATGTGATTTACTTCGTATCAGGAAAATAATAATTTTTGGGCTAGGAAAAATCTTACGTAATTTAAATATTACTGATAAGTCTTAATTAATTTACGTAATCTGATTTGATTTTCGTAAGTTTTATAATTTTTATGATTTTGTAGATGATTATGAAATTTTTATATTTCTCTGATTATTTTAGTATTATTCTTGGGCTGTTTGTGGGCCTAGGTGGGTCCGAAAAAATAAAAATTTTTCTATAGCCAAAAAATTTTGTACTGTTGAGACGGAGAGGGGGGATCTTACTAAACCTGAATCCGAAAATAGTTTTTAAAATTTTCTTTTACTGTGTTTTGTACTGTATTTAATTATCAAGCAATAAAAATACCGTAAAAATATTGTTTGAAGGGTTATAGCAGATAAAAATAAATATTGTACTGCGTAGTCAACATTAGTGGTTATGACAACTTTATGACGGACTAATAGGAAGCAAGCTTAATGTTGAAGCCTTTGGATATCCACCATCGATTTAATCAATGGTGGAGATTTGATCTTATAAAATGGCTAGGACCATTTATGACCATTGGATGGAAAGTATGAAGAGGTGATCTTGACCATTCATTTTGGAGATACATTTAATGGCTAGGATTTCAAGGAGAAAGATCCAATGGCCTAGATTAAGTCTTCTAATCTAAAAGCTATACCAAGAATCTACATTAATCCTAACCATTGATCTAATCAATGGTTAAGAATGCTCAAAATGGTGGCTAGTGAGATTGGTCACTGAAGGAGTGTACATGGAGGGGGGAGGATTTTTGGTGATGGTCTTAAGCTAAAGCAAAGTTTGAAGACCATTATTGATCATTCTTGATCATTATTGATCATTTCCAAAAATCTAAAGCTCATCAAACTTTTCTCTCCATTCCTCTCCAAGCAAGCTCACAGTCAAGCACCCAAAGACCACCTTCCATCACTCTTTAATTTGAAACAACCTTACTTCTTGAATCTAGATCCATCTCACCAACCAAGTATGGTGGTGAGAGATGGTTTTGTATTTGATGGATGGATGGTGGTGAGAGATGGTTTTGTATTTGATGGATGATGAATCCATGTGAGGATTCATATCCATGATTATGTAATTATTTGTGGGTGTTTATGTGGTTTATGTGTTTTGCATGGTTTATTTGTGCTTACATGCTAGGTATGATTTTTATTGCTTTGTTTTTGGCATGCTTGTCATATATATTATGAATATGTATATGCATGCCATGATTTGATGATGGAAAGGAAAAGAAATTTTGGTTCCAAAGACCAAGAGGAATTTTGACCAAGACACCTCAAAATAGGTATTTACAAATTAATATTTTCATGAATGGTACAATTAGAGGATTTGAAGAGCAAGGAAAATGAACAAATGAATTGGTTTTAAAGACCATGAGTCTCACAATTTTTGAAGGGAATTTTAATGGTTTTGTTTGTGTAAAACCATGTATGGAACTTAGTTAATCTAGAAGGAAAAATATATAATGGTTTCAATGGCCATGTACCACGGTTTTGAAGGCTTGTAAGTGCCTAGATTTTATGAAATAAAATGATTTCAAAGTGGAAATGTAATTGATCTAGTACAAGGATCAAAGAAATGGAAACAAAGTGTTTTATCACTTGAGAAAAAAAAAAATTGGTCATGAAAGGAAAATTGAGGTTGTAAGGGTTTGAACCTCAAATTATTTTGGAAGAGGATTGAATTTGAGAATTTATTTTGAATTATAAAGGAAGCATTGATGATTTAAAATTTACTAACGTAAAACTCATCCTTTGGGTTTTGGAGCGCGTTAGGGAATTTTAAGTGAGAAACATTGATTTAATTCAATGAAATGGTGAATTTGTGGAATATATTGCAAAAAGGATTTTCTTGAGTAAGAAAATGTGGAAAATAATGTGAGAAGTCATATTATTTTGAGAAAGGTTGAATTGAAATATTGAGGAATATTTTACTTGGTTGTAAAATGGTGAAAAATGATTTACGTAACTTAAAAATGTGATCTTTAAGCTACGCGATTTGAAAAACGTTAAAATATTTGTACGCGATTTGGAAAGCATTTAAATATTTTTATGCATTGAAATAGTGTTAAAAAATCACTATATGATTGAAAAATGATGAATTTAACAGTAGAATTATTGTTGGACTAGTGTATAGACACTGTATGAGAAAATGATGAAGTTAACAGTATGATTACTGCTGGACTAGTGTATGGACACTGTATGAGAAAATGATGAATTTTGCCTGTGATTGACATTAGTGCATTGAACATGCATTGGAAAAGTCCAATGGACTGGATAAGGCTAATTGTCTAGGAGAGACGTACACCTCTTGAGTGGGTGCGATATACGTAGTGCAAGTCACTTGTTGACTTTGGGGGCATCGGGGTGCGGGTTGCCTACAATGGGCAGTTGGTAGCTCTTCTATACTGTGGGTTAGACCGATGCAACGCACAAATGATCCTGACCGAGACACTATTCTTAATCAAGATCTAGTAAAGACTGTCGTGTGTATGCTAGATGTGTAAACACATATGAGAATTGTGGCACGTGGTCTGAGGCATGTTGGTACAGACATGAAACCTACCGTTGGGACGTGAAACCTACCGCCCCAATACTTGGGCAAGTATGTAGTTTAAATAATGTCAAATATTTTTGAGAACCTAGTCTGTATCTAAATAATTTTGATAGTACTTATGTAATGTAAATGATGTAAATTATTTGTGATGATGCTTTAATATTTTTATTTTTCGCTAAGATTATCTTATTGATATCATGAAATTTTACAACTCGTATTTACGTTACAAAGCATATTTTATAATGAAAGGGGTAATTTAGTAATTAAGTAACATAAATGTGGCACCCTACGGTGGGTGTTACACTTTACAAAGGATACCTCACCCTCTTACAATGCTTTTAAGATGAAGATCAAGATTAGAAACTCTCACAAGAGTAGATATATAACTTGAAGAACAAAGGAATAGAAGGATTTTGCAATAAAGAGCTCAAAATATGATTTTGATGATTCAATAATCAAATCAAGTGTTCTAGAGTTGTAAAAACTTTAATCTACACTTATTTATAGAGCCTAAGTGATAAAATAGTTGTTGGTAGAATTTAGAAATGATTTCTTATGAAAACTAGTCATTTATAGTCGTTGGGAGCACTTCTAGCATGTCTTATTCGAATAATTATGTGTTTTTTCGAATAGGTCATTCTCTAGTTTCACAAACTAACTTTAAATAGTCATAACTTCTTCATTTCTCATCCATTTTAAGCAAATGACCACTCACTGGAAAGATCTTTGAGTCTATTTTCATATAAAAAAAATTTCAGAACAAAACACAAAGTATTTTGAAAGTTATGATCAAAATAGTAACCAAAGGTCAGCTTTTCAAAATTCAAACTTGACTATTTTTTATAGTTTTGAACTAGCACCATGACTGGCTTTTTAAAACATGTTTGTTGGGCATTTTAGCATGTAAGAACCATTTTTAAAGATTTAAAAATATATTTGAGCTCTTTTCTTGTAAAACCTCTATCTTTACATAGACGAAAGCCTAAAAGGACAAATTTATCAATTCTAGTCCTTAGGCTTCTTGAAGTAATCCAATCTTCCAAAAAAATTATTCTCTTAAAATCTTAAAAATACTTGGAATATCTTATTATTATCATTCTTCTTGAGTTGAGCATAATTGTGACCTTTTGCTTTCTTGTTGCAATGTTCACTCTTGGTACTTGGACTATCCTACAAAGTATTACTCACTTAAAACAAACATAGGTAATCTAAATCCATATTTTAATATCTTCATATGCATGATTCATAAATGTATAACTCTAGTTAGTCTAACATGCGTATAAGAATTTCATTGACACATCCAAATAAGACATTTATCAATTACTAATAGATATGTTGTATATAGGATGCAACAAAGAGCACTTTGCACATTTTCATTTAAATTGAGTTAATGGTATTTAAAAGTTGCAAAACCAAGTGCAAGTTGTTTCAAGTAGTAAATTCTCGGGAGTCCAGGGAATTGATGAAGAAAAAATTATTTGAGGTAAAGAGAAGATTTATCACAATACTAATGGTGATAAAAGTTGTTCACAGATGAAAAGGATTTGCTTAGGTTAGGAGATCAACTCTTGGCAATAAATTAAAGACAAGATTATTTCTTTTTATAACTCAATTGAAATCACACATAATAGAGGTTCCAATAAGAAAATACAACATTCAAAGTTCAATTTAGATTATATATATAATCATATTATAGTTCCTTTAATTATCCACTAACACTTATAAATGGTCTCAAGCATCCACTATGTCAACGTCTTGTCTACAATGAATCAAGTTCTTTATTATACAAGAAGAGTTTCTAAATTAATTGAAAACAACATACAACACATATAATGATTGTAACACCCCAACTTTTGAGTAAAGTACGATATTATCCTAAATGTACTATTTTATGTTTTCTATGAGTTATAAAATGAATTTGATTGTTTCATGATTGTATTTGACTGTTGTGTGTGATTTGCTCTGAGTCAAGAAAATAATAATTTTCTGGCTAGGAAAAATCTTAATTTAATTATTTGAATTTGAGGATCTTACTAAACCCAATTCTGAATGATACGTGTGTCAATCTTTTAATTTTTAGAATTTAAGCGTGCAATAAAATAATTTTATATTATTATAATATTATTTTATTTGACAGTACCTACTATCTCAAAAATAGTAGAAATCTGCTCTAAAATGGACCATAGACCCAGAAAAGTCTGTGGGACCCACGTTTAGAGAACCAGTCAACATTTCTGGCTAGATTAAATTCTAAGCCAATGAGAGCTAGTCAACATTAGTGACTTGAAATTTCTAGACCAATAGGAAGTAAGTCCACAAAAGTGGTTGGACTTGTTGATTTATGACTAGAAAGCTTAACCAAGTTAGCTTAAACCTAACTAAGTTAGTATAAGAAGCTTATATAGTAACTAAATGAAGTAAACTTAGTTAGCTACACTTTAGAGTTCTAGTTAGAGAAGGTTCTAATAATATCAAGACAAAGGCTAGTTATCCTAAGTAACTAGATAGTTAGACAAGTAACTAAGCAAACTAACTAAATGCACCTAAGTCTAACTAGATTGCATAAATGAACATAAACCTAGTTTGCACTCCCTTGGTGCAATTCGGCCACGGCTCTTCAAGAAAGATCAAGAAGTGCTTAGTCACTTGATGACTTGATTTCCTACACCAATGAGAAACAAGCTTGGAGACAAAGCCTTTGATATCCACCCTTGATCACATCTAAGGTTGTAGGGAGGTCTTGGAAGGTCAACAAAGGATGCCACCTCCATTGAACTCCACGACCATGCATAGGTGAGAAGACCATTTCACTTCATTCTTCATCTTTGCTATCACCTAAGCCTTACTTCTCTCTCTTCAAGAACACCAAGAAAAATTCCTAAGTCTTTCTCCTAGAGCCATTCGACCAACCCTCTAAACACCATCATCTACTCTTCTAAATTTTCATCTAACCTTGCTTCTCAAATCTAAACATCATTCTAAGAACATCTCTAGTTGAAAATTCTTCCAAAAAATAATTCATTTTGAGCTTAGAAAACCTCTTTGAAGATTTTTCCTACAAGGTGAAAATCTTTGTTTCTTATTTCTAACTTGATTTTTGATGTTCTAAGCCATGATTGATCCATGGTTTATATTTTTCTCTTATAGTTATAACTCTTTAAAATTTGTTTGAGTTTGTTAGGGATTCTTTGGAAGGTTACACGAAAATACTAGGAGGAGTTAGAAGGAGTTTATCTTCCCTTAAGGTAACAGAAAGATTTAATCTCATCAACCTTGTGTGGTGATGAGAAAATGGATTATATGTGTGGTGAAGAATCCATAAGGATTCATTCACTTGGTTGTTTAATGCTTTTCTATTTGTGGTTGATTTTATTTGTAAGCATGTCTATAGCTTTAAAATATATTGCATGTGTTTATAGATGTATGACTATTATTGTAGGATGTGAATAACATGTAAGGATTGCATGAGTGTTCCAAAGAACACAAAAGGAGCTCACGGCTTCACCAAGAAAAAGAGAACCAAGATGTTCTCAACCATTTTCTAAAAGAATGATTCAATTGATTTAAGTAAATTAATGAATTTGAAAATGATTTAGAAGATAGAAAATGATTTAAAGACCGTTTGTAAAGAATATGTTGAATTCGGCTAACTTGTATATTTGATTTCCAAAATTATTTTCTAAGGTAGGTTAAGTAGTTAACTGCAAAAGAATTCAATTTCAATGAATTTTTGGGGAATAAAATGAATGAACTTAGTTTTAGAAACCTAAATTAGAGGAATTTATTATAAGTAAGAAATAAAGTAAACACTTGAAAAATACTAATGTAGAGCTCACTCTTTGAGTTTTGAAGCACATTAGCAAGTTTCAAAGTGAAAATGATGGTTAAGGTTAAAATATGTAGTTTTTAAAAGAAAAACGTAGAAAATATCCTTTAATGAATTTTCTAGACAAAATGTTGTCAAAATTCACTAAAAATGGACAAATAATGAAGAAAGTTTCATAATATAATTATAACGTAAGGAAAATATTCTACGTAGTTGAAAAGTACTAGAAATAACTTACGCGTATTTAAAATAATGATTTTTGAGCTACACGGTTGAGAAAATAATTTAAAAATCTTACGCGATTGAGAAAATAATTTGAAAACGCTACGCGATTTTAAAAACGACGAAAAATATTTACGCAATTTAAAAACATTTGAAAAAGGCGACGCGATTGTGAAAACGTGATAAAATCTTTATGCGACTGAAAAGAACAGTGAGTTTTACTGTCGGGCCAAAGTGGTGGACTCGGACATGTTGAGAAATAGTACTGTCAAGTGGAGACGTACTATATTTAGAAATATTGATACTGAGGGTATTTATGTAAATATGATGACATATTGAGACTGAGGGTATTTATGTAATTATGGTTCTTATTCATGCATTGAGAGTTGTGTCAATTTTATTGAAATTGGCGATTGGCTGACGAGATGAATTACACTGTGTTGTGGGTGTGATAGCCGTAGTGTGGTTCATTGATTAAACTTGGAGGCTTTAGTGTGCGGAGGATTTCACATGTGGACAGTTGGTAGCTCCTCTAGACCGTGGTAATGGGCAACACACTAATGATCTCGATAAGCACTATTCTTAATCAAGATCTTGTGGAGACTGTCTAGTACAATACCTGTGGTGCATGACGTATTTGACTGTGTACTACTTACCACGATGTTTTGACTGTGGGCTATTGACAGGACGTTTGACAGTGTAATAGTTGGTTGGGCAGCCTGAGGTACAAATAGGTTTTTTCGGATCATTCTCTTTGATGTCTGTGTTTTGCTCCATGGAGTAGGAATGAGTCGGTACACATTTGCATCTATGATCTGCATCTTAAATGTGATTGTTTATTGTAACTTGTGATATTATGTATGATATGTTGATTTGAAATATTGTATATGACATGATAGTATGCATTATTGTATTAAATTGTGATATCTGTTTGTATTGTCGTTTTCTTTATTGTCATGCTGGTAATGATGTAGATTGTCTCACATCTTTGTATGTATTTTCTGTATTATTTTTACATTTTGTAAAGAGTTTGAGGAAAAGGAAGAGGAGCAGCCTTTTGATATTCAGTACCCGGAGGAACAGCAACCGAGCTACCAGTTTGAGGAAGGCGAGCCGTTAGATCACCCTTATCATTTAGATTGATTTCGTGGTGATGGCATTGCTTGATTTCTTTGGTTTTGTGAGACTCAATTTTCACGGAGGTTCGGAGGCCTGGCGACTGCGTGAAGATAGAGGATCAGTGGTTTATGTGGGGCGTCTGACTGTGACCCTACGTAGAGAGTTTGATGGAGCACCGATATTTACTACTACTTTGTATTTACATCTTGAGATGCCTTTGACACTGAGACGTTACTGGGGAGGACGTTTTCATACACCTAATGAGATCAGTAGTGTATCGACATCACTAACTCCTGTTCGTAGAGCTGCGAGACATCCAGGATTTCTGTCATCCGATGAGCCATCTGAGGATGATCCTTTAGAGGGTTAGAGATCTTTGATGTGCACTTAGGCATGTTTATATCTTAGTGTGGTATCGAACTTTTACTGCTTTGTTAAATATTTGTAGTTATAAATTATTTGGGTACTTGAAACAAAATCATATGTACATTATGGTGTGTAATAATAGTTTGTTTTGTTTTATGATTCGTTTTATTTTATTTAATGATATCTGCTATAAAAAAAATTTACAACTTATATTATTTATGTATTAAACATTTTATAACTTGGGAATAGTATTTATTATTGCATCGAAAATGTGACATCCTCATTAGGGTGTTACAATGATCACTTAAAAATATATCATTTAAGTACAAGAAGAAAATTAATCTAACTTCAACTTATGACCAAAAGCTTCATCCTTTCACCTAAGCAAAATGAAAATTAATTACTCATGAACAAGAAGAAAGAAAGAGATAAGAAGAGAGAGATGAACATAACTTCAATTTAGAACAAAGAAAACTACAACAAGAGAAACAAATAACACAATAGCATAATCTAAGCTAAGATCAAAGATGATCTGAATGAGCACCCAAGCTCCCTTTTACAGAGCTCAATAAGTACAAGATGACAATGGAGTTGTTTGATGATGAAGAATAAATGCCAAAGTAGTTGCTTGATGATGATGAATGAGTGGAAATTATAGAGATTCTTGTCTCCGAAATGTTTCTACTCTGAGCTCATGGAATGCATTAGAACCAGATCAAGTGGTCTTCATGAAAGTTCTAGGAAATGGTCTTAGCTTTCCATAGCCGCTAGTTTCAGCCAAAAATACCACCTACAGCCCAAGATATGACCCAATTACTGTACATAGGTCAGGCCCAACTTCAGCTCCTCTATTCTAACTTCCAAGCCCAATATCACCTTCAAGACTTCTGATATAGCTCTTGTGTTCTCATGAAAGTTGTTGATTTAGGTCTTAACTTTCAAATGGAATTAGTTTCATTCCCAAATCTATCCTATAACTCAAAATATGATTTGATGAGTATGCATAGGTCAAGCTGTCAGGTTCAGAACTCTAGATTTTGCTTCAACTCCAATTTGAGTTATCCAAACGTGTGTTCCAGGTCTTGAGGTCTTCGTGAAAGTTGTAGAAATTTATCTTAGCTTTAAAACAAGACCAAAATCACATCCATCAGATATTTGTAACTCAAATTATAGTCAGTTTACTGAAAAAGCGAAGTGAGAAGATTATACAATGAATGAAATATATTGCTATCAATGTGGCTCTTGCTATCAAGTAAATAGTTGTTAGAGAATTATCTTAACTTTCCAACAAGGCCAGAATCATATTAATCAGATAATTGCAACTCAAATTGTAGCCAATTTACTTAAGAATGCAATCACCTAAATTAATGAGAATTCAAGCAATAATTTCTTCAATGATCCAATTACGCTCAATTTCATAAAATGTGACAAAATGAACTTAATTAAGCCTAACTGAACCTTAAGAAGCCTAGAGAGAGGATTATAAATTGAATAAAATACATTGCTATCAAAGTCCCCAACACCAAACTTTTACACTCCCGGCTAAAACACATAAGACAAGAACTAGGGAACAAAGAAAAATAACACAAACTCAAAAGCTAAAAACTCTAAGGGATTCAATGAATCAAGAATAGCAACCAGTCATTCAAGGGATCAAAGCATTAATGAGGTAACATTTCTTCACATCTCAAACCATCAAGCAAGGAAACTTTAGTTAAAAAGAATGAATCAAGAATTATAGATCCTCACAAGATTCACTCTTAATTCTTTAAGCATTCAAAAGGTAAGTATTTCACTCAATTCAACTCATGAAAAATTGTACTACCATAAGCTTGCATATCTTCTACTTCTCCACTTCTCAGAATACATGCACACACAAATCACGAGGACTTTATTCAAGGTTGTAATAGGGTCAAGGTAAAAGAAGGTGGTAATATGGATTTGACAAGTTTAAAACCAAAGAGAATAAAAGAGCGTGAGAGCTGAGTTCAATTACAAGCATGAAAGTTCATCCCAACTTCACCTAATACAAATTCCCTTCATATATTATTTTCCCTTCCCTTTTTGCCTTGTTGGCCTTTCTTTACATATTTTTTTTAGATAAATATACTCATACATTTTTTTTTTAATTAGCCACTCTTTCCTTTTTTTCACCAACCATTTTGCACACACACCCCCACACTTGTTCAAGAACTCATCCAATGATAAAGCTAATGTTCTCTTATTCCCTAAGGTTAGGTAAAAATATGGTTTTTCATTTAGGGCACATAATGAGCTAGAAACAAAGAATGGTCAAATAAGCTTAACGGGGTTAAGCAAAGGAAAATATACAAGATTGGCTATTTAGTTGAAGTAGCTATTTCAAGAAAAAATATCTCAATCATGTTTATATATGCATGTGAAAATGTAGCCTAAAAAAAAATCAAAGCAAGTTCTAGAGTAACAATTTCATGAGTGAAAATTACATAAGAAAGAAGAGAATGGTACAAATGTTTAATCCATTCATCAATAGGCTCAAAATCTCACAAGGAATGTTTCTATCATTCTCAATCCATCAATTCAACATTCATATCCAAGCATGCGATTTTTAAGAAAGAAGAAAATTTATGCTATGACCCAAGATATGCTTTTTGCTACTTCTAAAACAATTATTTCCTCAACTAAGATACGTCTCAAGAGTAGAATTACCTCCAGGGCAAAATTTACTCCTTACTCTGCCATCCTTAATTGGTTTTATTATGAGTAGGTTTTTGATAATCATATCAATAAATAATTACTTCCCTAATTAAGATGTGTCTCAAGAGTAAAATTACTCCTTACTCTGTCATCTTTAAATTGGTTTAGTAAGTTGCTGACAATCATATCATACTTCCTAATTTTTTTTTGATCAACTTTTCAACTATCCTTTCCCCCCCAACTAGATCACAACATTGTCTGCAATGTTAAAATATAGATGAGTAAAGGATAGAAGATAGTACCTGTTAGAGAAATCTGACACAAATTTAAACAGAAACAAAGTATGATAAATAAAATCAAAGGTAAAGGAAAGTTATAGATGAAGTGTCAGATCTGACTTTCTTTTCATGCTGCTTCCCTCAGTGCTTCCTTCTGACCAATCTATCTGAGCTATTGCTGGATCAGGTTCATAAACAAAAGTTTCTAATTTATCAATTAACTCATCAATAGTGGAAGCAGAGATAAGAAGTTATCTTGCCGAAGGTGTGATAAATTTCTGTTCCACAGCTTTGTCAAGAAAAAATAACAAAAGATCAAAGGAATTATTTACATTCAACAAACCTATGAGTTTATGGTGGATGTTTAGTTAGGCCCAAGAGACAATTTGAAAATTTTCTTCCAAAGTACCAAAACCACCTAGTAAGGCAATGAATGTATCAGAGTTGCCAAGCATTATCTTCATTCGTGCATGCATAGATGATACCTTAAGTTCTCCCTAATTGTCTTTCCAGTGATGTTCTTTTGAGTTAAAGGTCCAAGAATGACACCTAAAACCTGATTGCCTCCTAGAAATGTAGAGAGTGATACAATCCCCATTAACCCACGACAACCTCCCCTATATACAACATGAATATTCCTCGCAGCAAGTATTCGACCAAGAGTGCTTGCTGCGTTTACAAACTCTAAACCCTTCCAATACATAGACTCATAAAATACACAGATATTTTTAAGTCGACGAACAGAAACTTTTTTCATTTCTATACTCACCCTCTCTTTGAATGATTATGAGGTGGAGGAAAGTAGAGAAAATGAAGTGTTTAAATAGGAAAAAGAATGAAAAATGTAATGATAGCACCTATAAGGGTAGGTTGGTTGTTGTCAGAAAAGTTTAAAATTAAGAAACACATAATTTTTTTTTATATTTTGTGTTTTTTTTGTTTTGTTTTGTTTTTTTTAACTTCAAGAAAACCATCAGGGTAAAGAAGTCTAGAAACCCCTGAAGGACCCTGCTTAAATGATCGTCTGTCCAAAACCAAAATACAACAAAATCATACAAAGATAAAAGAAAGATAATAACAAATGATAACATACCTTTATGTACAGTTTTCATAGCGTATCTTTATACTGCGCATCATGAGTGTAATAGTGGCATATCTTTGAATTGTGTGTCACCAGTGCAACATAAGAACTTCACAAGGATTGTCGAACCGACAACAAGAACCTTTAAGTTCTTTCCATCCTGCTTATGAAATAACAACCCTCTATCTTCCTGTAAACCTAATTAAAGGCCTGTATTCTAAGAAGATAGTACCTGACCGCAGCTAGTTAGAACTCGCCATAGAGGCCTACTAATTAAAGTAAGTATATAACTCAGTTAACAGTTTTCGTCCACTGTAAAGACGGGACGCTTCTATTTGTCCATCAACGCTACAGAGCCTTGGTTCCAAGAATTGGGAATGTAGCACATAGCTCTCTACAAAGCATGGCACACGAACCTTATTTACATACTGGCGTGTGAAGGTCTCATCCTGAGTCTATGACAGGACGGGCATCTGCCTGGGGCTCTTAATCTAATTAAAGACCAAGTACAACTGTAGTTTCACCCTCTCTTTTTTTCATCAAGTTATTAGTAACCTGATGAAAGGTGAGTGTATACTCACTTGAGATTGGGATGGAGGTAGTCTGCTCTTTTGACTTTGTGCCAAAGCATCGTTGATCAGTATTAGACCCATTCAAGACCAACGCAACATAGGGCTCCCAAAAGGGATACCTGGTCATAATGCGACTGGCTGCCTCACATGTGGGATACAATCTACCTAATTAGTTTTTCAATTAAGAAGGCTGGATCAGGATGCGTGTATTTCCCCATTCACGTTTTGTGTTACCAAGGCCAAACCCAAGATGTGCACATACTTTATCTTTTTTTTTTAACATAAAAGAAGAAGAAGAAGAAGAAGAAGAAGAAGAGAAGAAGAAGAAAGAAGAAGAAGAAGAAGAAGAAGAAGAAGAAAATATGTGCACGTTGTTATGGATGTGGCTCACATCTCCCTCTAGTTTCACGTCCAGAAATGACTTAAACGCCTTCTATGAGTCGAGGATAAGCTTCCTATCTAATTTTCTTATAAATTGGCAAACAGGATCTTTTAAAGTCAGATTCCCAAGACTGTAATGTTTTTGTTCCTCCTTGAAGAGATTACACAAGTTAAGAATTTCATGATGCACATAACCACAAGAATGCATATCAAGAGTCAATAAGATATCATTTAATGACTCCTTACTTAGTCCATTCTTAATAAAGAAAATTTATCTTCTCTGTTCATAGAAACCATCCCCAAAGAACGACATCGCTTGTTACAATTCCATCGTACACATTTGTGACAAACTTGTAACCTTTTTGCTCTTCTCTTTTAGAATATGAACTTCTACCAAGACCTGGCATGTATGAGTCAAATGAAATTAAAGACTCACCTACTAGTCAGACTTTTGCTTCAATTATCCAGCATACATCTTCTGGTATACCCTTGTGTATTAATAATCTCAATTTTTTACATCTAGCTAATTTTTGTTAAAGCATTTTGAGGAAGAGAAGGAAAATATTTTCTCAGGTTTGAAAGAATGACATCCATTTTAAAGGAGAAGGAATCAGTTATTTTGGGAAACTGAAAAAAAAATCGACTTAAGAGTCACGGAGTACCATTATCTATCATTTAACCAGAATACAAAGAACTGCAAAACAAAATAAAGCCACAAAATTAGAGTAAATTTTTCTCATAATCAGGATCAGAAAGGGAAATGAGTTCTACCTCAGCAACTTGATTTTCTAGAAATGGTTTAAGTCTTTGTCCATTGACCTTAAACACATTACCATTCCTAGGATTCTCAATGTCTATGGCAGGATACACATGTTTGACAATAAAAGGGTCAATCCACCTAGATTTCAATTTTCTAGGGAATAAGTGAAGACAATAATTATAAAGTAGAACTTTTTAACCAATTTAAAAATATTTTCTCAAAATTGATTTGTCATGAAAAACTTTTGTTCTATCTTTATAAATTTTTGAGTTTTCATATGCATCATTTCTCAATTCCTCAAGTTCATTTATTTGCAATTTGCGTAACCTGCAAGCAACATCAATATTTAAATTGAAAGCTTTAATGGCCCAAAATGCTTTATGCTCCAGTTCTACATGCAAATGACAAGGTTTTCTATAGACTAACCGATAGGGTGACATGCTAAAAGATGTTTTGAAAGCAGTACGGTAAGCCCAAAGTGCATCGTTTAGTCTTAAAGATCAATCTTTATGATTTGTGTTAACAATTTTTTTCCAAAATTTGTTCAATTTCCCTATTTGCTAATTCTACTTGTCCACTTGTCTGAGGGTGATAAGGGGTAGTAACTTTATGGGTAATACCATATTTCTTCATTAAAGATTCAAATGGTTTATTATAAAAATGTGTTCCCTCATCACTGAAGATAGCTCATGGGATTCCAAATTGACTCAAAACATTTTCTTTTAAAAATTTAAGAACTGTTTTATGATCATTGTGTTGACATAGAATCGCCTCAATCCATTTTAAGACATAATCAACTGCAACCAAAATATACACAAATCCAAATGAGGATGGAAATAGACCGATGAAATTAATTCCTCAACAATAAAAAATTTCAATGACAAGGATAGGGTTCAGAGGCATCATATTTCTTTTAGAAAGGGAACCTAATTTCTGACAATTTTTGCAATTTTTACAAAAGGTATAGTTGTCCTTAAATAAAGTGGGCCAATAAAATTCACACTGTAAGATTTTCACAGTTGTTTTCTTTGAAGAAAAATAACCTCCACATGCTTTTGAGTGACAAAATTTAATGACACTATTTACCTCACTGTCGGGTATACATCTCCGAAAGATTTGATCTGGACAATATTTGAACAAATATGGGTTATCCTAATAAAAAATTTTCACCTCAGTCAAAATTTTTTTTTCTGTCTTGGTGTGACCACTGAGGCGGTATCTTTCCTGTTACAAGAAAATTGACTATGCTAGCAAACCAAGGCATGGAATTGATAAAAAATAAAAATTCATCAGGAAAAGAATCATTGATAGGTGTGCTATCAAAAGGTGAGTCTGTTGTAAGTCTGGACAAATGATCTGCAACAACATTTTCAGCTTATTTCTTATCTTTTATTGTGATGTTGAATTCTTGAAGCAACAAGATCCATCGTATCAACCTAGGTTTAGCATCTTGCTTAGACATTAAATATCTAACAGCAACATGATCAGTGAAAACAACAGTAGAAGAACTAATTAAATGAGCTCGAAACTTGTTCAATGCAAAAATTACATCAAGTAGTTCTTTTTCAGTAGTGGTATAATTCATTTGTGCACTATTTAAAGTTCTACTTGCATAATAAATCACATGAGGCTTACCTTCCTTTCTTTGACCTAAAATAGCGCCAACAACAAAATCACTTGCATCACACATTAATTCAAAAGGCAAAGACTAGTCAGTGGATTGCATGATAGGAGCATATGTCAGAAGACTGATTAATTTTTCAAAAGATTTTTGACATTCTTGAGTCCAATCAAATAGTGCATCTTTTATCAAAAGATTGCATAATGGTCTAGATATGACACTAAAGTCCTTAATGAATCTTCGATAGAATCCTGCATGTCCTAAAAAAGAACGAACTTCTCTGACTATTTTTGGGGAAGACAAATGAGCAATTAATTCAACTTTGACCTTATCAACTTCAATTTCTTCAGAAGATATCACATGACCTAACACGATTCCTGAGGTAATCATGTAATGACATTTTTCCCAGTTTAAAACAAATCATTTTTCTTCGTATCTTTTAAGAACTTTATCCAAATTATCAAGACAATTTTTAAAAGAATTTCCAAAAACTGTCAGGTCATCCATGAAAACCTCTAAATAATGCTTAATCATGTCACTAAAAATACTTAACATGCATCTTTGAAAAGTTACCGGAGTATTACAAAGACCAAAAGGCATTCTTCTATATGAAAAAGTGTCAAAGGGGCACGTAAAAGTTGCCTTTTCTTGATCCTCTAATGCAATTGGTATTTGATTATACCCTGAATAACCATCAAGAAAACAATAGTAAGGATGTCCTGCTACTTTTTCCAGAATTTGATCAAGAAATGGCAAAGGAAAATGATCTTTCCTAGTGGCTGCATTCAATTTTCTAAAATCAATATACATACGTTAACTAGATGAGACCCGCATAGGTATTAATTCACCTTTTTTTATTTTCAACTATTGTTATTCCAGATTTCTTAGGCACAACTTGTGTAGGGCTTGCCCACTGGCTATCGAAAATAGGGTAAATAATTCCAACATCAAGTAATTTAAGAACTTCAGCCCTAATTACCTCTTTCATATGTGAATTTAATCTTCTTTGAAGTTGTTGTGATGTTTTCGCATTATCTTCTAAATGTATTCTATGTGTACAAATTAATGGATTAATGCCTTTTATGTCTTTTAATGTTTATCAAATTGCACTTTTATGCCTTTTAAGTACTTCTATCAACATACATTTTTGTTCTTCAATAAGGATTGATGAAATTACTACTAGAAAGCTTTGTTCTTCTCCCAAAAATGTGTACTGAAAACCCTGCAGGTAATGACTTTAGTTCCAGTGTGGTACTTCTTCATGAGTGTTATCATTCATGAGTTTTAGCTCTTCAAATCTTGGCTTCCATCCCTTGTATTCCATTACCTGTGTACAATCAAGAAAAGAGCATATTTTAGAAATATCATCATCTACTTGTGTACCTGAATCAAATGAATTAATTAAACAAACTTCTAATAGGTCAGAAGAACTCCCTTTTAGAAGATGATCATCTACAATGGCCTCAATCCCATCAACTTCTTCATTTTCATCATGGACTTCATGTGGTTGCTTGCATATGTTGAAAAAATTAAGCTCCAGTGTCATGTTTTCAAATATTAGCTTCATCAGTCCATTTATGCAATTTATCAAAGCATTAGATGTTGCTAAAAATAGGTGACCTAAAATAACAAGAATTAACTTGGAACTATTAACCATAGGTTCAGTTTCTAAGACAATAAAATCCACATGATAAATGAATTTATCAACTTGTACCAACACATCTTCCACTATTCTTTTTGGAATTTTAACTGATCTATCAGCAAGTAGAAGAGTTACAGAAGTTAGTTTTAACTCACCCAGATTAAGTTATTGATAAACTGAATATGGAAGCAAATTAAAACTAGCACCAAGATCAAGTAAAGCTTGATCAATTTCATGTTCTCCCATAATGCATGAAACCGTAGGACAACCGGGGTCTTTATGTTTCAAAACATTATTGCTTTGAATAATGGAACTTACCTGTTTAGTTATAAAGGCATTCTTTTTCACATTTAATTTTCTTTTAACAGTGCATAAGTCCTTCAAAAATTTAGCATAAGAAGGACCATGTTTGATAGTATCTAACAATGGAATATTGACCTTCACTTGTTTAAAAATTTCAAAAATTTCAATGTGGTGGTTTAATTTCCTTGGTTTGCTTAATGCTTGAGGAAATAGGGGTGGAGGAGACGACAGTTTGGTCTCATTTTGACCCGATGACTTATCAACCTCTTCCTTATCTTGGGGGATTGATTCATCATTTTCTTCACAAGGTTCAGGACTTTGATTTTCAACAACTTTTTTACTCCTAAGAGTTATCACAAAATTGACTTGATTTGTTTGTTGGTTTTCTAAACTACCCTCGTTTAAACTATATTGACCTTTGGGATTCGGTTGAGGTTGAGAAGGAAATTTTCCTTTCTCATGCATAGTGAGTGCTGAAGTAAGTTTGGAAAGGGTATCTTTTATGTCAATCATGGTTTGAGTGTTTTGTTTATTAATGGCTTCTTGCTTTTCTATGAATGCATGCAAAGTTCTTTCAAGGTTTTTCCTATATGGTGGGACATAAGGTACATATCCTTGAGAATTTTAAAAATGCTGTTGTTCTTAAGGAGGAGATGATTGCATAAATTGTGCTTGATTAATATTCTTCCAGCTAAAGTTCGGGTGATTTCTCCATCTCGGATTATAAGAACTTGAAAAAGAAGAGGTGAATGGCCTTTTAAAATTGTTCATTGCATTTACTTGCTCATGCACAACTTCTTTAAAAACAGGAATATTTGGACATTCATTTGCCGAGTGTCCTAATTCGTCACAAATGCCACAAATTTCTTCATTTTGCACAAATTTTACTTCTTTTACTTTCCTTAATTCTATTGATTCAACCTTTCTTGCCATACTGGCATACCTAGCATTTAGATCTTCTTCTTGAATAAGATGATATTTTCCTTTACCAGTATTTGTAAGGTTATATCTAATTGAATTTTCAGAAGGATTAGTACCATGCCAAGATTGAGAATTTTCAGCTAAATGGTTTAAATAATCTAAAGCTTCTTCGGGTTCTTTATCAAGAAACTTGCCATTACACATCATTTTCACAAATTGTTTAGTTTCAAGTGTTAAACCTTCATAAAAGAAGTTTATAGTCCGCCATTTTTCAAAACCATGATGTGGACAAGAATTTAACAAATCTTTAAAACGTTCCCAATATTGAAAATATGCTTCATTCGAATTTTGGGAAAAATTTTTGATTTGTCTTTTCAAAGCATTGGTTTTATGTGTTGAATTTTTTTTTAAAAAAAAAAACTCACCTTGCATTTCTTGTCATGTGCCAATTGATCTTGGTTTCAAAGCGTTAAGCTAAAATTTTGCTTTATCTTTCAAAGAAAAACGAAACAATTTAAGCTTAACAATCTCTTCAGTGCAATTTTGATCATTGAAAGCAATACAGACTTCCTCAAATTCTTTTAGATGTAAATATGGGCTTTCAGATTCTAAACCATAGAAATTAGGAAGCAAAGAAATCATACCCGACTTAAATCTAAAATTGTTAGCAGTTAGTGAAAAGATAAAACATGATGGACTAGAATTTCGAGGTGGTTGCAAATATGCATGCATAGTTTGCAACAATTGATTGTCATGTTCATCGTGTACACTTTCATTTTCAGCTCATGGTTTGTAACACCCCAAAAATTCATATTTTATTTATTTAGGTCGATTCTTAAATATTTTTAGTAATCCAACTTGACTTTCATGAATTTTATAAATTTAATGATTTTTTGAAATTTTTGGGAGTTTTTATGTTTTTTATTATTTTAGTATTATTTTTTAGGCTATAAATGAGCCTTCGTATTTTATTTCTTTATGTCAATTCTTAATTATTTTTACTAATCTGATTTGATTTTCATGAATTTCATAATTATTATGATTTTTGTGAATTTTTGTGTGTTTTTATATTTTGGGTTATTTTAATAATATTCTTGAGCTGTATGTTGGCCCGGGGTGAGCTCGAAAAAATAAAATTTTTCTGTAGCCAGAAAATTTTTACTATCAATACAGAGCCGAAGAATCTTACCAAACCCGAATCCGGAAACAGTTTTCAAAATTTTCTTTTACTGTATATTCTACTGTTTTATTTATTGGGTAATAAAAATACAGTAATTATTATCCATCAGTTGATATTTACTAGAAAATATCTTGAGCAAGCTTAGAGGTGAAGCCTTTGGATATCTACCATTGATTTAATCTATAGTGGAGATTAGTCTCACAAAGTGGCTAGCACAAAATTGAACCAATAAGAGCTAAAGTTGAAAGTAGTCAAATTTGGTGGCTTGCTTCAAATGGAAGCTCACGGCCATGCTTCAATTTTGAAGGCTAAAATATACCTTAATTCACTTTGTCATTCTTCTATGTTTACATTCAAGAAGCTACACAAAAGTTGGTCAATTATAGTAGGCTTCCCTCCATGCATTAACGGTCATGCAAGGCTAAAGGAGGCAAACTCATTCAATAATTCATCATTCATTAGTTATATCAAGCAACAAAGAAATAAGTCAACAAAAGTGGCTTTCCTCCATTTTTTAAGAAGCAACTCACGGCCATGCAATCCATTTGGTAGGCAAATATTACACTTAAATGAACTTGGTCATCTTTATAGCAAATATTCAAGAAACTACACTAAATTCACTTAGTCAATTTTGGTGGCTTTGCACCATGTATCCTACGGCCATGCACTTCTTTTTGGAGACAAAATATCCATAATTCATTCATCTTTTCTCCTACCCACCTACAGTCATGCAATGAAAAAAAAATGCAAGACAATTTCTACACTTAATCTTTCCTACCAACTTTTCTTTCATTCTTATCAAAGAAAAGCAAAAAGCTGCACACAAAATATCACCTTTCTCTCCATGCACTCAACAGAAGCTACTGGGTAGGAGGAGTCTTGATTTCCATTTCATTTCTATCTTCATCTTCATTCTACCAAAGACTAAAAACAATTCTCTCCATTTTCTCTCTTCCAAGAACAAGAAAACACTCCATTCTTTCCCCTCCATGGAGCTCTCGGCCAGCCACTCTAAAACCTACCTCCACTCTTCTATAATTTTAACCAATCACATATCTTGAATCCTTACCTTATTCCATGACACTTTGTAGTTGAAGGCTTGGTCTAAATCAACCATCTTCATCTACTTTCCTCAAGATCAAGTTCTAGAGTTCTTAAGGTGAAATTCATGGGATCTTCACTGTTGATTTTATTTTCTCTTCTAAACTATGCTTTGATCCATGGTTTCTATTTCAAAGCCTTAGATGTTAACTTGTGTGTATTTGTGTTGTTTTTAAGAAACTCTTGATGGAGAAAAGTTGATTCAAGAGGACATACAAGGAGCTTTGTACATCATCTAAGGTAAGAGGGAGATTACCCTCATCAGCCATGTGTTGGCGATGAGGAATAGATGTGTGTGTCGTGAAAAATCCATAAGAATTATTTCACTTGTTTGTTTAAGAGCTTTCCATGTTTATGATTTGTTTGGTGATTAATATGTTTATTGCTTTGATAATATGTTTTAGTATGTGTTTATGATGCATGAATTTTTATAGTATGCTTATTGAATTGAAGTATGTGAGATGATGAGAATTATGTGGAAAGGAAAACTGTTTTGGTTCCAAAGAACCATAGAGGCATCACGACCTCAAATTAATTTTTGGGAGTAAAGGATTTTGAGTTATTTCATTAATCATGGATTTAATGATTTAGAAATCAAGAAATTGGATTTTAAAGGTTTTTATAAATAAAAATGAGATGGGAAATAATTAAGTAGTTGATTTTAAAGAATAAGGTAATTATGGCCAATATGCCAAGGATTGGTAAATTGAGTCAAAAATGATTTTAAGAGTAATCTTAGATGATGTATTAATAAAGGGTTTAAATTAATGAATTTTGAGATTTTTAAAGTAAGTGAGAATCATTTTTTTGGGATTTATTAAATTGGTGGAATCAGTTTATAAAGAGAAATAAATTGGTGACTTGAAATTTACTGACGTATAGCTCACCCAATGAGTTTTGAGGCGTGTTAGGAAATTTTAAGTTGGAATAGTTGATTTAAAGGAAATGTTGATTTTGGGGAAATTATAAAAAATATTATGTAGATAATTTTTAAGTGAGAAAGTTTGGGATTTGAAGTTAGAAATTGTATTAATTTTTGGAAAGTCCAAAATGATGTTTGGAATATTGAGAAATATTTTACGTAGTTGAAAAATGATGAAAAATGGTTTACGCGACTTGAAAATATGATTTTTAAGCTACGCGATTTGGCAAATACGTAAATATTTTTACGCGATAGAGAAAACGTCAGAAAATGGTTACGTGATTTGAAAACGTAATAAAAGTGTTACGCGATTGTGAAAACGTGTTGAAAATGATACGCGATTGAAAATACAGTAAAGATACTGTAAGAACTGATGTACTGGACCGGGATATATCAATGATATTATGTAATTGTATGAGCGATTATATAATATCCACTGATCTTATGATATTAGACAATTGTATGGGCGGTTGTTCTAATCTCATTTGGGAACCCTTTTAATGAAGAAATTAAGATATGCATTGAGGCATATGATGAAATTGAGACATGCATTGAGGTATTCGTGCATTGAACAGAATTGCATTGAGGTATTCGTGCATTGAACAGAATATAGCTGATAGCTATTATGGCCCTTGTGGTTCAAGAGTGAATGAGAATTGAAAAGTGAGATCTATGATGGATCTTGGGGGCATCGAGGCGCGGTGGTCAACTAGTGGACAGTTGGCAAGTACCATGTGCCACTTGGTGATGCAGTCCGTTGCAACGCATTGACGATACCCGACAAGAACACGATTCCTTTCGTGGACTGGTAGTGTCGTTGGGCTAAGGCTGACATTTATTCCAGAACATTCATCTTGAAATTGTGAAAACCTCCATAGAGTGGGAAATTGGTTTAGTATGCATACACATGGTTAGTACGTATATTGTTATGGCATGGTAAATGTTCATATGGTGTGACATCATCATTTCATATATATTGATGGTATTTGTTATGATGAAACTGGTACTGGTTATTATACTATGATATATGGTTATGGAAATTGTGTATGAAATGATGACATGAATATAATTGTGATATTTATGTGTATGGAATGACTTTGTCATTCGTATCATTCTTTACTACCATACTGATATTAATGAAAATGGATCTCACTTCTTTGTTGTATTGTTTTGTTGTGCTTATATTGTTAAAATTTGTATAGTAGATGGAATGAGTTTCTTAGACTTGACCGGAGGTAAATATTATGAGTTCAGTGACAACATCGAGGAGTGACGATCCCGGATTGGTTGGTGTGTAGTTTTGAGGAGGAACAGATATATGACGCATCAAGATGGATACAAGATGGAATAAGTATGTTGAGTTTTTTTCGTTAGTGTTTTACCGTGCTATTAAGTAGGACCCATCATGGGGTTTGCTATTGTTTCCTTGAGTTTATAAGTTTTATGTTTTAAGTACTGTTGAGTATTATATGGCATAAAATAATATGTGTATTAATCAGTTCAATTTATTTTCTGTATTACTTATATTTTCGGTAAGTTTATATTATCAGCGAAAAGAAATTTTAAAATCCATATTTTAGAACTCAAACTTTTTATAAAATGATTTTCAGATTATAAGTTTATAGTAGGAAATATAATGTCCTACGGAGGGTGTTACATGGTTCATTTTCAGCCAGCCATTGTGTCAATTGTGTGTGATTGTGATTCAAACAAATCAATATATAAAGTACCAGGATTAATTTTAACCAAACGACCATCATTTAAATCACGATACCAATTAAGCATAAATAAGTGACTTAAAATAAAAAAAAATATATATTGTACAAGTTGGCAGTATAAATCAGCCATTAAATATTAAGCATAAATAAATGACTTAAAAAAAAATAAAAAAATAATGTACAAGCTAGTAAGTTAGAAAACAAAAATAAATGACATAAGTAAATAAGTCAAAAAATTAAAATAAATGACATAAAATAAAAAGTTAGATAGCATAAATAAATGACATAAATTAAAAAGTTAGATAGTTAGTAAGTCAAAAAGCGTAAATAAAAAAATAAAATAAAAATAAAAAGCATAAATAAATGACATAAATAAATTAATAAAAAATTAAAAAGCATAAATAAATAACATAAATATAAAAGTTAGGAAGTTAGAAAACATAAATAAATGACATAAATATAAAAGTTAGTTAATAAGTTAGTAAGTTAATTAGTAAGTTAGTTGGTAAATTAAAAAAAAATCAAAAGAGTAGAGGAAGAATATACCTGATAGTGAAGTTTACTTACATAAAGAAAATCAATAAATTAAAACTTCAAATCAAGTCCCCAACAATGACGCCAAACCCAAGTGCAGGTTGTTTTAAGTAGTAAATTCTCGGGAGTCTGAGGTCGATCCACAAGGAATTGATGAAGAAAAAATTATTTGAGGTAAGGAGAAAATTTGTCACAATACTAAAGGTGATAAAAGTTGTTCACAGATGAAAATGATTTGCTTAGGTTAGGAGATCAATTCTTAGCAATAAATTAAAGACAAAATTATTTCTTTTTATAACTCAATTGAAATCACATAATGGAGGTTCCAATTAGAAAATACAACATTCAAAGTTCAATTTAGATTATATATATAATCATATTATGGTTCCTTTAATTATCCACCAACACTTGTAAATGGTCTCAAGCATCCATTGTGCCAACGTCTTGTCTACAATGAATCAAGTTTTTTATTATACAAGAAGGGTTTCTAAATTGAATGGAAACAATATACAACACATATAATGATCACTTAAAAATATATCATTTAAGCACAAGAAGGAAATTAATCTAACCTTAACTTATTAACAAAAGCTTCATCCTTTCACCCAAGCAAAATGAAAATTAGTTACTCATGAACAAGAAGAAAGAAAAAGATAAGAAGAGAAAGATGAACGTAACTTCAATTTAGAACAAAGAAAACTATAAAAAGAGAAACAAATAACACAATAGCCTAATCTAAACTAAGATCAAAGATGATATGAATGAGCACCCAAGCTCCCTTTTATAGACCTCAAGGAGTACAAGATGATAATGGAGTTGTTTGACGATGATGAATAAATGCCAAAGTAGTTGCTTGATGATGATGAATGAGTGAAAATTATAGAGATTCTTGTCTCTGAAATGTTTCTGCTCTGAGCTCATGGAATGCATCAAAAGCTGATCAAGTGGTCTTCATGAAAGTTCTAGGAAATTATCTTAGCTTTTCATAGCCGCCAGTTTTAGCCAAAAATACTACCTACAGCCCGAGATATAGCCCAATTACTATACATAGGTCAGGCCCAACTTCAACTCCTCTGTTCTGAATTTCAAGCCCAATATCACCTTCAAGACTTTTGATCTGGCTCTTGTGTTCTTCATGAAAGTTGTAGATTTAGGTCTTAACTTTCAAATGGCACTAGTTTCATTCCCAAAGCTCTCCTATAACTCAAAATATGATCTGATGAGTACGCATAGGTCAAGCTGTCAGGTTCAGAACTCTAGATTTTATTTCAACTCCAATTTGAGTTATCCAAACGTGTGTTCCAGGTCTTAAGGTCTCATGAAAGTTGTAGAAATTTGTCTTAGCTTTAAAACAAGACCAAAATCACATCCATCAGATATTTGTAACTCAAATTATAGTCAGTTTACTGAAAAAGCCAAGTGAGAAGATTATACAATGAATGAAATATATTGTTATCAATGTGACTCTTGCTATCAAGTGAATAGTTATTACAAAATTATCTTAACTTTCCAACAAGACCTGAATCATATTAATTAGATAATTGCAACTCAAATTGTAGCCAATTTACTTAAGAATGCAATCACCCAAATTAATGACAATTCAAGCAATAATTTCTTTAATGATCCAATTAAGCTCAATTTCATAAAATGTGACAAAATCAACTTAATTAAGCCTAATTGAACCTGAAAAAGCCTAGTGACAGGTGTTACCAAGTGGCTTCAATACTCAAGAGGGGGGTGAATTGAGTTTGTAAAACAAGTTCGCAATTCTTTCGCAAAACACTTGATTATTGATTTTCGTTGAAGCTATTGACTAATTGAAATGAATGAATCGATAAGAACAATGTATATTGCTTAATAACCAACCAAGAGAGAAGTAATCAAGTATGAGTATAAGCAATGCACAAGTATAAAGAGAAGGGTTTAGAGAAAACAAACTCGATCGTTTATCCTGGTTCGATCACCAATCCACTTGTGATCTACGTCCCAGTCCCAAGCAACAACTTGAGATTTTCCACTATATCCTCAAGCTTCAATAGGTGCTTGAATACCTTTACAAACTTGAGCCCTCAACTCCTTGGGATGCCTCACCCTTGAGCTTGAGTCTCTTCAACCAAAGAGATGCCTCACCCTTTACAAATTGAGGGATGCCTCACCCTCTATCTTATACAACAATTTAGATTGAATTTGAGAAGCTCTCACTAGAGTAGATGATACAAATTGAAGTTCTAATAATGCTCACAAAGATATCTCAAAGATTGGACAAAAACAGAGCAAGAAAGATTTCAGAGTTTGATTCTCGTATGATGTGTTGCTATGATGTTTTTAGGTTCAAGAACAACCCTTAATGATGCCCCAGCCATTGTATTTAAAGCCCATTCATTAAAAGAGCCGTTGGGGGTGGTTAAAGCCAAGCATTAAATGCATTCAATATAGCCGTTGGGCATGTCAGAACCTTGGTAATCGATTACAAGCCTTTGGTAATCGATTACATGGAAAATACAACGTGTTCTTGGCTTCTACGGGCTTGTGGTAATCGATTACATGACTGTGTAATCGATTACACGCCCTCTGACTTCATGGTAATCGATTACAATATTGATGTAATCGATTACATGGCCCTCTTGGTCATGTTCTTGGCTTTACGGGAACATGGTAATCGATTACATGACTTGGTGTAATCGATTACACGTTCTCTCGACTTTATGGTAATCGATTACGAAATGGTGTAATCGATTACATGGCCCTTTGGTCGTGTTCTTGGCTTTCGGGAACATGGTAATCGATTACATGACTTGGTGTAATCGATTACACGTCTCGATTTTTACGTAATCGATTACGGGAATGGTGTAATCGATTACAAGGCTTGTTTAGCTTGTAATCGATTACTAAACTCGTAATCGATTACACTATACCTTAAACTCATTTTTCAAGCCTTAAAACTGTTTTATATCATTCCTAAGCTTTAGAAAACATGGATTAAACAAAATGTAGCATTGTTTGGCATGATCCAGTTGATAAAAGAAGTTCTCTTTTAGGAATTGATCTTTGAAAGCCATATTGATTAATAATCATTTTTGAAAAACCATTTGAGGTATCTTTGGAGCATTTAACATTGATGTACTTTATGCCTATATCTAAGCCTCTTGATTTCTTCCTTTGATACTTGGCTTTCTCATTTGCTCTTTGGTCTTCATCTTTGACTTTGTTATCATCAAAAACCATTTGACATGCTTGAGACACATGCATTCACATTCTCCCCTTTTTGATGATGACAATCTGAATCAATGGAATAAAGAGAAACAATTGCATATATATATGTATATCAGAGATTTAAGCGCAATCCTCCCCCGTAATGCATGCATGATATAGGGTTAGTGATGTAATCATGTGAAAGCTGTAAATTAAACTCCCCCGTACTTATGCAATTCACTAATCTCTCCCCCGTTGGCATTATCAAAAACACTTTTAAGTGGAAATTTGGACAGCATTACCTCTGTTTGTCATGATTTCCCAAAAAAAATTTAGATAGTAGAAATGTAATCAGTCCAAATCAGTCCAGAGACAATCAAACCAATAGATCAATCAAACATATCCAAATGGAACCAAGTAAATCAATAGCCAAATGTATATTATAATCAAGCATGTTAAGCAATGAACTAACTGATTTTATAAATAATGTTTCAATCATGTACATCAGAATAACAGAACAACTAAAAAACACTATCATGGCAGAGGTCCATGATCACTATCAGTGGCCTCGCTATCGCTCTCTACATCAGCAGCAACATCACCAAGGTCAACATCATCGTCACCGGTGTCAAGGTCGTCCTCGGAGCCAAGAAGTTCCTCATTTTCAGCAGGAACAGCAGCTGGAGCGGCAGAGGGATCAGCAAATGATAGTGGAGCAGCAGGAGGAGCAGAGGAGGTGGATGGTGCAGCATGTCTGGTGCCCTCCAAATGCGATCGGATGGCAGCAAGCTCCTGATCGGAGTAGTCCATCCTAAGCTCGAGGTGGTCCACCTTCTGCTCAATGCGGTCCAGCCTGGTATCCACTGTGGTGGCCAAACTTCGCATCTCTTGCAGAAGAAGCTCCAATGTGTTGGAGCGGTGGAGTGGTGTGCGGTGCGGCCGGTCCTCATCATCATCATCATCATCCAGGACCATGAGGGATGTGCCCGTAGCTCCCATGAGCCGATAATGCCATCTCCCATCAACCTTGTACAGCTGAAGCTTTTTCAGAGTGTGCAATCCAATAGATTGAGGTCCCTTGGAGCTGGTATCCTTGGACTCCTCAGCCAGGGAGATGCGACAGTGCTCCAGGATGGCAGTGACCAAAGCATAGCATGGGGGAGGCGAGTTTTTCTTTTTCTTTACATCCAAAGCGTGTTTGAATGATGTAATTGGCCCAATTGATTGGCCTATCAGTGGTCATGGCCCACAAGACCACCACGTCATCACGTAGTATCTGGGAATAATTCCCTCCTCTGGGAATCAGGCCTCGAACAACCAGGTAATGGAGTACCCTGTTCTCCATGGTCAGACCAGTTGCCATCACCCTCTTGTTGTTCCTGGGAAGCACGTAGCCTGAGCGAATCAGGGATGTCAAGGCGCTCTTGTACTCAAACTCGTCACCCCAGGCATTTTCGTTACCATAGAAGCTGGTCCCAGCATAGGTGAGCTTGGTCAACCTACACCATTCTTCCCGAGTGATTTTAATCTGAGTTTTCTTCACTTCAGAGATCAAGCAATGGTCTTCATACCTCAGATTGGCGTAGAACACTCTTACCAGGTTGGGATAGATGGCTTTCTGAATGCTTAAGAATCCAAGCAATCCTAGCCTCTCAAGCAGCTGGAAGCACTGTAGAGGCTCACTCGTGCAGAAGGAGTGAGGAAGATAGCGCGGAGAGATGAGCTTCCTTAGCTGGAAGTTCTTCGAAGAGCTCGCCTTCTTCGTGGTGGAGAAATGCTGGTGAGGTCCAACCCCGAAATGTTGCGTGGGGAGCACCTTTGGAGGACTCACCAACAAGTGGTCCCCTGTCCTCGCACGTTTAGAACGGTGGGATGGGTCAGCCATGGATGAGTTTAGCTGAGATTGGGTGAGTGTTTGGGGTGTTTGGAGGTGTGTGAATGGTGTTTGGAGGGTTATGGCTCGTGGGGGACGAAGGAGAGGAAGAACGAAGGTGTGGGTGAAGATTTGAGTGAAAATGTGGTGAATTTGGAGATGATTTGGTGGTTGGGTTATGGTGGGAGAGGGATTCCGAGTGAGAGGGAGGAGATTTTGGGTGATTTGGTGGAGAAATGAGTGAGAAGGGGGATTTGGGAGATGAGAGCAGAGTGAGAGCAGGGGAGAAGAAGAGGTTGAGAATTTCAGAATGAGTGACCTTTCGCGCGTCAGAAGCCTTTTAAACCCCTTTGTAATCGATTACATGGGTTGTGTAATCGATTACACACCTTCTGTTTTTCCTGTAATCGATTACCATTTCAGTGTAATCGATTACCACTTTCGGGAACCTTGTAATCGATTACAGTATATGTGTAATCGATTACCGAGTCTGAAATGATGTAATCGATTACGTTATGTGTAATCGACATCGGCTTGTCGAGAACCTTTGTAATCCATTACAAGGGTCTTGTAATCGATTACCATACTACTAAAACTCAGTTTTTTGCGTTTCAAACACTAAGGATCAATTTTAAAACAATCAAGTTGATTCATAAGCATGCTGAATCAATTTCAAACATTATTTAGGCATGTAATTCACATTGATTTTGATCCAAAACATTTAATCATGCAAGATTACTACTTTTACCAAGAGTTACCCCATTTTGGGTGAATGTGTGATGTTTTTGCATGTTTTTGCATTTCTTGGAGATCTTTAACATGAAGAAGCACCTGCAAAACAACTTAGGGGGAAACTCGACGCTCAAGTCAGTATAGGAATAAAAATCAAAAATTATGCAAAGAAAGGGACATGATTATGCAGGAAAAAGCATGATTGTGCGGCAATTTGCATTTTTATGCAAGCAAGGCAATGTATTTATGCAGCATTCAGCTTATACATGATTGATCTAATATGCCAAGTTCATTTCTTATATAGAAAAATGCTTCTTTTGCTAGGGGTTTAGTGAAAATGTCACTAATTGCTTAGTTGTTTCAACAAATTCAAGTATGCAATCATCTTTTTGAACATGATCTCTTATGAAATGATGCCTTATTTCAATGTGCTTTGTTCTTGAGTGTAAAATGGGATTCTTAGATAGATTGATTGCACTAGTGTTATCACATCTTATGGGGATGTGATCCACTCAAGACCATAGTCTAGAAGTTGTTGCTTCATCCAAAGGATTTGAGCACAACAACTCCCAACTGCAACATATTCAGCTTCAGCTGTTGACAATGCCACACTATTTTGCTTCTTGCTATGCCAAGAAACTAGTGAGCTTCCAAGCAAGTGGCATGTCCCACTAGTGCTCTTCCTATCCATTTTGCATCCAGCAAAATCAGAATCGGAATAACCAACCAAACAACATGAAGCACCCTTAGGGTACCATAATCCCATTTGTGAAGTGCCTATTAGATATTTCATAATACGTTTTACAGCACTTAGGTGTGATTCTTTAGGATTTGCTTGAAATCTAGCACACATGCATACACTAAACATGATATCCGGTCTACTTGCGGTAAGATAAAGGAGTGAGCCAATTATACCTCTATACTTAGTGATTTCTACCGATTTACCTCCTTCATCCTTGTCCAAGTAGCAGGAAGTTCCCATTGGTGTAGCCATTTGCTTTGCTCCTTCCATTCCAAACTTCTTGAGCAACTCCTTGCAATATTTTGATTGACTTATGAAAGTCCCATTTCTTGTTTGCTTGATTTGAAGTCCAAGGAAGAAGTTGAGCTCACCCATCATGGACATCTCAAACTCACTTTGCATGATATTGGCAAATTCTTTACAAAGAGAGTCATTAGTAGCACCAAATATAATATCATCAACATATATTTGAACAAGTAAAATGTCATGCTTTTTATGTTTCATGAAAAGAGTTGTGTCAACCTTTCCCTAGAGAAACCATTTTCTAAAAGGAACTTGCTCAACCTTTCATACCAAGCTCTAGGAGCTTGTTTTAAGCCATACAAGGCCTTTTTAAGTTTGAAAACATGGTTGGGCAGTTCAAAGTTTTCAAAACCAGGAGGTTGATCAACATATACTTCTTCTTGTATGAAACCATTTAAAAGGCACTTTTGACATCCATTTGAAAGAGTTTGAAATCCATGATGCAAGCATATGCAAGTAACATTCTAATGGCTTCTAGTCTAGCTACGAGAGCATACGTTTCTTCATAATCTATGCCTTCTTCTTGATTATACCCCTTAGCTACAAGCCTAGCCTTGTTTCTTATTATTAAGCCCGTTTCATCAAGTTTGTTCCTAAAAACCCATTTGGTGCCAATTATTGGATGATCATTGGGCCTTGGAACTAATTCCCAAACTTGATTCCTTTCAAATTGATTTAATTCATCTTGCATGGCCAAGATCCAATGTTCATCATTAATGGCCTCATTTATGTTTTTAGGTTCAACTTGAGAGACAAAAGCCATATGATTACATGCATCTCTAAGAGAGTTACGAGTGATTACCCCTTTTGATACATCACCTATCACTTTGTCAAGAGGATGATATCTTGATGTTTTCCATTCCTTGGGAAGATCCATGATTTGAGAGTCCTCTTGTCTTGGGAATCATATGGGCTTTCTTCTTGCTTCTTGACTTCTTCTTCTTGATTTCCAAGGTGAATTCTTGCAAGGTTTTCTGCAACATCATCAACAAGCTCCTTTCTTGGCTCATTTGGGTTAGTCTCATCAAATGCAACATGTATGGACTCTTCTATGGTCATTGTTCGTTTGTTATAAACCCTAAAGGCCTTACTATGTATAGAATAACCAAGAAAAATTCCCTCATCGATTTTGCATCAAACTTCCCCAAGTTATCCTTTCCATTATTTAGAACAAAACATTTACATCCAAAAACATGAAAATGTGAGACATTTGGTTTCCTTCCTTTGTATAATTCATAGGGGTTTTCTTTAAAATTGGCCTTATTAGAGCCCTATTCATAACATAACAAGCGGTGTTAACCGCATCCGCCCAAAAATACTTAGGAAGGTTGGCCTCATTGAGCATAGTTCTTGCCATTTCTTCTAAAGATCGATTTTTTCTTTCTACAACACCATTTTGTTGTGGTGTTCTAGGGGCTGAAAAATTATGCTCAATGCCATGTTCATCACAAAACGTTTCAAATTCATGGTTTTCAAATTCACCACCATGAACACTTCTTATGGATGCAATACAAAAACCTTTTTCGTTTTGGATAACTTTAGCAAGCTTTTTGAATGATTGAAAAGCATCATTTTTGTGAGATAAAAACAATGTCCATGTAAACCTAGAAAAATCGTCCACAATCACTAAGGCATAGTAATTCCCCCCAAAGCTCATAGTTCTAGAGGGACCAAAAAGATCCATGTGCAAAAGTTGTAGAGGTCTTGAAGTTGAAACCACATTTTTAGCTTTAAAAGAGACCTTTACTTGTTTTCCCTTTTGACATGCATCACAAAGTTTATCTTTTTCAAATTTGAGCTTTGGAAGACCAATTACTAGTTCTTTAGAAACTAATTTGTTTAAGTGATCCATGTGAATGTGAGCAATTCTTTTATGCCATAACCATGAATCATTTTCTCTAGTCATAAAGCAATTAGCATCATTTGAGGAAATGTCATCAAGGCTAATCATATATATGTTATTGACCCTATGACCAACAAACCTAACATGTTTATCATCCTTACTCTCAATTATGCAACAATTTGAATCAAATATAACTCTATTGCCTTTATCACATAATTGTGATACTAAGCAAATTATGTTTAAGTCCTTCAACAAGTAAAACATTATCAATAGATGATGAAGGAGTCTTACCAACTTTGCCAATTCCAAGAATCTTCCCTTTGTTGTTGTCACCATATGTGACATGACCATGTTTCTTGAGAGTAAGGGAGGAGAACTTTGACCCATCACCGGTCATGTGCTTGGAGCAACCACTATCAAGATACCAATTTGAGCTCTTGGTCTTCAAGCACACCTACAACACACATTCAAGTTTTAACTTTTGGTACCCAAATTGTCTTGGGTCCTTGTGTGTTAGAGTTAGGCATGGTGCCTTTAGGAACCCAAACCCTTTTTATTCCAACTTTAGTATTTATATTCTTTCTAACATTGCAAGTGGATGCACTATGCCCTTTCCTCACCACAATGAAAACATTTGATAAAGGGGGTACTTGAAGTTTTAGATGGAACAAAGAAATTATTGTAGGATTTTTGATGATTATTTGGATTGTATCCCAATCCGGCTTTTTGAAAAACACACCTTTGTTTGCTTAGTAGCATGTTCAAATTATCTCTTCCCATAGTAAATTTTGCAAGAGTGTTTTTCAAGTCCTCAATTTCTTTTTCAAAAGCTTTACATGACAAGCAAGGTAATGATATGGATGCATTATCATGTGAGGAACAAGTCATGCATGATGAATTAGCATCTATGAGTCCTAAGGTCTCATTTTCAATTTTAAGTTCATTCATCTCCTTAGTTAAAGTAGAAACTTTGTTTGTCAATAGGGAGATTGTTTTATTTGAAGATAAAATCATTTTAGTGAGTCTCAAGGATTCATCATGCAATTCTTGAAAGGCATCTTGCAATTCATCATAAGTAGGTGGAGGTTCTAGGTTAGAAGAGGTTACCTCGGTGTCGCTTTCTCCCTTCTTCTCCTTGAGCCATGAGGCAAAGATGGGCTTCTTCATCTTCGGAATCGTCGGAGGAGCTTAAGTCATTGTCCTCCCAAGCTATGTATGCTCTTCTCCCTTTCTTTTCCTTGGAGGGTCTTTTCTCAAACTTCTCGTCTTCTTGAGATATGTAGGACACTCCATTTTCATATGTCCCGGTTTTCCGCATTCGTAGCATTTTGGAGGAGTAGAGGATCCTTCTCCTTTGTGATATGCTTTCTTTTGAGGAAAGGGTGGTCTTCTTTGAAGTCCCTTTTCTTTAGAAATCTTCCAAATTTTCTCACAAGAAGACTAAGATTCTCCTCACTTAGTTCAATATTTTCAGCATCCTCTTCACCATCTTCATCATCATTTTCAAGTATGGAAGAGGTGGCTTTGAGTGCAATTCCCTTATTCTTCTTATCTTGCTCTTCATTTTGACTTAATCGGTTTAGTTCCAACTCATGCTCTTGAAGCTTTCCAAAGAGAGTGGCCAAAGTCATTGCGGCAAGATTTCTTGATTCCGATATTGCCGTCACCTTGGGTTGCCAATTTCTGCTCAAACATCTCAAAACTTTGTTAATAAGATCTTCATTGGCAAAAGTTTTTCCCAATGAAGCAAGATGATTAATTATATGAGTAAAACGTTTTTGCATTTCTTGAATGCTTTCCCCTTGGTTCATTCTAAACAATTCATATTCGTGAGTGAGTGTGTTAATTCTAGATCTTTTTACCTCACTTGTACCTTCATGAGTTACTTGCAATGTATCCCACATTTCTTGAGCGGTCTTACAATTTGACACCCTAAAGAACTCATCATATCCTAAAGAGGTAGTAATGATATTCTTGGCTCTCAAGTTGTATTGAACCTTTTTCTTGTCATCATCGGTCCATTCATTTCTTGGTGTATTTGTTCTAACACCATCAACTAGACGTGTGGGGATAAAAGGACCATTTTCAACAGCATCCCACACATCAATATCAATAGCTTCAATAAAAATCTTCATTCTTTCTTTCCAATATGCATAACCATCCCCATTGAAAAAGGGAGGCCTATTTATAGAAGAACTTTCATTAGAAAAACCATTTGAAGCCATCTTTACTCTTGAAGCGGCTAAGCTCTTTATACAAGAGTCTAGCTCTGATACCACTTGTTACCAAGTGGCTTCAATACTCAAGAGGGGGGTGAATTGAGTTTGTAAAACAAGTTCGCAATTCTTTCGCAAAACACTTGATTATTGATTTTCGTTGAAGCTATTGACTAATTGAAATGAATGAATTGATAAGAACAATGTATATTGCTTAATAACCAACCAAGAGAGAAGTAATCAAGTATGAGTATAAGCAATGCACAAGTATAAAGAGAAGGGTTTAGAGAAAACAAACTCAATCGTTTATCCTGGTTCGATCACCAATCCACTTGTGATCTACGTCCAGTCCCCAAGCAACAACTTGAGATTTTCCACTATATCCTCAAGCTTCAATAGGTGCTTGAATACCTTTACAAACTTGAGCCCTCAACTCCTTGGGATGCCTCACCCTTGAGCTTGAGTCTCTTCAACCAAAGAGATGCCTCACCCTTTACAAATTGAGGGATGCCTCACCCTCTATCTTATACAGCAATTTAGATTGAATTTGAGAAGCTCTCACTAGAGTAGATGATACAAATTGAAGTTCTAATAATGCTCACAAAGATATCTCAAAGATTGGACAAAAATAGAGCAAGAAGGATTTCAGAGTTTGATTCTCGTATGATGTGTTGCTATGATGTTTTTAGGTTCAAGAACAACCCTTAATGATGCTGACCATTGTATTTAAAGCCCATTCATTAAAAGAGCCGTTGGGGGTGGTTAAAGCCAAGCATTAAATGCATTCAATATAGCCGTTGGGCATGTGGAACCTTGGTAATCGATTACAAGCCTTTGGTAATCGATTACATGGAAAATACAACGTGTTCTTGGCTTTACGGGCTTGTGGTAATCGATTACATGACTGTGTAATCGATTACACGCCCTCTCGACTTCATGGTAATCGATTACAATATTGATGTAATCGATTACATGGCCCTCTTGGTCATGTTCTTGGCTTTTACGGGAACATGGTAATCGATTACATGACTTGGTGTAATCGATTACACGTTCTCGACTTTATGGTAATCGATTACAGAAATGGTGTAATCGATTACATACCCCTTTGGTCGTGTTCTTGGCTTTTCGGGAACATGGTAATCGATTACATGACTTGGTGTAATCGATTACACGTTCTCTGACTTTCTGGTAATCGATTACAGGAATGGTGTAATCGATTACAAGGCTTCTGTTTAGCTTGTAATCGATTACTAAACTCTGGTTATCGATTACACTATACCTTAAACTCATTTTTCAAGCCTTAAAACTGTTTTATATCATTCCTAAGCTTTAGAAAACATGGATTAAACAAAATGTAGCATTGTTTGGCATGATCCAGTGATAAAAGAAGTTCTCTTTTAGGAATTGATCTTTGAAAGCCATATTGATTAATAATCATTTTTGAAAAACCATTTGAGGTATCTTTGGAGCATTTAACATTGATGTACTTTATGCCTATATCTAAGCCTCTTGATTTCTTCCTTTGATACTTGGCTTTCTCATTTGCTCTTTGGTCTTCATCTTTGACTTTGTTATCATCAAAAACCATTTGACATGCTTCGAGACACATGCATTCACAACAGGATTATAAATTGAATAAAATACATTGCTATCATGAGTCAAATCTCATATTAATTCATTATAACTCATATAAAGCATTATTGGATATATTATATAAATAATGCTACACATATCTCATTGCATGATTATTAAGTGAAATATTACTAGATAAAGTACATAATTGTGCATGGTATAATATATCTCGTTAAGCACAACTATGTAACATGAACAATATCTTTTTGTAATGCATTTGTCATCATCAAAACTTAACACATTAAATCATTAGGGTAAAAACGATTCTACAATCTCCCCCTTTTTTATGATGACAAATCACCAAAGAAAAATATGTTAAGCAAAATAGAAGAATCGATATTCATGTAAACATATCAAAGAGTAAGCACAAGAACATATTAAGGAGTGGGTGGATGATTGCAAAAAATGCTTGTCTTCACTTGCACAAAATAATTTGGTGCTAAACTTGTGCTTGCTGACAGAATCTCAGAAAGTGGCCTTCATGAAAGTTGTAGGCTTTTGTCTTAGCTATCAAATGCCCACTTGAACCATCCAATTTGGCCTTCTACAGCCCAAGATATGACCCAATCATTGCAACTGCTCAGGCCCAATTTTTAGCTCCTCTGTTCTGACTTCCAAGCCCAATATAACCCATTAGACCTTAGAATCTCGAAAAGTGTTCTTCATGAAAGTTGTAGATTTGAGTCTTAACTATCACCTATCAAAATTTTAGCCCATTATCATTCATACAATCCGAGATATAGCCTAATGAGTACACAAAGGTCAAGTTGTTAGGATCAATACTCTAGTTCTTGCTTCAACTCCAATTTGAGTTATCCAAGCTTGTGATATGGCTCTTGAGGTCTCATGAAAGTTGTAGGGAATTTTATTAGCTTTCCTGCAAGACCAAAATCACATAAATTAGACATATGTAACTCAAATTAGAGTCAATTTACTAAACATTGTCGAAGAGATAAATTAAGGCTAATTCATGCAATAATTCTTTTAATGATCCAATTAGGTCCAATATCATATAATGTGACAAAACTAACTTAATTAAACCTAATTGAGCCTTAAAAAGCCCAGTGAAAGGGTTATAAAATGTATAAAATATATTGTTATCAAATTTCTCCACACTTGGCTTTTGCACTCCTAGGCAAAACACATAAGACCAAAGCTAGGAAACAAAGAAAAATGACACAGACTCAAAAGCTAAAAACTATAAAAGACTCAATTTCCAATGATATTCAAGAACGCAAAAGTTTATAAACAAGAAGGGCAACCAAAGATTCAAGGGATCAAAACATTCATATGGTGACATTTTTTTTATTTTGTATCTCAAATCAACAAGCAAGGAAACTTCAGTTGAAAAACATGAATCAAGAATGATAGATCCTCACAGAATTCACTATCAATCTCTCAAGTGTTTAAAAGATAAGTATTTCACTTTATTCAACCCATGAACAATTGTACTACCATAAGCTTGCTTATCTTCTACTTCTCCGCTACTCAAAACACATGCATACAAAAATCAAGAGGACTTTATTCAAGGTTGTAATGGGGCCATGGTAAAGGAGAGGGGACAATATGGATATGACAAGATAAATACCAAAGAGAATAGAAGAGCATTATGGTATAGTTAAAGTGGAGAAGATGTTTGAGAACATTCATCATAAAGGATAATGACCAATATTTGACTAATATTTTGTTGAAGATCAATGCCAAAGGTTGAATTCATTGTTAAGCCTGAACCTTCTCCTTCTCTTCCTATTATTTCCAAATATCCACTTTCATTCTAGGCATGGATATGTCACATGGTGTATCAGGAGATTTTGATAATCCTTTGATTGCAGTGGTGGTCAGCTCTTTCTTTTTTTTTTCAACATTTTGCACACACACCTCCACATTTGTTCAAGAACAAGGCCAATGCTCTCTTATTCCCTAAGGTTGGGTAAAAACATGTTTTTTTTTAAAGGCACGTAATGAACTAAAAACTAGGAATGGTCAAATAAGCTCAAAGGGGTTACACAAGGGAAAATATGCAAGGATGGCTATTTGTTCAAAGTAGCTATTTCAAAATGCCTCAATCATGTTTATGTATGCATGTGGAAATGTAGCCTCAAAAAAGAATCAAAGCAAGTTCTAGAGTAACAATTCTATGAGTGAAAAAAAATCACACAAGAAAGAAGATAATGGTACAGATATTCAATCCATTCATCAATAGGCTCAAAATCTCACAAGGCATATATCTATCATTCTCAATCTATCAATTCAACATCCATAACCAAGCATATGAAATTTAATATAGAAGACAATTTATTCAACCATGCTATGATCCCTGAATTTCAATTGCTTTAAAGGATATAAGAATTCATTCACTTGAATCATTCAAAGGAACTCAAATGATAAAACTTTGTTACTTCCACAAATCATCCCAGAATAGTTACTTCCCCAATCTAGATGCGTCTCAGAAGTAATTTACTTTAAAAGTAAAATTACTCCTTACTCTACCATCCCTAATTAGTTTTGTTGTAGGTTTCTAACAGTCATATCACTAAACATACTTCCCAATTTAGATGTGTCTCAGAAGTAAAATTACTCCTTACTTTGCCATCATTCATTGGTTTAGTAAGTTCATGACAATCATATCATACTTCCCAAATTTTTTTATTTTTTTTTGTTTTTTTTTGGGTCAACTATCCTTCCCCCTAACCAGATCACAACATTGTCCTCAATGTTAAAATATAGATGAGTAAATGATAGAAGATATTACTTGTTGCAGCAATTACTGAAAAGAGAAATCTGACACAAATTTAAACAGAAACAAAGTATGATAAATAAAACCAAAGGTAAAAAATTTTAGATGAAGTGTCATATCTGGCTTGCGTTTCATGCTGCTTCTGTCACTGCTTCCTTATGACCAATCTATCTGAGCTATTACTGGATCAAGTTTACAAACAAAAGCTTCTAATTTATTAATTAACTCATCAACAGTGAATGCAGAGATAAGAAGTAGTCTTACCACAGGTGTGATAAATTTCTGTTCCACAGCTTTGTCATGAAAAAATAACAAAAGATCAAAAAAATTATTAACATTTAATAAACCTATGGGTTTATGGCAGATGTTCAGTTAGGCCCAAGAGACAATTTGACAATTTGAAAAACTTCTTCCAAAGTACCAAAACTACCTGGTAAGGTAATGAATGCATCAGAGTTGTCAAGCATTGTCTTCATTCGTTCATTCATAGATGATACCTTAAGTTCTTCTCCAATTGTCTTTCTAGTGATGTTCTGTTGAGTTAAAGGTCCAGGAATGACACTTAAAACATGACTGCCTCCTATATATGCAGCAAGTGATACAACCCCCATTAACCCACGACAACCTCCCCTATATACAACATGAATATTCTTTGCAGCAAGTGTTCGACCAAGAGTGTTTGCTGCATTTACAAACTCTAAACCCTTCCCATACCTAGACCCATAAAATACATAGATATTTGTAAGTCTACGAACTGGAGGTCCTATTTCTATACTCACTCTCCCTTTGAATGATTCTAAGTTGGAGGAAAGTGGAGAAAATGAAGTGTTTAAATAGGAAAAAGAATGAAAAAGCTAATAATAGCACCTATAAGGGTAGGTTGGTTGTTGTCAAAAAAGTTTGAAAGTAATAAACATTTTTTTTCTTTTCATTGTTTTTTTTTAACTTCAAGAAAACCATCAGGGTAAAGAAGTCTAGAAACCCCTGAAGGACCCTACTCAAAGAATCGTCTGTCTAAAACCAAAATACAGTAAAATCATACAATGATAAAAGAAATATAATAGCAAATGATGATATACCTTTATGTATAATTTTAGTGGCATATCTTTATACTGCGCATCATGAAAGCAGTAGTGGCATATCTTTGTACTGCGTGTCACCAATGCAGTAGACACTCATGCCCGTTTATTCGAAGAAAAGAAAAAGAAGAAACCATCGTGGGTTTCCATCCTGGGTCTGAAACCTGGAGAGCTCACACTTAGGTTCGTAACATCAACAAAGATGCTAAAATTTGAAACCCGTAATGTCTAAGATCCAGAACGTCCCATCCCAGGGCGCTGAGAGCCCCTTCTAATAAAAGAGAGGATCAAGCTCAGATGTCTCGTACGCTTTGGCAGCCATAGGTTACTTCTCACTAATAACCAGAGTCAGAGGCTTTTGCCTATCCATTAACTCCACAGTGCCTACATGGTAAACATTGGGTTATAGAGTGCGGCTCTCTATAAAGCATGGTACACGAACCTTATTTAAGGACCAGCGTGCAAAGGTCCACCCAAGTCAATAACGGGTCAGCAAAGGCTAGGGCTCCGCAACTAATTAAAGTCATGATACTCCTTCCGGATCGCCCTTGTTCAATTTTTTTTATAAAAAAGAAGAAAAAGAAGAAGAAGAAGAAGATAATATATAAATGTTATTGTGATTGTGGCTCATATCTTCCTCTAGTTTTACTTCCAGTGATGGTTTAAACGCCTTCTATGAGTCGAGGATAAGCTTCCCATCTAATTTTCTTATAAATTGGCAAACAGAGTCTTTAAGAGTCAGATTCCCAAGATTGTAACGTTTTTGTTCGTCCTTGAAGAGATTCCACAAATTAAGAAGTTCACGATACACAAATCCATAAGAATGCGTCTCAAGAGTCAATAAGATATCATCTAATGACTCCTTACTCAATCCATTCTTAATGAAAAATATTTTATCTTCTCGATTTGTAGAAACCATTCCCAAAGAACGACATCGCTTATTACAATTCTATCGTGAACATTTGTGACAGACTTGTAACCTTTTTGCTCTTCTCCTTTTAGAATACAAACTTCTACCAAGACTTGGCATATATGAGTCAAATAAAATTGAAGACTCACCTACTAGATGGACCTTTGCTTCAATTATCTAGCGTACATCTTCCGACATACCCTTGTGCATTAACAATCTCAATCTTTCACATCTAGCTTTGTAGATTTTTGTTAGAGCATTTTGAGGGAGGGAAGGAAAATGTTTTCTTAAATTTGAGAGAATGACATCCATTTTAAAGGAGAATGATCCAGTTATTATGGGAAACTAAAAACAAACCGACTTGAGAACCACGGAGTACCGTTATCCGCCACTTAATAGGGAACACAAAGAACTGCAAAAAGAAGGCAACAAAATTAGAATAAATTCTATTCATAACAAGGATTAGAAAGAGAGATGAATTCTACCTCATCAACTAGGTTTTCCAGAAATGGTTTGAGTCTTTGTCCATTGACTTTAAACACATTACCATTTGTAACACCCCAAATTTTCTAGCTATTTGATAGTAATAGCAGAATTCTACTGTTTAGTGATTTCTATGTACTATAAAATTATTGAGTATTTCGTGAATGCATTTGATCGTTTTGCGTGATTTACTCCGTGTCAGGAAAATAATAAATTTCGGGTTAGGAAAAATCTTACGTATTTTATTTATAGCTGTTGATTCTTAATTAATTTTTCAAATCTGATTTGATTTCCATGAATTTCATAATATTATGATTTTTGTGAATTTTTGTGAGATTTTATATTTTCTTGATTATTTTAATATTATTCTTGGGCTATATGCGGGCCCGGGGTAGGTCCGGAAAAATGAACATTTTTCTATGGCCAGAAAATTTTTTACTGTTGAGACAAAGACGGAGGATCTTACTAAACCCGAATCCAGAAAGAGTTTTTGAAATTTTCTTTTACCGTATTTTGTACTGTATTATTTATCGGGTAATAAAAATACAATAAATTTTGTCCATAGAGTAATAGCAGCTAGAGAAATATTATACTGGTTAGTCAAAATTAGTTGTTATGATAACTTTATGACGGACCAATAGGAAGCAAGCTTGGTGAGGAAGGCTTTGGATATCCACCATTGATTTAATCAAGGGTGGAGATTGCTCTCACAAAGTGGCAAGGACCATTTGTGACCATTGGATGGAAAGTATGAAGAGTAAATCTTGACCCTTTATTTTGGAGATACATCTAATGGCTAGGATTTTAAGGAGGAAAGATCCAATGGCTTAGATTTAGTATTATCAACATAGAAGCTACACTTAGAAGCTACACCAATATCAACCATTGATCTAATCAATGGCTCTTGAACTCCAAAATGTTGGCTAATGAATTTAGTCATTCCTTGAGTGTACAAGAGGGGGGTTCGATTTGTGAAGGCTTAAGGCCATAGCAAAGTTTCAAGACACATTTCATTACACTTCCAGAAAGCTAAGCTCACAAAATATTTTCTCTCCTTTTCTTCTTCTCTAGCTCAGGGCCAAAGCACCCAAGACCATCTTCCACCGCTCTATAATTTTAAACAACCACATATCTTGCATCCTTACCTCAATCTAAGACACTTTGTAGTTTAGTCCAAGTCCTAGATCATTCATCTTCAAGGACTTTCTTAAAGATCAAGTTCTAGGGTTTTTAAGGTAAAGTTATGGAAACTTCACTCATTATCTCTTTTTCATGTTTTAGGCCATGATTTGATCCATGATTTTTCTTGTTCAAGCTTTTAGATGCTAATAAAATTTTGTTTGTTTTGTGTTTAAGAAATCCATGGTGGTGAAGGACTTGAAAAAGGATCAAAACAAGAAGCTTTGGAGGTTTCTTTAAGAGGTAAGAGGGAGATTCATCTCACCAACCAAGTATGGTAGTGAGAGATGTATTTGTATTTGATGGATGGTGAATCCATGTGAGGATTCATATCCATAGTTGTGTAATTATTTGTGGTTGTTGTTGTGATTTATGTGCTTTGCATGATTTATTTGTGCTTATATGTTAGGTATGATTTTAATTGCTTTTATGGTATGCTTGAAATATAATATGTTGATTATATGTTATGTATGCCATAATAATTATTGGAAAGGAAAATAATTTTTGGTTCCAAAGACCATGAGGACTTTGGCCTCAACACCTCAAAATAGGTGTTTCCAAGTTAATATTTTCATGAATCGTAAAATTGGATGTTTAGAAGAGTAAGGAAAATGAACAAATGTTTTGGTTTCAAGGACCAAGTACCTCACAGCCATGGAGGCTTAAAAGGAGTGGTTTTGTGTAAAAATATGATTTATTAATGGAAATTTAATTGATTAAGTACAAGGATTAAAGAAATGGAAACAAAGTGTTTTGTCACTTGAAAAAAAGAAATTTCGTATATGAATGGAAAAGAGAGGTTGAAAGTGTTTGAACCTTAACTTAATTTTGAAGAGGATTAATTTTTAGAATTGATTTAGAATTATGAAGTATATGTTGGTAATTTAAAAATTTACTAACGTATAACTCACTCATTGGGTTTTTGAGCGCGTTAGGAAATTTTAAATGAGAAAATATGAAAAAGTAAAGCAAGAAGTGGTATGAATTTGAGAGAGGTTGAAATGAAATTTAGAAGGTTGAGAAATATTTTACGTAGTGAAAAAATGGTGAAAAATGTTTTACGTAACTTAAAAATGTGATTTTTAAGCTACTCGATTTCGAAAAAGATGGAAATCGCTACATGATTTGAAAACACGACAAAAGTGTTGCGCGAATGAGAAAACGTGATAATATGATTTCATGATTGAATATACAGTAAGATTACTGATTAGACTAGTGTTTGAACATTGTATGAGAAATTATGAGATTAGCCTGTGATTGGCATTTGGTACATTATACATGCATTGGAAAAGTCCGATGGACTGGATAAGGCAAATTACCTAGGAGAGAATACACCCCTTGAGCAGGTGCGATATGCGTAATGTAAGTCATTATTGACCTTGGGGACATCGAGGTGCGGGTTGCTCATAATGGGCAGTTAGTAGCTCTTCTGTACCGTGGATTAGACCGATACAACGCATCGATGATCCTGATCGAGACACTATTCTTAACCAAGATCTGATAAAGACTATCGTGTATATGCTAGATGTGCAAACACTTATGAGAATTGTGGCACGTGGTCTGAGGCTTGTTGGTACGGACAGATCTTTTCGATCAATTTCTCCGACCTGAGTTTTAGCTCCATGGAATAGGAAATTGAGTCTATCTGCACATGCATAATTATTGAGTATTGATATCGGTGTGAGAATTGAACTGTTGAATATTTGGAAAATGTTGAGGGCATTATAGTAATTATTGTTTAAGATAATTGAATTGTTGAATATTTGGATAATGTTGAGGGCATGATCATAATTATTGTTTATTATATTTGGATAATGTTGAGGTCATGATGATGATAAATAATAAATAATATTGAGGGCATGATTATAATTATGGTAAGATGTATCTGTATGATATATTGTATGTGTTATCTCCATGCTACCATGTTGGTATTGGCGTAGGTGATCTCACCTCTTTGTATGTCTATTTTGTGTTGTAATTATATTTGTAAAGACGCTGAGCAAGGGATTGAACAAGAAGGCAAAGAGGAGCAGATCCCTGTGGAGGAAGCTGAGTTTTGATCGGATAGCAGTCCGGTCAAGTTTCTTTGGATACGTGAGATTACAGTTCCACGGCGGAGCTGGCGCTTGGAGGTTGAGTCCCAATGAGGAGGGACTAATCTATCAAGGACATCTGACGGTGAACATGAGCAGGATTTTTCATGGAGATCTGTTCTTTTCTGTAACTATATATGTACATGTTGAATTTTTACTATCAATTAGACAATATTGGCGTGGTAGGCTTCACATCCCAACGGAGATTAGTATAGTGTCGTCTGTGTGGACACCTGTCCCTAAGACTTCGCGTCAAGTCAGATTCTAGCCTGCTGAGGAATCTGAGGAGGACCCGTCTGAGGGTTCTGCTGTCTAGTAATACTTGGGCAGTATGTTAGTTTTAAATAATGTTCAAATACTTTGAGGACTATGTCTGTATATAAATAATTTTGACAGTACTTTTGTAATGTATATGATGTAAATTATTTGTGATGATGTTTAATATTTTTATTTTCTACTAAGTTTATCTTATCGATATTAAGAAATTTTACAACTCGTTTTTACATTACAAATCATATTTTATCATAAAGGGGTAATTTGGTAATTAAGTAACATAATAGTGGTACCCTAAGGTGGGTGTTACATTAGTTGGTAACAGAGCTCAAGTTAGAGTCTTTTGGGTTTGTGGTTAGGTCTATCTTGTTTATGTTGTATGATTCTTTGTGTTTGTTTTCCGAAAGGAAACATTATTATTTGAAAAATTGACCTTAATGCTTCCATGTGTTGTTCGGTTGATTTAGAGAAAACATAATGGTTGGACGAGGAAGAGGACGCGTAAATACTAGAGCAGGAGTTGGAAATGTTGGCGACGACAACCAAAACATGGCTGCAGCTGTAGCAGTAATGCAACGGATGGCTGATGTTGTTGTACAACAAAACCAAAGGGCGACTGAGGATGCTCACAGTTTGTCGAAATTTCGTAGAAACAATTCACCAAAGTTTCATGGAGAATTTGACCCGGAGAAAGCTGATCTGTGGATTAAAGAATTAGAAAAGATATTTGAAGGTATGGGTTGTACTAATGAACAGAAGCTTACTTTTGTAACTTTTGTGTTAGTGGGAGATGGAGAAGACTGGTGGGCAGGAGCCCGAAGATTGATACAAGCTGAGGGAAGAGTTGTGACATAGTAGCTCTTTAGGCAGAAATTTCTAGGGAAGTATTTCCCAGCTAGTGTTCGACATGCTAAGGAGATGGAATTCCTTAGTTTGAGGCAAGGGGTGATGTCTATAAGTGAATATGCTGCAAAATTTGAAAGCTTGTCTAAGTTTTTGAGGTATTTTCATATGCATCCAGATGAGGAATGGAAGTGCAAAAAATTTGAAGAGGAGTTGAAACTTGGCATTAAGCGAGTTGTAGCAACCTTGGAAATTGACCATTTTCCAGCATTGTAGGATAAGTGTCAAAAGGTCGAGGAGATTGATCATCAATGTGAGGCAAGGAATAGGAACTTTTGACCTACATGGTTCCAAAGAGGAAAGGGTAGTGGTGGCAACCGTTATCAGCAGAAACCATATGCCAATCCGGCAAGAGGTCAAACTTAGCAGCAATCTTTTGGGGGAAGTTCTAGGGGCAGCAAGACAAGTCAAGCTGGAACTTCTATGCTTAAATGCTTTAAGTGTGGGAAGGATCATCTCACCAAAGATTGTCAACATAAAGGAGTTATCTGTTACAGATATGGAAAGTCTGGACATTTCTCCAGAGAATGTGATCAGTTGAAAGCAAAACCATCGGTGGGGAGTGTCCGTACTGCAAGGCCACAGGCGGGTGGTCGTGTATATACCATGAGCGGGGAAGAAGCCGCAAAATCAGAGGACTTGATTATAGAGGAGTGTCCCATCGAAGGTAATCCTTTAACAACGTTATATGATTCGGGAGCAACACATTCTTTCATTGCATGTGATTGTGTGGAGCGTTTGGGATTGACTGTGACTACATTGCATTATCATTTGAGTGTTGCTACTTCTACTGATAAGCATGTGATTACTACAAAAGTATGTTTGAATTGCCCTGTATGTGTTAGGGATAGAATCTTTTTTGTTGACTTAATTTGTTTGCCTCTTTCCAAGATTAATATAATCTTAAGAATGGATTAGTTGTCTTTTAACCATATCTTAATAGATTGTTCTAGTAAGACATTAGTATTTCCTGAGGCTAAGGATTCTAAATTCCTAACGACTACACAAGTAGAAGAGTGTTTGAAGGAAGGAGATCGGGGGTACTTGTTGTTATCTTCTTTGGAGGATCAATGCAAAGATGTCTTGAAAGATATTTTCGTCGTTAATGAATTTCCTGAGGTATTTCTTGAAGATATACCTAGACTACCGCCAGAAAGAGAAATCGAGTTTGCTATCGATTTAGTACTTGGAGCTGGACCTATATCTATGGCGCCTTACAGGATGTCGCCAGTAGAGTTGGCAGAGCTTAAGAAACAGTTGGAGGATTTATTAGCGAAACAATTCATGAGACCAAGTGTGTCATCATGGGGAGCTCCAGTGTTGTTGGTTAAGAAGAAGGATGGGACTTCTCGTCTATGTGTAGACTACTGATAGTTAAACAAAATTACGATTAAGAATAAATATCCACTTCCAAGAATAGATGATTTAATGGATCAATTGCGAGGACCCGCAATATTTTCCAAAATTGATTTACATTCTAGTTATCACCAAATTCGTGTGAAAGCAGGGGATATTCCCAAGACTGCATTTCAGACACGTTATGGGCATTATGAATATCAAGTGATGCTATTTGGTGTGACGAATGCACCGGCCATATTCATGGACTTCATGAACATAATTTTTCGTTCGTATTTAGACAAGTTTATTGTTGTCTTTATTGATGACATTTTGATTTATTCTCGAAGTCAGGAGGAACATGCTGAACATCTCAGAATGGTTCTCCAGATTTTGAAGGAGAATAAGTTGTATGCCAAGTTATTCAAATGTGAATTTTGGTTAAGCGAAGTTCAATTTTTAGGACATGTGATATTAGAGGAAGGAATTGAAGTTGATGCTTCAAAGGTGGAGACGATTATTGAATGGGAAAGGCCGAAGACTGTATCAGAAATCCATAGTTTTATCGGATTAGCCAGTTACTATTGACGGTTTATTGAGGGGTTTTCGAAGATAGCAGGACCTCTTCCCCAACTTACACGAAAGAATCAACCGTTTGTATGAACTGATGCATGTGAAGAAAGTTTTCAGGAGTTGAAAAGATGACTGACTACTTCATCGGTATTGATTCTATCTGATCCGAATGAACCTTTCGAAGTATATTGTGATGCTTCATACCAAGGATTGGGTTGTGTACTTATGTAGAACTGTAAGTTTGTGGCTTATGCTTCAAGGCAGTTGAAAGTGCATGAGAGGAATTATCCTACTTATGATTTGGAATTGACAGCTGTAGTGTTTGCATTGAAAGTGTGGAGGCATTTTCTATATGGTGCGACTTTTAATGTCTTTAGTGATCATAAAAGTTTGAAGTATTTGTTTAACTAAAAAGAGTTGAACATGACACAAAGGCGTTGGCTAGAGTTTCTGAAGGACTATGATTTTCAGTTACAGTATCATCCCGGAAAGGCGAATGTCGTAACAGATGCTTTAAGTAGGAAGATGCTTAGTGCTTCTATTATGATGATTAAGGAGATGAAATTAATAGAAGAATTTCGGGATATGCGTTTGTCTGTGAAACTGACACCAGGGAGGATGTGTTTGAGTATGATCACCATTTCGAATAGTTTGATGGATAGAATACAAGAGGGACAGAACAATGACCACTATTTACAAGAAGCAAAGGAAGCAAAAAGCCAAGGCGCAAAGGTAGAATTCAACGAAGGTGCTAATGGAATTCTAAAGTTTAAAGGAAGAGTTTATGTGCTAAATGATCAAGGACTTAGGAGATTGATTTTGGATGAAGCTCAGAAGAGTAAGTTGAGTATGCATCTAGGAGCCATAAAGATGTACCAAGATTTGAAGCAGTTATATTGGTGGCAAGGGATGAAGAAGGATGTTACTGAATATGTATCATCCTATTTAGTCTGTCAAAAGGTTAAGGCGGAACATCAAAGACGTTCAGAATTGTTATAACCTTTGCCTATTCTTGAATGGAAATGAGATGATATAGCAATGGATTTTGTGACAGGACTACCAAAGACTCGGAAAGGTCACGATTCTATTTGGGTAATTGTTGATCAGCTTACAAAGTCGGCGCACTTTTTGCTGATTAATATTAAGTACTCAATGGAGAGGTTGGCCCAAGTGTACATCGGTGAAATTGTTAGACTTCATGATGTACCATCTAGTATTATTTTGGATCGAGATCTGAGATTTACGTCGAGGTTTTGGAATAGTTTGCAAGAAGCGATAGGAACAAAGCTACGTTTGAGTTCTGCTTACCATCCGTAGATAGATGGTCAGTCAGAAAGAATGATTCAGTCATTAGAGGACTTGTTGAGAGCTTGTATTTTAGAACAAACTAGAGGTTGGGATGAGTTCTTACCATTAATAGAATTCACGTACAACAACAGTTTTCATTCGAGCATAGGGATGACACCCTATGAGGCATTGTATGGGAGACAATACAGAACACCATTATGTTGGTATCATGATGGTGAAAGTGCTATACTAGGACCAGAATTTGTACAACAGACAACAGAGAAAGTGAAGATGATTCAAGATAAAATGAGGACAACTCAGACTTGGCAAAAGAACTATACCAATAAAAGGAAAAGACCGCTTGAGTTTGAAGAGGGTGACCATGTATTTCTGCGAGTGACACCTATGACTGGAGTTGGACGAGTGCTTAAGTCTAGAAAGCTCACTCCAAAGTTTATCAGGCCGTATCAGATACTTCGTCGGATAGGTCCGGTAGCTTATCAAATTGCATTACCACCTTTACTGTCAAATCTTCATAATGTATTTCACGTATCGCAATTGCAAAAGTACATTTCTGATCCCACTCATGTTATTGAACTGAATGCGGTACAACCGAAGGAAAATATGACCTATGAAACGTTTCCCGTCAAGATTGAGGATCGAAGGACGAAGCAACTTCGAGGTAAGGAGATTTCATTGGTTAAAGTAGTTTGGAACGACGTAAGCGGTGAAGCTACATGGGAACTGGAAGATAAGATAAAAGAGCAATATCCATATTTATTTTGAGGGTGTGAAATCAAGTTTCGAGGACGAAACTTCTTTTTAGAGGGGGAGAGTTGTAACACCCTAAATTTTCTAGCTATTTGACAGTAATAACATAATTCTATTGTTTAGTGATTTTTGTATACTGTAAAATTATTTTGAGTATTCCGTGAATGCATTTGATCGTTTTGCGTGATTTACTCCGTGCCAAGAAAATAATAATTTTTAGGCCGAGAAAAATCTTACGTATTTTATTTATATCTGTTGATTCTTAATTAATTTTTCAAATCTGATTTGATTTCCATGAATTTCATAATATTTATGATTTTTGTGAATTTTTGTGAGATTTTATATTTTCTTGATTATTTTAATATTATTCTCGGCCTATATGCGGGCTCGGGGCAGGTCCGGAAAAATAAAATTTTCTATGGCCAGAAAATTTTGTACTGTTGAGACGGAGACGGGGGATCTTACTAAATCCGAATTCGGAAATAGTTTTTAAAATTTTCTTTTACCATGTTTTGTATTGTATTATTTATCGGGTAATTAAAATACAGTAAATTTTCTCCATAGGGTAATAGCAGCTAGAGAAATATTATACTGGTTAGTCAAAATTAGTGGTTATGACAACTTTATGACGGACCAATAGGAAGCAAGCTTGGTGAGGAAGGCTTTGGATATTCACCAATGATTTAATCAAGGGTGGAGATTGCTCTCACAAAGTGGCAAGGACCATTTGTGACCATTGGATGGAAAGTATGAAGAGTAAATCTTGACCCTTCATTTTGGAAATACATCTAATGGTTAGGATTTCAAGGAGGAAAGATCCAATGGCATAGATTTAGTCTTATCAATATAGAAGCTACACTTAGAAGCTACACCAATATCAACCATTGATCTAATCAATGGCTCTTGAACTCCAAAATGGTGGCTAATGAATTTAGTCATTCCTTGAGTGTACAAAGGGGGGGGGGTTCGGTTTTGTGAAGGCTTAAGGCCATAGCAAAGTTTCAAGACACATTTCATTACTCTTCCAAAAAGCTAAGCTCACAAAATATTTTCTCTCTTTTTCTTCTTCTCTAGCTCACGGCCAAAGCACCCAAGACCACCTTCCACCGCTCTATAATTTTAAATAACCACATATCTTGCATCCTTACCTCAATCTAAGACACTTTGTAGTTTAGTCCAAGTCCTAGATCATTCATCTTCAAGGACTTTCTTCAAGATCAAGTTCTAGGGTTTCTAAGGTGAAGTTATGGAAACTTCACTCGTTATCTCTTTTTCATGTCCAAGGTCATGATTTGATCCATGGTTTTTCTTGTTCAAGCTTTTAGATGCTAATAAAATGTTGTTTGTTTTGTGTTTAAGAAGTCCATGGTGGTGAAGGACTTGAAAAAGGATCAAAACAAGAAGCTTTGGAGGTTTCTTCAAGAGGTAAGAGGGAGATTCATCTCACCAACTAAGTATGGTGGTGAGAGATGTATTTGTATTTGATGGATGGTGAATCCATATGAGGATTCATATCCATGGTTGTGTAATTATTTGTGGGTGTTGTTGTGGTTTATGTGCTTTGCATGATTTATTTGTGCTTATATGTTAGGTATGATTTTTATTGCTTTTATGGTATGCTTGAAATATAATATGTTGATTATATGTTATGTATGCCATAATAATTATTGGAAAGGAAAACAATTTTTGGTTCCAAAGACCATGAGGACTTTGGCCTCAACACCTCAAAATAGGTGTTTCCAAGTTAATATTTTCATGAATGGTAAAATTGGATGTTTAGAAGAGTAAGGAAAATGAACAAATGTTTTGGTTTCAAGGACCAAGTACCTCACCGCCATGGAGGCTTAAAAGGAGTGGTTTTATGTAAAAATATGGTTTATTAATGGAAATTTAATTGATTACGTATAAGGATTAAAGAAATGGAAACAAAGTGTTTTGTCACTTGAAAAAAAGAAATTTCGTTTATGAATAGAAAAGAGAGGTTGAAAGTGTTTGAACCTCAACTTAATTTTGAAGAGGATTGATTTTTAGAATTGATTTAGAATTATGAAGTATATATTGGTAATTTAAAAATTTACTAACGGATAGCTCACTCATTGGGTTTTTTAGCGCGTTAGGAAATTTTAAATGAGAAAATATGAAAAAGTAAAGCAAGAAGTGGTATGAATTTGATAGAAGTTGAAATGAAATTTAGAAGGTTGAGAAATATTTTATGTAGTGAAAAATGGTGAAAAATGCTTTACATAACTTAAAAATGTGATTTTTAAGCTACGCGATTTTGAAAACGATGGAAAATAGCTACGTGATTTGAAAACATGACAAAAGTGTTACGCGAATGAGAAAACGCGATAATATGATTTCGCGATTGAATATATAGTAAGATTACTGTTGGACTAGTGTATGAACACTGTATGAGAAATTATGAGATTAGCATGTGATTGGCATTTAGTACATTATACATGCATTGGAAATGTCTGATGGACTGGATAAGGCAAATTGCCTAGGAGAGAATACATCTCTTGAGCGGGAGCGATATGCGTAGTGTAAGTCATTGTTGACCTTGGGGGCATCGAGGTGCGAGTTGCTCACAATGGGCAGTTGGTAGCTCTTCTATACCGTGGGTTAGACCGATGCAACACACCGATGATCCTGACTGAGACACTATTCTTAATCAAGATATGATAAAGACTGTCGTGTATATGCTGGATGTACAAACACATATGAGAATTGTGGCACGTGGTCTGAGGCATGTTAGTACAGACAGATCTTTTCGATCAATTTCTCCGACCTGAGTTTTAGCTGCATGGAGTAGAAATTGAGTCTATATGCACAGGCATAATTATTGAGTATTGATATCGGTGTGAGAATTGAACTGTTGAATATATGGAAAATGTTGAGGGCATTATCATAATTATTGTTTATGATAATTGAATTGTTGAATATTTGGATAATGTTGAGGGCATGACCGTAATTATTGTTTATTACATCTGTTGTGATGTTAAATAATGTTGAGGGCATGATTGTAATTATGGTATGATGTATTTGTATGATATATTGTATATGTTATCTCTATGCTACCATGTTGGTATTGACATAGGTGATCTCACCTCTTTGTGTGTCTATTTTGTACTGTAATTATATTTATAAAGACGCTGTGCAAGGGATTGAACAAAAAGGCGAAGAGGAGCAGATTCCTATGGAGGAAGCTGAGTTTTGATCAGATGGCAGCCCGGTCAAGTTTCTTCAGATACGTGAGATTACAGTTCCACGGCGGAGCTGGCGCTTGGAGATTGAGTCCCAATGAGGAGGGACTAATCTATCAAGGACATCTAACGGTGAACATGAGCAGGATTTTTCATGGAGATTCATTTTTTTCTGTAACTATATATGTACATGTTGAATTTTCGCTGTCAATTAGACAGTATTGGGGTGGTAGGTTTCACATCTCAACAGAGATTAGTATAATGTCGTCTGCGAGGACACCTGTCCGTAGCACTTCGCGTCAAGTCGGATTCTAGCCTGCTGAAGAATATGAGGAGGACCCGTCTGAGGGTTCTGCTATCTAGTAATACTTGGGCAGTATGTTAGTTTTTAATAATGCTCAAATACTTTAAGGACTATGTCTGTATATAAATAATTTTGACAGTACTTTTGTAATGTGTATGATGTAAATTATTTGTGATGATTAATATTTTTATTTTCTGCTAAGTTTATCTTATCGATATTAAGAAATTTTACAACTCGTTTTTACATTACAAATCATATTTTATCATAAAGGGGTAATTTGGTAATTAAGTAACATAAATGTGGTACCCTAAGGTGGGTGTTACACCATTCCTAGGATTCTCAATGTCTATAGCCCCATGAGGATACACATGTTTAACAACAAAAGGATCATTCTACATAGATCTCAATTTTCCAGGGAATAGGTGCAGACGAGAATTATAAAGCAGAACTTTTTGACTAATTTGAAAAGATTTTCTCAAAATTGACTTGTCATGAAAAACTTTTGCTCTAACTTTATAAATCTTTGAGTTTTCATATGCATCATTTTTCAATTTCTCAAGTTCATTTAATTGCAATTTGTGTATCTTGCAAGCATCATCAAGGTTTAGGTTGAAGCTTTAATGGCCCAAAATGTTTTATGTTCCAATTCTACACGCAAGTGACAAGGTTTTCCATAGACTAACCAATAGGGTGACATGCCCAAAGATGTTTTGAAATCAGTACAATAAGGCCAAAGTGCATCGTTTAGTCTTAAAGACCAATCTTTACGATTTGGGTTATTCATTTTTTCCAAAATTTCTTTAATCTTCCTATTTGCCAATTCAACTTGTCCATTTGTTTGAGAGTGATAATGGGTGGCAATTTTGTGTGTAATATCATATTTCTTCATTAAAGATTCAAATGGTTTAATACAAAAATGTACTCCCCCATCACTGATGATAGCTCGAGGGATTCCCAATCAACACAAGACATTTTCTTTTAAAAATTTGAGAACAATTTTATGATCATTATGTCAGCATAGAATCGTCTCAATCCATTTTGAGACATAATCAACTGCAACCAAAATATACACAAATCCAAATAAGGATGGAAATGGACCCATGAAATCAATTCCCTAACAATTAAAAATTTTAATGACAATGATAGGGTTCAAAGGCTTCATGTTTCTTTTTTAAATGAAGCCCAATTTCTGACGCTTTTCACAACTTTTGCAAAAAGTATAACATTCTTTAAATAAAGTGGGCCAATAAAATCTGCACTGCAAGATGTAACACCCTTCGATTTAATAACTACAACACAATCGTCATTATGCCACAGTCACTAAATTTAGGCGTGCTACTACTCAACAACAAGTTTTCAAATTTAATCATTGTGCATATATAGAAAATATGAGCCATGAATATAATATATTTATTATACAACCATAACATCCTCTAAAGGGAATTACATTCCAGATATACATATATACATATAGCATAATACAGTAACACATACAAAATGTAAAATATACTTGTTCAATGACATATATGCAGCTACCACAACCAACCCCATACTGACCCAAAATAGGAAGTAGAAACCCATAACAGGTCCTACTCATAGGTAGGGTAACGTTCCCAACATACCCAACATACTATAACTCTAAAGGAGTAAACTATACGTCGGCATCTCCAAGAAAACTGCATCTTCACGAACCCACAAAGATTCTGCCTTGTCGATATCTCAGTCTTCACGGGTCATAAATATAAAACAGAACGAGACAAGAAAGAGGTGAGATCCTGTACATCAAATCCAATATGGCAGCAAAAAAAATGATATGAATGACAAAGCCATTCCATACATACCGATATTGCAGATATATTCAAGTTATCAATTTCATATATATCATCAGAAAGCATATCCCACAATAATATAAACATGGATAACACTATAACAACATATATCCACAATAGGTATGAAATGATTATGCCACCACAATATGTATGTTGATCATGCCACCACAATATATGTAATGACCATATATATGCATACTGAACCAGTTCCTACTCCATGGAGCTAATACTCAAATTCAAAGATGAACGTTCCAAAAGATCTGCCACCCTCAATGACAGTCTACGCCAAATCGTGAAAAGAGATAATGTTGTCGGGCGGGTAATGCATTGCAATGGTTCATCATGGCCAGAGGTATATAAGGTGAAAGATGAGCACCGAACTCACCAAAATTATAACCAAGTTACGCCTATGGCTTGTAGCATAGGAAGCAACACCGTATTGTCTCTCAAGGATTATAAAACACAATTTGATCAAGTCAAGTTAAAATTGGGGGGAGGGGGGTTAGGCTAGATTAAGAAATAGAATTAACAAACAAAATTAAGAATTAGAATTCGAATTAATCAGAATTAAGAAAATAACCAATCCAAGAAAATTGTCCAAACTTAATTTTAATCCATCCTTGATTACTAAAGGTCCATTCAATTATTAATCAAGTTATTGGTCTTAGACAACATCAAGAAGCCTCTCAATGTTCATGAATCTTCTACTAGAAATGCTTCTAGATTTCAATTAATTAAGATTAGACAAGTTAAGCACTTATCAAAATCGAAATTAACTTAAAAGCCAAGATCCAACCAAGTTAAACATTTCATCAAATACCTTCAATGTCTTATTTAATCTCTGAGTTTATCTCTTTGCACATGGTAATTAAGCAATTAACATATGAAAATTCTAATTAAGCAACCAGAATTAACAAAAAGAAGAAGGAGAAGAGAAACTTGATTAATAGATGAACTTAAACATTAAAAACGAAATCACAAGATTAACACTCAAGCATGTTCAATCTCTTGGATTGATCTAAAGGCTCTACCCCTCTATGAGAAAGGGAGAACTCAGAAAATTAAAAGAAGGAAGAAGAAAATGAAAATTTGAGAGAAGAAGGAGGAAGAGAGTTCTAGAGAGAAGAAAAAAAAATGTCAAATGAGAGGTGCCTCGGTTTCTGACTTCTAACCTCCTAACTACCTCCTATTTTGGCTTTACATAATTAAAAACTAATTAATTACAAAGTTGGGTCAGTTATGAACATTTAGGCCTAAACCCCATGCAATTTGGAGGTCTATAACTCAAGTTATGACTAAAACAACATCAAAGGGTCTCTAAACTCGTATTTTGACTTCCATGCAAAATTAGGTCTACTAGACATCTGATTGAGACTTCGAGCTCTTCATAAAAGTTGTAGAGCTTCCTCTTAGCTTTCCTACAAGGTAAAATTTATGATTTTCAGATATCTAGAATTCAAGTTATGGATAAAATACAGAAACAATGTCAAAGCCCAACAATGCTGAAAATATTCAATTTGAGCCCAAACTTACAAATTATGACCAAACTCAATCAATTAAGAATATGGAGAGTGCAAATCACTAAACTTGAGGGTTTATTAATGAATCAAATATGTGATGCAAGGTTGGCTATTTGGCCAAAGTAGCTAATCAAGAAAGAAGACCTCAATCATGTTCATGCATGCAAGTGAAATGTAGCCTCAAAAAGAATCAAAGCAAGTTCTAGAGTAAAAATTAACATGAGTGAAAATCACACAAGAAAGAAGGGAATGATGCAATATTAAATCCATCCATCAATAGGCTCAAAATCTCACAAGGTATGCATCTATCAAACTCAACCCACCAATTCAAACATCCACTACCAAGCAAATCAGTTTCAAGAAGGAAGAAAATTTATTCAATCATGCAATGATCTTGAATTTCAATTGCTTCAAACTCATAAACACCATAAATCTCAAAACATCATCAATTTTTATTTATTTATTTATAGAAAACAAAAATTAAAAATAATAAAAATGTAGCAAAACAGAAACAAGGAAAACAGAAAAAATAGCAAACAACATGCTAAATCTCTCCCCCCCCCCACTTAAAATTTGTATTGCCCTTAATGTAAAGCTCAAAAATCAGTAAACCATCAATAACATCAACAAATATGAGACAAGCAACATAAGAGATAAGGGAAAGAAACAGCCTGATCAAGTGGGGTAGATGGCTTCTTGCAAGGTAACTGCCTCTACATCGTCTGCTTGAGCTTGAGCTCCCTCATAAAATGGCTTGAGGCGGTGGCCGTTGACTGTGAAAGCTTTTGCAGTAGCTTCACTTGTAATCTGCACAACACCAAAAGAAAAAATGTTAGCAACAACAAATGGGACTAGCCACCTTGATCGAAGCTTCCCGGGCATGAGCTTGAGGCAGGAGTTATATGAAGAACTTTTTGGCCAATCTTAAATGTTTTCCTCAGAATCATCTAATCATGGAAGGCTTTAGTCTTCTCTTTATAGAGTTTGGAACTTTCATAAGCCTCCAAGTGAATCTCCTCAAATTGCTGCAGCTGTAGCTTCCTCTCCATGCCTGCTTGATCTAGGTCCAAGTTGCAATGCTTCACTACCCAGAATGCGCGATGCTCAATTTCCACCGACAGGTGGCATGCTTTTCCAAAAATAATCCAATACGGAGACATCCCAATCGGTGTCTTATAAGCAGTCCTGTAAGCACATAAAGCATCCTTAAGCCTTTTGATCTAGTCCTTTATATTAGGATCATCCCACACATAATAGTTAGATTCACTCTTCAACTTATCAATCTGAGCCTTAGTAAAACATGCAGGGAAAACACCAGCAACCAAGAAATTGACCATATCCGCAAACCAAGGAGAAATGACCTTACCTTGCAGTTGTAAAAGCTGCTCATTAGGAAATGAATCATCAATGGGGAAGGGATCCGAGACTCTCTCAATTCTGCTCAAGTGAATAACCACTAGGTTCTCTACTCCACTCTTATCTCGAATCTCCACATCAAATTCCTAGAGTAGTAACATCCACCTAATCAATCGTGGCTTAGCCTCAGGCTTCTTTAGAAGAAATTTCAGAGTTGCATGATCAGAAAATACCATAACCTTATAACCAAGCAAATAAGATCGAAACTTGTCCAATGCAAACACAATTGCTAAAAGTTCTTTTTCTGTGGTTGTGTAATTTGCTTGAGCAGCATCCAAAGTGCGTGAAGCATAGTAGATTGCATGGGAAGCTCTGCCCACTCTCTGTGCCATGACAGCTCCCACAACATAGTTAGAGGCATCACACATGAGCTCGAATGAGAGTGTCCAATTAGATGGCTGAATGACAGGGGTACTAGTTAAAGCACGCTTCAAGTGGTCAAAGGCCTGCATGCATTTCTAGTCAAACAAGAACTCCACATCTTTCTGTAACAGGTTGGATTGCGGAAGGGCTATTTGACTGAAATCTCTTATAAAGCGCCTGTAGAAACCCGCATGTCCAAGAAAAGAATGAACTTCCTGCATGCATGTGAGGTAAGATAAATAGGTAATAACATCTACTTTTGCAGGATCAACAGCAAAACCCTCGCTAGACACTACATGACCCAAAACTATACCCTGTTCTACCATGAAATGGCATTTCTCAAAATTCAGGACAAGGTTAGTTTCAATGCATCGATGCAGTACTCTAGACAAACTATCTAAACAAGAATCAAAAGAAAAACCATAGACAGTGAAATCATCCATAAACACCTCCATGCACTCCTCTAGAAAGTCAGAGAAAATACTTACCATGCACCACTAGAAGGTACTAGGGGCATTGCAAAGGTCGAAAGACATCCACCTGTAAGCAAAGGTGCCGAAGAGGCAGGTGAATGTGGTCTTCTCTTGATCCTCAAGTGCAATGTGAATCTGAAAGTAGCCAGTGTATCCATCCAGGAAGCAATAATGGGATTTCCTAGTCAATCGATCCAGCATCTGATCAATGAAGGGCAAAGGGTAGTGGTATTTCTGAGTGGCCTAGTTGAGCCGCCTATAATCAATGCAGACTCGCCAACTGTTCTACACTCTGGTAGGGATCATCTTATTCTTCTGGTTGGCCACAATCGTCACTCAAGACTTCTTGGGGACGACCTACACAAGACTCACCCAAGTGCTGTCAGAGATGGAGTAAATAATACCAGCATGCAGTAGCTTGGTGACCTCTTTCTTTACCACATCTAGAATCAGAGGGTTCAGTCCCCTCTAGGGTTGGCGCACTGATTTAGCTCCATCTTTAGGGAAAATTCTGTGTATGCAGGTGGAAGGGCTAATGCCAGGAATATCTGCCAATGTCCATTCGATGACCCTCTTATTTTCTCTCAAAACTTGTAGCAATCTCGCCTCCTGTTCAGCAAGACGGTTCTTGGCTACAATCACAGAAGTTGCTCATCATCCCCTAAATATGTATACTTCAGATGCTCAAGAAAAGGCTTAAGGTCAAGGGTGGGTGGTTTTTGGATTGAAGGTATCAAACTAGTTGTAGAAACTTCCCAAATAGTAGGATCATGTCTCATAGGGGAAGGTAATGCAGAGTTATTATTTTTAGAACAACCAGAATTACCAAATTTAGAACAACTAGAATTACCAAATTTAGAACAACCAGAGAAAATAGAATTAGGGACAACAATAGCAGCAGCAGATGATTTATCACAAACAGAAGTAGAATAAGAAACAATAAGGATCTCAATTTTATCAGAACAAGCAAATGCAAAAATAGCAAGATCAGTATATGGATCAGAATGGACAGTAGAAGCATATATAGAAACATATTTAACAAGATCAGAAGCAAAACAACAAAATGATCAGGAACAACATAATTGGCATCATGCGTAGCAGAAGCAGTACATATATATTTATCAAAATCAAAAGCAGGAGCAATACATGCAAATGTAGCCAGATCAGGAAATTTAGCAAAATCAATAACAATACGTGCTGAACCAGATTTATCAAAAACAAGAAATTTATCAAAATCAGAAATAGATTTATCAACACAGGTATATACAGAATCAGAAAAAGCAAGATCAGCATCAGTAGAAGCAGTGGAATCATACTCAGAATCAGAAGCATTAAATTCAAATTTATCAAAATCAGCAAAATCAAAAGCAGAATTATGAACAACAGAATCATACATTTTAGAAATAGCACATGCATATTTAGTAGAAACAACAACACAATCTAGAAATCCCACAATCCCAAGAAATTCAGCTAGCATGTCAAAATGCACATCATCAACTAACATATCAAGGACATCTAAATGAAAAATAAAATGCTCTTCTAATAGATGTTTCATGGCATCAATTTGAACAATGTTATCACCAAATTCCATGGAAAGAATACCAACATGCACATCAATCTTAGTCTTACCAGTTTTCAAGAAAGGTCTACCTAAAATTGATGGTGGCTGGCTAGATGTAAATTCATCTTTCATGTTCAAAATGTAAAAATCTACTAGAAATATTAACTCATTTACCCTTACCAAAACATCCTCAAGCACTCCTACCGGATGAGTGGTGCTTCGATTTGCTAGCTAAATAATGATTTCGGTGGGCTTCAACTCTCCAATGTGCAGGGATTCAAAAATTGATTTGGGCATGACATTAATGGAGGCTCCCAAATCCAGCATTGCATAAGTGAAATGTTGGCTGCCTATGATGCAAGGAATAGTGAATGTTCTAGGATCCTTGCATTTCTGTGGCATACTTGGCTGAATCATTACAGACACATTTCTACCCATACTAATCTTCTCTGTACCCTTAAGTCTTCTCTTGTGAGTGCATAACTCCTTGAGAAATTTGACATACTTTGGAATCTGCTTGATTGCATCTAGGAGGGATATTGATTTCCACCTTCCTGAATGTCTCTAGGACTTCTCTTTCCATGTCAGCTTGCACTGCTTGCTTGGATTGTGTGACTCTATTTGGGAAGGGTAGTAGAATGACCAAATCTGATTTTTTTGCATAATTCTTTTGTGCCACAGATTTGTGGTCTAAGCCACTTATTTTTTGCTCAGGGTGCTACTGCTCATGAGGTGGAATTGGATGCTGAACTGGTTGTTGCTCAGATTGCATCTTAGCTTGCTTAGGACCATCAACTTCTCTACCACTTCTCAAGATAATGGCATTTACATTGCCTCTTGGGTTAGGTTATTGACTGTTTGTGAAGGCAATTGACTTGATCCTTGACTTTTCAGTTCATTAACAATGGTTGCCAGCTGCCCAATATGAGTTTGCAGGTTCTGAATTGTGGCATTGACATTCTGTTGGAACTGAATGTTGGTTGAGGCCATCTATTTCATTAAGTCTTCCAAGGATGGCTCGATTAGAGTGGCTGCTGGACTAGGTAGCTGGAGGGGCTGCTGCATGGGTGGCAGCACAGGTTGTGCTTGCCTGAATGCAGGTGGTTGGTACTTATTGCTAGGGCCTGCAACTTGGTATCTAAACTGCTATTGTTGCTGTTGTTGGTGGGGCTATTGTTGCTGCCATAATTCCCATATCTGAGGTTGGGATGGTCTCTCTAGCTAGGATTATAAGTACTTAAAAATAGATCATATCTGGGCTGTTATATTGGGGTCTACCAGGAAAAATGTCTGTTGCATCAATAGGGTAGGCTTGGTTGGTAGAATTCTCCTCTTGAAGGGTTGGACAAGCATCAGTAAGATGAGATAGACAAGAATAAATTCCACAAACAGTGGCAACTATTTGCATCAGTGGTTGTTGTGCCACTGCTAACTACTTCACTAAAGAGGTCAATTCATCCAATATGTGCTCCATTCTCTGTTGATCTACATGAGACATTTGCACTTCATTGACTCCTCTGGTTGAGGTGATCATTTGAGTTCCAAACTGCTGAGTGTTGTCTGCCATGTTTGCTATCAAGTCTCTAGCAGCAGCAAGGTTCTTTTCCACCAAAGCCCCTCCACTGGCAGCATCAATCATGCTTCTCTCCATTGGCATTAGTCCCTCATAAAAGTATTAGATTAACAATTGATCACTGATTTGGTGGAGTGGACAACTCAAACACAACTTCTTGAACCTCTCCTAATACTCATGCAAGGTTTCACCAGAAATCTGCCTGATGCCATAAATATCTTTCTGAATTGCAGCAGCTCTGGAGGCAGGGAAAAATTTCTCTAAAAGCAACCTCTTCATATCATTCCAGGAAGTCATAGAGCCTGGGGAAAGATAATAAAGCCAGTCCTTGGCTGCATCAGCAAGGGAAAAGGGAAATGCCCTCAGCTTGATGTGTTCTTCATGGATGCCTTGAGGTCTCATGGTTGAGCACACAACATGGAATTCCTTGAGATGCTTATGAGGATCCTCACCTACAAGTCCATGAAACTACGACAACAAATGGATTAGTCTAGACTTAAGCTCAAAGTCAGCATCAATCTCACGATAGTGATTGTATAATGGCTGATAAGTGACATCAGGGGCAGCAAGCTCTTTAAGAGTCCTATTATGCATGTTATCAGCCATAGTTGCACTATCACTTAAATTCTCAGATCCAATGACAGATTCAGTATCATAATGAAATGAGGAATCAATTACTTGACTAAGCCTACGAGCTCTTATCAATGCATGCAAAGTCCTATCAATTTCAGGATCAAGATCAAGCAAATTAACAGAATCAAACCTAGTCATGCACCAATCAGGGCTAAAAGAGTGTCAGAAAGCCAAAATCTAAAAACTATGCAAATCTACACTACAAAAATAGCTAGAAAAAATAAAAAAAAAACATATCAAATGATTTTTAAAAAATATGGGAAGATGTGTAAATCGGTAAGTGCACTGAATCGCAACAAGTAATAAAGTAGTGAAAAGAGTATCATTCCATGAGGATTATATTGCCAATTACCAATTTCATTAAACTAACACTACTTATGTAACACCCCTTGATGTAGCAACCAGAGCGCAATCGTCATTACACCACAGTTACTAAATCCAGGTGTGTCACAGTCATGATAATAGTAGTTTCCAAAATTTACGAGTTTAATTTTTCCTTTTTGGCATTCATGCATAAGTAGAAAATATGAGCCATGAATGAAATATAAATGTATTCAACCCTTAATACAACCATTGGAATGAAATCACGTTCTTTATATATATATAGTTTATAGCCAATTTACACGAATCACTCGATAACATAGAATATGATAATTACAGAGTCAAATAAATCACAGCGGGAATAAAAACATTAAAGGGGAGGAGTAGTAACCCAGGGAAAGGTACTACCAGTAGACAAGGCCGCAACCCCATATGCACATGACACACGGCGCCCCAGTTGACACGACAGGCATCAATGCCACCACGCGGCTGCACTCTTACGTAGTCAACAAAATCTTGTCCAGATGCTCAAGTCAATCAACCAAGGTATACACAAATATGGGAAAGAGGTGAGATTCCCAGCTTTCAGTACCAACATGGCAGCAAGAAAATAAACGGTGTTGAACGCCCACATAAGACACAGTTAATACATACAAGTATAATAATACATGAAAGCAACTAATGAGAGTAAAGCAACAAAGAACAGTAGTTAACTTTATCCATAGCTAGCTAGCAACATTAGCATTACCAAGAATCAAATAAATATCACAGTCATAATAGTAAACACATTATTCAATTATAAATGCTCAATGGACCATGTGACTGACAACTCACAATGCAACAAGGGTACCAAAGTTCCAACTCCATGGAGCTAGACATAAATATTTTCGGAGTGAATGATCAAGGAGTAATGCTAGTGTATCGTTAGCCTTAAAAATATAGTGTGCTCATCTCATAAAAACATTTGCGTAAAATGGCTCACACATGGCACCTCAACAGTTGATCGCGACATAGGACAGCGTCACAGTCAGGATCGTCAGTGTGTTGCATTGGTTTATCCCACGGCCCCAGTGGAGCTACCGCTGCCCATTGTGAGACACCCACACCCCGACGCCCTCAGGGTCAACAACATATGACACCTACGCTTAGTCTATTCGCACCCGCACATAGGTGTTATTCAAACTCCTAGGCAACATAGCCTTCTCAACAATGTCCCACGGACAATACGTATGCATGATGACACAATGTCCAATCATGTATGTTCATCAATGATGCATTCAACATAAGCATTGCCTCAATGACACATAAGCATTATTCAATGATCAACATGACATATCAACAATACATCTATCAAAAATATTGCCTCAATGGCATATCATCATTTCTTATCTCATTGAATATTGAGTCAATAACTGCATACCCACATAGGGAATCACATTTGCATAAATAATTCTCACTAGGAATATATGTTCCTACATACCACAATTTCTATGTCATGGATCCAAGAATTCCATTTTCAAAATCATTTCTTCTCTATTGGTATAAATACATATTCTTATCACATTTAAGTAAAGTAAAATCCTTGAATCCAGGGTTTTTAAGTTATGTTTGAGTTACAAAGGACAAAGAACCATAATCTCAATCATTTCCAGCTCAAAAATCTCATTTTTGGTCTTGGTAATCGATTACATCACCCTGGTAATCGATTACAGAGAACAGAATCTCTAATCGATTACAATCTCATTGTAATCGATTACGTGATTCCAGAACCACGTTTCGTAACTTCAAGGCCCTAGTAATCGATTACACCACCGTGGTAATCGATTACCAATTGGACAGAACCTCCATAATCGATTACCCACAAGTTGTAATCGATTACGTGATTCCCAGAAGCACCCTTTCGTGACATCAAAGGCTTGGTAATTGATTACACCATTCTTGTAATCGATTACAAGCTAAACAGAATCTCTGTAATCGATTACACACAAGACGTAATCGATTACCAAATTTCCAGAATCACGATTTTGTATCTTTAAGAGCTTGGTAATCAATTACAAGCCCCGTGTAATCGATTATCACGCGTAAACTTGCAGAAAAACAGAGTTCTTCAAGTCCTCTAACTCAAACCAAACCATTCCTCATCATATTTAATCAACAAGATACTCAAATATACCTTCAAATCATGCAAGAGGCATTAATAAATCAAACAAACCCAACAAAATACCCTATCATCAAGAACAACATGAAAATGAGAGAACTTTATACATGGATTTAGAAATCAATAACAACACACATACAAGACATTCCCTTACTATCAAGGTTGGTTGAAGAAGATCATCTCTCTCTTACCTATTTGGAAGACAACACAAGGTGTTATCTCTTTTTGCCCTAGATTTTTGTTTTCCCCTTCAAGAAGAACACCAATGTGAGTGATTTCCATAATGTCCACTCAAACCATGGAAAAATGAGTTCTTGATCACATAGGTGACCAAGAAAAATGAAAATGAGGAGAAAGTGAAAGAAAGGTTAAGACTTTACCTCCAAGCTCAAAGCTTTAGCTTCAATGGTGAAAAATGGAGGAAGAAGAAGAACTAAAAGATGGCAGCAGAAGAGGACTTGGAATGGTGTAAGGAAGCAAGAATCTTTGATGATGAAACAAGCAAAGAATGGCAGCCTCTAGGAGTGGTTGCACGGTGGAGAAGAAAAGGAGAAGAGAGGAAATAGAGAAATGGGTATTTGGGGTTTAGAGAAATGAGAATGCAATATTAAGACAATTGAGGGGAAATATTTGGGCTTCCCTTGTAGCTTCTACCGTAGAAGAGTGGAGAAAAGAGAGAGAGAAAAATGTGTCAAATAGGAAGCTTCTTGGAAACTTCCTACAAGGGTTTTAATTAACTAATTTCTCTTTTTCTTCCTTCTTAAAAATAAGGCTAAAAGGGTTTGACACAAGGAAGTTTTTGAATAATGCGATAAGATTTTTATTACGTGTTATTATTTATTGGACGTGATTATAGTTGGCAGAAGTCAGCATTAACAAATCTGACAGATAAATTCTTTACAGTGTTTTATTATCTCATCTGTTAAGATTTCTCAAAAAATGTGAAACCTTGTAAACTGTGTCCGGCCTTGGGTTTAGCAAGATCCCCCGTCGACGTTTCCATAGTCCAAGGTTCTCGAGAAAAATATTTCATTTTCCCGACTCTGCTCAATACGAACGCAAAACGAGGAATAATATTAAAATATTCTACGTTCTCTGAAAAATTCAGAAAAATTTCTAAAACTCCCAAATATTGTAAACTGATCATTTATTCTAAAATTATAAATTTTCGGGATATTACAACTCTCCCCTTCAAATAGAAATTTCGTCCTCGAAATTTTCATTCCTTAGGATAAACATCGACGTTGTTTCTTCACCTTATCTTTTGACCTCCATACTGCGCTTCTAATCACGTCAATTCAAATTGTTATTACCAATGTGATCTCCCTGCCTCCGTGTGGTTTTGCTCTCCTACTCTCGATCTTACATGAAGTATTCCATGGGTCAGACTCTCTTTTAACCGTATTATGTCCTGTTCGATGATATGGCTGGGTCCAGAGATATACTTTCATGATCATGACATATGGAAGACATCATAAAGATTTAAAAAGAAAGCATTGCAAAGATTAGTTATGGATACTGAACCAGTCCGAAAAAGAATTTAGGATAGTCCGTAGAATTTAAGAGTGAGTTTTCTAGGCTTGAGGATACGACCGACCCCAGTCGTAGGTGTGACTTTCGAGAAGACATGCTCTCCTTCTTTGAACTCAAGAGGTTTCCTTCTTTTGTCCGCATAACTCTTCTGCCGAACCTGAGCCGTTTTCATCTACTCCTGAATCATTTTAGCCTTATCAGTTGTCTGCTGAATGAGTTCAGGTCCAACGGCAAGCCGTTCTCCATCTTGATATCGACACAGAGGCGTCTGACACCTCCACCCATATAGAGCCTCATAGGGTGCCATCCCTATACTTGAATGGTGACTGTTGTTATAGGTGAATTCCACCAATGGTAAGATTTCATTCCAATCTCCAGTTTGCTCTATCGCATAAGCTCTCAGCATATCTTCTAATGACTGGATTGTCCTCTCTGATTGGCCATCAGTCTGCGGATAGTATGCCGAACTTAATCGCAACTTCATTCCCATAACTTCTTGAAGACTCTTCCAAAGCTTAGACGTAAACCTTGGATCTCTGTCGGAAATGATACTTGTGGGCACACCATAAAGTCTGACAATTTCACTAACATATATCTGACTCAACTTTTCCAATGGATATCTTATGTTGATTGGCAAAAAGTGAGCTGATTTTGCAAGCTGATCCACAAATACCCATATTGAGTCATTTCCTTTCTTAGTCCTTGGCAACCCGACAACAAAGTCCATGGCAATACTATCCCATTTCCATTCGGGGATAGCCAAGGGTTGTAACAGTCCAGCTGGTCTTTGATGTTCAATCTTCGTTTTCTGGCAAACCAAACAAGATGACACACATTTAGCAACGTCTCTTTCATCATCCCTTGTCACCATCACTTCTGTTTTAGATTTTGATATACCTTGGTCGCTTCGGTGTGTAAACTTGGTTTACTCTCGTGAGTTTTATTGGAAACAAACTTCTTAAGTTCTAAATCATCTGGTATTGCAACCTTCACCTGTGAACATTAAGATTCCATCGAGTTCCTTCCTCACATTCCGACACCATGCTTCGTCTTAATAGCCTCTCCTTGTCTTGTAGAAATTGGTCACTATTCTACTTCTCTTGAATCCTTCCCAATAGATTATTTGAAATAGCGACTATATCTAGACATACCTCATCCAGTGTCATTTCTAATGACAGCCACCTGTCCTCGAATTACTCTACTAATTCCTTCTTCTCGACCATCATAATGAAGGTATTAGGTAGTTTCCGGTTCAGAGCGTCCGCCATGGCGTTTTCTTTTCTGAGATGACTCTAAAGTTAGAGATCATGTTCCTTCAAAATCTTTAATCACTTTCTCTGCCTCATGTTTGGTTCCTTCTCATCTAATAAATACTTTAGGTTCTTGTGACAGCGAAGGGCATTGAATATTGCTCCATATAGAAAGTGTCTCTATATTCTTAGAGCAGATACAACCGTGGTCAATTACAAGTCACGGATCGGACATTCTCCTCACGCACCCTCAACTACCGTAAGGCACAAGCCACAACTCCCCAGCTTTTCATCAGTGCATCCCAACCTTGATGTGAAGCATCACAAAACACTTCGAAGGTTTCATTGAGATTGGGCAGTATCAAAATCGGAATATTTCCTCACTCTTTGAAAACTTTCTCCGCCTGTGCTGGTCCGTAAAAGTTTTGATTCTCTTTTTGTAAGCTGAGCAAGTTGTCCAACTATCTTTGAGAATCTGTCGATGCTCCCTCGATAAAAACCAATTAATCCCACTAGCTATGAATCTCCTTCACGGTTTCCGATCTTTCCTTTTGAGGAACTGCTTCAACCTTTTTGTGAATCCACACGATTCCTCCATTTGGAATTTCATGATCCAAAACGGAACCTCCTCAAACGAGAATCCGCACTCTGATACTTTGGTACTTACTCCCCCTTCTTTAAAGTTAGGAAAACTATATCGAGATGTCCAACGTATCTCCCCACATCTTCGAGAATAGGTCAGAATGTCATCATTAATGACAACGACGATTCCGTTCTAGGTAAGGATAGAAAATACAATTCATGTTGTCCAAGAATACAACATGAGCGTTTGTCACTCCGGTTGACATCACGGGATACCCATAATGTCGAAAGCACACTCGAAAAATCATCTTGGGGACATTCTCTATTTCCACGAATCCATCGGTGACCAGGACATACATCTATCTTGGAGAGAACAACGATTTCCTTCTCGCTGATCCATCAAATCGTTCACCTTCCTCCGAGAACACTCATCTTTGATCATAATCTCGTTTAACTGGCGATAATCCTTGTATCACCGAGAAATTTTTATTCTTCTCCTTAACCGACAGCATCTTAGCTCAACATGCGGAACTCTTTGGCTACTAAAGTGGCATTTATATTCCCTTTACTCTTGGTCCTCTACGGAGAATATTACATGTACCCTCAGGCTCCTTTCTTTTATGAGGCTTAGACCATGTTGGCCGTTACGAGTTTAAAAGTCTTAGTTTCAAAAATCTCTAAGGTTTTTATCGGAATGACCTAGCCGACAATAATCAGAAAACTACCGATCAATTTCTAAAATCATGAACTCGAATAGATATGATTCGAGGTAAGCAAGATAGGTCAACAAAAGACTCGATCTTTAATAGAAATAGGATAGGTTACACAACTTAGGTGTCAACGACGAGTCTTAGTAACAGAAATGGAAATAACTAAGCCGAAGATAATAAAGATAAGGATGAATCCAACTGATCCATACAATCACAAGTTGTAAAAGGATGGGTTACCCCCAGAATTATACAGCACGATTATGGGATCATCATTTGAGGTATAACTTCCACGGTTTAGATCTCCGAACTTTGAAGTCTCAGCACCTCCCAGGGTATAAGTTCTGGCTTCCGCTTGTGGTTCTACAGCCCTTACACCATTGACTGAAGAATTTGCCTTTGCTTGGTCATAGTTGCGGGAGACGTGTCCAGGCTTTCCACATCTAAAACAAATTATCCCTTTGATCCTACACTCCCTCGTGAAGTGTTCCTTTCTGCATTTCATACATCTTGGCGAGCATGTCGGGGTCTGACTGGATACGCCACCACTAGTACTCTGTCCAGGAGTTGGTTGTTGTTATTTCCCTGATACCCGTGCGTATGGTTTCCGCTTAAACCGGTTAACTTTTCTATTATTCCTCTTTTGGAATCTAGGTAGTCCAAGTTTGCCCCAAAGCTGACTTTCCTCCGACAGATTCTGGACCTCAACTTCCAATTCTCGTTGTTGCGTGTTCCTCCGATCCTGGCGAGTTATCACCTTAGCTATCATTTGCCTTTCTTCTGTAGTCGCAGCCATACTCCTATTATCTTGTCCCGCGCTCACATGTATACGTCTGTCACGAGCCACCGCCCTTGCATGTCTACTGCGAGCCATTGAATCTCTCTGAAGACGGACATAATTACAACAAACAAAAATTTACTTCAAACAATGTTATCTCCCTATAAAAACCGAATACAACGAGTCACACAATTCATACAATTCAAGCAAGACATGTTCAATTCTACACAATCTAACAATCTCCAGCTCGAACTTCTTCATTCTGCTTCCACAACGTAATCCCTCGTAAGCCGTCAACTTCCAAACTACTTCTCGAATCTAGTTTACACCAACTATTTCTTTCTCCAGAAGATCGGTTTTCCAAAACCTTCTGATCTCCTCACAAAAGAAATCCTATCTTCCTAACACAGTACGCCTAGGTGAAGTCATAGTTTCCTGTACACACAGAACATTTCATATTGAGTAGGCCAATCCTCAATATCATGCAACTGTATAACAGTAGCCATCAACATTCAACCTATGGCAAGCTATGCATTCCTTTCCCATCTCAATCAAGAGACAAGGAAGTGTACAACAGACCAAATTCTAATATGCCTAAACATAGCAAGTCCATACCCCGGCTCAACAGGATGAACTGCTCTGATACCACCTAATGTAACACCCCTTGATGTAGCAACCGGAGCGCAATCGTCATTACACCACAGTTACTAAATCCAGGTGTGTCACAGTCATGATAACAGTAGTTTCCAAAATTTAAGAGTTTAATTTTTCCTTTTTGGCATTCATGCATAAGTAGAAAATATGAGCCATGAATGAAATATAAATGTATTCAACCCTTAATACAACCATTGGAATGAAATCACGTTCTTTATATATATATATAGTTTATAGCCATTTTACACGAATCACTGATAACATAGAATATGATAATTACAGAGTCAAATAAATCACAGCGGGAATAAAAACATTAAAGGGGAGGAGTAGTAACCCAGGGAAAGGTACTACCAGCAGACAAGGCCGCAACCCCATATGCACATGACACACGGCGCCCCAGTTGACACGACAGGCATCAATGCCACCACGCGGCTGCACTCTTACGTAGTCGACGAAATCTTGTCCAGATGCTCAAGTCAATCAACCAAGGTATAGTCTCTCTTTATCTTCCTCACGATCTTTTAATAAATATAAATGTAAAACAGAAATGCACAAATATGGGAAAGAGGTGAGATTCCCAGCTTTCAGTACCAACATGGCAGCAAGAAAATAAACGGCGTTGAACACCCACATAAGACACAGTTAATATATACAAGTACAATAATACATGAAAGCAACTAATGAGAGTAAAGCAACAAAGAACAGTAGTTAACTTTATCCATAGCCAGCTAGCAACATTAGCATTACTAAGAATCAAATAAATATCACAGTCATAATAGTAAACACATTATTCAATTATAAATGCTCAATGGACCATGTGACTGACAACTCACAATGCAACAAGGGTACCAAAGTTCCAACTCGATGGAGCTAGACATAAATATTTTCAGAGTGAATGATCAAGGAGTAATGCCAGTGTATCGTTAGCCTTAAAAATATAGTGTGCTCATCTCATAAAAACATTTGCGCAAAATGGCTCACACATGGCACCTCAACAGTTGATCGCGACATAGGACAGCGTCACAGTCAGGATCGTCAGTGTGTTGCATTGGTTTATCCCACGGCCCCAGTGGAGCTACCGCTGCCCATTGTGAGACACCCACACCCCGACGCCCTCAGGGTCAACAACATATGACACCTACGCTTAGTCTATTCGCACCCGCACATAGGTGTTATTCAAACTCCTAGGCAACATAGCCTTCTCAACAATGTCCCACGGACAATACGTATGCATGATGACACAATGTCCAATCATGTATGTTCATCAATGATGCATTCAACATAAGCATTGCCTCAATGGCACATAAGCATTATTCAATGATCAACATGACATATCAACAATACATCTATCAAAAATATTGCCTCAATGGTATATCATCATTTCTTATCTCATTGAATATTGAGTCAATAACTGCATAACCCACATAGGGAATCACATTTGCATAAATAATTCTCACTAGGAATATATGTTCCTACATACCACAATTTCCATGTCATGGATCCAAGAATTCCATTTTCAAAATCATTTCTTCTCTATTGGTATGAATACATATTCTTATCACATTTAAGTAAAGTAAAATCCTTGAATCCAGGGTTTTTAGGTTATGTTTGAGTTACAAAGGACAAAGAACCATAATCTCAATCATTTCCAGCTCAAAAATCTCATTTTTGGTCTTGGTAATCGATTACATCACCCTGGTAATCGATTACCAGAGAAACAGAATCTGTAATCGATTACAATCTCATTGTAATCGATTACGTGATTCCCAAAACCACGTTTCGTAACTTCAAGGCCCTGGTAATCGATTACACCACCGTGGTAATCGATTACCAATTGGACAGAACCTCCGTAATCGATTACCCACAAGTTGTAATCGATTACGTGATTCCCAGAAGCACCCTTTCGTGACATCAGAGGCTTGGTAATCGATTACACCATTCTTGTAATTGATTACAAGCTAAACAGAATCTCTGTAATCGATTACACACAAGACGTAATCGATTACCATATTTCCAGAATCACGATTTTGTATCTTTAAGAGCTTAGTAATCAATTACAAGCCCCGTGTAATCGATTACCTCGCGTAAACTTGCAGAAAAACAAAGTTCTTCAGGTCCTCTAACTCAAACCAAACCATTCCTCATCATATTTAATCAACAAGATACTCAAATATACCTTCAAATCATGCAAGAGGCATTAATAAATCATACAAACCCAACAAAATACCCTATCATCAAGAACAACATGAAAATGAGAGAACTTTATACATGGATTTAGAAATCAATAACAACACACATACAAGACATTCCCTTACTACCAAGGTTGGTTGAAGAGGATTATCTCCCTCTTACCTATTTGGAAGACAACACAAGGTGTTACCTCTTCTTGCCCTAGATTTTCGTTTTCCCCTTCAAGAACAACACCAATGTGAGTGATTTCCATAATGTCCACTCAAACCATGGAAAAATGAGTTCTTGATCACATAGGTGACCAAGAAAAATGAAAATGAGGAGAAAGTGAAAGAAAGGTTAAGACCTTACCTCCAAGCTCAAAGCTTCAGCTTCAATGGTGAAAAATAGAGGAAGAAGAAGAACTAAAAGATGGCAGCAGAAGAGGACTTGGAATGGTGTAAGGAAGCAAGAATCGTTGATGATGAAACAAGCAAAGAATGGCAGCCTCCGAGGAGTGGTTGCACGGTGGAGAAGAAAAGGAGAAGAGAGGAAATAGAGAAATGGGTATTTGGGGTTTAGAGAAATAAGAATGCAATATTAAGACAATTGAGGGGAAATATTTGGGCTTCCCTTGTAGCTTCTACCGTAGAAGAGTGGAGAAAAGAGAGAGAGAAAAATGTGTCAAATAGGAAGCTTCTTGGAAACTTCCTACAAGGGTTTTAATTAACTAATTTCTCATTTTCTTCGTTCTTAAAAATAAGGCTAAAAGGGTTTGACACAAGGAAGTTTTTGAATAAGACGATAAAATTTTTATTACGTGTTATTATTTATTGGATGTGATTATAGTTGGCAGAAGTCAGCATTAACAAATCTGACAGATAAATTCTTTACAGTATTTTATTATCTCATCTGTTAAGATTTCTTGAAAAATGTGAAACCTTGTAAACTGTGTCCGGCCTCGGGTTTAGTAAGATCCCCCATCGACGTTTCCATAGTCCAAGGTTCTCGGAAAAAATATTTCATTTTCCCGACTCTGCTCAATACGCAAGTAAAATGAAAAATAATATTAAAATATTCTGCGTTCTCCGAAAAATCCAGAAAAATTTCTAAAAATTCCAAATATTGTAAACTGATCATTTATTCTAAAATTATAAATTTTCGGGATGTTGCAACTTAGGCTTCACAAAAGGTGAGATTTGATAAAAGCAAGAATAAAACAATTAAAGAAAAGCAATTAAATTTAAACAAAGTAAATCGAAACAATTAAGCAAAAGTTGAAAACAATAATGGGAATGTGTTAGGGTTCAGACTTCACTTGAACTTTTTAAATGCACATTCAAATATTGGTTTAACTATGTTCTATTTCAAAGATTTATGATCAATTCCCAAAATTAATCAATACCCAATCCCTTGGTATATTAATCTTTTTACGCTGTTTGGAATTAAGTCTAACCCCAAATAGAAAGGCATTATCAAGAACAGGGAATTAAAAAAAAGACCATATAACCCACAATGTCTATTCCTACTGATTGTAGAAATTATGGTATTTATCACGTGTTCTAAGTTCATGCAAATTTTTCCAAATCATATATAAACTCAAAAATCATTCCCAAATTGATCAGGTTTAGGAAAGCATTAAGAATAGAGATAAACACATAAATCATGAAATAGAAATATAAATTAAACCCATAAAAGAAGTTACATCATCCAAGTATCAAGATTCATCATCCCCCTAACAAAGGGAAATTAGTTACACATGGAAAAAGAATAAAATAGAGAGAAGAATATGACAAACTCCATAGAAGGCTAGTGGAAAGGAAGAAGAAAATCCTTAATCTTCACTCCTGAATGCGCCCACACCAAACTAGGATTTGTCTCTACTGAAAGCAGTCTCTATATGTCACTCTTTGTATGTGTGTGGGTTGAAAAATCTAATTTAAAACAAAAAACGTATCCTGTTAGGCGGCCAGCACTTAAGCTCTGGATTGCGAGCGCTTAAGCGCTGGGGCGCCAGAAAAATTTCCTTGTTTCTACCTTGAGCACTGGCTTTTGGGTGCTTAGGCACTGGACCACTAAGGTGCTTTTTTCAGCTTTTCTTCTTCGTTCAAGCGTCCAATCTTCTCCATATGTAATTGCCTATAAAAACACATAAAAACATATAATTAAAACATAATTTAAAATAAGAAAAAAAAACAAAACTCAAGAAGAAACTCAATTAAAAAGATTAAAGAGAATGAAAAACCTAAAATAATGAACCGTAAAAATATGAATTTTTGCAGGTTCATCACTCCCCCAAACTTAAGCTTTTATTTGTCCTTAAGTAAAAACAAAAACAAAAACAAAACAAAATAAGGAAAAACTCAATACACGCAGAATCAAACAAGATAATACCGGGTATTAAAAATCATTCATATCCTCATAAACTGCTTCACAATCTAATCTTAAAGTGTCACACATGAACAATCTAATTGCCACATCGCCTCTCACATGCAACTTTTATGCATAAATGACATCCCAAAAGCATGAATGAAAGACCAATTCCTATTAAAAAACTTCAAGCTCGGATAGGCTTATAAAAATGCAAATGCACATCATACCCACAGCCAAAGAGTTGTTCTTCATCTCTCTCTCCACTAATGTAAACAACACACAACCAAAGATCAACAGGGTCTTTAAAAGCTTGTAATGTCAGGACATGGGTGAGGGTTAAGAAAGAAGTAGTAGGATAAATAAAACAAAAGTTGAGATATACATCATGCATATTCCACAATCCAAGCCTCAAAATTAAGAACAAGTGCAACACGGAGCATAAGAATCCATCACTTTATTTGCATAATTTTTTTTCTTTCAACAATTTCCACCCCCAAACTTATTTATTTGTAAAAATTTGGGTGTAATTTTTCTTTTTGACTTTTTTTCCTCTTTTTTTTCCAGCTCCTGAAATATGTCATGCATACAACAATAACAAAGGCTTGAATAATAAGATAATACAAGACATGCATTCAACAAAGGGTGAATAAAAAGGAATTTTTTTATGGGTATGGAAAAGGAAAATATGGGTAAAAGAAAAAAAATAAAGGTCAAACAATAAACAAGGCTGCAAAAGGGACCTAAGGATACACTGTGTTCACAGGTTGGTTTGAAAGGCTCAAATAGTCCAAAGAAGGCCCTAATCATTTCCTTAATCATGCATCATCTAGGATTTCGCCTCAAGAGAGAATTAAACAACTTCTAGATGCAAATCATTCACACACATGCATTCTCATAAACTTTCTCTAAGCTTGATATGCAATTGATAATACAAGGTGTATCAAACATAAAGATGGGAAGAATATCAAAACACAATTGAAACAATAGAGATAAACATAACTCATGAATTCTCATGTGCTATCCCAAGAAATCAAATCAAGCCACAATTCAAACAATCATTAGATATTCAATTCAACATACCGGCATGCACATAATGACTCAAAACTAAATAAGGTGATGATAATAAAAATAATTAAAAACAAATGCGAAAATAAATTATTAAAGAAAGGAAAATAAAAACTCTTTTTGGTGGCCGATAACTATATACATCCCCCTACAAAGGCTTCGAACTCAGGGAGACAGTTAAGCCGACTCAACATTACCTTCAAAACAAAACAAAAATAGAAAAAAAAAGTCGTTAACAAAATAAAAGCAAAAACAAATAACTAACTAAAGAAAAAATAAATAAATAACAAAATAAAGAGTGAAGGAAAAGAAATAAATTTCGGTTGCCTCCCAAAAAGCTCTTGTTTAACGTCATTAGCTCGATGTTGCCTTTTTAACTCATTAAGGTGGCTTGAAACAAGAGAAGTAGGATGACGTCTTTCTCTTATCATATCTTTGCCTCCATACTCAGTCACTGCCTTTGGAATCCTCTCTAAAAATATTCTGAACTCTAGTTGGAACTGGTTGTCCCAAATGTGCCTTGGCATCAGAAACTCCACTAGGCCATGGGATTTTCAATTTATCAACAGGTAAAGTGTCAGGTTTCATCTTGTCATAAGAATTCAGATCAACTTGCACTAAACTCTGAGAATTGGAAGAATCTTTTTCTTTTTCAGCAATCTTGGAGATAGGAGGACCTTTCACCTTCTCATCAACCCTCTTGGAAGTACAAGAATCAATATTAATGAATGAAGAATAGTTCTGACCATCTAACCCCTTTTGAGATTTACCTTGAATGCAATTAACAAAGGTATGAAGATCTGATGTTAGGGCAGATTTATCAAAAACATTAATAGTCACCTGATCTCCATCCACCCTTAAAATCAGTTCACCTCTAGGCACATCAATCAATGCTCCTGAAGTAGCCAAGAACGTTCTTCCAAGAATCAAAGGGATATCAGCATCTTCTTCCATATCTAGAATCACAAAGTCAACTGGGAAAATAAACTTCTCCACCTTAACTAGCACATCTTCGACTATACCATAAAGGTGCTTGATAGATCGATCTGCTAGTTGGAGGGAAACCATTGTAGGCTTAATTGTATCAATTCTCAGCTTATGCATAATAGAGAGTGGCATGAGGTTGATACTTGCCCCAAGATCACAAAGAGCTTTCTCAATATTCAACTTCCTAATAATGCAAGGAATGGAAAAACTTATTGGATCTTTTAATTTGGGTGGTAGTTTCCTCTGAATTATAGCACTGCACTCTTCAGTAAGTGCCACAGTTTCATCTTCTTTCAGCTTCCTTTTCTTAGACAGCAAATCCCTCATAAATCGGGCATAAGATGGCATCTGCCCAAGAGCCTCAGCAAATGAAATATTTATCTGTAATTTCTTGAAGACTTCTAAGAATTTGGAAAACTTCTTCTCTTGAATCTCCTTCCTGAATCTTTGAGGATATGGAAGTTTAGCATACAGTGAAGGATCAATTGTTTTCTTCAGCTCTAAATCTTTCTTTCTCATCTGCACTCTCGGTTGTTCTTCTCTAGCTTCAACCTCTTTAGTAGCATCCTGAGACAAATCCTCTTCAATTAAAATCTCATTGCTTCCATTCTGATTTCCTGTAGATCGGGATGCTTCTATCTTATCTTCCTCTACGGTCTTACCACTTCTTAAAATGATTACATGACATTGCTCCTTTGGATTTACCACAATATCACTGGGCAAACTGCCTGGAGGTTTCTCTTGAAGTTGTTTTGCTATTTGTCCCACTTGATTCTCAAGAGTTTTGATAGCAGCCTCATGATTCTTGAAATTAGTTCTCGACTCCTCCATGAAAGCTGAAGTTTGTTGCACAAACACAGAAGTCTGTGGAGAAAGTTTCTCCATTGCAATATCAAGAGGAGACTTTTGTTTTGGTTGAGCATTCAGTGGAACAACCTGATTCTTCCAAGAGAAATTGGGATAATTCCTCCATCTTGGATTGTAAGTATTCGAGTAAGGATTACCCTATGGCCTTGAAGGATTTCCCATGTAGTTCACCTGTTCTGGAGCAACAACACCTGAATTCCCTACTTCACATTGACCATTGACATGGCTGTCTCCACAGAAATCGTAAGTCAGGCCTTGGTGATTAACTGAATTTACTTGCAAAATGCCAACTTGCTTAGTGAGGTTGACAATGTGTTGCAGCAACATTTGATTCTGTGCAAGGATGGCATTAACAACACGTAGCTCCAATACTCCTTGTTTGACTGTCGATCTTCCACTAGGAATTTGATATTCATTAGTAGCTATGGTCTCAAATAATTCTTGGGCCTCTTCTTGAGTCTTTGTGTTTATGGACCCACCTGTAAATGCATCAACCATTGCTCTAGTAGGATGACTCAACCCATTGTAGAAGATCTATACCTACTGCCAAACCTTGAAAGCATGATGAGGACATTTTCTAAGCAACTCCTTGAATCTTTCCTATGCTTCATAAAGAGATTCTCCCTGGTTTTGAGTGAAGCAAGCAATCTCACTCCTTATCTTCACAAACATCAATGGAGGAAAATACCGAATGAGGAATTTACTGACCAGATCATCCCAAGTAGATATACTTCCTTGAGGTTGGGCTTGTAGCCAGCTCTTGGCCTTATCCTTCAAAGAAAATAGGAAAAGTCGTAACCGGATGACATCATCACTGGTTCCATTATACTTAATAGTATCACAAAGCTGTAAGAAATTGGCAATGTGTAAATTAGGATCTTCTGGTTGACCTCCCCTAAACTGATTCTGTTGCACCAGTTGTAGAAGTGTTGGTTTAATCTCAAAGTTGTTTGCTTGGATGGCAGGTCGCACAATGCTGGTTGCGACACTTTCAGAAGATGGAGTAGCATAGTCAGCCATAGTGTGTCTTCTCTGTGCATTATTAATCTCAGCCATCTTTGATTCTTCAACTCTCTTCACTTCCCTAATTGCTTTTTTGATTGCTCTTTTTGTCCTTGTCATCTCTAGATTAAAAAGTAATACTTCTAATTCCAAAGAACCTTGTATAAACAACAAACAAGCACACCAGCGTGAAGTAAATAAAAGAAAAAAGAAAAAATAAACTAAAATAAATATAAGAATAAAAATAAGTAATTTAAAAAATAAAATTAATAAAAGGAAACAAAATAAAAGAAAATTAAATTCAGAGAAATAAAAATCAATTAAGACAAAAATTATCTAAAATAAAAATAAAAATAAAACAAATTAAAATTAAGTTTAAACAACTAAAATTAAAAACAAAGAAAAATAAATGCCTAAATTAGTGTTCTTTTAACTACTACTTAATATTGACAATTAATAATCCCTGACAACAGCGCCAAAAACTTGATGTGTAAATTAGCAAGTGCATCGAATCGCAACAAGTAATAAAGTAGTGAAAAGAGTATCGTCCCACGAGGATTATATTGCTAATTACCAATTTCGTTAAACTAACACTATTTAGGCTTCACAAAAGGTGAGATTTGATAAAAGCAAGAATAAAACAATTAAAGAAAAGCAATTAAATTTAAACAAAGTAAATCAAAATAATCAAACAAAAGCCGAAAACAATGATGGGAAAGTGTTAGGGTTCAGACTTCGCCTGAACTTTTTAAATGCACATTCAAATATTGGTTTAACTATGTTCTATTTCAAAGATTTATGGTCAATTCCCAAAATTAATCAATACCCAATCCCTTGGTATATTAATCCTCTTATGCTGTTTGGAATTAACTAATCCCTTAGTCAAACCCCAAATAGAAAGGCATTATCAAGAACAAGGGAATTAAAAGAAAGACCACATAACCCACAACGTCTATTCCTAGTGATTGCAAAAATTATGGTGTTTATCACGTGTTCTAAGTTCATGCAATTTTTTTCAAATTATACATAAACCCAAAAATTATTCCCAAATTGATCAAGTTTAAGAAAGCATTAAGAATAGAGATAAACACATAAATCATGAAATAGAAACATAAATCAAACCCATAAAAGAAGTTACATCATCCAAGTATCAAGATTCATCATCCCTCTAACAAAGGAAAATTAGTTACACATGGAAAAAGAATAAAATAGAGAGAAGAATATGACAAACTCCATAGAAGGCTAGTGGAAAGGAAGAAGAAAATCCCTAATCTTCACTCCTGAATGCGCCCATACCAAACTAGGATTTTTCTCTGCTAAAAATTGTCTCTGTATGTCACTCTCGGTTTGTGTGTGGGTTGAAAAATCTAATTTAAAACAAAAAATGTATCCTGTTACACGGCCAACGCTCAAGCGCTGGATTGCAGGCGCTCAAGCACTAGAGCGCTCAAGTGCTGGATTGCGGGCGCTTAAGCGCTGGGGCGCCAGAAAAATTTCCTTGTTTCTAAGCGCTGGCTTTTGGGCGCTTAGGCGCTGGACCACCAGGGTGTTTTTTCAGCTTTTCTTCTTCATTCAAGCGTCCAATCTTCTCCATATGTAATTGCCTATAAAAACACATAAAAACATATAATTAAAACATAATTTAAAATAACAAAAAAATAACAAAACTCAAGAACAAACTCAATTAAAAAGATTAAAGAGAATGAAAAACCCAAAATAATGAACCGTAAAAATATGAATTTTTGCAGGTTCATCATGGGACCACCACAGAATGAAAACTATGATTTTTTAGAGAATTACCATGGAAAGAAAATATTTCAAAAATTAAAAAAGTGGTCTAAACGATGGAATTTGGCCAAACGGAGTATAGCCAGGGTTGCCTAAAAGGCTTACTAAAATAATTATTGAAATTACCATTATATCCTCAATTTTCTCAAAACTCTTATCAGATGATGGAATTTGGCTAAAATCCGAGTGGATGATCTCTAGGAGATCTCCTTGCTCAAAATGGTGATTTAACTTTGGGGACCAAGTCTCAGCTCAAAACTCCACAGCCAAAATTGAACTAATCTCCCCTGCCCTAGAAAAAATTAGAAAATGGGGAAAGAGAGCTAGCAGGGTATGAAACAGTGGTAAGCAGTTAGAAACACGTCCAAAATGAGTGAATGATACTTACAATGAGATCTTGCAATGCAATTGGCATTAAGGTCAGCAAAAGGATGGTTAACAGTAGCAAAAGCTAATGGAACAGTAACTAACTAGCAGAATTGCAATGCAGCAGGTAATTGGATAATTGTGTGAGTGTTCAGTTGTGTGATATTATGCAATGCAGTTGTACGAAATCATACAATGTAGAGGAACATAATGCAATGCACAGTAGCAAAATTCAATGCAGCAGAAACCAGAAGAATGCAGCAGAATGCAAAATGCAATCAGTACAGAGTAATGAAACATAACATTATGCAATCAAAATTATGTTATCATGCAAAAAAAATGCTAAATTCAGCAAGAAAGCAATGAAACAGTACCGAACAGAGATTATGCAGTAGAATGCACCTATCAATGCAGCAGAAATTGAGCAATCAAAGTAGCAATCAGAGTAGCAATCAATAGCAGAAATCAGAATATAGTATAACATAGCAGATCAGACCAAAATATACCAGAATGCAGCAGCAGTGGTTAAGTCAGTAATGGCACTCAATATGATCATATTGCATATCACAATGCCCAGCAATGGCGTTAAAATTTTGATTAGCACTGAACTCACCAAAATTATAACCAAGTTACGCCTACGACTTGTAGCATAGGAAGCAACACCAGATCGTCTCTCAAGGAATATAAAACACAATTTGATCAAGTCAAGTTAAAATGGGGGGCGTTGGGCGAGATTAAGAAACATAATTAACAAATAGAATTAATAAATAGAATTAAGAATCAAAATTTGAATTAATCAGAATTAAGAAAGCAACCAATCTAAAAAAATTGTCCAAACTTGATTTTAATCCATCCTTGATTACTAAAGGTCCATTCAATTATTAATCAAGTCCTTGGTCTTAGACCACATTAAGAAGCCTCTCAATGATCATGAATCTTCTACTAGAAATGCTTCTAGATTTCAATTAATTGAGATTAGACAAGTTAAGCACTCGTCAAAACTGAAATCAACTTAAAAGACAAGATCCAACCAAGTTAAACATTTCATCAAACATCTTCAATGTCTTATTTAATCTCTGAGTTCATCTCTTGGCACATGGAAATTAAGTAATTAACATATGGAAATTCTAATTAAGCAACCAGAATTAACAAAGAGAAGAAGGAGAAGAGAAACTTGATTAATAGATGAACTTAAACATTAAAAATGAAATCTCAAGATTAATAACCAAGCATGTTCAATCTCTTAGATTGATCTAAAGGCTCTACCCCTCCATGAGAAGGGGAGAACTCAGAAAATTAAAAGAAGGAAGAAGAAAACAAAATTTAGAGAGAAGGAGGAGGAAGAGAGTTCTAGAGAGAAGAAAGACAAATGTCAAATGAGAGGTGCCTCAGTTTCTGACTTCCAACCCCCTAAACTACCCTATATTTTGGCTTTACATAGTTAAAAACCCATTAATTACAAATTTGGGTCAGTTATGAATATTTGGGCCCAAACCCCATGCAATTTGGAGGTTTATAACTCAAGTTATGACCAAAACAACATCAAAGGTTCTCTAAACTCGTATTCTGACTTCCATGTAAAATTAGGCCCACTAAACATCTGATTGAGACATCGAGCTCTTCATCAAAGTTGTAGAGCTTCCTTTTAGCTTTCCTACAAGGTAAAATTCATGATTTTCAGATATTTAGAACTCAAGTTATGGACAAAATACAAAAACAGTATCAAACCCAATAATGCTGAAAATATTCAATTAGGCCCAATTTGAGCCCAAACTCACAAATCATGACCAAACTCAATCAATTAAGAATATGGAGAGTGCAAATGAGAAAACATGAGGGTTTATTAATGAATCAAATATGTGATGCAAGGTTGGCTATTTGGCCAAAGTAGCTAATCAAGAAAGAAGACCTCAATCATGTTTATGCATGCAAGTGAAATGTAGCCTCAAAAAGAATCAAAGCAAGTTCTAGACTGAAAATTAACATGAATGAAAATCACACAAGAAAGAAAGGAATGTTGCAATGTTAAATCCATCCATCAATAAGCTCAAAATCTCACAAGGTATGCATCTATCAAACTCAACCCACCAATTCAAACATCCACGACCAAGCAAATCAGTTTCAAGAAGGAAGAAAATTTATTCAATCATGCAATGACCTTGAATTTCAATTACTTAAAACTCATAAACATCACAAATCTCAGAACATTAACAATTTTTTTTAATTATTACAGAAAAAAAAAATTAAAAACAACAAAATGTAGCAAAATAGAAACAAAGAAAATAGAAAAAATAACAAACAACATGCTAAATCTCTCCTCCACACTTAAAATTTGCATTGCCCTCAATGTAAAGCTCAAAAATCAGTAAACCATCAATAACATCAACAAATATGAGACAAGCAACATAAGAGATAAAGGAAAGAAACAGCCTGATCAAGTGCGGTAGACGACTTCTGGTAAGGTGACTGCCTCCACATTGTCTGCTTGAGCTTGAGCTCCCTCATAAACTGGCTTGAGACGGTGGCCATTTACTGTGAAAATTTTTGTAATAGCTTCACTTGTAATCTGCATAGCACCAGAAAGAAAAATGTTAGTAACAACAAATGGCCTAGCCACCTAGATCGGAGCTTCCCGGGCATAAGCTTGAGGCGGAAGTTGTAGAGGAGAACTTTTTAGCCAATCTCAAATGTTTTCCTCAGAATCATCTAATCATGGAAGGCTTTAGTCTTCTCTTTATAGAGTTTCAAACTTTCATAAGCCTCCAAGCGAATCTCCTCCAATTGCTGCAGTTGTAGCTTCCTCTCCATGCCTGCTTGATCTAGGTCCAAGTTGCAGCACTTCATCGCCCAGAATGCGCGATGCTCAATTTCCACCAGCAGGTGGCATGCTTTTCCAAAAACAATCCGATACGGTGACATCCCGATCGGTGTCTTATAAGCAGTCTGGTAAGCCCATAAAGCATTCTCAAGCCTCTTGCTCCAGTCCTTTCAGTTATATTGAACTATCTTCTGGAGTATCTGCTTGATCTCCCAGTTGGAAACCTCGACTTGTCCATTGGTCTGGGGGTGGTAAGGAGTTGAAACCCTATGCAAGACCCCATACTTTTTCATCAAAGCCTCCATGCTTCAATTGCACAAATGCGAACCCTGATCACTAATGATAGCCCTCGGGACTTTAAACCTGCAGAAAATATGTGATCTAACAAATCGACAACAACTTTGGAGTCATCAGTCCGAGTGGCTCTCGCCTCCACCCACTTGGATACATAATCAACAGCCAGCAAAATGTAAACAAAGCCAAAAGAAATAGGAAAGGGTCCCATAAAATTAATACCCCAGACATAAAAAATATCACAAAACAGTAAAGGCTGTTAGGGCATTTCATTCATATGATAAATATTACCTGTTCTCTGGCACTATTTACAAGACATACAAAACACATATGCATTATGGAATATGGTGGGCCAATATAAACTAGAGTCCAAAACTTTTCTAGTTGTATGAGTAGGTCCAAAATGCCCACCACATGCAAATGCATGACAAAAGCTAACAACAGAATCAAGCTCATAATCAGGCATGCATCTCCTAATTAACTGGTCACAACAAAATCTCCAAAGATAAGGATTATCCCACACATAATACTTAGACTCATTCTTCAACTTATCAATCTGAGCCCTAGTAAAACATGCAGGGAAAACACCAGCAACCAGGAAATTGACCATATACGTAAACCAAGGAGAAATGACCTTACCTTGCAGCTGTAAAAGCTGCTCATTAGTAAATGAATCATCAATGGGAAGGGGATCCGAGGCTCTCTCAATTCTGCTCAAGTGATCAGCACTAAGCTCTCTACTCCACTCTTATCTCGAATCTCCACATCAAATTCCTGGAGTAGCAGCATCCACCTAATCAATCGTGGCTTAGCCTCAGGCTTCTTCAGAAGAAATTTCAGAGCTGTATGATAAGAAAATACCACAACCTTAGAACTAAGCAAATAAGATTGAAACTTGTCCAATGCAAACACAATTTCTAAAAGTTCTTTTTCTGTGGTTGTGTAATTTGCTTGAGCAGTATCCAAAGTGCATGAAGCATAGTAGATTGCATGGGAAGCTCTGCCCACTCTCTGTACCAAGACAGTTCCCACAACATAGTTAGAGGCATCACATATGAGTTCAAATGGAAATGTCCAATCAGGTGGTTGAATGACATGGGTAATGGTTAAAGCACGCTTCAAGTGGTCAGAGGCCTGCATGCATTTCTGGTCAAACAAGAACTCCACATCTTTCTGCAACAGGTTGGATAGTGGAAGGGCTATTTGACTGAAATCTCTGATAAAGCGCCTATAGAAACCCGCATGTCCAAGAAAAGAACGAACTACCCGTATGCATGTGGGGTAAGATAAACAAGTAATAACATCTACTTTTGCAGGATCAACAGTAATATGCTTGCTAGACACTACATGACCCAAAACTATACCCTGTTCTACCATGAAATGACATTTCTCAAAATTCAGGACAAGGTTAGTTTCAATGCATCGATGTAATACTCTAAAGAAACTATCCAAACAAGAATCAAAAGAAAAACCATAGATAGTGAAATCATCCATAAACACCTCTATGCACTCCTCTAGAAAGTCAGAGAAAATACTTACCATGCACCGCTGAAAGGTACCAGGGGCATTGCAAAGGCTGAAAGGCATCCGCCTGTAAGCAAAGGTGCCGAAGGGGCAGGTGAATATGGTCTTCTCCTGATCCTCAAGTGCAACATGAATCTGAAAGTAGCCAGTGTATCCATCCAGGAAGCAATAATGGGATTTTTCAGCTAATTGATATAGCATCTGATCAATGAAGGGCAAAGGGTAGTGGTCTTTTGGTAGTGGTCACTCCTAGGCAACAAAAGCCATAGAGACACTGACTGTATGATATTCATTGCATGATAACTCAATGCGTAACTCAAGCAACCATTGTACTATTCCCAATGATATCAAGACAACTGCCCATACAATTGTCTGATACCATTAGTATCAATGATATTACATAACCGCTCATATAATTACATAATAACACTGATCCACCCGAGTCCAGCACATCGGTACAACAACAGAACAGTGTAGAATGTTCAATGTATGATAGTGTTCAATGCACGATAATTCAATGCAGAATTTAAGCCACCACAGGCCATAAACCATATTTTTAACAAAATTGGGTCCAATACGTCAGCCCGATAGCAAATCGCTATTTTTATAATCGCATAAACGTTTTCTAATGTTTTTCCCAAAAATCTGTATTATAGTACTTTACTAAAAACTGCTTCCATTACCTTTATTAAAATCCTCTTAAACAGAATACCTTGAGTTCTAAATCACTTTTAAAACTTTTCCTCCATCGTCTTAATTAAAATACTGTTATCTAATAATAAAACTTTGTTCCATTCTCCTTATGTAAAATACTAAGAATCTCTAATCACCTTTAAAATTGCTTTTTCCATTTCTATTACAAAATCATTATTATTCAATAAAAGTTATACATTTCCATACTGCTCTAGAAATCCTTTTTAAACAAAATACTTTAAACTTAATATCATCTTCCAAATTCATTCTTTATGACCTATGATAAAAATCCATTCTTTCCAATTAATAAAATCATATTCATTTCCTTTCCACACTCAAAAATCTTTGATTCATATCCCTATTACCTAATCAACTAAATTCACAATTTATAAAATATTTTTGACTTGGATTGCCTCAAAATGAGCCTAATGGCCGTGAGCCTCATGGTCCTTAGACCTCTAAATTTTCACCCTCTAACAATAAGATTCTAAGCATATATCATACTTCAATTATCAAATTACACTATAGCACATCCATGCATGAATCATAAAAGAGCATAACTAAGCACATAAGCATAAATCATACAAAATCAAATTCATATAAAGCAAATAAGCATAAACCATCACCACACAATCAAGTGAAGGAATCCTCACATGGATTCTTCACTTACCAACACAACATTTCCATTTTCTCACCACTATGTTTGGTCGATGAGGTTAATCTCCATCTTACCTCAAGAGAAGATCAAAAGGAAGCTCCTTTAAGTCTCCTTAATGATTTCATCCAACACCAACAAGCAACCCTTAAGACAACAAACATACAAATATTAGGTCTAAAGCTTGATAGAAGACAACCATAGATCAAAATCATGGTTTAACCTTTTGAAAATAAAATTAGAAGTGAAAATTCAAAACTTCACCTAAAAACCCTTGATCTTAAGCTTGAAGAACAAGGTTGAAGATGGATGATTTTGACTAAGATCTCAACATGAAAGTGTCTTGGATTTGTGTCTAGATTCAAGATCTATGGTTGGATGAAATTATAGAAGATTGGAAGTGAAAATAGGGGTGTTGGCCGTGAGCTCTTCCAAGAGAAAAGGTGAGAGGATTTTGTGTTCTTGGCTTCAAGAAAGTGAGAATGAAGATGAACAAATAAAAACTAAACCTTGAAATCAAGAGAAAAACAAAAATGGAGAGGTTTTCACCTTAAAAGCCCTAAACTTTGATCTTAAAAAAGTTCTTGAGGATGGAAGATTTAGAAGATGACCATAACATGAAAAAGTCTTTAAATGTGGTCTAGATTCAAGAAATATGGATGGATGAAATTAAAGAAAATGGATGAGTGGTTCTTAGGTGCCTTGACCGTAGCTCACAAAGAGGAGAAAAAGGAGGGTTTTGTGTGTAGTTTTCTTGAAAGTGAGAGAAATGAATTTAGAAAAGATAAAACAAATTTTTTGTCATCTAAAGCTTGAAAAAGAGAAGACTAATGATCATGGTGATGACCATGAACACAAAAAGAAAGAGAGGAAATGAAGATCAAGATTTTTACGTCAAAAGCCCCAAGCTAGGGCTTGAAGAAAGATGATGAAGATGTGAGCTTTTGAAGATGGTTCCAACAAGAAAAGGTCTTCAAATGGGATGTAGTTTCAAGTAATATGATTGCTTGAAATTAAACAAATATGGAGAGTGGAGAAGAAAGGGTGTGGCCGTGGAGCATGAAGAGAAGAGGAAGAAGAGAAGATGTGATAGAAAAGTGAGAGAAAAGTGAAAAGGAAAGATAGAAACTTGAGTGAAAATGAAATGTGATGTGTGGTTGAGAGAAAAGATGACAAATTGTCATCTTTTTCCTTCCTCCAACCGTAGCCACACAATAGGAGAGAGGGAAGAGAAACTTCTCCTACAAACTTGGTGGAAAGCTTCTTCAAGAAGCCGAAAACAAGGCTTCTTCAAGAAGCCAACTCTTCACTTTTTGCAAAGTCAAAGTGATGTGACATAAAGTAGATATTCTAGAAAAGATGATAAGCATTTTACTACAAGCTATTATCTAATGGATAAATATTACAGATAAAAAAAATCAGTATTTATTGTCTAACGGATAATAAAATGTACTGCAATTATTATTTATCAGATAAAAATCTCAAAAATGCAAACCTCGTAAACTATGTCCGGCCTTGGGTTTAGTAAGATCCCCCGTCGACGTTTCTATAGTTCAAGGTTTTCCAACCTTGGAAAAAATATTTTATTTTTCTGACTCTGTTCAACGTGCATGCAAATCAAGAAATATATTAAAATAATCAACATTTCTAAAAAAGATCCACAAAAATCCACAAAAATCACAAATATTATAAAATGACTATTAATCATGAAACAAATAATTTTTGGGGTGTTACAACTCTCCCTTTTTAAAAAGAAATTTTGTTCTCCAAATTTTGTCATACCTTAGAATAGATAAGCGTATTGTTCCTTTATCTTGTCCTCTAGCTCCCACGTTGCTTCTCCAATTACATCATTCTAGATCGCCTTTACTAATGCAATTTCTTCTCCCCTGAGTTGTTTACATATTTTCCCGAGTCTTCTCAACTTCATCCATTGCTTATCGTACAAGCTCGAGTCCAATCGCAATTCTTTCACTGTCTTGGTGCCAACACAAAGGTGTCTTACATCGTCGTCCATGTAACGCCTCATATTTAACTCATCCTAATCAACCAAATATTTCTGACTCTAATAATCACTGTAGACGTTGAATGTTGCTCAATGTAGAAAATACCTCCAGATCTTCAATGTAAACACACAACAGCTAACTCCAAGTTCATGTAGGATAGCTCTCCTCATGTACTCCCGATTGCCTTGAAGCATACGCCACAACCTTCTATTCTGCATAAGCACACATTCTAAGCCCCAATATGAAGCATCACGCTACACCTCGAAAGGTTCGTTGGAATTAGGTAGAATCAACATTGGCAAAGTAGTCGAACGTCTCTTCAACCCTTGAAAACTTTCTTCACATGTGTCGGCCCATAGAAAAGCTTGATTCTTTTCTTGTAAGCTGGGTGATAGGTCCCGCTATCTTGGAGAACCCATCGATAACTCTTCGATAATAACCAGCTAGTCCCACAAGCCATGAACCCCCATCACAGTCTTCAGTCTTTCCCATTGAAGAACAACTTCAACCTTCAATGACCTCACAACAATTCCTTCCTTTGAAATCTCATGACCCAAAAGTTTAACCTCCTCTAACTAAAATTTGAAATTTGATAACTTGGCATTCAAAATTCTTCTCTTTCCAAATCTGGAAAAATATACCAAGATATTCAGCATGTTCCTCCCGATTTTTTGAGAATAGATCAGAATGTCATTGATAAAGACAATGATAAATCTATCTAGATAAGAACAAAAGATCCAATTCATGAAATTCATGAATACGACAGGAGCATTTGTTACTCCAAACGGCATCACGAGATACTCATAATGCCCATAAAGCATTTGAAAAGTTGTTCTGGGAACACCCTTTACTTCCACATGAATCTAAGGATAGCTAGAGCATAAATCCATCTTGGAGAAAATAGCGACTCCCTTGTTGCTGATCCATCGAATCATCTATCTTCTTCCGAGGATACTCATTCTTGATCGTAATCTTGCTCAACTGGTGATAATTCCTATATCATTGAGAAGTTCCATCCCTCTCCTTAACTAACAGCACTAGAGCTCATCATGAGAAACTCATTGATTACAAGATCATCATTCACATTCTCCTTACTTTTGACTTCCAAAGAAGATAATAGCATGTATCATTGGACTCCTTTCCCTCAATAAAGCTTTAACTTGGTTGGCTGTTAAAAATTCAGAGATCTCAGTTTCAAGAAACACTAAGTTTTTCATTGGAACGATCTAGCAGGATATGATTAGAAAATGACCAATCCATTTCTAAAATCATATCTATTCGAGAATGAGGTAAACAATTCAAATCAACAGGAAAGATTTGGTCTTTAACACAAATAGGATAGTTTGAGTAGTTGGATAGTAATAATAGGTTTAGTAACAGAAGCATAAATGAACAAGTCAAAAGGTAACAAAGATACCGATAACCCTAATCAACCCATACAGTCATATGCCATAAAGAAATGGGTTGCCCCCAGAATTATACAGCACAGTCAAGGGATCATCTTCTGTGGTACAATCTCTATTATTTAGATCTTCAGTCTGGGAAATTTTCGCCCCACCAAGGGTATAAACTTTCCCTTCAACTTGAGGTCTTGAAGCACGTACATCACTAACAGAAGACTTCTTCTTTGGCGGAGCACAGTCTCTAGAAATATGTCTGAGCTTCCTGCACTTGAAACAGACTACTCCCTTAATCTTACACTCCCCCGTTGAGTGGTTCTTTCCATATTTCTTACATGTTGATAAAAATACCAAGGTTTGGCTAGATCTACTGCCACTAGCACTACCTTCATATAGTTGTTGTTGTTGTTGCTTCCCCGATAGTCGTGAATGTGGTTTCCGCTGGAATCGCTTGACCTTATGATTTCTCCTCCTTCGGAACCAATATGGTCCAACGTCATGGGGTCCCATATCATGAGACTGATTTAACTCTAACAAAATTTGAGTCTCGGCTATTAATTCCTGCTACTGAGCGGCCCTCTGATTTTGTTGTACTGCTACGTCAACCATTCTTAGCATTGCTTCTACAGTCACAGCTATTCCATCGTTGTCGCGCCCCACATTCACACGCGTATGCCTACCACAAGCCATTGCTTTCCTTCGAAGACAAACGAATCAAAACTTAATGAAAACCAATCGCAACCTCTTTCAAACAATATTGGCTCCTTTTAGAAACTAACCACAAAGAATCACGCGACACAAACCAAACAAACTTAACTGCAAACCTAAAAGACTCAAACTTGGACTCTAGAGATATCACAACAAAGGTATAGATGCAACAAATTCTAAAAGAGTTCAATCATACTAGATGGACTCCTTACTAAAAGAACTCCTATTCTCGCTAGTACGCTTAGGAGAAGTCATAGTTTCATGTTCACACAGACTATTACATATTGAGTAGGTCAGTCCTCAATATTATGTAACTGTATAACAGTAGCTACTAACATTCAACCTATGGTAAGCCATGCATTCTTTTCCCATCATCTCAACCAAGAGATAAAGAAGTGCACAACACACAAAAACTTCTAACATGTCTAAGTATAGTCAGTCCATACCCCAGCTCAATAGAATGAATTACTCTGATACCACCTAATGTAACACCCCTAGATTTAATAACTATGACATAATCGTCTTTATGCCACAGTCACTAAATTTAGGCGTGCTACAACTCAACAATAAGTTCCCAAATTTAATCATTATACATATATAGAAAATATGAGCCACGAATAGAGTATATTTATTATACAACCATAACATCCTCCAAATGGAATTACATTCCAGATATACATATATATATATAGCATAATATAGTAACACATACAAAATGTAAAACATACTTGTTCAATGACATATATGCAACTACCACAACCAAGCCCATACTGACCCAAAATAGGAAGTAGAAACCCATAACAGGTCCTACTCAAAGGTAGGGTAATGTTTCCAATGTACCCAACATGCTCTAACTCCAAGGGAGTAAACTATACGTCGGCATCCCTAAGAAAACTACATCTCTATGAACCCTTGTTATGACTTAAGCCCATGAGGAGAGCCCAACCCAAAAGACTAGTCTATTAGGTTGGAGAGTCTCTTGGCTTAACTACCACATTGAGCTTCCTTAGTTACTAAATGTGGGACTCATAACATTGCCACCCCCTTCGAAAGCTAGCATCCGCAACGGCCCACTCTAGGTGCCCACTCATGGTAGCTTTCACTCTGACCTTCCAGGAGCATGTAGCCCTCTCCTGGTCGCTCTTTCGTAGGTCGCTCCTTTCCTGGTCGCCCCTTCCGCATTGGCCAGCTCTCAATGAAAGCACCAATTGTAATGACTTAAGCCCATAAGGAGAGCCCAACCCAAAAGACTAGTCTATTAGGTGGGAGAGTCTCATGGCTTAAGTACCACATTGAGCTTCCTTAGTTACTCAATGTGGGACTCATAAAACTTGTTAGTCCATAAATCTGCAAGCACACGGGTTGACAAGTAATATATATGAGAGTAGAGTATCATGTCCTAAGGGATTGACAATTAGAAGAATGGTAAACTTAACCACATTCCACAAATTCTTATCCAAGTAATCGAAATGTGAGAGTGGGTTGCAATTGAAATAACAACTTAAAAGAAACAAAATAAGAAAACACCAAACACGAATTCCACAAGAAAAGATGAGAATGATTAAAGCCTAGGGGTCCCTATTCACTTGCTACTTCAATGAATAATTGCAATTAACATGCACCCATTAATGAAATGATATTTGTTACCTAATAACCATCAATAGAAAAGAGCCTATGTCTAGGACAATTACCCATGTGAAACCTAGCTAATCCACCATGTGTCCATGTGAGTTAACATAAGAATCACTCATTAAGACCAATTATCAAACACTTCCCATGTACGACCAAGAGGTATGTGTCCATCCCCTTAGTTAATCAACACACCCATACCAATAGAATGTAATTGAACATACATCAACCATACCATATCCATATTCACAACACCCTATTTCTAGTTCAATTGGAATATTAAAAGCATGCAATTGATGGCCAATCAATAACAAGCACTAAGCATAGATATGGATGAACAAAACCAAATTTATTGAAGAAATACTCAGCCAATTACAAGATATTCATATCCATAGCAAGATCCTAGAGAGTCCCTAGATTAGAGTTTAGTTACACATCATGAAAGAGGAGAAATCAAATGATCCATCAAGTTACAATTCAAGAGGAAAAAGGAAAAGAATGAACAAAAATGGAGAGATTCTAAGCTTGATCTTCCTCCTTGATCTTGATTCTCCCTTGAATCACCTCCAATCCAAATGGGTTCCTCCTCCTCTAACTTGCTCTCTGGATTTCGTGCTTCAGTCCAAAACTCAAGCTCTCTCTTTTCTCAAAAAAATTAGAATATAAGGGTTAATCTCATGTGCTAGGATTTTTCCCACGCCTAGGCATGGTTATGAAGCTCAATCGGTCCAAACAAATGCCCTAATCATTTCTTTGAAAAAGCATTGCCTAGGATTTCGCCTCAAAAGGGAATCAGACAAGCTTCTAAGATGCAAATAGACTTTACACATGCCAATCATAATTTTCTCCAATCATGTATTTCATTCATATTCCAGAACCCACCACACATGCAACAGGGAAATTCTCTCATACACAATTATGGCAGTAAGTGTAAGTACAAAATTCTGAATTTTTACAAGTGAGTTCCCAAGTAGTGAGGTGTATATTTGATCCACACAATCATCAGATATTCAAATCAGAAATCTGGCATGCACAAATTCAACCTGCCTTAAAGCACACTCAGCAATTCAATTCATAATTCACGCAACCCTCAAGTCATAATCAAGCTCACTCAAATCCGAAATTTGGGAAAAAAGAATTTTAGCAAAAGCAAAGGAAAGAGAAGGGAGTCAATATATATATATGTCCAAAACAATGATTCAGCAAGCAATCACAAAAAGATCATAATTCCCCCCCAAACCTAAGACAAGCAGTGTCCCACTGTATCCAAAAGAACTAAAGTCTCCAATAAAGTATGTACAATGGACTGAAAGTAAAGACAAAAAAATAAAGCAGAAAAGAGCAAGAAAACGATAGGCTCTGGTGCCTCAAAACAAGTCCTCCTCATCAAACAAGTCATCACCCTCGGCGCCCATCTATGTATCATCCATAGGTGGAGGAGGTGGAGGAGAAGGTGAAGCTGCAACTGGTGGAGCTGCAAATAGAGGAAATACGGGAAAATCATCATTGGGCATCCCTAACCCAATGCCATCCAGTGAATGCCCTGGTAAATCGCAGCCAGCATTGCCTACTGCTAGTCCAGGCGCTGATCAACAGAAGTAGCCCAAGCAACATCAAAGATTGGAGTGGGTTGTAGGACTAGTGCAGGGGCAGGCTGTGGAGCTGGTACAGGAGCAGGCTCGGGATCTGCAGTTGGGGGCTGACTTGAGGCTTGCTTGCGCTTCTCCTGGGCAGTCATGATTGTCTGAACTGCCCTCTCTGCAATAGGAGTCTTTAGCTTCACGTGCACCTCAGTATCTTTCCATTTAACGTGAGCTCTCTCACAAAGCCGACAGATGAGGAAATGGAAGAAAAGTAATTTGAGCCTAGAAGTGATGCACAGTCTGATCTGGTCATAGAGTATCTGAGCAGTGTCCACTTGCTGTAGACTGTGGATCGCATACAACATGTACGCCCGTTCAGGAGAGATCTCTGACCTATGCTCAGTGGGGAGCAAGCAGGAACACACAAAGTGATTCTAAAGGCGCATCTCACGGCACAAACTCTCCTGTTTGATGAATCAGATGGAGCGATATGAGTTCCATTGAACCTAAACAAGGAAGGTCGGATCATAGATGCTAGCCATGACTGTGCTGAATGGGGTTCTTCCCTCCTCTTCAGGTAACTGTAATGTCCGGTAACCACAATAAAGTGGAGGAGGGCCAAGGTCCATGACCTGGCGAATTCGCTCTACAGAATAATCAACCACCTTCCTTTTGACTCTGGTAGTTTTAGTAGAACGCTTCTCAACATGAACATTGGCATAGAATTCCTTGACTACAACAGCCACAGGCTCCTCAGTGGGATGCTCTGCAAAGGTCTTCCAGTTGAGTGCTTCAGTGGCATCAGAAATGGCAGGATAGTGTGCCACATTGATACCATGGAACCCCTTTTCTGGAATGATGTTGATCTTGCGTAGATGCTGCCAGAAGTAGTCAAAGGCATCCTGCGATGTAAAGAAGGCTGGGTCAAAGACCAGAATCTCATCAGCGTCCTCAGCATGGCTTGGTCTAGCCTCAACAGTTTTTCTTTGACACTTTGACATGATCAGAGGATACCTGAAAAGAAATAAATCCTAGTTATGACCATTGAACAAGAATCAAGCAATCAATGTAAGTAATCATACCCAGTTAGAACAGTTGGCAATGCAATCAATAAGCCCAATCAATCACAAAGGTCACTCATGCAACTTATTAAGTTCAAAGCTCACCCAAATCAATAATCCCAACTAAATCAATTCATAGCCATACCAATTCAAGAGTTCATTAAGACTGCAAATTTGTTCTTAGCATACAACAGCCACAACAATCACAACCTCAAACCAAGCATTGCCAATTTACAGCTTAGCAAAATTAAGTCATAACTCAATCAATTCAAAAAGCAACTAAAGGACATCCCAACCAGTCCAAAAATCAAGCAATTTCGCAGGCCAAACTCAATCAACGTGATGACACTAAAATAGGGTAGAACCAAGCATCATAACATGTAATGGCACAATGACACAACTGACAGTCAACAAAGAACAGGATCAATGATCATACTATTCAAGTAGTCCAATATTGAAATAGCTAGACCATTAACAATCAGTATCCCAACAGCCACACATTAATCATAGAGCAATAGCATATCCAAACAGGGGTCATTGATTAGTCCACACATCTAAACAAAATATGTCTAACATATCAGTCATGGGAACAGAGCATAGCAGCACCAAATGATTGAAAAATTAATCCAATCCTAGACCAAACCATTGCACAACCTAGAACCAAACCAATTGAATGACCTAAAAATGGTAATAGTACCATTAACAACATGCACAACAATGCATAACCTAGAAATATCAGAAATTAATTCAAACTAGTGCATAACCTAGAACTAAACCAAATTAATTCTATCCACAGGATGGCTCAACCTTAATCAACCGCAAGCAGCATATCAGAAATTAGCAACAGGCACGTGATTAACAATTACAAATATTAATCAGAAACTCACATGCTCATTTTGCAACAGAACATCCATCCAACAATCTGAACAGAAAAATTCTAAAATGGGCAAGGTGTCAGCAACACATGTAATAGGCCAAGGAGTCAAATAGATTAATCATATCACCATCAAGTAAAGCACAACACAATTCATTTAAATAAATCAAAACCAGGCCCAGCAACAATGACGTCCATAAAAATGGAAAAGAATAGCCTACCATGGACAAAGCACAACTTGAGCCAAGTACCAAAACAACCAAACAGTAAGCCCAAGGAGAACCAAAAGGGCAAGGGAAATGGGATTATGGAAGAGGGGTAGCTATGGTGGTAATTGGGGTGGGAGAAATGGTAGCAGGAAAAGGGGTGGAGAGGAGGTGGTGGGGTTCATAGGAGAGGGTAGCTATGGTGGTGAAGGTGAGGATGTGGGGAAGGAGGAAGAAAATACGTGGAGATGGAATGGTGGGGAAGAAGCTATGGTGGTGATTGGGGTGGATGAGGGGAAAACTTATGGGGGGAAGAAATGGGGGAAGAAGAGGTGCTCTATGTATGAATGGGTGGGAGAAATTAAAAAGGGGGTTAGGGCTTTTAGAGGGGAAATTAGAAAGAAAAGAAAGGGCTGATGCATTTTGTGCAAAGAAGAGACTTATCACACCTAGGCGTGACTTGTCCACACCTAGGTGTGGTTATTAATTTGATTTTTTTAAAAAAAATTAATTATTTTTTATTTATATTTTATTTATATTTATTTTTTATTTTTTATTTTTTTGGATTAGCAACACCACGCCTAGGTGTAGAAAACTCACGCCTAAGTGTGATGCTTACAAGTCAAAAATACTGAAAATGCAGAGAGATCCACGCCTAGGCGTGAAACATCCATGCCTAGGCGCGGTACTCTTTGAAATTCCCCCTGTTGCAGCTGAGACCTACACACCTAGGCGTGTTACATCCACGCCTAAGCGTGGACTTCTGGACTTTAAATATGAATAGAACAGCCAGAATACCCAACTTTTCATGCATCTAACACATCTAACACATCTTTCAGCCAGAATCTAAGCCACCACAGGCCATAAACCATATTTTTAACAAAATTGGGTCCAGTACATCGACCCGATAGCAAATTGCTATTTTCATAATCGCGTAAACGTTTTCCAATGTTTTTCCCAAAAATCTATATTATATTACTTTACTAAAAACTACTTCCATTACCTTTATTAAAATCCCTCTTGAACAGAATACCTTGAGTTCTAAATCACTTTTAAAACTTATCCTCCATCATCTTAATTAAAATATTATTATCTAATAATAAAACTTTGTTCCATTCTCCTTATGTAAAATACTCTGAATCTCTAATCACCTTTAAAACTCCTTTTTCCATTTCTATTACAAAATCATTATTTATTCAATAACAGTTGTACATTTCCATACTCCTCTAGAAATCCTTTTTAAACAAAATACTTTAAACTTAACATCATCTTCCAAATTCATTCTTTATGACCTATGATAAAAATCCATTCTTTCCAATTAATAAAATCATATTCATTTCCTTTCCATACTCAAAAATCTTTGATTCATATCCCTATTACCTAATCAACTAAATTCACAATTTATAAAATATTTTTGACTTGGATTGCCTCAAAATAGGCCTAATGGTCGTGAGCCTTAGACCTGTAAATTGTCATCCTCTAACAACAAGATTCCAAGCACATATCATACTTCAATTATCAAATTATACTATAGCACATCCATGCATGAATCATAAAAGAGCATAACTAAGCACATAAGCATAAATCATACAAAATCAAATTCATATAAAGCAAATAAGCATAAATCATCACCACACAATCAAGTGAAGGAATCCTCACATGGATTCTTCACTTACCAACACAACATTTCCATTTTCTCACCACTATGTTTGGTCGATGAGGTTAATCTCCCTCTTACCTCAAGAGAAGATCAAAAGGAAGCTCCTTTAAGTCTTCTTAATGATTTCGTCCAACACCAATAAGCAACCCTTAAGACAACAAACATACAAATATTAGATCTAAAGCTTGATAGAAAACAACCATGGATCAAAATCATGGTTTAACTTTTTTAAAATAAAATTAGAAGTGAAAATTCAAAACTTCACCTAAAAACCCTTGATCTTGAGCTTGAAGAACAAGGTTGAAGATGGATGATTTTGACTAAGATCTCAACATGAAAGTGTCTTAGATTTGTGTCTAGATTCAAGATCTATGGTTGGATGGAATTATAGAAGATTGGAAGTGAAAATAGGGGTGTTGGCCGTGAGCTCTTCCAAGAGAAAAAGTGAGAGGATTTTGTGTTCTTGGCTTCAAGAAAGTGAGAATGAAGATGAACAAATAAAAACTAAACCTTGAAATCAAGAGAAAAACGAAAATGGAGAGGTTTTCACCTTAAAAGCCCTAAACTTTGATCTTAAAAAAGTTCTTGAGGATGGAAGATTTAGAAGATGACCATAACATGAAAAAGTCTTTAAATGTGGTCTAGATTCAAGAAATGTGGATGGATGAAATTAAAGAAAATGGATGAGTGGTTCTTGGGTGCCTTGACCGTAGCTCACAAAGAGGAGAAAAAGGAGGGTTTTGTGTGTAGTTTTCTTGAAAGTGAGAGAAATGAATTTAGAAAAGATAAAACATATTTTTTGTCATCTAAAGCTTGAAAAAGAGAAGACTAATGTTCATGGTGATGACCATGAACACAAAAAGAAAGAGAGGAAATGAAGATCAAGATTTTTACCTCAAAAGCCCTAAGCTAGGGTTTGAAGAAAGATGATGAAGATGTGAGCTTTTGAAGATGGTTCCAACAAGAAAAGGTCTTCAAATGGGATGTAGTTTCAAGTAATGTGATTGCTTAAAATTAAGCAAATATGGAGAGTGTAACACCCTGGTGAAACATGTTAGGCTTGTATATGGATGCAGAGGTAACCTAATATTTGCTTAACATGTCTATTAAATTTTGTGGCTTTCTGAGTATGTTTAGTCATTTTGCTACAATGTTATGTGTGCGATATAGCTATTTTTAGCCCCGGATATGGCTTAAACTACTCAGTTAATGGAAATAAGTGTGGAGACTTTATTTTTGGGTCACAAATGTGCTAACTGTGCTACAGTTAAAACCTGAGGATAATCAGAGCTAGTTTGGTATTTTTAAGCATACTAGTTATGCGTTTTAATACCGGTTTGACTAGAAGCTGATATGGAAAATGATGTTTTTGGTGCAACAAGATTTTTTATGAATCCTGTGATTTATTTGAAACTTGTTGGCTATAAGAAAATTGGATTTGGAGAAATCTAAGTGTTCTTAGCAGATCAGAATTTTTGGTACCCTTTTAGTTTTTTACTATAAGAGACCAAAATTATCCTTCCTTTCCAATTCTCTCACACGGCTGAGGCAGAAATAGGGAGAAAATAAGAGGAAACGAGAAAGAGAAAGAAAAAAGGAGAAAAGGGGAGAAAAGCTAAGGGACCAAGGATCAAGACTTCAAGATCTTCATCTTTGCTACACAAGAGGTAGGGGTTTCTGAACTCTAACTCTCATTTCTACTCATTTTTTATGTTATGCTTGTTTGAGGTTTAATATGCCAAAATGAGTTCTTAAAGTGTTTGAAGTGATTTTCTTGCTTGGATGAGTTTTAAATGTGGTTTATGACTTGTTCATACTAAGAGCTTCGATTAGAAACTGAAAATTCTCTATTTGGACCTAAAATGCTCTAAGTGTTGATTTTAGGGGATTGGATGAGTGATTTAGTGTTTTGATCCATTTTTTTATGAAATCAATTGGTGTTTTAGGTTTCTATCATGTTAGTAAACTTGTTAGTAACTTGAAATTACCTAGAAACTGATTTGGAGTGGCCAAAATCTGGATTTTGTTCTAATGGAACAGTAACCCATGACTGCAGAATTCATGTTCTGATGCTGGCGCCGCGGCGCAAGGATTGCACTCCGCGGCGTGAGACTGATGCATTTCCTGTATTGTAACCCGAGAGCAAGGCGCCGCGGCGTGGCACAGCGGGTGCCGCGGCGTGAGCTCTAGAATCCTCAAAAATGTGATCTTGATATCTTTTGAAGTTCCTAAGTGTTATGATTATTCTTATATGCTTTCCTAAGTGTGTTAATGCACAAATGGGAGTAATTCCTAAAGAGAATAACCACATGGCATATATTCAAGAGTGGTGAAACCTTAGGTAAATCTATAAGTTAGAATGCCTTAGGGACAATCTAAAACTTTAATCAACAAGAGGTTGACTAGGAAATCACTTATGAAGTGATGGTGAGAAGTTTTAGGTAAGAAAATACATGTTACATAGTTCTTGCTACCTTGTGGGATAGGTGATGCTAGGACCTATATGTATTAGTATTGGACAGCCACTTGCCTTATGAGAAGGGCTTTGAGAATTAAATACAAGGTGTACTAAGAACAACTAGTTTAGGTTGTTTGGTATATTATGCCTACCTATATGTATAGATTACTCCTTTAGAGTTAAAGTTGAGTTTAAGATGCATAGTTAGTGTAACACCCTCCATAGGGCATCACATTTCCGACTACCAACTTATAATCTGAAAATGATTTCATAAAAGGTTTGAGTTATAAAAGGTGGGTTTCAAAATTTCTTTTCGCAGAAATATAAACTTACTGATATTTATAAGTAATACTGAAAAATAGATTTAAAATGATTAAAACTCATATAACATACACCACTTAATATTTAACAATTATTCAAATAAATATAAAACTTACAAACTCAATTTTAAACAGTAACAAACCCCATGACAGGTCCTACTTAATAGCACGGTAAAACACTAACGAGAAGACTCAACATATTTATTTCATCTTGTATCCATCTTGATGCATCATATATTTGTTCCTCCTCAAAACTGCACACTAACCAGTTTGGGATGGTCACTTCTCGATTTGTCACCGAACTCAGAATATTTGCTTCCAATCAAGTCTAAGAAACTCGTTCCATCTACTATATAATTTTTAACAATACAAGCACAACAAAACAATACAACAAAGAGGTGAGATCACCTACGCCAATACCAACATGGTAGCATAAGATAACACATACAATATATCATATAGATACATCATACCATAATTACAATAATGCCCTTAACATTATTGTCATCACACAGACGTAATAAAATAGTAATTTCGATAATGCCCTCAACATTATCCAAGTATTCATCAATTCAATTATCATAAATAAGATTTACGATAATGCCCTCAATCATTATTTATCACCACAAATATAATAAATAATAATTACCATCATGTCATTAACATTATTCAAATCACACGATAATTACAATAATGCATCAACATTATTTATCATCATCATTATCTAATATTCCTCAATTAATATATCACACAGATATAAATATTCAGATTATGCATGTGCACATAGACTCAATTTTTCCTACTCCATGGAGCTTTTCATAATTTCGAGAAGAATGCTTTGGTTAATTGCCCAACCTTAGCCCACAAACAATCTCCAGTCTTTCTAGTTAATTGTCTAGCCTTAGCCCATGGACAATCTCCAGTCTTCGAAAAGAATCGTGTTCTTGTCGGGTATCGTCAATACGTTGCAACGGACACGCGTCGCCACGTCGCATGTGGTACTTAGCGCCCACTGGATCGATCGTCGTGCCTTGACGCCCCTAAGATCCATCATAGACCTCACTTTTCAATTCTCATTCTCTCTTCGACCATAAAGGCCATAATAGCTATCAACTATATTTTCATTCAATGCACGAATATCTCAATGCAATTCTGTTCAAATTCATCATATGGCATATTTTTCAATTTCATCATATGCCTCAATGCATATTTTTCAATTTCATCATATGCCTCAATGCATATCTTTCCAATGCATGTATAATGCACCAAATGCCAATCACAGGCTAATCTCATCATTTTCTCATACAGTGTCCATACACTGGTTCATGCATGTAAAATGCACCAATGCCAATCACAGGCAAAACTCATCATTTTCTTATACAGTGTCCATACACTGGTTCAACAGTAATCATACTGTATATTCAATAGCGAAATCATATTATCGCATTTTCATAGTCGCAAAACATTTTTGTCACGTTTTCACAATCGCGCAACATTTCTATTACGTTTTCACAATCTCGCAACATTTCAGTTGCGTTTTCAAATCGCATAACGATTTTCCATCATTTTCTCAATCACGTAAAAATATTTCATCATTTTTCAATTACGTAGTGATTTTTCAACAATATTTCAATCACGTAGAAATATTTAAGCGCTTTCCAAATCGAGTAGAAATATTTTAACGTTTTTCAAATCGCGTAACTTAAAAATCACGTTTTTAAGTTACGTAAATCATTTTTCTCTATTTTTCAATGTCGTAAAATATTTCTCAACTTTCAAAATCTCAATTCAACCTTTCTCAAAATAATATGACTTCTCACATTATTTTTCACATTTTCTTACTCAAGAAAATCCTTTTCATAATAAATTCCACAATTTCACCATTTCATTGAATTAAATCAATGTTCCTAACTTAAAATTTACTAACACGCTCAAAAACCCAAAGGATGAGTTATACATTAGAAATTTTCAAGTTACCAACGTATTTTCCATAATTTATGAATCAATTCTAAAACTCAGTTATCTTTAAAATAAATTGAGGTTCAAACACTTTCAACCTCTCTTTTCCATTCATATACAAAAATTCTATTTTTTAAGTGTCAAAACACTTTGTTTCCATTTCTTTAATCCTTGTACTTCATCAATTATTTTTCCACTTTGAAATCACTTTATTTCATAAAATCAAGTACAAGCCTTCAAAACCATGGTACATGGCCATTGAAGACCATCAAATATTTTTCCTTCTAAATCAACTAAGTTCCATTCATGGTTTTACACAAACAAAACCATTAAAATTTCCTTCAAAAACTGTGAGACTCATGGTCTTAAAAACCAATTCATTTGTTCATTTTCCTTGCTTTTCAAGTCCTCTAATTTTACCATTTATGAAAATATTAATTTGTAAACACCTATTTTGAGGTGTGAGGCCGAAATCCTCATGGTCCTTAGAACCAAAATTTCTTTTCCTTTCCATCATCAAATCATGGCATACATATACATATTCATAATATATATCACAAGCATGCCATAAACAAAAGCATTAAATCATGCAAATCATATCAAGCATAAACAAATAACCAAAACACATAAACACCCACAAATAATTACACAACCATGGATATGAATCCTCACATGGATTCACCATCCATCAAATACAAGACCATCTCTCACCACCATACTTGGTTGGTGAGATGGATCTCCCTTTTACCTCTTGAAGAACCTGCAAAGCTCCTTGTTTTACTTCTTTTTCCAAGTCCTTCACCATCAAGGGCTTCTCAAATGCAAAACAAAACACAAGTTTATTAGCATATCAAGCTTGAACAAGGAGAACCATGGATCAAACATGGCTTAGAACATGAAAAAGAGATAAGAAGTGAAGTTTCCTTACACTTAACCTCAAAAACCTTATAACTTTGCTCTTGAAGAAAGTCCTTGAAGATGATAGATTTAAAACTTGGCCTAAACTACAAAGTGTCTTGGATTGAGGTATAGATTCAAGAAATAAGGTTGTTTAAAATTGTTGAGTGATGGAAGGTGGATTTGGTGGTCTTGGCCGAAATTAGAGAAGAAGAGAAATGGAGAGAAAAGTTTGAAGAGCTTTACTTCTTGGAAATGATCAAGAATGATCAAGAATAGCAATAATGGTCTTGAAACTTTTGCTATGGCCTTAAGGCCTCACAAAACCGTCCCCCCTACTCTTGCACTCTCAATGAGTGACCAATCTCACTAGCCACCATTTTGAGCATTCTTAGCCATTGATTAGATCAATGGTTAGGATTAATGTAGATTCTAGGTATAGCCTTAGATGTAAGACTTAATCTAAGCCATTAGATCTTTCCTCCTTGAAATCCTAGTCATTAGATGTATCTCCAAAATGAAGGGTCAAGATCACTCCTTCATACTTTACATCCAAAGGTCACAAATGGTCCTAGCCATTTTATAAGACCAATTCTCCACCGTTAATTAAATCGATGGTTGATATTGAAAGGCTTCAACATTAAGCTTGCTTCCTATTGGTCCGCCATAAAGCTGTCATAACCACTAATGTTGACTAAGCAGTACAATATTTATTTTTATCTGTTATTACCTTTCAAACAATATTTTTACTGTATTTTTATTGCTCGATAATTAAATACAGTACAAAACACAGTAAAAGAAAATTTTAAAAATTGTTTCCGATTTTGAGTTTAGTAAGATCCCCCGTCCCCGTCTCAATAGTACAAAATTTTCTGGCTGCAGAAAAATTTTCACTTTTCTGGACCACTGGGCCCACATACAGCCCCCTTGGGCCCATAGACAGCCCATGGATAATATTAAAATAATCAGAGAAATATAAAAATTTCATAATCATCCACAAAATTATAAAAATTGTAAGACTTACGAAAATCAAATCAGATTACGTAAAATAATTAAGACTTAACAGTAATAATTAAAATATATAAGATTTTCCTCTGCCCAAAAATTATTATTTTCTTGACATGGAGTAAATCACACAAAATGATCAAATGTATTCATGGAATACTTAAAATAATTTTACAGTACACAGAAATCACTAAACAGTAGATTTCTGTTATAACTGTCAAAATTACTGTCAAATAGTTAGAAAATTTGGGGTGTTACAGTTGGTGTATGTTCTCTTGTTCTTAAAGGTTGAACTTGAGGATATGCTAGAAACATGGGTTGGTTCCTTTATGTGTTAATGTTGAGCCAAGAGTGCATGTTCTCTAGCTATAATTCTTTCACTTAGTTAGAGTGAACCTTGTCATAGGATTTGAGAAACCCTAGGCATCCTTTGAGAAGTTGAATGCCATAGGTCAATACCTAGAACCTTGAGCAACATGAGGTTGCCTTGTGATTCAGTTGTGAAGTGACGAAGTGAGGCATTAGGTGTTGTAAGCTAAGTGTTCTTAGCAAGTAGTATTTGTTATCATGCATAGGTTGCTCCTTTGTGTAAAAAGTAGAGGCAGAGATGCATGGATGACATTTTACTCCCTTGTGAGATAGGGTTGGAGATATAGGAAGGACTAGAAAAGTGACCTTGCATCTTATGTGAAAAGTGAGCTTGGTTAGTTAGTTTGCTAGTTTTCCTTAGTCACTTGGTTAGGAGGGACCTAGTGATGATAATATATATTTGTGAAATACATTGCATATCTTCTTTTCAAACTTGCTATGTCTTGTTTCCTATGTATTGTAACCTAACATGGTGTGTATATGGCCAGAGAACAAGGTGTTGATTTAGATTCTCGTAGTGGGTATGCTATTATGGTCAGGGTTACCGGTATAGGGGTGACAACAGTACTTTTGCATTGGTGACGGGAAGGTGTTTATGTAACACCCTCTCTAGGGCATCACATTTCTGATTCCCGACTCAAAATCTGTAAAGAAGTTCACACAAGGTTTGAGTTATAAAAAGATGGGTTTTAAAATTTCTTCTTTACTGAAATGTAAATTTACTGAAAATATTAGGTAATATTGAAAATCATATTTCAACTATTCATTATGCAATATTGACACCAATTAATATTTAACAATTTAAAAGAAATATAAAATTACCGAGACTCTTTTTTTTTTTTAACCAAAGCAAACCCCATGACGGGTCCCTTAATTCATCTATCGGATATAAACTAACGTTAAAACTTAACATACTTGAAATCTGTTTGTATCCATCTTGTTGCAAGACATCCCGTTTCTACATCTGTTTTGTCAACACCGCACACCTTGAGTCCTAAATATCCACTCCTTATTTTTTGTCCAATCTCGAGTATTCATCACAGTTATGTCTAAGACAACTCATTCTTTAATGTTTAATTTTAACAATAAATAATTCACAAAAACATAACAAAAGGTGAGATCACCAATTAATACCAACATAAAATTTTGGAGATTGTAACACCCCTTGATGTAGCAAGGTAAGCATAATCGTCATTACACCATAGTTACTAAATCTAAGTGTGTCACGGTCATGATAAGTAATTTAAATTCTCAAGAGTATATATATATATATTTTTTTTAATTTGCATAGGTAGAAAATATGAGCCTCGAATGAAATATAATTATATTCAAGCCATGATACAACCAATACTTCGAAATAAAATCATATCTCTTATACATATATATATATAGTCAATTTACACGAATCAACGATGACATAGAATATAACAATTACAGAGTCCAATAAAATAGATTGAATAAAACACTAAAAAGGGGGAAAAGTAGTGACCCAGGGATAGGTACTACTAGCAGACAAAGCCGCAACCCCATATACACATACGACGCTCGGAGTCCCAGTCAACAAGTCAGGCATCAATGCCTCCACGCAACTGCACTCGTACGTAGCCGAAGAAACCTTGTCCAAACGCCCAATCCAATCAACCAAGGTGTGGTCCCTCTTTATCTTCCTCACGATCTTTTATCAATATAAGTATAAAACAGACATACAAAGAAATAGGAAAGAGGTGAGACACCCATCCTTCATTACCATTGCGGAAGTAAGAAACGACATTTGCGGAGCATTCATAAAGCAATAGATTCATATATTTTATAACGGCAAAAATTGAATTTATCATAAAAGCAATTCAATTGTAAGCAATAATAAGAATTAATAATAACAACGATATTTATAGTAAAGTAGAACAACAACAGCAATAGCGAGACATATCACAATAGTATTTCCAAGAATCAGCACAATCATCACAGTAATAACAATCAGGTCAGTCATAGTTACAGAAATTAAACATTAATAATGACAGAATATATCATGGTTCATATGCATGCTTTCCCAAAGTCCTACTCCATGGAGCTAAATCCAAACAATCGGAGAGAAAGATCAGGAGACATGTACGTGACTTGAGGAGCATATTGATATATGCATGTTATCAATAATTTTTCTCGTGCACAATCATGGCATTGCACGTGACATTCTACACTAGATCACGATATAGGACAGTGTCAAGTCCGGATCGTCGGTGTGTTTGCATCGGTTTGCCCCACGGCACAGAGGAGCTCTAAACTGTCCATGTGAGGGACCCGCACCCGACGCCCCGAGGTCATAACACGACCACCCACACTTGTCTATTCGCACCCGCACTAAGGTGTGTTCAATCTCCTAGGCAACTAGGCCTTACTGCATTGGAAGTCCACAAGGACAATCACAATGCATAAGATACTATGCATGCACATGTATGATCCACAATCTCATACAATCTCATAATATGCCACATTTAGGCCAATATAAGCATCAATGTATACATGGTCACTCACATGGACCCATAACAACATAATATCAATATCAAGTCAATTAATGCATTATTAGGTTCATTATGAATCCTAACTTAGAATTTATTCCTCTTTTCAAGGTTCATGACCAAATTCAATTCTTGCAACTAGCTTAATATTCCAAGGCAACTCGATTTCCTATAACTTGTAAATTAATTAAGCTATTAAGCCTCACACTCTCTTGTCCTTCACTCACTTAGAATCACCTTAAGTTTTACAATGGTCTCATTCTTAGTCTTCTAAAATTTATGACGTCTTGACTATACTAAATTCTTCCAATTTATTAGTTGTCCATTTATTACATAGGTTTCTAATTACCTAATCACTTATGCTTCCAAATTATCCAAACCACATACTTACCTAAAACTTGCCCTAGAGGCCGTGGCCTCACAATGGTTACAATCCCAAATTCTCTCAAGTCATCATACTACATGTCATTCCTTTAATTCATTTAAGTGTTCACTTATCAAATTAGCTCACCAAGAACCCTAATCTTTATGCCTCAAAACCGTAGCCATCATTTAGGCTTCAATCTCAAACTTTTCTTCCATTAAATTCTATTTTGTCACTTGATTAATTCTAGTCTAATGCTTGTTACACATTAACCATAATTTATCCAATTTCCACCCTAAAAACCGTAGCCCTCCAAGAGAGATTCCCAAATATTTTTCTTCCATTTCCAATCACATAATCCAATCCAACATACCATTATATACAACAAATCAATCTAAGGTCACAATTATCACATTATATGTTACACTCTTAATTCACTTAAATTTAGATCATCAAAATCAATCCATTTGTCTTTTACCAAGACCAAAACCGTGGCACCCATCTTGAGTATTGAACTCTCAAAGTCTTTCATTCATTAGTGTTAATACTATCATTCAATCTTTGATTACATGAGTCTTATTTCACTTGTATACAAAATTAATTCTCATCCCTAACTTCTAGTCAAAACCGTGGCACCATGTTGAGGTAGGAAACTCCAAATTTTCCATTTAACAACCCCAACATGATCAAGCACAATTAATATATCAAACATATTCAATAGCATAATCAAGTATCAATCAAATTCAAGAATACTAAATCATACAAAATTTATAATTCAAGCAAGCATACAAAGAGCATACAAGGATGGATTCCTCCATCAACACACATACAAGTCTCCTCACCACCATAAGTGGTTGAAGTGAGTAGTCTCCCTCTTACCTAGAGGAGACAATGCAAGAAAACAACTCCTTGGTTCCTTGATTTGTAATTTTCGGATTCCACCTTCAAGAGAACCATAAAGTGGTCAAATTCTCATATTTACAAATTTAAAGCTTGAAAAGAATGATCCTTGGTCACATAGGTAACCAAGGAAAACGAAAATGAGAAGAAAATGGGGAGAAATCAAGAATCTTTACCTTGGAAGACAATGGAGACATGGTTGGATTTTGAGCAAACCTTCCAAATGAAACTTGTAGAGAAGATGAAGATGAGTGTATAAATGTGTTTAGTGGAGAGAAAAATTAAAAAGCTTGGCCATCCATGGAGGAGTGATTTTCGGATTTGAAGAAGGAGGGGTAGAAAAGTTGGATTTTTGAAGAGATTTTCTAAAGAGAAAGTGTAGAGGAGGTTAAGAGAAGTCTAGAAATGGTGTTTATGGAGAGAAAAGTGAAGAAGAGACTCTCTAATGGTGGCTGGAATTTTCGGATCTAAGAGGAGGAAGAAGAGAAGAGGTGGAGAGAAAATGGAGATAGAAATGGAAAATGGAGAAACTTTCTACACAAAGAAGGTAGAGGAGGTGAAGGCAAGTGTAGAAATGGGCTTGGAGAGGAGAAAAGATGAACAAAAATGGAGGAAGGAGGGGCTGCAATTTCGTGCTCATGGTGGAGGTAGAGAGAAGGAGGAGAAAAGAAAAGTGAAGAAGAAGAAGAAGAAGGAAGAGAGAGAAAGGGTCTTGAAATTAATGAATTAAAGTGATAATTGGATAATTGAAATGAAGCAATTTCCTTCCCCTTGGCTGCATTCCAGCCGTGAATGATGAGAGAAGAGAGAGTGAAAATTGGCTTCCAAGAGAAGCTAAGGGTATTTGGGTCAATATTTGGTCAAAGCTTCTTCAAAGAAGCTTTGATTATTTAACATTAAATTTGAATTAAAGTGAATGGATTAGACATAAAGTAGATTGCATTAGGATAATGTGATAGGATTTTTATTACACACTATTATCCAATAGATAATAGTTACTGATTAACGAATGGTATTTAATTAATCGAGATGAATTTTCATTTGTATTGATTTATTTTTTGTTGTTAGAATTTCTCGAAAATTGTGAAACCTCGTAAACTATGTCAAGTCTCGGGTTTAGTAAGATCCCCGTCGACATGTCCATAGTCCAAGGTTCTCGAGAAAACATCGCGTTTTCTCGATTTCTCGCTCAAAGACGCACGCAAAACGAGGAATATATTAAAATATTTAGTTCCGGAAAATTCCCAGAAAATTTCTAAAAATTGCAAATATTATAAAACGACTATTCGTCATATAATTTTCCAATTTTTGAAGCACTACAGTCGTTTTCACGACTCTGCTCGAGTTTCACGCAAAACGAGAAATATATTAAAATATTCGTCGTTTCCGAAAAATTCTAGAAAAATTCACATAAATCACAAATATTAGAAAATGACTATTGGCGGCGAAATAATCAGTTTCCGGAGTGTTACACTGACCTCAGCAATTCTCAGCTCGGTGTGCACTACAAAACGAAGAATATATTAAAATATTCCGCGTTCCCAGAAAAATCCAGAAAAATTCCAGAAAATCCCAAATATTGTAAAATGATCATTTATCCTGAAATTATTAATTTTCGGGATGTTACAACACTCCCCTTCAAATAGAAATTTCGTCCTCGAAATTTTCATCCCTTAGACCAAACATTAACGTGTTTCTTCATCTTATTTTCTTACCCTCAGATTGTGTCTCTAGTTACGTCAATTTAGATCACCCTTACCAACGCTATCTCTATATCTTTGCGTTGCTTTATTCTTCTATTCTCTATCTTCACGAGAAGTTTCTCATAAATCAGACTCTCTCGAATTGCACCGATTTTAGTTTGATGACGTGGTGGATCGGTGACATACTTTCGCGATCGTGACATATGGAAGATATCATGGAGATTTAGAAAGAAAGGATGACAGAATTTGTTGACAAGCTATTGAACCAAACTCGAAACGAAATTTGATATAGTTCAAAGAATTTTGAATGGGTTTATTAGTGACCCAGACAGGACGACACTGAAACTAAACGTTATACTCCTTCAAAAACTCTAATCACCTTTCTGTCTCATGTTTAGCCACTTTTTATCGAATGGATACTTCGAGGTCCTTGTGATTGCTAAAGGCGTTGATCGTAGCAAGCGTCTCCATATTCTCAGAGAAATTTTTAACTACAGCTAGCACCAAACTGTGAGTTAGGCAATTCCCAATGTGTCCTCAACTACCTTGAGGTGTAGGTCACAACCTTCCTAACCTTACATGAACACATGTCCTAGATTTTAATGTAAAGCATAAAATTCTCCAAACAGTTCCACGGGATTAGGTAGAACCCGGATCGACAAGCATTCGAATGTCTCCTCGACCTTTAAAACCTTTCTTCACACGCGTTAGTCCATAGAAGTTTTTATTCTCTTCTTGCAACCGAGCAAAATATCCAAGCTATCTTGGAGGATCCATTGATACTCCTTCAATCTATGTGTCTTCTTCGATAAAACTAACTAATTCCTCCAGCTATGTGTCTCTTTTACGGTCTCCGATCTTTTCTTTTGAAGAAGCTGCTTCAATCTCTTGGGAATCCACAACAATTCCTCCGTTTGAAATTTCATGATCCAAAACTGAACCTTCTCAATTAAGAATCCGTACTCTGATACTTTGGCATTTACTCTCTCTCCTTTAAAGTCAGGAAAACTATGCCGAGATGTCCAACGTGTATCTCCATATTTTCGAGAATAGATCGAATGTCATCATTAATGACAATGACAATTCGTTTCAGGTAAGGACAAAAGATACAATTCATGTCACTCATGAATACGACAAGAAGATTTGTTATTCCGAACAGCATCACGAGACACCCATAATGCCCATAGCGTGTTCGAAATCATTTCGGGGACATTCTCAATCTCCCGCGAACTTAATGATGTCCAGGACGTACATCTTTCTCCGAGGATACTCACCCTCGATCATAGTCTCGTTTGTTTGACGATGGTGCTCATCTCACTGAGACATTCCATTCTTCTCCTTAACTGACAGCACTGTAGTTCATCACGAGAAACTTACTGACTACAATGGTGACAGTCATATTCCTTTTCTATTACGTCTCTCGCAAAAGGTAACACGTATCCTTGGATTTCTTTTCCCTCGCAAAGCTTTAACTTTGTTGGCCGTTACGAATATCAGGAGTCTTAATTCTGAAAACTAACAGGGTTTTCATTGGAATGGTTTAGCAGGATATAGCTAGAAAATGATCAACCAGTTCCTAAATCATGAACTTTAATCAATGCGATTTTTAGGTAAGCAAGATAGATCAATAAAAAGTTCAATCTTTATGGGAAGTAGGATAGATCAAATAAACTCAAGTGTCAAGATAAGTCTTAACGACGGAAATGGAAATAACTAAGTCGAAGATATGAAAGATACAGATGAATCCAAATGATTCATGCAACTACGAATTGAAAAAGAAAAGGTTACCCCCGTAATTCATACATGATTATCGGGTCGTCATTTGAGGCGTAACTTCCCTTGTTGAGATCTCCAAATGTTGAGGTCTGATTGGATCTACCACTACTAGCACTTTCTCTATGGGTCGGGCATTGTTGTCACCTCCTTAGTACCCGTGATCATAGTTCCCGTTTAAACTTATTGACTTTTCCATTATTTCGCCTCTGGAATCTAGGCAATCCATGGTTATCCCAAGTTTGACTTTCCTCCAATAGATTTTGAATCTTAACCTTCAATTCTCTTTATTATGCGGTCCTCTGATCTTGGTGAATCGTCACATCAACTATCCTTCATATTTCTCCTACGATCGCAACCATACTTCGATGGCCTTATCCTACGCCATATGTGTGCTCATTCGTCTACCACGAGTCGATGTCTTTCTCCGAAGACGGACCAAATATAACACAATAAAACAAACGTAATTATTTCAAGCAATATTGCCTCCTTCGGAAGCCAAACACAAAGAGTCACACAATGCACACCATTCCAAGCAAGACAAACTAATTTATGAATCTTAACAGCTTCTATCCCGAACTTCTTCATTCTGCCTCCACAGTGTAATCTCTCGTAAGTTGTCCGCTTCCAAACCGCTTCACGAACCTAACTTACACCAGCCTATTTCTTTCTCTCGAGAAGATCGATTTTCCAAAATCCTTTGATCTCCTCACAAAAGAATTCCTATTTTCCTAACACAAGACGCCTAGGAGAAGTCATAGTTTTCTGTCTATCCACACACGAACATTACATATTGAGTAGGCGGTCCTCAACATCATGTAAGCATAACAGTAGCTATCAACATTCAACCTATGACAAGTCATGCATTCCTTTCCCATCGTCTCAATCAAGAGACAAGGAAGTGCACAACAGACCAAATTCTATTATGCCTAAACATAGCAAGTCCATACCCCGAGCTCAACGGGATGAGCGCTTCGATACCACCTAATGTAACACCCCTTGATGTAGCAACCAGAGCATAATCGTCATTACACCATAGTTACTAAATCTAAGTGTGTCACAGTCATGATAACAGTAATTTAAATTCTCAAGAGTCTATATATATATATTTTTTTTAATTTGCATAGGTAGAAAATATGAGCCTCGAATGAAATATAATTATATTCAAGCCATGATACAACCACTGAAATAAAATCATATCTCTTATACATATATATATATAGTCAATTTACACGAATCACTGATGACATAGAATATAACAATTACAGAGTCCAATAAAATACAGCGGGAATAAAACACTAAAAAGGGGAAAAGTAGTGACCCAGGGATAGGTACTACTAGCAGACAAAGCCGCAACCCCATATACACATACGACGCTCGGAGTCCCAGTCAACAAGTCAGGCATCAATGCCTCCACGCAACTGCACTCGTACGTAGCCGAAGAAACCTTGTCCAAACGCCCAATCCAATCAACCAAGGTGTGGTCCCTCTTTATCTTCCTCACGATCTTTTATCAATATAAGTATAAAACAGACATACAAAGAAATAGGAAAGAGGTGAGACACCCATCCTTCATTACCATTGCGGCAGTAAGAAAACGACACACGGGCATGAGCGCCCATAAAGCAATACAGTTCATATATTTTATAACGGCAAACAGCAAAGAATTTATCATAAAAGCAATTCAATTGTAAGCAATAATAAGAATTAATAATAACAACAACGATATTTATAGTAAAGTAGAACAACAACAGCAATAGCAGACATATCACAATAGTATTTCCAAGAATCAAAGACAATCATCACAAGTAATAACAATCGGTCGGTCATAGTTACGTAAATTAAACATTAATAATGAATATATCATGGTTCATATGCATGCTTTCCCAAAGTCCTACTCCATGGAGCTAAACCCAAACAATCGGAGAGAAAGATCAGAGACATGTACGTGACTCTACTGCCGAGGCCGGTGCTATCAATAATTTTCTCGTGCACAATCATGGCATTGCACGGACATTCTACACTAGATCACGATAGGGACGGTGTCAAGTCCGGATCGTCGGTGTGTTTGCATCGGTTTGCCCCACGCAGCACGGAGGAGCTCTAAACCTGTCCATGTGAGGGACCCGCACCCCGACCCCCCGAGGTCATAACACGACCCACACTTGTCTATTCGCACCCGCACTAAGGTGTGTTCAATCTCCTAGGCAACTAGGCCTTACAACAGTCCACACGGACAATCACAATGCATAAGATACTATGCATGCACATGTATGATCCACAATCTCATACAATCTCATAATATGCCACATTTAGGCCAATATAAGCATCAATGTATACATGGTCACTCACATGGACCCATAACAACATAATATCAATATCAAGTCAATTAATGCATTATTAGGTTCATTATGAATCCTAACTTAGAATTTATTCCTCTTTTCAAGGTTCATGACCAAATTCAATTCTTGCAACTAGCTTAATATTCCAAGGCAACTCGATTTCCTATAACTTGTAAATTAATTAAGCTATTAAGCCTCACACTCTCTTGTCCTTCACTCACTTAGAATCACCTTAAGTTTTACAATGGTCTCATTCTTAGTCTTCTAAAATTTATGACGTCTTGACTATACTAAATTCTTCCAATTTATTAGTTGTCCATTTATTACATAGGTTTCTAATTACCTAATCACTTATGCTTCCAAATTATCCAAACCACATACTTACCTAAAACTTGCCCTAGAGGCCGTGGCCTCACAATGGTTACAATCCCAAATTCTCTCAAGTCATCATACTACATGTCATTCCTTTAATTCATTTAAGTGTTCACTTATCAAATTAGCTCACCAAGAACCCTAATCTTTATGCCTCAAAACCGTAGCCATCATTTAGGCTTCAATCTCAAACTTTTCTTCCATTAAATTCTATTTTGTCACTTGATTAATTCTAGTCTAATGCTTGTTACACATTAACCATAATTTATCCAATTTCCACCCTAAAAACCGTAGCCCTCCAAGAGAGATTCCCAAATATTTTTCTTCCATTTCCAATCACATAATCCAATCCAACATACCATTATATACAACAAATCAATCTAAGGTCACAATTATCACATTATATGTTACACTCTTAATTCACTTAAATTTAGATCATCAAAATCAATCCATTTGTCTTTTTACCAAGACCAAAACCGTGGCACCCATCTTGAGTATTGAACTCTCAAAGTCTTTCATTCATTAGTGTTAATACTATCATTCAATCTTTGATTACATGAGTCTTATTTCACTTGTATACAAAATTAATTCTCATCCCTAACTTCTAGTCAAAACCGTGGCACCATGTTGAGGTAGGAAACTCCAAATTTTCCATTTAACAACCCCAACATGATCAAGCACAATTAATATATCAAACATATTCAATAGCATAATCAAGTATCAATCAAATTCAAGAATACTAAATCATACAAAATTTATAATTCAAGCAAGCATACAAAGAGCATACAAGGATGGATTCCTCCATCAACACACATACAAGTCTCCTCACCACCATAAGTGGTTGAAGTGAGTAGTCTCCCTCTTACCTAGAGGAGACAATGCAAGAAAACAACTCCTTGGTTCCTTGATTTGTAATTTTCGGATTCCACCTTCAAGAGAACCATAAAGTGGTCAAATTCTCATATTTACAAATTTAAAGCTTGAAAAGAATGATCCTTGGTCACATAGGTAACCAAGGAAAACGAAAATGAGAAGAAAATGGGGAGAAATCAAGAATCTTTACCTTGGAAGACAATGGAGACATGGTTGGATTTTGAGCAAACCTTCCAAATGAAACTTGTAGAGAAGATGAAGATGAGTGTATAAATGTGTTTAGTGGAGAGAAAAATTAAAAAGCTTGGCCATCCATGGAGGAGTGATTTTCGGATTTGAAGAAGGAGGGGTAGAAAAGTTGGATTTTTGAAGAGATTTTCTAAAGAGAAAGTGTAGAGGAGGTTAAGAGAAGTCTAGAAATGGTGTTTATGGAGAGAAAAGTGAAGAAGAGACTCTCTAATGGTGGCTGGAATTTTCGGATCTAAGAGGAGGAAGAAGAGAAGAGGTGGAGAGAAAATGGAGATAGAAATGGAAAATGGAGAAACTTTCTACACAAAGAAGGTAGAGGAGGTGAAGGCAAGTGTAGAAATGGGCTTGGAGAGGAGAAAAGATGAACAAAAATGGAGGAAGGAGGGGCTGCAATTTCGTGCTCATGGTGGAGGTAGAGAGAAGGAGGAGAAAAGAAAAGTGAAGAAGAAGAAGAAGGAAGAGAGAGAAAGGGTCTTGAAATTAATGAATTAAAGTGATAATTGGATAATTGAAATGAAGCAATTTCCCTTCCCCCTTGGCTGCATTCCAGCCGTGAATGATGAGAGAAGAGAGAGTGAAAATTGGCTTCCAAGAGAAGCTAAGGGTATTTGGGTCAATATTTGGTCAAAGCTTCTCAAAGAAGCTTTGATTATTTAACATTAAATTTGAATTAAAGTGAATGGATTAGACATAAAGTAGATTGCATTAGGATAATGTGATAGGATTTTTATTACACACTATTATCCAATAGATAATAGTTACTGAGTTTAAAGTCAAGTATTTAATTAATCGACAGATGAATTTTTATTTGTATTGATTTATTTTTTGTCTGTTAGAATTTCTCGAAAATTGTGAAACCTCGTAAACTGTGTCAAGTCTCGGGTTTAGTAAGATCCCCCGTCGACATGTCCATAGTCCAAGGTTCTCAGAGAAAACATCGCGTTTCTCTGATTCTGCTCAGCACGCACGCAAAACGAGGAATATATTAAAATATTCGACGGTTCCGGAAAATTCCCAGAAAATTTCTAAAAATTGCAAATATTATAAAACGACTATTCGTCATATAATTTTCCAATTTTTGAAGCACTACAGTCGTTTTCACGACTCTGCTCGAGTTTCACGCAAAACGAGGAATATATTAAAATATTCATCGTTTAGAAAAATTCTAGAAAAATTCACATAAATCACAAATATTAGAAAATGACTATTGGCGGTGAAATAATCAGTTTCCGGAGTGTTACACTGACCTCAGCAATTCTCAGCTCAGTGTGCACGCAAAACGAAGAATATATTAAAATATTCCGCGTTCCCAGAAAAATCCAGAAAAATTCCAGAAAATCCCAAATATTGTAAAATGATCATTTATCCTGAAATTATTAATTTTCGGGATGTTACAACACTCCCCTTCAAATAGAAATTTCGTCCTCGAAATTTTCATCCCTTAGACCAAACATTAACGTGTTTCTTCATCTTATTTTCTTACCCTCAGATTGTGTCTCTAGTTACGTCAATTTAGATCACCCTTACCAACGCTATCTCTATATCTTTGCGTTGCTTTATTCTTCTATTCTCAATCTTCACGAGAAGTTTCTCATAAATCAGACTCTCTCTGAATTGCACCGATTTTAGTTTGATGACGTGGCTGGATCGGTGACATACTTTCGCGATCGTGACATATGGAAGATATCATGGAGATTTAGAAAGAAAGGATGACAGAATTTGTTGACAAGCTATTGAACCAAACTCGAAACGAAATTTGATATAGTTCAAAGAATTTTCGGAATGGGTTTATTAGTGACCCAGACAGGACGACACTGAAACTAAACGTTATACTCCTTCAAAAACTCTAATCACCTTTCTGTCTCATGTTTAGCCACTTTTTATCGAATGGATACTTCAGGTCCTTGTGATTGCTAAAGGCGTTGATCGTAGCAAGCGTCTCCATATTCTCAGAGAAATTTTTAACTACAGCTAGCACCAAACTGTGAGTTAGGCAATTCCCAATGTGTCCTCAACTACCTTGAGGTGTAGGTCACAACCTTCCTAACCTTACATGAACACATGTCCTAGATTTTAATGTAAAGCATAAAATTCTCCAAACAGTTCCCTGGGATTAGGTAGAACCAGATCTGACAAGCATTCGAATGTCTCCTCGACCTTTAAAACCTTTCTTCACACGCGTTAGTCCATAGAAGTTTTTTATTCTCTTCTTGCAAACTGAGCAAAATATCCGGCTATCTTGGAGGATCCATTGATACTCCTTCAATCTATGTGTCTTCTTCGATAAAACTAACTAATTCCTCCAGCTATGTGTCTCTTTTACGGTCTCCGATCTTTTCTTTTGAAGAACTGCTTCAATCTCTTGGGAATCCACAACAATTCCTCTGTTTGAAATTTCATGATCCAAAGCGAACCTTCTCAATTAAGAATCCGTACTCTGATACTTTGGCATTTACTCTCTCTCCTTTAAAGTCGGAAAACTATGCCGAGATGTCCAACGTGTATCTCCATATTTTCGAGAATAGATCGAGAATGTCATCATTAATGACAATGACAATTTCGTTGTAGGTAAGGACAAAAGATACAATTCATGTCACTCATGAATACGACAAGAGGATTTGTTATTCCGAACAGCATCACGAGACACCCATAATGCCCATAGCGTGTTCGAAATCATTTCGGGGACATTCTCAATCTCCCGCGAACTTAATGATGTCCAGGACGTACATCTTTCTCTCGAGGATACTCACCCTCGATCATAGTCTCGTTTGTTTGACGATGGTGCTCATCTCACTGAGACATTCCATTCTTCTCCTTAACTGACAGCACTGTAGTTCATCACGAGAAACTTACTGACTACAATGGTGACAGTCATATTCCCTTTTCTTACGTCCTCTCGCAAAAGGTAACACGTATCCTTGGATTTCTTTTCCTCGCAAAGCTTTAACTTTGTTGGCCGTTACGAATATCAGGAGTCTTAATTCTGAAAACTAACAGGGTTTTCATTGGAATGGTTTAGCAGGATATAGCTAGAAAATGATCAACCAGTTCCTAAATCATGAACTTTAATCAATGCGATTTTTAGGTAAGCAAGATAGATCAATAAAAAGTTCAATCTTTATGGGAAGTAGGATAGATCAAATAAACTCAAGTGTCAAGATAAGTCTTAACGACGGAAATGAAAATAACTAAGTCGAAGATATGAAAGATACGAGATGAATCCAAATGATTCATGCAACTACGAATTGAAAAAGAAAAGGTTACCCCCCAGAATTCATACAGCATGATTATCGGGTCGTCATTTGAGGCGTAACTTCCCTTGTTGAGATCTCCAAATGTTGAGGTCTGATTGGATCTACCACTACTAGCACTTTCTCTATGGGTCGGGCATTGTTGTCACCTCCTTAGTACCCGTGATCATAGTTCCCGTTTAAACTTATTGACTTTTCCATTATTTCGCCCTCGGAATCTAGGCAATCCATGGTTATCCCAAGTTTGACTTTCCTCCAATAGATTTTGAATCTTAACCTTCAATTCTCTTTATTATGCGGTCCTCTGATCTTGGTGAATCGTCACATCAACTATCCTTCATATTTCTCCTACGATCGCAACCATACTTCGATGGCCTTATCCTACGCCATATGTGTACGTCTACCACGAGTCGATGTCTTTCTCCGAAGACAGACCAAATATAACACAATAAAACAAACGTAATTATTTCAAGCAATATTGCCTCCCTTCGGAAGCCAAACACAAAGAGTCACACAATGCACACCATTCCAAAGCCAAGACAAACTAATTTATGAATCTTAATGCTTCTATCCCGAACTTCTTCATTACGCCTCCACAGTGTAATCTCTCGTAAGTTGTCCGCTTCCAAACTGCTTCACGAACCTAACTTACACCAGCTATTTCTTTCTCCAGAAGATCGATTTTCCAAAATCCTTTGATCTCCTCACAAAAGAATTCCTATTTTCCTAACACAGTACGCCTAGGAGAAGTCATAGTTTCCTGTACACACAGAACATTACATATTGAGTAGGCCAGTCCTCAACATCATGTAACTGCATAACAGTAGCTATCAACATTCAACCTACAGCAAGTCATGCATTCCTTTCCCATCGTCTCAATCAAGAGACAAGGAAGTGCACAATAGACCAAATTCTATTATGCCTAAACATAGCAAGTCCATACCCCGGCTCAACGGGATGAACTGCTATGATACCACCTAATGTAACACCCTTGATGTAGCAACCAGAGCATAATCGTCATTACACCATAGTTACTAAATCTAAGTGTGTCACAGTCATGATAACAGTAATTTAAATTCTCAAGAGTCTATATATATATATTTTTTTTAATTTGCATAGGTAGAAAATATGAGCCCCGAATGAAATATAATTATATTCAAGCCATGATACAACCACTGAAATAAAATCATATACTTATATATATATATATAGTCAATTTACACGAATCACGATGACATAGAATATAACAATTACAGAGTCCAATAAAATACAGCGGGAATAAAACACTAAAAAGGGGGAAAAGTAGTGACCCAGGGATAGGTACTACTAGCAGACAAAGCCGCAACCCCATATACACATACGACGCTCGGAGTCCCAATCAACAAGTCAGGCATCAATGCCTCCACGCAACTGCACTCGTACGTAGCCGAAGAAACCTTGTCCAAACGCCCAATCCAATCAACCAAGGTGTGGTCCCTCTTTATCTTCCTCACGATCTTTTATCAATATAAGTATAAAACAGACATACAAAGATATAGGAAAGAGGTGAGACACCCATCCTTCATTACCATTGCGGCAGTAAGAAAACGACACGGCGGAGCGCCCATAAAGCAATACAGTTCATATATTTTATAACGGCAATAGCGGAATTTATCATAAAAGCAATTCAATTGTAAGCAATAATAAGAATTAATAATAACAACGATATTTATAGTAAAGTAGAACAACAACAGGCAATAGCAGACATATCACAATAGTATTTCCAAGAATCAGCACAATCATCACAGTAATAACAATCAGGTCAGTCATAGTTACAGAAATTAAACATTAATAATGACAGAATATATCATGGTTCATATGCATGCTTTCCCAAAGTCCTACTCCATGGAGCTAAATCCAAACAATCGGAGAGAAAGATCAGGAGACATGTCTGTGACTCGGCTGCCGAGGCCAGTGCTATCAATAATTTTTCTCGTGCACAATCATGGCATTGCACAGACATTCTACACTAGATCACGATATAGGACAGTGTCAAGTCCGGATCGTCGGTGTGTTTGCATCGGTTTGCCCCACGGCACAGAGGAGCTCTAAACTGTCCATGTGAGGGACCCGCACCCCGACGCCCCGAGGTCATAACACGACCCACACTTGTCTATTCGCACCCGCACTAAGGTGTGTTCAATCTCCTAGGCAACTAGGCCTTACAATGATCCACACGGACAATCACAATGCATAAGATACTATGCATGCACATGTATGATCCACAATCTCATACAATCTCATAATATGCCACATTTAGGCCAATATAAGCATCAATGTATACATGGTCACTCACATGGACCCATAACAACATAATATCAATATCAAGTCAATTAATGCATTATTAGGTTCATTATGAATCCTAACTTAGAATTTATTCCTCTTTTCAAGGTTCATGACCAAATTCAATTCTTGCAACTAGCTTAATATTCCAAGGCAACTCGATTTCCTATAACTTGTAAATTAATTAAGCTATTAAGCCTCACACTCTCTTGTCCTTCACTCACTTAGAATCACCTTAAGTTTTACAATGGTCTCATTCTTAGTCTTCTAAAATTTATGACGTCTTGACTATACTAAATTCTTCCAATTTATTAGTTGTCCATTTATTACATAGGTTTCTAATTACCTAATCACTTATGCTTCCAAATTATCCAAACCACATACTTACCTAAAACTTGCCCTAGAGGCCGTGGCCTCACAATGGTTACAATCCCAAATTCTCTCAAGTCATCATACTACATGTCATTCCTTTAATTCATTTAAGTGTTCACTTATCAAATTAGCTCACCAAGAACCCTAATCTTTATGCCTCAAAACCGTAGCCATCATTTAGGCTTCAATCTCAAACTTTTCTTCCATTAAATTCTATTTTGTCACTTGATTAATTCTAGTCTAATGCTTGTTACACATTAACCATAATTTATCCAATTTCCACCCTAAAAACCGTAGCCCTCCAAGAGAGATTCCCAAATATTTTTCTTCCATTTCCAATCACATAATCCAATCCAACATACCATTATATACAACAAATCAATCTAAGGTCACAATTATCACATTATATGTTACACTCTTAATTCACTTAAATTTAGATCATCAAAATCAATCCATTTGTCTTTTTACCAAGACCAAAACCGTGGCACCCATCTTGAGTATTGAACTCTCAAAGCCTTTCATTCATTAGTGTTAATACTATCATTCAATCTTTGATTACATGAGTCTTATTTCACTTGTATACAAAATTAATTCTCATCCCTAACTTCTAGTCAAAACCGTGGCACCATGTTGAGGTAGGAAACTCCAAATTTTCCATTTAACAACCCCAACATGATCAAGCACAATTAATATATCAAACATATTCAATAGCATAATCAAGTATCAATCAAATTCAAGAATACTAAATCATACAAAATTTATAATTCAAGCAAGCATACAAAGAGCATACAAGGATGGATTCCTCCATCAACACACATACAAGTCTCCTCACCACCATAAGTGGTTGAAGTGAGTAGTCTCCCTCTTACCTAGAGGAGACAATGCAAGAAAACAACTCCTTGGTTCCTTGATTTGTAATTTTCGGATTCCACCTTCAAGAGAACCATAAAGTGGTCAAATTCTCATATTTACAAATTTAAAGCTTGAAAAGAATGATCCTTGGTCACATAGGTAACCAAGGAAAACGAAAATGAGAAGAAAATGGGGAGAAATCAAGAATCTTTACCTTGGAAGACAATGGAGACATGGTTGGATTTTGAGCAAACCTTCCAAATGAAACTTGTAGAGAAGATGAAGATGAGTGTATAAATGTGTTTAGTGGAGAGAAAAATTAAAAAGCTTGGCCATCCATGGAGGAGTGATTTTCGGATTTGAAGAAGGAGGGGTAGAAAAGTTGGATTTTTGAAGAGATTTTCTAAAGAGAAAGTGTAGAGGAGGTTAAGAGAAGTCTAGAAATGGTGTTTATGGAGAGAAAAGTGAAGAAGAGACTCTCTAATGGTGGCTGGAATTTTCGGATCTAAGAGGAGGAAGAAGAGAAGAGGTGGAGAGAAAATGGAGATAGAAATGGAAAATGGAGAAACTTTCTACACAAAGAAGGTAGAGGAGGTGAAGGCAAGTGTAGAAATGGGCTTGGAGAGGAGAAAAGATGAACAAAAATGGAGGAAGGAGGGGCTGCAATTTCGTGCTCATGGTGGAGGTAGAGAGAAGGAGGAGAAAAGAAAAGTGAAGAAGAAGAAGAAGGAAGAGAGAGAAAGGGTCTTGAAATTAATGAATTAAAGTGATAATTGGATAATTGAAATGAAGCAATTTCCCTTCCCCTTGGCTGCATTCCAGCCGTGAATGATGAGAGAAGAGAGAGTGAAAATTGGCTTCCAAGAGAAGCTAAGGGTATTTGGGTCAATATTTGGTCAAAGCTTCTCAAAGAAGCTTTGATTATTTAACATTAAATTTGAATTAAAGTGAATGGATTAGACATAAAGTAGATTGCATTAGGATAATGTGATAGGATTTTTATTACACACTATTATCCAATAGATAATAGTTACAATGATTGTTAAGTCAAGATTTAATTAATCGACGATGAATTTTTATTTGTATTGATTTATTTTTGTCGTTAGAATTTCTCGAAAATTGTGAAACCTCGTAAACTATGTCAAGTCTCGGGTTTAGTAAGATCCCCGTCGACATGTCCATAGTCCAAGGTTCTCGAGAGAAAACATCGCGTTTCTCGATTCTCGCTCAAGACGCACGCAAAACGAGGAATATATTAAAATATTCGACGTTGCCGAGAAAATTCCCAGAAAATTTCTAAAAATTGCAAATATTATAAAACGACTATTCGTCATATAATTTTCCAATTTTTGAAGCACTACTGATCGTTTTCACGACTCGCTCAAGTTTCACGCAAAACGAGGAATATATTAAAATATTCATCGTTTCCGAAAAATTCTAGAAAAATTCACATAAATCACAAATATTATAAAATGACTATTGGCGGCGAAATAATCAGTTTCCGGAGTGTTACACTGACCTCAGCAATTCTCAGCTCAGTGTGCACGCAAAACGAAGAATATATTAAAATATTCCGCGTTCCCAGAAAAATCCAGAAAAATTCCAGAAAATCCCAAATATTGTAAAATGATCATTTATCCTGAAATTATTAATTTTCGGGATGTTACAGAGATAACACAAACAGCAATATCATACAGATATGTCATACCAGAATTTCAATAATGCACTCAACATTAATCAACTATCATCATCATACTATTAACATTATTATCATCATACAATAATCACAATAATGCCATCAACATGATTATCATCATCATCATCCAAGTATTTCAAAACAATTGTCATAGCCAATATTCCTCAATTAATATATATCATGCGAGATATGGACACTCAAATTTATGCATATGTTATGCATGTGCACATAGACTCGCTTTTTCAAAAACAACTCCATGGAGGTTTTCACAATTTCGAGGAGAATGCTCTCATCAATTGTCGGCACTTAGCCCAAAGACAATCTTCCGGTTGTTGAAAAGAATCGTGTTCTTGTCGGGTATCGTCAATGCATTGTAACGGACTGCATCGCCAAGTGGCTGTGGTACTCGCCAATTGTCCACTTGGTCGACCGCCGCTACTCGACGCCCCAAGATCCATCATAGACCTCATTATCAATTCTCATTCCCTCTTCAACCACAAGGGTATATACAATGCACGAAAATATCCGTGTAAGTCCAACCCCAAAGGGCCAAATCTTTTCAATTTCATTTATTCAATGTATCATATGCCTCAACGCATATTTTTTTCCCAATGCATGTATAATGCACCAAATCCAATCACAAGCATCTCTTTCCAATGCATATAAAATGCACCAAATTATCTTGTATTTTAACAAACAAAAATCATGTTATCACATTTTCATAGTTATAAAACACTTTCGTCGTGTTTTCAAAATTGCGTAATATTTTCGTTTCATTTTCACAATTCCAAAACGTTTCTGTTACGTTTTCACAATTCCAAAATGTTTATATTACGTTTTCAAAATATCGTAACACTTATGTTATGTTTTCAAAATTCTGAAACGTTTCTGTTATATTTTCACAATACCGTGACACTTCTGTTACGTTTTCACAATACAGTAACATTTCTGTTACGTTTTCAAAATACCGCAACTCTTCTGTTGCACTTTTAAAACACGTACTAATTTTTTAACATTTTTCTTAATCACGTAAAAATATACGTTTCTCAAAATCGCATAGTATTTTTCCACTGTTTCAAAATCGCGTAACTTAAAAATCATTCTTTTAAGTCGCATAAATCATTTTCCGTCATTCTCAAAATATTTAAAACACTTTCCAAATCACATAACGATTTTCCGCTATTTTCACAATCACTTAAAAATAATTCATCACTTTTCCATCACGTAGTGATTTTTCAATAGTAATTCAGATTACGTAAAATATTTAAACGTAATTCAAATCGCGTAGAAATGTTTTAACGTATTTAAAATCACATAGAAATATTTTTCCATATCACATAACTTAAAAATCACATTTTTAAGATACGTAAATAATTTTTCACCATAATTTCATTACAGTAAAATATTTCTTGACCTTTAAAAATTCCTTTTAACTTTTCTCAAAATAATATAACTTTACACTTCATTTACTATATTTTCTTACTCAAGAAAATATTTTTCTACAGATTCTTTACTCAAGAAATTCTTTTTCAAAATATAATTCACAAAATCACTTTTTCATTGATGTAAATCAACGTTTCAAAACTTAACATTTTCTAACGTATTTCAAAACTTGAAAATAAGTTATACGTTAGTAAATTTTCAAAACACCATTATATTCTCCATTTTTCCCAAATCAATTCTCTTCAAAACAAATTAAGATTCAAACCCTTGCAATTTTTCTTTTTCATTTTCATATGAAAGTTCATTTCTCAAGTGATAAAATACTTTGATTTCCCTTTCCAAAATCCTTATACTAAAACATTTTGTTCAAACATTTTGTTTCCACTTTAAAATTACTTTGTTTCATAAAAACCAAAATTATTCCAACCTCCAAAAAATCATAGAGTCTTTGGCCATTGAAGCCATCAAATATTTTCCTCCTAAATTGATATGGTTTTACACAAACAAAACCATTAAAAATTCTTTAGTTTCAAAACCGAAATACCGATGGTCATAAAAACCAAACCCATTTGCTCAAATTCATTTTTACTTTCCTTACAAATCCTTTTTCACTTTCTTTGCAAATCCTTAAAATTATCATTGCTATTTTCATTTAAATCTCATGTTTAGTAAAGCACTTAGAAACTTTTTACACAAAATAAATCAATAAAAATCCTTCTAAAACCATATTCATATACTCTTTGAAAAATAAATTCTTTGTTTATGTTCCTTACTTTTCTAAACATCCATTTTCATCATTCAACAAAATATTAATTTTGTGAACACCTATCTTGAGGTGTCTTGTTCGAAATCCACCATGTTCTAAGTACTCAAAAATCAATTCTTTTGTTCTTGAAAATTTTCAACATGAACCCTAATCAAGGGCACCAAAACCGTAGCTCTTCCTTGGCTATTGGAGCCAAAAATCAATTTCCTTTCCACCATCAAGTCACGACATATACTTATATATTTCATCATAAATAATATAAGCATACCATCAAAGCCATAAAAGCATGTATAGCATATCAAGCATATCATCAAAGCTATAAAATCATGCAAAGCATATCAAGCATAGAAAATTAATCAAAGCTCATAAACAACCACAAATTAATTACATGACCATGGATATGAATCCTCACATGGATTCCACATTCATCAAATAAAATACCATCTCTCACCACCATGCTTGGTTGGTGAGATGGATCTCCCTCTTACCTCTTGAAGATCCTTAAAACTTCTTGTTTTGCTTCTTTTTCCAAGTCCTTCATCACCAAGAGCTTCTCAAATACAAAACAAAATACATAGAAATTAGTATACTAAGCTTGATTAAGAGGAACCATGGATCAAATATGGCTTAGATCATGAAAAAGAGAGAAGAAAATGAAGTTTCCTTATACTTCACCTCAAAAACCCAATAACTTTGATCTTGAAGAAAGTCCATGAAGATGAATGATTTAGAGAAAATCTTCAACATGAAAGTTGCTTAGAACATCATGTAGATTCAAGATCTATGGTTGGATGAAATTAAAAGAGATTGGATGGTGATTTTAGGGTAGATAACCGAATGGTTTCTCTTGAAGCACAAAGATGGAATTTTTTATTTTTGATAGAAATTTGAAGCTTGAATTTGAAGATCAAGATGAATGATTTTGGAAAAACTCATAACTAGAGATGTTCTTAGAATGATGTTTAGGTTTAGAAAATCAAGTTAGATGAAATTTTTGAATGATGGAAGGTGCTCTTGGAGGGCTTGGCCGAAACCTAGAGGAGAAAGGAGATGGAGAGAAAATTTTCTAAGTTTCCTTCTTGAAAATGAATCAATGAAGACCAAGGAAGACAATAATGACTAAAGCATGAAATTATGGTCTTCCAAACTCCTAATGCAGCACCAACCGTCCCCCCCTCTTCATGCTTCTCATTGATGTGCAAGTTATCAATATTGGTCAATATAATACCTAATTGATCAAGACATGCAAAAAGCTTGTCCCTTTGTCTTCTAAACAAGCCAAAACCATCCCTTTCCTCTTCATTATGCATTCAAAATGTGACAATTTTCAAGCCACCATTATTTGTGCATTCCTAGCCATTGATTAATTCAATGGTTAGGATTTAGGTAGATTTTTAATTTTAGAAGACTAAATCTAGGCCATTGGATTTTTCTCCTTTAAATTCTAGCCCTTAGATGTGTCTCCAAAATTAAGGGTCAAGATTGCTTCTTCAAATTTTAAATCCAAGGGTCATAATTAGTCTTTGCCATTTTAGAAGACCAAATCTCTACCCTTGATTAATTCTTCATCCAATGGTCATAAATGGTCTTTGTTACTTTTTAAGATTAAATCTCCACCCTTGATTTAATCTAAATCCAATGGTTATAAATGGTCTTTGTCATTTTTTCAAGACCAATTCTACACCTTTGATTACATCTATGGTTGATATCAAAGCCTTCCTAACTAAGCTTATTCTCACACCATTGATTAAATCAATGGTTATTATCCAAGGCTTCTTTATTAAGTTTGTTTCTTAACCTTTGATTAAATCAATGGTTAATATTCAAACTAAGTATTCTCATCCAAGGGTATAAATCAAGTCAAGCTCTCTTTGTTGACTACGCAGTATAATATTTATTCTTGTATCCTACAAATAATATTTTTACTGTATTTTTATCATCCGATAATTAAATACAGTACAAAACACAGTACAATAAAATTTTAAAAACTGTTTCCGGATTCAGGTTTAGTAAGATCCCCTGTCTCCGTCTAAACAGTACAAATTTTTCTAAGCATAAAATTTTTTTTGCTTTGCGGGACCCACCTGGGCCCACGTAAGGTCACCTGGGCCCACAATCAGTAAAAAAAAATTTATAATCATCCACAAAAATCACAAAAATTATAAAATGCACAAATATCAAATCAGATTACGTAAAATAATTACCTAACGATAAAAATTAAATTACGTAAAGTTTTTCCTACTCGAAAATTTTTATTTTCCGACACGAGTAAATCACTCAAAATGATCAAATATGACGGAATAAACAAAATAATTTTACAGTGCACAGAAATTACTAAACAGTAAAATTCTGTTAACTGTCAAAATTACTGTTTATGAGATACGGAAATTTTGGGATGTTACAATACTCCCCCTCTTTACAGAAATTTCGTCCTCGAAATTTCATGACCATGATTTCACACCCTCGGAAAAAATAATGACATTATTCCTTTATCTTTTCTTCAGTTCCCATGTAGTTTCACCTCTTATGTTATTCCAAACGATTTTAAACCATTGAAAGTTCTTTATCTCTTATTCACTTCTTCTGATCAAACAAATATCTTAATAATTTTTTTTTCTACGGTTTTCCATTACCATCTTAACTTTTCCCATAGACAGACTTCTTCAATTTTTGAAGAATCCACCACGCTTCCACTGCGCCACGTTGATACTCTGATTTGGATATACATAGGAATATTCTCTCTTGCAAAATATTCCTTCAATTGCAGTAGATGAAAGAAAACATCATGGAAAAGAACAAAATGAATCGAATATGTTATCGAACATATTCAGCAAGAAATTGGATGTAACTTGATCTTCAAGAATGAATTCTCTGATACCAATACAGCGGCTACCAACCTTCATTCATGCCTAGAATAGTTTTTCTCAGATAACTCCCAACTAATGTAATGTATTACTTAATATTTTCTTATCCTCATATTACTTTATTCTCCAGCTTTAGCTTCTTTAACAGGAAACGTCTCACTAACCGAGTTCTCCTTTCAACCGCATTTTATATCAGATACTATGACATGGATTTTAAATAGGAATATCCTTTCTTGCAAAATATTCTTTCTTGCAAATGCAATATATGAAAGAACATTATAGAGGTTTAGGAAGAAAAGGTAGCGAAATGATCTAATATGTTACCAAACATATTCAACAAGAATTTGATTTTGCCTAATTTTTAAGAATGAGTTTTTTTCTAGAACATTAACACTGTATTGAGACAATCTCATAGGATATGGTTGGAAAATAACCAATCCATTTTCAAAGATCACGTCTGTTTATGAAACAGATCAAACTAACACAAAATTTTGAACGACAGATCAAACTAACACAAAGATTTGATCTATAACAACAATTTGAATAACTTGAGTAGCTCGATCGACTAAGAATAGAAACAGAAGTAAACAAATCAGAGGATTACGAATAACTCTAACATATAATTGATCTACTCAATCATATGCCATAAGGAATAGGTTATTCACAGAAATATTCAGTATGGTTTATAGGATTAGCTCCAATGACACAATCTTCATTATTTAAATCTTCCGCTCCGAACACTTCCTACTACCTAAGATTTTACTAACAGAAAACTCTGTTTTCATTGGAACTCTATTTTTAAAGATTGTGTTCCAAACTTCCCGCACTTAAAATAAATTATTTCCTTGGACGTACAATCTTTCGTTAAGTGCCCCTTTCCACACTTCTTACATTTCGGTGCAGATGTCACAGTCAAACTAAACATGTCATTACTAGTACTTTCTCCACAAGATTGTTGTTGTTGTTGACTTCTTGGAGATTGCAAGTACGTTTTCTGTTGGAATCGCTTGACCTTACGATTTCCTTTTTTTTTGTAACTAATATAGTCCAACGTTACAGGGTCTCTCATCCTGAGATTGATTTAACTCTAACAAAATCTTAGCTTAAGAAATCAATCCTTGCTGCGGAACAATCTTCTGAGTTTGGTGTATAATTGCTTCAGCCACTGTTTGTATGACTTCCAAAGTTGCAGTCATATCACCACCATTATGTCTCACTTCCACACGTATACGTTTATCACGAGTCATTTCTTTTCTTCAAAGATGGACGAATCAAAATAAAATGGAAACTAGATGTAACTATTTTAAATAAACGTTTGTTTTCTTGACATACATTCCTTCATTAAGTACCTTCTTTCACATCACTTACTGCCTTTGGTTTCCTCAATGGTTGTAAATACATCTTCTGTTGAAATCAATCACTTTCCAAATATCCTTAAAAATATCAAGTTCCAAAATTACGTAATCTTATATTCCAAGACTGATTCTCTTCCATCAGATCCTGAACCTCAACTTTTATTTCTTTCCCACTGAACAGCGGTCTTGTGTTCCTGCAGTCGTTTTTCCACATTGCTCATGTTGCCCCCGTAGCTCCCGCAGTTGCAACTGCATTACTAGTAGCATGTTCCAATTCCACACAAGAACAACTATCCTGAGCCATTTCTTTTTTTTTTCTTGAGGCGTGCGGATCGAAATACAATGGATCTGATATCCATTATAAACAACATTGTTTCCTTTCGGAAATCAATAACACAGAGAACACAACACAAGCAAAACAGACCTAACCACAAACCCCAAAAGACTCAAACCGTGCTCTGATACCAACTAATGTAACACCCTCCCAAGGGCATCACATTTCCGACTCCCGACTCAAAATCTGTAAAGAAGTTCACACAAGGTTTGAGTTATAAAAAGATGGGTTTTAAAATTTCTTCTTTACTGAAACGTAAATTTACTGAAAATATTAGGTAATATTGAAAATCATATTTCAACTATTCATTATGCAATATTGACACCAATTAATATTTCATAATTTAAAGAAAATATAAAATTAACAGACTCTTTTTTTTTAACAGTAGCAAACCCCATGACGGGTCCTACTTAATAGCACGGTACAACACTAACGTTAAAACTTAACATACATATTCTGTTGTGTATCCATCTTGTTGCACCAGACATCTGTTCTACATCTGTTCTTTGTCAACACTGCACACCTTTGAGTCCTAAATATCCACTCCTTATTGTTGTCACCAATCTCAGAGTATTCATCGCCCGTTATGTCTAGGACAACTCATTCTTTCTACTGTTTAATTTTAACAATACAGACACAACAAGCAACATAACAAAGAGGTGAGATCACCTACGCCAATACCAACATGGCAGCACAGAGATAACACAAACAACAATATCATACAGATATGTCATACCAGAATTTCAATAATGCACTCAACATTAATCAACTATCATCATCATACTATTAACATTATTATCATCACACAATAATCACAATAATGCCATCAACATGATTATCATCATCATCATCCAAGTATTTCAAAACAATTGTCATAGCCAATATTCCTCAATTAATATATATCATGCAGATATGGACACTCAAATTTATGCATATGTTATGCATGTGCACATAGACTCAGCTTTTCAAAAATAACTCCATGGAGGTTTTCACAATTTCGAGGAGAATGCTCTGTCAATTGTCAGCCTTAGCCCAAAGATAATCTTCCAGTTGTTGAAAAGAATCGTGTTCTTGTCGGGTATCGTCAATGCGTTGCAACGGACTGCATCGCCAAGTGGCACAGGGTACTCGCCAGCTGTCCACTTGGTCGACCGCCGCACCTCGACGCCCCCAAGATCCATCATAGACGTCACTATCAATTCTCATTCCCTCTTCAACCACAAGGGCCATATACAATGCACGAATATATTCGTGCAAGTCCAACCCCAAAGGGCCAAATCTTTTCAATTTCATTTGTTCAATGTATCATATGCCTCAACGCATATTTTTTTCCAATGCATGTATAATGCACCAAATCCAATCACAAGCATCTCTTTTCCAATGCATATAAAATGCACCAAATTATCTTGTATTTTCAACAAAGAAAAATCATGTTATCACATTTTCATAGTTATAAAACACTTTTGTCGTGTTTTCAAAATTGCGTAATATTTTCGTTTCATTTTCACAATTCCAAAACGTTTCTGTTACGTTTTCACAATTCCAAAATGTTTATATTATGTTTTCAAAATATCGCAACACTTATGTTATGTTTTCAAAATTCAAACGTTTCGTTATATTTTCACAATCCGTGACACACATTACGTTTTCACAATATAACATTTTACATTACGTTTTCAAAATACCACAACTCTTTTGTTGTACTTTTAAAACACGTACTAATTTTTTAACGTTTTTCTTAATCACGTAAAAATATACGTTTCTCAAAATCGCATAGTATTTTTTCACTGTTTCAAAATCGCGTAACTTAAAAATCATTCTTTTAAGTCGCATAAATCATTTTCCGTCATTCTCAAAATATTTAAAACACTTTCCAAATCACATAACGATTTTTCGCTATTTTCACAATCACTTAAAAATAATTCATCACTTTTCCATCACGTAGTGATTTTTCAATAGTAATTCAGATTACGTAAAATATTTAAACGTAATTCAAATCGCGTAGAAATATCTTAACGTATTTAAAATCACATAGAAATATTTTTCCATATCACATAACTTACAAATCACATTTTTAAGATACGTAAATAATTTTTCACCACAATTTCATTACAGAAAATATTTCTTGACCTTTAAAAATTCCTTTTTAACTTTTCTCAAAATAATATAACTTTACACTTCATTTACTATATTTTCTTACTCAAGAAAATATTTTTCCACTGATTCTTTACTCAAGAAATTCTTTTTCAAAATATAATTCACAAAATCACTTTTTCATTGATGTAAATCAACGTTTCAAAACTTAACATTTTCTAACGTATTTCAAAACTTGAAAATAAGTTATACGTTAGTAAATTTTCAAAACACCATTATATTCTCCATTTTTCCCAAATCAATTCTCTTCAAAACAAATTAAGATTCAAACCCTTACAATTTTTCTTTTTCATTTTCATATGAAAGTTCATTTCTCAAGTGATAAAATACTTTGATTTCCTTTCCAAAATCCTTATACTAAAACATTTTGTTCAAACATTTTGTTTCCACTTTAAAATTACTTTGTTTCATAAAAACCAAAATTATTCCAAACTCCAAAAATCGTAGAGTCTTTGGCCATTGAAGCCATCAAATATTTTCCTCCTAAATTGATATGGTTTTACACAAACAAAACCATTAAAAATTCTTTATTTTCAAAACCGAAATACCGATGGTCATAAAAACCAAACCCATTTGCTCAAATTCATTTTTACTTTCCTTACAAATCCTTTTTCACTTTCTTTGCAAATCCTTAAAATTATCATTGCTATTTTCATTTAAATCTCATGTTTAGTAAAGCACTTAGAAACTTTTTACACAAAATAAATCAATAAAAATCCTTCTAAAACCATATTCATATACTCTTTGAAAAATAAATTCTTTGTTTATGTTCCTTACTTTTCTAAACATTCATTTTCATCATTCAAGAAAATATTAATTTTGTGAACACCTATCTTAAGGTGTCTTGTTCGAAATCCACCATGTTCTAAGTACTCAAAAATCAATTCTTTTGTTCTTGAAAATTTTCAACATGAACCCTAATCAAGGGCACCAAAACCGTAGCTCTTCCTTGGCTATTGGAGCCAAAAATCAATTTCCTTTCCACTATCAAGTCATGACATATACATATATATTTCATCATAAATAATATAAGCATACCATCAAAGCCATAAAAGCATGTATAGCATATCAAGCATATCATCAAAGCTATAAAATCATGCAAAGCATATCAAGCATAGAAAATTAATCAAAGCTCATAAACAACCACAAATTAATTACATGACCATGGATATGAATCCTCACATGGATTCCACATTCATCAAATAAAATACCATCTCTCACCACCATGCTTGGTTGGTGAGATGGATCTCCCTCTTACCTCTTGAAGATCCTTAAAAACTTCTTGTTTTGCTTCTTTTTCCAAGTCCTTCATCACCAAGAGCTTCTCAAATACAAAACAAAATACATAGAAATTAGCATACTAAGCTTGATTAAGAGGAACCATGGATCAAACATGGCTTAGATCATGAAAAAGAGAGAAGAAAATGAAGTTTCCTTATACTTCACCTCAAAAACCCAATAACTTTGATCTTGAAGAAAGTCCATGAAGATGAATGATTTAGAGAAAATCTTCAACATGAAAGTTGCTTAGAACATCATGTAGATTCAAGATCTATGGTTGGATGAAATTAAAAGAGATTGGATGGTGATTTTAGGGTAGATAACCGAATGGTTTCTCTTGAAGCACAAAGATGGAATTTTTTATTTTTGATAGAAATTTGAAGCTTGAATTTGAAGATCAAGATGAATGATTTTGGAAAAACTCATAACTAGAGATGTTCTTAGAATGATGTTTAGGTTTAGAAAATCAAGTTGGATGAAATTTTTGAGTGATGGAAGGTGCTCTTGGAGGGCTTGGCCGAAACCTAGAGGAGAAAGGAGATGGAGAGAAAATTTTCTAAGTTTCCTTCTTGAAAATGAATCAATGAAGACCAAGGAAGACAATAATGACTAAAGCATGCAATTATGGTCTTCCAAAGCTCCTAATGCAGCACCAACCGTCCCCCCCTCTTCATGCTTCTCATTGATGTGCAAGTTATCAATATTGGTCAATATAATACCTAATTGATCAAGACATGCAAAAAGCTTGTCCCTTTGTCTTCTAAACAAGCCAAAACCATCCCTTTCCTCTTCATTATGCATTCAAAATGTGACAATTTTCAAGCCACCATTATTTGTGCATTCCTAGCCATTGATTAATTCAATGGTTAGGATTTAGGTAGATTTTTAATTTTAGAAGACTAAATCTAGGCCATTGGATTTTTCTCCTTTAAATTCTAGTCATTGGATGTGTCTCCAAAATTAAGGGTCAAGATTGCTTCTTCAAACTTTAAATCCAAGGGTCATAATTAGTCTTTGCCATTTTAGAAGACCAAATCTCTACCCTTGATTAATTCTTCATCCAATGGTCATAAATGGTCTTTGTTACTTTTTAAGATTAAATCTCCACCCTTGATTTAATCTAAATCCAATGGTTATAAATGGTCTTTGTCATTTTTTCAAGACCAATTCTACACCTTTGATTACATCTATGGTTGATATCAAAGCCTTCCTAACTAAGCTTATTCTCACACCATTGATTAAATCAATGGTTATTATCCAAGGCTTCTTTATTAAGTTTGTTTCTTAACCTTTGATTAAATCAATGGTTAATATTCAAACTAAGTATTCTCATCCAAGGGTATAAATCAAGTCAAGCTCTCTTTGTTGACTACGCTAAAGATACAATATTTATTCTTGTATCCTACAAATAATATTTTCTTGTATTTTTATCATCTGATAATTAAATACAGTACAAAACACAGTACAATAAAATTTTAAAAACTATTTCCGGATTTAGGTTAAATAAGATCCCCTGTCTCCGTCTAAACAGTACAAATTTTTCTATACGTAGAAAAATTTTTGCTTTGCGGTACCCACCTGGGCCCACGTAAGGTCACTTGGGCCCACATACACCCCCTTGGCCCACAATAAGTAAAAAAAAATTTATAATCATCCACAAAAATCACAAAAATTATAAAATGCACAAATATCAAATCAGATTACGTAAAATAATTACCTAACGATAAAAATTAAATTACGTAAAGTTTTTCCCGGCTCGAAAATTTTTATTTTCCTGACACGGAGTAAATCACTCAAAATGATCAAATACGCTGACGGAATAAACAAAATAATTTCACAGTGCACAGAAATTACTAAACAGTAAAATTCTGTTAACTGTCAAAATTATTGTTTAAGAGATACGAAAATTTTGGGATGTTACAGTTTACCTATTACCAAGTAGGATTTAGGCTTTTAGGCTAATCCTACTTCATATATACAAGAAACGGTGGTTTTTGGAAAATAAGTAAGTAGCATGTATTTTCAAAAACTAAAACCTGCATTTGCACTACACTATCATATTATTAGGACTTTGTGTGAGCATAACCATACATCATATCATAAAAGCATTGCATTTGTTGGTAGTTGTATGGGCAGTTACCTTGCTCGATGTTTACTGTAGGTTGTTCGATGATATCTTACGATTGTATGAACGGTTGTTTCGATATCATTGATTATTGTTTGTTCACCTTGGGTTAAGATTGTTGTTTGCCTTATGAATGTTACATAGAGTAGTATGTATGTTCTGATAGTGTTGAGTAGTGGCTCATTTATCTATTGCAGGCTTAATCTTAAGTTTATAGTGTTTTTTATTCAGTGTGGATGAATGAACACTGGTATTGGAATGCTTATACTAAGAAATTATGATTTCTCACCCCATTTGTGTTTCCATGTAAATCCAGGTACAGGCAAAGGAAAGCGGGAGAAGCAGAAGAACTAGTGTAGTTATTTTGTTTTCTTGAAATAAGTATGTTGTATATTTATTTCCTGCTACCTTGAAATTGTAAAAGTTATATATTACAATTTGCCTTAAAGAGATTATTTATGTATATTTATGGCTTTCTTTTGTTCAGGCTCTCCATATTTATTTATGTAAATGAATGATATGGGTTTAGTTTATTGTTTAAGTTAGAAGTGGCATGGCTAGTACTATGTTCCTTATATATTTGGTAGATATATCGGGTTCTCGGTATTAGGATGTTACAGAGAATGAAGAAAATAGGGTGTGGCCGTGGAGCATGAAGAGAAGATGTGATAGAAAAGTGAGAGAAAAGTGAAAAGGAAAGATAGAAACTTTTGAGTGAAAAGGAAAGATAGAAACTTTTGAGTGAAAATGAAATGTGATGTGTGGTTGAGAGAAAAGATGACAAATTGTCATCTTTTTCCTTCCTCCAACCGTAGCCACACAATAGGAGAGAGGGAAGAGAAACTTCTCCTATAAGCTTGGTGGAAAGCTTCTTCAAGAAACCAAAAACAAGGCTTCTTCAAGAAGCCAACTCTTCACTTTTTGTAAAATCAAAGTGATGTGACATAAAGTATATATTCTAGAAAAGATGATAAGCATTTTACTACAAGTTATTATCTAATGGATAAATATTATAGATAACAAAAATCAGTATTTATTGTTCAATGGATAATAAAATGTACTGCAATTTTTATTTATCAGATAAAAATCTCGAAAAATGAAAATCTCGTAAACTATGCTCGACCTCGGGTTTAGTAAGATCCCTCATTGATGTTTCCACAGTTCAAGGTTTTCCAGCCTTGGAGAAAATATTTTATTTTTCCGGCTCCGTTCAGCACACACGTAAATTGAGAAATATACTAAAATAATCAACGTTTCTGAAAAAATTCAAAAAAATTCAAAAAATCACAAATATTATAAAATGACTATTTATCATGAAACAAACAATTTTCAGGGTGTTACACAAGATTTTCGCAGTTGTTTTCTTTGAAGAAAAGTGACCTCCATATGCTTCTGAGTGACAAAATTTAATGACACTACCTACCTCATTGTTGGGCACACATCTCCGAAAGATTTGGTCATGACAATATTTGAATAAGTATGGGTTATCCCAATAAAAAAATTTTACCTCTGTTAAAAATTTCCTTCTATCTTGGTGCATCCATTGAGGTAGCATCTTTCCTGTTACAAGATAGTTGACTATGTTAGCAAACCAAGGCATGGAATTGATAGAAAATGAGAATTCATCGGGAAAAGAATCACTGATAGGTGTGTCATCAAAAGGCGAGCCTGTTAAGTCTGGACAAATGATCTGCGACAATATTTTTGGCTCCTTTCTTATCTTTTATTGTGATGTTGAATTCTTGAAGCAATAAGATCCACCGTATCAATCTTGGTTTGGCATCCACTAGAAAGCTTTGCTCTTCTGCCAAAAATATGTACTTCAACCCAGCAGGTAATGGTTTTAATTCCAGTGTGGGTACTTCTTCATGGGTATTATCATTCATGGGTTTTAGCTCTTCAAATCTTGGCTTCCATCCATTGTACTCCATTGCCTGTGTACAATCAAGCAAAGAACATACTTCAGAAATATCATCATCTAATTGCATGCTTGAATCAAATGAATTGATTAAACAAATTTCTAATGGGTCAAAAGAACTCTGGTGTGATATGGAATACGATTTATAATTATATCAAAAACAGTTGCCAAGTTCCACCAAAAATATAAAAACCTTGCAACTAGTTGTAGTAAGCAAGGGTCGATCCATAGAGAACTAATTCAATTGACACTATCAATTCAATTCCTAAATTAAGTTCTGATGAAAAACAAACAGCAAAATTAAAAAAGGGGTTTTCGTTAATTAAGACTAACAGAGAAGATTAAACTTAAACCAAAACAGTAAACACAAATTGAATTATCCAGTTAAAGAAATTGGTTAAGAGATGGAATCCACTACTAGATTTATATGATCATGCTAACTTACATACTCTTTATACCAACATGGTCAATTATGTTCTTATGTGATTGTGAGATAAATCCCTTGTTTTCCTTATGTTTTGCTTAATTCAGTAACCACTCAAATCAAATCATAACCACTAGTTATTTGTAAAGCAACCGTTCTTATACCTACCTAATGATTGCATTAAGAATTAGAAAACCAATCACACTAAGATCTAATCACACACCAGGATTAAATTACTTAGATCATATGTTTCACTAGTTTTATCACCGCAAATCACAAGATTACAATCCTAGTTTTACCACTCTCGAAGTTTGGCAAAGAATATAAAAACCTTTATATTAATTTAAGAACAGAAACATATGAATAAAAACATAATTGTATTGATATAAAGAAATATGCAAGATTCACATAATCAAAACTAGAGTTTCATCTTCCCTTAACCAATCAAGAAGTTTAGCCACACATGGCAAATTCAAAAACAGAAGAAGGATTAAAGAAAGACATTGTTCAGAACAAAAGAAGAAAAGAAAAACTAAAGATCAAACTAGTTTCCAAGGCTTGAGAATGATTGATCTTTGATCGCTCGAATCCGAGTCTCCAATCCTCAATCGAATCCCTCTCTTTCTTGGTCTTTGTGTTTCTCTCAGTTTTCTTGACGGCTCTCTCTGTCCAAAACTTTGTTTGAAACTCTGAGCAACCCTATTTATAGGTTTTGATACCTAATTTAGCATTAAAACATGAAATTAAACTTCTGAGCCAATGACATGGGCCGTGTCATATGACACAGGTGACACGGCCTAACCCGTGTCTGATTCTAGTGACAGAACCCAGTTAATTTCAAAGTCAGGGAATAACATGGCTAACCCCGTGTCATTTGACACGGGCCGTGTTCTCAGTCAAGGCTGAAATTTGATTTTCCTTGTGAAATCAGAGAAATACACGGCCTACCCCGTGTCATTTGACACGAGCCGTGTTGATCACTTTCTTCAAATCCAATCTTGATTCTTCATGAATGCCCTTCTTCTTTTGCTTCTAGGGGTTGATACTGATTTCCTTGAGTCTTTAACTCTCTTCTCAATGGTTCAATGCCAATGGACTCCATCACTCATAGATCTCCTGAAAATCACAATACATTTATGAGTGTATATAACCACATTTAAGCATAGTTTCACAATAAACGTTCAAAGATAACTCTAAATCAGAAACTTAGCTAAATGTCAACAATTGAGCACAAATGGAGTCCATTTTGATCAAACAAAAAGGCATTTAATAGCTGAAATTATTAACAGATCAAATACCCCCACACTTAACCTTTTGCACTCTTGGGCAAAAACATAAAATCAAGCACATGCTTCCCAAAAAAAAATAATAATGAAGGTACTGAACAATGAGCAAAGATCTAAACACATCAGTTCTTTCCAGGAGTCTAAGCAATCAGGAATTTCCTTTCCCAACAATCCAAACCAGTAAATCAGGTCAATTCAAAATCAGGGTTAAATCAACATGATAAATCCTCATTGATATACTCTATTTCACTCAAGTATTTTGGGCTTGTATTTACTCTCAACCAACTCATGAAAACATGCCCTATCATAGGCTTGACAAGCCTCTACTTCTCCACCACCTAAATCACATGCACACAAGGATCAAAAGGTCTTTAATCAAGTTGAAATGGGGTCAAGGTCAAGGTAAGATATATCAAAGATAAACAAAGTTAGACCATCAGAAATAGAAGAGCAAAGGGAAATGTAAAAATCAAACACTTTTGCACAATTACCCCAACACTTTTCAATCTCTCTTCATCTTTTACTTGACTTTCTCCATTCAACAACCAACTTTTCATTTTTTTTTTTGATTTTTTTTTAATAAAGACATAGGCAAAATAGTGTAATCGCCCCCACACTTATTCAAATGCAATTCCCAACATATTTATCAAGCTCTTCTACTCCCTAAGGTAGGGTAGCAATGGTTTTTCACTATTAAGCTTGTATTGAGCTATAAAAAGAAAGGATATCATTCAGGCCCAAAGGGGTGAAACAATAGATCAAAATATGGGGATAGCTATTTGGCCAGCGGTTGAAAGAAAGAAATGCCTTTATCATCTCAAAAATGTGCAGTGATCATTTGAAGCTTAAAAGAGAGTCAATCAAGTTCTGAAAAGCATATAATCACAAGCGGAATCACACAACAAAGAACAAAAATGACTTAAAATTAGTCATTCATATCAAGGCCCAAAAACTCACTAGGTCCCAATTTTATCATATTCTCAAAACCCTTTCAATTTTCAAAAACCTCTCAGTGCAAGTTTAAAAGCAAGAAAGTCAACTCCTTTAGGCTTAAAAACCTGTCAATTAAAATCAATCGCTTGCTCATTGCTCAGCATACTCTAAAAACCAGTTAGAAAAACATGCACCAGATATGCCATTAAGATCAAAATGTGCAATTAAGGTCAACCCAAACATCCCCCCCACACTTAAAATAGACAGTGTCCTCAATGTCAAAACATACACAACAGATAAAAAGGATCCAAATAAGCAGAGCATATGCGAAGAAATTGATTTCGGCATCATGAACACAGTCAAATACAAAATAGTATCCAATAGTAACCAATACAATGTCCACTAAGCCAGCAAAAATCAAGGACAATGCCTCAAAAGAAAATGAAAATACATCAAGATGGGGGAGGGAGATAGGAAAAATGCTAAAACAAAAGATCAAGTTTGCCATCAATGGCATCCATCCTCTGATCGCGAACAACCTCCAGAGCCTGAAAACAGTCCTCTAAGCGCTGGAAGCGAGCAGCATGGTCTAGCTCCAGGCGTCAATACGGGCTAAAATAACATCAAGGGAAGTTGCGCCAGGCTGAGTGGAAGGGCCCGTGTCATCAGCATTTTCTGGAGGTGGGGAAACTGCAATATCCCTATGCGGTGTAGGGTCTGGATTAACTCTAGGCAAGGCAGTGCCATCAGCTCCAAGCAAAATGAGAGCACCATTTTGACAGGTGCACAGTTTCATAGATACCAAAATAGCCCCATCAATTACATTGGGGCCCTAAACCGGGGCTTCCTCCAGCAGATCCAGATAATCAAAATGAGCAGCAATAGCAGAGACATACCCCCCCAATACTATACGGCCAGTTAAGGTGGTCCCGACATGGTGAAACTGATTACAAAGCCAATACCCTCCATTGACGGGTTCTCCCTTAAGCATACAGTGCAGGAAAAATAATTCAGAACGGCTAATGGTGCCTTGACTGTCCCACCTTCCACAAATGGTATTAGCCAACCATTTCTGAATATATCGATGTGCAGGGGACCTAAGCCTAGAAGCCTTAGACTTTTTAGGGTCATAGTCACCAGACCCAGACACAATCAGAGCAGACCACACACGATCAGGATTAAAATCACGGGGTAACATATTGTGCCCCTCAGGAAAACCAAAAACAGCACGAATCAAGTGAATATTAACAGAGTGAGCGCTGCTTAACAGTCTAAATGTGATCTCACCAGGCCACTTGTCCTGATCACTCAAAGGATACAACTTACGATTAAAACTAAAAATGAACTCCCTAGTCAACTCAGCAAACATAGGCCTTTGCAATAGTGCAAAATCTACCCATCCAATCCTACGTAATAAACCAAAAACCTCATCATGCAAACCTATAGCCTTAAGGGTATCAACATCCAAAAATCTAGTGGGAACCACTACCTTTCTATCTATTGGATTAACTGGTACTTGAGGTGGTGAGGGTTCACGCGGGGGTGATGGAGACCGGGCACGCCTAGAGGAGGTACGATGGGGGTGATGTGAACAGGAAGCAGCGATGACCTTGATGCGCTTCTTAGGACCCATCACTAGGGTAATCAGAAGAATGGTGGGGAGATAGGGAGAGTGAAAGACAGGGTGTATGGTGAATGGAAGATTGTGGTGGTGGTAATGGTGGGTGCGTGGGTAGAGAGAATGATGGAGACAATGTGGGAAATGGAAAGAGAAAGAAAAAGGGAAAAGGGATTTGAAAGGTGATAATGGTGGGAAAATGGAGAAAAATGGTGGAGAATGGTGGTGATTTTGGAGGAAGAGAAGGGTGGTGACGGCGCAGAGGAGAGGGAAAGAAGGGAAATTGGGGAAAAATAAGGAAGAGAACCCTAAACAGGGTTTAAGTGACATGCTGCCATGAATACACGGGCCATGTCATATGACACGGCCACACCTGTGTACTCCTCTGCCAAGCAAAGAAGTTGCTGCACACGACAACACAGGCCGTGTCATATGACACGGCCTATCCCGTGTTCCTTTCTGGATTCACCACAGACCTGCCATCTATAAAAACACGGGCCGTGTTATATGACACGGCCCTACCCGTGTACATTTCTGCAGGAATTGGTGTGCTGTCAATGGGACACGGGCCGTGTCATATGACACGGCCCCCTACCCGTGTAGTATGCTGACTGAAAGAAAACACTCCAAACTGTTCCTCAAGAATGCATGCACTCAACAAACCATGAACTCAAGCAATCAGACTAAAACTGAGCAAGTCAAAACACAATTACCGGCAAAGATACAAGTATCATCAAGCAAGAAACACATGAAAATGGGCTAAACTAAGAAACCAAACAACGCAAAACAGAAAGGAAAAAGAGAGCAAATCTGATTAGGTTGCCTCCCAATAAGCGCTTGGTTTAATGTCCTCAGCTAGACATTACGATGCTCCTCAGTGTTCTGCATAAGATGGATGGAGAAGAGGCATGTCCTTAACTTCTGCATTCTCTGGAAGCTCATGGTAAGGCTTGAGACGGTGCCTATTGACCTTGAATGTCTTTCCAGACCTCGTTCATGATCTCCACTGCACCAGAAGGAAAAACAATAGTTACTACAAATGGGCCAATCCATTTAGAACGTAACTTACTTGGAAATAGTTTAAGTCTGGATTGATAAAGCAACACTCTTTGGCCTTGGTAGAAACTTTTCCTAGAGATCATGTGATCATGGAATGCCTTGGTCTTGCCCTTGTAAATGAGGGCACTCTCAAAGGCCTCATTCCTCAATTCTTCCAACTCTTGAATTTGGAGCTTTCTCTGCTTGCCAGCACCTTCCAAGTTCAAGTTAACTTGCTTGATAGCCTAATAAGATCAATGTTCCAGCTCTACTAGCAAGTGACAAGGCTTCCCATAGACCAATCGAAATGGGGACATGCCAGTAGGAGTCTTGTATGCAGTCCGATAAGCCCACAGAGCATCAGCAAGTCTAGTACTCCAATCCTTGCACGTTGGATTCACAGTTTTTTCAAGGATAGACTTGATCTCCCGATTGGACACCTCAGTCTGGCTATTCGTCTGAGGATGGTAAGGAGTAGAGGTCTGGTGCACCACACCATATTTCTTCAAAAGGGCTTCAAAGATTCTGTTGCAAAAATATGTCACTTGGTCACTAATGATGGCTCTGGGAGTACCAAACCTGGAAAAAATATAGGGCTTCACAAAATCCACAACAGTCTTAGAATCATTAGATTTAGTGGCTTTAGCTTCCACCCATTTTGAAACATAATCCACAGCTAAAAGGATATAAGAGAAACCGAAAGAGGGAGGGAATGGTCCCATGAAGTCAATGCCCCAAACATCAAAGATTTCCACAAAGATTATTGGAGTTTGAGGCATTTGATTTCACGGACCAATGTTACTTGTTCTTTGATAGGGGTCACATGACTTACAGAAATTATAAGCATCCTCAAATATGGTGGGCCAGTAAAAACCACTGTCAAGTACTTTATTGCCTGTCCTCTTCATGCCAAAATGTCCTTCACAGGCATAAGTATGGCAAGAAGAGAGAACGGAGTGAGTCTCTAAATCCGGGAGACATCTCCGAATCACTTGATCCACGTAATGCTTCCAAAGGTAAGGATTATCCCAAATATAATACTTGCAATCACTCCTCAGTTTATCCCGTTGTGCCTTGTTCAGGCCCTCCGGAAAGTCCTTGGTGGCCAAGTAGTTGGCAATATCAGCATACCACGGAATGGTGGTTGTGATAGCCATTAAATGCTCATCCGGAAAGCTCTCTTGAATAGGTATGTCCTCCTCTTCAGTCACCAACCTGCTCAAATGGTCTGCCACCAAGTTTTCACTTCCTTTTTTATCTTTAATTTCTAAGTCAAACTCTTGGAGTAACAGAATCCATCGAAGCAATCTTGGCTTCGCCTCCTTTTTTGCCAGTAGGTACTTTAATGTAGCATGATCAGAGAAAACAATCACTTTAGAACAAATTAAATATGATCTAAATTTTTCTAAAGCAAAAACAACAGCAAGAAGCTCTCTCTCAGTTGTGGAATAATTCAGTTGAGCATCATTTAGGGTCCTTGATGCATAGTAAATAGCATAAGGAGTCCTATCAACTAGCTGTCCTAAGATAGCTCCTATTGCAAAGTCTCTTGCATCACACATTAGTTCAAATGGAAGCTCCCAATTTGGTGGCCTAATGATAGGTGCCTCAGTCATCAACTCCTTAAGTGTAGTGAAAGCCTTCATACACTTCTCATTAAATTGGAATGGCACATCTTTTTGGAGAAGTGTGCAGAGGGGCGCTGATATCTTGGAGAAGTCTTTGATGAAGTGCCGATAAAAACATGCATGACCAAGAAAAGAACGAATGTCCCATACACTAGTGGGCGGGGGTAGGGAACGCACCAGTTCTACCTTAGCTTTATCAACTTCAATGCCCCTAGCAGAGATTACATGTCCTAATACAATACCTTCTTCTACCATAAAATGGCATTTTTCCCAATTTAAAACAAGGTTAGTGTCAATGCATCTCTTTAAAACCAAAGTTAAATGCTCCAAGCATTTCTCAAAACCATTCCCAAATACACTAAAATCATCCATGAAGACCTCAATGATGTTTTCTATGTAATCAGAAAATAGACTTACCATACATCTCTGAAAGGTCCCTGGCGCATTACAAAGTCCAAAAGGCATTCGCCTATAAGCAAAGGTGCCAAAAGGACAAGTAAAGGTGGTCTTGTTTTGATCTTCCGGAGTGATAGCAATCTGGTTATAACCTGAACATCCATCTAAGAAACAATAATGAGAATGACCAGCTAATCTCTCTAACATTTGATCAATAAAGGGTAAAGGGAAATGGTCTTTTCTGGTAGCAGCATTCAATTTTTTATAATCTATACAAACACGCCACCCTGTCTGTAATCTAGTGGGAATAAGTTCATTCTCAGTATTTCTTACCACCGTAATGCCAGATTTCTTTGGTACCACCTGGACCGAGCTTACCCACTTCCTATTAGAAATGGGGTAGATGACCCCCACACTTAGGAGCTTCAGTATCTCCTTCTTCACAACATCCATCATCGGGGGATTCAACCTTCTGTGGTTCTCTCACTGGCTTAGCCCCTTCCTCCATTAAGATTCTATGCATGCAAATGGAGGGGCTAATACTTTTGATATCTGCAATAGTCCATCCGATGGTTGTCTTGTGTTCTTTCAACACAACAATTAAGCTCTCCTCTTGCTCTTTGGTAAGGGATTTAGCAATTATTACTGGAAGTGTCTCCTTCTCACCCAGAAAAATATATTTCAAATGGGCAGGCAATTCCTTCAATTCCAGTCCTGGTGCCTGCACAACAGAAAGTTTAGGTACATCAGTGGTAAGAGGTAACTCAACATACGATACCTCATGTCCTTCTGGGATGAAAGAGAGTGCATGCAGGGCTGCCACTACTTCATTAACCTCCTCGCTCCATGGCTCTCCTTGGTCATCCTTCTTTGAATCCTAAAAATCTAAACTGCAAGTCATAACTGTATCAAGGACATCAAATTGTTCAGACTCAAAAACAGCAGAAACTAAAGACTCAAAAACATCAAAGGAATCAATAGCATAAGCAGAGTGCACATCACTCGGGTATCTCATGGCTTCGAAGATGTTGAATCTGATCAACTCTCCATCAAATTCCATAGTCAATGTTCCCGAATGCACATCAATTTTAGTTCGTGCAGTATTTAGGAATGGCCTCCCCAACAGAATGGGGGCAGAGTTGGGGGATTTGTCCTCCTTCATGTCCAACACATAGAAATCTACTGGAAACACTAATTCATTTACCTGCACCAAAACATCTTCAACAACCCCCTTAGGGTATGCGTTAGACCTGTCTGCCAGTTGAATGATAACTCCAGTAGGTTCTAAAGGTCCTAGATGTAAAGATGCATAAATAGAAAAGGGCATGACATTAATGGATGCACCTAAATCTAGCATGGCCCTCTCAAACCTGGCATTACCGATAGTGCATGGTATAGTGAATGTGCCAGGATCCTTACATTTAGTTAGGAGTTTCTTATTAAAAATAGCTGAGACATTTGCTCTCACTTGGACCCATTCATTACCTTTCAACTTCCTTTTGTTAGTGCATAATTCTTTTAAGAACTTAGCATATCTAGGCACTTGCTTAATGGCATCTAACAGAGGAATGTTAACTTCAACTTTCCTAAAAGTTTCTAAGATCTCTTTATCTACTTCTTCTTTCTTATTTTTAACCAACCTACTCGGAAAAGGGGCCTTAGTGACATATTTAGGAATTGAGTCAGGAACACTTACCTTAGAGGTCTTAGAATTGAGCCCCTCCTCTTCTACCTCCTTAGGCTTTTGAGTTTTCTCTTCAGTGACTTGGGAAGATGCGGGTTTGTCAAGTGTCTTCCCACTTCGCAAGGTAACAGCACTAGCATTTTCTCGTGGGTTCACCTCTGGTTGCGAGGGAAGTTTCCCAGAAATCTGACTCTGCACCTTGTTGATTTCAATGGCCAACTGTCCCACTTGGTTCTGCAAGGTACTGATAGTGGCCCTTGTTTCTTACTGAAACCGAATATTATTGGTAGCCATTTGTCTCACTAGTTCTTCCAACGAAGGCTCAGGTTGCCTAGGAGCTTGAGCTTGTGGCTGCCTCGGAGGAAAGGGTGCATGTCTTTGCTGAAACCCTGGAGGCCCATAGGCTTGAGGTTGAGCTTGAGCTTGGGGCTGCTTTGCATAGCTAAAATTTGGATGATCGCTCCACCCTGAATTATATGTGTTGGAGTAGGGGTTGTAATTCTTGGATGGAGCAGGAAATCCCCCCACTGCCTTGGCCTCTTCATTTGTGTCCTCTTGCAAAGTGGGCCACATATCGGTGGGATATCCTGAAGAGCAACAAATTCCACATGCCTGTACTGGTGCTTTCCTATTGTCTATCAGCTTCTGAACCATGGCAGTCAACTAAGTCATTTGATGCTGCAAACTAGCAGTGTTAGCCTCTTTAACTGCTCTCACTCCTGTATCATTTCGAGTGAAAAATTGTTGAGTGTTTGCAGCCATTCTAGATATCAAATTTCTAGCTTCTAGAGGAGTCTTATCAACCAAAGCCCCTCCAATGGCAGCATCAATCATGTTGCAGTCCATCACTATCAAACCTTCATAGAAGTACTGTATCAGAAGTTGTTCACTAATTTGATGCTGAGGGCAGCTAGCACACAATCTCTTAAATCTCTCCCAGTATTCATGAAGTGGTTCCCCATGTCTTTGTTGGATGCCGCAAATTTCTTTTCTGATGGTTGCGGCCTTTGACGCAGGAAAATATCTGTCTAGGAAAGCCCGAGCCATGTCCTGCCATGTCTGAATCGATCCAGATAGCAAGTAGTATAGCCACTCCTTTGCAGAATCTTTCAGGGAAAATGGAAAAGCTCGCAACTTGACTTGCTCCACTGAAATTCTTGCAGGTTTCATGCTCAAACAAACAACATGGATCTCCTTCAGATGCTTGTTAGGGTCTTCTCCGGCTAATCCATTGAAGGATGGCAAGAGATGAATTAGACCAGATTTCAACTCAAATGCCTCTTCATTCTCAGGAATTTCTATGCACAGAGGTTGTTGGTCCAAGTCTGGAGCACCCAACATCCTTAATGTATTTTCTGCCATCACTAATTCTTCAGGTAGCGCAGATATCTCAGATGCCGCAGAACTGGAAAGGTCTATGTGACGGGCAGCTTCAACGTCAGCAGGTGTGAATTGCGAGCTGATTTGTTCAAAGTAATGCCTTAAATTCCTCAATTGCTCGTTCACCTCTTCACCGGACATGAACACCTGCAAGATAGTTGAAGAAAACTGTTACCAAGTGGCTTCAATACTCAAGAGGGGGGGTGAATTGAGTTTGTAAAACAAGTTCGCAATTCTTTCGCAAAACACTTGACTATTGATTTTTGTTGAAGCTATTGACTAATTGAAATGAATGAATTGATAAGAACAATGTATATTGCTTAATAACCAACCAAGAGAGAAGTAATCAAGCAAGAGTATAAGCAATGCACAAATATAGAGAGAAGGGTTTAGAGAATCAAACACAGTGATTTATCCTGGTTCGGCCACCAATCCACTTGTGACCTACGTCCAGTCCTCAAGCAACCACTTAAGATTTTCCACTATATCTTCAAGCTTCAATAGGTGCTTGACTACCTTTACACACTTGAGCCCTCAACTCCTTGGGATGCCTCACCCTTGAGCTTGAGTCTCTTCAAACAAAGGGATGCCTCACCCTTTACAAATTGAGGGATGCCTCACCCTCTATCTTATACAGCAATTAAGATTGAATTTGAGAAGCTCTCACTAGAGTAGATGATACAAATTGAAGCTCTAATAATGCTCACAAAGATGTCTCAAAGATTGGACAAAAACAGAGCAAGAATGATTTCAAAGTTTGATTCTCGTATGATGTGTTGCTATGATGTTTTTAGGTTCAAGAACAACCCTTAATGATGCCCCAGCAATTGTATTTAAAGCCCATTCATTAAAAGAGTCATCGGGGGTGGTTAAAGCCAAGCATTAAATGCATTCAATATAGTCGTTGGGCATGTCAGAACCTTGGTAATCGATTACAAGGATTTGGTAATCGATTACATGGAAAATGGAACGTGTTCTTGGCTTTCTGGGCTTGTGGTAATCGATTACATGGCTTGTGTAATCGATTACACGCCCTCTGACTTCATGGTAATCGATTACAATATTGATGTAATCGATTACATGGCCCTTTGGTCGTGTTCTTGGCTTTCTAGGGAACATGGTAATCGATTACATGACTTGGTGTAATCGATTACACGTTTCTCGACTTTCTGGTAATCGATTACAAGGATGGTGTAATCGATTACAAGGCTTTGTTTGGCTTTGTAATCGATTACTAAACCTTGGTAATCGATTACACTATACTTTAAACTCATTTTTCAAGCCTTAAAACAGATTTATATCATTCCTAACTTTAGAAAACATGGATTAAACAATATAGAACATTATTTGGCATGATCCAAGGTAAAAGAAGTTCTCTTTTAGGAATTGATCTTTGAAAACCATATTGATTCAAATCATTTTTGAAAAACCATTTGAGATATCTTGGGAGCATTTAATATTGATTTACTATAATGCCTATATCTAAACCTCTTGATTTCTTCCTTTGATCTTGGTTTACTCTTTCGCTCTTTGATCTTCATCTTTGTCTTTGTTATCATCAAAAACCATTTGACATGCTTCAAGACACATGCATTCACATTCTCCCCCTTTTTGATGATAACAATCTGAACATTGAAAGGAAGAGAAACAACTGCATATATATATATGTATATCAGAGATTTAAGCGCAACTCTCCCCCGTAATGTATGCACAATATAGGGTTAGTGAAATATTTATGTAAGAGCGTTAAATCGAACTCCCCCGTACTAATGCAAGTCACCAATCTCTCCCCTATTGGCATTATCAAAAACACAGTGTAGTAAGCGGAAATTTGGACAGCATTTCCTCTGTTTTTCATGATTTCCCAACAACAGCAGTTGACAGAGAACAATGTGGCTCAGACAAGCAGATCATAATCAATCATGCATATGTATATAAACAACAATATATCAAGAAGATTCAGAAAAGCAATAAACATCAAAAGAACCAACTGATTTTTATATATAAATGTATTTCCAAATTCCATATACAATCAAATATCAGAAAACCAAGAAATTATCATGGCAGAGGTCCATGATCACTGTCAGTGGCCTCACTATCGCTCTCAACATCAGCAGCAACATCTCCAAGGTCCACGTCATCGTCTCCAGTATCAAGGTCGTCTTCAGAACCAAGGAGCTCCTCATTCTTAGCGGGAACTCCAGCTGGAGTGGCAGAGGGATCAGCAAACGATAGTGGAGCAGCAGGAGGAGCAGAGGAGGTGGATGGTGCAGCGTGTCTGGGGCCCTCCAGATGCGAACGAATGGCAGCAAGCTCCTGATCGGAGTAGTCCATCCTAAGCTCGAGGTGGTCCACCTTCTGCTCAATGCGGTCCATCCGGGCATCCACCGTGGTAGCCAAACTCCGCATCTCTTGCAGTAGAAGCTCCAATGTGGCTGATGCTGGTGGAGCTGATGCAGGCTGCACGTCCTCATCCTCATCATCACTCTCCGCACCATGAAGAATGTGCCCATAGCTACCATGGGCCAAATAGTACCAGCGTCCATCGACCTTGCTCAGCTGAAGCTTCTTCAAGGTGTGCAGGCTAATGGATTGGGGTCCCTTGGAGCTGGTATCCTTGGATTCTTCAGCCAAAGAGATGCGACAGTGCTCCAGGATTGCAGTCACCAACATGGCATAGGGCAGGGCAGAGTTTTTCTTCTTCTTCACATCCAGCATGTGTTGAATGATGTAATTGGCCCAGTTGATTGGCCTACCAGTGGTCATGGCCCACAAGACCACAACATCATCCCGCAAAACCTGAGAATAATTCCCGCCTCTGGGAATCAAGCCTCTAACCACCAAATAATGGAGTATCATGTTCTCCATTGTTAGGCCAGTCGCCATAACTCTTTTGTTGTTCCTGGGAAGCACGTAGCCGGAGCGAATCAGGGACATCAGAGCACTCTTATACTCAAACTCGTCACCCCAAGCATTTTCGTTGCCATAGAAGCTTGTCCCATCATACATAAGCTTGGTCAAGCGACACCACTCATCCCTTGTGATCTTAATCTGAGTTTTCTTCACCTCAGATATCAGGCAGTGATCTTCATACCTGAGGTTGGCATAGAACACACGAACCAGGTTGGGATAAATGGCTTTCTGAAGGCTGAAGAACCCAAGCAAGCCCAGCCTCTCAATCAATTGGAAACACTTCAGGGGTTCACTGGTGCAGAAGGATTGTGTGAGATACCTCGGGGAGATGAGCTTCCTCAGCTGGAAGTTCTTCCTGAAGAGTTCAGCTTTCTTAGTGGTGGAGAAGTGCCTCGTGAGGTCCAAGCCAGAAATGTTCCGTGGAGGAGCACTGGAGGACTCACCAACAGTGGTCCCTGTCCTTGCACGTTTGGCACGTTGGGATGGGTCAGCCATGGATGAGTGTTTTGGAGGTGTGTAGTTCGTGGGGGATGAAGAGGAGAAGAACGAAGGTGGTGGGTGAGAGAAAGGAGTGGATTGTGATGGGATTTGATGATGGGGATGTGTGAGGAGAGGGATTTCGAGTGAGAGGAAGGTGATTTTGGAGGGTTTGATGGAGGTTTGAGTGAAAAGGAGAGAGTTGAGAGAGGAGAGCTTCGTGAGAGCAGAGGAGAGGAAAGGTGGAAAGTTTAGAATGAGTGACCTTTCGCGCGTCAGAAGCCTTTTAAACCCCTCTGTAATCGATTACATGGGTTGTGTAATCGATTACCTGCCTTCTATTTTCCCTTGTAATCGATTACAATTTCAATGTAATCGATTACCAGCTTTCTGGAAACCTTGTAATCGATTACAGTATATGTGTAATCGATTACCTGAGTTCTGGATTCAATGTAATCGATTACCAGTTTTGTGTAATCGATTACTGGCTTGACAGAACCTTTGTAATCGATTACAAAGGTCTTGTAATCGATTACCAGACTACTAAAACTCAGTTTTTGCATTTTAAACAGTTAGGGATCAATTTTAAACCATTCAAGTTGATTGTAAAGCATCTTAAATCAATTTCAAACATCATTTAGGCAAGTAATTCACACAGATTTTGATCCAAAACACTTAATCATACAAGATTGCTACTTTTACCAAGAATTACCCCATTTGGATGGATTTGTGATGTTTGAGTTTCTTGGAGAGTTTTGACATGAAGGAACACCTGCAAAACAACTTTGGGGAAATCTCCGACGCTCAAGTCAGTATGGAATTGAAAATCAATATTTATGCAATAAAGAACCATGATTATGCAGAAAAGGGCTTGATTATACGAGAGAAAGTTTCTTTATGCAGCAAAATGGTGGATTATGCAAAGCAATTTAGCTTATACATGATTGATCTAATATGCCAAGTTCATTTCTTATATAATAGAAGGCTTCTTTTGCTAAAGGTTTAGTGAAAATGTCGCTAGTTGCTTAGTGGTTTCCACAAATTCAAGCATGCAATCACCCTTTGAACATGATCTCTTATGAAATGATGCCTTATTTCAATGTGCTTTGTTCTTGAGTGTAAAACGAGATTCTTAGATAGATTGATTGCACTAGTGTTATCACATCTTATGGGGATGTGATCTAGCTCAAGACCATAGTCTAGAAGTTGTTGCTTCATCCAAAGGATTTGAGCACAACAACTCCCACGCAACATATTAACTTCACTGTTGACAATGCCACACTATTTTGCTTCTTGCTATGCCAAGAAACTAATGAGCTTCCAAGCAAGTGGCATGTCCCACTAGTACTCTTCCTATCCATTTTGCACCCAGCAAAATCAGAATCGAAATAACCAACCAAACAACATGAAGCACCCTTAGGGTACCACAATCCCATTTGTGGAGTGCCTATTAGATATTTCATAATACGTTTTACAGCACTTAGGTGTGATTCTTTAGGATTTGCTTGAAATCTAGCACACATGCATACACTAAACATGATATCCGGTCTACTTGCGGTAAGATAAAGGAGTGAGCTAATTATACCTCTATACTTAGTGATTTCTACCGATTTACCTCCTTCATCCTTGTCCAAGTAACAGGAAGTTCCCATTGGTGTAGCCATTTGCTTTGCTCCTTCCATTCCAAACTTCTTGAGCAACTCCTTGCAATATTTTGATTGACTTATGAAAGTCCCATTTCTTGTTTGCTTGATTTGAAGCCCAAGGAAGAAGTTGAGCTCACCCATCATGGACATCTCAAACTCACTTTGCATGATATTAGCAAATTCTTTACAAAGAGAGTCATTAGTAGCACCAAATATAATATCATCAACATATATTTGAACAAGTAAAATGTCATGCTTTTTATGTTTGATGAAAAGAGTTGTGTCAACCTTTCCCCTAGAGAAACTATTTTCAAAAGGAACTTGCTCAACCTTTCATACCAAGCTCTAGGAGCTTGTTTTAAGCCATACAAGGCCTTTTTAAGTTTAAAAACATGGTTGGGCAATTCAAAACTTTCAAAACCGGGAGGTTGATCAACATATACTTCTTCTTGTATGAAACCATTTAAAAAGGCACTTTTGACATCCATTTGAAAGAGTTTGAAATCCATGATACAAGCATATGTAAGTAACATTCTAATGGCTTCTAGTCTAGCTACGAGAGCATACGTTTCTTCATAATCTATACCTTCTTCTTGATTATAACCCTTAGCTACAAGCCTAGCCTTGTTTCTTATTATTAAGCCTGTTTCATCAAGTTTGTTCCTAAAAACCCATTTGGTGCCAATTATTGGATGATCATTGGGCCTTGGGACTAATTCCTAAACTTGATTCCTCTCAAATTGATTTAATTCATCTTGCATGGCCAAGATCCAATGTTCATCATTAATGGCCTCATTTATGATTTTAGGTTCAACTTGAGAAACAAAAGCCATATGATTACATGCATCTCTAAGAGAGTTACGAGTGATTACCCCTTTTGATACATCACCTATCACTTTGTTAAGAGGATGATATCTTGATGTTTTCCATTCCTTGGGAAGATCCATGATTTGAGAGTCCTCTTATCTTGGGAAATCATATGGGCTTTCTTCTTGCTTCTTGACTTCTTCTTCTCGGTTACCAAGGTGAGTTCTTGCAAGGATTTCTGCAACATCATCAACAAGCTCCTTTCTTGGCTCGTTTGGGTTAGTCTCATCAAATGCAACATGTATGGACTCTTATATGGTCATAGATCGTTTGTTATAAACCCTAAAGGCCTTACTATGTATAGAATAACCAAGAAATATTCCCTCATCAGATTTTGCATCAAACTTCCCCAAGTTATCCTTTCCATTATTTAGAATAAAACATTTACATCAAAAAACATGAAAATGTGAGACATTTGGTTTCCTTCCTTTGTATAATTCATAGGGGGTTTTCTTTAAAATTGGCCTTATTAGAGCCCTATTCATAACATAACAAGCGGTGTTAACCGCATCCACCCAAAAATACTTAGGAAGGTTGGCCTCATTGAGCATAGTTCTTGCCATTTCTTCTAAAGATCGATTTTTCCTTTCTATAACACCATTTTGTTGTGGTGTTCTAGGGGCTGAAAAATTATGCTCAATGCCATGTTCATCACAAAAGGTTTCAAATTCATGGTTTTCAAATTCACCACCATGATCACTTCTTATGGATGCAATACAAAAACCTTTTTCGTTTTGGATAACTTTAGCAAGCTTTTTGAATGATTGAAAAGCATCATTTTTGTGAGATAAAAACAATGTCCATGTAAACCTAGAAAAATCGTCCACAATCACTAAGGCATAGTAATTCCCACCAAAGCTCATAGTTCTAGAGGGACCAAAAAGATCCATGTGTAAAAGTTGTAGAGGTCTAGAAGTTGAAACCACATTTTTAGCTTTAAAAGAGACCTTTACTTGTTTTCCCTTTTGACATGCATCACAAAGTTTGTCTTTTTCAAATTTGAGCTTTGGAAGACTAATTACTAGTTCTTTAGAAACTAATTTGTTTAAGTAATCCATGTGAATGTGAGCAATTCTTCTATGCCATAACCATGAATCATTTTCTCTAGTCATAAAGCAATTAGCATCATTTGAGGAAATGTCATCAAGGCTAATCATATATATGTTATTGACCCTATAACCAAGAAACCTAACATGTTTATCATCCTTACTCTCAATTATGCAATAATTTGAATCAAATATAACTCTATTGCCTTTATCACATAATTGACTAATACTAAGCAAATTATGTTTAAGTCCTTCAACAAGCAAAACATTATCAATAGATGATGAAGGAATCTTACCAACTTTGCCAATTCCAAGAATCTTCCCTTTGTTGTTATCACCATATGTGACATGACCATGTTTCTTGAGAGTAAGGGAGGAGAACTTGGACCCATCACCGGTCATGTGCTTGGAGCAACCACTATCAAGATACCAATTTGAGCTCTTGGTCTTCAAGCACACCTACAACACACATTCAAGTTTTAACTTTTGGTACCCAAATTGTCTTGGGTCCTTATGTGTTAGAGTTAGGCATGGTACCTTTAGGAACCCAAACCCTTTTTATTCCAACTTTAGTGTTTATATTCTTTCTAACATTGCAAGTGGATGCACTATGCCCTTTCCTACCACAATGAAAACATTTGATAAAAGGGCTACTTGAAGTTTTTGAGGAAACAAAGAAGTTCTTATAAGATTTTTGATGGTTGTTTGGATTAAATCCTAAACCAGCTTTTTGAAAAACACATTTTTGTCTCCCTAACAACACATTCAAGTTGTCTCTTCTAAGGGTGAATTTCGCAAGAGTGTTGTTCAAGTCTTCAATTTCTTTTTCAAAAGCTTTACATGATAAACAAGGTAATGATATGGATGCATTATCATGTGAAGGACAAGTCATGCATGATGAATTAGCATCTATGAGTCCTAAGGTCTCATTTTCAATTTTAAGTTCATTTATCTCCTTAGTTAAAGTAGAAACCTTGTTTGTCAATAGGGAGATTGTTTTATTTGAAGACAAAATCATTTTAGTGAGTCTCAAAGATTCATCATGCAATTCTTGAAAGGCATCTTGCAATTCATCATAAGTAGGTGGAGGTTCTAGGTTAGAAGAGGTTACCTCGATGTCGCTTTCTCCACTTTCTTCTCCTTGAGCCATGAGACAAAGATGGGCTTCTTCATTTTCCGAGTCGTCGGAAGAACTTAAGTCATTGTCTTCCCAAGCTATGTATGCTCTTCTTCCTTTCTTTTCCTTGGAGGTTCTTTTCTCAAACTTCTCCGTCTTCTTGAGATATGTAGGACACTCCATTTTCATATGCTCCGGTTTTCCACATTCGTAGCATTTTGGAGGAGTAGAGGATCCTTCTCCTTTGTGATATGCTTTCTTTTGAGGAAAGGGTGGTCTTCTTTGAAGTCCCTTTTTCTTTAGGAATCTTTCGAATTTTCTCACAAGGAGACTAAGATTCTCCTCACTTAGTTCAATATTTTCAGCATCCTCTTCACCATCTTCATCATCATCTTCAAGTATGGAAGAGGTGGCTTTGAGTGCAATTCCCTTTTTCTTCTTATCTTGCTCCTCATTTTGACTTAATCGGTTTAGTTCCAACTCATGCTCTTGAAGCTTTCCAAAGAGAGTGGCCAAAGTCATTGCAGACAAGATTTCTTGATTCTGATATTGCCGTCACCTTGGGTTGCCAATTTCTGCTCAAACATCTCAAAACTTTGTTAATAAGATCTTCATTGGCAAAAGTTTTTCCCAATGAAGCAAGATGATTAATTATATGAGTAAAACGTTTTTGCATTTCTTGAATGCTTTCCCCTTGGTTCATTCTAAACAATTCATATTCGTGAGTGAGGGTGTTAATTCTAGATCTTTTTACCTCACTTGTACCTTCATGAGTTACTTGTAATGTATCCCACATTTCTTGAGCGATCTTACAATTTGACACCCTAAAGAACTCATCATATCCTAAAGAGGTAGTAATGATATTCTTGGCTCTCAAGTTGTATTGAACCTTTTTCTTGTCATCATCGGTACATTCATTTCTTGGTGTATTTGTTCTAACACCATCAACTAGACGTGTGGGGATAAAAGGACCATTTTCAACAACATCCCACACATCAATATCAAAAGCTTCAATAAAAATCTTCATTCTTTCTTTCCAATATGCATAACCGTCCCCATTGAAAAAGGGAGGCCTATTTATAGAAGAACTTTCATTAGAAAAACCATTTGAAGCCATCTTTACTCTTGAAGCGGCTAAGCTCTTTATACAAGAGTCTAGCTCTGATACCACTTGTTACCAAGTGGCTTCAATACTCAAGAGGGGGGTGAATTGAGTTTGTAAAACAAGTTCGCAATTCTTTCGCAAAACACTTGACTATTGATTTTCGTTGAAGCTATTGACTAATTGAAATGAATGAATTGATAAGAACAATGTATATTGCTTAATAACCAAACAAGAGAGAAGTAATCAAGCAAGAGTATAAGCAATGCATAAATATAGAGAGAAGGGTTTAGAGAATCAAACACAGTGATTTATCCTAGTTCGGCCACCAATCCACTTGTGACCTACGTCCAGTCCTCAAGCAACCACTTGAGATTTTCCACTATATCTTCAAGCTTCAATAGGTGCTTGACTACCTTTACAAACTTGACCCCTTAACTCCTTGGGATGCCTCACCCTTGAGCTTGAGTCTCTTCAAACAAAGGGATGCCTCACCCTTTACAAATTGAGGGATGCCTCACCCTCTATCTTATACAGCAATTAAGATTGAATTTGAGAAGCTCTCACTAGAGTAGATGATACAAATTAAAGCTCTAATAATGCTCACAAAGATATCTCAAAGATTGGACAAAAACAGAGCAAGAATGATTTCAGAGTTTGATTCTCGTATAATGTGTTGCTATGATGTTTTTAGGTTCAAGAACAACCCTTAATGATGCCCTAGCAATTGTATTTAAAGCCCATTCATTAAAAGAGCCGTTGGGGGTGGTTAAAGCCAAGCATTAAATGCATTCAATATAGCTGTTGGGCATGTCAGAACCTTGGCAATCGATTACAAGGATTTGGTAATCGATTACATGGAAAATGGAACGTGTTCTTGGCTTTCTGGGCTTGTGGTAATCGATTACATGGCTTGTGTAATCGATTACACGCCCTCTGACTTCATGGTAATCGATTACAATATTGATGTAATCGATTACATGGCCCTTTTGGTCGTGTTCTTGGCTTTCTGGGAACATGGTAATCGATTACATGACTTGGTGTAATCGACACACGTTCTCGATTTTCTCGTAATCGACATGTGGATGGTGTAATCGACACAAGGCTTTGCATTTATTTGGCTTGTAATCGATTACTAAACCTTGGTAATCGATTACACTATACTTTAAACTCATTTTTCAAGCCTTAAAACAGATTTATATCATTCCTAACTTTAGAAAACATGGATTAAACAATATAGAACATTATTTGGCATGATCCAAGGTAAAAGAAGTTCTCTTTTAGGAATTGATCTTTGAAAACCATATTGATTCAAATCATTTTTGAAAAACCATTTGAGATATCTTGGGAGCATTTAACATTGATGTACTATAATGCCTATATCTAAACCTCTTGATTTCTTCCTTTGATCTTGGTTTACTCTTTCGCTCTTTGATCTTCATCTTTGTCTTTGTTATCATCAAAAATCATTTGACATGCTTCAAGACACATGCATTCACAAAAACAACTGAAACTATTAAAATTAAAACAAAAACAAAGAGAAAGATAGGAAACAAATTAATAGTGTAATTGAAAAATTAGTTCCCCGGCAACGGTGCCAAAATTTGGTGTGATATGGAATACGATTTATAATTATATCAAAAACAGTTGCCAAGTTCCACCAAAAATATAAAAACCTTGTAACTAGTTGTAGTAAGCAAGGGTCGATCTACAGAGAACTAATTCAATTGACACTATCAATTCAATTCCTAAATTAAGTTCTGATGAAAAACAAACAGCAAAATTAAAAAGGGGGTTTTCATTAATTAAGACTAACAGAGAAGATTAAACTTAAACCAAAACAGTAAACACAAATTGAATTATCCAATTAAAGAAATTTGTTAAGAGATGGAATCCACTACTAGATTTATATGATCATGCTAACTTACATACTCTTTATACCAACATGGTCAATTATGTTCTTATGTGATTGTGAGATAAATCTCTTGTTTTCCTTATATTTTGCTTAATTCAGTAACCACTCAAATCAAATCCTAACCACTAGTTATTTGTAAAGTAACCGCTCTTACACCTACCTAATGATTGCATTAAGAATTAAAAAACCAATCACAATAAGATCTAATCACACACTGAGATTAAATTACTTAGATCATATGTTTCACTAGTTTTATCACCGCAACTGCGCATAACAATCCTAATTTTACCATTCTCGAAGTTTGGAAAAGAATATAAAAACCTTTATGTTGATTTAAGAACAGAAACATATGAATAAAAACATAATTGTATTAATATAAAGAAATATGCAAGATTCACATAATCAAAACTAAAGTTTTATCTTCCCTTAACCAATCAAGAAGTTTAGCCACACATGGCAAATTCAAAAACAGAAGAAGGATTAAAGAAAGACATTGTTCAAAACAAAAGAAGAAAAGAAAAACTAAAGATCAAACTAGTTTCCAAGGCTTGAGAATGATTGATCTTTGATCGCTCGAATCTGAGTCTCCAATCCTCAATCGAATCCCTCTCTTTCTTGGTCTTTGTGTTTCTCTCAGTTTTCTTGACGGCTCTCTCTGTCCAAAACTCTCTTTGAAACTCTGAGCAACCCTATTTATAGGTTTTGATACCTAATTTAGCATTAAAACACGAAATAAAACTTCTGAGCCGATGACACGGGCCGTGTCATATGACACGGCCTAACCCGTGTCTGATTCTGGTGACAGAACCCAGTTAATTTCAAAGTCAGGGAATAACACGGCTAACCCCGTGTCATTTGACATGGGTCGTGTTCTCGGTCAAGGCTGAAATTTGATTTTCCTCGTGAAATCAGAGAAATACACGGCCTACCCCATGTCATTTGACACAAGCCGTGTTAATCACTTTCTTCAAATCCAATCTTGATTCTTCATGAATGCCCTTCTTCGTTTGCTTCTAGGGGTTGATACTGATTTCCTTGAGTCTTTAACTCTCTTCTCAATGGTTCAATGCCAATGGACTCCATCACTCATAGATCTCCTAAAAATCACAATACATTTATGAGTGTATATAACCACATTTAAGCATAGTTTCACAATAAACATCCAAAGACAACTCTAAATCAGAAACTTGGCTAAATGTCAACAATTGAGCACAAATGGAGTCCATTTTGATCAAACAAAAAGGCATTTAATAGCTAAAATTATTAACAGATCAAACTCCTTGTTTGAAGATGATCATCTATGATGACTTCAATTCCTTCAACTTCATCCTTTTCATCAAGGGCTTCTTGTGGTTGCTTGCACATATTAAAAATATTGAGTTCTAGTGTCATATTTCCAAATGTTAGCTTCACCACTCCATTTCTGCAATTTATCAATGCATTAGATGTTACTAAAAATGGATGACCTAAAATAACAAGAATTGCCTTGCAACTATTAACCATAAGTTCAGTATCCAAGACAATAAAATTCACATGATATATAAATTTATAAACTTGTACCAACACATCTTCCACTATTCCTCTTGGAATTTTAATTAATCTATCGACAAGTAGAAGAGTTACAAAAGTTAGTTTTAACTTACCTAAGTTGAGTTGCTGATAAACTGAATATGGAAGCAAATTGGCACTAGTACCAAAATCAAGTAAAGCATTCTCAATTTTATGTTCTCCAATTATGCATAAAATTGTAGGACAACCAGGGTCTTTATATTTCAAGGCATTATTATTCTGAAGAATGAAGCTTCCCTATTCAGCCAAAAAGGCTTTCTTTTTCACATTTAGTTTCCTTTTAAACAGTGCACAAGTCCTTCAAATATTTGGCATAAGAAAGAATCTGTTTGATAGGCTGGGCTTGCTTGGATTCTTCAGCATTCAGAAAGCCATTTATCCCAACCTGGTTCGTGTGTTCTATGCCAACCTGAGGTATGAAGATCATTGCCTGATCTCTAAAGTGAAGAAAACACAAATTAAAATTTCTCGAGAAGAATGGTATAGGTTGACCAAGCTAACCTATGTTGGGACCAGCTTCTATGGAAATGAAAATGCTTGGGGAGCTGAGTTTGAGTATAAGAGCACTCTGACGTCCCTGATTCACTCCGGCTACGTGCTTCCAAGGAACAACAAAAGAGTTATGGCGATTGGTCTGACAATGGAGAACAGGGTACTCCATTATTTGGTTGTTCGTGGGTTAATTCCCAGAGGCGAGAATTATTCCCAAGTGTTGCGAGATGACGTGGTGGTCTTGTGGGCCATGACCACTAGTAGGCCAATCAACTGGGCCAATTACATCATTCAGCACATGTTGGATGTAAAGAAGAAGAAAAACTCTGCCTTTCCCTATGCCATGTTAGTGACGGCCATCCTGGAGCACTGTCGCATCTCCTTGGCTGAGGAATCCAAGGATACCAGCTCCAAGGGACCCCATTCCATTGGTCTGCACACCTTGAAGAAGCTTTAGCTGAGCAAGGTCGATGGACGATGGTACTATTTGGCCCATGGCAGCTATGGGCATATTCCTTATGGTCCAGAGAGTAATGAGGAGGATGAGGACGAGCAGCCTGCACCAGCTCCACCAGCTTCAGCCACATCGGAGCTTCTACTGCAAGAAATGCGGAGTTTGGCTACCACGGTAGATACCAGGATAGACCGCATTGAGCAGAAGATGGATCACCTTGAGTTGCGGATGGACTACTCCGATCAGGAGCTTGCTGCTATCCGTTCACTTCTAGAGGGCCCCAGACATACTGCACCAAGAGATGTTGCTGCACCTACTACCTCCTCTGCCCCTCCTGCTGCTTCTCTATCGTTTGCTGACCCCTCTGCTACTCCCACTGGAGTTCCTACTGATGACGAGGAGCTTCTTGGTTCCGAGGACGATCTTGACACCGGAGACGATGATGTGGACCTCGGAGACATTGCTGCGGATGTAGAGAGTGACAGTGAGGCCACTGATAGTGATCATGGACCTTTGCCATGATAGTTTCTTTGTTTTTATGCTATTTGGTTGTATATGGTTGAAACAATATTTGTATAAAATCAGCTGGTTCTTTTGATGCTTCCTATATGATTAATGATATGATTATTGAATATTGATTTGGTTGGTTCCATTTTGATCTGTTGGATTGATTGTATATTGACTGGTTTGGACTGATTGGTTTCTGCTATTTCAAATTTTGGGAAATCATGAAAATCAGTTGAAATGCTTCCGAAATTTAATCTAAATACTAATATGTTTTTGATAATGCCAATGGAGGAGAGATTAGTGTCTTGCATAAGTACGGGGGAGTTAGATTTAAAGCTTTCACATGATCACATCACTAACCCTATATTGTGCATGCATTACGGGAGAGAGTTGCGCTTAAATCTCTAATATATATACATACATATATGCAATTATTTCTCTTCCTTTCAATGTTCAGTTTGTCATCATCAAAAAGGGGGAGAATGTGAATGCATGTGTCTTGAAGCATGTCAATTGGTTTTTGATGATAACAAAGACAAAGATGAAGATCAAAGAGCAAAAGAGAAAACCAAGATCAAAGGAAGAAATCGAGAGGTTTAGATATAGGCATTAGTACATCAATGTTAAATGCTCCCAAGATATCTCAAATGGTTTTTCAAAAATGATTTTAATTAATATGGTTTTCAAAGATCAATTCCTAAAAAGAGGACTTCTTTTATTTAGGATCATGCCAAACAAAGTTCAATATTGTTTAAATCCATGTTTTCAAAAGTTAGAAATGACATGAATCCTTTTTAAGGCTTGAAAAATAAGTTTAAAGTATAGTGTAATCGATTACCTATGTTTAGTAATCGATTACAAGCTAAACAGAAGCCTTGTAATTGATTACACCATTCATGTAATCGATTACTAGAAAGTTAGAGGACGTATAATCGATTACACCCAAGAAAGCCAAGAACATGTTCAAAGGGCCATATAATCGATTACGTAGATATTGTAATCGACTACCATAAAGTCAGAGGGCGTGTAATTGATTACACAAGTTAGAGGGCGTGTAATTGATTACCACAAGCCCAGAAAGCCAAGAACACGTCCTATCTTCCATGTAATCGATTACCAAAACCCTGTAATCGATTACCAAGGTTCTGACATGCCCAACGGCTATATTGAATGCATTAAATGCTTGGCTTCAACCACCCCCCAACGGCTCTTTTAATGAATAGGCTTTAAATATAGTTGTTGGGGCATCATTTATGGTTGTTCTTGAACCTAAAACATCTTAGCAACACATCAAAATAAGAATCAATCTCTGAAATCACTTATTGCTCTGTTTTTGTCTAATCTTTGAGATATCCCTTGTGAGCATTCTTAGAGTTTCAATTTGTATCATCTACTCTAGTGAGAGCTTCTCAATATCAATCTTAATTTCTGTATAAGAGAGAGGGTGAGGTATCCCTACAATTTGTAAAAGGGTGAGGCATCCTTTTGTTTGAAGAGACTCAAGCTCAAGGGTGAGGCATCCCAAGGAGTTGAGGACTCAAGTTTGTAAAGGTAGTCAAGCACCTATTGAAACTTGAAGATATAGTGGAAAATCTCAAGTAATTGCTTGAGGACTGGACGTAGGTCACAAGTGGATTGGTGGTCGAACCAGGATAAATCACTGTGTTTGATTCTCTAAACCCTTCTCTTTATATTTGTGCATTGCTTATATTCTTGCTTGATTACTTCTCTCTTGGTTGGTTATTCAGCAATATATATTGTTCTTATCAATTCATTCATTTTAATTAGTCAATAGCTTCAACGAAATTCAATAGTCAAGTGTTTTGCGAAAGAATTGCGAACTTGTTTTATAAACTCAATTCACCCTCCTCTTGAGCATTGAAGCCACTTGGTAACAAGGCTCGTGGGAAAAGAAAAGCAAGTCTACCTCTTCTGGTCCTTGCTCTATTCTCAGAAAAATTTGGGGTAAAATTTTTGTTTCCCATTTATGATATTGTGAATGTAATACGAATTAAAAATCTGAACTAGTGTTGGCCTGTAATAGCAATTTGTGTTTTAGAATTTGAGACAAGTAAGAAGTGATTAAGTGTGTGCCTACAATCTATTTGAGAAAATGCCTGTTTGAATGGAGCGAGTTAAATTGAGATAATGATGCATGTTGTTTATCTTGGACTCAGTGTTGATATGGTAGAGTAGTAATGTGTATTTTGATGAATGAAAAAGAGATATGGTGATGTAAGTGTTTTGAGATCGAATGAATGTGTTGTGAAGTATTTAAATGGAATGATTTATGGTCCTTGATGTGACTGATTTATAATACTTTACTGTGTCTTAAATTTTTTTTATGGTTTGGTTATGGTAATAGTAAAAAAAAAAGGTAGTTCTTCAAGGGTTGTACGTGATTGAAGTGGTGAAAGGATGAGTACTTTGATGAGCTATTGTTTTAATTTCTTGGTTCCTTATTCTTGGTTTGATAAAGTGGCTGAATTACTAGTACCTTTTGATTGCTGATAAGTAAATGTGTTTTCATTTCTTGCATGATGAGAAATGAGTCTGTGAGGTGGTTTTGTATGAGAAGAAGAATGCCCAGATCCTTTTAGATTTGATTGGAAATGTGCTAATAAGTTTTTGAAGTGCTTAATTGATTAGTCTAATAATGCTAACTTGGATGCATATATATTATTTGATAAAGTGTCAAATTACTACCAAACTAGTCCTAAACACATACACTATTTGTATATACTGAAAAATAGTATAATAACTTGATCAAATGATTTTGTCTCTGCTATAAATGAAAACTAATGGATAGAATTGGGTTTTGCTACTCCGGTTCGTTCCCATCCTCACTATCCATTTTTGGGTTTTCCTGATAGAATTCTCCCCCCCAGTGTCCCGACAATGTGTTTGTTAGCCTGCATGTGTATAAGTAAGCATGTCTCTGCCTCTTATTCTGAATCTACAAGATTCTTATTGCACTTGATTTGTCAAAAATACCAGGTCTGTTTGGACTACAGAAATATTTGGGTTTCAGAATTGTTTGAGCTACTGTAGCTTGGAGAACCCTACAGCAGCTGCTGGAAACATGATCGGAGTTTAGGTGCTGTCTCTTTAATGATGCGTTCATAACCTTGCTCCTTGTTTGTTAAAATCAAGCAATGACAATTCTCCATTCCCTCATAAAACACTTTTGTGTAGCAAAATAGGATCCTTTTTTGTACTTGGTATCATTATATTCATATTGGACACTGAGAGTTGAGATTACGGATCCTGTTGTTTTGTTGGTTATTATAGTATTATTTTCTTGCAACTTGGTACATACTTCTACTATTAATTTAGAGAACCATTGCAATTTTCCATACTGCACCTTTTGTACTCAATGTTCCCAAAATGTTCTTAATATATTAGCATATTTGTTAATAAATTAATAAAAGATACAAGGCCGTAAATGTAATTAAACGAATAAAATTAAATCAAATGAAATTAGTTGTGATAATTATGGGCTTTCTCCATTCACTTTTCCTTATTTTTTTCACTCTCTCACTTTCTCTCTCTTCAGTTATTGTTTATTTGAATTATTTTTTAAACTTGCTCAGACATTAGGGCATTCTTACTACGAGTCTTCATGCTGTGAGAAGGGTCCATTCTTAAATCTAAGACGTGTATTGCATGAGAGTTTGGAACTTTGGATCAGTATGCCTTAAACCAAAAGCATTATTTTGGGATAAACAATGTATGAAAATGGTCATCAACTAAGTATAAATATAATATGAGTTCAAATTTGTACAACATTTTTTGAGGTTTAGATTTTTTTTAAAAAAAATTCTAATAGCTCCATTGTATCAAACATTATCATTTTTTTTCTTGAAAATGAATATATTTTAATATGAGTATCTCTCATGTGTTTTTGATACATTATTTTCATCTTTCTGAGAATGATTCCTGTGTACTTTGCATAAAAATTATGTGGGTCTATGTTTCTCAATGTAATAAGCAGGTGCTAGTGATGCTTCCTGGTATGGTTGTTGGCCTTGGTTCATAGCTACTTCAATGCTGACAGCTTTATGCTGGTCCTATGTCAAAGTTGAGAATGCTTATGATTTGTCATATGGCTAAACTAGAAGAGGTTCTCATAGTTGAAGATGAAAATGGGAATATTGTCCGTGAAACCATGAAGGACAATGATGTTCTTGTTCAATATAAGGTAATGAGGTGAAATCTTACTTCTGCCAGAGTTTAGTACACAATATTCACATGTATATGGGGAAAAAAAAGTCTTGTAGCCATTTTCCTCTAAATATTGTATGTTAATAGATGGCTTATACAAAATATTAAATTTGAGATATTTTCATGACTACATTCTTGGGTTAATAAAAGTTCAGTCAATTATATAGATTATGAGGGAGACTTTTATTTATTTGTTGCATCTTGACCAAGATGACCCTGAAAAGTAAGTATGTTAATAAGAAAGCACTGGTCCTTTTCTTGTTTGAAGGGAAATAAAAAATTATTCTACGGCTTCTTTCTTATCCATTTTAAATTTTATTATAGAGAAGTTTATATTGTTTCAAATATAAGATAAGTTTAATAAGTTGTTATTATATAGAAGTTTATATCTTTTCATCTAGTGGTAAAATCATAATATCAATTTATGTTAGATGTCTCTTGAAAGATAAGATTAATGAGTTGAACTCCATTTAAATAAACTAAAGATATACCAATGTTGTATGAATATGGTTTCATTTAGATTGATGTGATATACTGGCTACCTATTATGAAATTGTTGCATTGCATTTTTGTGCCTACATATATGACACCTTGATGTAGTGGACTCCTATATTGTAATTAGCAGATGCTAAGGAAATTAAGTAAACAACTTAATGGTGAGGATTGGACATGGAACAATTTGAACACACTGTACTGGGCGATAGGATCTATATTTGTTCCATGATGGCAAAACAAGTATTAGGAACTTCATGTTTCAGATTTAAAATTGACATTATAACCCAATATGCATAGTTGAGTAATAATAGTCTGCATACACTACATTAGTGTTAATAGAATTAGATCTCACAGTCATGGACTAATATTCTGAGCCCTTTTAGACTCATGGGTTGTGGAACTTAGTGCCTCATGAAAAGTCTTATCTATTTTTTGTTTTGGTTTATGCTAACAGAATGGTAATTAAATTGATGTTTTTGAATGAATCTATACACTACTAATCCTTTAGTTCAATTTAAATTTGTAAGACAATGTTGGTGTTGCATTTGGGGATGACTATAGAGCTATTTAGTATATTTGATGTTCATGAAGAGAGTCTGATGAAGATGGTTTTTTCATACATTATGAACTATATATATCTTTATTTTGATTAAGTGCTTTGGATTATGATGATGGTAACAATTCTAGGACTTTGTATTGATTAATATTTTGATCAATGTGTTATTATGGATACTTGATTAATACTTTGAACAATGTATTAAATATTAAAATTAGTTTATATTATTGCTTGAAATTTTATGTTATATAAATGACAAAGGATATATATTCGGAAATTAAAATTCTATAAAAATAATATATAAAATAAATAGCATTAAAAATTTTTAAAAAATTGAAGCATTTTTAATATTTTACCAAATTTAAGAGTAACAAATGATACTTTTACAATTGTTAAACGTGTAATCATTATAGAAGGTTAAAAAAAATAGCAAGAATGGCATAAAGGAACGCTTTACAAGTGTACCCATAAGGTTGACATAAGGGAATACTTTACAAGTGTACTCATAAAGTTTGACATAAAGGAACACTTTATAAGTGTACCTATAGGTTTTAATATAAAGGAACGTTTTACAAGTATACCCATAGGGTTTGACATAAAGGAATGCTTTTTAAATGTTGCCAAAGGAGCAACACTTTATAAGCGTACGCATAAGGTGAAGGACATAAGTGATGCCTTTGTACCCATCAAAGGCTACACTTTTGAGCATTGTGGCATTTGATGCTGAAAAAGTGTGGCCTTAGATAATAGGCTATGCTCGAATAGGCCATCACTCTGAAAGCGTTGCCTTAGGGCCAAAAAGCGTAGCTTTTATCAAAGGCAACACTTCAGTATGCTTTAGAGTACACTTTTGAAGGGTTACCATAGGCCAATTTTGTTGTAGTAACTAGGAGAACGTTTTGGTACCCACTTCATCTTGGGTCCTTGAATGTTAGTATTAGGGCCTTTAAGATCTTTAGGAACTAATATCATACTATTTCTTATATATGGATTTCTTTTATAATTGCATAAATGAAAAATATGTCTTAAATGACCACAAAAATTGCAAACAATTGATTTCAATAATGGCTTGGTCCTTTGAAGATCATCTTTGAAAAACTTAAGTCTTTTGTTGTTATTAAATTCTAAACTATTTTTGTCATAAGCCTTGCTTGAGTTTTCATGTGGAGTGAAATTAGTTTTTTTCTCATTAACAATAATGGAATGTAAGCAATTAGAATCTTAGCTTTGGAAAATTTGAAAGATAAGTCCCCAACTTAATTTTCTAAATTAACGCATTTTTCACAAGTAGTTGATGTTTCACATTTCAAAGACATTTTCTCATCAAGAAAGGCAATTTCATTTTTAAAAGTCTCAGTTTTGTTTTCAATGGAGGAAATGTTTTTCAAACAAGATAAGTTTTTCTTTTCTAAATTTAACAAACCATCATACAATTCATCATATGCACATTGTAGCTCATCATAGGAAGGACTATAATCTAGTTTAGTATTATTTACCTCAAAATCCTTTTTATCCATATAGGAAGGAGTCTCGATTTCTAGCATACTTGGCTCTTTAAGGGAATCATCATCTTCCTCAATGTTGTCCATTAAATATTCAAGAACATCTTCCTTTTCAATTCTGTTTTGCTTTGCCTCTTCTTCAAATTGAGGACCATCATCACCAAGAGACATTTGACTCCCTTCAATAGTTTGAACATCTTTTTGGGGATATTTTTCATGACAAGCTTCCTTCAATGACTTTTGCTCTTCTTTCTTTCTATATACAACTTTATACACAAAATCATTATTTGCAATATAAAGGGAATCAAGGGTGTCCTAAATTTCTTTAACACTAGAGTAATTCTTAATTTTAGCATAAGCATCATCATTCAAACTACTTCTCAATATTTGCATTGTTCTAATATTCAAGGAAAAACATTTCTTGTCATAAGCATTCCAAGTTTGTTTTGATTTGCAAGTAAATCAATCAAGAACAATATCCCACAAATCAAGATCAATAGATTGCATATAAAATTCTATTCTAGCTTTCCAATAAATAAAATGCACACCATCAAAGAATGGTGGTTTATTAATTTCAAAACCTTCCATTTTCAAAAACTTTCAATGGTTGCCAACAAATAAGGATCTTTAACTCTAAGTGGTTAAGCTTTTAACAGAGCATGAAGCTTTGATACCACTTGTTAGTCATGGCAACCATCAGCCATAAATCACTTGTGGCTTACATCCAGTCTCTAAGCTTAACTTGAGATTTTCTTCACTATCTCCTAGACTTCATAGGTGCTAGGAAAACCTTTGTAAAAGCAAAAGTACTCATCACATCTTGGGATACCTCACCCTTGTGCTAGAGCCTCCAAATCTTCAAGCTCCACAGATGCTTGAAAAGCTTTTACATTCAAGAGTACTCACAACACCTTTGGGATACCTCACCCTTTGTGTTTCAGCCTCACTACAAGGGATACTTCACATTTTTCTCTCTTGAGGGATACTTCACATTTTTCTCTCTTGAGAGATACTTCACATTTTTCTCTCTTGAGGGATACTTCACATTTTTCTCTCTTGAGGGATACTTCACCCTCTTACAATGATTTTAAGATGAAGAGAAAAATTAGAAACTCTCACAAGAGTAGATATACAACTTGAAGAACAAAGGAATATAACGATTTTGCAATAAAGAGCTCAAAATATAATTTTGATGATTCAAGGATCAAATCAAGTGTTCTAGAGTTGTAAAAGTTTCAATCTATACTTATTTATAGAGCCCAAGTGATAAATTAGTTGTTTATAGTGTTTATAAATGATTTCTTATGAAAACTAGTCATTTTATAGTCATTGGGAGAGTTTCTGACATGTCATATTTGAATAATCACGTGTTTATTCAAATAAGTCACACTCTAGTTTCGAACACTAACTTTAAATGATCATAACTTCTTCATCTCTCATCCGTTTTAAGCAAATGACTACTCATTAGAATGATCTCTGAATCTATTTTCATATGAAACAAGTTTCAAAATAAAATTCAAAGTATTTTGAAAGTTATTATCAAAATAGTAACCAAAGGTCAGCTTTTCAAAACTTAAACTTGACTATTTTTTCTAGTTTTGAACTACCACAATGACTAACTTTTCAAAACATGTTTGTTAGGCATTTTAGTATGCAAGAACCATTTGTAAAGATTTAAAAATATATTTAAGCTATTTTCTTGTAAAACATATATCTTTACATAGGAGAAAGCCTAAAAGGAAAAATATTTCAATTCTAATCTTTAGGTTTCTTGATGTAATACAAGCTTCCAAAAAAATTATTCTCTTCAAATCTTGAAAATTCTTGGAACATATTATCATTCTCATTATTCTTGAGTTGAACATAATTGTGATCTTTTGTTTTCTTGTTGCAATACTCATTCTTGGTACTTGTACTATTCTACAAAATATTACTTACTTAAAACAAACATAGTTAATCCAAATTTATAATCCAATATCTTCATATGCATGATTCATAAATGTATAACTTTAGTTATTCTAACATGCATATAAGAATTTCATAGACACGTCCAAATAAGATATTTATCAATTACTAATAGATATACTTTATATAGGATGTAACAAAGAGCACTTTACACATTTTATTTAAATTGAGTCAAATTTAATATTAATTCATTATAATTTATATAAAGCATTATTGGATATATTATATAAAAAATGTTACACATATCTCATTACATGATTATTAAGTGAAATATAATTAAATAAAGTACATATTCATACATGATACAATATATCTTGTTAAGCATATTTATGTAACATGATCAATATCTTTTATAATACATTTATCATCATCAAAACTTAACATATTAAACCATTATGGTAAAAACAATTCTACATTTTTTTGGTTCGGTAAATCCCATTGATATGTCATGTATTTCTAGTAGCATTAATATACCAATATTATAAAATAAGCTCACTTTCACTATTAACGTTTACTTTGTATCCCTTTAGCCACTCTAGATTTTAAATTAGATTAACTTTGACTACTCAACATAACAATATGATAACATGATTTTCACATGCAATTTTAACAATTTAAACAAGTTTTAAAATTCGAAATAAATGCCATAAACATGTTTCAAAAATCATACTGAAGTGTTTGAATAGCAAGGAGACCAAGATCAATGTGTTTTACAAAAAATTAAAATCTTGTTTATCATGTTAAAATTGCATATAATAGTTATGTCATTGTTTTTTCTCCAAGTTTATGGTTTTGTTAAATGATCAAAGTGAACATATTTAAAATCTTGAGTGATTAAAGTGATACAAAGTGAATATTAATGGCCAAAGCTAATTTACTTTATTATCTTAAGCGACTAAAGTGACACAAAATAAACATTAATGGTTAAAGTGTTATTAAATAAAAACATTGGTCGGTAAAGTGTCTTTTTCCATCGAATATTTCGCCACACATTTGAATCCAAACTTAAAGCTATCAAATTGATCTAACTCGTCACTACCAAAAAATAATAATAATTCGGATTGGGTTGGTTTATTTTTCACACGGGTTGAGAAAGCATCAATCTGACTCGCTTTACGTGAATTGGTGAATAAAACAAATTAGCTCACGACAAAGTAATTGATAAATAAATAAATACAAAACCATAATAATTTAACTAATAACCACCAATTTAGTTTCAAATTATAATAACCATCATCAAAGTGAGTTGCCACTCGTGGGGACTAAACAATAAGCCGAGCCGAGTTAAATTGCTTTAAACATGGGTTGAGTATTGGAAAAAAACGACCAAAATTATTTGCGTGCTAAAAATATTTTCAACCTGAGTTGCACAGAAAATCTAACTATACGATAAATTAATTTAACCAATAATTTACATGCAGTTAATTACAAATTTAAACAAAAAAAAGTTGATTAACATAAATTATTAATTAAATCACTTTATTATATGATTAAATTTCTTATGCAACCTAAAATAAAAATTTACATCATTTCTCCTTGAAATTTTTGCAACTCAAACCACTATTTTAGTGAGTTGAACCACATGTTTTTTTCTTTCTAAAGTGAGTGAGCCAGATTAACTGTGAATGTTGATATGTGTAAAATACACTAAGAGTAAGTACACTCTATCGCAAAGTAATATAAGACTTGAGTTTCAGTTGTCAATCCCACGAGAAATAAGAAGTAATTATTAAATTCGTTAAACCCTTGGTTATTTAAACAATCAGAAGTGTAAGAATAAACTCAAAATAAAATCAAACCACAAATAAAGAAGAAAGATGAACAATCAAATAATATAGAGATAAATCAATTAGAGAAAAATTAGGCACAAGGTTCATTTGAATCCAATTAATCAGATTTTCATTCATTTATGATATAAGGTAATTCTCTTACCAATATTCTTTTAATTGCTATTGAATCCCAATGGTCATGGATAAACATTATTTTATTCCTAAATTAAATAACTTATTTAGTCATTTAGTTGAATTAACTAGGAATGCATTAAAATTCAAGAGATGAACTAACATAACTGTCAATTCGATTGATAGAATAAATTGATATTTGGTCATTCATCAATTTAATCTTAGGTTTATTATATAAGTACACTCATTGGATGCGAATGGTTACCAATCAAACAATGAATTAAAATATGTCAAAAGTGATCAAGTCTTGACAAGGATTCAAATAATACAATAAACCCAAAAGAAATTACCTTAATCAAATCTGAATTGAAAATCAATTAATTAGGAAAACAAGATCCCCCATAGCCCTAGCTATGGGATTAGTTACTCATGTTCAATAACAAACTCATATCACATTACAAATTCATGGAAAGAAAAATCAAAACCCCTTTTACGGAGATTGTGATCTTCAAGCCTTCAAGAATGTCGTCCTCTCTTCGTGGCCGTCCCCCAAATATTCCCTGCAATTCTCTCTTCTAAATTATCTCTCTAAAGTCAATCGTATTTCTCTCTAAATTTCTGTTGGATCATTTGAACCATAGAGAGCTCCATTTTATAAAAAAGTTGATAGTTTTTCGTATCTAACTTGCACGATTTTTCTCACCTTTCATATAACCAAATTTTCCCTAGATCTCAATAGATAATTTGTAGGATTTTTTGGTATCTTTTCAATGCCGCAAATGGCGCCTCGATCAGATCTTTGTAACCCAAGATATGGCTCAATTAATGAGGAATGATTACGATAGTGCGGGAATTCGAATCAAATCACTTTGAGAATCTTTATCCAATCTTCAATATTAATGGCAGCTTAATTATAGAAAGTTGTCAACATGAGATTTGTAGATATCTTTTGTAGCTTTAAAATGCCACCAGAATAAGGTAAATAGCATATTTATAGATAAAGTTATCCCAAATTCACTAAGACAAGTTTAATAGTGATACTTTTCTTAATTAATCTTTGACCAAATCTTTTGTTTCCTATTTCTTTTTATTGAATCCATATAAATTATGAAACAATATCTCACTCAAATTAAGAAACTCTTTGAGATCCTTGTATTAAACATAGAGATACTTAGTCATCAAGTAGAGATTGTTTGCACTCCAATTAAGAATCTAACCTGATCATTCTTTAAATTCCTACAAAACACAATAAAAATGCATTTAATTTAGTGGGCCCAAAATTCACTCAATATCATAAAAAAAATAGTATAATTCTTATTTCAAAATATTCAAATCCTTCAAATATTTATTTTTAGGAATTTCTTATTTTTACACAAAATCTGATGTTTTATCCTAAAAATTCAAATGATCCTAGGTGAAAAGATAATTATTTAAAAATAAATAAAAAGTAAATAAAAATTAATTAAAAATCCTAATAAATAAACCCAAAAGATGAGTGTATTTTACACTCATCAAATACCCCCAAACTTGAACAATTGCTTATCCTCAAGCAAAGATTATGAATAAAAAACAAGATTAAACTCAACATCCAAAAACATGAATGAAGAAAAATTCTACAATTTAAGAATTCAATCAAGTCATCCCATCCAGTAAAATAATTTAGCACTTAAAACAATTAGAGATTTGAGTCTAGCTTACATCTTTTCTCCTTACTAACCAATTGAGCTCACTCAACTTTCCATCACTTAAATGTTTAAGGACAAAGAGATCACTCTAATTTCTCTTAACAAATGCATTACTGTAGGCTTGGTTATCAATCTCATTTCCACTTCCAAGTTCACATACATAACAAGAATCAAAAGGACTTCCTTTAGTTGTAACGGGGCCAAGGGTATAATGAAAGGTAGGAAAAAGATAAATAAGGATAAAGAATGTTCATGGATAAATTAATACAAAATAGAACCTGGTTGAAAAGATGATAAATAGAGCATAATGTACAAGGGTATAACAAATTATCACTTTCAACTCAATATTCTCATTATTCTTCACCAATAATCCTTTTCTTTCTTTTTTTTTTTCCATTTTTTCTTCTTTTCTCCTTTCAACACTTGAAGACAAAAGCAACCTTTCAAGACCTTTCAATTAACACATTAATTACTCCATTATTCAAAAATCAATGCATCTAACCTGATTATTCAATTAGATATCCAAAGAAATCAATTTCTGGCTCAAATGGGACAACGAAGGAATTATTTTCTCAATGCAACTCTGGAAGTCAAGAAAGAATTAAGCCTAATTACCTTAATCATATTCAAGTCTGTATGTGAATCATTAAAGTCTCAACAAGATATCAAAGTAAGTTCTAGCGCATATTAATCAAGAGAAATCTCACTCTAGAAGAAAAAAAATAGGATTTTGTTTATGAAAAATCCAATCATTAAAGCTCAAAACTCACTTTTTAGCTAAGTTAATATAGAGGACAAATGCAAGTAGACATGACTAATTTTCAATGCTAAATTTCACTTTACTAAATTGAAAAAGATTGCTTTGCACAATATCAACTCATGATAAATGGATTCCCCTTTAAAACATATCTCTATTAGCACAGTATTAATTCAAGTAATTAATACACAATTCTTACTCAATTACTAGCAATGCTCAAGTGTTCACTGATTTCACAAAAAAATTCACAAAAAAATTTAAGAGTACCCCCCACACTTAAGATAAACATTGTCCTCAATGTAGAAAAATAAAATAAAAATAATAGAACAGAGAATAATGAAACTTCCCTAAAAATTAAACACAAGATCACGAAGGAGGTGAGGGAGATAGAGCCTAGGGGAGGCGTGTAGCCATGAGCTCAAACATCTGGTTCAACTGAGTAGCAACATGTTGTCGAAAACTGCACAAGGAAAACAAAAAGTGATAAGACGAATTTTTTATTATGGGAAAAACAAATTAAAAACTGAAAAATAAAATGCAAGAACTAAAAGTACTATGAGAAAGGATAAAAACACAGGTTGCCTCCTATGAAGTGCTTGTTTAATGTCATTAGCTCAACGTTGTCTTTTGCTCTAGTAAATCAAGGTGGCTTAAAGTAACATAAATAAGAGGACACCTTTTTCTTTTCAAAACAGTGCTTCCTCCCTTCGTCAATGGCCTTAGGAATGCTTCTAACAACATTTTGAACTTGATAAGGACTTGGTTGTCCTAAAAGTGCCTTTGCATGAGAGATCTACTACGCTATGGTGGTTTCAGTTGATCAATAGATGAAAGACCAATTTGCAATGGAGCATTGATCATGGGAGGACCTTTATTTGTTTCAGCAGCTTGAGTTTTAGGAAGGTCAATGTCAACATTGTATGATGGTAAATGGTCTTTGATAGCTAAGGCTTCCTACTTCTTAGCTTGAACGATATTGATAGGGGCATGGATATTTGACATATGGGAAGATTTAGCCTCCCTGAAGACATTGATGGTCACATAATCTCCATCCACTCTCAAGATGAGCTCACCTTGAGGTAAAACAATCACGGCTCTTGAAGTTGCCAAAAATGGTCTTCAAAGAACAAGAGGAATATCAGTGTCCTCTTCCATATCCAGCACCACAAAATCAACTGAAAAAAAAATTGTCCTCCTTCACCAAAACATCATCCACCACACCGCAAGGGTAAGTGATGGATCTATTCACCAGCTATAGTGAAATGTTAGTAGGCTTTGGTTCTTGCATTCCCAATTTCTTAAATACAAGTAAAGGCATCAAATTAATACTAGCACCTAAATCACATAATGTTTTCTCAAAAGAAGAGTTACTAATACAACACGAAATATTGAAACTCCTTGGATCTTTTAACTTCAGTGGCAGTTTCTTCAAGAAAATGGCAGAGCACTCCTTATTTAACCTTACTGTTTCAAATTCCTCAAGCTTGCATTTTCTTGTAAGTATTTCCTTTAAGAATTTTGCATACTTGGGCATTTGGGAGATGGCTTCAACTAATGAAATTTTAATGTGTAATTTCTTTAACATCTCCAAGAAATTGGCAAATTACTTGTCTTCCTGAGTGTTCTTGAGCCTCTGAGGGAATGAGATCTTAGTAAATGGTGATGGTTCATATATTATGTTCTACTCATGATCCTTCTTCACTCTCCGCCACTTTTGTTGTTCTTTCTCAACCTCTCCTTCTTTATTGCCATCTTGAATTGAGACATCTTTAGTAAGAACATCATTTTTATTTTTCTCAATTCCTGACGAGCTAGGTGCTTCATTCATCTGTCCTTCCAAAGTCTTGCCACTTCTCAGGGTAATTGCATTGGCATGTTCCTTCGGATTAGGCTCGGTAGCGCTAGGCAATGTCCCTGGTGCCCTTTCTGACATTAATGTAGCCAACTGACTAATTTGAGTTTCCATGCTCTTCATTTTGGCTGTAGAAATAAGTTTGACCTAATGGTTTAATATGTTAAGTTTTGATGATGACAAATACAAGACAAAAAGAATTATGATTATGCTACATAGATATGCTTAATAGATGCTTATGCTACATAGATGTGTTTAATAGATTATATTGGATCATGCATGATCATATACTCCACCTTGATATATTTCATATAAGAATCATACATATTCTTTATAGCATCTTTTATAGGATATATCCAATAATATGTTATATGAGTTGTACTAAATTAATATTGGATTTGACTCAATTTAAATGAAAACTCTTTGTTGCATCCTATATAGAGCATATCTATTAGTAATCGATAAATCTCTTATTTGGATGTGTTAATGAAAGTCTTATATGCATATTAGACAAACTAAAGTTATACATTTATGAATCATGCATATGAAGATAATGAATTATGAATTTGGACTAACTATGTTTATTTAAGTGAGCAATACTTTGTAGGATAGTCTAAGTGTCATGAGTCAGCATTGCAACAAGAAAGTAAAAGATCATATTTATGCTCAACTTAAGAAGAATGAGGATGATAAGATGTTCCAAGAATTTGAAAGATTTGAAGAGAAGATTTTTTTTTTTGGAAGCTTGGATTACATCAAGAAGCTTAAGGACTAGAATTGATATATTTTTCTTTTAGGCTTTCTCCTATGTAAAGATAGAGGTTTTATAAGAAAAGAGCTCAAATATATTTTTAAATATTTACAAATGGTTCTTACACACTAAAATGCCCAAGAAATATGTTTTGAAAAGCTAGTCATGATAGCAGTTCAAAACTATGAAAAATAGTCAAGATTGAGTTTTGAAAAGCTAACCTTTGGTTACTCTTTTGATCATAACTTTCAAAATACTTTGGTTTTTATTCTTAAACTTGTTGCATATGAAAATAGATTCAAAGATCTTTCCAAAGCGCGGTCATTTGCTTTAAACGAATAAGAAATGAAGAAGTTATGACCATTTAAAGTCAGTTTTCAAAACTAGAATACACGTAATCGATTACATAAGTCATATAATCAATTACAACTCTGGCAGAGGCCATGTAATTGATTACATGAGCCTTGTAATCGATTACACCATGCCCAGAAACGTTTCCAATGGCTATAAACGGATAATTTTCATAAAAAATTATTTTTAAATACTACCAACAACTATTTTATCAATTGGGCTCTATATAAATGATATTTGAAGCTTTTACAACTCTTGAACACTTGATTTGATTCTTGAATCATCAAAATCATATTTTGAGCTCTTTATTGCAAGATCATTCTATTCCTTTGTTCTTCAAGTTGTATATCTACTCTTGTAAGAGTTTATAATCTTTCTTTTCATCTTGAAATCATTGTAAAAGGGTGAGGTATCCCTCAAGAGAGAAAAAGGTGAGGTATCCCTTGTAGTGAGGCTCAAACACAAAGGGTGAGGTATCCCAAATGTGTGGTAAGTGCTCTATTGTTTAAAAGTTTTTTCAAGCACCTGTGAAGCTTGAAGAGTTGGAGGCTCTAGCACAAGGGCGAGGTATCCCAAAGTGTGAAGAGTGCTCTTATTTGTACAAAGGTTTTCCTAGCACCCGTGAAGTCTAGGAGATAGTGAAGAAAATCTCAAGTTAAGCTTAGAGACTTGATGTAGGCCACAAGTAAGCACTGGATGCGTGGGCTGACATGTTATTTTAATTATAAATAAGAAAGTTTCTCCAAATTGAACACGCACTTACACACTCGGACATAATGCAGTAACCGTCAAGAGGCACAAACCCTATTGTGGTATGGGCGCAATTAGGCTTGAAGATTAAGAATTTTCTTCAACCTTTCCACCTTTCTACAATGGAGTTTGTCATATTCTACCCTTTGTGTTCTTCTTTTTTCATGTATAACTAAACCTCTTTTGTTAGGGGGATGATGAATCTTGATATTATGGGTTTAATTTATGTTTCTATTTCATGATTTACGTGTTTATCTTTATTCTTAATACTTTTCTAAACCTGATCAATTTGGGAATGATCTTTTGGGTTAATGTATAATTTAGAAAAATTTGCATGAACCTAGAACATGTGATAAACACCATAATTTTGCAATCGCTAGGAAAATACGTTGTGGGTTATATGGTCTTTTCTTTAATTCACTCGTTCTTGATAATGCCTTTCTATTTGGGATTAGACTAAGGGATTAGTTAATTCCAAACAGTGTAAGAGGATTGATATACAAAGAGATTGAGTATTAATTAATTTTAGGAATTGACCATAAATCATTGAAATAGAACATAGTTAAACCAATATTTGAATATGTATTTAAAGAGTTCAAGTGAAGTCTGAACTCTAACACTTTCCCATCATTGTTTTCAACCCTTTCTTATTTTAATTGTTTTCCTTTAATTGTTTTATGCTTACTTTTGCAAACTCTTGCCTTTTGAAGTAGCCTAGATAGTGTTAGTTTAATGAACTTGGTAATTGGAAATATAATCCTCGTGGGACGATGCTCTTTTCACTACTTTATTACTTGTTATGATTCGGTACACTTGCTGATTTTTCACATCATTCTTGGCAGAAGCTTTCACAATTTATACAGGGTTTTGTCTCATCTTTTCAATGTCACCGGTTTCATCCCATTACGACTCCTACAGCCCAAGATAAGTCCCAATCTTTGCAAATTACTCAAGTTCCAGTGACAACACCTCTTTTCTAACTTCCAGGCCCAATATGACCAACTAGACATCTGATTCAGCTCTGTAGCTCTCATCAAAGTTGTAGATCTTCCTCTTAGCTTTCCTACAAGGTAAAGTTCATAATTGTTAGATGTCTATAACTCAAGTTATACTTGAAATATAGAAATAGTATAAAATTGCCACAATGCTGAAAAATACAACTAAACCAAATTTGAATCCAAACTTATAAATGGTGGCCAAAATTAATTGATTAAGCACAAAAGATGTCTAAAAATATGAATATGAGGGTACAAAAACATGAACTTTTGGAAGTTCATCACTCATTAAGTTGCTTCATTCTCCTGCTATTGCTATGGTTGTGGATTGTTACTTAATCTTTCTAATATCATGTTCGTGATTACCGCTTACTCACGCATAGTAGTTAATATTTCCTTTTGTTCCTTATCAAATCTATCATATTTTCATTGGCAGTTGTCCTGCCTCCACATGTTCGCCTATGCCATAGTCTCCTATACACACAAAACTATAAATATCGAGTTGATCAGGCTCAATACCATGTATCAGTGCAATAGTTAACTATAAACATATGATAGGTCGTTATGCAATTCTACCTATGCATGCATAACAAAGCATAGCTAGTTTCATACTCTGGCTCAACATGATGAACTGCTCTGATACCATAAATGTAATGTCCTTAATATCATTACTAATAATGTAATGCGGATTTTACATATTAGTAAATAAAAATTAAGCACGTCACGTACAAAATTAAAAAATTTAAAATTTAAAATTTTAATTTAGTTAATATACCAAAAGTGTAAGCCTGTCGCGGAATAATATAATGTTTATATTAAAAAGGACAATTTACAAGAGTACAATGTACTTTTACAGTACGATAATGTACATAAACTTTTACAATATATTAATTACATAATACAAACTATAAAACAACAACTAAAATATTCTACGTCTTCTGTTTTGGTCTCCATGCTGAGGATCTTGATGTGTGGATAAAATACACACATATTGTGCTTGATTTGAGGTGAATTTAGGTGTGCTTTGATTGATTTATGTTGAAATTTATCCCACATTTAATCTATTTATCCTTGGTATCTCATGATTGGTTTTTCTCTATGTTTTTAGGTCCAAAAGAGATGTTTTGACATGGTTCTATAAAGCTTTGGATGGATCCATTGCAATAAAGTTGAGCTCAGAATTTATATGACTAAGATTCGCAGAGAACGATCATTATTTTACTACTTGTATGATCCATGCGCTTGTGGAAAATTGAAAACTAGTTTTTGGTGTAACACCCCAAAATTTGTTATTTCTCAGTAATGACTGAATTGTACTGTTTTGTGATTTATGTGTGTTGTAAATTTATTTTGACTATTCTGTGACTGTTTTTTATCGTTGTGTGTGATTTACTCTGAGCCAGGAAAATAATAATTTTCGGGCCAGGAAAAATCTTCGCTAATTTATTTAGAGCCGGGGGAGCTTACTAAACCCGAATCCAAGAGATACGTGTCTCGTTCTTTTAATTTTTAGAATTTATTTGTGAAATAAAAATATTTTATATTTTATTATCTGTTGGATAATACCTACTGACTTGTGAGTAGTAGCTTCTACCCATTGGACAATAGACCCGGAAAAGTCTTTGTGACTCACAAAGTGGTGAACCAATGAGATTAAGTCAATATAAATGGCTTGAATTTCTAAGCCAATGAGATGTGGTCAACAATAATGGCTAGTCTAGTTAGCCATGCAACTAAGTAATCTAACTAAGTTAGCCTAAAGCCTATGTAGTAACTAAATGGAGCAAACTTAGTTTGTTACTCATTAGGGCTCCACACTTTTATGGAGGTTCTAGTACCTTCTAGAATTCATGATTCACCTAGGTAACTAAATGGTTAGCTATGAAACAAATTGAATCAACTAAGTTAGCTTAAGTTAGTTAGGAACTAATTGAATCAAAAACCTAGTTACCTTTTCTCCATGAGTCACATGGCCACCTTGGTGTTCTAGGAGGTTCATGAATAACTTAATCATCTAATGTGACCATTGCATGACAACTTCATGACATAAACCATGTGCCTTTGTTTCTATCTTGTTTAACAAGCTTAACTCTCCTATCCATGCACCTACACGACCAAGCACATGTTTAGTAGGGTATTCACTTAAGTTTATCACCTTTATGTCATAAGCTTTCTATCCATTCTCATTTCTTCCTAACTTAGCCAAAAACTCCATTTCTCCCCACCTTTGAAGCTCTTGGCCTCCACATCCAACACCAACATACAATCTTCTATAATTTCATCCAACACCATTTTCTTAACCTAGACAAGATTCTAAACACCTTTCATGTTGTAAGTTTCACCTAGTTCATCCATCTAGTACTTGGAAATCAAGCTTGAGTTTTTTACTCTTAAAGATAAAAGCCTTGTTTCTTGATTCAAAGTTTAGTTCTTGAGTTTCTAAGCCATGATTGATCCATGGTTTCTCTTTTTCAAGCTTAGTTTATGACTTTGTGTTGGTTTAAGCTTGTTAGGGTTTTCTTTGGAGGCTACACGAAATCTTTGGAGAAAGCAACTAAGAGGATTTTGTCTTCCTTGAGGTAAGAGGGAGATTAACCTCATCAACCAAGTGTTGGTGGTGAGGGAATGACTTGTTTGTGGTGAAAAATTTATAAGGATTTATTCACTTGTGTGGTTTAAGCTTGCTTTGTTTGCGATGATTTTTGGTTGGTATGCTTTATTGGCTTTGATTATATGCTTAAGTATGTGAATATGGAAGCATGTTGATTCTTGATTATGGCATGATATGAAATATATGATGAGAATGAGTATGAAGGTTCCAATGAACCCATGGAGGCTCACGACCTCAACACCACAAAGAGAGCAAAACATTCTAAATTATTTTCTTAATCATGGATTAAGTGATTTAATGATGAGAAATTGGATTAAGGGTTTTTACAAAGAATTATGTGATAGAAAATGATTAAATATGATGTATGAAGCATAGAGGGGATATTAGCCAACATACTTATTTTTTATGTACTAGATCCAAAATTATTTTACTAAGTGCAGATTTAGGTATTTAATTAACAAGAAATTAATTTAATAGGTTTTTATACATAAAAGGAAGTAAACTAATTTTAGAATAAGTTTAGTATAATTTTGTGAGAAATAATGGAAAATACTACTTAAAGATTTTTTAGTAGTAGAATATGGTAAATAAAGCCAAAATATTTGCTTTATGTGAAAAGTTTAAAAAATAAGTTTAGAAAGCTAAGAAATATTTTATGCGATTGAAAAATATTAGAAAAACCTTACACGTTTTCAAAACAATGATTTTTAAGCTACTTGACAGAGAAAATGATTTAAAATCGCAATGTGATTAAGAAAATATTTAAAAATCTCTATGCAATTTAGAAAACGTTTAAAAATATTTTCGCGATTGTAAAAACATTGGAAAATGTTTACGCGATTTGAAAACGTAAGAAAAATGCTCCGCAATTGTGAAAACACGATAAAATATGTACGCGATTAGAAATAATAGCAGTTTGCTGTTGGGTTGTTGTGGTGGGCCCAGTTGTGTTGGAAAGTGATACCGCCAAGAGATGGCGTGTGTATGTGAAATACTGTGAAAATGATGTTTGAATGTGTTTTTGAATCATACATCATGCATAAAAAAGCGTGTCAACTTATTTGGTTAAGGCAAGTTTGCCTAGGAGATTGAATTTACACCTTCGTGCGGGTGAGAATTGTGTAGTTACGATCTTCAGTGATCTTGGAGACGTCAGGGTGTGGAATATCATATGTGATCAGTTGGTAGCACCTCTGTGTTGTGGTATCCTATGCAAACACACCAACGGTCTTGACAAAGTTGCTACTCTTTTCGTGATTGGTTGAGAGTGTCTTGTATTAGCCATGTTGCGCACCATGATATGATATATTGGCACATGATTTGAGGCTAACGATATACAAACATGCAGTCCATATCTTTCTCTCCGAAATTGTGATTAGCTCCATAGAGTAGGAATTAGTCTGTGTACATATGCATAGTTGGTTTGCATATTGATGTGATACTTCTATTATACAATATGTTACCTTTAATGTGATAACATGATTCAATGTGTTAATATTGCATGTGTATATCTACTATCATTTTCTATACTGCCTCATTGGTATTGATGTAGGGGATTTCACCTCTTTACTGTGTTATATTTGTTTTGTTGTATATATTTGATGAAAACTGAGGAAACGAGGAAGCTGGTAATTCTGTTTACCACCAGTGACAATTTTTCTGTGCTTGTTGATATGGCGACAGGGTGCCAAGTTTTGGGTTTTGTATGAGTTTAGTTCCATGGTAGGACTGATGCTTGGAGGTTTGACTTAGACAATGAGCGGTTTGTATATACCGGGGACTTGACGATGAACCTTAGTGGGACACGCGATGGAGTTCCAATCATGTTAATGAATGTTTTAGTTCGTTTAGAGTTTTCGATGCCTATTCGAGAACTTTGGGGTGGTAGTATCTATACCCCACAAGAGGATTCTATGGTGTTGTCCGCTAAGATGCTAGCTCGGCATGTGATGTATCCGCCAAGGTTCTTTAGTGATGATACTAAGGAGAGGATACTTCCGAGGGCCCTAATCCTTAGTCTAGTTTTTAGAGGTTATAGTTTAGTATTTTATGTTTTGTCATGTGTATTGTATATCTTATCTTTTGGGAGTAAGTGTGTATTTATGTAAATTATTTGTAAACAATGTTTCAATATGTATGTAAATTATGGCGAGTTTATTTTCAGTTACATTTTGTGTTTATGATTTTTATTTATTTTCAGTTATTCTGCAAACAAATTTTCAAAATCAATGTTTTACAAGATTAATTCTTTTACAACTTGGGTAAGTTATATTAGGATTAGTCTTAAATGTTGTAACACCCTTGTGGGGATGTCACATATATAAAGAAAATAAAAGAAAGATAAATAAAATCTACCCAAGTTGTAAAACATTTATTACGTATTAATACGGGTTGTAAAATAATTCCTGTTAAACAGAATATTATTAAATAAAAAAAAACGCGGAAACATAAACTAAACAGAACATCATCACTCATAATATATATATGGTCCAAGTTATAAGTTATACAAATAATTTACAACTATATCTACAAATATTTAAACAGAAACAGTAAATAAAACAGTAGAACAGTCACTTCAACCATACGCAGACGCACCCAAAACACACATCATGAATATTTAACCCTCTGAAGGATCACTCTCAAGAAACTCATCAGAAGATAAATATCCAGGATGTCTCGACTCTCGGCGGTAACGGGACCGCGCAGTCGACACGATACTTATCTCACTAGGCTCAGTGGATACACCACCCCAATGACGCCTAAGAGATAAAGGTAACTCTAAGTGCAGAAACACAGTAGTCGTCATCACTGGCTCTTCATCAAACCTATGTCGTAGGGACACAGTCAGCCGTCCCACATATGTCACTGAGTCTCTATCTCCCCTCAGATGCCAAGCTAACGATCCACCGTGAAACTCGAGTGTCACAAAACCCAAAAATCCTGGCACCGCCATACCCAAACAAATCAGTCCAATGGATATGGATGATCAGATGGTTCTTGGTCGTCGTACTGATCTTCAGCTTGCTGCTCCTCTTCCTCCTCAGGATACAAAATCTCAAGAGGCTGTTCCTCTTCCTCAAACTCTTTACCACGTAAATAAATATACAGAAAACACATACAATAAAGAGGTAAGACAATCTAAAATCATCACAAACATGGCAAATAAGAAAACGACAAACAACAGATATACAGTTCATGCAATATGAAAAGCTATAACAGTAATTTAATAACAGAAGAATGTAGAGATTTAAATATCATAAGAACACATAATATCACAGATAAACTAATATCACAGATCGGATAAAATAAAATAATAAATAGACAATTTATCATAATAATAACCAGATAAAATAAACAGATGAAATAAAATAATGTTCAAGATATAATCATATGCAATATGACACGATCCTACTCCATGGAGCTAAACACATATAGATATCAGAGAGAGAATGACCCGCAAAATCTATTAGTACCATGGCTACCCAACCAAACTATTGCGCTATCACACGTTGCGTCTATAGCCCCACGTCACATGGAATCCATCATCCAAGGCGCGGTATAGTTCACGGTCTCACGTTGTGGCACTACAGAATGTACTATTAGACTTTACGAAATCTCGATTAAATATAGTGCGTGTCGAGTTCATTAGTGTGCTATCGATTACCACGGCCCAGCGAAGCAACCGACTGTCCATATATGGAGTCCCGTACGCTAACGTCTCCCAGTTCATAAAGACAATGAACCACACTACGTTTATCGCATCGACAACACGGTGTGATTCACCTCGTCAACCAATCCACCAAAAACTGGCATATCCTCAAATTACCAGGATATCCTCAAAGATAAAAAGATACAGTAAGTCCCACCGGACAAATACTGTTCCAAAGCTTGTACGGGTTCACCTCATAGCCCGACAGCAGAAAAAAAAAATACAGAATACCGTCATTGGTATAAAAATACAGTTGCGGTCAATCGCGTAGAAATTTTATCGCGTTTTCACAATCTTGTCATTTTTACAAACGTTTTTAAATCGTGTAAATTTATTTTTCTGTTTTTAAAATCGCATAGAGTTTTTAATACGTTTTCTCAATCGCGTAAGAGTTTTAAATCATTTTATGGTCCAAATCCCTTAAAATTACTGTTTAAATAAACAAAAAAATAATAAATAATACGTTTAAACTACGTAAAATATTTTCCATACCGTATACTGTCTTTTGGACATCTTTTCTATCTTATTTGCCCATTTTTACTAAAAATTGACAGTATTTTGTTTAGAAAATTATATTAATGGTTTCCTAATTTTACCGTAAAAATTCTATTTACTTAAATTTTAACCGTATAATTTAATCCTTTTGAAAACAACTAACATGCTTCAAAATTATAGCATGAGCTATATGTTAGAAATTTTCAAAAGTTACTGTATTTCATTTCTAACAGTAAAATCATTAGTTTTAATCCTTAAACTTAATTCTAATCAATTTGTTTCTTTAAAAGTCATTGTAATAAAATCATTTTAGCATTTATTACTTAACCTTAGTTGAAAACAATTCTATAAATCAAAACACATTTAAATTTGGCATTTTCGGCCGAAAATCATTCTATGCTTTATACTTCATTCCTAATTATTTCCATACATTTAATCTCTTTAAAAACTCTTGATCTAGTTTATTTTTATTAAATTATCTAGTCAATAGTTAGAAAATAAATTTGGATCAAAAGTATGTGGCATGTTGGCCAATTTTAACAAAGTCTTTGCATTTGATCTCCAAATTATTTTTCATCTTCTAAATCCATGTCAAATTTATTGTAGTACCTAAATTCATTAAATCATTATTTTAGAAAATGGTTTGGAATTGATTTTAGAAATCGTGGATCATTGGTTTGGCATGTTGGCCGAAATATACACTTTGTGTTACTTGATTTCTAAATTCGTTTTCCTTGATCTAAACAATTCTATCTCTTGTTAATTTTCCTAGGTTAATTAAATTATACTTTAGGAAAATAATGAGAACATTTTGGTTCTCCTTTTGGGTCAATGGCCGTGAGCCTTGGTGTTGTGTTCTTTGGAACACTCATGCAATCCTTATCATGTTATTCACATCCTATACATTATCATGCATTTCTAACACATACAAATTATCAAAGCTTGTAGACATGCAATTTAAAGCTTGTAGACATGCAACATCATACAAATTATTACAAACATCAAATAGGAAAGCTACTAACAACCACACAAACAAGCTATTAAACAAACACAAACAAGGAATCCTTATGGATTCTACAATCATAACAATCAAACTCCATCTTCTTACCACCACCCATGGATGATAAGATTAGTCTTCCTCTTACCTTAAATGAAGACAAAAATATTCTTTCACACCTCTTCTAGGTTTCGGTTTTCCTCCTTCAAAACCTAACAAACTTAAAAAAAATTCTACAAGTTACTAACCATAAAAGAGAGCTTAAACCATGAAGAAATCATGGCTTAGAACTTTGAAAAAGAGTTTAGAAATGGAAAACTAGAAATTTCACCTTCTAGGTAAAATTTTCCAAGTAGGTTTCCAAGCTTCAAATGGAAGATTTTGCAAGAACTCTCAACTAGAGATGTTCTTAGAATTGTGTTTAGGTTTAGAAAACTTGGTTGGATAAAATTTTGGGTGGTTGGATGGTATGGTTTTGTGTTTGGCCGAATGGAACTTCAAGAGAGCTTCAATGGTGTTTAGGGTTTTTGGAAGAGAGAGAAGAGAGAAAATGCTTGAAGGATGAAATGATTTTTGTCTTCCAAAGGCCAAATGGCCGTGAACTTCAAAGCCATGCAAGGTGTCATGGGTTTGGCTTCATCCAAGCCTTAGAATGAATCAAAGGTTAAGATTAAAACTTGGTTAGCAAGCTTGTTTCCTATTGGTTAGGTTTAGCATAGTCATCTAACCTAGTCACATGCTTAGTCACTAATTAACCTAGTCACCACACTTAGTCATCATGTTCTAGAGAATTCCTTCACTAATGATGCTTAATTAAGCTATTAAGTTAACTGTTTTAGCTAAACGTGGATCCCGCAAAATATTTCCGGGTCCATTACCATTTATTTGTACTGACTAATAAAATAATACACAAAATTATTTTATTAGACAGTTAAATCCTAAAAATTAAAAGATTAATTATCGTCTTATTCAGAATTGAGTTTAGTAAGATCCCCCAGTCTGAATAATTAAAACAAGATTTTCCCGACCCAGAAAAATATTATTTTCCTGTCCCGGAGCAAATCGCATAAAAAGTCCATATAAAATCACAGACAATAATATTAAGCATTGTAACATATAGAAAAATTAAAAACAGCACAATCGGGACGTAATAGTTATTTTTTTATTTTTCCCCACAACGAAGCAAATCATCCAAAACATTCAAATAAAATTATAGACAGTATTAATTGTCTGTATATCTCCCAGAAAAATTAAAACAGTAGCTTGAGAAAATTTTTATTTTACCGTCTCAAAGTAAATTACGTAAAACGATCAAATAAAATTTTAGCCTGTAAAACATATTTGTATTTCATACAGAAAAATAAGAAACAGCAAAATAGGGACATAACAGTCATTTACACAAAAGCTTGAAAAACAGCAAACAAAACATTCGGGACATTTTTCTAAAAATTGGGGTGTTACAACTCTCCCCAACAAATAAAAATTTTGTCCTCGAAATTCGCTGTACGTCAAAACAAATGAGGATACTGATCCCTCATTTTATCTTCCAGCTCTCAAGTAGCATTACCCGTCACATCATTCCATATGACCTTCACCAGTTCGATTATCTTCCCTCGAAGCTGCTTTACCTTTCTGTCCTCAATTCTAACAAGTAAAGTCTCGTAAGTCAAATTCTCCTTCAATTGTACTTCATCCGGTTGTATAACATACGTCGGATCTGGTATATACTTTCGTAACTGAGATACATGAAATACATCATGCAGATTAGATAGAAAAGGTGGCAAAGCAATCTGATACGCTACAGGACCTATACGTCGGATAATCTGATACGGTCCAATGAACTTAGGAGTAAGCTTCTTAGTCTTAATAACTCTTCCGACACCGGTCGTAGGAGTAACTCTTAGAAACACATGCTCACCCTCCTCAAACTCAAGAGGTCGTCTTCGTTTATCGGCATAACTTTTCTGTCTGCTTTGCATCGTTCTCATCTTCTCTTGTATCATCTTTACCTTCTCAATAGTCTGTTGTACAAGATCTAGTCCAACAGTCATGCTTTCCCCATCTTGCTACTAACATAACGGTGTTCGACATCGTCTTACATACAATGCCTCATAGGGTGCCATCCCTATGCTTGAGTGAAAACTATTGTTATAGGTGAATTCTATCAAAGATAAAAATTCATCCCAACTTCCTCGTTGCTCCAAAACACAAGCACGCAACAGATCCTCCAAAGACTGTATAGTTCTCTCTGTTTGACCATCAGTCTGCGGATGATATGCCGAACTCAGTCGCAACTTAGTTCCCATAACTTCTTGCAGACTTTGCCAAAACCTTGACGTAAACCTCGGATCTCGGTTAGAAACTATACATGTAGGTACACCATGTAATCTAACAATCTCACTGATGTACAACTGGGTTAATCTTTCCAACGAATACTTGATATTAATTGGTAAGAAATGAGCCGATTTAGTAAGTCTATCGACTATAACCCATATTGAATCATGACCTTTCCTCGTCTTCGACAAACCAGTAACGAAATCCATCGAAATACTATCCCATTTCCACTCTGGAATAGATAACGGTTGTAACATCCCAGCTGGTCTTTGATATTCCACTTTCACTTTCTGACAAACCAAACAAGACTTTATCCACATAACCTGTGAACATTACGAAACATTCGCCACTCGAACAAAGCACCACTTGAAATTTCCCCTTGCCTTTGTACCGCTTCACTCTTCGCTTTTGTTTTTAACAGGAGGTGCCTCACAATTCAAGTTTTCTTTTCCAACAATACTGTATCTGATACTTATGACATAATTTTGACTAAGAATATCCTTTCTTGCAATTGCAATACATAAAAGGACATTATAAAAATTTAGAAAGAAAAGGTAGAGAAACTATTGGAATTGTTACCAGACATGTCCAACAAAGAATTTGACATTGCCTAATTTTAAGAATAAGTTTTTCGTGACACCAAAGTTTTACTGGAACAATCTATAGCATATGATTAAAAAAATAACCAATCCATGTATAAGATTACATCTATCTCGCGAAAGAGGTAGACAGTTTGGATTAACAGAAAAGATTGTTTAAGGAACTGGATAATAATAATAATAGGGTTGGTAATAAAAACAGAAATAGATAAGTCAAAAGGTAACGAAGATATTGATAGCTCTAATCAACCCAAACAGTCAATTAGCCATAAAAGAATGGGTTAGACCATATGTACATCCCCGCATATTTTGCAATTGCGGCATAAGAAAGATATCATGAAGGCACAGAAATAAGAGATGATAGAATCATTCATACCACCGAACCTATCCAATAGAAAAATTGATGTGGTCCGATGAATTTAGAAGTGAACTTTTTAACTTGAACAATTCAACTGATAAGTCTAATAGAGCATGAATGGTTGGAAAAATACCCAATCGATATTTTTAAATTGCATCCGTTTTGAGAACAAAGCATACAAATTGAATCAACAGAAAAGATTCAATCATTTAATAGACTTAGGACGGTTTAAGCAACTCAAGTCCTCAACAACATGTTTTAACAATAGAAGTAGAAACAACCAGGTCAAAAGATAAAGAAGGCATAAACAACTCTAATTGACCTACACAATTGTATGCCATAAAGAAATAGGTTACTTTTGGAATTATACAGTATAGTTAAAGGATCACCTTTTGCGACACAACCTTCTTTAATTAGGTTTTTAATTTGAGATGCTTTTGCTCCACTTGAGGAATCGATACTCCATTCTACTTGAGATATCGAAGCACGTTCATTTCTGACAAATGACGTCGTCTTTTGGTGGAATATACTTTTCAGCAAAATATCTGGCATCCTATACTTGAAACATATGATTCTTTTGATTATACCGTCCCTCGTTAGATGATCTTCCCATATCTCCAACACTTTGGTACAGACGTCACAGTTTGACTAAACTGATTACGACTTGCACTTCCTCCACAAGTTTGTTGTTTGTTGCCTTCCCAATAATCAAGAGTACGGTTTCTATCGGAATTGCTTGGCTTTACGAGTTTTTCCTTGTTCGAACACCACGCTTCCGCTGCGCTACTCTGATCATGTTGTACTGTACCTTTAGCTGTTCTTTGCATTGCTTTTGTAGTTGCAGTCAAACCGCCGCTATCACTTCTACCTCCTCACGTGCATGTTTACCACGAGTCATCGTCTTTCTTCAAGGACGGACGAATCATAACACAATGGAAACCAAAGTAACCATTTCAAACATAACGAAACAAAGTCAGATACATCCTTTCGAAAGTAAATCACAGAGAATCACACAACACAAACAAAAACAGACCCAACCACAACCCCAAAAGACTCTAACTTGGGCTCTGATACCAACTAATGTAACACCCTTGTGGGGATGTCACATATATAAAGAAAATAAAAAAAAGATAAATAAAATCTACCCAAGTTGTAAAACATTTGTTACGTACTAATACGGGTTGTAAAATAATTCCTGTTAAACAGAATATTATTAAATAAAAAAAATGCGGAAACATAAACTAAACAGAACATCATCACTCATAATATATATATGGTCCAAGTTATAAGTTATACAAATAATTTACAACCATATCTACAAATATTTAAACAGAAACAGTAAATAAAACAGTAGAACAGTCACTTCAACCATACGCAGACGCACCCAAAACACACATCATGAATATTTAACCCTCTGAAGGATCACTCTCAGGAAACTCATCAGAAGATAAATATCCAGGATGTCTCGACTCTCGGCGGTAACGGGACCGCGCAGTCGACACGATACTTATCTCACTAGGCTCAGTGGATACACCACCCCAATGACGCCTAAGAGATAAAGGTAACTCTAAGTGCAGAAACACAGTAGTCATCATCACTGGCTCTTCATCAAACCTATGTCGTAGGGACACAGTCAGCCGTCCCACATATGTCACTGAGTCTCTATCTCCCCTCAGATGCCACGCTAACGATCCACCGTGAAACTCGAGTGTCACAAAGCCCAAAAATCCTGGCACCGCCATACCCAAACAAATCAGTCCAATGGATATGGATGATCAGATGGTTCTTGGTCGTCGACTGATCTTGACTTACTGCTCCTCTTCCTCCTCAGGATACAAAATCTCAAGAGGCTGTTCCTCTTCCTCAAACTCTTTACCACGTAAATAAATATACAGAAAACACATACAATAAAGAGGTAAGACAATCTAAAATCATCACAAACATGGCAAATAAGAAAACGACAAACAACGGATATACAATTCATGCAATATGAAAAACTATAAATGATAATTTAATAACGAGAAGAATGTAGAGATTTAAATATCATAAGAACACATAATATCACGAGATAAACTAATATCACAGATCGGATAAAATAAAATAATAAATAGACAATTTATCATAATAATAACCAGATAAAATAAACAGATGAAATAAAATAATGTTCAAGATATAATCATATGCAATATGACACGATCCTACTCCATGGAGCTAAACACATATAGATATTAGAGAGAGAATGACCCGCAAAATCTATTAGTACCACGGCTACCCAACCAAACTATTGCGCTATCACACGTTGCGTCTATAGCCCCACGTCACATGGAATCCATCATCCAAGGCGTGGTATAGTTCACGGTCTCACGTTGTGGCACTACAGGCAATGTACTATTAGATTTTACGAAATCTCGATTAAATATAGTGCGTGTCGAGTTCATTAGTGTGCTATCGGTTACCACGGCCCAGCGGAGCGACCGACTGTCCATATATGGAGTCCCGTACGCTAACGTCTCCCAGTTCATAAAGACAATGAACCACACTACGTTTATCGCATCGACAACACGATGTGATTCACCTCGTCAACCAATCCACCAAAAACTGGCATATCCTCAAATTACCAGGATATCCTCAAAGATAAAAAGATATAGTAAGTCTCACCGGACAAATACTGTTCCAAAGCCTGTACAGGTTCACCTCATAGCCCGACAGTAGAGAAAAAAAATACAGAATACCGTCATTGGTATAAAAATACAGTTGCGGTCAATCGCATAGAAATTTTATCGCGTTTTCACAATCTCGTCGTTTTTACAAACGTTTTTAAATCGCGTAAATTTATTTTTCTGTTTTTAAAATATCGTAGAGTTTTTAATACGTTTTCTCAATCGCGTAAGAGTTTTAAATCATTTTATGGTCCAAATCCCTTAAAATTACTGTTTAAATAAACAAAAAAATAATAAATAATACGTTTAAACTACGTAAAATATTTTCCATACCGTATATTATCTTTTGGACATCTTTTCTATCTTATTTGCCCATTTTTACTAAAAATTGACAGTATTTTGTTTAGAAAATTATATTAATAGTTTCCTAATTTTACCGTAAAAATTCTATTTACTTAATTTTTAACCGTATAATTTAATCATTTTGAAAACCACTAACATGCTTCAAAATTATAGCATGAGCTATATGTTAGAAATTTTCAAAAGTTACTGTATTTCATTTCTAACAGTAAAATCATTAGTTTTAATCCTTAAACTTAATTCTAATCAATTTGTTTCTTTAAAAGTCATTGTAATAAAATCCTTTTAGCATTTATTACTTAACCTTAGTTGAAAACAATTCTATAAATCAAAACACATTTAAATTTGGCATTTTTGGCCGAAAATCATTCTATGCTTTATACTTCATTCCTAATTATTTCCATACATTTAATCTCTTTAAAAACTCTTGATCTAGTTTATTTTTATTAAATTATCTAGTCAATAGTTAGAAAATAAATTTGGATCAAAAGTATGTGGCATGTTGGCCAATTTTAACAAAGTCTTTGCATTTGATCTCCAAATTATTTTTCATCTTCTAAATCCATGTCAAATTTATTGTAGTACCTAAATTCATTAAATCATTATTTTAGAAAATGGTTTGGAATTGATTTTAGAAATCGTGGATCTTTGGTTTGGCATGTTGGCCGAAATATACACTTTGTGTTACTTGATTTCTAAATTCGTTTTCCTTGATCTAAACAATTCTATCTCTTGTTAATTTTCCTAGGTTAATTAAATTATACTTTAGGAAAATAATGAGAACATTTTGGTTCTCCTTTTGGGTCAATGGCCGTGAGCCTTGGTGTTGTGTTCTTTGGAACACTCATGCAATCCTTATCATGTTATTCACATCCTATACATTATCATGCATTTCTAACACATACAAATTATCAAAGCTTGTAGACATGCAATTTAAAGCTTGTAGACATGCAACATCATACAAATTATTACAAATATCAAATAGGAAAGCTACTAACAACCACACAAACAAGCTATTAAACAAACACAAACAAGGAATCCTTATGGATTCTACAATCATAACAATCAAACTCCATCTTCTTACCACCACCCATGGATGATAAGATTAGTCTTCCTCTTACCTTAAATGAAGGCAAAAATATTCTTTCACACCTCTTCTAGGTTTCGGTTTTCCTCCTTCAAAACCTAACTAACTTAAAAAAATTCTACAAGTTACTAACCATAAAAGAGAGCTTAAACCATGAAGAAATCATGGCTTAGAACTTTGAAAAAGAGTTTAGAAATGGAAAACTAGAAATTTCACCTTCTAGGTAAAATTTTCCAAGTAGGTTTCCAAGCTTCAAATGGAAGATTTTGCAAGAACTCTCAACTAGAGATGTTCTTAGAATTGTGTTTAGGTTTAGAAAACTTGGTTGGATAAAATTTTGGGTGGTTGGATGGTATGGTTTTGTGTTTGGCCGAATGGAGCTTCAAGAGAGCTTCAATGGTGTTTAGGGTTTTTGGAAGAGAGAGAAGAGAGAAAATGCTTGAAGGATGAAATGATTTTTGTCTTCCAAAGGCCAAATGGCCGTGAACTTCAAATCCATGCAAGGTGTCATGGGTTTGGCTTCATCCAAGCCTTAGAATGAATCAAAGGTTAAGATTAAAACTTGGTTAGCAAGCTTGTTTCCTATTGGTTGGGTTTAGCATAGTCATCTGACCTAGTCACATGCTTAGTCACTAATTAACCTAGTCACCACGCTTAGTCATCATGTTCTAGAGAATTCCTTCACTAATGATGCTTAATTAAGCTATTAAGTTAACTGTTTTAGCTAAACGTGGGTCCTGCAAAATATTTTCGGGTCCATTACCATTTATTTGTACTGACTAATAAAATAATACATAAAATTTTTTTATAGGACAGTTAAATCCTAAAAATTAAAAGATTAATTATCGTCTTATTCAGAATTGGGTTTAGTAAGATCCCCCAGTCTGAATAATTAAAACAAGATTTTCCCAGCCCGAAAAAATATTATTTTCCTGTCCCGGAGCAAATCGCACAAAAAGTCCATATAAAATCACAGACAGTAATATTAAGCATTGTAACATATAGAAAAATTAAAAACAACACAATCGGGACGTAATGGTCATTTTTTTATTTTTCCCCACAACGAAGCAAATCATCCAAAACATTCAAATAAAATTACAGACAGTATTAATTGTCTGTATATCTCCCAAAAAAATTAAAACAGTAGCTTGAGAAAATTTTTATTTTACCGTCTCGAAGTAAATTACGTAAAACGATCAAATAAAATTTTAGCCTGTAAAACATATTTGTATTTTATACAGAAAAACAAGAAACAGTAAAATAGGGACATAACAGTCATTTACACAAAAGCTTGAAAAACAGCAAACAGAACATTCGGGACATTTTTCTAAAAATTGGGGTGTTACAAATGTGATACCCTACGGTGGGTGTTACATTTGGTGTCGTTGCCGGGAATCGTGTTGATATTAACATGAGCGGTAATTTGATTAATTTGAACACTTTTTATTTTATTTTATTTTATTTTTACATTATTTTCTTTGAATTTTCAATTGTTGATTCTTTCTTATGCGCAAAACAAGGAGTCAAGAAGATCTTACTATCTTTATTGATCCTGATATTGAGAGGACGCTTCGTCATATTAGAAGAGAAAGAAGAACACAAAAAGTTGAGGAAGACAACATGGCAAACAATAATAACCAAGCTGCCAATACAGAGCGAAGGCTGAAAGATTATGGAACTCCTTACGCTAACGCTCGTCAGTCTTCCATTGTTAGGCCATAGGTAGATGCTAATAATTTTGAAATAAAGACGTCGTTAATCTAAATGGTTCAGTAATTGTAATTCAATGGGTTACCAACTGAGGACCCAAATCAACATTTAAACGAATTTTTGGAACTCTGTGATAATCAAGATTAATGGGGTTTCAGTGAAGGCTATACGATTCAGACTTTTTCCCTTTTCTCTTAGGGGAAAGCAAAGAAGTGGATTCACTCAGAAGCTCCAAATTCACTCACCACTTGGGCTTTGATGGAGCAAGCCTTATTGGATAAATACTACCTAATTGGAAAAATGATCAAGCTCTGTCAAGACATCACTACCTTCTCTCAAAAGAATGATGAGTCTATTTATGAAGCATGGGAGAGGTATAGTGATCTGATTCGTCAGTGTCCACATCATGGCCTACAAGAATTTATTGTCATCCAAACATTCTATGCTAGGTTGACTTTCTCTACAAATGTAGCTCTTGATGATGCAGCTAGCGGAGCTTTGATGGTCAATACTCCAACAGAGGCAAGGGCCTTAATTAATGAGGTGGCTTCGAATATTTATTTGTGGCCAAGTGAGAGACCTACTTCAAGGAAGCAAGTCGGAATTATAGAGCTTGATGCCATTACTATGTTAAGTGCTAAGTTTGACACCTTGTCTAAGTCACTTGAGAAGTTGAATATCAATGCTATAAATACTCCTAAAGCAACTTATGAAACATGTGGAGGATGACATTTGACTTCAGAATGTAACGTAGTGGAGACGTATTCTCAAGACTCATCGTTGGGGTAAGTAAATTATGTCCAAAATGGCAATTTCAAGGCTCAAGGGAATCTTTACTCTAACTCATACAACCCCAGTTAGACAAACCACCAAAATCTCTCATATGACAATCAATAAAATAATGGGGGCCCACCAGGATTCCAACAAGCTCACCAATCCTCTTAAGGTGGGAAGTCCAATTTAGAAGCACTCATGGAGAACTTCATAGTTACCCAAAATGAGCATAATCAAGCCATTCAAACTCAAGTGCAACAACATGGGGAGTCCATCAAGCACATGCATACTCGTCTAGATCAAATGGCGACTCATTCTAAGATGCTTGAAACATAAATAGCCCAATAAGCAAGCTTGTTCAATATGGTCCAAGGGTGAATGCCAAGTTAACCGGAGGCTAACCCAAGGGAGCAAGCTAATGCAATTTTCTTGAGAAGTGGTAACCCACTTGAAGGCCCCACATGGGAGGACAAGCTTGAAGATAAGGAAACCCAAGAAAAAGAAGAGAAGCAAGAGAAGAGTGAGGACAAAGAAGGAAATAAAGAAAGCACTAAAAGGTATGTTCCTCCTCCAGCATATGTTCTACCTTTGCCTTTCCCTCGAAAGTCTCAAAGGGCGAAGCTTGATCATCAATTTGGAAAAATTTTGGAGGTTCTTAAAAAGCTTTACATAAACATTCCTTTTACGGAAGTGCTCTCTCAAATGCTCACTTATGCTAAATTCTTGAAAGAGATTCTCTCTAATAAGAGGAAGCTTGAGGATTATGGAACTGTTACTTTAACTGAGGAATGCAATGCAATCATTCAAAACAAGCTTCCTCCTAAGCTTAAGGATCCGGGTAGCTTCTCAATTCCATGCTCAATTGGTGACATGAACATTCACAAGGCTTTGTGTGATCTTGGGGCAAGTGTGAGTTTGATGCCTTTTTCTCTTTGCAAGAAACTTGATATTGGGGAGCTCAAACCGACTGCCATCTCTCTCCAATTAGTTGATAGGTCAATCAAACGTCCTATTAGCATATTAGAGAATGTCCCCTTAAAGGTTGGAAAGTTTTTTGTGCCAACTGATTTTGTTGTGCTTGACATAGAAGTGGATGTTCAAATCCCAATCATTCTTGGGCGTCCATTCCTCGCCACTAGAAGGGCAATTATTGATGTCCACGAAGGGAAATTAACTTTGTGATTAAATAATAAGGAAGTAGTGCTTAATGTTTTTAATTCTGGAAAAAAATCCTAGTTCCTTTAATTTATGTAATCGCATAGATACTGCTATTGTTGTGGATAGTGTTGTGCTTTCAGATATGTAGGAATTAATAACTGATGCTATGTTAGAGAAGACCTTGCTTAGGCTGCCACAAACTTTGAGAAGGCTAAGCCCTGCTAGAAGGGACCAAAGAAACAGAATAACAAGTGTATCAAGAAGCGTGCGTTTAAGCTTAGGGATAAAGTTCTTGTTGATAAGTCACTTCTACATTTTTGTCTGAATAAGTTATGGTCAAAATGGTCTAGACCATATGAGATTGTTTGGGTCTTATCGTACGGTGTGCTTGAGATGAAGAAAGAAGGTTATAAGACATTTATGATAAATAGCTAGAGAGTGAAACATTATGAAGAAAGGGTGGGAACTGAGCACCACTCCATTGATATCACCTAAGCATAGAACCAGTCTATAGTCAGGCTAATGACTATAACTTAGGGCTTCTTGGGAGGTGACTGCGGGATTAAAGGATGCAAACCCAAGTGCAGGTTGTCTCAAGTAGTAAATTTCTCGGGAGTTTGAGGTTGATCCACAGGGAATTGATGAAGAAAAATTAATTGAGGTAAGAAGAGGATTTGTCACAACACCAAAAGTAATAAAACAAGTTCACAAATGAATTTAAGGGCTTGCTTGGGTTAGGAGATCCACTCTTGGTAATAAATTAAAGGTAAGATTATTTCTCTTTATAACTCAATTGAAATCCACACACAACGGAGGTTCCAATCGGAAAATGTAATATTCAAAGTTCAATTATATATGCAATCATATTATGATCCCTTTAATTATCTACCAACATTTGTAAATAAGTTCAAGCATTCACTGTGCCAATCCTATTGTCTACAATAAATCAAGATCTCCATTAACAAAGAAGTTTTCTAAATTGATTGGAAACAAAATACAACACATATAATGTCTATTTGATAATATATCATTTAAGCACAAGAAAATAGAATAATCTAACCTTATTTCATTACCAAGAGCTTCACTCTTTTACCCAAGCAAGATGAAGATTTAGTTACTCATAGATAAGAAGAAAGAAAGAGAGAAGAAGAGAAAGATGAACATAGCTTCAATTTAGAACAAGAAAAATTACAACAAAGGAAAAACAATAAACAAGCATAACCGTAACTTGTAAAAACTAAGCGTAACACCCAGTGCTTAACACTTAAGTGCCTTTTATAGAAGAGTAGGGATACAAAATGACAAGGAGAATGATTAAGAGTAGGTGGATTAGTGGGTGGAGTGGTTGGATGATTGGTTAGGTGGTTGGATTATTGAATTAGTGGTTGGATTATTGAGATTCTTTGTCTCCGAAATCATTCATTACTTAACTCATTGATTCCGTCGTTTTTGAGCCAAGTGGTCTTCATGAAAGTTCTAGAAAATTATCTAAACTTTCCAATGGCTCTAGAATCACCCAAAAATTCGTCCTGCAGCCCAAGATATGACCCAATTACTACAGACTGTTCAGGCTCAATTTCAGCACCTCTATTTTGACTTTCAGACCCAATATCACCATTAAGGAACCCGAATCAAGTTTTGTGTTCAACATGAAAGTTGTAGATATGGGTCTTAACTTTCAGATTACAAATGTTCAGCCCATTTTATAAGCCCAAACTCGAATTATGCTCTAATTACTGTACACTATTCAGGTTTCAGATACAAAACTCGTGTTCTGTCTTCCAAGCCCAATTAGCTCTACTAGATATCTGATTGAGACTTTGAGCTCTGCATCAAAGTTGTAGAGCTCTCTCTTATCTTTCCTACAAGGTAAAATTCATAATTATCAGACATTTAAAACTCAAGATATGGGCAAAATACAGAAACAACGTAAGACCAAAATAGTGCTAAAAAAATCAATTAAGTCTAAAGGATATGGATGATCGGAAGGCTCGCACTCGTCGAACTGATCACCCGTTTGCTGCTTCTCCTCCTCCTCCAGATATACACAATCTAGAGGTTGTTCCTCTTCCTCGAACTCTTTACAACATAAATAATAATACAAATACAATACATATAGAGAGGTGAGATAATCATACATCAATACCAATATGGCAATTAAGAAAACGACAATACAACAGATATCACAATCTAATATAATAAGAATACTATAACATTATAAATAATAATACAATTTAACACAGAAGTTTTAATACAACAGTATCATATAATCTCACAGATAATAATATTATGATGCATGACACAAATGCAAATGCAATACGACTCATTCCTACTCCATGGAGCTAGACACAGACATCAGAGAGAATGACCTGTAAAGATCTATCAGTACTTTAGGCTGCCCAACCAAACTATTCCATTGTCTAACGTCGTGTCTATAGCCCACAGTCCAACGTCGTGTAGTAGTACACAGTCCAACGTCGTGCACTACAGGCATTGTACTAAATAGTCTTTACAAGATCATGATTAAGTATAGTGTGTGTCGAGATCATTAGTGTGTTGCCTCCAAGTAGAATACTCCAATTGTCGAGATCATGACCTAGAGGAGCAACCAACTGTCCACATGTAGAATACTCCGCACACTAATGCCTCCAAGTCCACATAAGATGAACCACACTACTCTTATCGCACCAACAACACGGTGTAATTTGCCTCGTCAATCAATCGCCAATATCAACCAAATTGGCACAACTCAATGCATAAATAAAACAATAATTACCAAATTACCCTTAACTTAAAAATATTATCATATTGACAAAAATACCCTTAACCTCAAAATTTCAATATACAGTACGTCATCACTTGACAGTACCATATCTCTACAAGTCCGAGTCCACCACTTTGGCCCGATAGCAAAACTCACTATTTCAATCAATCGCGTAGAAATTTTATCTCGTTTTCACAATCACGTCGCTTTTACAAACGTTTTTAAATCGCATAAATATATTTTGCTGTTTTTAAAATCGCGTAGTATTTTTAAATCGTTTTTTCAATCACGTAAGATTTTTAAATCGTTTTCTTGATTGAAAAACTTTAAAATCTCTATTTTAAAACTACGTAAACTATTTTCAATACTTTCAAACTACGTAGAATAATTTCCTTACGTTATAAATATATTATAATGCGTTCTCTTTTATTTGTCTGTTTTTAATAAATCTTGACAGCATTTTGTCTATAAAATCTATTAAAAATGAGCTTTCTACGTTTTTCCTCTAAAAATTCTTTTATTTAGTTTATTACTGCTAAATACACTTTGAAAACTTAAGTTATACTTTTAAAACTCAAAGGTAAGTATTTTTCAAGAGTTTTGTTTATTTTCCTTCTATACTATATTTTTAATAAAATTAGTTTACTTCTTTAATTCTTGAAAATTCATTACTAATGTATTTTTTTTAGGTTAAACATCAAACTTACACTTTAGAAAATAAGTTTTGGATTGATTACACATTTACAAGGCATGTTGGCCGAAATTAACAAAACTTTGGCATTTGATCTTTGGATCATTTTCTATCTTCTAAATCATTTTGGAATTCATTAATTTACCTAATTCCATTAAGTCCTTTCTTTAGAAAATGGTTGAGAACATTTTGGTAAATGGTTGAGAACATTTTGGTTCTCTTTTCTTTGTTGAAGCCGAAAGCTCCATAGGTGTGTTCTTTGGAACATTCATGCAACCTTACATGTTATTCACATCCTAATTAATAATCATGCATATATCACACATGCAATATATTTTAAAGCTTAGAGACATGCATACAAACAATATTAAACACAAATAGGAAAGCATTTAAACAATCAAACAAGTGAATCCTTATGGATTCTTCACACACATACAATCCATTTTCTCATCACCACACTTGGTTGATGAGATTAAATCTCCCTCTTACCTTTAAGGAAGATAAAATCTTTTTCTCTCCTTCCTAGATGATTTCGTGATCTCCTCCAAAGAAACCTAACATGCTCAAACAAATTTTTACAAGTTATAACCATAGGAGAAAAACATAAATCATGGATCAATCATGGTTTAGAACCTTGGAAATGAAGTTAGAAATGAAAAACAAGGATCTTCACCTTTTAGGAAAAACCTCCAAAGCAATTTTCCAAGCTTAAGATGAAAGATTTTGGAAGAACTCTCAACTAGAGATGTTCTTAGAATGATGTTTAGAGTTGAAAAATAAGGTTGGATAAAATTTTAGATGGGTAGATGGTGATGTAGGGTTGTTGGTTGAATGGTCCTCCAAGAAGACAACAATGGTGGTTCTTGTTTTAGAAGAGAGAAAGTGTAAGTTTAGTGATAGTAAGAAATGAGAATGAAGAGCAAAATGGTCTCCTTTTCCTAATGTATAACCGTAGAGCTCCTTCAAAGGAGGTGCATCCTTTGTTGACCTTCCAAGACCACTTAATAGCCTTAGATGTGATCAAGGGTTGCCATGCAAAGCTTTGCCTCCAAGCTTGTCTTTCATTGGCTTAGAGAAACCTAGTCATGCAATGACTAAGCCTTCTTGATGGTTCTTGAAGTCTCTTGGCAGAATGGCCCCTTAGGAGAGCAAACTAAGTTTGTGATCACTTTGGTCTTCTAGTTACACTTAGGTGCATTTGATTAATTCATTTAGTTACTTGCCTAACTAGATAGTTACTTAGGTTAACTAGGTTAGTCTTGATATTTTGAGAATAATTCTCTAACTAGAACTTAACTAGATAGCTAACTAGGTTACTTCACTTAGTTACTTAACAAGCTTTCTATGCTAACTTACTTAGGTCTTAAGTTAACTTGGTTAGATTTTCTAGTCTTAATCTATTAAGTCTAACCATTTTGTGGACTTGATTCCTATTGGTTTAGAAATGTCAAGCCTATATTGTTGACTTGTTCCTATTGGCTTAGAATTTAGTCTAGCAAAAAACGTTGACTTCTTCATTAAATGCGAGTCCCACAGACTCTTCTGGGTCCATGGTCATTTTAGAGCAGATTTCTACTATTTTTGAGACAGTAGGTATTGTTAGATAAAATAATATTATAATAATATAAAATTATTTTATTGCATAGTTAAATCCAAAAAATTAAAAGATGAACAATCATATCACTCAGAATTGGGTTTAGTAAGATCCCCCAGCTTCGAATAATTAAAATAAGATTTTCCCGGCCCAGAAATTATCATTTTCCTGACTCAGAGCAAATCACACAAAACACTCAAATATGAACACGAAACAATCAAATAAATTTTATAACATTCAGAAAAACATAAAACAGCACAATCAGGACAAAATAGTAATTTATCTAAAAGTTGGGGTGTTACAAAAGGTATCCTGACAGCCTATCTGCACAGCTGCGTAACTAGAGTTGGAGGAACATTTTTTGCTTGCTATTTTTTCTTTTGAAAGCTACAATATAAGGCTAGATGTGTTTAAAATTTCATGATTTTTAAAATTACATATCATTCCTAGTTTTCCAAAATTTCACCCAATTCTATAATTTCTCTTTTTGTTTTTTCAAGAATTGGTAAAGGTACTTAACTAGCTCCTAGAGTTTGAACTCAAAAGGATGGTTGATCCCAACTTTTTTACCTAGGTAGACATAAAATTCTCCTATCTAAGTCTTACTTGTTATCCCACATTATTTACCTGAACTAGTTTAAATGACATCATTGTTTAGACTAATTTAGTACTATGAGTATTTGTGTTAGCATTTGAACATTAATATCAAAAATAACTTTCTTATTAGTGAATTAAAATATGAGTTCTAGGAATAGGTGGATTTATCGAGGTTTAGCAAAGAGTACATTGATGGTGTCCAGTTTTTCTTAGATTTTGCATTTACTATTGGGGAACCTGATGGAGAGGAGATATTATGCCCTTGTGCAAAATGTTCAAATTCTTATTAGAGAACAAGAGATGTTATGTATGAACATTTAATATGCAAAGGATTTGTTGTGGGCTATTGAAAATGGATCAACCACGGAGAGGGGCTAAGCACAACGGGTCTTAATGCTGACATGGATGTTGAAGACCCATGTGATGACATTGATAACTTATTGAATGATAGGTTTAGAGATGTAGTGCAAGAGGATGGGCTTCATGAAGGTGCTAATGAAGATGCAAAGAAGTTTTATAAACTGGTTGAGGAGGCAAATCAAGAACTATACCCAAGTTGTGAAAACTTCTCTACATTGTCATTCATCATCCGACTTTATTTGTTGAATTGTCTTCATGGATGGAGCAATGCATATTTCACATCTCTCCTTGAGTTGTTGAAAGAAGCTATACCTAATTTGAATATTCCTCCATCTTTTAACAAAACCAAGGCCATGATAAAGGACTTGGGTCTTGACTACGAGAAGATCCTTGCATGTCCCAATGATTGTATGCTATATAGGGGCCATTATGCTGATAAAGAGTTTTGCCATATATGTGGAACTTCACTACATATTCAATATCCTAGCATTGATTGTGAGGATGAATCTTCCAAGAAACCTAATGTAAATGCTAAGATTTTGAGACACTTTCCTTTGATTCCTAGACTCTAAAAGATGTTTATGTCTTCAAGGACAACCAATAAGCTTAGGTGGCATGAAGACGAGCGTTCAAAGGATGGAAAGTTGAGACATCCTACTAATGGTCAAGCGTGGAAGGACTTCGATAGTGCTCATCCTGATTTTGCAAAAGATTCTCGCAACATAAAGCTTGGGTTGGCTAGCGACAGATTTAATCCATATCGAACCATGAGTGTATCTCATAGCACATGGCTTGTGGTGTTGATGGCATATAATTTACCTCTGTGGTTGTGCATGAAGCCAGAATATTGCATATTATCCTTACTAATCCCTAGAAGACATTCACCTAGAAATGACATTGATATTTATCTAGAACCATTGATTGAGGAGTTAAAGATGTTATGGGATTTGGAAGTAGAAACGTATGATGCTTCAGCCAACTAGACTTTTCAAATGCGAGCAACTCTTTTATGGACTATTAGTGATTTCCCTGCTTAAGTTATGTTGTCTGGTTGGAGCACCAAAGGAAAGTTGGCTTGTCCTTGTTGTAATTATGGGACTTGTTCTACCTATTTAAAACATAGTCGAAAGATGTGCTATATGGATCATCGAATTTTTTTGCCCATGAGTCATCCATGGAGATCTAATAAAAGGTCTTTTAATGGAGATACAAAATTTAGATCTCCATCACCAACATTAAGTGGGATAGAAATCTTAGCTGCATTAGAAGACTTTGACAATGTGTTTGGAGAGAAGCAGAAGAAAAAGAATGATGGTCTGTGTAAAAGAGGTCAATTTTCTTTGAGCTGCCATATTGGAAGCATAACACCATGCGACATAACCTCGATGTCATGCACATAAAGAAAAACATATGTGATAATATTATTGGAACTCTATTAGATATCTCTGGGAAGACAAAGGATCATGCAAAATCTTGTTTTGACCTAAAAGAAATGGGCATAAGAAAGAAACTCCAACCAAAGGAGACAAAAGATGGAAAAACCACTAAGTTTGCAAAAGCTTGTTTTTCTATGACAACAACAGAAAAATATGTATTTTGTGGTGTCTTGAAGTCAGCAAAATTTCCAGATGGTAGTGCCTCAAATATCTCTCGATGTGTTCAAGTTAGTGAAAGAAAAATATCAGGCTACAAGACCCATGATTCTCATTTCATGTTACATTACCTGTTGCAAATACCAATAAAAAGAATACTGCCTAATCATGTTGTTATCCCTTTGATCCATCTTTGTTCTTTCTTTTGATGTTTATGTCAGAAAGTTGTTACACTAGAAGAATTAGATCGCTTGGAAGTATAGATTGCTGAAACACTTTGTTAATTGGAGAGAATTTTCCCTCCATATTTTTTTGATATAATGGTTCATTTTCCTATTCATCTAGCAAATGAAGTGAGATTAGGTGGCCCATTTCAATTTTGGTGGATGTACCCTTCAGAAAGATATATGTGTAAGTTGAAGTCTTATGTTCGCAATAGAAGTCATCTTGAAGGCTCAATTGCAGAGGCATATTTGGCTAAAGAATGCTTGACATTTTGCTCAAGATATTTGCATGAAGGTGTGCAAACTATGTTGAATAAATCGAGTCGAAACAATGATCAATGCAATAGTGAGGCTGACTCATTTGATCTTTTTTCCTAGCAAAGGACGTCCTATAGGAGGGAAAAAGAAAGGTGTTCTAATTTTTGTAGATCATGAGTCACTAACCTAAGCACATGGATACATATTGATTAATTATGATGAAGTACAAGAATACCTTAGGTACGGTGATGTGATCATTATCTTTCTTTTTCATAAATGGATTAAGATTATAATTATATTAATGCCTTTAATTTTTTCCACTTTAGAGAGCATGAGAATGTTAAGAATCAAGCTAGAAGGACAAAGTGGAAGAAAGAAAAAATTCAAAGCCAAGACTTCATTGAATGGTTTGAAACTCGTGCTATGAAAGAGGATACTCCAGACTTCATTAAAGCTTTGCCAAGAAAGCCTAATTTTGTTGCGAAAAGATTTATTGGGTATCTTATTAATGTAAATCGATTTCATACAAGGCGGCGTGGTGCGAGACGAAAGACTCAAAACATCAGTGTAACATTGATGGCATTAACTACAAGCTTTGCTAGCTCTAAGGATGAGCACCCAATCAGAACGAATGTAACTTATTATGGAAGAATAAATGACATGAACGAATTAGATTATTATGGCCATTTTAAAGTTGTGGTGTTTAGATGTGATTGGTTTGAAGCTCAAGAAGACATGTTTGGACTTACTTATGTTCACTTTAATAAAAGATGTTACCGTGATGAGCCTTTTATTCTTGCATCTCAAGCACACCAATGCTTCTATATCCAAGACCCCATTTGTAACACCCTCCGTAGGGTATCACATTTTAATGTTATTATTATCGAATTACCTTAAGTTATAAAATAATATTTAATATAATATTACTAGTTATAAAATTTCTTGAAATTGATAAGATAAACTTAGCAGAATATAAATATAATAAATAGTATCACAAATAATTTACATCATATACATAATCTCAGTGCTGACATACTTAAATATATACAGATAGAGTTCTTAAAAGCATTTAAACATGATCAAAACTACTATACTAGCTTAAGTACACGTCTATGGAACAGAACCCTCAGACGGATCCTCCTCAGACTCCTCAGAAGATAGGAATCCTGCATGATGCGTAGTCCTACGGACAGGTATTTGAGCGGCACAACGCTAATCTCACTATGAGTATGGTAGTAAGCTCTCCAATACTGCCTAATGGATAACGGAAACTCTAAGTGTACGTAAATATTAACACTGAAATAAGGGTTCTTATGATACACCCTACTTAGTGAAACAGTAAGATCTCCTATGTAGATAACACACCCTCTATCTAAATGAATACGCCGAGCCTCCAAACCTACTCGAAATTGTAGCCTCATGTACCCAAGAAAACTTAGCGTCGCCATTGACTCAGAATTCAACTTCCTCAGCAGGAATCAACTCCTCACCTTCTTGCTCAAACCCTTACTCACTGTCTTTACTAATTACAATTACAATACAAGAATAGCATACAAAGAGGTGAGATTACTAATACCAGTACCAACATGGCAGTAAAGAGATAGGAATGACAGTAATGTCATATAGATATAATAAACAATAATATTGATATAACAAACAATAATTATAATTCATGGCATAAAAAATTATCCAATATTTGACAATTAAAATATCACACGGATATAAATGTTCAGATTATGCATATGCTCACAGACTCAATTTCCTACTCTATGGAGCTAACTCAAGTCGGAGAGATTGATCTAAAAGATCTGTCGATACCATAATTGCCTCAGACCACGTGCTACAACTCTCATCAGTTTTGCACATTTAGCATTATACACGACAGTCTACGCCAGATCTTGACTAAGAATAGTGTCTAGGTCTGGATCGTCGGTGTGTTGCATTGGTCTGATCCACAGTACAGAATGTAACATCCTAAAATTCCTAATCTCTTAACCAGTAATTTTGACAGTTAACAGAATTTTACCATTTAGTAATTTCTGAGCGCTGTAAAATTATTTTAATTATTCTGTCAGCGTATTTGATCGTTTTGAGTGATTTACTCCGTGTCAGGAAAATAAAAATTTTTGGGCCAGGGAAAACTTTACGTAATTTAATTTTTACCGTTAGGTTTTAATTATTTTACATAATCTGATTTGATATTTGTGCGTTTTCTAATTTTTGTGATTTTATGGGTGATTATGAAATTTTTATAATACTCCGACCGTTTTTGGACTATTTGTGGGTCCTAGTGGTTCTACATGGGCTCGGGATGAGTCCCAAAACGTGAAAATTTTTCTACACATAGAAAAATTTGTACTGTTTAGATAGAGACAGGGGAGCTTACTAAACTTGAATCGAAAAAATTTTAGAAAATTTCTTATACTGTGTTTTATACTGTATTTAATTTATCGGATGATAAAAATACAGTAAATATAATTTTTGTGGGGTTTAGCAGATAAAAATAAATATTATACTGTTAAGTCAATATTAGTAGTTATGATAATGGACCAATAGGAAACAAGTCTAATATTGGAGACTTTGATATCAACCGTCCATTTAATCAATGGTGTAGGATAAGTCTAATATAATGGCTATGACCATTTATAACCATTGCATTTAGAATTGATCAAGGGGGGAGATTTGGTCTTACAAAGTGGCTAGGACCATTTGTGATCGTTGGATTTGAATTTAATCAACGGTAGAGATGGATCAATCATGACCATTGGATATGGATTTAATCAATAGTGGAGATTTAGTCATCAAAAATGGCTTTGACTAATTATAACCCTTGGATGTAAAGTTTGAAGGTGTAATCTTGACCCTTCATTTTGGAGATGCATCTAATGGATTAGATTTCAAGAAGGAAAAATCTAATGGCCTAGATTAAGTCTTCTAAATCAAAAGTCTACCTAAATCCTAACCATTGAATTAATCAATGTCTAAAATGCTCTAAATGGTGGCTTGAAAACGATGACAAAGCATTATTGCATGCAAAATGGAGGGGGACGGTTTTGTGTTGTATTTGGAGCTAAAGGAAAAGTTGAAATGCCATTATTAGTTGCTTTAGTCAATTATGCACCATTATTGATTTTTGGCACTCTTAGAAGAATGCATGTAGAGGGGGGGACGGTTTTTGAGTTGTTTAGGAGCTAAAGAAAAACTTTATGACCATTATTACTTGTCATGGTCAATATTACATCATTCTTGACCATTATTGCTTTGTTTGCTTCCTTAGGAGATTTCTTGGAGGGGGGGACGGTTTTTGGAGGCTTAGGACCATAGGAAAGTGTTTCATTCCTATCATTACTCATTCTTGGTCAATTAGTGATCATTTCCCCAAAACCTAAACTCTTAGAAAATTTTCTCTCTTTTCTCTCCATGGTGGTTTCGGCCATGACTCCTAAGTATGGCTTCCATCACTCAATAATTTTAACCAACCTTATTTCTTGAATCCTTACCTTATTCTAAACAACTTTCATGTTGGAGACTTCCTCTAAATCATTCATCTTCATGGACTTTCTTCAAGATCCATGTTATGGAGTATTTATGGTGAAGTGTAAGGAAACTTCATTTCTTCTCTCTTTTTCATGATCTAAACCATGTTTGATCCATGGTTCCTCTTAATTTTTATGCATTTTGTTTTGTATTTGAGAAGCCCTTGGTGGTGAAGGACTTAGAAAAAGAAGCAAAACAAGGAGCTTTTTAGGATCTTCAAGAGGTAAGAGGGAGATCCATCTCACCAACCAAGTATGGTGATGAGAGATGGTTTTATATTTGGTGGATGGTGAATCCATGTGAGGATTCATATCCATGGTCTTGTAATTTATTTGTGGGTGTTTATGTGCTTTAATTATTTGTCTATGCTTGGTATGCTTTTCATGATTTTATGGCTTTGATAGTATGCTTAAAATATGTATGATAAGTATATGGCATGCTTGTAGTATTTATGATGAAATATGTATGTGTGTGCCATGATGTGTTGATGGAAAGGAAAACAATTTTTGGCTCCAATGGCCAAGGGAGAAGGCTACGGTTTTTGATGCTCTTAATTAGGGTTCATGGTGAAATTTTTCAAGAACAAGGGAATTGATTTTTGGGTCCCTAGAAATTAGTGAATTTCGGCCAAGACACATCAAAATAGGTGTTCACAAATTAATATTTTCATGAATGATGAAAATGGATGATTTGAAAAATATGGAAAATAAGCAAAGGGTTTGTTTTTCAAGAGAACAAGAACACAATTTTTTTAAGGGATTTTATTGATTTATTTTGTGTAAAAAGTTTCTACGTGTTTATTAAACTTGATTTTGAAAAACGAAACGGGCAAACGTTGATTTTAAGGATTTGCAAAGAAAGTGAAAAAGAATTTGCAAAGAAAGTGAAAAAGGATTTGTAAAGAAAGTAAAAATGAATTTGAACAAATGGGTTTGGTTTTTATGACCATCAGTATTTCGGTTTTGAAAACAAAGATTTTAATAGTTTTGTTTGTGTGAAAACAGAAATGATAAATAAATGAGTTAGAAGGAAAAATGTTTGATGGCTTCAATGGCCAAATACCCTACGGTTTTGAAAAACTGGTTATGCCTAAATTTTTATGGAACAAAGTGATATTTTATAAAATGAAGTGTTTTGTCACTCGAAAGATTTGACAGTTTTCAATGAACACGTTCACGATTTTTGAAGACTTGCGGATACCTTGATTTTATAACAAAATGATTTTCGCACAAGAATTTGGAAAGGGAATTAGAGCGTTTATCACTTGAGAAAATCAAGTTTTTTTAAACGAAAATGTTTTCGAACTTCAATTTATTTTGAAGAAGGTTGTGTTTGGAAATGATTTGGGAAAAATGAAGAATATAATGGTGTTTTGAAAATTTATTAACGTATAATTGATTTTCAAGTTTTGAAATACGTTAGAAAATGTTAAGTTTTGAAAAGTTGATTTATATCAATGGAAAAGTGATTTTTGTGGATTATATTTTGGAAAAGGATTTCTTGAGTAAAGAAATGTGGAAAAAGATTTTCTTGAGTAAGAAAATGTGAAAAATGAAATACAAAGTCATATTATTTTGAGAAAGGTTGAAAATGAATTTTTGAAGGTTAAGAAATATTTTCTGTAATGAAATGGTGATGAAAAATGTTTTACGTATCTTAAAAATGTGATTTTTAAGCTACGCAATTTGAAAAATGTGTTGAAAATGATAATGATTTATGTAAGTCTAAAATAATATTTGGAATATTGAGGAATATTTTATGTGATTGTAAAATGTTAAAAAATATTTTACGTATCTTAAAAACAATTTGAAATATGTTAAAATATTTTTACGCAATTTGAATTACGTTTAAATATTTTACATAATTTGAACTATCTTGTTGAAAAATCAATATGTGATTTAAAAGTGATAGAATATTTTTACGTGATTGTGAAAATAATGGAAAATCATTATGTGATTTGGAAAGTATTTTAAATATTTTGAGAATGATGGAAAATGATTTACGCGACTTAAAAGAATGATTTTTAAGTTACGCGATTTTGAAACAGTGAAAAAATACTATGCAATTTGAGAAACGTATATTTTTACGCGATTGAGAAAAATGTTGAAAAATTAGTACGTGGTTTAAAAGTGCAACAGAAGAGTTGCAGTATTTTGAAAACATAACAAAAATGTTACTGTATTGTGAAAACGTAACAGAAGTGTTACGGTATTGTGAAAATATAACTAAAACGTTTTGGAATTGTGAAAACGTAACAGAAATGTTACGCGATTGTGAAAATACGACAAAAGTGTTTTATGACTATGAAAACATAATAACATGTTGATTACTGTTAAAACAGTGTCCATACACTATATGAGAAAATGACAAGTTTTGCCTGTGATTAGCATTTGGTGCATTTTACATGCATTAGAAAGATATGCTTGTGATTGGCATTGGTGCATTATACATGCATTGGAAAAATATGCGTTGAGGCATATGATTAAATTGAACAAATGAAATTGAAAAGATTTGGCCCTTGGGGTTGGACTTGCACTGATATATTCGTGCATTGTATAAAAGAGGTCAGCTAATAGCTATTTTGTCCCTTGTGGTTGAAGAGGGAATGAGAATTGATAGTGAGGTCTATGATGGATCTTGGGGGCGTCAAGGCGCGGCGGTCGACCAGTGGATATCTGTCTGTGGGCTAAGGCTGGACCATATGCCACTTGGTGATGCAGTCCATTGCAACGCATTGACGATACCTGATAAGAACACAATTCTTTTCAATGACTGGAAGATTGTCTTTGGGCTAAGGCTGACAATTAACATAGCATTCTCCTCGAAATTGTGAAAACCTCCATGGAGTTGTTTTTGAAAAACTGATTCTATGTGCGCATGCATGAATCTGAACATTTTATACCAGTATGATATTAATTGAGGAATATTGGCTATGACAACTGTTTTGAATACTTGGATGATGATGATGATAATTAGACAATGTTAAGGGCATTATCATAATTGTTGTTTATGATAATTGAATTGATATATGATTGGATGATGATAGTTGATTAATATTGAATATATTATTGGAAGTCTGGTATGATATCCCTGTATGATATTACTGTGTGTGTTATCTCTGTGCTGCCATATTGGTATTGGTGTAGGTGATCTCACCTCTTTGCTATGTGGTCTTGCTGTGTCTGTATTGTTAAAATTATATAGTAGAAGGAACAAGTTGTCTTAGACATAACAAGTGGTAGATATTCTGAGTTTTGGTGACAACATGGAGGAGTGGCCATTCAGGACTCATTGGTGTGCAGTGTTAACAAGGAACATATGTCTGCTGCATCAAGATGGATACAAAAAGGAATAAGTATGTTAAGTTTTCTCGTTAGTGTTGTACCGTGCTATTAAGTAGGACCGGTGATGGGATTTGCTACTGTTAAAAAAAAAGAGTCTGTTAGTTTTGTATTTCTCTTTAAATTGTTAAATATTAATTGGTGTCAATATTGTATATTACTCAGTAAATATATTTTTAGTAATACTTATGAATTTCAGTAAGTTTCTGTTTCAGTAAAGAAGAAATTTTAAAACCACATTTATAACTCAAACATTTTATGAACTTCTTTTCAGATTATGAATTGGGAGTTGAACATGTGATGCCCTAAGGAGGGTGTTACACAGAAGAGCTACCAACTACCCATTGTGGAAAACTTGCACCCCGACGCCCCCAAGATCAACAAGTGATCTACACTACGCATATCACACCACACAAAGGTGTAATTCTCTCCTAGGTCATCGGCCTTAACATAGTCCATCAAACTTTTCCAAATGCATATTCAATGCATACAAGCCAATCACAGGCTACAGTCATATCTCACATATATGGGTCCACACTTTGGCCTAACAGTAATTTTACTATATTTTCAATTGCGTAAGTATTCTACTGCATTTTCACAATCACACAACATTTTTGTCGTGTTTTCAAATCATGTATTGATTTTTCAATATTTTCTCAATCACGTAAGAATATTTAAACATTTTCAAAATTGCGTAGCGATTTTTCAATGTTTTTGAAATCGCATAGCTTAAAAATCATATTTTTAAGTAGCGAAACACATTTTTCATCATTTTTCAACTGCGTAAAATATTTCTCAATATTCTAAACATCATTTTGGCTTTTCTAAAAATTAACATGACTTCTATTGCATTTTTTCATGTAACATCCCGAAAAATATCTGTTTAAGTATACATGATCATTTTATATTATTCTTGATTTTTAGGAATTTTTCTGGAATTTTTCGAAAACGTCGAATATTTTAATATATTTCTCGTTTTATGTGTACACTGAGCTGAAAATTACTAAGGTCAGTGTAATGCTCCAGAAATTAATTATTTTACCAAAAATAGCCATTTTCTAATATTTGTGATTTGTGTGAATTATTTTAGAATTTTCCAGAAATGGCGAATATTTTAATATATTTTTCGTTTTATGCGAATATCGAGCAGAGTCAAAAAACGACTGTAATGCTTCAAAAACTGGAAAATTATATGACGAATAGTCATTTTATAATATTTGTAATTTTTAAGAATTTTTTTGGGAATTTTCCAGAAACGTCGAATATTTTATTATATTTCTCATTTTACGTGCGCACTGAGCGGAACTGGAGAAACGCAATGTTTTCTCTGTGAACCTTGAACTATGGATATGTCGACGGGGGATCTTACTAAATCCGAGGCTTGACACAGTTTACGAGGTTTCATAATTTTCGAGAAATCTTAACAGATAAAACAAACTAATACTGCGAAAAATTTATCTGTCAGATTAATTAAATACTGACTTCTGTCAACTGTAACTATTATCCATTGGATAATAGTGTGTAATAAAAATCCTATCACATTATCCCAATGCAATCTACTTTATGTCTAATCCATTCACTTTAATTCAAATTTAATGTTAAATAATCAAAGCTTCTTTGAGAAGCTTTGACCAAACAATGACCAAATGGCCCTTGGCTTCCAAGAGAAGCCAACACTCTCCCTCTCTTCTCTCTCTATGCACGGCTGAATGCAGCCCAAAACAAAGGAAAATTTATTTTGATTCATTAATTCAATTTACTACACTTTATTCATAATTTACCAAAGCTTTTCTCTCATCCTTTCTTCTTCTTCTTCTTCTCCATTTTCTTCTTCTCTTCCTTCTCTCTACCCTAAGCTACGACCAGCCCCTTCTCCATCACCTCATCCATCACAAAAAATTAAACTAATCACATTTCCTTAATCCTCTCATCATTCTAAACATTTCTTCTTCTTGGAGTTTCTTGAAAATCCATCATCTTCAACATTTTCTCCAAGCTTCAAGCTTTGAGCTTTTTGGGTAAGTTTCAAGACCCTTCTTCCCTTCTCTTCATTTTCGTGGTTATGGTCTCCTTGGTGACCATCCATGCTTCATTTTTCAAGCATTGGTATTGATTTAACAAAGTTGAAATTTCTAGGGTTTTTGGAGGGTGCAATCCGAAATTACAAAGAAGATTTCTTGGTGTTTCTTTTGTTCTCTTCACTTAGGTAAGAGGAAGACACTCCTCCTCAACCTCTCTTAGCATCTAGGAACTTTGATTGTGTTGGTTGTGGAAAAACCCTAATGAGGGTTATTCTTTAATTTGATGATTACTATGTTTAAATGTTGAAATTATGATAATTGTGACATTGGATTGATTTTGTTGTATATAATGGTATATTGGATTGGATTATGTGATTGGAAATGAAAGAAAAACATTTGAGAACCTCTCTTGGAGGGCTACGGTTTTTAGGGTTGAAATTGGGTAAGTTATGATTAAGTTGTAATAAGCATAAGACTAGAATTAATCAAGTGATAAAATGGAATTTAATGGAAGGAAAAACTTGAGATTGAAACTCATGGGATGGCCACGGTTTTGAGCCCAATGTTGGGGTTATGGGTGAGCCAATGTGACAAGTAAGAATTAAGTGAATTTAGAAGGTGATCTATAATGTGATGAATTGGAAAGGATTAGGAATTAAATTCCTAGTGAGGCCACGACCTCTAGGACCTTGTTAGGTGTAAATATGTAAATTTAGTAACTTGGAAGCATAAGCAATTATGTGATTAAAAACCTATGCAATGAGATAGATAATTGAGAAATTAGAAGAATTTAATATAATCAAGATTTCATAAATTTTAAAGGACTAAGAATGAAATTGTCATAAGACTTAGGAAATTTCAAGTGAGTGAAGAACAAGAGAGTGTGAGGCCTAAGAGCTTAAAATAATTTATAAGTTATGAGAAATTAAATTGCCTTGGAAGATTAAACTAATTGTATGAATTAGATTGGACATGAACCTTGAAAAAGGGAAACTATTCTAAGTTAAGATTCATAATGGACCTAAGAACGTATCGTTTGATTTGATCTCTATATTATAATGTTATGGGCCCATGTGAGTGACCGTTTGTATATTGATGCTTATCTTGGCCAATTGTGGCATATTATGGAATTGTATGAAATTGTGAATCATACATGTTCATGCATAGAGTCTTATGCATTGTGAATGTCCTGTGGACTGTTGTAAGGCCAAGTTGCCTAGGAGATTGAACACACCTTTGTGCGGGTGCGAGTAGACTAGTGTGGGTCTTGTTATGACCTTGGGGGCGTCGGGGTGCGGGTCCTTCACAATGGGTAGTTGGTAGCTCCTCTGCCCGTGGGGCAAACCAATACAAACGCACCGACGATCTGAACTTGACACTATCCTATATCGTGATCTAGCGCGAACTTTCTGTACAATGCCTGATGTGCACGTGAAAATCATTGATGTATAGCACTTTGGCCACGGCAGCCGAGTTACAGACAAGTCTCCTGATCTTTCTCTCCGACTGTTTGTGTCTAGCTCCATGGAGTAGGAATTTGGAAAATCATACATGTGCATCATGAAATAATCTATCATTGTAAATCATTATTTTTCCATAATTATGAATTGTCTGATCATTACTGTAATGAATGTCTGCCTGGAAGTGTTTAATTGCTTACTATTGGAATTACTGCTTATTATTTGGAAAAGATGTTCTAAATTGCTATCTGGGCGCGTTGCGCCATCTTTTTTTACTGTTGGATCTACTGTTTATTAATCAGAAATGCTGTCTGAGATTGCTATTTAGGCGCATTGCGCTGTTTTGTTTCTGGCTGCTATAATTGGTAATGATGGTAGGATGTCTTACCTCTTTCTGTGTTTCCATTATTTGTTGCCTGTGTGTACACTGTATTGACCGAAGATGATGGTAAGGAGGCGGAAGATCCCGATTTTCCTAGCTTCTAGCCCGAACGGGACTAGCATCTACCGAGGCGATGGAGGCACGCATGCGCGGATTTCTAGGTGATGTGCGTCTGACCTTCCTCAGAGGGCCAGAGTGTTGGCACATCAACTTAAGTTCCGATCGTTGCGTCTACCTGGGAGATGTGTCGATTGCCCTAGCCTGGAGACGTCATGAGGCACCGATCCTCACCTGCCATGTCAGCCTGCGATTGGAGTTCTACCTACCCATTCGAGAGATGTGGGGTGATCGTTACTACACCCCTTGGGAGGATTCTTTTGATTCTACTGCTCGGGCTCCTGCCCCCAGTTTCGCGGTTCCCATAGAGGTTTCCTCTGAAGAGGAGGATCCTGCTGAGGACCCGTACACGGTCCCCCCTCATCTGAGGGACTGATTTTTCTGGTAGCTACTGATGGCTACCAGTGTTTTATTTTGGGGGCCTGATGTATTATTTTTGGTGGGCTGTATATTTTGATATCTATGGGGTATATTTGTATAATCCTTTGGATCAGGTATAGTTTTGCTTTTTGGATATTTCAGGCTTGTATCTGAGTATAATTGATGTCAGCATATTATATATATATATCTATATGCATGTTATTCAGATGTGAATTTTGTCTGCTATTTTATTCTTTACCATCATTTATATTCCGCATTGTTAAAATGATTATCAAAAAAAAAATATACTGCTATTTTTGCTCACGTACTTAAGCATCGAACAAGTTAAACTAAACTAATGAACCGGGTCTTGAATTGTTAAAACTTTACTTTTTCGCATTTTCTTTTATTTGACAATGTGACGTTCCCTCCCAAAAAGGGGCGTTACATTCCACATTTTCTTACTTAAGAAATCCTTTTCGCAATATATTCCACCAAATCACCTTTTTATTGATTTAAATCAATGCTTCTAGCTTAAAATTCCCTAACTCACTCTAAGATCCAAAGAATGAGCTATACATTAGTAAATTTCAAGTCACCAATATATTTCTCATTATAACTGTATTAATTCTAAAATATTTGTTTACTGTATAAATAATTTGAGGTTCAAACACTTTCAACCTCACTTTTCTTTTCATAAAATGAAATCTCCCTTTTTCAAGTAATAAATTGTTTTGTCTCCATTTTTATTTCTTAGGTCCTTGTATTAAATTCCTTGCACCAAATCAACTAAGTTACCATGTATAAATCATATTTTTACACAAAACAAAACTATTCAAGCCTCCATGGTCGTGAGGTATATGGTCTTTGAAACCAAAGTATCTTTTCTTTTCCTTTCTCTTCTAAACATCCAATTTTATCATTCAAGAAAACATTAACTTGGAAACACCTATTTTGAGGTGTTGAGGCCGTGAGCCTCCTAGGCCATTGGAACCCCAAATAATTTTCCTTTCCAACATATATCATGGCATATAATCATACATTATACTATAACATATATCAAGCATATCATGAAAGCAATAAAATCATGTAAAGCATAAAAGCATAAACAAATAAATTTAAACCACATAAACACCACAAATAAATTTACACAACCATGAATATGAATCCTCACATAGATTCACCATCCATCAAATACAAGTTCATCTCTCACCGCCATACTTAGTTAGTGAAATAGATCTCCCTCTTACCTTGTGGTGAAACCTCCAAAGCTCCTTGCTTTGCTTCTTGTACTTGTCCTTCACCACCAAGAGCTTCTTGAACATAAAACAAACACAAGTTTATTAGCACCTAAAGCTTGAACAAGAAAGACCATGGATCAAAACATGACCTAGAACATGAAGATGAAATAAATAGAGAAGTTTCCATAAACTCCACCTTAACACCCTAGAACTTGAGTCTTGGAAAACTCCTTAAAGATGGATGATTTTTGTCAAGACTTCAACTACAAAGTGTCTTGTATTTAGGTAAGGATTCAAGAAATAAGGTTAATAGAAATTATTAGAGAGTGAAGGTATGGTGTAGGGGTCTTGGTCGTGGGGTTGTGTTGAGAGAATAGGAGATAAAAATTTTGTGAAGCTTGGCTTTAGGAAATGACGAAGATGAGTGATAGAAATGAACTAAAACTCTTCCTATAGCTTCCAAGCCCTAAAAACCGTGAGCTCCCCCCCCCCCCTTGACACTAAGGGAGTGTCTAAATTCATCTAGCCACTTTTTGAGACTTCAATAACCATTGATTGAATCAATGGTTGATCTTGGTGGAGCTTCTAAGTGATAAGATTGAATTTGAACCATTGGATCCCTCCTCCATGAAGCCTTAACCGTGAGATGCATCTCCAAAATGGAGGGTCAAGAACTTCTCTTCATGCTTGCCATCCAAGGGTCATAAAATGTCCTTGCTGTAACATCCCAACTTTTGGGTAAAAGACCGTTGTGTCCCTATTTTACTGTTTCTTGTTTTTTCGTATGAAATACGAGAAAAACAATACTTGTTTGTTATTTTATTTGATAGTTTTACATGATTTGTTTCGATACAAGTAAAATAAAATTTTTATCAAATTCTTGTTTTAAATTTTTACGTATCAAAAACGGATGTATAATCTTGTCTAGTATTTTATATAATCGTTTTACGTATTTTTCTTCCAAACAAAGTGAAATAAAAATTTTTCATTTCTTGTTTTAATTTTTTCGAAAGATATACAGCTATATATATCTTCTTTGGATATTTTATTTGAACGTTTTGGACGATTACCTACGTTGTGGGAAAAAATGGAAAAATGACCGTTACGTCCCGAATGTCTTGTTTTTGCTGCTTTTTTTTTTTTGCTGTTTTAAATTGTTTTCTTCTTGATTTAATGTCCGATAATACGTCTCGTGATTTTATATGGACTTTTTGTGTGATTTGCTCGGGGTAGGAAAATAATATTTTCCGGGCCGGGAAAATCTTATTTTATTATTTAGAATTGGGGAATCTTACTTAACCCGATTCGAATGAGACTAAAAATAATCTTTTAATTTTTAGGATTTAATCTGTCAAATAAAACAATTTTATATTATTATAATATTATTTTGTTAGTCAAGTATAAATAAGTGTGACGGACCGGAAATATTTTGCGAGACCCACGTTTAGTCCTTAAGTGTTGTACACGTGGACCAATGAGGAGCTGGTCAAAATTGGTGGCTATGACTCATCGCAACGGGCCAATAGGACGATAACACGTGGCGTGACACCTCAGCATCATGACTCAGCAGCTTCTAGCAGGTTCCAGAAGTGCTGACTCGACCTGTGACTCACCGCAGTGACTCGCCAGTTCCAGAAGTTTCTCTGATGACTCAGCGCTGTGACTCACCATTGATGACGCAGCCAATGATGATGCGGTTGTGATGCGATCGGTTGACTCGATGCCGACTCGCCATGCCGACTCACTGTTTTGGAAAATATCTATCCGACTCATCGCTCTAGAAAATATCTACGGACGACTCGCCATGCTGACTCACCCGTTCTAGAAAATTCCACGATGACTCATCATACTGACTCATCGTAGTGAGTCACATGTTCTAAAAAATTTCTCTTTGATGACTCGTTTTATGACTCATCAAGGGTAATCAGTAGAAGAAAAATAATCAATAATAATTTCTACTCTGTTAGTATAAAATAAAAACCTATGTGTATTTTATTATCCATTGGATAATAGATCTTGACTTTATAAATAATAAATATTGTTCATTGGTTAAAGTATACTATAAAATATAATGTGCACCAATAGAAAATTGGTCAACAAAAATAGCAACCAATAAGAATTAAGTTAGTAAATATTTAACCAATAGAAAGTGGTCAAAATTAATGGCTTGAATTTTTTTAGAACCAATAGGAAACAAGCTATTAAATCAATTTAGGCTTCTTGAAATTGCAATGGTTCTATGTGAAGGAATTGGCTCTAATAGCCAAATTCACAAAGTAAGTTACGTAGAAGGCTTTGTGAAATGCATGTAGGATGCCAAATTGAATAAAAGGAAGACTAGTCAAATTTAGTGGCTTTTCTTGGTTGCTTTCTACGGTGAAGTAAGCCTTTGGTGAAACAAATATTACAATCAATTCTTACTATCTTTCAACTAATTAACCAAGTCAACATTGGTGGCTTTTCTTTGTTGCTTCCACGGCAAAGCCAAATCCATGCAAGGCAAAATATTACAATTGATTTCTTTCTATCTTTTATTAATTAACCAAGTATGAAAAAGTCAATATTGATGGCTTCTTGCCATAATGTTTTACTGCAATTGAATGCCTTTAGGAAGGCAATTCCAACACTTTAATATATCCTTGCTCTCCAAGTTTGTCACAAAGGAAATAAAGCTAATTTCCATTTCCTAAAATTAGATAATTTTAGTGGCTCTTGTTGTTGGCTTCTACGGCAATTCACCTTGGGTGAATTATTCAATTTGCTATTATTCAAAGAAGCAAAACAACACATGTTCTCATTTTCTCTCAAAGTGTCCTACGGCCAAAGCTTAGAAAAGCCAAAGGAGACTTGTTTTTATTTCTCAAAGTCTTCATCTTTCTCCAAACACATCAAATAAGCCAAAAGTTCTCAACTTTTCTTCTCTTTTTCTTCTCCAACTCTACGGCCAAAGCTTCCCAAATGGAGACAATCTTCATCAATTTATTTCATTTGTTCTCTTCTATATCTTTTTCTTCAAAGAACCAAGATCAAGCAACCAAATTTCTTTCCTTTTTCTCTTCCTCTTGAATTCGGCCAACTACCAAAAATCCTCCTCCAAGCTTCTAAAAATTTAAATGACCATAGATCTTGAATCTCCATGCATTTCTAAAGAACTTTCATGTTGGAAGTTTTTCCTAAATCTTCCATTTTCTACCTTGTTCTTCAAAGCTCAAGTTTGAAACCATGAAGGTGAAATTCTTTAATCTTCATGTTTCTATCCATTCTAAAGTTTTAATCATGATTTTAATCCATGATTATTCTAGTTTAGAGCCTTAGGTATTAATATTGTATGTTTTCTTTGTTTTCAAGGAGCTCTTGGAGGAGGAAGCTTGCTTGAAGGAGACATACAAAGGACTTGGAGGTTCTTCAAGAGGTAAGAGGGAGATTACCCTCATCAACCAAGTGTTGGTGGTGAGGAATATATGTGGTTGTGCTTGTAGAATCCATAAGGATTCGGTGGTGTGCTTGTTTTGATGTGTTAATTATTTGTGTGTTTGTTATTTGTGTGTTTGATAATTTGGTGCTTACTAGTAGGTTGTTGTGTATTTGTTAGTAGTCTTCTTATGTGATATTTGTAATAAATTGCATGTCTACAAGCTTTAATTTGCATGTCTACAAGCTTTGATAATATGGCATGTGTTAGAAATGCATGATAATATATAGGATGCAAATAATATGTCAAGGATTGCATGAGTGTTCCAAAGAACACATTAACAAGGCTCACGGCCATGATTTAAATGGGGAACCAAAATGTTCTCTTAATTTTCTTAAAAGGTGACCTAAATAACCTAAGAGAATTGGTAAGATATCCATTTGTTTAGATTAAGAAAAATGAATTTGGAAATTAAATGGCATAACCTTACATTTTCATCCAACATGTCTAATTTCAACACTTTGATTTCTAAAACTATTTTCTAGGGTAAGGATTAAATCAATGTAGACAATACAAGAGATTAAACATGTATTTAAAAGGTGAAAAATAATTCGGAAATCAAATGCAAAGTTTTTATCAAATTCGCCAACATGCCAAATTATACATTCATGATTTCTAAAAATTAATTCCAAGCTATTTTCAATCAAGAAGAAGCAATACAAGTTAAAGTAAATTTTCTACAATGAGTTTTAAAGAAATAAAATAGTTAGAATTAAGTTTAAGAGGTTAATACTAATGGTTTTTCTTGTAAGAAGAAATACAAAGTAGCTTTATAAAATTTCTAACGTATAGCTCATCGTGTGTTTTGAAGCACGTTAGGAATTTTCAAAAGTATAATTATTTGGTATTAATAAAAATGAAAAGAACTTTTAAATGGTAAATTTAGGAAACCATTATTATAATTTATTAAACAAAATCTTGTCAATTTTTAGTAAACACGGATAAATAAGATAGAAAAGATGTCCAAAAGACAATATACGCTATGAAAAATATTCTACGTAATTTGAAAGTACTAAATATTATTTACACTGTTTTAAACAGTTATTTAAGGAAGTTGGACAAGAACGATTTAAAAATCCTACGCGATTGAGAAAACGTATTAAAATGCTACGCGATTTTAAAAACAGAAAAATATCTTTACGCGATTTTTAAACGTTTGTAAAAACGACGAGATTTCAAAACGCGATAAAATTTCTACGCGATTGACCGTTACTATATTTATTTTTATTTGTCGGGAAAATGTGAACCCGCATGAGGCTTTTGAGGTTATTTTCATTGTCGGGAAAAAGTGAACCGTGCATGGGCTTTTTGCCATTGAGGGCATATTTTTATCTTGAGGGCATTTTCGTAATTTCATATATTTGGAATTATGTTTTGTCTTTATACCAATTTTTGGTGTTTTGGTTGACGGGACGAATCACATCGTGTTGTCGATGCGATAAATGTAGTGTGGTTCATTGTTCTAATGAACTTGGAGACTTTAGTGTGCGGGATCCCACATGTGGAATGAGTTGGTAGCTCCATTTGGGCCGTGGTAAACCGATAGCACACTAATGTACTCGACATTCACTATATTTAATCGAGGTTTGTAAAGTCTAGTAGTACATTGCCTATAGTGCCACAACGGAGACCGTGAACTATACTACGCCTGGATGGTGGATTCCAGTCGTGCCGTAGGCTATCGACGCAACGTGTGTCCGCGTAATAGTTGGTTGGGCAGCCGTGGTACTAATAGATTTTGCAAGTCATTCTCTCGATATCTGTTTGGGTTTAGCTCCATGGAGTAGGGTTCTGTTTTGGTGTATTTGATTATATCTTGGATAATATTCCATTTTCTCTATTTATCTTTATCCGGTAATATCTTGGATGTTTTTACATTTTCTCTATTTATATTTATCGATAATTTTTATGTTAGTTGTCCATTTCTTATCTTATTTTATCCGTGAGATTGATTTATCTATGTGGTTTTCTTTATTTGTGTTATATCCGTGATATTTTTATTTGTGATCTTTCATATCGATATTAATTGTTTATATGTTGTATTTTGTCTGTGCATTATTATTTTTGTTCTGCTATGAAATTTGTTGTTATTGAATTTAATCTTTATTTTTATTGTCTTGTTATGATATTTTATATGGTATGAATTGTTATATCTATCCCGATAATGTTATTACTTGTTTATTTTATTAGGTTGTATGCATATTAGAAATATTTGATAACATGACTATAATTGTGATTATCTGTGTATGGAATGACTTTGTCATTCGTATTATTCTTTACTAAATCTTGGTACCGGTGAAAGGGGATCTCACCTCTTTCCTGTGTTGTTTTTGTTTGGTTTGTATTCTTCGAATTCGTATTAGTAGGCGGAGCACATTCTTAACCCTAGGGAGACAATATTCTGAAGATGGTGGCGACGTCATTGAGTGGTTTTTTTAAGTTTCAACAAGATGCAGTTGGTGAAGGAACAGACTATGCAGGTTGAATTTTTCTCGTTAGTGTTGTTACCGTGCTATTGGTAGTACCCGTCTTTGGGTTTACTACTGTTTCTCTGAGTCTGTAAATATTACGTTTTAACTTATATGAAATGATTGGTGATGTGTATGTTAATCTGTTAAATTTAATTTCCATTTTACTTAAAATTTCCGGTAAGTTTGTATTTCCGCAATAAGAAATTTTAAAATCCATATTTTAAAACTCAAAGCTTTTATAAAATGATTTTAATTAGTTTTAAGATTTATTTATTATTTTAAAATGTGACGCCCTACGGAGGGTGTTACACTTGCCACTTTGTGAGACTAATCTCCACCATAGATTAAATTTATGGTGGATATCCAAAGCCTTCATCACCAAGCTTGCTTCCTATTGGTCCTCTATAAAGTTGTCATAACCACTTAATTTGACTAACTAATATAATATTTTTCTAGCTGCTATTACCTTACGGACAAAGTTTACTGTATTTTTATTGCCCAATAAATAAAATAGTACAAAACACAGTAAAAGAAAATTTTGAAAACTGTTTCTGATTTCGAGTTTAGTAAGATCTCCCGACCCCGTCTCAACAGTACAAAATTTTCTGGTCACAGAAAAATTTTATTTTTTCGGACCCGCCCCAAACTCGTATATAGCCCAAGAATAATATTAAAATAATAATAAAAAATATAAAATCTCACAATAATCCATAAAAATCATAAAAATTATAAAATTTATGAAAATCAAATCAGATTAGTAAAAATAATTAAGAATCAATGAAAATAATTAAAATACATAAAAATTTCTCTGGCCCGAAAATTATTATTTTCCTGACTCGGAGTAAATCACACAAAATGATCAAATACAGTCACGAAATAGTCAAAATAATTTTACAGTATACAAAAATCACAGAACAGTAATGTCATTACTGTCAAATAGCTAAATTTTGGGGTGTTACACCATTGATGATGAAAGCAAGCATTATGTCATGTAGACAGTTCCAAGAGACTTGTTTAGCATAAGTGATGAACTAATTTCTGATGCTCAAGAATTTTATGGCAATGAGCCGTCAAACCATTCTATAAGTCTTGTTATACCCAATGATGTTGGTGACATTGAACTTGTGAGAAGAGATGTTCCTGAAACCATTATTGACATGGCTAAACCGTTGTCTGATGAAATTGAACAAGAAAAAGATTCTGATTTTGAGCATATTATGTAAGACATTGATGCAAGTATATAGGGCTATATATAGGATATTGAAATGTTATCAATTTTGAGGTGCTGCAGTTTTTTATCTCATTTTGTGCATATGTTGTAAAAAATCTTATTCAACCCAATTAGAAAATGTCTACAATTTTGGAGGACATTCATAAGTTTGGCCTAGTAGCCCCCTGTACATTTTAAGTGTATGGGGCAACTTATTTACTTTGCTTTAGGTGTTGCGTATTTTATATTAAGAATTTATTAAGGAAAAGATGAAAAATACTTAAGAGGATAAAGAATCCTTCTAAAACAACCCAAGTTTTTAATTTGGTTTTTTAAATTTTTGGGTTATGTGGGAGTGAGTGTTTTGGTAATTTGTTTCATTTTGTTATGTGCAAAGTTGAGCTTCAAGTAGTTTTGTTTTTCTTTGTTGAGTGGCTTGATTTTTTGTGAACCTGATAATTTAGATGACATTGTTTAATGAAGAACATTTTGTTCCTTGTGGTTGAATCATAGACTTAGCTGTTGAGTTCATTTGTGTTTACTCATTGTGACATGAATATGATTCTACAGATTTGTGTGTATAGGCAGCATTCTTCATGTTCATTTTGGTTTTATATATTTTGTCATCCTCTATTTATGTAGCTTTTGCAACATCTGTAGAAAAGTGATAATAGATATTCTTCTCTGAGACGTATATTTAACATTGGATGAAAGTTGCAAACCTTTTAAGATAATGGAAGTAATCCAAATACCACAAGACTTATTACTTTGAAAGTTAAATCATCATATTTTAAAGATGCAGAGTTTTTTACGAAAAAGGAATGACAAAATTCTCTAATGACCAGAATTCTAAAGGTTAATAATGAACCAACTAGATGCTAACAAATCAATATAGTTGTACTTCGAAAGAAAAGGAAAACCATTTTCATCGAGTTACTTTCTTAAGAAATAAAAGTGCACTTATAAAAGTAAATATAATTTTTAAACTGATTCCGTCACTGACATGATGCCTTTTGATTGGTTAGAACTTATAATCTACTTATGATAGTATCTTAAATTTTAGTTGTACTTGTGAAATTGTTTTGCAGTTCTATTTTTTGCTAAATACTCATAATAATGGGATAAGTGCTAAAGGTGTATCATTGTCTTTGAAAGTGTCCTGGATCTTCTTCCATTACATAATTTTTAGTTTTAGCAACAATTTTCATAAATTTAAATTTTTATTATAGTCCCAGAATCATCGTTACATATGCTGTGTCACTTTTTGTTTGCAGCTAAAATTATTTTTCCCTGTAGTGACTTTTGCAAAACCAAAAAACAGCCGCAATTCCAGCATAGGTAAGAATTCTAGCTTCCCCATTTTGTTACTATTTTAACTTTCGATATGCATACTTTTTATACTCTTTACAGTTTCCCTATCGTGACTTTTGCAAAACCAAAAAGCAGCCATAATTCCAGCATAGGTAAGAATTCTAGCTTCCCCGTTTTGTTACTATTTTAACTTTCGATATGCATACTTTTTATACTATTTACTCTTTAGCAGTCATGCCATTTTTTAATGTTTGATAGAAGCTTATCTGTTATTTAACAAATGTATATGAACTTTGAATATCCACTTGTTCAATTTAGTTGCTGCCCCTGTGCCTCCATACACCTAACAATTACAGGTGTCTAAGCTAGTTTTGATGATGTACCGATACTCCAAAATTGGTGTCGTATCCATATCCAATCCATAATACTGTTGCATCCATATTTGTGGCGTATCCCTTTTTTTTTTCCTTTTGTGTATACCTATTGCCCTCAAAGTACTGCTACTTGAAAAATCTGAGATATAGATTCAAGTCTCGGTCTCACTAATTGCCTCCCCCAAAGCATATCTCACTCTTGCAATCTTGCTCTCCTCAAAATTATCGCACAGAATAGCATTCTACACAAATGTGAAAAGAATGAAGATATTACCATCAATTGCTTCTTTATAGTAGCCTAGCATCTCTCTTGCTCTACCTCTACGAAAATAGGCTTTCACATGCTGAGTAAAAACAAAAACAAGGAACAAATGTTATTGTAAAATAAAATATTGCACAACTACCACATCCCAGAAAATATAGAATAAGGCCTTTGAGTTCAATTAAGGGATTTTATAACATTTGGTTTTTGTTTGCATGCAGCCATTGAAGGATGGATTATTTTAGTCACTGGTGTGCACAAAGAAGCATAAGAGGATGATTTGCAAAATGCATATGGTGAATATGGAGAAATTAAGAATCTACATTTGAATCTTGATTGTTGCAGTGGTTTTGTCAAAGTAAGTCATAAATCAATATTGTTACTATGTCTTGTATTACCAATCCATTTTGGTGCAATTTATTCAATCCACAGAATCAACTATTCTTCATTTTCCATGTTTTTTGTTTGTTCTTCATTCTAAGCTTTTGTTTGTAGTATTAAGTTGGCAAATGTAATGTTATAAGCTATTGAATTTCAATTTGCTAATTTTGCATATTAAAGCCTTCACTTTGAAACAAAATGAACAAGGGAGAAGGCAACAAAAAAAAGGTGCCAACTTTAAACAAGGGATATGAAAGTTCCAATAAGAGAGCTAATTTGGATCTCGATTTCAGTGAAAGGTCAAGTACTGAATTGTCTAAAATATTTAAAATCAAGCAAGAAGAGATTCAGAAGCTTGGAAAGAACAAAGTAGATGGTAGGTAGTTGAATGTTACAGGTACAACCCAAAGTGAAGAAAATAGTAATTCTTTAAAGAGAAAGCCCTTTCCTATGAATGCAACTCCTTCACAAGTGACTCAAAAGGAAGAGAGACAACCTAAGAGCACTAAAATGAATTCAAAAGTTAGAGGAGCTAGTCAAATGGCAATGAGGTAGCCTTTGCCTACAAATGTGACTCAAACACAAGTCATTCAAATAGAAAAGAGGCAACCTAAGATCACTAAAATGACTGCACAAGTTGGAGGTTCTAGTCAAATGGCAATGAGACAACCCTTATGTACAAATGTGACTCAAACACGAGTCACTCAAATGGAAGTCCAAGGTGGTTGTCTCATGACACCAAGTTTACCTCTATTGAAAGAAACAAGTGGAAAACAAGTTCCAAATGAAAAAAAAAGGACAATCAATCACAAGTATGAACCAAGGGTCGAACCAAAATGATCATATTCCTAAAGTTAGGAGGATGAATGCAGTTTTCCCAGCAATGTCTCTTGATGACTTCCTTGAAGAAAATGATGTTTACAAAGAAGAAAATCAGCTACTACATGATGAAGAACAAGAAGCTGAAAATGGAAGAGTAGTTCAAGAAGTTGAAGTAGGTCAAAATCATCCAGTAGATGATAACTTCAATGACCAAGATGTTGACAGAGAGGAAGTTGAGGAAATGGACAATAATGCAGAGGGTAACATCATTGTCTTCAACTACTATTTTTCCAACTACTTAATTTTCACAAATATTTCTATATTACTTTGTATGCATTAACTTATAAAACTTATGCCTCTACGTATGTAAAATTAGGGACAGAGAAGAAGAAAAAACTCGAGGCAAGACTGAATGCAAAGATATCCATGCTAGATCGGAGGAAGAATGAAAGGAAATCATTTTTGAGAAAAGAGTAGCAATTGGGCTCACTGATAAAAGTGTTTCAAATTTAAGCTTGTTCTTGGGTACAATTGCTAGAAATTCAAAATTATGTCCCTTGAACTACACCAATTTTAAGGCCATTCCAAAAAGTTAAACAAATAATATTATGAAATATGTCCAGGTATGCGTATGATTAATTTCTATTATTTTAAATGCAATATTAGTATATTAATGATGCTAACATCATTGTGGTACTTTCCTTAGTCAAAATTCATCATTCCAAAAGAAGGAGAAGATTGGGTACTTTTAGAAGTAAAGGAAGCTTGGAAGAGGCACAAGTGCAAGATCAAGAAAAAGCATGTTAAGCCTTATGATAACATCAAAGATATGTTAAAGAATCGTCCAAGAGATGTCCAAATTTCAATTTTTAAAAAGTTGATTGCTTTTTGGAGTCTTTCTGTAATTCAAGTAAGATCTAAATTATAAGGTCATATTTCAATTTCATATTACTTATGAGATTTATTTTTCATAACATTATACTTCTTTTTCTTTTTTTATGGAATATAGACAATTAGCAAGATGAATTCTGAAAATAGAAAGCGTCAAAGATGGAACCATCGAATAGGACCTGTGAATTTCGCTAGAGTTTGGAATCGATTGGAATTGTGCTCGAGAATTTGTGAATTTTATTCATTGATAAATATTTTACTTCTTTTTTTAAATTTGTTGAAGTGTTTGGCAAATGAGAATGATGAAGATGTCACCCAAGTTGATTTATTCATTAAAACTCACATGGGAACAAAAGGAAAGGATTTGGATTTAGAAACCAAGAGTGCAATTGTAAGTTATATAATGTAAAATTATAAAAAATGCAAATGTTTGTTGATGTTTAACATTATGTTTTGATGAGTGCTCCAGCTTTTTGTAGGATGAAGTTGAAGATCGGATTGAAAACTCTGGAGAGAATACTGATGAAGCCTTTCAAGTTGTGTTCGGCAAGGAAAGGCCAGGAAGAGTTTATGGGGTGTCACTAAAACTAGTTTAAAATGGATGTTGAGATTGACGTTGTAAAGTGCAATCACTCTGAAGAAATGTTAACCTTGAAAACTAAGATGGAAAATCAGAAGTAGGACACTGACAATCAGATGAATAACATGAAGAAACAAGTAGAGGAATTAGAACCCAAAGAGAAAAATAGAATTAGGACATGGTAACATAGAAGCACAAAAGTAAACCAAACACTTGTTGTTTTGCAAGCTGTTGGCCGTGAGCTTCAAGGGCTCCATGGACCAGTTTTAAGACTCAAAAACAATAAGAAAATAAGAGCAAGAAGATGGTAAGAAGCCCTTACCTCCCTCCTAGTCTTGTACCCTTGAGCTTCCTTCTCGTTTCTCTAGTTTTTCCTTCCTTTTGCTTTTCTTTTTTCCTCCTTCTTCTCCATGCTGTTGGTGCTATTTTTGGTTAGTTTTTTCCTTTGTTTTGCCTTGTAAAATATGGATAGAAAGTGAGCCAAAATACTAGAGAATTCTAGAGTGTGAGTGCCGGTGGTTAGTTGGTCAAAGATGATCAAAATTTTGTATTGATACTTTTATATATGCCAAGTACACTTTAATTTTTTCAAAGCTAAGTTTTCAAGTTACAATAAGTATTATGAAAAATTTTAGAACTCAAATTAGTTCTTGGATTCATTTTTCATAATTTTCTGTATACCACTATTTATCAATTAAGTTTCATTACTCGGTCCCTAGTTAAATTAAACCGAGGGATTAAGTAAATATGCTTACTAATACTTATCTTGATTGGTATTTTATATTAAATTATTCTCCATATCTTACTTATCATCTCCATGAAATTTCATAATTTTCTAAGATACTTAACTGTTCCATAATTATTCCCTTAATTTCTCTTCAGTATCCTTAAAAATGCCAAATTAGCTCAGTTAAGCTTCCCAAAAATTTATTACTGCTCTTACCAGTTGTTTATAGTTAGGAAATAAATTTTCTATATTTATTCCTATTAGATTAGATGTTTACGTAGATACTTTGGTTATTTCATTGTATTCATTGTTATAGAATTACGTTTAAACTACTTCAGAAAATTACCCAATTTAATAGATAGTTCTTACCAGTATTATAGCTTCTATAACCCTGATTAGGTTCATTAGGTTAGGAGGATGTTACACCCTTCAAGCTAACCTATGGTTGCAAGGCCATGATCTCGGTCGATATAGGAGAACCATTATGATGACATTAGTTTTAGAGAAGGGCTAAGGTTGGAAATAAATTTTCTTGTAGAGGACATTTTAGTCATTTGTCCTATATGTAAAAAAAAAAGGCAATCAAATGTTTTAAAAAGGAGGAAGAACGAGAAACAAAGATGTTTCTCTTCTCTTATTCTCCTTCCTCCACCAAGTTTATACCTTTCCTTTATTTTGGCACCAAATCCTTGTACTCACTTGCACCAAGAGCTTAAGGTGTTTTTACTCTTTTATTCATGTTTGCTTTGTACCAAATCTCATATTCCCTCAATTTTTGCTATCTCAAAAAAATGGTGCGTTAGTGTATTTTGGGACTTTGAAGTAGAAATCTAATAGTGTGGAAGGTTGGTTCTAGTAAGTGGTAATGGGAAAGTCATACCTTGATTTTTTTTTCTCATGAGTTTCTTGAAAACCCTAAACCTTATAATTATGGATTTTACCTAATCTCTTTACCCCTTTGTTAGTTCAACTCTAAATGAAATTTCTAGAGCCTTATCAATTGCAAATTGTAATTATAGTGTGGTTATTCTATTATTCATGGTGCTTGTTTTTTAAATTCCTAATAGCTAGTGGGTAATTCTAAGTTTTAAGGAAAAAAGCTCTTTTGAGGTTTCTTCTTAATGTAAGTCATTGTTTCATTTATCTTGACTTGTCAAAATATTTGTTTATGGCTAGATTCAGTGGGCACTGCACAGCTTGCTCCTCCGAGTGTCGTGGGGATCGATTGAGTTAGTTCTATATATTTGTGAGTGGATAGTTTACACTATGACATATTTTTAAATTTGAACCTCTAGGCACGTATTTATATCTCTTCTAATAGTATTTCAAACTAAGTTTCCTTTATTATTTTAAGAGTTGGAAATTTGGAGTTCTTATAATAGCTTTGGTTATAGCCTTAAGCTTTATATTTTGGGAAAACAAAAATCTTTAAGCTAACTTATGAATTTATTTTATGAAGATTATACTGTTGGACATATATTTTATTGACCTTGTGGCCTAGTGTTATTCCTGAAAGTTAACCTATGATGGTTTTGAATTTTTTGTTATGAGCAATGAGCTAGAAGAGTTGAGTGTTAAAACTCTGTTCACCGTTAGTGAAGAACTATAATGGCATATGTTCGGCCTGCCGTGACGAAGAGAGATAACGACATGTGTTCTGCCTGCTGTGGCGAAGAAAGATAATGACATGTGTTCTTCTTGTCGTGGCGAAGAGAGATAATGGCATGTGTTCCACTTGTCATGGCGAAGAGATATAGCAGCATGTGTTCTGCTTGCCGTGGTGAAGAGATATAACGACATGTGTTCTGTCTTCCGTGGTGAAGAGATATAATGGCATATGTTCCGCTTGCCGTGGTGAAGAGAGATAACGACGTGTGTTCTGCCTAGCATGGCAAAGAGATGTAATAGCTAATGTGCATATAATAGATGTAGAGATTTTGTTTAGAATATGAGATGAGATTTTCTAAGTAAAATTGAATTCATTTATGATTATAAATGTACTTCTGGAAAGGAAAGCACATGACAAGTGATTTTATTTATAAGCTTCATTTATTTGATTATTGTGTTTTAAGTTGTTTTGCAAAGATTAAATATATGAGCTATTACTTGTTTTTATTTCCTGTTCACTATGTTTATTATGCCCTCACTGAGTCTATGTGACTTACCGCATTCTTTTTTCCTTCAAATTCGCAGGCTGTTGAGTAGCGAGTTCTTGGGATTTGCTATTCTACCCAGAGTACTTGTCTTTTGGTAAGCCTTCAGTGCTATCGGTGGCTAATGTTACACGTCGACTCTAGTATTTTGCAGCTATACGAGATATAGTTTATTTCTTTCTTTTGATGTATATATATATGACCACAAAGTCTTGATATGTCATTTATGTATAGCTAGCTCAGTTTTTACTTATGACTGATGCTAGATGCTTATGTTTGTGTTGGATCTGGATATGTATTGTTAATCAGGTCTAAATGAAATATGTGATTTGTTCAGTTTTTAGAGGAAATTCTATCGGATTCTTGGTAGCCCTAATCTAAGTTTCAAATTGTTTTCTTTACTTGATGTTATATTGTTAGGCTTGTCAGGCTAGTTGAGTGTTGAGTATCACTAGCTTGTGCGCCGGTCACGACCTAAGATTAGGAAGTGACAACCATGTTGGAGGCAAAATTTCTCTGAAGAGGCTAACTCATACCTCATCTGCCATAACTTGGATATGTTAGAGGAATAGCGTCGCATTGCCTATATTTGTGAAGCCACTGTCAAACAGCATATCGTAGCCCAGTACAATTCTAAAGTGATACCACAGAGGTTTGTACTCAGTAATCTTGTTTAGCATAGAGCGGATATCAGAGGTAGAAACACAAAAAATGAAAAACTAGCTCTGAATTAGGAGGGATCGTACCAGATCATTCCAAAACAAACACTGGAGCATATACCTTAGAGACCCTCACCGGCAAAAGTATCAAGAATTTTTGTAACGTTGATAAACTCAAAGTATTAGAGTTAATTGTCTTATGTTTTTATCATGTAACTGATGAGTTCCGATATGAATAAATTGATGAATATATTCTCAGTACTTAATTATTTTACACATTTACAACTATTGCAACGCACAAGGTTACCGCACCTTGGAGAGGTCTGAGGAATACAAGGTCCACCTTGGATCAGATATTCTGATGTAGAAATGAAGGTCAACAAGGGCAACATACTTGGTTGTTATCCATGGTCTAGAGACAAGTTTAAGGGTTTCAACTTATGCCCTAATGAGCTTGACCTTAACCCATAAACTTAAAGCAAGTTTAAAATGGTTAAGAGTAACTGATCGATGCCTGGGAAAAGGCAACAATATTTGTCAGTATCTGGAAAAAGGATACTGCCCTAAGAGGCTTCTGCGTCAAAACTACACTTAGAAATTTAGCTAAGTGTCAAAAGACTCTAGCAAAGAATAAGAGCCAAAATTTGGTGTATCATAAAGATCAAACCTAGAAAACGTACTGCTGTATGAACAAATATGAACGAAAATTCGCTAAGTGTTAATTAAAAAAACCGTCGAGATAAAGCGTTGGACCAATCTCGGTTAGAAAAACTAAAAGGCAGTAGGAAGATATGAAAGTAAAAGTAGAAAATATTCTAAGTTATTAAAGAAATGCCCGAAGCCTAGGACTTGTCCATATACATTCAAAATAAACCCCACGCAGGGGGTAAACTAAAAAAGAAAAGAAATTAGGCATCTGGGTCGACCTCCTCCACCTTAGCTTCTTCTTGGCCACCTTTCTCGCGCTCATCACCCTCATCTTCCCCGCCATCTATTGTAAGAACCTGATTTATTAGGGTAGCTTTCAAGATGAGATCCATGACGTAACCATCTCTGACCCCCTTCCATAATCTAGTCCCTTCAGTAACAAGGTCCGAGTTCAAGAGGCAAAGTGCGGCATGCGTGTTAGAAAAATAGTCGTCTACCAATGTAGCCCACTCATCTTCAAGACACATCACATCATTCTTGAGCTTCGTCTCGGACTGCCTGAGGATTTCGTTTTCAGTGCGGAGCGCGGTCAGGCTAGATTCAGTTGAAGAAATTTGATCTTTTAAGGTCTTCTCCCGAGCTTCACCTTCCTCGACCTTCTTTTAGAGCCTAGTTATTTCAACCCTTTGTAGATTGGGTTCTTCGTTCACTTGGGCCAACTGCCTGTCCTTCTGGGCCACTGTCAGCTCTAGCTCCTTTTTATCCCCCTGGAGGGTGTTACCAAGTGGCTTCAATACTCAAGAGGGGGTGAATTGAGTTTATAAAACAAGTTCGCAATTCTTTCGCAAAACACTTGACTATTGAATTTTGTTGAAGCTATTGACTATTTGAAATGAATGAATTGATAAGAACAATATATATTGCTTAATAACCAACCAAGAGAGAAGTAATCAAGTAAGAATACAAGCAATACACAAATATAAAGAGAAGGGTTTAGAGAATCAAACACAATAATTTATCCTAGTTCGGCCACCAATCCACTTGTGACCTACGTCTAGTCCTCAAGCAATCACTCGAGATTTTCCACTATATCTTCAAGCTTCAATAGGTGCTTGACTACCTTTACAAACTTGAGCACTCAACTCCTTGGGATGCCTCACCCTTGAGCTTGAGTCTCTTCAAACATAGGGATGCCTCATCCTTTTACAATATGGAGGGATACCTCACCCTCTCTTTACAAAGCAATCAAGGTTGATATAAAGAAGCTCTCAAAAGAGTAAATGATACAAATTGAAGCTCTAAGAATGCTCACAAATGATATCTCAAAGATTAGTCAAAAACATAGCAAATAGTGATTTCAAAGATTAATTCTCGTTTTGATGAATTGCTAAGATGTTTCAGGTTCAAGAACAACCGTCAATGATGCCCCAACAACTGTATTTAAAGCCCATTCATTAAAAGAGTGGTTGGAGGGTGGTTGAAGCCAAGCATTTAATGCAACTAATATAGCCGTTGGGCATGTCAGAACACTGGTAATCGATTACAGGGTTTTGATAATCGATTACAGGGAAGATAGAACGTGTTCTTGGCTTTTTGGACTTGTGGTAATCGATTACATGACTTGTGTAATCGATTACACGCCCTTTGACTTCATGGTAATCGATTACAATATTGATGTAATCGATTACATGGCCCTTTGAACGTGTTCTTGGCTTTTTGGGAACATAGTAATCGATTACCAGTTTGGGTGTAATCGATTACGCGTCCTCTGACTTTCTGGTAATCGATTACATGGATGGTGTAATCGATTACAAGGCTTCTGTTTAGCTTGTAATTGATTACTAAACATTAGTAATCAATTACACTATACTTTAAACTCAATTTTCAAGCCTAAAAGAGGATTCATGTTATTCCTAACTTAAGAAAACATGGATTTAAACAATATTGAACTTTGTTTGGCATGATCCAAGATAAAAGAAGTCCTCTTTTTAGGAATTGATCTTTTGAAAATCATATTGATTAAAACCATTTTTGAAAAACCATTTGAGATATCTTGAGAGCATTTAACATTGATGTTCTAATGCTTATATCTAAACCTCTTGATTCCTTCCTTTGATCTTGATTTTCTCTTTTGCTCTTAATCTTCATCTTCATCTTTGTTATCATCAAAAACCAATTGACATGCTTCAAGACATATGCATTCACAGAGGGTATCCAAATCTTTCTCCAATTCCCTAGTCTGACAAACAGAGGCGTTGCGAAGAGCCCAGACCTGAGCGTCTCGGATAATTTCAATTAAGTCCTGCTCAATCAAGACATCTTGATCAGCTTGGGTAAGGAGGGCTTTGTCAATGATCTGCCCTGGATCAACCCCTTTGCCCCAAATGACCTGGTAGCAAATTAGAGAAGGGCACCATCTGGGACTTCAGTCTCTCAGCTAAATATGAGGTTAATAGGTGCCACCTTGGTCACTGACCTTTTTCCTTTTGGCTCCCACAACCCATTGCCTTTCCTCTTACGTGGCTAAAATGGTTGAGCAAAAGACCCGGGATCTGCCTCATAAGGTTGAGATTGAGGTAGAGGGACTAGGACTGCTGGTTGGGATGCAAAGCTCGACACCCTAGTTTTCCTTTAGGCTAAGCAAAGTGCGAGAGCTTTAAGACCACTGAGTGGCGCCATACTCTCTACAAAAAGGAAACAAACAATATTACTACTCTTAGAAAAATGATGAATGACAAATATGTATATTCAAAGTGAAATACCTAGAAATTGTCTTAAAGAATCGAATGGCTCATCCAAAACATCTTTACAGTAGATGACCTCATTTTTGTAGGCCTACTCAACTAAAAAGTTGAGGATTTTTGCCTCGCCTTCAGTCATCAAAGACAACGAAGTCTCGATTTCTTCCTGACTTCGCTCCCATACTACTTGTGTCCAATATAGGTACAATCATGGAGCATCCTCTGGGGTAACAAAAAAAGGCGTCATCCCTGTAGCACCCTCTATTTAGAAGAAATCTTTCGTAAGATTTTTGAAAGACTCCTGGTATAGCTCAAATACTTTCTGCCCTACTTGAGTGCGTAAGGTAACCCACCCCTTTTGGAAACTATTCCCAGAGGATGAAAATCGAGAGAAAAGGAAGAAGAAAGCTTGTACGAAATATGACTAACCGAAAACTTTACAAATCAACATATAATTTCAGATGAAGCCCAATGCATTTGGATGTAGTTGTGTTGGAGACACCCGCAAATGATTCAAAACCCTGATTTCAAAGTCGGAGAATGGCAAACAGACACCAATGCAGGTAAATAATGCCTCATACATATGTACAAAGTGGTCTCCCTTCGTTCTGGTTGAGCAGACTCATTCCTGATCTGCTAGAGCCCAGATAATGAATTCATCACATCGTTGACCTTTTGTAAGATAGATGTACTCTTGCTTACCCCTGGCGTCCTTCGAGATCTCGACGCTAGACTGGGTACCCAAAACTTCACGATCAACCCACTAGTACAAGCTAACGTCTCTAGGGAATATATACTCTCTTGGTTCTGATATCACTGTCTTTCGTTGTCCCAACTCCAAGTTACTAGCGTTACCTACAAAGGTTGTACACATGTCAAAATCAGAAGAAGTTTCATTATAACTCTCTAACTCCACCATGAGTACGAAGAGAGGATGTGATGGTCTTTGCCTTGCTAACTCCCTAGTTTTGTCCACCCTCCGTTTCATTTCTAGGATATCCACCCCAGATAATAGCCTTTGTCTCCTACCAATACCTATACCATGAGGAGATCGTCTCCGTTGAGGCAGTGGAGATGGCAAAGCACTCAAAATCTCTAAAGAACTACTCTCTCCATCACTATTGTTCAACGTTCTCTCTCTCACCATGATGTTTATGGAAGAAAAATAAAGTGGGGAATGAGGAGTACCTTGAAGATGTGAGAAGGAAAAGCTTTGAAGATATCAAAAACCACCAAAAGTCGTCATGTAGACTCATCAAAAATCGTCTGGCTCACACGGAAAAGCAGTGAAGAAATGGAGAAAGTGAAAATTAAAAGGGACCCCCCACTTTTATTTATAGGCAAGGGGTAACCCCAATAACCACCATGCGTAGGGGCAAATACTTCCATTTGCATTTAATTTGAAAACGGTAATCATGGCAGCACAAAGATCAAACTACTACTTCCACTAACTTTTCACCACGTGGCAATATGAACCTGACACAGCAGCTAAAAGGACTACGATCATATTTGAAGTGATGCATGCCAAAGAAAATGGTATTCACACCATACATCGGATTAACATCATGTTGTTGCAATAGATTATAATATAGATTATGACTTCTACTTCAAGGAATTCACAATTAACAAGTACGCCCCGCTGCCAAAATTGGTAAGGGAGCAACTCAATATGAATCTCGGACAACGATGTAATGACTTTAAGGTAGAGTGATCTATACCAGATCCTGGCCTAATTCATCAATATTAGGGGCATCTTGGTTTTCATTTTTCATCACGGACTTTGGCACTTCGTTAGAGACATCATGAGATCCAACATCTATATCATAACTTGGATCCCTTTGACCCACGCATGTTGTCACGCCCCTTTTTGAGGAGGGAACGTCACACCAAAAACCACAATGCAGAAAATAAATCATAAACTAAGACCCGGCTCATTATAATATAGATAAACCAGTTCATTTGTAAACGTATAATAATTTGGCGAATTCTTTTTTTTTTTGGTTGTAAATGGTAAAACATAATTACAGTAGAAGTTAACACGAGAAGTAAACCATACATTCATACATCATACGCATATATATATATATATATATATATATATATATATATACTTATACCATAATTGTTTAAATACATCATCAAATATACAAAATAAGCAAAAGTCTTACCCGCCCCAAAATAATTACACATATATAGCCCACCAAAAAGACAAAACATCAGGCCTCCCAAAAGATTTATAGATAGCCATCAGTGGCTACCAACTGTATCATCCACTAAAACTAAAGAGAAGGAATCGTGGCTGGATCCTTCTTGGGGTCTTCCTCGTCAGAGGAAATCCTCATTGGAGTAACCGAGTTACGAGCAGGGGCTCATGCAGAGGATAAAAATGAATCCTCTCGTGGAGTGTAGTCACGATCACCCCACATATCGTGAATGGGAAAGTAAAACTCTAAATACAAATGTGCATTGAAAGTAAAAATAGGTGGATCATAATGACCCCATGCCAGAGACACTGTCACGTCTCTGTGGTACAACGATTCATGCTCAAGTTGATATGCCAACAGTCCAGACCTTCGTGAAAAGTCAATCTCGCATATCCCAAAAAGCCACGTGGACGGGACGTCATGTTTCAAACAGGTACTAATCAAAGTCAGGCCAAAAGCCGGGAAATTCGTGCACTTGCCCTTCTTTATCAACGTCCTCAAAGAAACGCATAAATATACAGAATAGCAAAAAATATAGACAAGAGGTGAGACATCCTACATTCAGTACCAATTATGGCAGTAAAGAAATAGAACGACGCAAGACGCCACATAGCATAACAGAAATAATAATCAGCATCCAGATTCAAATAATAAACAACTTAATAAATCCAGGCAGTTATAACATCAATAAAACAACAGTTCCATCATCATGTGAATAAATGCCAAATAATATGTTGACTCACTATGCACGTGCACATGGTACCAAAATCCAATATTCGATACCAAAAATCCTACTCTATGGAGCTAGACACAAACATCGGAGAGAATGATCAAGGAGACATGCTAGTATCTCGTTAGCCTAAAATTAGGTGCTTTCTAGAAAAATCAATCATTTGCGCAACAAGGTTTTATACAACGGCATTCTTATAGGATCGCGATATAGGATAGTGTCTCGGTCCGGATCGTTAGTGCGTTTGCATCAGTCTATCCCACAGTCCAGATGAGCTACCAACTATCCATTCATGAGACACCCGCACCCCGATGCCCCCAAGGTCAACGATATGACCTACACTAGTCTATTCACACCCACACTAAGGTGTGTTTCAATCTCCTAAGCATATAGTCGTACGACATAGTCCACCGGACTTTCACAATGTATGATCACTCAATGCATACACATGTATATTTCACAATACTATACTTTTCCATAACATGCCACAATTTGGCCAAGATAAACATCAACAAATTCTTGGTACCATTCATGGACCCATAACAACATATCATTAAATTCTCAAATATGATAATACACTTTTAATGTTTATTATGAAGTTTCACTTTAATTAACATTTCTTATGGAATCTTTCTCTAGAGGAATTCTCTTGATTAGCTAAGTTCTTGTTGGTGTATACCCTATAGGCCAATACTTTTGTCTGTATTTACATACATTGTATTATACTATTTTAAATATATGAGGCATTTCATTTATTGTGTTCTTTGTTTATAAACATAATAAAGTCCTTAGAATAGTAAGTTTGATACCATAGGACATCAAGTGGATGACTTGATCATGAGATCCTATTGGATAAAACACTATTCTTAAATGTCCCTAGTCAAGTATTATTGTTAATTTGGACAACAATAATGCATTGAGACTAGTATGTGCGTAGACTGAAGACCACATCTCACGGGTCATAGATATGAGATATCAAGTCTTCACAAGGAAACATATTAGAGTAATGATGTATTGGACAGACCCTCCATGAGAATGCTACGTGGATCGTTACGTGAGTATCATAAGCGATTCTCATAATCATAATGGTGTATGTGGTCCTGTGACCTAAAATCACTACGATTCCTACATGAGAAGTTGTAGGTTTTAATGCCATCTAACGTCATCTATAACAAGATGATTATAAAATTGGTTATTAGACATACTGCGATTCATATGGAAGGATGTGAGTGACCTAGATGGGATTTGTCCCTCCTACATAACAGAAGTGATATCTTTGGGGGCCCTGATTAAGTGAGATTACGAAATGCATTGTCATGCTCAAATGAGTCAATATGAGATATTGATCTCATTTGTTATTACTATGTCTACTCAAGAATTAGGAAACTGAAGATTGAACTAAACAAGGGTGACTCGTTCCATGCCTTGTGTTCAATCTAGATATCTGGACAAAGGGACTAAACTACATGGAAACATTAGTCATAGATAGGTTATGTCAAATCACTGACATTCTCATTAATTGGGTAGCAACGATGTGTTGTTAGATACCGCTCACTGTTTATAATATTAAAATGAGATTTTAATATTACTACTAATGTCATGAGAACCTGCAGGGTCACACACTTAGAGCAAACTAAATTGGAGCAATAAGGATCCAAGTTGGACTCGGATTCAATTGTGGGCCTAACTCATAACAGATGAGTCTAGGGTTGCACAGCTTACCTTGTTAATGTTCACACTCACTTAAGGCAGCCACTATTATAAATAGTACTGCTAAGGGTGTAACATTCCCCGTAGGGCATCACATTTCTGACTACCAACTTATAATCTGAAAATCAGTTCATAAAAGATTTGAGTTATAAAAAGTGGGTTTTAAAATTTCTTCTTGCTGAAACATAAATTTACCGGAATTTATGGAAAATACTGAAAAATAGATTTAAACTTATTAATATACAATATTGACACCAATTAATATTTAACAATTATTCAACAAATATAAAATTTACAGACTCAATTTTAAATAGTAGCAAATCCCATGACGGGTCCTACTCAATAGCACGGTATAACACTAACGGTAAAAACTCAACATACTTATTCCATCTTGTATTTATCTTGATGCATCATATATTTGTTCCTCATCAAAGCTGCATACTAACGAATCCGGGATGGTCACCCGTCCATGTTATCATCAATCTCAGAATATTCGTCTCCAGTCATGTCTAAGAATCTTGTTCCATCTACTATATAATTTTTAATAACACAGACACAACAAAATAACATAACAAAGAGGTGAGATCACCTATGCCAATACCAACATGGTAGCATAGAGATAACACAAACAACATATCATACAGATATATCATACCATAATTATAATCATGCCATCAACTTATTGTCATCACACAGATACAATAATTATTCAATATTTACGATAATGCCATCAATATTATCCAAGTATTCAACAGCTCAATTATTATAACCAATACTTAATAATGATGCATATGTTATGCATGTGCACATAGACTCAATGTCCTACTCCATGGAGGTTTTCACAATTTCGAGAAGAATGCTCTGGTTAATTGCCAGCATAAACCCACAGACAATTGTTCAGCCTTAGCCCACAGACAATGCCCAGCTTAGCCCACAGACAATCTCCCAGTCGTTGAAAAGAATCGCTTTATTATCGGGTATCGTCAATGCGTTGCAACGGACTGCATCGCCAAGTGGCATATGGTCCAGCCTTAGCCCACAGACAAATATCCACTAGTCGACCGTCGCGCCTTGACGCCCCCAAGATCCATCATAGACCTCACTATCAATTCTCATTCCCTCTTCAACCACAAGGGTCACAATAGCAACAACTATTAATTTTTGTTCAATTCAAAATCATAATATGCCTCAATACATATTTTTCAATTTCATCATATGCTTCATTGCATATCTTTCCAATGCATAATCAATGCACCAATGCCAATCACAGGCAAAATTCATCATTTTCAATACATGTTCAATGCACCAATGCCAATCACAGGCATATCTTTCCAATGCATGTAAAATGCACCAAATGCCATTCACAGGCAAAACTCGTCATTTTCTCATACAGTGTCCATACACTGGTTCAACAGTAATCATACTGTATATTCAATAGCGAAATCATGTTGTCGCGTTTTCAAAGTCACAAAACACTTTCATCGTGTTTTTACAATCGCGCAACATTTCTGTTACGTTTTCAAATTACGTATTGATTTTTCAACGTTTTCTCAATCACGTAAAAATATTTACATGTTACTCAAAATGCGTAGTGATTTTCCACTATTTTCACAATTGCGTAACTTAAAAATCATTCTTTTAAGTTGCGTAAATCATTTTCCATCATTTTTGAAATATTTAAATACTTTCCAAATCGCGTAGAAATATTCTAACGTTTTTCAAATCGCGTAGCTTAAAAATCACGTTTTTAAGATACGTAAAACATTTTTTACTATTTTACAATCACGTAAAATATTCCTCAATATTCCAAACATTATTTTGGACTTTCAAACAAATCAATATAATTTCTAACATTATTTTTCACATTTCTCCTTTAAGAAATCCTTTCCTCAAAATAATATAACTTCTCAAATTATTTTCTATATTTTCTTACTCAAGAAAATCATTTTCACAATATATTCCACAAATTCACAATTCCATTGAATTAAATCAATGTTTCTAACTTTAAAAATTACTAACGCTCTCCAAAACCCAAAAGATGAGTTACACATTAAAAAATCCCAAGTCACCAACGTATTCTTTATGATTCCAAATAAATTCTAAAAATCAATCCTCTTTAAAATAAATTGAGGTTCAAACACTTTCAACCTCTCTTTTCCATTCACATACGAAAATTCAAGTGATAAAACACTCTGATTCTCTTTCCAAATTCCTTGTACTAAACCCAATTATATTTCCACTTTGAAAATCACTTTGTTTCATAAAATCAAGGCATTCATAAGCCTTCAAAACCGTGGTACATGGTCATTGAAACCATCAAATATTTTTCCTTCTAAGTCAATATGGTTTTACACAAACAAAACTATTAAAAATTCCTTAACAAAATTGTGAGACTCATAGTCTTTAAAATCAAATTATTTGTTCATTTTCATTTTTCACTTTCTTTGCAAATCCTTAAAATCATCAACTCATTGCTCTTTTCATTGAAAACTCATGATTAATAAAATACTTAAAATATTTTTATTCAAAAATGTCCTTGAGTTTCATTAAATTCTATTCTTGTTTTTACACAAAATAAATCAATAAAAAAAACCGTTACTTCTTGAAAAACAACCCTTTGTTTATTTTCACACATAAAAGAAAATGAAAATAAATAGAAATAAAATCTACCCAAGTTGTGAAACATTTGTTATGGTCATAAATTAAATTGCTTTCCAAAATTTTTAATACATCACATATAATCAACATATTATATTTCAAGCATATCATAAAAGATAAAGTAAAAATACTAAGCAAAGCATAAAAAAATCATCACTAATAATATACATAAATAAATAATCAAAAACACATAAATAATTTACAACTAAGACTACAACTATGGATATGAATCCTCACATGAAAGCAACATCCATTAATATATACAAAACTATCTTTCACCACAAAAAAAACATCATGATGAGATCTCCTCTTACCTCTTGAATCACTCTCAAAGCATTTTGATCTTTTTCGGAGATAGATATCACTGGATGCTTCTCAAATACAAAACAAAACACACATAATAATATATATAAGACTTGAATAAGAAAACCATGGATATGAATCATGTTAGTGTATCTCACGTAGGCTCACATTTTAAATAAAACATAAAACCAAATGAAATCATTTTATAAAATCTTTGAGTTTTAAAAGATAAATTTTAAAATATCATGAAGGCTCTAAACAAAAATTTAAAACGTTGACGAAAGGATTAAATTGATTAATACACATATTATATATGTTACAAAATATTCAACAACAATCTAAAATATAACATTTACAGCTCAGAGCGAGCAAACCCCAAGAAATACTAGCTCATGAATCCCTAACGAAAAACTCAACCTACATGTTCCATTTCTCCACCAAATCGCATCCGTTGAAGGACTTGGAAAATGATCGGACGCCATCATCATCTTCAAACATAGCCTCAAAGAGGTCGAAGAAACTTCCTTCGTCTACTATACGAATTTAACAAATACAACACCACAAAACAATACAAGAAAGAGGGAGATCCTCTTCCTCAAGTCTTTACGCGTAAAGAATTATACGAATGATCAAATAAACAGATACAAAATATCATATGTTATCAATTTATAAATAAAATCAAAAATCATATATCATAATAAAATGAATAACAAAACAACATATAACATCTCATGAATATATACTAAATAATACATATAATATCATGGATAAAAATATAAGAAATAACCACATAATAAGATATAGTAAGATTTAGATAAATAACAATATATAACAACATATAACATCATAGGATAAAATAAGAAAGATAAGATCATAAGATCACGATAAAAGATATAATAAAAGATCATAGATAAAAGATCATAGATAAAATAATCAAGATAAAAGATTATAGATAAAGATCAATAAATAGATAAGATAATAATATACAAGATATAAATATATAATATAACAAAATCCTACTCCATGGAGCTAAAAAAACACAAGTATCGAGAGCGAATGATCTCAAAATCTATTAGTACCACGGCTGCCCAACCAAACTATTGCGCTATCACACGTTGCGTCTATAGCCCCACGTCACATGGAATCCATCATCCAAGGCGTGGTGTAGTTCACGGTCTCACGTTGTGGCACTACGTGCAAATGTACTATTAGATTTACAAGATCTCGATTAAATATAGTGTATGTCGAGTCCATAGTGTGCTATCGGCCATTACCACGGCGTAAGAGCAACCAACTCGTCCACATATGGTGGGATGCACACTAACGTTCTCCAAGTTCATTAGAACAATGAACCACACTACGTTTATCGCATCGACAACACGATGTGATTCACCTCGTCAATCAATCCACCAAAAATTAGCATAAACTGGAAAACACATAATTCCAAATTATGAAATATACGAAGATAGCCTCAAGATAATAATATGCCCTCAAAAGATAAAATTTTAGAAAGCTCATGACGGGTTCACATTTTCCCGACAATGAAAAATTTTCAAAAGCACTCAGACGGGTTCACATTTTCCCGACAAGACAATAAAAATACAAAGAACGGTCAATCGCGTAGAAATTTTATCGCGTTTTCACAATCTCGTCGTTTTTACAAACGTTTTTAAATCGGGTAAATTTATTTTACTATTTTTAAAATCGCGTAGTAGTTTTTAATACGTTTTCTCAATCGCGTAAGATTTTAAATCATTTTCTTATTCGAATTCCTTAAAACACTGTTTAAACAAACAAAAATAATATTTAATACATTTAAACTACGTAGAATATTTTTCATACTCGTATCTTGTCTTTTAGGATATTTTTACTATCTTATTTGTCATTTTTAATATAAATTGACAAGATATTTGTTTAGAAAAATATATAATAATGATTTTCTAAATTATCCATAAAATTTCCATTTACCTATTTTTTTACAACCATTTAATTACACTTTTGAAAATTACTAACATGCTTCAAAACAAGGTGAGCTATACGTTGAAATTTTACAAAGCTACCGTATATGTTAGAAAATCATTAAAACTTTTAAACTTAGTAATCAATTTACTTCAAAATGATTGTAATAAAATTACTATTTATTACTTAAACTTAGTTGAAAACAATTCTATAAATCAAAAAATTTAAATTTGGCATTTTCAAAAATCATTATATGCTTTATAATTCATTCCTAATTATTTCCATACATTTAATCTCTTATAAAACTCTTGATCTAAAAGTTTTAAAATCAAGTCCATTTAGAAAATAAATTTGATTAACCTATATTGGCAATTTTAACAAAATCTTTGTAAAACTTTAAATTATTTTTCATTTCTAAATCAATGTCAATTTATTATCTTATCTAAATTCATTAAATCATGTTATAAAAAATGATTTTGAATCAAAACATTCAATTTAGGCATGTTGGCCCAAAATTTATTTTAAATCTTGGATCCATAAATTTTTTTCTTACTTTAAATCAATTTGAAACCTTCTTATTTTCCTAATTAATTAAATTACACATTTAGAAAATTGATGAGAACATTTTGGTTCTCCTTTTTGTCATTGAGGCCGTGAACTAGGGGAATGTGTTCTTTGGAACACTCATGCAATTCCTTGTATATTATTCACATGTTATATAATTATCATACATATAAGTACACATACCATTTATATTTAAAACAACAAAATAAACACATAAAAATATTAAAGCTTATAGACATGTTACAATCAAAAGCTAATAGACATACAAAATATTAAATCACCATTAAACAAGCTACACACATAATCAAACACAATTAGGAAAAACTATAAAAATTAACAAATGAACATCTATAAACACACCACAACCGAATCCTTATGGATTCTACAAACAAACACAACATTCTTACCACCAACACATGGATGATGAATTGTAATCTCCTCTTACCTTAAATGAAGACAAGTATGTTTTCACACCTTCTATGGTTCGGTTTTCCTCCACCAAATCACCTAACAAATTTAAACAAAATTTCTACAAATTACTAATATTAAAGAGAGCTTAAACCATGGATAAATCATGACTTAGAACTTTGAAAAAGAAGAAATAGAAAACAAGAAATTTCACCTTCTAGGTAAAATCTCCCAAGTAGATTTCCAAGCTTCAAATGAAAGATTTTGAAGAACTCAACTAGAGATGTTCTTAGAATAGTGTTTAGGTTTAGGAAACTTGGTTGGATAAATTTTTGAGATGGTTGGATGGTCTTGAAGTGTGTTTGGCCGAATTCATGGGAAAGAAAAAAGGAAAGAAATTTGTTGCTTGGTCTTGGTTTTTGAGAAAAGGAGATAGAAGAGAAAAGTGAGATAAAGGAGAAGTGTGATTTTGGTCTTCTTGGAAGCTATGGCCATAAAACACAAGGAAGGAAAAAGGATGAGAGCTTTTGCTATTTGGAGAATTTTGAGATAAGAGGAAGGTCTTGACTATGCTTCGTGAATGACCTTGAGAGAAAGTAAGAAATATTGGTTGTTTTGTTTCCTTGAATGATAGCTAATTGTAGGATTTCACCAAAGGTGAATTCTCGTAGAAGCCAACAAGGAGAACCACCAAAATTGACTAATTTTAGGAAATGGAAATTAGCTTTATTTCGGTTTTGAAATGCTTGGAGAGCAAGAATATATTGAAGTGTTGGAATTGCCTTCCTAAAGGCATGCATGGGTCCCCAAAATGCATCATGAAAAGAAGCCATCAATATTGACTTAAAATATACTTAGTTAATTAAAATAATATTAAAGAAATAAAATTGTAATATTTTGCCTTACAAAGATTTAGCTTTTCGTGGAAGCAACAAAGAAAACCCACTAAATTTGACTAGTCTTATTTTTATTCAATTTGGCATCCTACATGCATTTAAAGCCTTCTACGTGAATTTCTTTAAATTTAAAATAGAGCCATTTTCCTCCACCGTAGAACCATTGCATTTCAAAAACCTAAATTTATTTGATAGCTTGTTTTCTATTGGTTCTTAAAAATCAACATTAAAAATTTCTATTGGTTAAATATTACTAACTTGATTCTTGTTGGTTGTTATTTTTGTTAAATCAAGAAGAAAACATATATATATATATATATATATATATATATATATATATATATATAAGTATATTTAACCAATGAACAATTTTTATTATTTATAAAGTAGGTAATTATCTATTAAAACGTTGGATAATAAAATACACATAGATTTTTATTTTATATCTTCAGAAAAGTAGTATTATTATTGTTCGAGAAAATTTTTTTTTTTATTGATTACCCTTGATGAGTCATAAAGCGAGTCAATCAAAGAAAATTTAGAACATGTGACTCACTACGATTATGATAATTGTGGAATTTTCTAGAACGAGAACGAGTCGGTGTAGATATTTTCTAGAGCAGATGAGTCAAACATGGCGAGAGTCATTCATACAGATGGCAAGCATGAAAAACAGAAACAAGATGGCGATTCGACATCCGAATATTTTCGGAAAATTGGGGCGAGTCACCGCGGTGACACTTCTCAAAGTCCGTAGGCCGAGTCACTACTTCTTGAACCTTCAAACCCGAGTCATGATGTTTAGGTGTCCTTGCATGTTTCATCATCCTATTTTATCATTCGATGAAAGCCATATTTTGACCACCTCATTGGTCCACGTGTACTACTTTTGAGGTGTCGTGAGTCCCGCAAAATATTGTGTATGGTCTTATTGGAACCATAAAATAATATTATAATAATATAAAATTTTTTATGGCATACATCACATAAAAATTAAAAGATTATTATATTTGGGTTTAGTAAGATATCGAATAATTAAAAAAGCAAGTAAACATCATTATTTTCCTACCCTAGAACAAATCACACAAAAAGTCTAAATAAAATCACAAAGCACATCAAGCATAAACAAATAAGTAAAAACAATTAAAAACCACAAATAAGAAAAACAAGACATGACGATATGGTCATTTTTTTATTTTTCTCACAATGTAGATTAATCATCAAAATCAAATAAAATAAACTAGATAATATTATATATTACGAAAAATAAAAAAATTTGCAATGATTCAAGAAAAATTTTATTCCTCTTACCTCTTGAAGAAAACTATGTAAAACGATTATATATAAAATACCTTGTTTATACATTTCTTTTTCCAAGTTTCAGTAATTTGATAAAAGGGCTTCTCAAACAAATTAAAAAACGACCACATAAAATTAATATATTATTTTAAGACTTGAATAAGAAAACCAACGGTCTTTTACCCAAAAGTTAGGGTGTTACAGTTAGAACCTTGAAAATCAAAAGAAAAGTGAAGATTAATAAACTTCACCAATAAAGCTTCAATCTTTAGCTTGAAGAACAAGGTTGAAGATGGATGATTTAGAGAAAGTCTCCAACATGAAAGTTGCTTAGAATATCATGTAGATTCAAGATCTATGGTTGGATGAAATTAAAAGAGATTGGATGGTGATTTTGGGTGGTATGGCCGAATGGTTCCTCTTGAAGAACAAGGATGAAGTTTTTGATTTTTGTGAAAGAAAGGCTTCTTAGACTTGGTTAAGATAAAGAATGAAGTGAAAACACTTGGTTTTCCTTCCTACCAATTTCGTGGAGCACCATGGAAAAATCCCTAAAAATCATAAACAAAAGTTAAAATCAATAACAAGTGTAGTAATAGGTAAACCATGGTTCAAGCATGGCTTAGAAAATCAAAACTAAAAGATTGGGTGAAGAAATATGAACTTTACCCTTTTTGATAGAAACTTGAAGCTTGGATTTAAAACTCAAGATGAATGATATTGTGAAAACTCATAACTAATGATGTTCTTAGAATAAGGTAAGGATTCAAGAAACTAGGTTGGTTAAAATTTTTGAGTGATAGAGGGTATATTTGATGATCATGGCCGTGTGCTAGCTTAAAGGAGAAGGAGAGAAATTTTTTTTGAAGAGCTTAGGCTTTGGACTGATCAAGAATGACAATAATGGTGGTCTTGAACTTTGCTATGCATTAAACCATCACCAAAACTGTCCCCCCCTTCATGCATTCTCCAAAGAATGACTAATTTCACAAGTCACCATCTTAAGCATTCTAAACCATTGATTAATTCAATGATTAGGATTAAGGTAGACTTTAGGTATAGCTTTAGATTAGAAGACTTAATCTAGGCCATTAGATCTTTCTCCTTGATATCCTAGCTGTTAGATGCATCTCCAAAAATGAAAAGTCAAGATTACTCTTTCATACTTTAAATCCAAGAGTCATAATTAGTCATAGCCATTTTAGAAGACTAAATCTCCACCATTGATTAAATCCACATCCCATGGTCATAAATGATCCATCTCCACCATTGATTAAATCCAAATCCAACGGTCACAAATGGTCCTAGCCACTTTGTAAAATCAAATCTCCACCCTTGATTAATTCTTCATCCAATGGTTATAAATGGTCATAGCCATTTTATTAGACTAATTCTACACCGTTGATTAAATCGACGGTTGATATCAAAGGCTTCAACATTAAGCTTGCTTCCTATTGGTCTGTCAAAAAGTCGTCATAACCACTAATGTTGACTTCACAGTACAATCTTTATTTTTTTATCTGTTATTGCCCTTCGAATAATATTTTTACTGTATTTTTATCACCCGATAATTAAATACAGTACAAAATACAGTAAAAGAAAATTTTAAAAACTGTTTCCAGATTCAGGTTTAGTAAGATCCCTCGTCTCCATCTCAACAGTACAAATTTTTCTATCCGCAAAAAAATTTTCACTTTGCGAGACTCATCTGGGCCCACGTAAGGCCACTTGGGCCCACAAACAGCCCAAAAACAATCAGAGAAAAATAAAAAATTTCATAATCACCCACAAAATCACAAAAATTAGAAAATGCACAAATATTAAATCAGATTATGTAAAAGAATTAAAACTTAATAGTAATAATTAAATTACGTAAAATTTTCCCAGGCTCGAAAATTATTATTTTCCTGACACGGAGTAAATCACATAAAACGATCAAATACACTGACGGAATAATCAAAATAATTTTACAGTACACATAAATCACTAAACAGTAGAATTCTTTTAACTGTCAAAATTACTGTCAACTATTTAGGAAAATTTTAGGGTGTTACAAAGGGGGCTGCTAAGTACGTATCATCACAACCCTAGCCGCACCTATAGAAAGTAAGTGAGAGATAGTGAAAGGTCTTCTTCTCTTCTCTTTGCGGCTAGCACTGCGTAAAAGAGACGTGACTCCTTTTTGCAAGTCTGTTCGTGTGGAAACCGCAGAGACATCGTTGCTATTATGGTGTTGGTGATTCACGTCACTTGTGTTTATCACACTTCAAGAGGTAATCATTTTAAAACTTACATTATGACTTTTCCGTATGGATCCTGTGAGAGAATTTTTATTATTCTGTTGCGTGATGTATCCGCAATTCCCAATAGTTCTCTACTTTAAGTTTATTCATACTCACTTGGAAAATTATTCTGAGGTTCTCCAAGTCTCACACACTCTCTTGTTCTTTTCTTAAGTCCAAAATTGTTCTAAGTTATAGGATAAAGTCTTATTCTTCATTCTTCTCATTTTATGAACTTCTAATAAATCTCTAATTTTCTAATTAACTAAGTCTCCACTTTAACATTACATTTTTTGCATCTTCACCTTAAGAGGCCGTGAGCCTCAAGGGAATTAGAGGTTCTAGATTTTTTTATTTCTCCATTGATTATTATTCACCTGATTAGTTATCGTTCTAACTTGTTACAAAAATTTTAACCATGAACACCCTATTGAAGGGGTTATGGTCGTGAGCCTCCATAGGGAAACCAAAGAACTCTTGCTTCAAATTCATATTTCCAATCCATCATAATCAATCTAAGATCATCAACATATACAAATACAACTAATAAAACCACATAAAAGGACATTAATACAAAGATCATTAGAAAAATCATATAATCAAGAGAGCAACCCTAACATGGGTTTCTCAAAATCAACACACAAACAAGCTTCCCACTACAAATAGAGGTAGTGGGAAGTCTCCCTCTTACCTATAGAAGACAACATAAGAAAGCAAGCTTCTTAATCCCTTTGTTGCAATTTTCGTACTCCACCTTCAAGAGAATCCTAAGGTGAGCAAACTTTTACAATCTTTACTTAAACCATGAAAAGAGGAGTCCTTGGTCACATAGGTGACCAAGAAAAATAAAAAAGAAAAGAAAGTAAAGAACTTTACCTTCGAGCTTCAAGTTTGGATCTCGAAGAAAATGATGAAGATGGAAGCTTTTTAGGTAGGTTCCAACTAGAAAGAGGTTTAGAATGTGTTGGAGTTCAAGAAAATATGGTTACTTGAAATTTTTGTAAGCATGGAGGCATCAATGGAGGGTGTGGCTGTGTGGTGTGGAGAGGGAAGAGAAGAGAGAAAATGGATGAGAGAAAATGAGAGAGAAAGGAAAAAGGTGTAGAGATAAAGTGATAGTAACTTTTTTGAAAATGAAAGAATGCCTTAAGTGGAAAAAGATGACCACTTTGGTCTTCCAAATCCCCCCAAAATCTTGGAGCTTCACAAAGGAGAGAGGGAAAAACTTTCTCAATAAGCCAATAAGAAAGTGCTTGGAAGCTTCCTCCAAAGCTTCTTCAAGAAGCCAAAAACTCACTTTTTGAAAAGTCAATGGTGATGTCATGGTGATATCACTAAAGTGAACATTCTAGACCACTTATATTTCACTACAAGCTATTATCCATTGCGGCACTCCTATCGGTGCGCTGCCCCAAATCCCGTTGCGTGGTGTGTGATATTCGAAAGCGCGATATTCAAAACCATTTTTATAACTCACAAAATAGTAATGTGTTATTGCTTTGTGTTTATGTGTACTTAGTGATGCATGGTGCATGGTTATGGCCTTAGTCCTCTTTTTATGCTATTTTGGTTATTTTAAATACGACCTACGTGCTGTGTCTTTCTCTTTACATTCTGATTGTACATTCTCTTCTCACCTAACTCCCCTTGAATGTAAAAGAGGTTTCTATATAATATAATCTTAATGTGGAGGCAAGAAGACAACATCAAGTGAGGACGTTGGTGGGAGACGCTTGGTAAAGCTGGCTTAGTTAATGCTACTCTCTTAGAGGCCATAAACATGTCACATTTATTAGATGCTTTATATGTATGAGATGCATGGATGATGTTTACGGTATGTTAAACAAGTTTAATAAATGGTGAGATCTAATAATAAAAATTCCCTCAAAGTAAATATTAAGTCATTATGTGAAGCTTTCCAATGTGTGGCACTCGTCAAGACTAGTATCGATCAAGTGTAGGTCTGCCAAAGCAGGATGCCTTTATCTATATTAGTAAGATGTGATGGGATAAGAGTAATATCCATTTGCCAACCATTGGGTCTAACTTAACTAGGCCATTTCAATAGGATTGAAGGCTTAGAGGCATAGAGTTGGGCTTTAGTCCATTAGATGGATTAGAATAAGTGTTATTCACCTAACTATTCAAGAGTTGCATGTGATGTAATTGGAAAGAGTTTCCTGCCTAAATAACCGAATTTTGGGTGATCATCCAAAGCTGACTCAAAACTAGGTGAAATATGGATCTTGGCCCACTAGGAAATCTTTCGATGGAATTTTCTGAGTCAATGCTGATGGTTATTGATTTGAATAAAATAGTGGGAAGCATATTTAATTTAAGACCTTGTTAAATATGTGTTAGACCATTTGTCTACCACAAGTGCACGGGTTGTTCAAGTAATACAGATACAGAGTAAAAGTTCGTTCCCACGAGGATATATGATTTCCATTACTAAGTAACAACCAATAGCTTAGCTAAATTCTATCCAAGAATATATAAAATGAAGAAAACATAAATAATCTAAATCTAAACTATAAAAGCAATAACATAATGGTTTAGAGATCTAGGAAATCTTTCTTCACTTCCTATTTCATACTAATGATATGCAATCCTTATAAGCAACATTAATGATTAGTTAGTTAGCTTGAGAATCTGATTTAGTCAAAAGCCTATGTCTAGGTCAATCAACCCTAGTGTCATTTACCTAATCTACTATGTTTCTTATGTTTGCATGAGGACTAGTATAAACTCCACTAATGAATGATCTATTCTCAAACACATGCTAATACATGGCTAAAAGGTATATGTCTATCCCGTTAGTGAATCAACTCATCCAAACCAAATGAAATCGTCGAACATGCATCAACCATACTATGTCCATCTCCACAAATCCCTATATCTAGTTCATTTGCATCAACTAAGATCATGCAATTGTTGATCAAACAGAAGCAAGCATTAAGTATAGGCATGGAAGAACAAAGCTAAACATCAATAGATACTCAAAAGATAACATAAACATCAATACTCATAGAAAGATCCAAAGTATTTCCTAAATACAGCTTGGCTAATCCATGAACACGAATTTACAGACAAAAACCATGCTCAAAAGATAGGGAAGAGAAGAGAAACAAAGGGAGAAGAGGAAGGAATCCATGGATAGCATCCTTGAAGCTTGAATCTCCTTCCATGAGGAAGATGGCATCCAACCTAGCCTCCCTAGGCCTCCAATCAGCCTAGAAATGAAGAACAGACAGCAGTCTCTCTAAAACCTAGAAACTAAAACGGAGCTCCCCTAAAAACTCTACTAAAAGTCTATTTATAGATTCAGCAAAAATAGAAGCAAGCCGCGACATTCACATTCCATGCCGCGGCGCGTATCAAATTAGGTCGAGGACGCCTAGCATTAATATGCCACGCCGCGGCATTCAATTCTTTGTGGCCTTTGACTTTGATGCAGGGGAGGCTCACGCCGCAGCATTCACATGCCACGCCGCGGCGTTGAGGTCTGAAATGCAAATTTGGCTTCCTCTTCCCATTCCAGCTCAATTACTCTATATATCATCTTGTTTGGAGCCCTTCCTATGATAGAGAAAACACCAAATTAGTAACAAATATAAATTCACTTAATCACATATCAAATATGCACAGTTTGCTTAATTACATACAGGAAAGGTATCAGAATTGGATATAACAAATATAAGCGCAAAACCTTCTAAATATGCATAGCAACAAGGACTTTAGCAATATGAGAAATACAGATATGGGGCACAAATAACTACATTTTGTGGAGTTATCACACTCCCAAACTTAACCTTTTGCTTATCCTCTAGCAAAACAAAGTATGACTAAGCAAACTTTCTTAACAATTTATACTCAACATGCATTCAGCAACTAGCAAGTTTCAATCTTTCTTTTCTTCAATTAAACCCAACTACTAGTATGTAATGATTACTTCACTCCATAAAAAGTGCAAATGCCCCAAAACCAGCTTCACACATACATAATCCGTCGCATGCTAACAATCTAGCTTCCTTCTATGCAATTCACATTATCCACGAACATGCAAGATAAACTTCTCCTATTCAAATCATACACATCCGGATAAGTTTATAAGCATACATGCATCAAAATCATAAAATCTACAAAATTGATCCTAAACTCTCTCTCCACTAATGTAAACCACATACAATTGAGGATCAAGAGAGTCTTTATAGCTTGTAATGTAAGGCCATGGTAATGGGTGTAAGAAAAGAAGGGAAATGATACATACAAACATTGAGATACATACACATATGATTTTAAGACTTTAGCCACTAACTGAGATTAGAAGGGTATTCAACAGTGAAGGATCATAACTTGCCAGAACCATGCAATTTTTTTCATTTTTAACTCTTTTTTCTTTCTTTGTTTGCTTTGCTTTTCTCTCTTTTCATTTTCTTTCTTTTTCTTTTTACTTTTACAAAGTAATTTCTTTTTCTTTGTTGATTGCATTTGGTTCCTTCAGGCTCATTTTTCTCAAACATACATACCCCTACTCACTGGACTCACTTCAAGAAATAACACATCATGTACTCAACAGACAATGAAGGTAGGAAGAAAATGCAATACTTTCACATGCATTAGAATGGTGAACAGGGTAAGGAATACGTGGGTGATGAAAAACATATAAGGCCAAACAATTATCAGGCTTCAAAAAGGGACCTAGAGATATCATCATTCAGGGTAAGCTTTTTAAGGCTCAATCGGTCCAAAGAATGCCCTAATCATTTCCTTAGTCATGCACAATATAGGATTTTGCCTCAAGAGAGTTTAAAAACAACTTCTAGGATAATCGAAACTCTACATGTACATCCATAAACTTTCTCTAAACATGCACTCTTATCATTCTTAAAGTTACACTTGCATCTAAGTGGAATGTAAATCATGTATCAGTAGCAATTGAACTATTTCACATGCTTCAAAATCACATAAGGTTTCACTCAAAAGGGGACAAATAGCAACCTTTCATATCATGAACAACCAAAACAACACCAGAAGTCTTTTGCAATAAAGCATGTATTCAAATAGATTAAACTTTTCAATATGACATGCATACATCATTTGCATAATATTAAAAATTGAAACTTCTTTGCAAATCCATCAGTAATAACCAAAACAAATAGAAACTCATTGAAACATGATGGCTATCACAATTGCATCTAGAAAATATCATCACATACATACATAATACATCATAGTAATCCAAAGCATGTAATGACATTCCCTTAAACCAAAGTGAGACAAAGTCCTCACTTTCCATGGTGTCCAGGGTACTTGAGCCTATAAACATCTGAAATGTGAGAGCTGAGTATACTACAAATATTTAAAAACAAAACTTAAACTAACTAACAATGTACAATATATACATTACAGCACAACATACCATAGCACACAACATACCATAGCACACAACATCTATGCCACGGCACTTGATCAGCATGGGTGCCTTCAGTAGCACCCAAAACAAGCAACTTTCTTTCTTTTTTTTTAACAAGTTCAGCAAGTGAGCGTCACGACGTTTCAATTTCCACGCCACGGCTCTGAGGTCTCTAGATTTTGGCCCAAATGCCCACAAATAACTATCACGCCGCGGCGTGCAACAACCTAACGCCGCGGCGTGAGAAGCCAACCTGCAAAATTCTATAGCAAAATTAGTTTTGCTACAGGATTTTGCCCAAAGAGGCCCTCAACACCTCTAAAACTTGTCCAAAAGGTTAAAACCTAATATGAACAACTAAAATGTATAAAAACTCAAAATCCTACTTACTAACCTATATATAACCTAAAACTAACCATACACATACAAACTAACTAAGCTTACTACAATCAAACATACTACATATATATGACTTAAAACTAACTAAAGATACTAAAATCAAACATACTAACTACTAAAATATAAAAATCAAAGATACTAACATATTTAAGACTTTAAACTAAAGAAAAGCATAAAAACAAAATAAAGCTACAAAACTAAACTTACTAACATATTTATGACTTAAAACTTACTAAACACATACTATTTAACAAAAACATAAAAAACCTGGGTTCCCTCCCAAGAAGGGCCTGAGTTATAGTCCCGGCAAGACTTTATCACCAAAATGAATTTGTGCAGATGAGGAGTCTTCTTAAACTTGATCCAAGGCTTATCCTTTTGAGGAGTCGCGAATTCCCTGAACAACCTCATATGATTAGAATCATCCGACTTCTTTATTGAACCTAAAGCAATAACATAAAGAGACTTAAATTAACATAGATTATATACAACTTAAATTAGAACTAACTAAACTCATTGTTGATATTAGCAATATGAAATTAAACTGTTATCCCCCGACAATTGCCAAGGAATAAGGTTAAGGTCTTTAGAAATACACCATTATCCCTGACAATGGCGCCAAAAACTTGTTAGACCATTTGTGTACCGCAAGTGCATAGGTTGTTCAAGTAATACAGATACAGAGTAAAAGTTCGTTCCCACGAGGATATATGGTTTTCATTACTAAGTAACAACTAATAGCTTAGCTAAATTCTATCCAAGAACATATAAAATGAAGAAAACATAAATAATTTAAATCTAAACTATAGAAGTAATAACATAATGGTTTAGAGATCTAGGTAATCCTTCTTCACTTCCTATTTCATACTAATGATATGCAATCCTTATAATCAACATCAATGATTAGTTAGTTAGCTTGAGAATCTGATTTAGTCAAAAGCCTATGTTTAGGTCGATCAACCCTGGTGTCATGTACCTAATCTACTATGTTTCTTATGTTTGCATGAGGACTAGTATAAACTCCACTAATAAATGATCTATTCTCAAACACACGCTAATACAAGGCTAAAAGGTATATTTCTATCCCGTTAGTGAATCAACTCATCCAAGCCAATTGAAATCGTCGAACATGCATCAACCATACCATGTCCATCTTCACAAATCCCTATGTCTAGTTCATTTGCATCAATTAAGATCATGCAATTGTTGTTCAAACAGAAGCAAGCATTAAGCATAGACATGGAAGAACAAAGCTAAACATCAATAGATACTCAAAAGATAACATAAACATCAATACTCATAGAAAGATCCAAAGTATTTCCTAAATACAACTTGGCTAATCCATGAACACGAATTTACAGACAAAAACCATGCTCAAGAGATAGGGAAGAGAAGAGAAACAAAGGGAGAAGAGGAAGGAATCCATGGATAGCATCCTTGAAGCTTGAATCTCCTTCCATGAGGAAGATGGCATCCAACCTAGCCTCCCTAGGCCTCCAATCAGCCCAGAAATGAAGAACAGGTCGCAACCTCTCTAAAACCTAGAAACTAAAACGAAGCTCCCCTAAAAACTTTGCTAAAAATCTATTTATAAACTCAACAAAAATAGAGGCAAGCCGCGACATTCACATTCCATGCTGCGACGCGTATCAAATTAGGTCGAGGACGCCGTGGCATTAATATGCCATGCCGCGACACTCAATTCTTCGTGGCCTTTGACTTTGATGCAGGGGAGGCTCATGCCACGACATTCACATGCCACACCGTGACATTGAGGTCTGAAATGCAAATTTGGCTTCCTCTTCCCATTCCAGCTCAATTGCTTTATATATCATCTTGTTTGGAGCCCTTCCTATGATAGAGAAAACACCAAATCAGTAACAAATATAAATCCACTTAATCACATATCAAATATGCGTAGTTTGCTCAATTACATACAGAAAAGGTATCAGAATTGAATATAACAAATATAAGCGCAAAACCTTTCAAATTTGCATAGCAACAAGGACTTTAGCAATCTGAGAAATACAGATATGGGGCACAAATAACTACGTTTTATGGAGTTATCAATATGTTTATGGCATGATACTTATATTTTGCATATTTCTGTTGATAGATTACCATGGCAACAAACACTTTAAGTAACTTATCATTGTGATCAATCCTTGAGAAGGACAAGTTGTCTGGGACAAATTTCCTAGACTGGTACAGGAACTTGAGGATTGTCCTCAAGCAAGAGAAAAAGTTGTATGTTTTAGAACAGCCTATTCCTGAGCCACCTGCTACTAATGCCTATAGAGTTGAAAGAGATGCTTATAAGAAGCATCAAGATGATGCCTTGGACGCCGGATGTCTAATGCTAGCCACCATGAACTCTAAGCTCCAAAAGCAACATGAGAACATGGATGCCTATGATATGATCGTACACCTCAAAAAGCTCTATTAAGAGCATGCTAGACATGAGAGATACGAGGTCTCTAAAGCACTGTTTCAGTGCAAGCTGGTAGAAGGAGGATCTGTTGGTGCTAATGTACTCAAGATGATTGGGTACATTGAAAACCTAGAGAGACTTGGTTTTCCTTTAGGCCAAGAGTTAGCCACTGACTTAGTCATACAATTGTTGCTAGAAAGTTCAAGTCAATTTGTCATGAACTGCAACATGAATGAAATTGACAAATCACTACCAGTGCTGCTAAGGATATTAAGAACTATTAAGCAGAACATAAACAAAGGCAAAGGAAAGGCCATAATGATGGTCCAAAAGAATAAGGGCAAGAAGCAGCAGAAAAAGCCCAAGGACAAGTGGAAGGGCAAGGATAAGTCCAAGGTCAACACTTCTAGCTTGAAACCAGTAGGTGGAGTGGCTAAGGAAGATACATGCTTCCACTGTGGTCAGACCAAACATTGGAAGAGGAACTGTGCCAAGTACCTGGAGGAGCTCAAGAAGAAGAAGGGAAGTGAGACTTCCACTTCAGGTATTTTTGTTATAGAAGTCAATTTATCTACTTCTGCATCATGGGTATTAGATACTAGATTTGGATCTTACATTTGTGTAAATGTACAGGATCTAAAGAGCAGTAGACCATTGACTAAAGGCGAAGTCGACCTACGAGTGAGAAATGGAGCAAAGGTTACTGCACTAGCTGTAGGGACTTATTTATTAGCTTTGCCCACTGGGCTTGTAATTGAATTTGATAATTGTTATTTTGTGCCTGCTATTAGCAAGAATATCATTTCTATTTCTTATTTGGACAAGAAAGGTTTTACTTTTATAATAAAGAACAAAAGTTATTCTATTTATTTGAATGATATTTTTTATGGTAGTGCACATCTGAGTAATGGACTTTATGTCCTTGATCTTGAAACACCTATCTATAACATAAATATAAAGAGGTTCAAGTCAAATGATATAAACCTGACTTATCTCTGGCATTGTCGTTTGGGCCACATAAATGAGAAACACATCTCCAAACTCTATAAAGATGGATTCTTAGACTCGTTTGATTTCGAATCATATGAGACATGTGAATCCTGTTTATTGGGGAAGATGACTAAGGCCCCATTCACCAGACAAGGTGAAAGGGCTAGTGATCTTTTGGACCTCATACATAGTGATATATGTGGACCTCTAAACACACTGGCTAGAGGTGGTTTTCAATACTTTATTACATTTACTAATGATTTCAGTAGATATGGATTTGTATATCTTATGAAGCACAAATCAAAATCCTTTGAAAAGTTCAAAGAGTTCAAGAATGAAGTACAAAATCAACTTGGCAAGAGTATTAAAGTCCTTTGATCAGATTGAGGAGGTGAATACTTGAGCCAATAGTTTGATGATCATCTGAAAGAGTGTGAGATAATATCTTAACTCACTCCTCCTGAAACACCACAATGAAAATAAAGCAGCCTCCACAAGTCGTTGTGGAACCGATGGTGGAAATAGAGCAGCCTCCACAAGTTGTTGTGGAACCACAATCTACTCTAGTAGCACAAGATCCGCATAGGTCTAATAGGATACGTCATCAACCAGAGAGATATAGATTTCTCATGATCCAACAAGATGACGTATTGCTCATGGATCAAGATGAGCCTGTGACTTACCAGGAAGCCATTATTGGCCCAAAATCTGAAAAATGGCTTGAGGCCATGAGATCTGAAATGGAATCCATGTATGCCAACCAGGTATGGAAACCCACCTGAAGGGGTAAAACCCATTGGGTGCAAATGGGTTTTCAAGAAGAAAACTGACATGGATGGTAATGTGCATACCTTTAAGGCATGATTGGCGACTAAAGGTTTTAAGCAAATTCATGGTGTAGACTATGATGAGACTTTTTCTCCAGTTGCGATGCTTAAATCCGTTCAGATCTTGCTTGCTATTGCAGCATACCATGATTATGAAATCTGGCAAATGGATGTCAAAACTGCTTTTCTTAATGGAAATCTTCTCGAGGATGTGTACATGACACAACCTGAGGGTTTAGCCACTCCACATGATGCTAGAAAGGTGTGTAAGTTGCAACGATCTATTTATGGATTGAAGCAAGCTTCTAGAAGCTGGAATCTTCATTTTGATGATACAATCAAACAGTTTGGTTTCATCAAGCATGAAGAAGTCTTGTGTCTACAAGAAGGTTAGTGGGAGCACAGCTGTTTTTCTAGTGTTGTGTGTAGATGACATTCTACTCATCGGAAATGACATCCCTACCCTACTATCTATAAAGACTTGGTTAGGGAAATGCTTTTCTATCAAAGACTTAGGCGAAGCCACCTATATGTTAGGTATCAGGATCTATAGAGATAGATCGCAGAGATTGCTTGGCCTAAGTCAGAGTACATACATAGACAAAGTGTTAAGACAGTTTAACATGCATGAATCCAAGAAAGGACTCTTGCCTATGTCACATGGTGTAAGCCTATCTAAGGCTCAATCCCCTTCCACCCAAGATGAGAGGGATCACATGAGTAAGATTCCATATGCATCTGTAATTAGATCTATCATGTATGTCATGTTATGTACTCGACCAGACATCTCATATACTTTGAGCATGACAAGCAGGTACCAATCTGATCCCGGTGAGAGTCACTAGAGTGCTGTCAAGAACATCCTTAAGTACTTGAGAAGGACTAAGGATTCGATCTTGGTATATGAAGCTGATGAGGAACTAGTTGTAAAGGGTTACACTGATGCTAGCTTCCAAACCGATAAGGACGACTCTAGATCGCAATCGTGTTTTGTTTATTGCCTGAATGGTGGGGCTGTGAGTTGGAAGAGTTCAAAGCAGGAGACAGTCGCCGATTCTACCACAGAGGCTAATATATTGTTGCCTCCAATGCAGCAAAGGAGGCCGTTTGGATTAGGAAGTTCATTATTGAGCTTGGTGTAGCTCATAGCATTGTGGACCTAGTGGACCTCTATTGTGATAATAATGGAGCCATTGCACAAGCTAAGGAGCTTAAATCTCACCAACGATCTAAACATATACTTAGGCGTTTCCATCTCATTCGAAAGATCATCGATAGAGGAGATGTAAAGATATGCAGAGTACTAATAGATGATAACATTGCTGATCCACTGACGAAGCCTCTTGCACAACAGAAGCATGAGGGTCACTCTTTAGGCATTAGATATATGCACGATTGGCTCTAGTTCAAGTGAGAGATTATTGGTCATGCTAGGTCTTTTGTTTTAGCCATTGTATTAGCTATTTTTAATATATGAGGCATTTCGATTGGTTCTTTTTTTATAAACATAATAAAGTTCTAAGTTTGATACCAAGACATCAAGTGGATGACTTGATTGAGATCCTATTGATAAAATACTATTCTTAAATATCCTAGTCAAGTATTATTGTTAAGGACCAATAATACATTTTTGTTGATGGTATTCACGGGTCATGGACATGAGATATATTATGATACATATTAGAGTAATATGTATTAATATATGAAGGCGTGGATTTACATTTATTGTGTTATTTTTTATAAACATAATAAAGTTCTTTAATAGTCAAGTTTGATGACTATAGGACATCAGTGGATGACTTGATCATGAGATCCTATTGGATAAAATACTATTCTTAAATATGAGTGAGACTACGAAATGTATGGCCATAGTCAAATGAGTCAAGTATTGATTGTTATTACTATTATTCGGAATCAGAAACCGAAGATAATACATTGGGTGACACGTTCCATGCCTTGTGTTCAATCTAGATATGGACAAAGGGACTAAACTCACGAAACATTAGTCACGGATAGGTTATGTCAAATCATCGACATTCTCTTCTGGGTAGTAGCGATGTGTTGCTAGATACGCTCATCGTTTATAATATTAAAATGAGATTTTAATATTACTACTAATATTAGAAGTAATGATGTAAATTGGAGCAATAAGGATCCAAGTTGGACTCGAATTCAATTGTGGACCTAACTCATAACAGATGAGTCTAGGGTTGCACAGTTTACCTTGCTACTGCTCACACTCACTTGAGGCAGCCACTATTATAAATAGTATTGCTAAGGGAGCTGCTAAGTACGTATCATCACAACCCTAGCCGCACCTACAGAAAGTGAGTGAGAGACATTGAAAGTTCTTCTTCTTTCTCCTAGCACCTTTGCGTAAAAGAGGCGTGACTCCTTTTTGCAAGTCTATTCGATTACCGCAGAGAGACATGAGTCGTTATTACGATGTTTTAATCATCATCTTGTGTTTATCACACTTCAAGAGGTAAACATTTTAAAACTCGGATTATGGCTTTTTCGTATGGATCATGAGGTATCATCTATAGTTCTCTACTTTAAGTTTATTCATAGATAAAAAATTATAAAGTTAGTCTTATTATCCAAGATGTTCTAAGTTATTGGATAAAGTCTTATTCTTCATTCTTCTCATTTTATGAACTTCTAATAAATCTCTAATTTTCTAATTAACTAAGTCTCCACTTTAACATTACATTTTTGGTATTTCACCTTAAATCCAGGGGTTCTACAATTGATTATTATTCACTTGATTAGTTTTCATTCCAACTTGTTACAAACTTTTAACCATGAACACCCTATTAAAGGGGTTATGGTCGTGAGCCTCCATAGGGAAAGCAAGGAACTTTTGTTTCAAATTCATATTTCCAATCCATCACAATCAATCCAAGATCATCAACATACACAAATACAACCAATAAAACTACATAAAAGGACATTAATACAAAGATCATTAGAAAAACCATATAATCAAGAGAGCAACCCTAACATAGGTTTCCCAAAATCAACATACAAACAAGCTTCCCACTACCAATAGAGGTAGTGGGAATTCTCCCTCTTACCTATAGAAGACAACACAAGAAAGCAAGCTTCTTGTTCCCTTTGTTGCAATTTTCGTCCTCCACCTTCAAGAGAACCCTAAGGTGAGCAAACTTTTATAATCTTTACTCAAACCATGAAAAGAGGAGTCTTTGGTCACATAGGTGACTAAGAAAAATGAAATAGATAAAAAAAGAAAAGAAAGTCAAGAACTTTATCTTAGAGATTCAAGTTTGGATCTTGAAGAAAATGATGAAGATGGAAGCTTTTTAGGTAAGTTCTAACTAAAAAGAGGTTTAGAATGTGATGGAGTTCAAGAAAATATGGTTACTTGAAATTTTTGTAAGCATGGAGGCATCAATGGAGGGTGTGGCCGTGTAGTGTGGAGAGGGAAGAGAAGAGAGAAATGGATGAGAGAAAATGAGAGAGAAAGGAAAAAGATAGAGAGATAAAATGATAGTAACCTTTTTGAAAATGAAAGAATGCCTTAAGTGGAAAAAGATGACCACTTTGGTCTTCCAAATCCCCCCAAAACCATGGAGCTTCACAAAGGAGAAAGGGAAAAGCTTTCTCAACAAGCCAATAGGAAAGTGCTAGGAAGCTTCCTCCAAAACTTCTTCAAGAAGCCAAAAACTCACTTTTTGAAAAGTCAATGGTGATGTCATGGTGATGTCACTAAAGTGAACATTCTCGACCACTTATATTTTACTACAAGCTATTATCTAATGGACAAAGGTTACAGTTAACAAAAATCATAATTTATTGTCCAATAGATAATAAATTGTACAATGATTTTTATTTATTAGATAAAAATTTTGAAAAATATAAACCTCATAAACTGTGTCCGGCCTCGAGTTTAGTAAGATCTCCCGTCAACGTTTCCATAGTTCAAGGTTTACCAGTCTCGGGTAAAATATTTCATTTTCCCGGCTTTGCTTAGTGTGCACGTAAAATGAAAAATATATTAAAATATTCAATATTTTTGAAAAAAACCAAAAAATCACAAGTATTATAAATGACTATTTATCATGAAATTAGCATTTTTTAGGGTGTTATAACTCTCCCCTTCTAAAAAGAAATTTCGTCCTTGAAATTTTTATACCTTAGAATAGTTGTGGATGTTGGCCCTTCATCTTGTCTTCTAACTCCCATGTTGCATCTCCGGTTGTGTCATTCCAGATTACTTTTACTAATGGGATTTCCTTCCCTCTGAGTTGCTTTACTCTCCTATCTTCAATCCTTACAGGAAGTGTCTCATAGGTTAAGTTCTCTTTCAATTGTACTGTGTTAGGTGCTATGACATTGCTCGGGTCAGGAATATATTTTTGCAATTGCGATACATGGAAAACATTATGAAGGTTAGAAAGAAAAGGTGGTAAGGCTATCTGGTAAGCTACTGGACCTATCCGGCGAAGAATTTGGTAAGGTCCAAGGAATTTAGGAGTGAGTTTCCTAGATTTTAGAACTCGGCCGTCCCCAGTCGTAGGTGTGACTTTCAAAAACACATGCTCGCCTTCCTCAAACTCAAGAGGCTTTCTTCTTTTATCGGCATAGCTCTTCTGTTGACTCTGAGTAGTCCTCATTTTTTCTTGAATCATCTTGACCTTCTCAGTCGTTTGTTGTATAAGATCAGGTCCAATAGTAAGGCGCTTGCCATCTTGGTACCAACACAAAGGTGTTCTGCACCGTTGTCCATATAAAGCCTCATAGGGTGCCATCCCTATATTGGAATGAAAACTGTTGTTGTAGGTGAACTCTACCAATGGTAAAACTTCATCCCAACTTCCAGTTTGTTCCAAAGCGCAAGCTCTGAGCAAATCCTCCAATGATTGAATCGTTCTTTCCGATTGACCATCGGTTTGAGGATGATAAACAAAACTCAAATGTAGTTTCATTCCCATTGGTTCTTGCAAACTTTGCCAAAACTTTGATGTTAACCTTGGATCTCTATCAGAAATAATACTGGTAGGCACACCATGCAGCCTAATGATTTAACCAATATACAGCTGAGTCAACTTCTCCATGTTGTACCTTATGTTGATTGATAAGAAATGTGTTGATTTCGTGAGCCGATCAACGATTACCCATATTGAATCATACCTCTTTTCTTGTCTTTGGTAATCCAACCACAAAGTCCATCGCAATACTATCTCACTTCCATTCGGGAATAGCTAGGGGTTGCAACATTCTAGAAGGTCTTTGATGTTCAACCTTTGCTTTCTGACAAACCAGACAAGACGAGACACATCTGGCAATATCACTCTTCATTTCGTGCCACTAAAATAACTGTTTTAGGTCTTGGTACATCTTGGTTATTCCTTGATGCATACTCAACTGGCTCGCGTGAGAGTGCTCGAGAATATACTTCCTAAGTTCTTGATCTTTGGGTACACAAACTCTACCTCTGAATCTTAAGATTCCATCAGTTCCTTCCTCTAATGTTGCCACACTGCCTTGCTTCATTAGCTCCCTTTCTTCTTGCAGAAACTTGTCAATTTTCTGTTTCTCTCGAATGTCTTCCATTAAGTCATTTAAGATAGTGACCATGTTCATATAAATCTTCCCCGGTGCCAATTCCACAAAGGACCATACATCCCTGAATTACTCTATCAAATCCTTTTCCTTGACCATCATAGCAGAGATACTGAGCATCTTTCTACTTAAAGCATCTGCCATGACGTTTGCCTTTCCAAAGTGATACTGAAGTTGAAAATCAAAATCTTTCAAAAATTCCAACTGCCTTCGTTGTCTTATATTCAACTCCTTTTAGTCATACAGGTACTTCAAGCTCTTGTGGTCGCTAAAGACATTGAACGTCGCCCAATAAAAAAAGTGCCTCCACATCTTCAAAGCGAATACCACAGCTGCTAACTCCAGGTCATGTGTTGGGTAGTTCTTCTCATGCACTAGCAACTGTCTTAAAGCATAAGCCACTATTTTTCTGTTTTGCATAAGCACACACCCTAATCCTTGGTATGAAGCGTCGCAATACACCTCGAATGGTTCACTTGGATCAGGTAGAACTAACACTGGTGAAGTAGTTAGTCATTTCTTCAATTCTTGGAAACTTTCTTCACAAGCATTAGTCCACTCAAAGGCTTGATTCTTTCTCGTGAGTTGAGTGAAAGGCCATGTTATCTTAGAGAATCCCTCAATGAATCTTCGATAATATCCAGCTAATCTCATAAAGCTCTGAATTTCTGTCACTGTCTTCGGCCTTTCCCATTGCAGAATCGCTTCCATCTTTAACGGGTCTATAACAATCCCTTCCTTAGAGATCACATAGCCTAAAAACTTTATCTCTTCTAGCCAAAACTCGCATTTTGACAACTTGGCGTATAGGTCATTCTTCTTCAAAATCCGGATAACTATACTGAGGTGTTCAACATGATCCTCTTGATTTTGAGAGTAGATCAGAATGTTGTTAATGAAGACAACAACAAATTTGTCTAAGTAAGGATGAAGGATTCTACTCATGTAATCTATGAATATGGAAAGTGTATTTGCCACACCAAATGGCATCACAAGATATTCGTGATGTTAGTAATGGGTACGAAAAGCCGTCTTAGGAATATCTTCCACCTTTACTCGAATCTGATGGTAGCCCGATCGCATATCAATCTTAGAGAATACCGTTGCTCCTTTTAGTTGATCCATCATGTCATCTATCCTCAGAAGTGGATATTTATTCTTGATCGTGACCTTATTCAGCTGGCGATAGTCCACACATAATTGTGAAGTCCCATCCTTCTTTTTAACTAGCAACACTGGTGCTCCTCATGGCGACACACTGGGTCTAACAAACTGCTTTTCCAAGAGTTCTTCTAACTGCTTCTTGAGCTCAACTAACTCTGATGGTGACATCCTGTAGGGTGCTATAGAAACAGGACCAGATCCAAGCACAAGATCAATGGTGAACTCTATCTCCTGCTCCGATGGTAGACTAGGTACATCATCAAGAAAGACTTTGGGAAACTCGTTCACCACTAGAATTGCATTCACATCTGCCTCGCCCTCAACTTTTAAGGAAGACAATAGCACATATCCCTAAGCTCCTTCTTTCAAGAAAACTTGAACTTGGTTGGCCATCAGAAATCTAGAAAGTTCATCCATAGGGAAAACTATGGTCTTACTAGAACATTCTAACAGGATATGGTTAGAAGATAACCAATCCATTCTTAAAATTATGTCTAATTGGGAAAGAGGTAAACAGATCAAATCAACAAAAAAGATTCAACCTTCAATAATTAAAGGACAATTTAAACAAACTTTGGTGGTAACAATAGGTTTAGCTGTAGGGGTAGAAACAGTCAAGTCAAAAGGTAAGGAAGACACAGGTAAACCAAGTCATCGCATACAGTCATAAGAAATGAAAGAATAGGTTGTCCCAGAGTCATACAGTACAGTGAAAAGATTACCTCCTATGGTACCCGCTCTTTGTATCTGATCTTCAGATTCGGAGGCTTCCGCTCCACTCATGGTATAGACTCGACCTCCTACCTGCGGTTTTGCAGCTCGTGCAATGTTGACTGAAGGCCCTGCCTTGGCTTGGTTGTAGTCACGAGAGATATGCCTAGGCTTCCTGCATCGAAAACAGATGATTCCTTTAATGGTGCAATCCCTCGTTAAGTGATCCTTCCCACACTCCATACACTTTGGTGTAGACGCCACATTCTAACCAATTCGATTTCCACCAGAACCTCCGCTAGGACCTCCACCAGGTGATTGTTGCTGATTTCCTAGTGGTCGGGAATAAGGTTTCTTCTTAAAGTAGTTTGCATTGTTGCCACCTCCTCTTTGGAACCTAGTAGGTCCAAAGTTACGGTTCCTCGTGTCCCGCGCCTGATCCAGATCTTCCACTTGGTGTCACATGTCTAACAACTCTGAAAACTAGTTGATCCTCAAGGTTATGACCGCCCTTTTCATGTCATGGCTCAATCCTTCTTCAAATTTTCGACACTTCCACACATTGTCCGGCTGGTGTTGGAAATACGTTGCAAATCTGGACAAGCTCTCGAACCTCGCAGCATATTCGTTGACAGTCATGTTCCCTTGTCTCAAACTGAGGAACTCCATCTCTTTGGCATGTCTTGCACTTGCTAGGAAATACTTCTCCAAGAATTTATCCTTGAATACCTCCCAGGTGATTACTCAACCTTCAGTTTGTAATAGTCTTTGCACTCCGTTCCACTAATCCTTGGCATCTCCGATTAGCATGAAAGCAGCATAGGTTACCTTCTTGTCATTCGCATAGTTCATGCCTCCAAAAATTTTCTCCAACTCCTTGATCCAAAGACTAGCCTTCTCTGGATCAAATTCCCCCTTAAACTGAGGAGGGTTGTTACGACTGAACTCTGACAGATTTTGAGCATTAGTAGATGCTTCCAACTGTTGTGCAGCCCTTTCTTGCTGTTGAGCAGCTCTTTCAGTTTGTTGTGCGATAACATCCGTCATTCATTGCATGGCTTCAACAACTGCAGCAATACCTCCACCGTGTGCCATTTCACTTTTTTAGAGTTAACTGAACAAAACACAAGGAAGAATTAAATGTATCCTTTCGGAATACCAAACACAGAGAATCACGTAGCACAAACAAGACAGACCTAACTATAAAGACCCAAAAGAAAACTTAAACTGGGGCTCTGATACCAAACTAGTGTAATGCCCCTTTTTGAGGAAGGAACGTCACACCAAAAACCACAATGCAGAAAATAAATCATAAACTAAGACCCAGTTCATTATAATGTAGATAAGCATGTTCATTTGTAAACATAAAATAATTTGGTGAATTCTTTTTTTTTTGTAAATAGTAAAACATAATTATAGCAGAAGTTAACACGAGAAGTAAACCATATATTCATACATCATACGTATATATATATATATATGTATATATATATATATATATATATATATATATATATATACTTATATCATAATTGTTTAAATACATCATCAGATATACAAAATAAGCAAAAGCTTTACCTGCCCCAAAATGATTACACATATACAGCCCACCAAAAAGAGACAAAACATCGGGTCTCCCAAAAGATTTACAGATAGCCATCAATAGCCACCAACAAGTAAGCATGTTCATTTGTAAACGTAAAATAATTTGGCAAATTCTTTTTTTTTGTAAATAGTAAAACATAATTATAGCAAAAGTTAACACGAGAAGTAAACCATACATTCATACATCATACTTATATATATATATATATATATATATATATATATATATATATACACTTATATATATATATACTTATATCATAATTGTTTAAATACTTCATCATATATATAAAATAAGCAAAAGCTTTATCTGCCCCAAAATGATTACACATATACAGCCCACCAAAAAGACAAAACATCAGGCCTCCCAAAAGATTTACAGATAGCAATCAGTAGCCACCAACAGTATCAGCCCCTAAAACTAAAGAGAAGGAATTGTGGCTGGATCCTCCTTAGGGCCTTCCTCGTTAGAGGAAATCCTCATTGGAGCAACCGAGTTACGAGTAGGGACTCGTGCAGAGGATAAAAACGAATCCTCTCGTGGAGTGTAGTCACGATCACCCCACATATCGCAAATGGGCAAGTAAAACTCTAAATACAAAATGTGCATTGAAAGTAAAAATAGGTGGATCATAACGACCCCATGCCAGATACACAGTTTCGTCTCCATGGTAGACGCAGTGATCCGTACTCAAGTTGATATGCTAGTAGTCTAGACCTCCGTGAAAAGTCAATCTTGTATATCCCAAAAAGCTACGTGGATGGGACGTCATGTTCCAAACAGGTACTAATCAAAGTCAGGCATAAAGCCAGGGAATTTGTGCACTTTCCCTTCTTCACCAACGTCTTCAGAGAAACGCATAAATATACAAAATAGCAGAAAATACAGACAAGAGGTGAGACATCCTACATTCAGTACCAATTATGGCAGTAAAGAAACAGAACGGCGCAAGACGCCACATAGCATAGCAGAAATAATAATCAGCTTCCAGATTCAAATAATAAACAACTTAACAAATCCATACAGTTATAACATCAATAAAACTGCAGTTCAATCATCATGTGAATAAATTCCAAATAATATGTTGACTCACTATGCACGTGCACATGGTACCAAAATCCAACATTCGATACCAAAAATTCTACTCCATGGAGCTAGACACAAACATCGGAGAGAATGATCAAGGAGACATGTCAGTATCTCGTCAGCTTAAAATCAAGTGCTTTCCAGAAAAATCAATCATTTGCCCAACAAGGCTTTATACAACGACATTCTCACAAGATCGCGATATAGGATAGTGTCTTGGTCCAGATCGTCGATGTGTTTGCATCGGTCTATCCCACGGCCCAGAGGAGCTACCAACTGTCCATTCATGAGACACTCGCACCCCGACGCCCCCAAGGTCAACGATATGACTTGCACTAATCTATTTGCACCCGCACTAAGGTGTGATTCAATCTTCTAGGCATACAGTCTTACAACAGAGTCCACCAAACTTTCACAATGCATGATGACTCAATGCATACACATGTATATTTCACAATACTATACTTTTCCATAATATGCCACAATTTGGCCAAGATAAACATCAACAAATTCTTGGTCCCACTCATGGACCCATAACAACATATCATTAAATTCTCAAATATGATAATACACTTTTAAGGTTTATTATGAAGTTTCACTTTAATTAACATTTCTTATGGAATCTTTCTCTAGAGGAATTCTCTTGATTAGCTAAGTTCTCTACTTTAAGTTTATTCATACTCACTTAGAAAATTATTCTAAGGTTCTCCAAGTCTCACTTACTCTCTTGTTCTTTTCTTAAGTCCAAAATTGTTCTAAGTTATAGGATAAAGTCTTATTCTTCATTCTTCTCATTTTATGAACTTCTAATAAATCTCTTATTTCCTAATTAACTAAGTCTCCACTTTAACATTACATTTTTGGCATCTTCACCTTAAGAGGCCGTGAGCCTCAAGGGAATTAGGGGTTCTAGATTTTTTTTATTTCTCTGTTGATTATTATTCACTTGATTAGTTATCGTTCTAACTTGTTACAAAATTTTAACCATGAACACCCTATTTGAAGGGGTTATGGCTATGAGCCTCCATAGGGAAAACAAGGAACTTTTGCTTCAAATTCATATTTCCAATCCATCACAATCAATCCAAGATCATCAACATACACAAATGCAACCAATAAAATCACATAAAAGGAGATTAATACAAAGATCATTAGAAAAATCATATAATCAAGAGAGCAACCCTAACATGGGTTTCTCAAAATCAACACACAAATAAGCTTCCCACTACCAATAGAGATTGAAGTGGATAGTCTCCCTCTTACCTATAGAATACAACACAAGAAAGCAAGCCTCTTGTTCCCTTTGTTGCAATTTTCGTCCTCCACCTTCAAGAGAACCCTAAGGTGAGCAAACTTTAACAATCTTTACTCAAACCATGAAAAGAGTAGTCTTTAGTCACATAGGTGACCAAGAAAAATGAAAAAGAGAAGAAAAGAAAAGAAAGTCAAGAACTTCACCTTAGAGCTTCTAGTTTGGATCTTGAAGAAAATGATGAAGATGGAAGCTTTTTAGGTAGATTCCAACTAGAAAGAGGTTTAGAATGTAATGGAGTTCAAGAAAATATGGTTACTTGAAATTTTTGGAAGCATGGAGGCATCAATGGAGGATGTGGCCGTGTGGTGTGGAGAGGGAAGAGAAGAGAGAAAATGGATGAGAGAAAATGAGAGAGAAAGGAAAAAGGTAGAGAGATAAAGTGATAGTAACCTTTTTGAAAATGAAAGAATGCCTTAAGTGAAAAAAGATGACCACTTTGGTCTTCCAAATCCCCCTAAAATCGTGGAGCTTTACAAAGGAGAGAGGGAAAAGTTTTCTTAACAAGTCAATAGGAAAGTGTTAGGAAGCTTCCTCTAAAGCTTCTTAAAGAAGCCAAAAACTCGTTTTTTGAAAAGTCAATGGTGATGTCACTAAAGTGAACATTCTTGAACACTTATATTTCACTAAAAACTATTATCTAATAGACAAATGTTACAACTAACAGAAATCAGTATTTATTATCTAACAGATAATAAATTGTACAGTGATTTTTATTTATTTGATAAAATCTCGAAAAACACAAATCTCGTAAACTGTGCCCAGCCTCGAGTTTAATAAGATTCCCCATCGGCGTTTTCACAGTTCAAGGTTTACCAGCCTTGTAACATCCCAAATTTTCGTATCTCTTAAACAGTAATTTTGACAGTTAACAGAATTTTACTGTTTAGTAATTTCTGGATGCTGTAAAATTAATTTGATTATTCCACAGCATATTTGATTGTTTTGAGTGATTTACTTGGCGTCGGAAAATAAAAATTTTCGGTAGGGAAAACTTTACGTAATTTAATTTTTAGTTAGGTAATTATTTTACGTACGTGTCGATTTGATATTTGCGCATTTTATAATTTTTGTGATTTTATGGATGATTTTGAAATTTTTCTTGTTTGTGGGCCCCCGTTAGGGGTATGTGGGCCGGTGGCCATCACGTGGGCCAGGTGGGTCCCCAAAGTGAAAAATTTTTCTACGCATAGAAAAATTTGTACTTGTTTAGACGGAGACAGGATCTTACTAAACCTGAATCAGGAAACAGTTTTAGAAAATTTCTTATCTTGTATTTTATATCTTGTATTTAATTATCGGATGATAAAAATACAAGTAAAAATATTATTTGTAGGATACAAGAATAAATATTATCTTTGCGTAGTCAACAAAGAGAGCTTGACTTGATTTATACCCTTGGATGAGAATACTTAGTTTGAATATTAACCATTGATTTAATCAAAAGTTAAGAAACAAACTTAATAAAAAGCGCTTGGATAATAACCATTGATTTAATCAATGGTGTGAGAATAAGCTTAGTTAGGAAGGCTTTGATATCAACCATAGATGTAATCAAAGGTGTAGAATTGGTCTTGAAAAATGACAAAGACCATTTATAACCATTGGATTTAGATTAAATCAAGGGTGGAGATTTAATCTTAAAAAGTAACAAAGACCATTTATGACCATTGGATGAAGAATTAATCAAGGGTAGAGATTTGGTCTTCTAAAATGTGGCAAAGACTAATTAGGACCCTTGGATTTAAAGTTTGAAGAAGCAATCTTAACCATTAATTTTGGAGACACATCTAATGGTTGGAATTTAAAGGAGAAAAATCCAATGGCAGATTAAGTCTTCTAACCTATCTAAATCTACCTAAATCCTAACCATTGAATTAATCAATGGCTAGAAATGCTTCAAATGGTGGCAAATAATGAAGACAACTTTATTGAATCATTATGAAGAGAAAGTGATGGTTTTGGAGTGTTTAGAAGACAAAGAAACAAGCTTTATGTCATTTTTGCATGTCTTGGTCAAGTTAGACATCATAATGGCTTACTTTTGATTTTTTTGCACTCAAGAAGAATGCAAGAAGGGGGGACTACGAATTTGGTGCTGCATGAAGGAGTTTGGAAGACCATAATTGCATGCTTTAGTCATTATTGTCTTCCTTGGTCTTCATTGATTCATTTTCAAGAAGGAAACTTAGAAAATTTTCTCTCCATCTCCTTTCTTCTCTAGATTTTGGCCAAGCCCTCCAAGAAGACCTTTCATCACTCAAAAATTTCATCCAACTTGATTTTCTAAACCTAAACATCATTCTAAGAACATCTCTAGTTATGAGTTTTTCCAAAATCATTCATCTTGATCTTCAAATCCAAGCTTCAAGTTTCTATCAAAAATAAAAAATTTCATCTTTGTTATTCAAAATACACCATTCGGTCATACTACCTAAAACCACCATCCAAGCTCTTTTAATTTCATCCAACCATAGATCTTGAATCTACATGATGTTCTAAGCAACTTTCATGTTGAAGATTTTCTCTAAATCATTCATCTTCAAGGAGTTTCTTCAAGATCCATGTTATTGGGTTTTTGAGGTGAAGTATAAGGAAACTTCATTTTCTTCTCTCTTTTTCATGATCTAAACCATGTTTGATCCATGGTTCCTCTTAATCAAGCTTAGTATACTAATTTTTATGTATTTTGTTTTGTATTTGAGAAGCCCTTGGTGGTGAAGGACTTGGAAAAAGAAACAAATCAAGAAGCTTTGGAGGATCTTCAAGAGGTAAGAGGGAGATCCATCTCACCAACCAAGCATGGTGGTGAGAGATGGTATTTTATTTGATGGATGTGGAATCCATGTAAGGATCCATATCCATGGTCATGTAATTAATTTGTGGGTGTTTATGAGCTTTGATTAATTTTCTATGCTTGATATGCTTTGCATGATTTTATAGCTTTGATGATATGCTTGATATGCTATACATGCTTTTATGGCTTTTATGGTATGCTTATATTATTTATGATGAAATATATATGTATATGCCATGACTTGATGATGGAAAGGAAATTGATTTTTGGCTCCAATAGCCAAGGAAGAGCTACGGTTTTGATGCCCTTGATTAGGGTTCATGTTGAAAATTTTTAAGAACAAAAGAATTGATTTTGAAAGTACTTAGAACATGGTGGATTTGAACAAGACACCTCAACATAGGTGTTTATAACTTAAGATTTTCATGAATGATGAAAATAGATGATTTGAAGAATTTGGAAAATAAACAAAGGGTTTGTTTTTCAAGAGAACAAGAACACGGTTTTTAGAAGGATTTTTATTAATTTATTTTGTGTAAAAAGTTTCTAAGTGTTTAACTAAACATGAGATTTAAATGAAAATAGCAATGATGATTTTAAGGATTTGCAAAGAAAGTGAAAAAGGATTTGTAAAGAAAGTGAAAATGGATTTGCAAAGAAAGTGAAAAATTGAAAATGAACAAATGATTTGATTTTCAAAGACTATGAGTCTTACGTTTTTGTAAAGGATTTTTAATGGTTTTGTTTGTGTAAAACCATATCAATTTAAAAGGAAAAATATTTGATGGTTTCAATAGTCATGTCCACGTTTTTTTTTAAGGCTTGTAATGCCTTGATTTTTATGAACAAAGTGAATTTCAAAGTGGAAACGTAACTGGATTTAATACAAGGATTTTGGAAAGGGAATCAGAGCGTTTATCACTTGAGAAAATCAAGTTTTTGTAAACGAAAATGTTTTCGAACTTCAATTTATTTTGAAGAAGGTTGTGTTTGGAAATGATTTGGGAAAATGGAGAATATAATGGTGTTTTGAAAATTTACTAACGTATAACTTATTTTCAAGTTTTGAAATACGTTAGAAAATGTTAAGTTTTGAAACGTTGATTTACATCAATAGAAAAGTGATTTTTGTGAAGTATATTTTGAAAAAGAATTTCTTGAGTAAAGAACTGTGGAAAAATATTTTCTTGAGTAAGAAAATATATTAAATGAAATATAAAGTTATATTATTTTGAGAAAAGTTGAAAAGGAATTTTTGAAGGTTAAGAAATATTTTCTGTAATGAAATTGTGATGAAAAACGTTTTAATATCTTAAAAACGTAATTTTTAAGCTACGCAATTTTGAACAATGTGTTAAAAATGATATTGATTTATTTAAGTCCAAAATAATGTTTGGAATATTGAGGAATATTTTATGTGATTGAAAAATGTTGAAAAATATTTTACGTATCTTAAAAATAATTTGAAATCTGATATAATATTTTCTACGCGATTTGAAAAATGTTTAAATATTTCTACACGATTTGAAAAGCGTTTAAATATTTTACGCGATTTGAAATATTGTTGAAAAATCACTACGTGATTTGAATAGTGATAGAATATTTTTACGTGATTGTGAAAATGATAGAACATTGTTATGAGATTTGGAAAGTATTTTAAATATTTTGAGAATGATAGAAAATGATTTACGTAACGTAAAAGAATGATTTTTAAGTTACACAATTTTGAAACAGTGGAAAAATACTATGCGATTTGAGAAAGCGTATGTTTTTTACGCGATTGAGAAAAACGTTAAAAATTAGTACGTGGTTTAAAAGTCTGTGAGAAGAGTTACAACATTTTGAAACGTACTTGAAATGTTACGAAATTTTGTAAACGTAATGATGGTAGTGTTACGGTATTGTAAAAACGTAATAAAAACGTTTTAGAATTTTAAAAACGTAACAAAAGTGTTACGGTATTGTGAAAATATAAAAGAATGTTATGGTATTGTGAAAACATACGAGAAAAGTTTTTGGATTGTGAAAATGTAATGAAATGTTACACGATTGTGAAAATACGGTAAAAGTGTTTTACAACTATGAAAACGTGATAACATGATTTTATTTGTTGAAAGTACAAATATGATTCTTGTTGAACCGGTGTCCATACTTGTTTGTGAGAAAAATGACATATTTGTCTATGATTGGATTTGGTGCATTATACATGCATTGGAATGGTCCGATGAGGAATTTGGATATGGTGATTGCCTAGGAGAAACACACCTCTTGAGTGGGTGCGATATGCGTAGTGTAGGTCACTTGTTGACCTTGGGGGCATCGGAGTGCGGGTTGCCTACACGGGTGGTTGGTCGCGCTTCTTCCGTAGGTTAGGACCGATGCAACACACCGATGATCCGGACCGAGACACTATTCTTAATCAAGATCGATAAAAACATGTCGTGTATATGCTAGATGTGCAAAATCAAAATGAGGATTATAGCACGTGGTCTGAGGCATGGGTACCGAACGGATCTTTTTGATCATTTCTCCGACCTGAGTTTAGCTCCATGGAGTAGGAAATCGAGTCTTGTGTACATGCATAATCTGAACATTTTATATCTGCATGATATATTAATTGAGGGATATTGGTTATGACAATTGTTTTGAATACTTGGATGATGATAATGATAATTAGAACATTATTGTAATTTGTTGTTTATGATAATTAAACTAATAAATGATTAGATGATGATAGTTGATTAATGTTGATAGCATGATTATGGTATGATCTATCTGTATGATATGTTGTTTGTGTTATCTCTGTGCTGCCATGTTGGTATTGGCGTAGATGATCTCACCTCTTTGTTATGCTGTTTTGCTATGTCTGTCCGGTTAAAATCAAATAATAGAAGGATCGAGTTGTCTTAGACATAACGGGCGATAGATACTCTGAGATTGGTGACAACAATAAGGAGTGGACATTTAGGACTTGAAGGTGTGCAGTGTTGACAAAGAACAGATGTAGAACAAATGTCTGATGCAACAAGATGGATACACAACAGAATAAGTATGTTAAGTATTAACGTTAGTGTTGTACCGTGCTATTAAGTAGGACCCGTCATGGGGTTTGTTACTGTTAAAAAAAAAAGAGTCTGTTAGTTTTATATTTCTCTTTAAGTTGTTAAATATTAATTGGTGTCAATATTGTATATGAATCTATTTCAATATATGTTTTTCAGTATTACATATGAATTTCAGTAAGTTTATATTTCAACAAGAAAGAAATTTTTAAACCCACGTTTTTAACTCAAACCTTTTATGAAAACATTTTCAGATTATGAGTCGGGAGTCGGACATGTGATACCCTAGGGAGGGTGTTACATTAGTTGGTATCAGAGTACGGTTTGAGTCTTTTGGGGTTTGTGGTTAGGTCTATTTTGTTTGTGTTGTGTTCTCTGCGTTATTGATTTCCGAAAGGAAACAATGTTGTTTATAATGGATATTAGATCCATTGTATTTCAATTCGCACGCCTCGAGAAAAAAAAATGGCTAGGGATAGTTGTACTTGTGTGGAAGTGGAACATTGTTACTAGTAATGTAGTTGCAACTGCAGGAACTAAGGGAGCGTAATGTAGTTGCAGGAGCTACGGGAGCAACGGGAGCAACGTGGAAGGATGACTGCAGGAACAAAGGACCGCTGTTTAATGGGAAAGAAATAAAAGTTGAGATTCAGGATTTGATGGAAGAGAATCAGTCTTAGAATATAAGACTATGTAATTTTGGAACCCGATATTTTTAAGGATATTTGGAAAGTGATTGATTTCAACGGAAGATGTATTTACAACCATTGAGGAAACCAAAGGCAGTAACTGATGTGAAAGAAGGTACTTAATGAAGCAATGTGCGTCAAGAAAACAAACGTTTCTTTGAAATGGTTACATCTGGTTTCCATTTTATTTTGATTCGTCCATCTTTGAAGAAAAGAAATGACTCGTGATAGACGTACGCGTGTAGAAGCGATACATAATGGTGGTGATATGACTGTAACTTTGGAAGTAATACAAATAGTGGCTGAAGCAATTATACAGCAAATACAGAAGATTGTTCCCCAGCAAGAATTGATTGCTTAAGCTAAGATTTTGTTAGAGTTGAATCAATCTTAGGATGAGAGACCCTGTAACGTTGGACTATATTGGTTACGAAAAAAGAGAAATCGTAAGGTCAAGCGATTCCAACAGAAAACGTACTTGCAATCTCCAAGAAGTCAACAACAACAACAATCTTGTGGAGAAAGTACTAGTAATGACAGGTTTAGTTTGACTGTGATATCTACACCGAAATGTAAGAAGTGTGGAAAGGGGCACTTAACGAAAGATTGTACGTCCAAGGAAATAATTTGTTTTAAGTGCGGGAAGTTGGAACACAATCTTTGAAAATAGAGTTCCAATGAAAACAGAGTTTTCTGTTAGTAAAATCTCAGGTAGTAGGAAGTGATCGGAGCGGAAGATTTAAACAATGGAGATTGTGTCATTGGAGCTAAGCCTATAAACCATACTGAATATTTTTGTGAATAACCTATTCCTTATGACATGTGATTGAGTAGATCAATTATATGTTAGAGTTATTCGAAATCCTCTGATTTGTTTTCTTTTGTTTCTATTCTTAGTCGATCGGGCTATTCAAGTTATTCAAATCATTGTTATAGATCAAATCTTGGTGTTAGTTTGATCTGTCGTTCAAAATTTTGTGTTAGTTTGATCTGTTTCATAAACAGACGTGATCTTTGAAAATGGATTGGTTATTTTCCAACTATATCCTATGAGATTGTCTCAATACAGTGTTAGTATTTCAGAAAAACTCATTCCTGGAAATCAGGCAAAATCAAATTCTTGTTGAATATGTTTGGTAACATATTAGATCATTTCGCTACCTTTTCTTCCTAAACCTCTATAATGTTCTTTCATATATTGCATTTGCAAGAAAGAATATTTTGCAAGAAAGGATATTCCTATTTAAAATCCATGTCATAGTATCTGGTATAAAATGTGGTTGAAAGGAGAATTCGGCTAGTGAGACGTTTCCTGTTAAAGAAGCTAAAGCTGGAGAATAAAGTGTTATGAGGATAAGAAAATTTTAAGTATACATTACATTAGTTGGAAGTTATCTGAGAAAAACTATTCTAGGCATGAATGAAGGTTGGTAGCCGCTGTATTGGTATCAGAGAATTCATTCTTGAAGATCGAGTTACATCCAATTCTTTGCTAGATATGTTCGATAACATATTCGATTCGTTTTGTTCTTTTCCATGATGCTTTCTTTCATCTACTGCAATTGAAGGAATATCTTGCATGAGAATATTCCTATTTATATCCAGGTCAGAGTATCAAAGTGGCGCAGTGGAAGCGTGGTGGATTCTTCAAAAGTTGAAGAAGTCTGTCTATGGGGAAAAGTTAAGACGGTAATGGAGAACCGTAGAGAAAAAAAATTATTATTGAGATATTTGTTTGATCAGGGGAAGTGAACAAGAGATAAAGAACTTTGATGGTTTAATCGTTTGGAATAACGTAAGAGGTGAAACTACATGAGAGCTGAAGAAAAGATAAAGGAATAATGTCATTATTATTAGGGTGTGAAATCATGGTCATGAAATTTCGAGGACGAAATTTCGTAAAGAGGGGAGTATTGTAACATCCCAAATTTTCATATCTCTTAAATGATAATTTTGTGATTAAGCAATTTTCTTGTTTAGTAATTTCTGGATCTTTGTAAAATTAATTTGATTATTCCGTCAGCATATTTGATCGTTTTGAGTGATTTACTTCGCGTCAGGAAAATAAAAATTTTGGCTGGGGAAAACTTTACGTAATTTAATTTTTACTGTTAGGTAATTATTTTACGTAATCTGATTTGATATTTGCGCATTTTATAATTTTTGTGATTTTATGGATGATTTTGAAATTTTTCTTGTCTGTGGGCCCCACAAGGGGTATATGGGCCCAGGTGGCCATACGTGGGCCCAGGTGGGTCTCACAAAGTGAAAAAATTTTCTACGCATAGAAAAATTTGTACTGTTTAGACGGAGACAGGGGATCTTACTAAAACTGAATCAGGAAAGCAGTTTTAGAAAATTTCTTATACTGTATTTTATACTGTATTTAATTATCGGATGATAAAAATACAGTAAAAATATTATTTGTAGGATACAAGAATAAATATTATACTACGTAGTCAACAAAGAGAGCTTGACTTGATTTATACCCTTGGATGAGAATACTTAGTTTGAATATTAACCATTGATTTAATCAAAAGTTAAGAAACAAACTTAATAAAGCGCTTGGATAATAACCATTGATTTAATCAATGGTGTGAGAATAAGCTTAGTTAGGAAGGCTTTGATATCAACCATAGATGTAATCAAAGGTGTAGAATTGGTCTTGAAAAATGACAAAAGACCATTTATAACCATTGGATTTAGATTAAATCAAGTGTGGAGATTTAATCTTAAAAAGTAACAAAGACCATTTATGACCATTGGATGAAGAATTAATCAAGGGTAGAGATTTGGTCTTCTAAAATGCAAAGACTAATTAGGACCCTTGGATTTAAAGTTTGAAGAAGCAATCTTAACCATTAATTTTGGAGACACATCTAATGATTAGAATTTAAAGGAGAAAAATCCAATGGCCAGATTAAGTCTTAACCTATCTAAATCTACCTAAATCCTAACCATTGAATTAATCAATGGCTAGAAATGCTTCAAATGGTGGCAAATAATGAAGACAACTTTATTGAATGCATTATGAAGAGAAAGTGATGGTTTTGGAGTGTTTAGAAAGCAAACAAAGAAAAAGCTTTATGTCATTTTTGCATGTCTTGGTCAAGTTAGACATCATAATGGCTTACTTTTGATTTTTTTTGCACTCAAGAAGAATGCAAGAAGGGGGGACTACGAATTTGGTGCTGCATGAAGGAGTTTGGAAGACCATAATTGCATGCTTTAGTCATTATTGTCTTCCTTGGTCTTCATTGATTCATTTTCAAGAAGGAAACTTAGAAAATTTTCTCTCCATCTCCTTTCTTCTCTAGATTTTGGCCAAGCCCTCCAAGAGCACCTTTCATCACTCAAAAATTTCATCCAACTTGATTTTCTAAACCTAAACATCATTCTAAGAACATCTCTAGTTATGAGTTTTTCCAAAATCATTCATCTTGATCTTCAAATCCAAGCTTCAAGTTTCTATCAAAAATAAAAAATTTCATCTTTGTTATTCAAAATACACCATTCGGTCATACTACCTAAAACCACCATCCAAGCTCTTTTAATTTCATCCAACCATAGATCTTGAATCTACATGATGTTCTAAGCAACTTTCATGTTGAAGATTTTCTCTAAATCATTCATCTTCAAGGAGTTTCTTCAAGATCCATGTTATTGGGTTTTTGAGGTGAAGTATAAAGAAACTTCATTTTCTTCTCTCTTTTTCATGATCTAAACCATGTTTGATCCATGGTTCCTCTTAATCAAGCTTAGTATACTAATTTTTATGTATTTTGTTTTGTATTTGAGAAGCCTTGGTGGTGAAGGACTTGGAAAAAGAAACAAATCAAGAAGCTTTGGAGGATCTTCAAGAGGTAAAGAGGAGATCCATCTCACCAACCAAGCATGGTGGTGAGAGATGGTATTTTATTTGATGGATGTGGAATCCATGTAAGGATCCATATCCATGGTCATGTAATTAATTTGTGGGTGTTTATGAGCTTTGATTAATTTTCTATGCTTGATATGCTTTGCATGATTTTATAGCTTTGATGATATGCTTGATATGCTATACATGCTTTTATGACTTTTATGGTATGCTTATATTATTTATGATGAAATATATATGTATATGCCATGACTTGATGATGGAAAGGAAATTGATTTTTGGCTCCAATAGCCAAGGAAGAGCTACGGTTTTGATGCCCTTGATTAGGGTTCATGTTGAAAATTTTTAAGAACAAAAGAATTGATTTTTGAGTACTTAGAACATGGTGGATTTCGAACAAGACACCTCAACATAGGTGTTTATAACTTAAGATTTTCATGAATGATGAAAATAGATGATTTGAAGAATTTGGAAAATAAACAAAGGGTTTGTTTTTCAAGAGAACAAGAACACGGTTTTTAGAAGGATTTTTATTAATTTATTTTGTGTAAAAAGTTTCTAAGTGTTTAACTAAACATGAGATTTAAATGAAAATAGCAATGATGATTTTAAGGATTTGCAAAGAAAGTGAAAAAGGATTTGTAAAGAAAGTGAAAATGGATTTGCAAAGAAAGTGAAAAATTGAAAATGAACAAATGATTTGATTTTCAAAGACTATGAGTCTTACGTTTTTGTAAAGGATTTTTAATGGTTTTGTTTGTGTAAAACCATATCAATTTAAAAGGAAAAATATTTGATGGTTTTAATAGTCATGTCCACGTTTTTTTTAAGGCTTGTAATGCCTTGATTTTTATGAACAAAGTGAATTTCAAAGTGGAAACGTAACTGGATTTAATACAAGGATTTTGGAAAGGGAATCAGAGCGTTTATCACTTGAGAAAATCAAGTTTTTGTAAATAAAATGTTTTGAACTTCAATTTATTTTGAAGAAGGTTGTGTTTGGAAATGATTTGGGAAAATGGAGAATATAATGGTGTTTTGAAAATTTCTTAATTATAACTTATTTTCAAGTTTTGAAATACGTTAGAAAATGTTAAGTTTTGAAACGTTGATTTACATCAATAGAAAAGTGATTTTTGTGAAGTATATTTTGAAAAAGAATTTCTTGAGTAAAGAACTGTGGAAAAATATTTTCTTGAGTAAGAAAATATATTAAATGAAATATAAAGTTATATTATTTTGAGAAAAGTTGAAAAGGAATTTTTGAAGGTTAAGAAATATTTTCTGTAATGAAATTGTGATGAAAAACGTTTTACGTATCTTAAAAACGTAATTTTTAAGCTACGCAATTTTGAACAATGTGTTAAAAATGATATTGATTTATTTAAGTCCAAAATAATGTTTGGAATATTGAGGAATATTTTATGTGATTGAAAAATGTTGAAAAATATTTTACGTATCTTAAAAACAATTTGAAATACTGATTAAAATATTTTACGCGATTTGAAAAATGTTTAAATATTTCTACACGATTTGAAAAGCGTTTAAATATTTTACGCGTATTTGAAATATTGTTGAAAAATCACTACGTGATTTGAATAGTGATAGAATATTTTTACGTGATTGTGAAAATGATAGAACATTGTTATGAGATTTGGAAAGTATTTTAAATATTTTGAGAATGATAGAAAATGATTTACGTAACGTAAAAGAATGATTTTTAAGTTACGCAATTTTGAAACAGTGGAAAAATACTATGCGATTTGAGAAACGTATGTTTTTTACGCGATTGAGAAAAACGTTAAAAATTAGTACGTGGTTTAAAAGTGCAACAGAAGAGTTACAACATTTTGAAACGTAATGTAAGAAATATTACGAAATTTTGTAAACGTACTTGATAGTGTTACGGTATTGTAAAAACGTAATAAAAACGTTTTAGAATTTTAAAACGTAACAAAAGTATTACGGTATTGTGAAAATATAAAAGAAGTGTTATGGTATTGTGAAAACATAACGAGAAAAGTTTTTGGATTGTGAAAATGTAATGAAATGTTACACGATTGTGAAAATACGGTAAAAGTGTTTTACAACTATGAAAACGTGATAACATGATTTTCATTTGTTGAAAGTACTGATATGATTCTTGTTGAACCGGTGTCCATACATTGTTTGTGAGAAAATGACATATTTGTCTATGATTGGATTTGGTGCATTATACATGCATTGGAATGGTCCGATGAGGATTGGATATACATTGATTGCCTAGGAGAAACACACCTCTTGAGTGGATGCGATATGCGTAGTGTAGGTCACTTGTTGACCTTGGGGGCATCGGAGTGCGGGTTGCCTACACGGGTGGTTGGTCGCGCTTCTTCCCGTAGGTTAGACCGATGCAACACACCGATGATCCGGACCAAGACACTATTCTTAATCAAGATCTGATAAAGACTGTCGTGTATATGCTAGATGTGCAAAATCAAAATGAGGATTATAGCACGTGGTCTGAGGCATGGGTACCGACAGATCTTTTCGATCATTTCTCCGACCTGAGTTTAGCTCCATAGAGTAGGAAATCGAGTCTTGTGTACTTGCATAATCTGAACATTTTATATCTGCATGATATATTAATTGAGGGATATTGGTTATGACAATTGTTTTGAATACTTGGATGATGATAATGATAATTAGAACATTATTGTAATTTGTTGTTTATGATAATTAAACTAATAAATGATTAGATGATGATAGTTGATTAATGTTGATAGCATGATTATGGTATGATCTATCTGTATGATATGTTGTTTGTGTTATCTCTGTGCTGCCATGTTGGTATTGGCGTAGATGATCTCACCTCTTTGTTATGCTGTTTTGCTATGTCTGTAGGTTAAAATCAAATAATAGAAGGATCGAGTTGTCTTAGACATAACAGGCGATAGATACTCGAGATTGGTGACAACAATAAGGAGTGGACATTCAGGACTTGAAGGTGTGCAGTGTTGACAAAGAACAGATGTAGAACAAATGTCTATGCAACAAGGATGGATACACAACAGAATAAGTATGTTAAGTTTTATCATTAGTGTTATACCGTGCTATTAAGTAGGACCCGTCATGGGGTTTCCTACTGTTAAAAAAAAAAAGAGTCTGTTAGTTTTATATTTCTCTTTAAGTTGTGAAATATTAATTGGTGTCAATATTGTATATGAATCTGTTTCAATATATGTTTTTCAGTATTACATATGAATTTCAGTAAGTTTATATTTCAACAAGAAAGAAATTTTTTAAACCCACGTTTTTAACTCAAACCTTTTATGAAAAAATTTTCAGATTATGAGTCGGGAGTCGGACATGTGATACCCTAGGGAGGGTGTTACATTAGTTGGTATCAGAGCACGGTTTGAGTCTTTTGGGGTTTGTGGTTAGGTCTATTTTGCTTGTGTTATGATTCTCTGTGTTATTGATTTCCGAAAGGAAACAATGTTGTTTATAATGGATATTAGATCCATTGTATTTCGATTCGCACGCCTCGAGAAAAAAAAAATGGCTAGGGATAGTTGTACTTGTGTGGAAGTGGAACATTGTTACTAGTAATGTAGTTGCAACTGCAGGAACTAAGGGAGCGTAATGTAGTTGCAGGAGCTACGGGAGCAACGGGAGCAACGTGGAAGGATGACTGCAGGAACAAAGGACCGCTGTTTAATGGGAAAGAAATAAAAGTTGAGGTTCAGGATTTGATGGAAGAGAATCAGTCTTAGAATATAAGACTATGTAATTTTGGAACCCGATATTTTTAAGGATATTTGGAAAGTGATTGATTTCAACAGAAGATGTATTTACAACCATTGAGGAAACCAAAGGCAGTAACTGATGTGAAAGAAGGTACTTAATGAAGCAATGTGCGTCAAGAAAACAAACGTTTCTTTGAAATGGTTACATCTGGTTTCCATTTTATTTTGATTCGTCCATCTTTGAAGAAAAGAAATGACTCGTGATAGACGTACGCGTGTAGAAGCGATACATAATGGTGGTGATATGACTGTAACTTTGGAAGTAATACAAATAGTGGCTGAAGCAATTATACAGCAAATACAGAAGATTGTTCCCCAGCAAGAATTGATTGCTTAAGCTAAGATTTTGTTAGAGTTAAATCAATCTCAGGATGAGAGACCCTGTAACGTTGGACTATATTGGTTACGAAAAAAAGAGAAATCGTAAGGTCAAGCGATTCCAACAGAAAATGTACTTGCAATCTCCAAGAAGTCAACAACAACAACAATCTTGTGGAGAAAGTACTAGTAATGACAGGTTTAGTTTGACTGTGATATCTACACCGAAATGTAAGAAGTGTGGAAAGGGCACTTAACGAAAGATTGTACGTCCAAGGAAATAATTTGTTTTAAGTGCGGGAAGTTGGAACACAATCTTTGAAAATAGAGTTCCAATGAAAACAGAGTTTTCTGTTAGTAAAATCTCAGGTAGTAGGAAGTGATCGGAGCGGAAGATTTAAACAATGGAGATTGTGTCATTGGAGCTAAGCCTATAAACCATACTGAATATTTTTGTGAATAACCTATTCCTTATGACATGTGATTGAGTAGATCAATTATATGTTAGAGTTATTCAAATCCTCTGATTTGTTTTTTCTTTGTTTCTATTCTTAGCCGATCGAGCTACTCAAGTTATTCAAATCATGGTTATAGATCAAATCTTTGTGTTAGTTTGATCTGTCGTTCAATTTTTTTTTTGTTAGTTTGATCTGTTTCATAAACAGACGTGATCTTTGAAAATGGATTGGTTATTTTCCAACCATATCCTATGAGATTGTCTCAATACAATGTTAGTATTTCAGAAAAACTCATTCTGGAAATCGAGGCAAAATCAAATTCTTGTTGAATATGTTTGGTAACATATTAGATCATTTCGCTACCTTTTCTTCCTAAACCTCTATAATGTTCTTTCATATATTGCATTTGCAAGAAAGAATATTTTGCAAGAAAGGATATTCCTATTTAAAATCCATGTCATAGTATCTGGTATAAAATGTGGTTGAAAGGAGAATTCGGCTAGTGAGACGTTTCCTGTTAAAGAAGCTAAAGCTGGAGAATAAAGTGTTATGAGGATAAGAAAATTTTAAGTATACATTACATTAGTTGGAAGTTATCTGAGAAAAACTATTCTAGGCATGAATGAAGGTTGGTAGCCGCTGTATTGGTATCAGAGAATTCATTCTTGAAGATCGAGTTACATCCAATTCTTTGCTAGATATGTTCGATAACATATTCGATTCGTTTTGTTCTTTTCCATGATGCTTTCTTTCATCTACTGCAATTGAAGGAATATCTTGCAAGAGAGAATATTCTTATTTATATCCAGGTCGAGTATCAAAGTGGCGCAGAATTGAAGGCGTGGTGGATTCTTCAAAAGTTGAAGAAGTCTGTCTATGGGGAAAAGTTAAGACGGTAATGGAGAACCGTAGAGAAAAAAAATTATTATTGAGATATTTGTTTGATCAGGGGAAGTGAACAAGAGATAAAGAACTTTCAATGGTTTCGAATCGTTTGGAATAACGTAAGAGGTGAAACTACATAGAATCGAAGAAAAGATAAAGGAATAATGTCATTATTATTCCGAGGGTGTGAAATCATGGTCATGAAATTTCGAGGACGAAATTTCTGTAAAGAGGGGGAGTATTGTAACATCCCAAATTTTCATATCTCTTAAACAGTAATTTTGACAGTTAACAGAATTTTACTGTTTAGTAATTTCTGGATGCTGTAAAATTAATTTGATTATTCCGTCAGCATATTTGATCGTTTTGAGTGATTTACTTCGCGTCAGGAAAATAAAAATTTTTGGGCTGGGGAAAACTTTACGTAATTTAATTTTTACCGTTAGGTAATTATTTTACGTAATCTGATTTGATATTTGCGCATTTTATAATTTTTGTGATTTTATGGATGATTTTGAAATTTTTCTTGTCTGTGGGCCCCACAAGGGGTATATGGGCCCAGGTGGCCATACGTGGGCCCAGGTGGGTCCCACAAAGTGAAAAATTTTTCTACGCATAGAAAAATTTGTACTGTTTAGACGGAGACAGGGGATCTTACTAAACTTGAATCGAAAGCTTGATTTTAGAAAATTTCTTCTTGTATTTTATACTGTATTTAATTATCGGATGATAAAAATACAGTAAAAATATTATTTGTAGGATACAAGAATAAATATTATACTACGTAGTCAACAAAGAGAGCTTGACTTGATTTATACCCTTGGATGAGAATACTTAGTTTGAATATTAACCATTGATTTAATCAAAAGTTAAGAAACAAACTTAATAAAGAAGCCTTGGATAATAACCATTGATTTAATCAATGGTGTGAGAATAAGCTTAGTTAGGAAGGCTTTGATATCAACCATAGATGTAATCAAAGGTGTAGAATTGGTCTTGAAAAATGACAAAGACCATTTATAACCATTGGATTTAGATTAAATCAAGGGTGGAGATTTAATCTTAAAAAGTAACAAAGACCATTTATGACCATTGGATGAAGAATTAATCAAGGGTAGAGATTTAGTCTTCTAAAATGGCAAAGACTAATTAGGACCCTTGGATTTAAAGTTTGAAGAAGCAATCTTAACCATTAATTTTGGAGACACATCTAATGATTAGAATTTAAAGGAGAAAAATCCAATGGCCTAGATTAAGTCTTCTAACTTATCTAAATCTACCTAAATCCTAACCATTGAATTAATCAATGGCTAGAAATGCTTCAAATGGTGGCAAATAATGAAGACAACTTTATTGAATGCATTATGAAAGAAAGTGATGGTTTTGGAGTGTTTAGAAGACAAAGAAACAAGCTTTATGTCATTTTTGCATGTCTTGGTGCCAAGTTAGACATCATAATGGCTTACTTTTGATTTTTTTTGCACTCAAGAAGAATGCAAGAAGGGGGACTACGAATTTGGTGCTGCATGAAGGAGTTTGGAAGACCATAATTGCATGCTTTAGTCATTATTGTCTTCCTTGGTCTTCTTTGATTCATTTTCAAGAAGGAAACTTAGAAAATTTTCTCTCCATCTCCTTTCTTCTCTAGATTTTGGCCAAGCCCTCCAAGAGCACCTTTCATCACTCAAAAATTTCATCCAACTTGATTTTCTAAACCTAAAAATCATTCTAAGAACATCTCTAGTTATGAGTTTTTCCAAAATCATTCATCTTGATCTTCAAATCCAAGCTTCAAGTTTCTATCAAAAATAAAAAATTTCATCTTTGTTATTCAAAATACACCATTCGGTCATACTACCTAAAACCACCATCCAAGCTCTTTTAATTTCATCCAACCATAGATCTTGAATCTACATGATGTTCTAAGCAACTTTCATGTTGAAGATTTTTCTAAATCATTCATCTTCAAGGAGTTTCTTCAAGATCCATGTTATTGGGTTTTTGAGGTGAAGTATAAGGAAACTTCATTTTCTTCTCTCTTTTTCATGATCTAAACCATGTTTGATCCATGGTTCCTCTTAATCAAGCTTAGTATACTAATTTTTATGTATTTTGTTTTGAATTTGAGAAGCTCTTGGTGGTGAAGGACTTGGAAAAAGAAACAAATCAAGAAGCTTTGGAGGATCTTCAAGAGGTAAGAGGGAGATCCATCTCACCAACCAAGCATGGTGGTGAGAGATGGTATTTTATTTGATGGATGTGGAATCCATGTAAGGATTCATATCCATGGTCATGTAATTAATTTGTGGGTGTTTATGAGCTTTGATTAATTTTCTATGCTTGATATGCTTTGCATGATTTTATAGCTTTGATGATATGCTTGATATGCTATACATGCTTTTATGACTTTTATGGTATGCTTATATTATTTATGATGAAATATATATGTATATGCCATGACTTGATGATGGAAAGGAAATTGATTTTTGGCTCCAATAGCCAAGGAAGAGCTACGGTTTTGATGCCCTTGATTAGGGTTCATGTTGAAAATTTTTAAGAACAAAAGAATTGATTTTTGAGTACTTAGAACATGGTGGATTTCGAACAAGACACCTCAACATAGGTGTTTATAACTTAAGATTTTCATGAATGATGAAAATAGATGATTTGAAGAATTTGGAAAATAAACAAAGGGTTTGTTTTTCAAGAGAACAAGAACACGGTTTTTAGAAGGATTTTTATTAATTTATTTTGTGTAAAAAGTTTCTAAGTGTTTAACTAAACATGAGATTTAAATGAAAATAGCAATGATGATTTTAAGGATTTGCAAAGAAAGTGAAAAAGGATTTGTAAAGAAAGTGAAAATGGATTTGCAAAGAAAGTGAAAAATTGAAAATGAACAAATGATTTGATTTTCAAAGACTATGAGTCTTACGTTTTTGTAAAGGATTTTTAATGGTTTTGTTTGTGTAAAACCATATCAATTTAAAAGGAAAAATATTTGATGGTTTGGTTTAATAGTCATGTCACGTTTTTTTAAGGCTTGTAATGCCTTGATTTTTATGAACAAAGTGAATTTCAAAGTGGAAACGTAATTGGATTTAATACAAGGATTTTGGAAAGGGAATCAGAGCGTTTATCACTTGAGAAAATCAAGTTTGTGTAAACGAAAATGTTTTCGAACTTCAATTTATTTTGAAGAAGGTTGTGTTTGGAAATGATTTGGGAAAATGGAGAATATAATGGTGTTTTGAAAATTTACTAACGTATAACTTATTTTCAAGTTTTGAAATACGTTAGAAAATGTTAAGTTTTGAAACGTTGATTTACATCAATAGAAAAGTGATTTTTGTGAAGTATATTTTGAAAAAGAATTTCTTGAGTAAAGAACTGTGGAAAAATATTTTCTTGAGTAAGAAAATATATTAAATGAAATATAAAGTTATATTATTTTGAGAAAAGTTGAAAAGGAATTTTTGAAGGTTAAGAAATATTTTTACGTAATGAAATTGTGATGAAAAACGTTTTTACGTATCTTAAAAACGTAATTTTTAAGCTACGCAATTTTGAACAATGTGTTAAAAATGATATTGATTTATTTAAGTCAAAATAATGTTTGGAATATTGAGGAATATTTTATGTGATTGAAAAATGTTGAAAAATATTTTACGTATCTTAAAAACAATTTGAAATACAAGATAAAATATTTCTATACGCGATTTGAAAAATGTTTAAATATTTCTACACGATTTGAAAAGCGTTTAAATATTTTACGCGATTTGAAATATTGTTGAAAAATCACTACGTGATTTGAATAGTGATAGAATATTTTTACGTGATTGTGAAAATGATGGAACATTGTTATGAGATTTGGAAAGTATTTTAAATATTTTGAGAATGATAGAAAATGATTTACGTAACGTAAAAGAATGATTTTTAAGTTACGCAATTTTGAAACAGTGGAAAAATACTATGCGATTTGAGAAACGTATGTTTTTTACGCGATTGAGAAAAACGTTAAAAATTAGTACGTGGTTTAAAAATGCAACAGAAGAGTTACAACATTTTGAAAACGTAACAGAAATGTTACGAAATTTCGTAAACGTAACAGTAGTGTTACGGTATTGTAAAAACGTAATAAAAATGTTTTGGAATTTTAAAAACGTAACAAAAGTGTTACGGTATTGTGAAAATATAAAAGAAGTGTTATGGTATTGTGAAAACATAACGAGAAAAGTTTTTGGATTGTGAAAATGTAACAGAAATGTTACACGATTGTGAAAATACGGTAAAAGTGTTTTACAACTATGAAAACGTGATAACATGATTTTCGCTGTTGAAAGTACAGTATGATTACTGTTGAACCAGTGTCCATACACTGTTTGTGAGAAAATGACATATTTGTCTATGATTGGATTTGGTGCATTATACATGCATTGGAATGGTCCGATGAGAATCTGGATATGGCTGATTGCCTAGGAGAAACACACCTCTTGAGTGGGTGCGATATGCGTAGTGTAGGTCACTTGTTGACCTTGGGGGCATCGGGGTGCGGGTTGCCTACACGGGTGGTTGGTCGCGCTTCTTCCCGTAGGTTAGACCGATGCAACACACCGATGATCCGGACCGAGACACTATTCTTAATCAAGATCGATAAAGACCCATCGTGTATATGCTAGATGTGCAAAATCAAAATGAGGATTATAGCACGTGGTCCGAGGCATGGGTACCGACGGATCTTTTCGATCATTTCTCCGACCGAGTTTAGCTCCATGGAGTAGGAAATCGAGTCTTGTGTACATGCATAATCTGAACATTTTATATCTGCATGATATATTAATTGAGGATATTGGTTATGCCAATTGTTTTGAATACTTGGATGATGATAATGATAATTAGAACATTATTGTAATTTGTTGTTTATGATAATTAAACTAATAAATGATTAGATGATGATGATAGTTGATTAATGTTGATAACATGATTATGGTATGATCTATCTGTATGATATGTTGTTTGTGTTATCTCTGCGCTGCCATGTTGGTATTGGCGTAGATGATCTCACCTCTTTGTTATGTTGTTTTGCTATGTCTGTCCGGTTAAAATCAAATAATAGAAGGATCGAGTTGTCTTAGACATAACGGGCGATGGATACTCTGAGATTGGTGACAACAATAAGGAGTGGACATTCAGGACTTGAAGGTGTGCAGTGTTGACAAAGAACAGATGTAGAACAAATGTCTGATGCAACAAGATGGATACACAACAGAATAAGTATGTTAAGTTTTAACGTTAGTGTTGTACCGTGCTATTAAGTAGGACCCGTCATGGGGTTTGCTACTGTTAAAAAAAAAAGAGTCTGTTAGTTTTATATTTCTCTTTAAGTTGTTAAATATTAATTGGTGTCAATATTGTATATGAATCTATTTCAATATATGTTTTTCAGTATTACATATGAATTTCAGTAAGTTTATATTTCAACAAGAAAGAAATTTTTAAACCCACGTTTTTAACTCAAACCTTTTATGAAAACATTTTCAGATTATGAGTCGGGAGTCGGACATGTGATACCCTAGGGAGGGTGTTACAAGCCTCAGGAACCGGCTCCGCTCAGTGCGCATGCAAAACGAGGAATATATTGAAATATTTAACGTTTCCGAAAAAATCCACAAAATTTATAAAAATTACAAGTATTATAAACTGACTATTTATCATGAAATTAGCAATTTTCGGGGTATTACACATGTCGTTTACTCCTAATAATATCGGATATCTTGACACTCAGTTGTCTTGTTTGAGTATCATGTTGGGGGCAACTGTTTTGGACCGAGTTCCGAGTAAGCAGCTTAGGAGCAACCCGACTTGTTAGAGTTGGTTCCTGAATATTTATGAGCGTTATTAAATAAGTATATATACCTATTTATGAGGAGTAAATCTCTCATACAATCCCTCATAAATAGAAGAATCAACTATAAGATATAATGATCTTATTATATTCTTATCTTAATCAATAACATTTATTATCTATTAATATAGATTTAAACATGTTTCTTATCTATTATGACTCTCCTATAAATATCACATAAGATAACAAATATATGTATTTAATTTCAAACACTACCCACCTTATGCACGATCTGTCAGAATGTTTTTTGTAGGTATCTACCTCTCGCACCACGCCACCATTGTCGTAACCACTGAGTATCAGGAGAAACTACCTTCATCAACCTCATTCAAGTAATCATCCGAACCTCGTTTAGAACATACATATGTGAAATCAATAAACACATGTCAACTTAAATAAAATTGCTACCTAACAATAAACTCACTCTATTATTTTTTATACAAATTTTTTTTCTAAACCCTACTAATTTTAATAAATCGACAAATTTGGTCAACAAAAAACAAATAAAAAATTATACGTAATCAACATGTCTCAAATGAAAAAAAAAATGTTACCCTAATAATGAATTTACACTACTAATTTTAGATAAAAAAAAATTCTAAACCCACCTACTATGTACAAACCTACAAAGGCCTAGCTTTTGGTTTCTCCTCACCGCTCCTTCGCTGGCTCTGCCTTCGCTAGGGTTCGTCTTCTTTTAAATCACCTTCCTCCTTGGTTTAGTTCCCAAATTTTAAGGTTTAAATTAGCAGCTTCTTTTGCTATTTTTTTTTTAAGTCTCTCTCCTCTTTCACTCTTACTCTCATTCGTTTTTCTTTGCTAGTATTTATACATGTACTTCTCCTTGAAAATTTTAGATCACTTTTCTGAGTTTTGGTTCCAAGGAGACAAGCAGATAGATAGTTAATGGTATTTCATCTGTTATTCTCGATACAAGTTCTACAAGTGGTTACTGTGTGCATATGGGTTTCTTTGTGTTGGGAGTTGATGTCATTTTGACTTTTGAGACTTTGAAGAAAGTACTATAAACGTTAAGTGGGTTGGGGTGGCAGTTTCTTTTGCACCCTGTTCTGGTTGTCTTATTTATAGCTTAGATGAGTAATTAGGTAACTTAGTTCATGAAATTATTCTTCACTTACAATTTAGTTTGTGTACGAGTTTGTCCCTAAATTTATAAAACTCGTATCATAGTATAATTGTGGTTAACCTTAAATGATGTTATAAGAAAGTGTGGCTTTGTAGTGTATCAAGTTTAGTTATATGTCATGCCCGTGTACTTGTCAATTTGTGTTGGTGGCGGTACAGAGTTTCTCATTTCTAGGGTGACAAAGCTATGTTCTGTAATTGCAGGCATGTGTTTTTCTGCTATGGAAAAATTGATTGTTGAACATTAAACATAGGAGTGGCTACTGATTCTATTATATAACATTAGGAGTTGTTGTGTTTAATGCTTACTTTTTTTTTCTTTATCTGCATTGCTTGTTTCAAATTCAAAATGAGAAGGTGAGAGGATCAACCATATAAATTCTTTCCTTCTAGGGTCACGGTTTTAAAATTACAATAACTTGGTGACAAACTTAAACCTAAAGGAAGAAATGGGTTGTTTTCATATGATTATGCATTGCTTTCTTTGTTTCTTTTCTATTTTGTGTTTGAAATTAATTAGTTATTTTGGTAGCATTGGTATAATAGTTATTTTGTTATGTTTTCGTTCCATTCTATAAACTATTCTAACATACCACACTTATGAATGGAATGGAATTCTCATCCCATTCTTAACTATACCAAATAAAACATGGGAATGAGCATTCCATTTCCACTCCATTTCCCTTTCCCATTCTCTCAAAAACCATTCCATCCAACAAAACACGCTCTCAGTTTTCTTGCAGCGTGTGGTTCAGCTAGCTCAGTCCCTCTGTTGCCGTTACTTGCTCATTATCATCAACAATCCGCCTGTAAAAATCCCTTCTTTTCTCTTTTTCTTTTAGTTTTCTATCTGAATTTCTTGTCCCTTTTCCTTTCACTTTTTACATGTTATGAGCATCGAAGTTTGTTCAAGTAAAAGGATTTTTTTTTTATTGATTTTGAGATTGATATAAAAGATCTGTACCTATCCCTATCTTATTATGAATTGAATGATGCACTTTACGAATTAGCAATCCTTAGTCTTCACCAATATCATTCCTGCTCTTCCATACTAAAGTTCATTATTAATATTTGGCAACATAAATTGAAATTTGAAATTGTCTATTTGCTACAGCAGGTTATAGAGATGGTGCAAGAAAGTGGCAAGAGGAAGAGGCCAAACATTATGGTAACTGGGACACCAGGGACTGGAAAGACGACATTTTCGTCTGCCCTAGCTGAAGCCACCCGACTTCGCCACATCAACATTGGAGAATTGGTGAAAGAAAAGAACTTGCATGATGGCTGGGATGATGATATGTTATTAATGAAGACTTGGTGACCTACCAATTTATATACTAAATATAATTCTTGTTTCATTGGTAACTTGGGTGTATAATGTACCAAAAAAAAAAACTTGGGTGTATAAGAGTTAATTCAAATTATCACCGTGATTATGGTTTGTTTAAATTGTTACTGAGTTTGGGATCTGTCTTATAGATACGGTCCTATGAAATACCCTCTACTCTTAAAATGGCACATGGATTTGATGGAGTTCTTATGAATTAAATTTGTTTAGAGGATGTGTCTAGATAGTAGGGCGATCAATTCAATAAAGGCTCATTGATTGCATGAGAATCAAAGTGGTGGTGGTTGTTATGTTGTTCATGGACCATGGAGGAGATGAAGTCAAGATTGTTACTTAACAATATTTTATTTCAGTTTTTAAGTTATATGTATAGATTTTAGATTCAATTTAGATGGATAATTTAGGAAAAATAACATATTAACATAAAAATGTCTGATTGTAAATTACATTATGGCTTCTTTTATTGATGTAATGTCTCCTAAATCAATTTCTAATGTCTCTTGGAAATTACTATTCCCAAGATCGGGGTTGAAAGGAATAAGAGAAGGTTATACTCTTCTACATAGCCCAAATTCGAAAGAGTCACCGATTGCTTACAAATAGCCTTACCCCAATATTTTCAAACCTCCGATTGATGAAAGTAGCTTCTTGCTGTAGGTGGGTGTTTGATCTGATTATGTGAGACTTATATCTGATTCAACCCATTGTTGTCCAATTAAGTATTAAGACATTTCATTTCATATTGAACTACTAACTGGATCAGTAGTGTTGTTGAATTACATGAAACCATTTTGATGTTATCTTCACTGCTAATGTGTATCTTGTGTATGTTGCCACATTATATATGGATCTTATGGTTATTTATGGTATGAATTTTGTAGGTTTGTGATGAGCTTGAGGATATTATCGGGGGGGGATGGATACTGTTATATGATCGTTTGAGCAGGAGGTATTGGAACACCTGCTCATGTTGTTAAATGTTTTTTATTTAAGCCTATTATTTGGTTTCATCATGAACTTATCTTCTCCTACTCTGTGACAGAGGGTACACAGATTCAAAGCTTTCCAACAATATTGAATGCGAAATCTTTTACGTTCTGCTTGAGGAGGCTAAAGAAAGTTACTCGTAGGATAGAGTGGTTGCATTGAAGAGTGATACTATTGAAGATAATAGTAGAAAGGTTGTAACTCTGACAGATTGGGTCAGAAATTGACATTTTCCATCCAAGTCACAGCAAAATAAATACAAAAAATATCATTACTTTATGCATACCGTGGTTTTAATTTGTGTATTCTTGCTTGTACCGGTAAGTTTTGAGCTAATGAATATATAGTGTTTGTTATGGACCGTGATTTGGGATCTCATCTAGAAGGATCGATCCGATACATGTACCACTGGATTCCGTCATAAACACCCTGGCCAAAGCCATACGACCTCAGATTATGGTATTGGATTATAACAATCGCTAGATCTACGTAGATACTTATAATTGCCAATCATGATCTTACGAGAATATAGGATCTATAACTGTCTTTAACAGTAGATAATCACCATATTTACGTTCCTACGTTATAGGGATACTTTCTAGTGATAAACGGAAGACAATCCTTGACAGGATACTATTCTTATATACTTGCATTCAGTATTGATCTTATGGATATTCTAGTCACGTTCTATATATACCAGGCTAAGTTAACTTAATCAGGTATCTGCTATCTAATTGCATAAGCTCTACTTGTGCGCTGCCTGACTTGAGCGTTGGAGTCCCTTTGCAGGTACCCACCCCCTGGCTCAACATGCTTGGCAGCAGTTGTGCAAGGAGGAAACCACCATACAGGTGCTTATCTCAAGTACCCTCTGAATCTATTTTAGAACATTTGCGCCGTCTATGGGAACTTTAAACTTCTATTCCCATGTCAACCATGGTGAGCACAAGATAAAGGAACAGAAGCGCTGCACACATTGCCCCTGGCCAAGCACAAGACCCAGCGACACAGCGCAACCCTCCTTCCGTTGCACCACCAGAAACCTCCGCCGCTAAAAGCAGACCTGTTGTCGTAGAAACCCTCAATGAGGGACACGAGACTTCAACTTCTGCTGAAAGCTCTGCTCCATCTCGAAGGGTTACCGTCGGGACAGGCTTGTTTTTCCTCGGGGTGAAGCCAACAATACAAATCATGGAGCGAGGATCCCCGTGCACGCTTGCTTGGGGGTCCCCAACGATGATGCAGACCACGCATCTCAATATGAAGACAATGTCCAATCCGAGATGACGAGGAATGACCTTCGGGAGTAGTTGAGTCAACAAACAGCGCTGATCAAAGATCAGTGACATCAGCTAGAAGAACAACACTGTCGGTTAGAAGATCTTGAAAGGTCTGTGAGGGCGGACAATGACAACAGAGAACAGGAGGTAATCCGTAACGGCTAGGGGCCACGGTGTGTCGACTCCGAGGTTGTTGCAAACAATACCTCGGCCCCCAACCGCCAACAGCAATTCTCAGACGCTTTGATGGCATACAGGGTTATAAGGAACTTTAAGCCTCCGAGTAATTTGGAGCCCTATGACGGGATGACGAACCCTCAAGAGCATTTGGATACTTACACTCAGTCGATGCAACTCTACAGACATACCCCGGAACTATTATGTCGGGCCTTCCCTCTCTTTTTGAAGAAGGACGCCATCCGATGGTTCGTCAGTCTACGGACAAAAATTACAGGATGGGACGACCTCACACAGCATTTCTTGCTACACTACACCATCGCCAAAGAACGCCCGAAGTCGGTTGATTCTCTTTCTGGAATTCGCCAAGGGAATAGTGAATCCCTGCACGAGTACATTATGAGGTTCAGGTATGCTTGTGTTGTAACACCCCAATTTTTAGAAAATGTACCGAATGTACTGTTTGCTGTTTTTCAAGCTTTTGTGTGAATGACCGTTGTGTCCCTATTTTACCGTTTCTCGATTTCTGCATGAAATACAAATACGTTTATACAGGCTCAAATTTTATTTAGTCTTTTTACGTAATTTGTTTCGAGACGGTAAAATAAAAGTTTTTTCGAGCCTCTTGTTTTAAGTTTTTTTTGGAAGATATACAGACAATTAATACTGTCTGTAATTTTATTTGAACTTTTTGGATGATTAGCTACGTTGTGGAAAAAATGGGAAATGACCATTACGTCCCGAACGTGCTGTTTGTACTGTTTTTGCTGTTTTTAATTGTTTTCTACTTGATTTAGTGTCCAATATTACTGTCTGTGATTTTATATGGACTTTTTGTGTGATTTGCTACGGGGCAGGAAAATAATATTTTTCTGGACTGGTAAAATCTGTTTTTAATTATTCAGAGGCGGGAGATCTTACTAAACCCAATTCTGAATGAGCCTAAAATTAATCTTTTAATTTTTAGGATTTAACTGTCAAATAAAATAATTTTGTATTATTATAATATTATTTTATTAGTCAGTATAATTTAGTGACAGTGGACCCGGAAATGTTTTGCGGGACCCACGTTTAGCTAAACCAATTAACTTAGTAGTTTAATTAAACATGATTAGTGGAGGAATATTCTTGAACATGATGATAAGGCTTGATGACTAGGTTATTAGTGACTAAGCATGGTGACTAAGGCTAATGACTAGGTTAGGAGCAACCAATAGGAAACAAGCTTGCTAATCAAGGCTTAATCTTGACCTTTGATGCATCCAAGGGCTTGGATGAAGCCAAGCAAATGTCCACCTTGCATGGCTTGAAGTCTACGGCCATATGGCTTTGGGAGGACCAAAAAAATCTCTTCTCTTTCATGCAAATTCTCTCTTCTCTCTCATCCAAGAACCCTAAACACCATTGTTACTTCCTTTCTCACCTATTCGGCCAAGCTTGATACTACACCATTCAATCACCCAAAATTTCTTCTAACCAAGTTTTCTAAACTTAAACACAATCCTAAGAACATCTCTAGTTGAGAGTTCTTTCAAAATCTTACATTTGAAGCTTGAAAACCTACTTGGAAGTTTGTACCAAGGAGGTGAAATCTCTTGTTTTTCTTTTCTAAATTCTTTTTCAAAGTTCTAAGCCATGATTTATCCATGGTTTAGGTTCTTTTTCAATGGTTAGTAACTTGTAGTTTTTGTTTAAGTTTGTTAGGTTCTTGAAGGAGGAAAACCATGACCCTAGGAGGAGTGAAAGAATCCATTTGTCTTCATTTAAGGTAAGAGGAAGACAAATCTTATCATCTATGGATGGTGGTAAGAAGATGGAGTGTGGTTTTGTGATTGTAGAATCCATAAGGATTCATTTGTGTGGTTGTTAGTAGCTTGTTAATATGGTTGTGTATTTGTTAATAGCTTTCCTATTTGTTGTTTGTAATAATTTGCATGTCTACAAGCTTTAATTTGCATGTCTACAAGCTTTGATTTAGGTTATATGTGTTAGAAATATATTGCATGTGTTAGAATTGCATGATAATGTATAGGATGTGAATAACATGTTAAGGATTGCATGAATGTTCCAAAGAACACAATCCTAAGGCTCACGACCATGGACACAAAGGGAGAACCAAAATGTTTTCATATTTTTCCTAAATTGAGATTTAATTAATCTAGGAGAATTAACAAGTTATTACATTGTTTAGATTAGGGAAAATGAATTTGGAAATCAAATAGCATAAATTTCTAAGTTTCGGCCAACATGCCAAACCAAGTATCCATGGTTTCTAAAATTAAATCCAAACCTTTTCTAAGTATAAGAATGCAATATGTGTTAAAAAGAATTTTTCTAAAATGAGTTTTAAGGAAAAGAATCAATTAGAAATAAGTTTGAGAACTTAGAACTAATGATTTTGTTATTAGAAATGAAATACAGTAACTTTCAAAAATTTCTAACATATAGCTCATGCTGTATTTTGAAGCATGTTAGTAGTTTTCAAAGGGATTAATTTTATGGTTTAAAAATTTAATAAACAGAATTTTTACGGTAAAATTAGGAAACCATTAATATAATTTTTTAAGCAAAATACTGTCAATTTTAGTAAAAACGAACAAATAAGATAGGAAAGATGTCCAAAAGACAGTATATGGTATGGAAAATATTATACGTAGCTTAAAAGTATTATTTATTATTTCTGTTTATTTAAACAATAATTTTTAAGGAATTCGGTCAAGAAAATAATTTAAAAATCTTACGCGATTGAGAAAATGTATTAAAAATCCTACGCGATTTTGAAAACAGAAAAATATATTTACGCGATTGCAAAACGTTTATAAAAACGACGAGATTGTGAAAACGCGATAAAATTTCTACGCGATTGACCAAAAAGATTTTTCCGGATTTTCGTATTTTTCCATTTGTCGGGCTATGAGGTGAACCCGCATACAAGCTTTGAGACGATTTGTCCAAGGGGACTTATTGTATATTTTTGCCATTGATGGTATATATTTTTATACCTTGAGGGTATTCTGGTAATTTACTAATTTTTGGTGAATTTTGGTTGACGAGGTGAATCACATCGTGTTGTCGATGCGATAAACGTAGTGTGGTTCATTGTTCTAATGAACTTGGAGACGTTAGTGTACGGGATTCCATATATGGACAATTGGTAGCTCCGCTGGGCCGTGGTAATGACGAGCGCCGAACTCAGTCAAAATTATAACCGAAGTTATTACCTAAACTTGTAGTATAGTGAACAACACCGGATCGTCTCCTCAAGGATCGTAAATGCAATTTAATCAAATCAAGTAAAAGTTAGCAAAAAGGAGGGTTTGACAGTTTAAGATCGCACTTAACAAAATTAAAGGAAGAAATAACAATTAAAGAGCAGTCAATTTAGAAACCTATCCAAGATTGGGTGGATTCAATCATAGACCCTTCATAGAACACTTGAAGCGCAATTGAATTGTTAATTTGGATCTAACCGAGATCTCTGCATCAAATCCAGAATTCATACTAGACGATCGTCTAGAATTCAATTAACAAGTGATAAACACAAATCCGCAATCGCACCATTCATGAAGATATATGTTAATTTCAAGTACCGAATTCAATTAACTTAGGCACAAATCAGTAACCTAACCTTTTCAATTCTCGTGATTAATTTAGATCAATCAGTTCTAAGTTTCATCACAAATCTCAATCTTCATTTATGTGATTAGTTTAGATCAATCAGTTCTAAGTTTCATCACAAATCTCAATCTTAAACCAAGATCAATCAGATCAACATAAATAGAATCACCATTCATGCATTCAAGATCAAGAAGAAGAAAAAGAAGAAGAAAGGAGGAATTCAATTACAAATCAAATACAATACATAACCAAGGTCTCAAGAATCCAAACCACAATCTCTTCAAGAGTTCTAAATTGACCCAAAGTAGCTTAGCCCTCCATTACCATGAAGGGAGCATCAAAATATACAAAACTATGAGAAACTATGAAGAAGCAAGAAGAAACTTAGAGAGAAATGAAGGAGAATTTACATCTTGTTCATGATAAATGGTGCCTTTTATAGAAGTCTAAGGTAACAAAATGACAAAGGGAAGTGGGTGGATGAGTGGGTGAGTGAGTGGAGTGTTTGAGTGGATGGATTAGTGGGTTGGTTTAGTGGATTGGTTTAGTGGATGAGTGAGTGGAATGGTTGAGTGGTTGAATTAGTGAAAAATGCCAAAGGACTTTTGGTGAGTGGGAAATTATGGACATGAATGGGTGAGTGGATGGATGAGTGGATGGATTAGTGGATGAGTGGGTGGAGTGGTTAAGTGGTTGGATTAGTGTATGAGTGGATGAGTGGGTGAGTTAGTGGATGAGTGGATGAGTGGATGAGTGGATTAGTGGATGGATGAGTGGATTAGTGGATGGATGAGTGGATGGTTGAGGACGAAAATTTCGTGTCTGACTTAGAAGCCAAAAACGACCCACTATACTTCAGAACCACGAAAAATGTTCTTCATGAAAGTTGTAGATCCTTGTCTTGGCTATAAAATGGATAGCTGGTTCGTCTAATTTGGCTTCCTTAAGCCCAAGATATGTCCCAAATACCGTAGGTTGCTCAAACCCAACTTCAGCACCTCTGTTCCGACTTGCAAGCTCAAAATGACCTACTAGACTTCTTTTTCTCAAAATGTGTTCTTCATGAAAGTTGTTTATTTGGATCTTGACTATCCAATGTCCAAATTTCAGCCCATCTCCGTTATTACATCTTGAGATATGATTTTTTGAGTGCACACTATTCGGATTCTACTGACAGAACCCGTATTCTGACTTCCATGTCAACTTAGGTCCCTTAGACATCTGAATCAGACTTCGAGCTCTCCATCAAAGTTGTAGAGCTTCCTCTTAGATTTCCTACAAGGTAAAATTCATGTTCATCAGATATTAGGAACTCAAGTTATGGCCAAAATACAGAAACAGTATCAAATCTCAATAATGCTGGAAATATTCAATTAGGACCAATTTGAGCTCAAACTCACAAAATCATACCAAACTCAATCAATTAAGAATATGGAGAGTGTAAATGACTAAACATAAGGGTTTCTTAATGAATAAAATATGTGATTATCAAATTCCCCCACACTTAGCTTTTTGCACTCCTGGGCAAAACTCAAGACCAAAATTTTACAATCAAGAAGAATAACCAAAGGTTCAAGGGATCAAAACATTCATGAGTTAACAATTCTCCACATCTCAAACCAACAAGCAAGGTATCTTCAACATGAATCGAGAATGATAGATCTTCACAAGATTCCCTCTCAATCTCTCAAGTGTTTAAAGGGTAGGTATTTCACTCAATTCAACCTATGATAATTGCACTACCATAAGCTTGCTTATCTTCTACTTCTCCACTACTCAAAACACATGCACACACAAATCATGAGGACTTTATTCAAGGTTGTAGTGAGGTCAAGGTAACAGGAGAGGATAAAATGGATATGAGAAGATAAATACTAAAGAGAATAAAAGCAAATGAGAGCTGAGTTCAAATAACAAGCATAAAAGTTCATCCCAACTCTAGTGTATATCCCTTTACATATTCATTTCCCAATCCTTTTTTTTTTTTAAACACTTGGTTTTTTTTTTTTCTCTTTTTTTTTTTTTTTTTTTTTCTTTTTCTTTTATATATATATGAACATAACTATATACATACATTTTTTTTTCTTTTTGGGCACTCTTTTCTTTTTCAACAACTATTTTGTACACACACACCCACACTTGTTCAAAAACTCATCCATTAACCAAGCTAATGTTCTTTTATTCCCTAAGGTAAAGTAAGAACACGATTTCTCATTTAAGGCACATAATGAGCTAGAAACAAGGAATGGTCAAATAAGCTCAAAGGGGTTAAGCAAAGGAAAATATACAAGGTTGGCAAGAATCAGAGAATTTTCAAGAAGTCAAAAGAGTGCTTGATATCATATTGAAAACAAGGTTGGCTATTTGGTTAAACTAGCTAATTAAGAAAGAGGGCCTCAATCATGTTTATGCATGCAAGTGAAATGTAGCCTCAAAAAGAATCAAAGCAAGTTCTAGAGTGGTCATTAACATGAGTGAAAATCACACAAGAAAGAAGAGAATGACACAAATGTTGAATCCATCCATTAGGCTCAAAATCTCACAAGGTATGCATCCATCAAACTCAATTCATCAATTCAATCATCCATCACCAAGCATATCAGTTCAAGAAGGGAGAAAAGTTATTCAATCATGCAATGAACCCTTTCTTTTTTTTTTTTTTAACAAAAAAGAAACTTGCTAAAATCTCTCCCCCACACTTAATATAGACATTGTCCTCAATGTGAAAGTGATAAATAAAACGGAAAGAAAAGAGCAACACAACCTGATGAGGAGTGAATCAACGCCAAGCAGAAAAGAAGCACACTGTCAGTTACGCATCAGACCCTGAAAAGAAATTAAACAAGAAAACGTTAGTACTTCCACAATTTAATACTAATTAATTACTACCCAAAAAAACTCCTTACTCTGCCACCAATTAAGATGCGTCTCAAGAGTAAAATTACTCCTTACTCTGCCATCACTAATTAGTTTAATAAGTCCATGACAATCATATCATACTTTCCAAACAAAACAAATTTTTTTTTTTAATAAAATCAAACCCATTAAAGAGAAAGTGTCAGATCGGGCTTTTGTTTCTTGTTACTTCCTTCGCTGCTTCCTATTGACCAATCTATCTGAGCTAATACCTTATCAGGTACATACTCAAAAGCTTATAATTTATCAATGAGCTCATCAATAGTGGAGGCAGAGATAAGAAGTTGTCTTGCCGAAGGAGTGATAAATTTATGTTCCAGCGCTTTGTCAAGAAAAAATAACAAAAGATCAAAGAAATTATTAACATTCAACAAACCAATGGGTTTACGGTGGATGTTCAGTTCAGCCCAAGAGACAATTTGAAAAATCTCTTCCAAAGTACCAAAACCACCTGGTAAGGCAATGAATGCATCAGAGTTTTCAAGCATTATCTTAATGCGTTCATGCATTAATGATACTTTAAGTTCCTCTCCAATTGTCTTTCCATTGATGTTCTGTTGAGCTAAAGGTTCGGGAATGACACCTAAAACCCGATTGTCTCTTACATATGCAAAGCAAGTGATATAGCCCCCATTAACCCACAAAGAACCTCCCCCCATATACAAGATGAATATTCCTCGCAGCAAGTGATCGACCAAGAGCTGCTAGCTGCATTTACAAACTCTAATCCCTTCCCATAACTCGACCCACAAAAAACACAGACATTTTTGAGGTTACGAATAGAAGCCCCCATTCTATACTTTTCCTCCCTTTGAGTGTCTATGAGTTGAAGGAAAATGGAGTGTTTAAATAAGAAAAAGAATGGAAAGGGAATAATTGCACCTATAAGGGTAGGTTGGATGTTGTCGAGAAAAGGTTGAAATTAAGAAACACAGAATCTTTTTTTTTTTTTTTTCTTTTCTTTTTCTTTTTTTTTTTTTTTTTTTTGACTTCAAGAAAACCATCAAGGTAAAGAAGTCTAGAAACCCCGAAGGACCCCGCTCAAAGGATCGTCGTACAAAAATCAAAATACAACAAAATGATACAAAGATAAAAGAAACAGAAAATGATGACATACCTGTATGTACGAGTTTCATGGCGTATCTTTATATCTTGCGCGTCATGAGTGCAGTAGACATCACGTCCTCTTTTTTTTTTTTTTGAAATTGTTAGAAAAACTTGATGAAAGATGAGTGCATACTTACTTAAGATTGGGATGGAGGTAGTCTGCTCTTTCGGCTTTGTGCCAAAGCATTGTTGACCAGTATTCGACCCATTCAAGACTAGCGCAACATAGGGCTCCCAAAAGGGACAAGTGGCCATAATACGACTGGCTGCCTCACATGTGGGATACAATCTACCTTCTTTGTTTTTTAATTAAGAAGGCTGGATCAGATGCATGCATTTCCCCATTCACGGTGTGTGTTACCAAAGCCAACCCTAAGAAGTATACATTTTTTTGTTTTTTTTTTTTTTTTTTTTTTTGTTTTTTTTGTTTTTTTTTGTTTTTTTGAGAGATGACATGAAGAAGAAGATGATGATGATATGTACAGATTATTTGTGGATATGGCTCACATCTGCCTCTGGTTTAACGTCCAGTAACAGCTTAAACATCTTCTATGAGTCGAGGATAAGCTTCCCATCCAATTTTCTTATAAATTGGCAAAGGGTCTTTTAGAGTCAGATTCCCAAGACTGTAGCGTTTTTCTTCATCCTTGAAGAGATTCCACAAATTAAGAATTTCACCCCGCATCAATCCATAAGAATGTGTCTCAAGAGTCAATAAGATATCATCTAATGACTTCTTACTCAGTCCATTCTTAATGAAGGATTTATTTGCGGAAATCATCCCCAAAGAACGACATTGTCTATTACAATTCCATCGTCCACATTTGTAACAGACTTGTAACCTTTTTGCTCTTCTCCTTTTAGAATATGAACTTCTTCCAAGACCGGGCATATATGAGTCAAATGAAATTGAGGACTCACCTGCTAATCGGACTTTCGCTTCAATTATCCAACGTACATCTTCGGCATACCTTTGTGCATTAACGGTCTCAATCTTTCACATCGAACTTTGTAGATTTTTTTCGAGCATTTTGAGGAAGAGAAGGAAAATGTTTTCTCGGGTTTGAAAGAATGACATCCATTTTGAAGGAGAAGAAGGATTCAATTATTTTGGGAAAGCGAAAAATAAACCGACTTAAGAGTCACGAGTCTTGTATCCGCCACTTAACCTAAGCAACACAAAGAACTCAAGAACTTGGTTTTCGGGAATGGTTGAGTCTTTGTCCATTAACTTTAAGCGCATTACCATTCCTAGGATCCTCAATATCTTCGGCCCCAGAGGATACACGTGTTTGACAGCAAAAGAACCGCGCCACCTAGATCTCAATTTTTCAAGGAGTAGGTGCAAATGATAATCTCAAAGCAGAACCTTTTTGACCAATTTCCGCAACTTTTGCAAAAGGTGTAACAGACCTTGAATAAAGTGGGTCAATAAAATCCATACTGCAAGATTTTCGCTGTTGTTGTCGTTGAAGAAAAAGTGACCTCCACTTGCTTCCGAGTGACAAAATTGAATGGCACTACCTTCCTCATTGTCGGGCATACAGCTGTTTTTTTTTCTTTTTTTTTTTTTTTTTTTTTTTTATTCATAATGCGGATGGAGAAGGTTCATCACCTCCACTTTTGCATTCTCTCGGAAGTTCATGATACTTGTTTGAGGCGGTGTCCATTTACGATGAAAGCTTTGGCGGTGACCTCACTTTTAATCTGAACAGCACCAGAAGGAAAAACCTTAGTAACAATAAATGGTCCATCCCATCTAGACCTTAATTTGCCAGGCATGAATCGGAGGCGGGAGTTATAGAGGAGAACTTTTTGACCAATCTCAAATGTTTTCCTCAGAATCAACTTATCATGGAAGGCTTTGGTCTTCTCCTTATAGAGTTTGGAACTTTCATAAGCCTCCAAGCGGATCTCCTCCAATTGCTGCAGCTGCAGCTTCCTCTCCATACCTGCTTGATCTAGGTCCAAGTTGCACCTTTTCACTGCCTAGAATGCATGATGCTCAATTTCCACCGGGGTGGCAAGGCTTTTCCAAAAACAATCCGATACGGAGACATCCCGATTGGTGTCTTATAAGCAGTCCGGTAAGCCCATAAAGCATCCTCAAGCCTCTTGCTCCAATCCTTTCGTTAGGTTGAACTCTTACGGAGTATCTGTTTGATCTCCCTGTTGGAAATCTCGGCTTGCCCATTAGTTTGGGGATGGTAAGGTGTAGAAACTCGTGCAAGACCCCATACTTTTTCATCAAAGCTTCCATGCTTTGATTACAAAAATGTGAACCCCGATCACTGATGATGGCCTTCGGAACTCCAAACCCGAGAAAATCGTGATCTAACAAAATCCACAACAACTTTGGAATCATCAGTCCGAGTAGCTTTCGCCTCCACCCACTTGGATACATAATCAACAGCTAGCAAAATGTAAACAAAACCAAAAGAAACAGGAAAGGGTCCCATAAAATCAATACCCCATACATCAAAAATCTCACGTAACAATAAGGATTTCGGGGCATCTCATTCCTTCGATAAGTGTTTCCTGTTTTTGGCATTGATCACAAGATTTACAAAACACATATGCATCATGAAATAGAGTGGGCCAATATAATCCAGATTCCAAAACTTTCCTAGCAGTCCTTTGGGGACCAAAATGACCGCCACATGCAAGTGTATGACAAAAGCTAAGAATAGAATGGAATTCATTATCAGGCACACATCTCCTAATGACTTGGTCACTACAAAATTTCCTGAGATAAGGGTCATCCCACACATAATATTTTGACTCACTTTTCAATTTATCAATCTGAGCCCTAATAAAATGTGCAGGGAAAACACCAGCAACTAAGAAATTTATCAAATCAGCAAACCAAGGAGTGTTACCTTGCAGCTTGAAAAGCTGCTCATTAGGGAAGACATCATGGATAGGTAAAGTATCTGCCTCCTTTTCAATACGACTTAGGTGATCAGCCACTAAATTCTCCGCTCCACTTTTATCACGGATTTCAATATCGAACTCTTGGAGGAGCAAAATCCACCTAATCAATCTAGGCTTTGCATCAAGCTTCTTCGGGAGAAACTTGAGTGTATGATCGAAAACACAACCACTCTAGAACCAAGCAAATATGATCGAAATTTGTCTAAAGCAAAAACAATTGCTAAAAGTTCCTTTTCAGTGGTGGTGTAGTTGACTAGTGTAGGATCCAAAGTTCTTGAAGCATAAGAGATGACATGAGATATTTTACCGACCCTTTGTGCAAGAAACGACTCCCAAAGCATAATTAGAGGCATCACACATGAGCTCAAATGGAAGTGTCCAATCGGTGGTGGATGATAGGTGTCTTGGTCAATGCTTGCTTCAAGTGATTGAAGGCATCCTTGCATTTCTGGTCAAAATGGAACTCCACTTCTTTTTGTAGCAAGTTGGATAGTGGAAGAGCAATTTTCTTTGAAATCTTTTATGAACCGCCTATAGAAAACTGCATGACCAAGGAAAGAGCGAACCTCCCGCACGCATGTGGGGTAAGATAAGCATGAAATAACATTTATTTTTGCAGGATCTACCTCGATACCCTTGCTAGATATTACATGTCCTAAAACTATACCTTGTTCTACCATGAAATGACATTTCTCAAAATTGAGAACAAGGTTAGTTTCAATGCATCTATGTAAAACCCGAGCGACTATCCAAGCATGCATCAAAGGAAGAACCATAGACAAGTAAAATCATCCATAAACACATCCATGCAATTCTCTAAAAAGTCAGAAAAGATACTTACCATACACCTTTGAAAGGTGCCGGAGCATTGCACAGACCAAACGGCATCCTCCTGTATGCAAATGTGCCAAATGGACAAGTGAAAGTAGTCTTCTCTTGGTCTTCGGGGCTATATGAATCTGAAAATAACCCGAATATCCATCCGAGAAAACAATAATGTGACTTGCCGGCTAGCCTCTCCAACATCTGATCAATGAAAGGTAGCGGAAAATGATCTTTTCTGGTAGCCTGGTTAAGCCGCCTATAATCAATGCAAACCCGCCAACTATTCTGAACTCTTGTGGGTAGAAGTTCGTTATTCTCATTCTCAACTACTGTGACCCAGATTTCTTGGGAACAACCTGCACGGGCTCACCCATTTCTTGTCGATATGGGATAAATAATGCCACTTGAAGTAGCTTGGTCACTTCCTTCTTCACCACATCTAGAATCAAGGGGTTCAGTCTCCTTTGGGGTTGCCTTACTGGTTTCGTATCCTCTTCCAATAAAATTCTATGCATGCATGTGGAGGGACTAATACCAGGAAGATCTGCAAGTGTCCATCCGATGGCTTGCTTATTCTGCCTCAAAACCAAATCATCGCCAAACTCCATAGAAAGGGTGCCAGCATGCACATCTATCTTGGTCTTGGCGGTCTTGAGGAATGGTCTGCCTAGAATTAATGGAGCATGGTTTGCTGAAGACTCATCTTCCATGTCCAAGACATAGAAGTCCATTTGGAAAAATTAGCTCATTCACCCGAACTAATACATCTTCTAGCTTCTAGCACTCTGCGGGATGAGCAAAGTGGTCCTATTTGCCAATTGAATCACTATACCAGTGGGTTGTAAAGTGCCAATGTTCAAGGACTGATAAATTGACATAGGCATGACATTAATCGAAGCACCCAAATCTAGCATTGCATGTTCAAATTTGGAGTTACCTATCATGCAAGGAATTGTGAAAGTTCTAGGATCTTTGCATTTTTGTGGCATGCTTGGTAGAATCATTGCAGAAACATTTCTGCCCATGCTTATTTTCTCAGTACCCTTAAGTCTTCTCTTGTGAGTACACAACTCTTTGAGGAATTTGGCATACTTGGAAATCTGCTTGATTGCATCAAGGAGGGGAATATTGATTTCCACCTTCCTGAATGTGTCCATGACTTCTCTTTCTATTTCGTTTGCGCAGTTTGCTTGGACCGTGTGACTCGTGTGGAAAAGGTAGTGGAATAGCCGATTTGAATTCTCTCGCACATTTCTTACGTATCGCTGATTTTCCGAGCTATCCACTTTCTTTTGTTTTCGGTCACCTTCGTTGATGCAATTGTAGTTCGGGTTGTGGTGGAGTAGGACCGTCAACTTCTCGCCACTTCTCAAGCTAATGGCACTTACATTGCCTCTTGGGTTGTTGATTTGTTTGTGAAGGCAATTGGTTCGACCCTTGACTTTTCAGCTCACTCAGAGTGGTTGCCATCTGCCCAATTTGAGTTTGTAAATTCTGGATGGTGGCATTGACATTCTGCTGAAACTGTTTCATCAAGTCTTTGAAAGGTGGCTCACGGTGGAGTGGGCTGGCTTTGGAGCAGGTTGGAGGGGGCTTGTATGGGTGGCGGCGTTGGGTTGTGCTTGCCTAAATGCAAGTGGTTGGTACTTGTTGCTAGGGCCTGTAGCTTGGTATCTAAACTATGGTTGCTGCTGTTGGTAGGACTGTTGTTGTTGTTGACCAGAATTTCCATATCTCAGGTTGGGATGGTCCCTCCGGCCAGGGTTATAGGTATTAGAAAATGGATCATATCCGGGAAATTTCTTTGTTGTGATTGCGATATTGGGCTCTACCGGGAAAAATACCAAATTTCTTTGCATTGTTACGGAATAATAGAACCACCATCCTGAAGTGTAGGGCATGCATCGGTAGGATGAGATGAACAAGAGCAAATGCCACACACGGTTGCGGCAATCGCATTGGTGCTTGTTGTGCCATCGCTAAGCGCCTCACCAAAGAAGTTAATTCATCAAGTCCGTGTTCCATTCTCTGTTGGTCTACATGAGACGATTGAATTTCATTGACTCCTCTCTGGTTGAGGTAATAATTCGTGTGCCAAATTGTTGGGTGTTGGCTGCCATGTTTGCTATCAAATCTCTCGTCTGCAGGGGTCTTGTCTACTAAGGCTCCTCCAGAGGCAGCATCCACCATGCTTCTGTCGTTTGGCGACAAGCCTTCATAGAAATATTGAATTAAGAGCTGATCGGTGATTTGGTGGTGGGGACAGCTCGAGCACGCTTCTTGAATCTTTCCCAATATTCATGCAAGGTCTCTCCTGTCATTTGTCTTATGCCACATATATCTTTTCTAATGGCAAAGCGGACTCACAGAGCGAGGGAAAAATTTCTCTAAGAACAACCGTTTCATGTCGGTCCAACTTGTTTGAACCTGGTGAAAGATAAAATAACCAATCCTTGGTCAGTATCGCAAGTGAGAAAGGAAATGCCCTCGGCTTGATGTGCTTTTTCGAGATCCCATGTGGCTTCATGGTTGAACAAACCACATGGAACTCCTTTAGATGCTTATGGGGATCCTCACCGCAAAACCGTGAAACTTGGGCAACAAATGTATCAATCCAGATTTTAACTCAAAATCGGCATCAAGATCTGGGTATTGAATACACAAAGACCAGTTAGTTATATCGGGAGCAACAAGTTCCTTAAGAGTTCTATTTTGTATGTTATCACCATAGTTTGAGAATTATTCAAGATCTCAAGTTCACTCTCAATATTAAGATCAAATTGAAGCAATTCTTGCACTTAGCCTACGAGCTCTAATCAACCTATGCAAGGTTCTATCAATCTCGGGATCAAAGTCAACCAAGTTATCGAGGCTCGAGACCTAGTCATGCATCACACAAAAACAAATAAATAACCAAAATACACTAGACAATGGTTAAAAATGTTAGAAAAATTAATAAAAAGCAAAAGTTAGTAAAAACACTTCAAATGAAAAGATTACACTTACTAATCCCTAAAACAACGGCGCCAAAATTTTGACGAGCGCCGAACTCGATCAAAATTATAACCGAAGTTATTACCTAAACTTGTAGTATAGTGAACAACAGGATCGTCTCCTCAAGGATCGTAAATGCAATTTAATCAAATCAAGTGAAAGTTAGCAAAAAGGGGGGTTTGACAGTTTAAGATCGCACTTAACAAAATTAAAGGAAGAAATAACAATTAAAGAGCAGTCAATTTAGAAACCTATCCAAGATTGGGTGGATTCAATCATAGACCCTTCATAGAACACTTGAAGCGCAATTGAATTGTTAATTTGGATCTAACCGAGATCTCTGCATCAAATCCAGAATTCATACTAGACGATCGTCTAGAATTCAATTAACAAGTGATAAACACAAATCCGCAATCGCACCATTCATGAAGATATATGTTAATTTCAAGTACCGAATTCAATTAACTTAGGCACAAATCAGTAACCTAACCTTTTCAATTCTGTGATTAATTTAGATCAATCAGTTCTAAGTTTCATCACAAATCTCAATCTTCATTTATGTGATTAGTTTAAATCAATCAGTTCTAAGTTTCATCACAAATCTCAATCTTAAACCAAGATCAATCAGATCAACATAAATAGAATCACCATTCATGCATTCAAGATCAAGAAGAAGAAAAAGAAGAAGAAAGGAGGAATTCAATTACAAATCAAATACAATACATAACCAAGGTCTCAAGAATCCAAACCACAATCTCTTCAAGAGTTCTAAATTGACCCAAAGTAGCTTAGCCCTCCATTACCATGAAGGGGAGCATCAAAATATACAAAACTATGAGAAACTATGAAGAAGCAAGAAGAAACTTAGAGAGAAATGAAGGAGAATTTACATCTTGTTCATGATAAATGGTGCCTTTTATAGAAGTCTAAGGTAACAAAATGACAAAGGGAAGTGGGTGGATGAATGGGTGAGTGAGTGGAGTGTTTGAGTGGATGAATTAGTGGGTTGGTTTAGTGGATTGGTTTAGTGGATGAGTGAGTGGAATGGTTGAGTGGTTGAATTAGTGAAAAATGCCAAAGGACTTTTGGTGAGTGGGAAATTATGGACATGAATGGGTGAGTGGATGGATGAGTGGATGGATTAGTGGATGAGTGGGTGGAGTGGTTAAGTGGTTGGATTAGTGTATGAGTGGATGAGTGGGTGAGTTAGTGAATGAGTGGATGAGTGGATGAGTGGATTAGTGGATGGATGAGTGGATTAGTGGATGGATGAGTGGATGGTTGAGGATGAAAATTTCGTGTCTGACTTAGAAGCCAAAAACGACCCACTATACTTCAGAACCACGAAAAGTGTTCTTCATGAAAGTTGTAGATCCTTGTCTTGGCTATAAAATGGATAGCTGGTTCGTCCAATTTGGCTTCCTTAAGCCCAAGATATGTCCCAAATACCGTAGGTTGCTCAAACCCAACTTCAGCACCTCTGTTCCGACTTGCAAGCTCAAAATGACCTACTAGACTTCTTTTTCTCAAAATGTGTTCTTCATGAAAGTTGTTTATTTGGATCTTGACTATCCAATGTCCAAATTTCAGCCCATCTCCATTATTACATCTTGCGATATGATTTTTTGAGTGCACACTGTTCGGATTCTATTGACAGAACCTGTATTCTGACTTCCATGTCAACTTAGGTCCCTTAGACATCTGAATCAGACTTCGAGCTCTTCATCAAAGTTGTAGAGCTTCCTCTTAGCTTTCCTAAAAGGTAAAATTCATGTTCATCAGATATTAGGAACTCAAGTTATGGCCAAAATACAGAAACAGTGTCAAATCTCAATAATGCTGGAAATATTCAATTAGGACCAATTTGAGCTCAAACTCACAAAATCATACCAAACTCAATCAATTAAGAATATGGAGAGTGTAAATGACTAAACATAAGGGTTTCTTAATGAATAAAATATGTGATTATCAGGTAACCGATAGCACACTAATGGACTCGACACGCACTATATTTAATCGAGATTTGTAAAGTCTAGTAGTACATTTGCCCATAGTGTCACGACGTGAGACAGTGAACTACACCACGCCTGGATGGTAAATTCCCAGTGATGTGGAGCTATAGACGCAACGTGTGACCGCGGAATAGTTGGCTGGGCAGCCGTGGTACTAATAGATTTTTGCGAGTCATTCCCTCTGATATCTGTGGTATCTGTGTTGTTTAGCTCCATGGAGTAGGAACGTGTCATATTTCATATGAGTATATCTGGAATCTTATTTTATTTTATCTGTCTATTTTTATCTGGTTAGTATTATGAGGATTATTTATCTGTTCTATTATTTTATCTGTGATGTTTTATTTTATCTGTGATATTATGTGTCGTTATGATAATTAAATCTTTTTCTTTATTCTGTTACTGATTTCTGTTATAGCTTTTCATATTGCATGAATTGTATAACTGTTGTTTGACGTTTTCTTATTTACCATGTTTGTGATGATTTTAGATTGTCTTACCTCTTTTCTGTATTGTGTATATTTCCTGTATATTTATTTTACGCGGTAAAGAGTTTGAGGAAGAGGAAGAGGAACAGCCTCTTGAGGTTCTGTACCCCGAGGAGGAGGAAGATCAGCTAGCCGACGACCAGTTTGACGATCAAGAACCATCTGATCATCCATATCCATTGGATTGATTAGTTTTGGTATGGCGGTGCCTGGATTTTTGGGGTTCGTGACTCTCGAGTTTCACGGTGGATCGTTAGCGTGGCACATGAGAGGAGATAGAGACTCCGTGACGTATGCGGGACGGATGACGGTGACCCTACGCCATAGGTTTGATGACGAGCCAGTGATGACGACGACGGTGTTTCTGCATTTAGAGTTACCTTTATCCATTAGGCGTCATTGGGTGGTGTTTCCACTGAGCCTAGTGAGATGACACTCGTATCGACTGCGCGGTCTCATGTCCGCCGAGTGTCGAGGCATCCTGGGTATTTATCTTCTGATGAGTTTCCTGAGAGTGATCCATCAGAGGAATAAATATTTACGATGTGTATTTTTGGGCACGTCTGCGTATGTATATATTGACTCTTTACTGTTTTGATTTACTGTTTCTGTTTAAATATTTGTAGTTGTAGCTGTAAATTATTTGTATAACTTATAACTTGGACCATATGTATACTATGAGTGATGTTGTTCTGTTTATTTTATGTTTTCTGCATTATTTTATTTTTAATAATCTGTTTAACAAGAATTATTTTACGATCCATATTATTATGTAATAAATGTTTTACAACTTGGGTAGATTTTATTTATTTTCTTTATATATGTGACATCCTCCAAAGGGGTGTTACATGTGTCAGGATAGAAAACCTAGACAACAAGATAGCCCTCCACTATGTTAGGAACGGGGTCCAAAATGACTCAAACTTCTTTCGGTCGTTAGCAAAAAATAAGTTGGCCAATCTGGACAAATTCTACCTCCGGGCGGACAAATACGTCAAATTAGAGGAGATCACTAGGGCTAAGGAGAGCTTGGAGAAAGGCAAACTCGTCCAACAAAAAAAGAGCCAGAACCCTAACCAGCCCCGTGATTCCTCTAAGAGCAAAAGGTAGGACCCAAATATTCTGAGTACATTCCTTTGAACATCCCTCGAGAGACGATCTTGAAGGAGGTCCTTCAAATCGAGTTTTAGAATATCAAAAGGCCACCACCCCTGAAAAGACAGTCCCAGAAGGACCATTCGAAACATTACAAGTGGCACAAGAGTTACGGCCATGAGACAGAAGATTGTTACTAGCTCTGAGATGTTATTGAGTCCCTAATCAAAGAGGGACGACTGCAAAAGTACATCAGTAGTTTTCGAAGAAATGAGGATCGTGGAAGATGCAGAGACTAGAGACGAAGCCGTAGCCCACGGCAGAGTCCGGACCAACGTCAAAGAAGAAGAACCCAGAGTCCTGCCAGAAGATCTCGAACCTCGCTACGCCATGATATTGAAAACAGACAAGATCAGGATCGGGATACTCAAGGTGGGGGGAACATGAAAGATAGACTTATCAGCACCATTTCTAGAGGATTTGCAGGCGGAGGTTTGTCTAGTAATTCCCGGAAGAAAGGACTCCGAACAACGGTATTGAGCGTATCCAGTTCTTCGCGAAAACCTCATGGTGAAGACAAGGACGCACCACCCATTTCCTTCTCCAACAAAGACTACGGCGATATTATCCGAGATCATGACGACCCACTAGTCATATCCGGAATAATATTTAATGCCGAAGTCAATCGCATCTTTGTGGATCAGGGGAGCTCGGCGAATATCATGTTCATGGACGTCTTTGAAAAGTTGCAGTTCTCCCTGTCTGCGCTCATACCGTATGAAGGTGAACTGACTGGCTTCTCCAGAGAAAAGGTTACCTCGGTGGGATATTTTGAAACATTCTTAACCATGGGTAACGACAACACGTACAGAATTGTCAAAGTAAGGTTTTTGGTTGTGGATCGCCCCTGGCCTTACAACATCATTCTGAGCCATCTTACATTGAATGGCATTGCCGCTGTAGTCTCAATAGCCCATCAGGCCATGAAATTCCTTAACAGGAATAATGTAGTGGTCACGGTCAAAGGCGACCAGATTGTAACCTGCAAGTGTTATAACGAGAGTTTGAAAATTAGTAAGGCTTCTAGGAAGACAAAGGCATGAACATCCAGCCCAGCCTGGGATCAAGTCAACATCCTGATGACCGAGTTGGACGTACGTGAGGAAATTTGAGGCACCAGACCTCAACCTGAAGGAGAATTGATCCCGCTTCAGCTTGGTGATAAGCCCGAACAAATCACCAAGATAGATGCAAACCTCGAAGAACAGGAGAAGACCCAGTTAATAGAACTCCTGCAGAAAAATAAGGATCTTTTCGCTTGCACATCCCCTGACATGCCTGGGCTTGACCCTGCTTTCATCTGCCATCATTTATCTATTAAACGGGATGCGAAGCCAGTCTTCCAGAAGAAAAGAAAAGTTAACCTTGAGAGGCAACAGGTTATTGAGGAGCAAGTCAAGGAATTACTTAGTGCCAGCTTCATCAGGGAGATCTCGTATACCACATGGCTCTCGAATGTCGTCCTGGTAAAAAAGTCAAATGGGAAATGGAGGATGTGTGTGGACTACACTGACCTGAACAAGGCGTGTCCCAAAGATCCATAACCCCTCCCAAACGTTGATAAGCTAGTTGACAGTTTCTCTGGTTTCCGGCTACTGTCTTTCATGGACGCTTACTCCGGGTACAATCAGATTCCAATGTACCCTGGAGACCAAGATAAAACTACCTTCATCATTGAAAGGGCGATTTACTGTTACAAGGTAATGCCTTTCGGGTTGAAAAATACTGGAGCCACCTACCAGAGAATGATAAACAGGGTCTTTGAAGAACAGATGAGGAAAATGCTAGAAGTCTGAATTGACGATATGATAATCAAAACCCCATCATCAGGGTCGCACACCTCAGACCTCGAAGAAGTATCTGCACAGCTAAGAAAACACGACATGAGACTTAACTTGGAAAAATGTGCATTCGGGGTCCAAGCTAGCAAGTTTTTGGGGTTCATGCTTACTCACTGCGACATTGAGGTAAACACTGACAAATGCAAAGCAGTGCTCGACATGCATAGTCCCCAAAGCGTGAAAGTATAACAGCTAACCGGACAGATCGCGGCTCTCACACGATTCCTAGCCAAAGTCGCCCACAAATCCCTCCCACTCTTCAGGTTATTGAAAAATGGGACAAGATTCGAGTGGACACAAGAATGCGAAGACGCTTTCACTTCTTTGAAGAGCATTCTGGCATCCCCTCCCATTCTTACAAGACCAGAGCTAGGTGAAATACTTTACGTGTATCTCTCCATCCACGAGGAGGTTGTGAGTTCAATACTCATCAGAGAAACACTGGAAGGTCAGAAGCCGATTTATTTCATGAGTAAGGTGTTGCAAGGCCCCGAACTCCGATATCAAAAAATTGAGAAGGTTTCATTCGTACTCATCATCACGGCTAGAAGGCTAAGACAATACTTTCAGTGTCATCCCATGGTGGTAAGGACAGATCAACCAATCCGACAGATATTGCACAAGCTGAACTTAGCAAGAAGAATGATTGCCTGGTCCATCGAGCTTTCTAAGTTTGGGATCGCCTACGAACCCAGAGTAGCCATCAAGGCACAGGCGCTCTCGGACTTTGTAGCCAAACTCACTTCAGACCCCAGTGATTCTGAGGAAGTCTCGTGGACCGTATTCATGGACAGATCCTCAAAGTCAAAGGGAAATGGAGCCAGGGTAATTTTAGAGAATCCCAAGGGGGTGACTGTCGAGAACTTTCTCAAGTTTGAGTTCCCCACCTCAAACAACCAAGCATAATATGAAGCATGCATCGCTGGACTAGTAATGACCAGAGACTTAAAGATCAAACTTTGCAGTGACTCCCAACTCGTGACCTCCCAAATCCGAGGTGACTATCAGGCCAAAGAGCCCCTCCTGTAGAAATACCTGGCATAGGTACAAGAACTTCTCTTGGGCTTCAGAGTGGTAAAGGTGGAGCATATATCTCGGGAGCAAAATTCTAGTGCTGACCTCCTGTCCAAATTGGCCAGCACCAAGAGTTCGGGCAACAACCGTTCAGTGATCCAAGAGACCCTCCCACAACCCTCCATCGTTGATGTGTCCGTCTTCTAGGTTGAAGGGCAAAAACCTACTTAGATCACACCATTGATGGAGTATTTATAATCTGGTGGCCTCCCTGAGGATCCAAAGGAAGCTTCTAAATTAAAGAAAGTCACGGTTAGGTATACCATCTATGATGGACAATTATATCGGCGTGGGTTTTCTCTACCCCTCCTTAAATGCCTCGCGCCGAAAGAAGCCAAGTATATCTTGGCCGAGGTTCACGAAAGAAGTTGCAGATATCATCTAAGAGGCAAAGCCCTAGCGTTGAAGGCACTCAGGGCGGGCCATTATTGGCCTACGATGGAAGCAGACTCCCATGCGCACGTCCAAACATGCGACAAGTGCCAACGACACTCTGACCATTATCATGCCCCGCTAGAGGAACTATCCACGACGTCTATACCCTGGCCATTCTACTAATAAGGTATGGACATCATGGGTCCGTTCCCTCAAGCACCTGGGCAGCTGAAGTTTTTGGTAGTAGCCATAGACTACTTCACTAAGTGGATTGAGGCAGAGCCCCTAGTCACCATCACATCAGCCCGAATTCAGAAATTCATATGGCGTCATATTATCACCAGGTTTGGAGTCTCATAATCTATTGTTATAGACAATAGGACATAGTTCAAAGACAAGGGATTCGAAGAGTTACTTGTCAGGCTAAAAATAAAACATCATTGCAGTGCTGTGGAAAACCCCTGCACAAACGGGCAAGCTAAAGCAACAAATCGTATTATCATTAGGGGGTTGAAGAGAAGACTGGATGAAGCCAAAGGAAATTAGGTCGAGCAGTTAGACCACATCCGATGGGCCTACCAAACCACTCCTCACTCCACAATGGATGAAACTCCATTCAAACTAACCTATGGATGTGAAGCACTGATCTCGGTGGAGATAGGAGAACCAAGTTGGCGTCTTCAGAATTTCTCACCTGATAACAATCCTGATTTGATCAGAGAAGATTTGGATTTACTTGAAGAAAAAAGACGTGTAGCCCACATATACGACGCCATAATCAAACAGAGAACGGCAGCCTGATATAACCTGAAGGTCATCCCCTGGAAATTTCAGCCAGGTGACCTAGTACTCTGTAGGGCTGACATCGGCGGAAGGAATACCTCCTAGGGAAAACTAGCCCATAACTGGGAAGGCCCCTATCGAATCGTGATCAGTACCGAAAAATGAGCTTATACTCTAAAGACATTGACAGGCAAGTCAGTGAAGAACTACTGGAACACAGACAAACTTAGAAAGTACTACAGCTAAGCGCCTTCTAAGGCTTAATCTCCTAGTTTACTTCATGTTTGTTCTGCCTTAATTGTTACGGGTGCACATTGTATGGACTTTAGTCCTCTCATCTACTCAATAAAATAAGTATTGCAGTACAGTATTGATACATGAGTCTTGAGTTTTGATACACTAAAGCTTTTAAAGACTTTCAAAGGCTATTATGACATCCCAAGTCATCATGGTACTAGCCGCGAGTTGTCTTATGCTAGATAGGTCGTACAATAGAAAAATCCTATTTTGGAAAAATTCTCGCACTAAACTATAAGTACGAAAAACCCCGGCAAGGACTAGTCTTTCAAACCAAAGTCACATGGCATCCTAAATACCAGTGCAAATGGTAATGGACCTCAGACAAGGTTTCTTACTTAGGCTCAGTTCTCAAATGCCAATTCACTTTGAACATTGGATCCTAAGCCAATGTTTCTAATTTCTTATCATGGTGTATCCTAAAAGGGAACCTTAAGCACTTAACGATAATGGGCGTTGGACCCGGATCTCGGTATACTCTTTTAGCCAAATTCCTAAGTCTATAGTTGTTGTTCTAAATAACACGATGGGCATTGGACCCCAAAATAGACAAAGGGATGCGAGAAAATAAAAAAGAAATGATTAAAACTCCGAAAATCGAGGTAGTACCATTGTTCATACAAAAACAAAACCCCACGTAGGGGGCATGAATAAACATCCAGAATTACTCTGCGGCAGGATTTAGACCGCGAACCACGGCAGAAGGACCTTCAACACTTGGACTTTCAGTAGCAAGACGAGGAAGCACAAGAAGATCGTCCCAGACTACCTTCCCAGAGTCCAGGGAGTCCAGAACTAGAGCAACCCTGGGATTGAAGAACTGAACTTGGTTGATAGCATTTTGGAACTGCTCCTCCTTGATGTCGGTGCAAACGACAATAAGCTGGCCGACATTATCTCGCAAAGAAGTAACTTTGGCGTCAAGTTTCCAGTTGTTGACTCAGAGATCTTCATTCTCGGATTCAGTTCAGCCACACAATTTTTGATCTTCATCAAACTAGCCTCCCATTCCTTTACCGCATCCTTCAGGGTGGCCACCTCATTTTCCAGCTCCTGGGCTTGAGTTTCAGCATCGTTTTTAACCTTTACAGCCTCTTCCCTTGCCTTAAGAGCTTGGTTTTCACCCCGCTCCGTGGCAGCAGCCCTTTCCACTAACTTTCGCTCATGATCTACGATCATATGCTCCAAGTACCGAGTCTCTGCAGCAAGACGAAGCTCGAAAGTCTCGAACTAGAAGAAGGTATCCTTCTTGCTACGTAGGGCAAGATGAGCTTCAACTTCTTCATCTAGGAGCTGGAAGTCGATGAACGCACGAGGATCTGAGTCCTCACAGTACAGATTGATTGGCCCGATGTTGATTGGCTCAGTGTCTTCTTCAACCGTGGCCCTCTTACCCTAGTCGTCTGACTGACCCTCGCCGATCGCTTTTCTCTTATGCCTTGCAAGCGCAAGGGGGGGGGAATTCTTCACGTGGATCGGTTTCCTCTCCATGGGAATTCTCCAAGTATGGAAAGAAGACCGTTCGTCCTTGCAGTGATTGTACTGACAGCCAAAATTGTTGACGAGTGCGGGCACCATGAACGGAATACCTCGTGTGGAAGTAGAAAAATGCCCCATCAGAGCATCACAACCTTACCAAGTGGCATATTCTTTCGAATGCCTGGATATTTGTTAAGCCATTAGGGTGGATTTGACTAGGGGCGGCATGAAGAGTCTGGAGGATGCCAATGTGGAAGTCGTTGAAGGGAAGGTGAAGTCCAAACCTCGTGAAGAAGTCTTCATAGAGAAACATGAAGTGTTCGCCCGCTTGTCGGGTCGAACACACCTGTTCTCTCCCTGAGGACACGATCAGGAATTCGTGATCCTTTCCACCCTCCTCAGTAACGGGAGATCCTATCAAAGGCATCATCTGCAACCCATGTGTGGGGCAATCCCAAACCTCGGCAAATACGAATCACTTCCTCCTCGGCCTCTTGATTCTCCGGTTCCCAAGCTTCTGGAACTGGGGCAGGCGCTTCAAGAACGAGCACTCTTCTTCTGGCCATTCGAATTCCTGGAAGACACACAGAGGCGTAGGGTCAGAACTAGTTAAGTTCAAAGATCCAAGTATGGCAATGGGCGAACAGAGAAGACTAAATGCATCCATGCACTGGCCTCCGCACTCGCCAAGGTTAAAGCCCCGACAAGACACCTCCGCCGCATGCAGTGGATGGAGAGGGTGCTCTGTAGGGCAACGCCATTAGAAGATGGGGAAACAACTTTCCCCCACCCTTGCTCGCAATAAAGAAAGGGAAACAAACACCATCAAAAGGGTGCGCAACCACTCACGAAACGAAGATAAATAAAATCAAAGTCAAAGGAAAGGGAATGCCTTGAAGAAAATGAAAGAAGAGGGAAGAAATCAAGCTTTCGGAAGTTCAAAAATATCAGAACCACTTTGCGTCGCCGTAAAGTTCATCGAAAATCTCCTTAGGCTACCACTTTTTAATGAAAAACAACGAAATGAAACAAAAAAGCTAAAAACCCTATTTATAGGGCTTATAGTTAGGGGGTAATTCAGTTTGAGCATTTCAGATTTGAAAAGATATTCATCATGGCGCCCAGAGTACTATGCATGTCCACTCAACCCGAGTGCGCCATGTGGCCCACATAGCCGTCATGACAGTCGAGTGGACAATTACCTAGCAGACTAAGAGACACACAACCTCAGAGTCCAAGAGTTTAGAAAACTTATTCAAACCCCGGAGAATTGACTACCCCGGAGAGTTCCCCCAAGGTACATAGACCCCAAATTCAAATATTTAAACTTGGCATTTCGCCGATCTCGACTAAGTACCAAGCTAGGGGCAACCTAACATATCACGTTGTCAAGGTAAACGTTGGACTCACTTCGGTATAATATAAATGCCACGGTTTGCAAAAGAAAGGAAATAGAAGACAAAAGATTCAAAGTAAAGGAAAATTTTTATTATTTATTTCGCATTCCATTCATCGTCATACATCAAAAAGAGGGAAGTGGAAACATTTGAGACATGGATCTTATAAAGAAAGAACAGCTCGAAGAAAGATGAGAACACCACCGCCTCTGGCATCTTCGACTATGTCACATCCACATTTCCTCCGGAACCAGCACCGGTCTCCTCCCCGTAAAGCAGCCTCTTGAAAAAGTGGATTGACTTTGTAACCTAGAACATAACACTGCTGCCGAACTCTGGGACTCCGCCAAATCCTTCTTCCTTGCCTCTTTCACTGGGATAATAAAGATCGGGGTGCACTCTCCTTTGTTGGACGAGGCACAGTTTTTCATGAAGAGATCGTTCCACTGGAACCCTGGCCAGCTTCTTGATCTCCTCAAGTTGCTTCAAATCACAGAGCAGTCTCAATAGTTCCCCTTGCATATCCAAATGTTCTTAGAGGATTTGTAGGGAAGGAGAACCACTTTGGGTTCTATTTATCCGATTGTCTTCGTCCAACACGACAGATATCAGAACACTCCCCAACGACAGAGAGCAGGTCTAATACTCCCCCGTACGCTGGGAAAGTGAGATATCTGCCGTTAATACGTTGAGAATATAACACCCCTTTTTCCAGGAGAAAAAGGAACGTCACACCATAGTAAAGTGGAACGAAAATGCGGAAAATATAAATACATTGTTAAATTAAGACCCAGTTCATATTTTTTATCAGAATAAACAATTTCCATCTTAATAGCGTAGTAATTGAGCATCGAAATGTGTACATTTTTTTTTCGAATAGGTAATGATAATTGTAGCTACAATGGAAATCGATATGGAATTGAAAATCACACATTCACATTATATATATAATATTACATGCACCAAGTCTGTTTAGTTACATAATCAAAATATACAAAAAGTAAAAGGCTTTACCCACCCAAGATGTTTACAAAATATACATCCCATCAAATTAGCAAAACGTCAGGCTTCCGAAAAAGATAAACAGATAGCCATCAGTAGCCACCGATAGTATCAGCCCCTCTAAGACTGACGATAAGGGACCTTAGCAGGGTCTTCCTCATCCAATGAAATCGCCATTGGAGCGATCGAATTTCGAGCAGAAGCTCAAGCAGTGGAGAGGAAAGAGTCCTTTTGTGGGGTATAATAAAGGTCATCCCACAAATCTCTAACAAGCAAGTAAAACTCTAAATGGACAAAAGCTGTAAAATCAAAGATAAGCGGGTCATAGCGACCCCAGGCTAAAGACATAGTCAGCTCCCCGTGATAGATGTAACGGTCTATGCTCAAATTTATATGCCAGCAGTCTAGGCCACTATGAAAGGTCATCCTTGCATAACCCAAGAACCGACGCGGACGTGAAGACATCTTCAAACAACACTACTCGTAATCGGGCCGGAAGCCAGGAACATCAGGTGCTTCCTTTTCTTCCTCGCGAACGTCTTCTCAGTAATACATAATTTATAACAGAAGCATAGATATATAGAAAAGAGGTGAGACACCCAGCATTCAATACCAATACGGTAGCAAGAAAACAGAATAGCGCTGGACGCCCACATAGCATTACAGCACATATATTCATCAACAGTAATAAATAAAAATAACAGTAATAATCAAGTAAGCAATAAAAGGGAAATAACAACAGAATCTCAGGTAGTAAATAGTTTATTGAATTAGATAATTATATCAACAATAAAAGCAGATAATTCAACAGTCGTAAGTACTCATGCTCAATGAAATATGAGACTGACAATGGACAGTGCATAATGCATTATGGTACTAAAAATCCTACTCCATGGAGCTAGACATAAACATTTCGAAGAGAATGATCAAGGAGTCATGCCAGTATCTCGTTAGCCTTAAAAATAAAGTGCTTCATCTCATAAAAATATTTGCGCAATATGGCTTATACATGGCACCTTACAGTTGATTGCGATATAGGATAGCGTCTCAGTCCGGATCGTCGGTGTGTTTTCATCAGTCTATCCCATGGCCCCAGTGAAGATACTACTGTCTATTGTGAGACATCCGCACCCAGATGCTCCCAAGGTCAACCATTATGACCCTACGCTTAGTCTACTCGCACCCGCACAAAGGTGTTATTCAATCTCTTAGGCATACATCGCCTTTCTCAATAAAGTCCAACGGACATCACATATGCATGACGATTCAATTTACATCATGTATGTGTATCAATATGTTCCTCCTAAACAATGCATCACATGCATATTCATCAACAAGTATTTCTCATGGAACATATTATAATGGCATATAGACAATTCTCAACAATATCATGCCACAATTTCATCAAGTACAATTCACAAGTACTTAGTTCCATATATGGACTCACAATAGCATAAAACCAATCCTCAATATCAACATGTGTATATATGTTTCAATACATACCACAATTTCACATTATGAATCCAACATTCTCAATATACTAAGTCTTGATCAATTATGAGAATTTTGGACTAAGGAGCCCTTCAAAACCATGGCCCTCTTAATGTTCATTCCTCAATCAATTTCTTCCATCTCATTATAAATTACTAATGTCTAAATTCTCAGTTCCCAAAGATGCATCAAAGCATCACTTGAACTCCAAAAATTCCTTTAGAGGTCGTGGCCTCCCTAAGTCATTAAGGTTCCAAACCTTTTTCCATTTCATGCATCAATCTTTCAATCCTTAATTACATAAGTCTTATTTTACACAAAATCAAATCCAACCCTTAAAATTCATGGCCAAACCATGGCCTCTCAATAGGGTTATAAACCTTCAAATTTTTCATTCATTAAATGTAACATTAACAAGCATTCAAAACTATCATTCAATCACTAATCTCAATCAAGAATACATAGACATGAAAAATCATCAAATAAAGTAAGCATCCAATATCGATATCTCCATCAACAACCACACAAAAAGTCTTCTCATCACCAATAATGGTTGAAGTGAGTAAATCTCCCTCTTACCTAAAGGAAGAACATGAAATTACCTCCTTGGAGTGCTTCTTGGTGGATTCGGTTTTGGCTCTCCAAGAACCCTAGAAAACCAAACTCAAAGAATTAACAACCAAACTTGGAAAAGATGAATCTTTGGTCACCAATGTGACCATGGAACAGGAAAATGAAGAGAAGGAGAAAGAAAAATGGAAGCTTTACTTTAAAGCTTCAAGCTTTGTTCTTGAGAAAAGGTGAAGAAGATGATGGATTTTGAAGAAGATTTTCAAATGGGAAATGTAGAGAATGATGAGAGGAATGTAGAAATGGTGATATTGAAGTGAGAAAATGAAAATGGTGATGGTCACCTATTGGGGCTGCAAAAACTGTGAGGGTGAAGGGAAGAAGAAGAAGAGAGAAAATGGTGAAGAGTGAAAACAAAGAGAGAGAAAGTGATAGATGAAAATGTGTGATGTTTTTGGGTGAGGAGTGTAAAGTGTGGGAAGCAAAATTTTGCTTCCCCAAGGGCACATTGCCGCGGCAATAGGAGAGAGAGGAGAGGTTGAGTGGCTTCTTCAACAAGCTTAGGACAATTTTGGTCATTTGATAGTCAAAGCTTCTCAAAGAAGTTTTGATTAAAATAGATTATATTTGAATTAAAGTGGATTTGATTAGACATAAAGTAGATTACATTAGGATAATGTGATAGGATTTATGACATATGCTATTATCGAATGGACAATTGTTACAATTGACAGAAGTCAGTATTAATTGTCCGGTGGATAAAATTACACAGCGATTTATTATTTTATCAGATAAAATTCTCGAAAAACGTAAACCTAGTAAATCATGTCCAGCCTCGGGTTTAATAAGATCCCCCATCGACGTTTCCACAGATCAAGGTTCTCGAGAAAAAATATCTCATTTTTCGGACTCCATTCAGTTTGCACTCAAAACGAGAAATAATATTAAAATATTCCGTGTTCTCAGAAAAATTTAAAAAATTTCTAAAAATTACAAATATTATAAAAAGAATATTTATAATAAAATAAATAAATTTTAGGGTGTTATAGAGAAAGTGAGATATCTAGTAGAAGAACTATTTGCGAAGACCATGATAAATTTTCAGAAACTTGAGGAAGAACAAGAAGAAAGCCTCAATGAGAGGCAAAACTCTCCAAGAATGCACAGGGAAAGAAGAAAGAACCATTTCTCTGAGGAAAAGTCACTTCCAAGTAGAAACACGGAAGGAAATGCTAACGTTAAGCGCAAACATTCCTTATTTATAAAGGGAATGGAATGCTCTGATTGGTTCCTAGGAAGAAGAACCCGTTAAACCATAAAATATGTGTTTAATGCTCTCCCTTTCCTATTAGTTACGAGAGTAGCGGATGGTTGGGAAGCTATACGAAGCTGACGTTCCCCATTAAAGGCTCTTTGATCATCGAGGAAATCAAAGTAATGATTTCCAAAGAATCCAAGACCAATAAAGGACGCTATTGTAAGTCAAAAAACCTCGTGAGTCACACTTTGGGGCAACAAGAGGTAAACCCCGGATTAAAAAATGGTGATGTAGGCAAGGACTCATCACGGTCTCCAACCACATCCTGACCTCGGAGGTACCCCGTACTCGACGATGGACCTTGGCCTCAATACGAGACATCGCGAAACCTGGCTTCAAAGCTAGGGTGTAATCCGTTGCGAGCTTGATGATCCTATACCTTGACACTTAGGTCTTGTCTAAGCACCAAGTTGGGGGCAACTATTCTGGACTGTGGTCCGGGATCTCATTCGGAAGGATCGACCTAACACATGTACCACCGGACTTCGCCATAAACACCCCGACCAAAGCCCTATGACATCGGATTACGGCATTGGATTATAACAACCGCTAGATCTACGTAGATACTCATAACTGCCAATCATGATCTTACGGGAATATAGGATCCATAACTGCCTCTAACAGTGGATAATCACCATATCTACGTTCTTACGTTATAAGGATACTCTCCAGTGATAAACGGAAGATAATCCTTGACAGGATACTAATCTTATATACCTGCATTCAGTACTGATCTTATGGCGATTCCAATCACGCTCTATATATACCAAGCTAAGTTAACCTAATCAGGTATCTGTTATCTAATTGCATAAGCTCTACTTGTGCACTGCCTGACTTGAGCATTGGAGTCTCTTTACAGGTACCCACCCCCCTGGCTCAACACGTTTGGTAGCAACTGTGCAAGGAGGAAACCACCATACATGTGCCTATCTCAAGTACCCTCTGAATCCATTTCAGAACAGTGTTGAATTTGAATTGTGGTAACTGCCGAGATTATTAAAATTATATCAATTTATAAGTTGATTCATCAAATTACTTGTAGTATAAGGTACAATTAGGTCAAGTCTTTAGATCACTCTATATAAACAATCAGATTAAGAGGTTAACAAAAGGAAAGATTATAGAATTAATTAACAAAAAGCAATTAAAAACTATAAACAAAATTATATAAACAACCAATTCAATGAAATCAATAAATCTTGAGTTTAATTCATCCTTGATCACTGAGAATTCATTCAATTGTTAACCAAGTTCTTTACTTTAGATCACATTAAAAAGCCTTAAGATTGTTCATGAATTTTTTACTAGATAAACATCTAGAATTTAATTAATCAAAATTAGATGAATTAAGTACTTATCTAAGCCTAAATCAACCTAGATCCAGAATTCAACCAAGATAAACAATTCATCAAACACATTTAATGCATTGTTTAGTCTCAGTAATCCTCATTAAACACATAATAATTATGCAATTATCACATCAACATCTAAATCAAAATAAGCAATTTAATCCAAATTCAATCAAAATCAAAAGAGATAGAAGAGAAACTTGATTAACAATTAAATATAGATCAATCAAAACAAGATCTTAGAAATAAATGTAACGCCCATTTCTCTCCCTTAGTCATAATGGGTAAGAAGAAAGAACGTCGCACTATAGTGAAATGACATACAAATGATTACAGAAAATTTGAACATTTTTTTTTGCTTAACATGAATCCGGTTAAAACTTCCATTTAATGTACATATACACCTGTTTATGAATATATCACGTGATTAAGTTAAAATTAAAAGTTTCTCTTTCCAATAAAACTTCTGTCAAAAAGGTCAAAGAAAAATCAACGTGGAATGAAACATACGACTATTCACAATATGGACAATTACATACTTTGTACCAGAAATACAAGCCTGTTTAAATTATATTTCCAAAAATTTACAAAAGGCAAAATGTGTACCTACCCCAAGAGATACAAATATATACTCACTAATCCAATAGTACGTCAGGCTCCCTCAAAATAAACAGATAACCATCAGTAGCCATCAATTAAAACCAACCCTAAGACTGCCTAGAACGAGAAGGAACCGTAGATGGATCCTCCTCAGGGTCCTCGTAGTTTGACGAGACATCCATCGGATGACAGAACAGCGGGCAAGAGCCCGGGTAGTAGACAAAAAGGAATCCTCACGAGGGGTATAATACACTTCGCCCCACATGTCCCTCACGGGCATATAGAACTCCAGCCATACAAAAGCATGAAAATCTAGAATAGGAGCGTCATAACGTCTCCACGCTAAGGACACTGTCACATCGCCGTGGTATACACATCGATCAGTCTGCACGTTGATATGCCAGCAGTCCGGACCTCCAAGAAAGTTGATCCGCACGTAGCCAAAAAGTCCACGAAGCCGAAATGACATCCTCAACAACTTCGATCTCAGTCGAGATAAGGCCAGAAACCCTGAAACTCAGTGGTTTCCTTGTTCTCCTCACTAGCGTCTTCTCGAGAGCACACGATCCAACCAAAATACAAAATAGAGAAATTACCGAAAGAGGTGAGATTCCCAGCTTTCAGTACCAACATGACAGCAAGAAAATAAACGGCGTCAAACGCTCACATAAGACACAGCTAATACATACAAGTGCAGTAATACCCGAAAGCAATTAACGAGAGTAAAGCAGCAAAGAAAAATAGTTAACATTATCCATAGCCAGCTAGCAACATTAGCATTACCAAGAGTCAAATAAATATCGCAGTCATGATAGTAAACACATTATCCAATTATAAATGCTCAATGGACCATGTGACTGATAACTCACAATGCAACAAGGTACCAAAGTTCCTACTCCATGGAGCTAGACGTAAACATTTTCGGAGTGAATGATCAATGAGTAATACCAGTATATCAGTAGCCTTAAAATACAGTGTGCTTTCTTTTATAAAATTATTTGTGCAATGGCTCATACATGGTACCTTAACAGTTGATCGCGATATAGGATAACATCTCAGACAGGATCGTTGGTGTGTCGCATTAGTTTATCCCACGGCCCTAGTGGAGCTACCATTGTCTATTGTGAGACACCCACACCCCAACGCCCCCAGGGTCAACAACATATGACACCTACGCTTAGTCTACTCGCACCCGCACAAAGGTGTTATTCAAACTCCTAGGCGACATGGCCTTCTCAACAATGTCCAACGGACAACACACATGCATGTGACACAAAATCCAATCATGTATGTTCAACAATGATGCATTCAACATAAGCATTGCCTCAATGGCACATAAGCATTATTCAATGTCCAACATGACATATCAACAATACATTTATTAAAACATTGCCTCAATGGCATATCATCATTCTTATCTCATTGAGCACTAAATCAATAAGTGCATAACCCACATAGAGAATCACACTTGCATTAATAATTCTCAGTATCAATATATGTTCTTTATTACACACATACCACAATTTCCATGTCATGGATCCAAGAATTCCATTTTCAAAATCATTTCTTCTCTATTGGTATGAATACATATTCCTGTCGCATTTAAGTAAAGTAAAATCCTTGAATCCAGGGTTTTTAGGTTATGTTTGAGTTACAAAGGGCAAAGAACCATAATTTCAATCATTTCCAGCTCAAAAATCTCATTTTTGGGTCTTGGTAATCGATTACATCACCCTGGTAATCGATTAACAGTGTAACAGAATCTCTGTAATCGATTACAATCTCATTGTAATCGATTACGTGATTCCCAGCACCACGATTCGTAACTTCAACGACCTGGTAATCGATTACATAGCCCTGGTAATCGATTACCAATTGGACAGAATCTCCGTAATCGATTACCCACAAGTTGTAATCGATTACGTGATTCCCAGAAGCACCATTTCGTGACATCAGAGGCTTGGTAATCGATTACACCACTCTAGTAATCGATTACAAGCTAGACAGAATCTCTGTAATCGATTACACACAAGACGTAATCGATTACCAGATTTCCAGAATCACGATTTCGTACCCTTAAGAGCTTGGTAATCGATTACAAGCCTCGTGTAATCGATTACCATGCGTAAACTTGCAGAAAATAGAGTTCTCCAAGTCCTTTAACTCAAACCAAACCAATCATTATCATATTTAATCAACAAGTTACTCAAATATATCTTCAAATCATGCAAGAGGCATCAATAAATTATACAAACCCAACAAAATGCACTATCATGAAGAACAACATAAAAATGAGAGAACTTTGTACATGGATTCAGAAATCAATAACAACACACATACAAGACATTCCCTTACTACCAAGATTGGTTGAAGAGGATCATCTCCCTCTTACCTATTTGGAAGACAACACAAGGTGTTACCTCTTCTTGCCTTAGATTTTTGTTTTCCCCTTCAAGAAGAACACCAATGTGAGTGATTTTCATAATGTCCACTCAAACCATGGAAAAATGAGTTCTTGATCACATAGGTGACCAAGAAAATCGAAAATGAGAAGAAAGTGAAAGAAAGGCAAAGACTTTACCTCCAAGCTCAAAGCTTTAGCTTCAATGGTGGATAGTGGAAGAAGAAGAACCAAAGGATGGTCTTGGAATGGTGGAAGAAAACACGAAATGAGTTTAGTTGTAGCAAACAATGGAGATGATCTCCAATGAATGTGTGTACGATGGTGAAGCAAGGAGAAGAAGAGAAGAGTGTTTGAAGTGTGAGAGTGGAGTGATAAAAGTGAGAATGAGAAAAGTGGGTGTTTTAGGCTCCCAAAATAGCCATCTGCCATGGGAATGAGTGCGGAGAGTGAAGAGAGAGAAAAATGAATTATTTGGGAAATTTCTAAGAAGCTTCCCTTGACAAGCTTAATTAATTTAATCATTCTTTTTGGAATTAAAGCTAATGGATGTGATACAAAGTAGATTTTGGATAGTAGGATAATGTTTTTAATACATGTTATTATTTAGTAGACAATTATTATAGTTGATAGAAGTCAGCATTAATTTACCTGACAGATGAAATCTACACAGTGTTTCATTATTATTACTGTTAAATTTTTTGAAAAATGTGAAACCTTGCAAACTGTGTCCGATCTTGGGTTTAGTAAGATCCCCCGTCAACGTTTCCATAGTTCAAGGATTTCGGAGAAAATATCTCATTTCTCCGGTTCTGCTCAGTACATACGTAAAACGAGAAATATATTAAAATATTCTGCGTTCTCAGAAAATTTCAGAAAAATTCTAGAAAATCACAAATATTTTAGAATGAATTCAGATAATAGAAAAGTAAATTTTGGGGTGTTACAATAAACATCAAGATTGTTAATTCCTAGGATTGATTAAAAGATTCTAGCCCTCTATGGATAAGAGGGAAGAAATGCAGAAAATGAAAGAAAACCAAGAGAGAAAGGAAGGGGAAGAGAGATGAAGAAAGAAAAGTGTAAGAGAAGTTGTGTGCGCTTCTCGGACTCTTTGCTTCCCCCTAAATAACTGCCTCTAAAATTGAAAATCCAAGTTTGTCCCTAACTAAGAATTAATATTATTCCTCTTAACTTTAATTGGATACCTAATTTGTCTAATTTGAGCTTAGGATGAGAGAATTATGTCCAAAACATTCTTAATAACTCTCTAGACCTATCAACCGAATTTAAAGGGCGAGAACACCATCAAAATGTCACAGTTTTGATAAGTGGTCTTCATAATGATTGAAGATCTATGTCTCAACTTTCCAATAACACTAGTCCCAGTTCCATATGATTCCTACAACCCAAATTATGACCTAATCTCTGCATATTATTCAGGTTCCAGTGACAACATCTTTATTCCGACTTTTAGGCCTAATCTCACCCTATAAACATCTAATTCCGAGTTTTAGATGTCTAGAACTCAAGTTATGCACGAAATACAAAAACAATGTAAAATTTTCAATAATGTTGAAAAATACAATTAAGCTCAATTTGAACCAAAATTTCTAAAATGTGGTCAAGACCAATCAATTAATCACATAAGAGGTTTAAGAGACTAAATATGAGGATTAATTAATGTATGAAAATTATGTTTATCAAATTAATTGATATCGGTGTGATTTAATTATAAATTCTGAGCTAATGAACTTATGATCGACTCATTTAAGAATTGAGCTAATTGGTGTTGAATTTGAATTGACTAGGATCGAAATTAGACCAACTCAATGATGATATTCTGAAGTTAAAAACATGAGATGGAAATAAGTTAATTCAAGGCAGGGTTTCTTTTTGGGGGGTTACATTGTAGATGCAAACACCTAGGTAAGAGAGAGAAAAAGTTGGCTTGGAGGAAGATTAAATTTCCTATATCAACATCATACTTAAGTCTTGTTTATGGGTAAATTTGGTTAGGATAAATTCCAACAAACAATTATTTTATCAGTCAAATGTGAGTTCAGAGTTATGTGGTAATCTTGTTTTGAAAAAAGAAACTTTTGAAAATAAACTGAAGGTAAATAGCAGAGGTGAAAGGAAGAAGTAAAAGTTTATAAAAGCTTTGAAACGTTGCAGAAAAATAAAGAGTTGCAGAAAATTAAAATGCAAAAAATATAAAGGACAAGAATTTAAAGTGCATAAAATTAACATGCAGGAAATGTAAAGTGCTGAAGATTAAAAGTGCAGAAAGTTAAAATCCAAGAAACATAAAATGCAGAAACTTAAAGTGCAGAAATTTAAAATGCAGAAGTTTAAAAGTGCACAAATGTAAAGGAAAGCAGAAGATAAAGGAATTTAAAAGAACATTACATTAAAGTAAATGACTTAAAATGAAAATGGAAGGCATACTTGGAGTCAAATCCGTTAATCTGCTCTAGTAAAATATTAGGATTGTATATCTAGTAACCAACCCATTGTACATTGTGGAAACTAGTATTTATAGGCAAAAAATAAAAATAATTAACTCCTAAAATATAGGCACGTATATGGTAGTTATGCCACATTTTAGTTAATTGAGAGCAGTTATACAATTTCTTCGACAAAAACCAACACTCAACTATTAATACTCAGGTTGGTCTAATACTTAAGAAGATTTCTTCAGTATCATCATCAAGCTGTCAAAAATATCTTCATCGAATATCTCAATGGTATCATCCGACTGTCGAAAAAACATCTTTGTTGAACTAGAACTTATAATTTTACCCCTAACAAATGCCCCCCAAAATTTTTCTTTCGATATTGCTGGAAGAAAGATAAAGTTTAATATTATCTTCTAGTTCTAATTCGACGCCAATAACTTATCAACCTTCCAAGGTATTTGAATTTTCAATTTGATTTAAAAATCCAGTAAAAACTTCCGTAAATTTCTCAAAAATCACAACTGGAACTATCATTTCAGATATTAAATAGTCGTTTCCCAATAAATAGGGATTATAATTACCCGTATCTAAAAGAAACAACATTTTGAATTTGCAAAAATCATGCGTCTTTTCACTTCCTTCTCCACTGTTCACCATCTCTTTAAATTCACAAAATCATAACCTTTTTCACTCCTTTCTTTACTGTTCATCTTCTTTAACTTCACTACCGTGTGTCATTTCTGCAAAAACTTGCTCCCCTTAATGGCTTCTGCCTCTCAATCTCCTAACGAACCATCAATGGACTTGGGCAACCATGTTATTGTACAAGACCCGATCTTGGAGAAATCTGAGCTGTGGAATCTCTCTAAGGTAATTCTTCCTATTGAAAACTCTTCGCTTTCTTTAGATCCTCCGGCTGCTTTCTTGGGTCTAATTTTGGCCAAAGACTCCATCACCAAAGAAATTCATAGCTTTTTTCCTAGTGAAAATCCCAGAGAAGAAGCTATCTTGGCTTCTCTTCCTTCTATTCCCATTAGTTATTTTAGTAAATCCGAGAGGCTTTTTAGAACTCCTCCTAGCCAAATCAATGGGTATCTTGATTGGCTTGATAGAGTTCAAGCCTCTAAAGAAGCTTTATGGAGGAACATAGGTATCTTCGACTGCATCCAACTCTCATGTTACCTCATAAAAGTGGATTCTTGCATGCTGGGCATGTCATTTTTCTTTTGGAACAAGACCACCAATTCTTTTCACTTCCTATATGGCATGATGGGTCCTACGCTCTTTGACATAGCTGCCATGATTGGTCTTCGACTAGACGAGGAAATCATAACCCCTATCCGCTTACTTCTGAATACCATTGATGTTTATTCGAAAAGCCCCAACTTCTTTTTCAAACTTTGTCAGCTTCTACTCTATAGAAAAGGCCCTGTATCCGACGAAGAACATGTGGCTTTTCTTCTTCTTTGGCTGTCGACCTATGCTTTATGCACCAAGTCAGTTCAAGTGTCCAAATCTTATCTTTAACTTGCCAATCTTCTTCATGAAGGTAAAAATTTGGCTCGTGGTCAATTCCTCCTTGCCAATCTTTACCTCAGCATTGGCGAAATTGTTCAAAGCATTCGGTCTCAAACAAAGAAAACCAACGCTGGTGGCCTATTATGGCTACTTCAACTCTGGCTAAATGCCATGTTAAGAGATTATCTAGTCGATGCTTCGCCTCCGACAGTTTCTTATGCGACCTATGGCATAAAACTTTTCTATATTAAACATAAAAATATCCATAAACAAAATTTGGAGAATTTCATGCATTTCTTCAGCATTTTTCATCCCATTTCTTTCAATACTGAAGACATATATTTTGCGTCATTCGCCAACCATTCTCTTGGTCCCGAGTGGTTTCCTCGACCACTAGTTTCCAATGATCCTTCCACTTAGGCCGATAATATTTTTATCTAGTCTAATTTTTTTTGTCGGCAAGTCCTAGTTGTTGGTCTCCCTGGTTTGTCGGATAGATCCATAGAGCTACATCTGCCAAACATGGTAGCTCGACAACTAGGATTTTGTCAAGCCATTCCAGCACCATTCTCTTCAAAAGCCAAAGAGCATATCATCAATGGCCGTTTGTCAGACATGGCAGATCTTGTTCGTGTGGCTATGAAGAATGAGAGATACAAGCATTATTTCTTGATTTCTACATTCATACCTTATAGAGGGGTTACCAAAGATTTTGTCGAATGGTGGACTAAATATTATAATCCCTACCATGTCGATATTGAGGTTTGTCGTAGCCGCATTATTGAAATCCTTATTCCTGTGCAGGATCAAGAACCTTCAACAAGAACCAAAGGTATGCATATTCAAGATATTAGAGCTTTTGAAAAGTACTACAAGATCAAGTGGGACTTCAGGTATCCTGGCATAATTGTTCGACACTGCAAAGAGGTCGTGGTTAAACTAAAACAAATGCACTAGGAAAAATGCTTCACTAACTTCATTGCAGTTTCCATAAAAAACCCTTTGACCAGTGCCTATTCCTTGTGCTCATGTTGATTTAGCCGACGAATTTCCAGGTAAATCTACAAAGGCTGGTAACTTCCATATTCTTAATAGGATTTATTCTATGAGCAACATCTTTCTTACAAAAACTCTAGAAGTTACTTTTACCCGTCGATTTGCCTTGTCGCACGAACAATTTTCCAAGGATACCCGAATAATCACTAAAATACTTGAAGGTACTTCTTTTTAGATTCTGTCGTTTACCTCTTATCCCATCTGCTAATTATTATTCTTTTCACAACAACCCCATTAAAGAGGCTTCTGGAGTATAAACAGCCACAAGAAGGAGAACAGGAAGAAAGATGAACTTCCTCCAAAAAGAAAGGAGGCAAGAAAACTCATAATCCTCCCATTCCCAAAGCTCCAAAGACAAAGCCAATCAAAGCAGTTTCGACGAAAAGTCCTGCTAAACACAAGGCTACTGCTAAGCCTTCAAAAGCAAGAACTCCCAAGGTATCTTTCGTGACTAGATTTTGAAACTTAAGTCTATAAACTCGTCAAAACTAAACCTTGTGTCGAATATAGGTTAGTGACTCCACTTCTGCCTCTTCTGTCGAAATTATTGAGTCTTAAAGCCCATCTGTTGAGAATCCTTTAAAGGTATGTCTTCTATTACTTCTTCTTTTATCTCTTGATAAAATCTCAACTTATTTTAATTTTGCAAAAAAAAAAAAGAAAACTCATTCTTCAAGTTCCAGTTAAAACCCACTACTGAATTTGAAACAGAAACCACCTCACTCTTATCCAATATAAATTTAATCAACATAATTTCTTCTTCAAGCATTTAAGCCTTGGAACCCATTCATAGTTTAATCTTTTCCTCCATTTTAGGACCCAGAAGCTGAACAAACTGCTGAACATCCTTTTGGGCCCAATGTCGAATTAAATACTGAAGAACAAATTCAACAATCTCCTGAGGTAAAATACTTTGAATTTCAACTCTAATTTTCATGATTTTGTTTGTCTAACATTTCCTTTGTCTGTCTTCAGAAATCAATAAACTTTTCTATATCTGATAGTCTTACCGGACAAGGTAATGAGACTCCCCTTTTAGAGGTTCAAACTTCGACCCCTGCATTGCCTGCCATCTCTCTACCCCTTCCGACAGAGGTTCAAACTGCCATAAACATAGAAACTCAAATCCCTTCGGATGCGGAGAGTTCTCAGGCAAATAAAGGCAATCTTGTCTAAATCTTTACAGACAATTTTGACATGGACAGCCTTATAGCTGAAACTATACCTACCAATTTACCTCCATCTTCTTCGACAAATTTAATTGTCCCAGAAATAGAAAATATTGAAGACATGGAAGTAGATTTGGATGAAATAATATCAATGCTATCGGGTAATCACAGAAGCTCTCCTCGGTCAGCTTGTTCTTCTACACAGCAAGGGCAAGATTCTAGTGACTCTTACATCACTAAACTATTAGCTGAGCTGAAGAACGCCTTTACTTATTCCTTTGAACATTTAAGTTCTAATCAACCTCTTCAGGAAAGGATGATGGCCATTGTGACCGAGTTGGAACCCCTTTGTCAACAACTGCCAATAAACAGTGGAGCTCTTCCTTCAACCATCAAAGACTTTCTCTAATACTTATCATCAAAGATGCCTATCATCCGTCGAGTCATTCCTACTTATAACAAAGAAGTTCAAGAAAAGTCCTAGATCTTAAAGCAGTTAACCAACACAAGAGACGAGAATGCTAAATTGAAATATTATCTCGTCAAGAGAAAAAGTAAGAGGGCAGATTTAGCCAAAGAGATTGGAGATTTGGAGAAAAAGCTTGAAGAGGCTCGACATCAACAACAAAAACTTGATACTGCATTACAAGAAGGGACTGCCAGGCAATAAAGTATTGATAACAACACCAAACAATGGGTTGTCAAAGCCAAAACAGTGCTGGTAAAGATAAATTCTCTTGAAGCATAATATGATATAGCTTGTGCCGAGAAGCAATCTTTGGAAGATTCTTGGGAAGTTTTGAGAAAAACTTGAATGTATTTCCTTCTCCCCCTTTTAGTTAACTGTCGGTTTAGTAATCCGACAAGATTTGTATGATCTTTTAGGCCAATACCTAATAAACATTTCTTTTGATCAATTCCAACACGTTTTTATTATTGCTCTATAATTCTATACACTTAAATGCTCTTTTGACCTATTTCTTTTCAATGTATCTCGTAACTGCGCATTATAACTATTATAATTTATTATAATGGGAGTTACAAAACATTGCATAATAACTATATCAGTAAAATCTCCTATAAATAGTATCCTTTGGGATGCTATGATTCAAAGAGTACAATCTGACCCTTTTTTTTCTCATTTCTCAAAAACTTTCACCATGTCCTCAGATAATCTCTTCTTCTCTCCATGGGAAAAATGGTTTAGTTTCATATTATGGAAAGAAGGACTCTGTATTAATGGTGATACACATGTAATCATCGTAATATTACTGATAAGCTTCAGTAATCATCGTAACAACCTGATGTTTCTAAAACATGGTTGTTATGATAAGGATGACTCATCAAGGAGTAGACGGCCAACCATCATCTCGCCTAAGACAAATTAAAGGTTGTCTATTTCTTCCTCTTCCTCAATTCCTATGAGGCAAATGGAACGTGTGCCTTAGCTAGGGAGAAGCTTCTGGTTAACCTAGAATAGGCTTATTTTTTTCTTGACAAACAAGTTGTAATATCTCACATTTTCATGTAACTTGTAATTGTTGAATATACGAATGAAATTTATTTTAATCATTCCTTATCAATTTTTACTTCATACATTGTCGGCCTATATGACTTTAAATATTTGCCATTAATAGACTTAATTCTTAAACCAGAATTAACTTCGACAAGTGCATAAGCATTTCCAGATAACACTCGAGTAACTTTGAATGGTCCTTCCCACTTTAGGGACCACTTCCCATATTCTTGACAACTCCTATCCATGGGCAAAATCACTTTCCAAACCAAGTCATCCACCTTGAAAGACTTGTACTTAACTCGACTATCATAAAATTTAGAAATTCTTTCTTTTTGTCGAATCAAGTTTTCTAAAGCAATCAATCTATCATCACTTAATTCGTTTAATTCATCAATCATTAAGTCCCAGTAATGTTCGACTGGTAACTCATCTTGTTTTTGAATACGAACTGATTGAAGATTAATTTCGACTGGTAACACTGCATCATGACCATACACTAACTTATATGGTGAAGGACCCATCAATTCTCTTGGTGAATTTCTGTATGCCCATAGGATCTGATCAAGGGTATTATGCCAATTTCTAGGCTGTCGACCAATATGCTTCTTGATCAAATTTATTATTATTTTGTTCATGGCCTCCACTTAGCCATTTGCCTGAGTATAATATGGAGTCGACGTAAGTATTTTAATTTTTCTCAAATTGGCATATTCGACAAATTTCCTTCCAATGAACATCGTCCCTTGGTCGGTTATTAAATTTGTGGTATTCAAAACCGACAAACTATATTATTTTCTATGAAGTCAATTACATCCTATTAGGTCACATCTTTTGAGGCTATAGCCTCAACCTACTTGGTAAAGTAATCAACTCCTACTAGAATGTATTTATGTCCCTTCGATGACGTAGGATGAATTTGGCCTATTAAATCCAAAGTCCATCCTCTAAAAGGCCAAGGTTTAACTATGGAATGTAATTCACTAGCTAGAACATTTTGTATATGGCCATGTCTTTGATATTCTTCGCAAGACTTGGCAAACATTATACAATCCCTGACCAACTAGGCCAATAATACCTTTGGCATCAAAGAATCCATTTCATTTTGTCACCTGCCTGATGAGCTCCACAAATTCCTTCGTGGACTTCCGCTAAGGCAATGTAAGCCTCTGCTTCACTCAGGAAAACCTTTAAATTTCCATTGATGGATTTTCTATACAAAGCTCCACCTAGTACCACAAATTTCGATGCTTTGTACCTAAGTTGCCTATCTACGTTTTGACTTGGATTTTCCAAATAGTTTACTATCGGCTGTCTCCAGTCATTATTTGTCGAAATATCATTTTGTAGTACATTTCTTTCTTCTAATGGATATAACAGTTCTCGAATCTCCATTAGATTTGTTAGAACATTGGATGAAATTTTATACCCAGAGACTATCTGTGCTAATTCATTAGCCTCTTTATTCAAATTTCTAGGGATGTGTTCGACAATAATTTCGTCAAATTTTTTCATCAACTTACTCGCCACAATACAAATATTTGGTCAGATTATAACTGACACATTTGTATTCTTGGGTAAGCTGTTTGATGACCAACTGTGAATCCCTAAAATATGCACATTTCGTGCTTTCATTTCAATTAGCATTTCTAACTTGACAATTAAGGCTTCATACTCAGCCTCATTGTTGGAGCGTGTATACTTAAGTTCAAACATGAACTTAGTTGGAGTACCTTGTAACACCCTAATACTGATAACCTAGTATATCAAAATATATCTGGATAAACAGTATTAGTTATGCTACTTCTAACTTAACATTGTACTAATCCATATCATTTAAAACAAATAATAATGAAGAGCCTTGCGGAAAACTAAAAGTTATACATATAACATCGCCACTAAAGGGCTCGTTGTATACATAACTTCTTGTACAAACTAAAAGCACGTAGATAAATACAAGCTTTAAACTAAAAAGTATAAAAACTATCTTTGTCTTCATACTTCTTCTTCTTGCCTTTGGATGAACCTTCACCTGGATTTACATGGTAACAACGGGGTGAGAAATCACATTTCTCAGTATAAGTATACCAAAACCAGCAGTTTAAACATTCAAAATGAATAAACCCAACTGAACTAATACTTCCTGCATAAAAAGACATTTACAACTCTATCTTTATATAACGTTCTTAAGCGAACTATAATTCTACTCTGATAACTGAAACCACGATGATATCAAACAACCGCCCATATAATTATTTGAAATCATCGACCAGACAACCACCCATACAGCTGTCACCAATAACACAGAGTAACACATACACAACAATTACATAAATATATTCACCAAACAAAATATTACATAATGCAATGATGGAATGATGTATGTTTATGCTCAAAGAAAAGTGTATGGTAATGTCGGTGCAATGTCATGAATACTTAACTATTCCCCTAGGCGCAGAGGAATTCTACCATGATAACGTGTGACCCCTTATAGCCTACTTTTAGGAACGAAGTCTGTCATCACAACACATGACCTCCTACACCCCTAGGTAGGGAGGAAATCTGATATGATAACAAGTAACCTCCTATAACCTACCAAGTAGGGAGGGAGTATGCAATCATATCATGTAACCTCCTATAACCTACCATAAACAGAGTGAATGCCTCCACCATCTGCTCTCTAGGAATAGCAAGCATATATGAAATGTGAAGTGTGTGTAATGCGGAGTTATGTCCTAATTCTAATATAACCACCACATGATCTCATACTAAGTCCATCTTGCATTACTAACTCCACCTCTTCTCTGTGGGAGTATTTCATGCACTATGACATTGAACCAATGCCAACTAGACTTAGTATACTGCTGTCTTTGCATTACTAACTCTCTTTAACTCTTTGAGAGCTCTTCATGCACTATGGCATTCACCCTTGCTAGCTAGGCGCTATGGCACTCCACTATTGCCATCTTGGCACCTTGGCCCTTAACTCTTGCCACTTAGGCACTATGGCACTCCATTATTGCCATCTTGGCACCTTGGCCCTTAACTTTTGCCACTTAGGCACTATGGCACTCTACTAATGCCATCTCGCTTCTTAAATCTCTTATCACCTCTCTTGTGACATCTCTGCAACTTTAAGTTGCTTAAGAAGCTAAACTCTTGATCTCTGGCAATCCATGTCTAATGGATGCACTCACTTTTCTTGTATCTCCCTTTGTATGCCACTAGGTCTTTCTCTCAAAGAAATAACCTCTCAAGTGTCTCAACAATCTTTACTAAGCATAAACAAAGGATCTTAATAACTAGGGATTTCAAATCATCAAAATAATATCTTTGATGAAATCTGCTTTGGACCCTTTAAAAGGCTAATTTCCATAAATGCACCAGAAGTACATCCTAACTTCAATGATTCTAAAATTTATACCACTTGAAGTCTTATGTCTTAGTTTTCAAATGGCTCTAGAATCAGGTCATTCTGATATCTACAACTCAAGTTATGTAACAAACAATGCAAGTTGTGTGAATGTTGCCCTGTCCACGCCTAGGCTTGGTTTTACCACGCCTAGGCTTGGTTTTACCACGCCTAGGCGTGGTTCTCTCTGTCTCGCAGGGCTGAAAACTAATCAACCCACGCCTAGGCTTGGAAATATAACGCCTAGGCGTGACCATTCTGCAGAATGCGAATTCTGCATATTTGGTTGAAAAACCAATTTCCAAACCTTTCCTCATGGATTCTAAGCAATTTCTAATATTAATCTAGGTCCTTAAACTTGTTGTAACTCTTTTACAACCTATAAATTCTCTTAGGGTATAAATCTAGGTCTAAAATCACTTAACCCTAACCATTTTCCAAATCCATTTCCTATGGATTCTAATGGTTGTCTTTGAGCCATAAATAGCTATCTAGCATTCTCTAAGCTTAAACTATCTTAACCTAGTTCTTGGAATCAAGAACCAAGCTAAGAATTAGGATTTGGCCATCCAAATCCTTATTTCTACTCAAAATCCCTAACCCCATCAAATGAGAATTAAAAGGAAAAGATGAGTAGAAAACCCCTTACCTCATGAAGACTCTTGATCTTGAAGTTTAATCCTTGAGCTTCTTCCTCTCTTCTTCCTTCCCTTCTTCCCTTTTCTCCTTTCTCCCTTTTCTTTTTTTTCTTTCTTTTCTATTTTTCTTCATTAAAATGCGAGAGAGAAGAGAGATATAGAGGGTGGGACATAGAGGAAATTAAGAGAAAAGATTAACTTAAGTTTTTACACTGAAACTTATATCTGCTAAGGACACCTGAATTATGCTAATTCAAGTTTTCTAGCTTCCAACAACTTTAGAATAAATCATACGATTCATCGAAATTATTGTTTCACAATTCTCATCATTTTCTATATCTGCTGCTAGTCATTCGGTATTAAAATGCACAACCAGTATGCCTAAAAATACCAAACTGACTCTGATTCTCTTGAAACTTTAACCACACCTTATTTAACTTATTTGTGACCTAGAAACAAATTATCTAAACTTGTTTCCCTTCAAATAGTAATTTATGCTATTTACTGAGTCATTGTAGGCCACTTTCTACACTCTGTGTTGCAGCAAAGTACCTAAACTAACTCTGTTTGTCACAAATCTTCACTCACATATCAAACAACTTATATGCTACCTCTGTACACATATAAAAGTCTAATATGTTTTTCCGGGATGTTACATACCTTAAGGAGAAACAATTAGAATTCTCACTCCAACTCCATTTTGATGTCTTGAGCCATCAAAACAAAAACGCCAGGGTTTTAAACCAACGAATTTTATACTATCAATATCCAAACATGGATGGTCAGCCAAGAAATCAGTAATTGCTTGGCCTTTGATAGCTTTCATTGGAACATATTGTAAAGAAAACTCTGACAAAATAATGGTCCATTTACCAATACGTCCATTTAGCACTGGTTTTGACAACATATATTTTATTACATCAGTCTTTGACATAACCAATACATTACAAGGCATCATATAATACTTGAGTTTAGTACATGAGAAATATAATGCTAAACAAAGTTTCTCTATTGCACTATATCTCCTTTCAGCATCATTCAAAAATCGACTAAGATAATATACGGCTCTCTCGACGTCATTTTCATTTTCTTGAGCCAGCATACTCCCTATGGTTCCATCCGACGCTGATATGTACATCTTCAACGATCTACGAGGCACTGGAGGCATCATGACTAGTGGATTTGTCAAGTATTGTTTTATCTGGTCGAAGGCTTCTTGGTGGCAAGGTTCCCACACAAAGTCTTGTTCAGCCTTCAAATTGACCAATGGGGCAAAGACTCTAGTTTTTCCCGACAAATTGGATAAGAATCTTCTTAGAAAATTTACCTTCCCCAAGAAAGATTGTAGTTCTTTCTTGTTCGTCGGTGGTGCGGCTTCCAGAACTGCCTTGGTTTTATTCTTGTCCACTTCAATACCTTTCTATGAACTAAGAAACCCAAGAACTTAGCAACCGACACTCCAAAACCACACTTCTCTGGATTCATCTTCAGGTTGTGCCTTCTCATTTTGTCAACGCCTCAAGTTTGTCAAATGACTTTCCTTTGTCTCAGACTTGACAATTACATCATCAATGTATACCACCATGAATTTTCCAATGACATCATAGAAAATGGTATTCATTGCTCTTTGATAGGTGGCCCCTGCATTCTTTAATCCGAAAGGCATGACTACCCATTCATATGTCCCAAGAGCCCCTAGACATTTGAAGGCAGTTTTCGACACATCCTCTTCGGCTATAAAGATTTGATTATAACCTGCATGGCCATCCATAAAACTTAACAATTCATGTCCAGATGCGGCCTCAACTAATATGTCCGTAATAGGCATAGGATATTCATCTTTAGGAGTTGCAGCATTTAAATTCCTAAAGTCTACGCATACTCTTAACTTGTCATTTTTCTTAATTACAAGAACTATATTAGACAGCCATTCGACATACCTGGTCATTTTGATAAACTTGCCTCTGAGCAACCTTTCGACCTCTTCCATTATCTTCGACACCATCTCAGGTGCAAATCTCTTATTGGCTTGCTTGACAGGTTTGCATCCTTCTTTCAATGGCAGTCTATGTTCGACAAGGTCTCTGCTCCACCCAGGCATCTCATCACAGTCCCATGCAAAACAATTTTTGTATTCCTTAATTAGGTTGACAAGTTGTTCCTTGAACTCTTTTGGCAGAAATGAACTCACAAATATGAGTCTTTTATCTGTTTCAATGCCCAAGTTTATCTCTTCCAAATGATCTTCGAACTCTATACTTTACTTTTCATCAAGTCTTTTCTTGAATCCCAAAGGACTATCATCTATTATGCAATCCGACAATACACCTTAAGTGGTGTATACTGCTCTGTTGACCAAATAAGCTGACAGTCTGTCTAACTGATTATTAACACTCGGAGCTAGTGCTTGGTCGATCCTTTTGGCTTTATCCACTAGTCGAATGCCAAACTGATCCATTAAGCATGCTTCAAGTGCATCTTTGTCGATGACTCCATCATTTGTCGTGACTGTTTTGACATTTGGAGCATAAATTTTAAAATCGACATGAAGTTGTTGCAAATAGCAAGGGCTGTCATCTGCCTTAACTATTTCTACCTGATCATCTGCATTCCAAAGAATGAGCTTCTGATGGACCATCGATGGTATTGCTCTGACGACATGTATCCAATCTCTTCCCAGTAGAAGATTATAACTAGATTTCGTTGGAATTACAACAAACAATGTCGACCTTATAACGAATCTGACTTGCACATTTAGCATTACAACTCCATCTGACGGGGATGTCTTGCCACTAAAGTCAGTGACAATCGTGTTAGTTGACATCAAATCAGACTCATTCTTCCTAAGCTTCTTAAACATTGCCCTTGGTATCAAGTTGATAGTTACCTCCCCGTCTATCAGGACTCTATTTGTCAGTTTTCCTTCTAATAAAGCCTTGATATGTAACAGGCAGAGATGAGCCTTTTGCTCTTCTGTTGGCTTCTCCAATTGTGTTCTATTATCGAATACAATTAACATATTGTCTTGACAGAAAAGCCACTGATCACTAAGGTCATCCAAGTCTTCTTTATTTTCTCCAATATACTCAATTTCGTGATACCCTTCAAATTCAGTAGGCAAAACTGAAATCATGTTCACACTCATTGATTTCAAGAATCCTTCTTCATCAGTAAACTTTTCACTCATGTACCCTCCAATCCTGAAGTAAATTTTGTCAACTGACCCAACCGATGACAAATTGCTATCCATAGCCATTATAATGTCATCCAAATCTTTGTCCAAATTGAAATCTATGTTGAATTCATCATTATCACCAAAGCCTAAAAGATCATCTGGATCATTCAAGGCCCTAATAATTTCATCAGCTGTTAAGTCCATGTCTAAGGTTTGGCAGTTAGGCTTAGCCATTTCTCTCTTATCCCTGATTATGCTAAACATCTTCTTTCTCCATTCAAGATCTTGGTCTGGATCTTTCAGGACCTCCATGATTTCTTTTTTCAACCAATCTTCAGCATCTTCACCATTTTCAATTTTGAAGTCCTTGATTTCAACTATTCTCATTATCATCTTTTTAACTTTCAATCTAGCTACTTCCTTGTCTTCCTTAATTGCTAGATTACTTTTCTTTGCCTCTTCTTCTGCAGCTACTAACCCAATTGGCCATTTTCCTTCATTTTTATTTGGAACAGATCCTTGGATCTCTTTTCCTTTCTTTATTTCTACAAGCTTATCTTGTTGGAAACTATCATTCTCGTCGAGTCGACTAACTGCAGTTGTCATCGGTTCGACTGGAATTGTCCCCTTGTATCTGCAGATTCTTTTCTGACAACACTCTTCAATTTCTTGTCATCTTTGTCTGGTGCTGGTTTAGCTTTGACTACTAAGCATCCCTTTTCTGTGGGTTGTTCCTTGATAACTAAACCCTCAGCCATGTTCCTTCTCTTTTGTGCTTGTCTCAACCTCTGCAGCCTCCTCTTTCGACTTTTTGACAATGGTAAAGACGTTGATTGCGCAACTACATTCTAGCCAATCATAGATCCGTCTTGGTTGATCTTACTATTTCTGTAATCTTCATTCCAAAATGGTCGACCACTTTGAAACCTATTCTTCCTGGCAGCCACTTCCCGTCAGAGTTGTGGGTGGCACGCCATTGAATAATTTTTAACCCATCTGTCCACAACAACATTGGCAGGTGGCACTCTCATCCTAGCTAGTCCGACATAGCCCCTGGGAAATGAATTGCTTCCCACAGACTCACCAGATAACTTAACCAACCAACCATTCATGTTATACCTGGGCGTATTACTTGGCCTTGGTCTTAGAGTATAAATAGGTTGTTTTGGAGTATAGACAGACTATTTTGGTTTCCAAGCTTTCTTATTGGAAACCTTCTTCTTACCTTGTGAATTACTCTGTTGTTCCTCAGCAACCTTCTTCGCAGCAAATTCATCATACACTGCATTGCATCTTGGACACAACCTTACTTTACCTCTCTCTTTCTTCCTTTCCAGGAATACTTCAAGAGATTCTCCTGGCTTTGGATAGATGTCCATTGCGTCTTCCACATCAATGTCAAATTCCTGCAAATTTCTTATGTTGATCATTCCAACATTTAGAGGAACCTGTTGATCGACATAGGAAACTCCAACCTGAAACGGATCTGTATCAACCTTCATATCCGCCTTAGGCTTGTCAGCAAACTTCAAACCCATCCATGAGTACTTTCTGAATCAAATCTTTGAAACGAATACATTCATTAGTAACATGACCGAAATTGTTATGAAACTTACAATATTTTTGGTCTTTTATTTCATCAAGTTTATGTAACCTATGACCTTCTGACAGTTTAATCTGTTTATCTTTTAACAATAAATCAAAGATTTTGTCAGTTTTTGTTACGTCGAATGTATATGTTTTTCTATTGATATAATTCATTTTCTCCTTATTTTTTGTAGGTTGTAGAGCCTGACACACATAAGGAGGACTATTCTAAAGTTCAGCAATGTTGACTTCAGATTCATCATTGCTATCTTCAGTCTCATTGTCGGATTCTTCTAATCCGATGAATGCTACTTTCTCTCTTTTAAGGAATCTCTTTTGTTTCTAAACCTTTTCAGCTTTAAGTTGTTCTATTTGCCTAACCTTCTCACCTAGTTGGGCAAGATCAACTAAATGTTGATTCACTAACTTTTTCCTTATATAGTAGTCTAAACCTCCGGCAGCAATTTTTACTATCTCCACTTTAGGTATGAGAGTAAAACATCTACTTCTCATTTGTCGAAACCTAGTAAGATAGTCATCTACGGTTTCATTGTACATTCTCTTGATATTGAAAAGATCTATAAGTGCCACTTTCAAATCTCCCCTGAAGAACTGGTCATGAAAACTTCTTTCTAATTGAGTCCAAGAATGTATCGAATTTGGTCTTAATGTCGAAATTCAAGAGAATGCATTTTTAGTAAGGGAACTTAGGAAGAATCTTATTTTAAGGCCTTCAATAGTGGCCAACTCTCCTATTTCTATAGTATATGGTGCGATATGTTCGATGGTCGATTCTCCACTTTCACCAACAAACTTAGAAAGTTTGGGAATTTTAATTCCTATGGGCATTTCTGCTTGTTGCACCCATCCGGGAAAGGTCAAACAAAGTAGGGTTAGTTGGCATATCCAACATTAAACCCAAACCTATTCAGCACTTGTTCCATCACTTGATTTACATTTTGCTTAACCACTTGGTGCCCCCCAACATTTCGTCGAAGCAATCTCATGGCTGCATCATTTCTAGCCATTTGATCCTCATCATCTCGACAGAGCACATGGATATTACCATATTCCAAGCGAGGTTGATCATTTTGCCCAGGTTGACCAAAATTTTGTTGGTCTTGTCCCATGTTTGCTTGGGGTGCAACTACTCCTACATTTGCCCTAGGCTGGGCTCTTTGAGCATTATCATTAGCCAATCCTTCTATTCCCAAGGCTTGGTTTAGCCTTGCCAATTGTTGAGCCAATGCATTACAAGCATTTTTTGTGGTTTCCATGAATGGTGTAATTACGGCACCCATTTGCTGAGTGAACATATGCACCATGTCATGGTTGCTTTCATCCATTTGTTGTCGAAAACTGGCCAAAGAATTCATAGTTGGCCCTGTTACATTTTGAGAAATATCTCTTAACATATTTAGGAACACTAGTCCCAAGTTCAATCTCTCCTGTCGAATAGGGGTTGGATTACTTGAACTTGCAACCCCTACTCCTTGACCATTGAAATTCACCAAGGCTGAACTTATTTGCGGTTGGCTTTGTGAAATCGTTGTTTGGCCTATGGTATTGGCCAAAGTAGAGCCAAGTCTCATTTGCGCCAACACAGGAGGAACATAGTTGGATGGCAAACCATACTGTGGTATAAACCTTGAATTTGAATTCATTACACTTTGATTACTTGGTTGACTTGGTGATGAGTGAGTCACTTCAGGTACCACTTGTTCTATCACTAGATTATTTCAGAGAGTACCAGTTATTATTGCATCCACCACAGGACCCGTACTAACAACAGTCGAAAGTGGCACAGTAACGGCTGTTGAAAGTGGCGCACTAACATCAATTGCATGTGCATTCGACACCTGATTGTTTGCATCACTCATGATTTGCGTATTTTGAGAAGGGCAAAAATAGACTATCTTTCCACTTCTTAAACGCATAAAATCATCTTTTATGCAAAGAGGTTCGTAACACTACGAGTTACTCTGAACTCGTCCCGCTGGGCGTGCCAATTTGTTTATGGGTAAATTTGATTAGGACAAATTTTAACAAACAAATATATTTTATCAGTCGAATGTGGGTTCAGAGTTATGTGATAATCTCGTTTTACAAAAAGAAACTTTTGAAAACAAACTGAAGGTAAATAGCAGAGGTGAAAGGAAGAAGTAAAAGTTTATAAAAGCTTTGAAACGTTGCAGAAAAATAATGAGTTACAGAAAATTAAAATGCAAAAAATATAAAGGATAGGAATTTAAAGTGCATAAAATTAACGTGCAGGAAATGTAAAGTGCTGAAGATTAAAAGTGCAGAAAGTTAAAATGCAGGAAATGTAAAATGCAGAAACTTAAAGTGCAGAAATTTAACATGCAGAAATTTAACATGCAGAAATTTAAAAGTGCAAAAATGTAAAGGAAATCAGAAGATAAAGGAATTTAAAAGAACATTGCATTAAAGTAAATGACTTGAAATGAAAATGGAATGCATACTTAGAATCAAATCTATTAATCTGTTCGAGTGAGATATTAGGATTGTATATCCAGTAACCAACCCATTGTACATTGTGAAAACTAATATTTATAGGCAAAAAAATAAAAATAACTAACTCCTAAAATCTAGGCACGTATATGATAGTTATGCCACATTTTGATTAACTGAGAGCACTGTTTTGTTGGAATTTGTCTTTACCAAATTTACTCATAAACAAATTGGCACGCTCAGTGGGACGAGTTCAGAGTAACTCGTAGTGTCACGAACCTCTTTGCATAAAAGATGATTTTATACGTTCAAGAAGTGGAAAGGTAGTCTATTCTTGCCCTTCTCAAAATACACAAATCATGAGCGATGTAAATAATCAAGCGTCGAATGCACTTGCAATTGATGTTAGTGCACCACTTTCGATAGCCGTTACTGCGCCACCCTCAATCGTTATTAGTACAGGTCATGTGGTGGATGCAATAGTAACTGGTGCTCTCTAGAGTAATCCAGTGATAGAACAAGTGGTACCTGGAGTGACTCAGTCATCACCAAATCAACCAACTAATCAAAGTTTAATGAATTCAAATTCAAGGTTTATACCATAGTATGGTTTGCCACCCAACTATGTTCCTCTTGTGTTAGCACAAATGAGACTTGGCTCTACTTTGGCCAATACTATAGGCCAAACAACAATTTCACAAGGCCAACCGCAAATAAGTTCAGCCTTGGTGAATTTCAATGGTCAAAGAGTAGAGGTTGCAAGTTCAAGTAATCCAACCCCTATTCGACAGGAGAGATTGAACTTGGGACCAGTGTTTCCAAATATGTAGAGAGATATTCCTCAAAATGTAACAGGGCCAACTATGAATTCTTTGGCCAGTTTTCTACAACAAATGGATGAAAGCAATCATGACATGGTGCATATGTTCACTCAACAAATGGGTGCTGTAATTACGCCAATCGTGGAAACTACAAATAATGTTTGTAATACATTGACTCAACAAATGGAAAGGCTAAACCAAGCCTTGGGAATAGAAGGATTGGCTAATGATAATGCTCAAAGAGCCCAGCATGGGGCAAATGCAGGAGTGACTGCACCCTAAGCAAACATAAGACAAGACCAGCAAAATATTGGTCAACCTGGGCAAAATGATTAACCGCACTTGGAATATGGCAATGTCCATGTGCTCTATCGAGGTGATGAGGATCAAATGGCTAGGAATGATACAGCCATGAGATTGCTTCGACGGAATCTTGGGGGGCACCAAGTGGTTGAGCAAAATGTAAATTAAGTGATGGAATAAGTGCTAAATAGGTTTGGGTTTAATGGTCGATACGCCAACCAGCCCTACTTTGTTTCGGCCTTTCCTGAATGGGTGCAACAAGCAGAAATCTCAGAGGAATTCAAATTCTTAAACTTTCTAAGTTTATTGGTGAAAGTGAGGAATCGACCGTCGAGCATATCGCATAGTATACTATAGAAATGGGGGAGTTAGTCACTATTGAAGGCCTTAAAATGAGATTCTTCCTAAGTTCCCTTACTAAAAATGCATTCTCTTGGTTTTCGACATTGAGACCAAATTCAGTTCATTCTTGGACTCAATTAGAAAAAAGTTTTCATGATCAGTTCTTCAGGGGAGATTTGAAAGTGGGACTTACAGATCTTTTTAATATTAAGAGAATGTATAATGAAATCGTAGATGACTATCTTACTAGGTTTCGATAAATGAGAAGTAGATGTTTTACTCCCATACTTGAAGTAGAGATAGTAAAAATTGTTGTAGGAGGTTTAGACTGCTATATAAGGAAAAAGTTAGTGAACCAACATTTAGTTGATCTTGCCCAACTAGGTGAGAAAGTTAGGCAAATAGAACAATTGAAAGCTAAAAAGAATCAGAAACAAAAGAGATTCCTTAAAAGGGAGAAATTAGCATTCGTCGGATTAGATGAATTCAACAATGAGACTGAAGATAGCAATGATGAATTTGAAGTCAACATTGCTGAACTTCAGACTGGTCCTCCTTATGTGTGTCAGGCTCTACAACCTATAAGAAATAAGGAAAAAATGAATTATGTTAATAGTAAAACATATACATTCGACGTAACAAAAACTGACAAAATCTTTGATTTAATGTTAAAAGATAAACAGATTAAATTGTCGGAAGGTCATAGGTTACTAAAACCTAATGAAATAAAAGTCTGAAAATATTGTAAGTTTCATAACAATTTCGATCATGTTACTAATGAATGTATTTGTTTCAAACATTTGATTCAGAAAGCACTCATGGATGGGCATTTGAAGTTTGCTGACAAGCCTAAGGCAGATATGAAGGTTGATACAGATCCGTTTCAGGCTGGAGTTTCCTATGTCGATCAGTAGGTTCCTCTAAATGTTGGAATGATCAACATAAAAAATTTGTAGGAATTCGACATTGATGTGGAAGATGCAATGGACATCTATCCAAAGCCAGTAGAATCTCTTGAAGTATTCCTTGAAAGGAAGAAAGAGAAAGGTAAAGTAAGGTTATGTCCAAGATGCAATGCAGTGTATGATGAATTTACTGCGAAGAAGGTTACTGAAGAGCAAAAGAGTAATTCATATGGTAAGGAAATGTTTTCCGACAGGAAAGCTTGGACACCAAAATAGCCCGTGTATACTCCAAGACCAAGGCCGATTTATACACCCAGGTCTAGCATGAATGGTTGGTTGGTTGAGTTATCTGGTGAGTCTGTGGGAAGCAATTCATTTCCCAGGGGCTATGTCGAACCAGCTAGGACTACAGTTCCACCTGCCAATGTTGTTGTGGACAGATGGGTCAAAAATTCTGCAATGGTGTACCACCCGCAACTTTGATGGGAAGTGGTTACCAGGAAGAATAGATTTCAAAGAGATCAACCATTCTGGAATGAAGATTATAGAAATGGTAAGATTAACCAAGATGAAGCTATGATTGGGCAGAATGTAGCAGGGCCATCAAACTCTTTACCGTTGTCAAAAAGCCGAAAGAAGAGGCTGCATAAGACAAGCGTAGAAAAGAAGAAATATGGTTGATGCAACATCCATCGTAGGGTATCACATTTAAGACTAATCCTAATATAACTTACCCAAGTTGTAAAAGAATTAATCTTGTAAAATACTGATTTTAAAATTTTTTTTACGAAAAAACTGAAAATAAATAAATGCCATAAACATAAAATGTAACTGAAAACAAACTCGACATAACTTACATATTGAAACTTTGTTTACAATAATTTACATAAATACACCCCCAAAAGATAATATATACATTACACACCAAACCAAAAACTACTTAACTAGAACTCCAACAGACTAAGGATTTGGGCTTATTAGAATCCTCCTCCTCAGTGTTATCATCAAAGAACCCTGGTGGACACAGTACACGTCAGGTTGCAATTCTGGCAGACGATACCATAGAATCCTCACGTGGGGTATAAGTATTTCTACTCCAGAGCTCCCGAATAGGTGTAAAGAACTCTAGACGCACAGACACGTGCTGTGTTATAATAGGAATTCCATCCCTAGTACCACTTAGATTCAAAGTCAAATCCCTGGTATAAACAAATTGTTCTCTATCTAAATTAACCCTCCAAGCGTTAATCCCACCATAGAATTGAACTGTAACAAAACCTAAAACCTGGCGCCTTACCGCCATATCAAAATAATACAAAAAAACCATCACTGGTAGTAAAAAGAGTTATCCACTTCCTTGTCTCCTTAGTCTTCATCAAACATATACAATAAAACAAGTATAACATAACGAAGAGGTGAGATCCCGTACATCAATATCAATGAGGCAGTATAAAAAATGACCATAAATGATATAGATATAATATTATCACATACAATCATATTATCATATCACAGATAACATATCAAATAAGCATCACTATCACATCAATATGTTGACCCACTATGCATGTGTACAACAACCTATTTCCTACTCCATGGAGCTAATCACAAGTTCGGAGAGAATGATAGGGAGTACATGTCTGCATATCGTTGGCCTCAAATCATGTGTCAATATATCAAATCATGGTACGCAACATGGCCGATAGAGACATTTTCAACCAATCACGAAAAGAGTAGTAATTCCGCCGAGACCGTCGGTGTGTTTGCGAAGGATACCACGACGTAGTGGTGCTACCAACTAGCCACATATGACATTCCACACCCCGACGTCCCCAAGATCACTGAAGATCATAACTACGCAATTTTCACCGGCACGAAGGTGTAATTTCCATCTCCTAGGCCCATTGCCTTAATTGACATGTTTTTCCATGCATGATGTATGATCCAACATATACAAACTATGTTTCATCGTATTTCACATATACACACCATATTCTTGGCAATATTACTTTCCAACATAACAGGGCCCACCACGACAGCCCGACAGCCAACTGCTATAATTTTCAATCACGTAAACATTTTATCGCAATTTTGAAATCGCGTAATATTTTTCTTACGTTTTCAAATCACATTATTTTTCAACATTTTTGCAATCGCGTAAATATTTTCAAACATTTTCTAAATCGTGTAAAGATTTTAAATTATTTTCTCAATCGCGTAGCTTGAAAATAAACATTTTTAAATCACGTAAGAGGTTTCTAGCATTTTTTTCACTTGCGTAAAATATTTCTTAACTTTCTAAACTTATTTATAAAATTCTTTACATAATATAGACATTTTGGCCTTCTTTAAAATATTTTCTTTCTAAAAATTCTTAACATAATATTTTCTATGATTCTTTATAAAAATTTAATTTCTTTGATTTAATTAGACATTACATCTCAAATTTTTCTAACGCGTTTCAAAACCCAAAGGTGAGCTAACGTTAGCCAATTTCAAGTACCTTCTATTCATTATTATAGCTTTAATATACTAATTTAATTCCAAACATTAAATCTAATTTCCTTTTTCTGCTAAAAATTCATTAAATTAAATTCTTGTTAACTAATTACCAAAGTCCATACTTAGTAAAATAATCTTGAGTTTAAAATACCACACTTTGGCATATTGGCCAAAAATTCATTTATGCATCATAAATCATCATTAATCATTTTTTCATCACAAAATCTTTTACTAAACCTTTAATCCAATATCTTATCATTAAATTCTTTAATCCATAACTTAAGAAATAATTTGAAACATCTTGTTCTCTTAGTGATGTTCAAAACCGTGAGCCTCCATAGGTTCTTTGGAACCCTCATACAATTTTCTCATCATGTAAATCACATCTTACTTTACACAATAATCATCATGTTTCCATAATCACATAAATAAGCATATAATCAAATAAACAAGCATAAAATCAAAGCTAGAAAGCATACCAACCAAAGATCATCACAAACAAAGCAAGCTTAAAACCACATAAGTGAATAAATTCTTATGGATTTTTCATCACAAACAAGTCATCTCCTCACCACCAACATATGGTTGATGAGGTTAATATCCCTCTTACCTCAAGGAAGACAAAAATCCTGTTAGTTGCTTTCTTTCGAAGATTTTGTGTTGCCTCCAAAGAAAATCCTAAGAAGCTTAAAGGAACATAAAGTTACAAACTAAGCTTAAAGAAGAAAAACCATGGAACAATCATGGTTTAGAAACTCAAGAATCAAACTTAAAAATAAAGAACAAGAATTTTACCTTGAAAGTTTAAGAACCCTAGCTTGTAGTAAAGGTAGAAGATGAATGATTTAGCTTAGGTCTTCAACATAAAAGAGTCTTAGAATGATATGTAGGCCTAGGAAATAAGCTTGGATAAAATTTTAGAAGCTTGGATGATGGTATTTTGGGTGATGGCCAAATGCTTCACGGAAGAGAACAATGGAATTTTTGACTAAGTGAAGAAGAAAGAAAATAGAGAGAATGGCTTAAGAGATAAAGTGTGATAGAAATGTGATGGATAGCCTACACTAAAGCTCCTAGCCGTGGAATGCATGCATGTGAGGGAGTTAATGCTTGATCAATCAAGATGGAAATCAAGCACATGGTTAAAGTCATCAAGTAGTCATGCTTTGGCCACCCTTGATGAATCATAAGCTCTTGAACGTCCTAGAATTCTCTACTTGGTCGTGGAACTCCTTGACCAAAACTAACCAAATTTTGTTTCATTTAATTATCATTTAAACTTAAGTTAACTTAACTAATTCATCAAGTTTAAAGACTAATTAAACAAGTCATTTTTGTTGACTTAATGCTATTGGTTAATGGCATGTCAAGCCACTAATGTTGACCATTGTTAAAGACTAGTAGCACATGGCTATCACATGGCTAAAGGTACAAGAAATTATTACTCAGAATAAAAACTACTGCCCACAAACTAGTAGCTATTGTACAATGAATAATAAAATCACAATAAAAGAAAATTTTGATACTGTGTCCGGTTTCGGGTTTAGTAAGATCCCCCGGCCCCGCATTAACAATACAAAATTTTCTGGCCCTTAAAAATTTTTTATTTTTCTAGGTCCACCCCGAGCCTACAGACAGCCCAAAATAATATTAAAATAATCACAATCTCAGAAAAATCTACAAAAATTATAAAATTTATAAAATTCATATTTATGCAGAAAAAATGAAATTCAGGGTGTTACAACTCTCCCCTACTAAAAAAAAAATTGTTCTCAAAATTTACCATAACTCAAAATAATTGAGGATATTGTTCTCTCATCTTGTCTTCCAACTCCCATGTAGCATCTCTTGTTGTTTCATTCCAGATCATTTTTACTAAAGAAATATCCTTCCCTCTGAGTTGCTTCATCCTCTTGTCTTCAATCTTAACAGGAAGTGTCTCATACGTCAAATTCTCTTTCAATTGTACCTCATCGGGCTGAATAACATGAGTTGGATCAGGAAGGGCTGAATAACATGAGTTGGATCAGGAATATACTTTCTCAATTGGGACACATGGAAAACATTATTTGAAGATTGGAAAGAAAAGGTGGTAAAGCTATTTGGTATGTAACTGGACCTATCCGACGAAGAATTTGATAAGGTCCAATAAATTTAGGAGTGAGTTTTTTGGATTTTACAACCCTTCCAACACCAGTCGTGGGTTTACTCGTAAAAACACATGCTCACCTTCCTCAAATTCAAGAGGTCTTCTTCTTTTTTCAACATAGCTTTTCTGTCTATTTTGATTCGCCTTCATTCTCTCTTGGATCATCTTCACCTTCTCAGTTGTTTGTTGTATCATTTCAGGTCCAATGGTCATACTTTCACTATCTTGATACCAACACAAAGGTGTTCGGCATCATCGTTTGTAAAGCGCTTCATAGGGTGCCATCCCTATACTTAAGTGAAAAATGTTGTTGTAGGTGAATTCTACTAAAGGCAAAAATTCATCCCAACTCCCTTTTTGTTCTATCACACAAGCTCTTAACAAATCCTCCAGTGACTGTATCGTCCTTTCTGTTTGACCATCCGTCTGCGGATGATAGGCAGAACTCAAATGAAGTTTAGTCCCCATTGCTTCCTGTAGGCTTCGCCAAAACCTTAATGTAAATCTTGGATCCCTATCAGAAATGATACTAGTAGGTACACCATGAAGTCTTATGATTTCACCAATGTACACCTAGGTCAACTTTTCCAACGAATACCTGATATTGATTGGCAAGACGTGAGCAGACTTCGTAAGCCTATCAACAACGACCCATATAGAATCATACCCTTTTTCTGGTCTTTGGCAAACCCGTAACAAAATCCATTGATATACTATCCCATTTCTATTTTGGAATAAGTAGGGGTTGTAGCATACCTGCTGGTCTTTGATGTTCAACCTTCTCTTTTTGACACACAAGACAAGATGACACATGTTCAGCAACATCTCTCTTCATCCTAGGCCACCAAAATAATTACTTCAGATCGTGATACATTTTGGTCATTCCTGGATGTATACTCAACTTGTTGGTATGAGCTTCAATGAGAATCGCCTTTCTAAGATCAGAATCATTAGGTATACAGATTCTGCCTTTAAACCTTAGGACCCCATCAGATCCTTCCTTAACCGTTGCCCTCGACCTTGTTTCAACAGCTCTATTTCTTCTTGCAAAAAATCATCATCTTCTTGCTTTTCTCGAATTACCTCAAGCAAATCATTCAAAATAGTGACCCTGTTCAAACGCATCCTTCCAGGCGCTAACTCTACTGACAACCACATATCTCTGAATTGTTCTATCAGTTGTTTCTTTTTTATCATCATAGCAGAAACACTAAGCATCTTCCTACTTAAAGCATCTACCACAACATTCGCTTTTCCAAGATGATATTGAAGTTGAAAATCATAATCCTTCAAGAATTCTAACCATCTTCTCTGCCTCATGTTCAACTCCTTCTAATCAAATAAATATTTCAAACTTTTATGATCACTAAAGACATTGAACGTAGCTCCATATAGAAAATGTCTCGAAATTTTCAATGCAAAGACAACTGTAGCTAATTCCAAATCATACGCTGGATAATTCCTTTCATGTACCTTTAGTTGTCTTGAAGCATATGCTACCACTTTTCTATTTTGCATCAATACACATCCTAACCCTCGATAAGAAGCATCACAATATACTTCAAAAGACTCATTCGGATCTGGTAGAATCAACACCGGTGCAGTAGTCAACCTTTTCTTTAGCTCTTGGAAACTTTTCTTGCACTTATTTATCCAAACAAAAGCTTGATTCTTCCTTGTGAGTTGTGTAAGAGGTCCGGCTATCTTGGAAAAACCTTCAATAAATCTTCGATAATATCCATCTAATCCAACAAAACTTCGGATCTCAATCACTGTAGTCGGCCTTTCCCACTGAAGAATTGTCTCCACCTTTGTTGGATCCACTACAATTCCATCTTTTGAAATCACATGACCCAAAAACTAAACTTCGTCCAACTAAAATTCACATTTAGACAACTTTGCGTACAACTTCTTGTCCTTTAAAATCTAAAGAATATACTGAGGTGTTCAACATGCTCTTCCTGATTTTGAGAATAGATTAGAATGCCATCAATGAAAACAATGACAAATCTATCTAGATATGGATGAAAAATTCTATTCATGTAATCCATGAATATCGCAGGAGCATTCGTCACCCCAAACGGCATTACAAGATACTCATAATGACCGTAACGCGTTCGAAAAGTTGTCTTAGGTATATCCTCTACCTTGACACAAATTTGATGATAACCTGATCGTAGATCTATCTTAGAGAAAACAGTCGCTCCTTTCAATTGGTCCATCAAATCATCAATCCTTGGAAGAGGATACTTGTTCTTGATTGTGACCTTGTTCAACTGGCAGTAGTCCACACACAAACGCGAAGTTCCATCCTTCTTTTTGACTAACAGCACTAGAGCTCCCCAAGGTGAAACACTAAGTCTCACAAACTGTTTTTCTAACAGTTCCTCCAATTGCTTCTTTAACTTTGCTAATTCTAATGGTGACATCCGGTACGGTGCAATCGAAATAGGATCCGCTCCTGGTGTAAGATCGATAGAAAACTCTATCTCTCTTTCTGGTGGCAATCTAGGTACATCATCAGGAAAAACTTCAGGAAACTCATTTATAACAGGAATAGCATTTACATCCTTTTCACTCTTGACTTCTAAAGAAGATAACAGCATATATCCTTGTGCTCCATTCCTCAGTAAAGATTCGACTTGATTGGCAGTCAAAAATCTAGAAACCTCATCCTCAGGAAATACTAAGGTCTTTTTAGAACAATCTAACATAATATGGTTAGAAGATAACCAATCCATTCCTAAGATTATATCTATATCGGTAAGAGGCAAACAAATTAAATCAACAAGAAAGACTTGATTATTGATAGTAACAGGACAATTCAGGCAAACTTTAGAAGTACTAACAGGCTTGGCAGTAGGTGTAGAAACAATCAATTGAAAGTTCAAAGAAGACACAGGCAATTTCAACCGATCCACACAGTCATTTGCAATAAACGATTGAATTGCACCCGAATCATATAGTACAGTTAAAAGATTACCTGATATGACACCTTCTCCCTTGATAAGATCATCGGACTGAGAGGCCTCGGCTCCAGTCATCGTATAAACTCGTCCTTCAGCTTGAGACTTGACAGCATTAACATTGCTTCCGAAGGCTCCATCTTCGCTTGATTACAATCCCTTGAGAAGTGAGTAGGTTTTTCGCATCTAAAGCAAATGATTCCCCTGATCATACAGTCCTTCGTCATATGACCATTTCCACACTTTAAACATCTCGTTGGCTATGCCACATTCTGACCAAAATGATTGTTACTGGTACCTCCTCCATGTGACTTCTGTTGTTGTTGCTGACTTCCTGATGGTCTTGAATATGGTTTTCGCTGAAACCGGTTGTTGTTACTGTTTCCTCCCCTTTGGAACCTCGATGGTCCAAAGTTATGATTTCTTGTATCTTGTGATGGCTCCAATTCTTCAAGTCTGCAACACATATCCATCAATGCCAAAAATCGGTTCATTCGCATTGGCAATACTCCCTTCTTCAGTTCAACCCTCAATCCTTCCTCAAACTTGTGACATTTCCAAACCTCATCAGGCTGGATCTGGAGATATCGTGAGAATTTAGACAAACTTTCAAACTTTGCTGCATACTCGTTCACACATGCACCTCTGTTACGAGACATAGCTTTCTTCACCAGCAACCAAAAACACAAATAAAAGTCAGATGTAACCTTTCGGAAACCAAACACAGAGAATCACATAATTTAAGCAAAATAGACCTAACCACAAAAACCCAAAAGACTCTAACCGGCTGCTCTGATACCAACTAATGCAACACCCACCATAAGGTATCACATTTAAGACTAATCCTAATATAACTTACCCAAGTTAAAAAAGAATTAATCTTGTAAAATAGTGATTTTAAAATTTCATTTGCAAAAAATTTGAAAATAAATAAAAGTCATAAACAAAAATGTAACTGAAAACAAACTCGCCATAATTTCATTGAAACTTTGTTTACAATAATTTACATAAATACACCCCTAAAAGATAATATATACATTACACACCAAACCACACACCAAACCAAAAACTACTTAACTAGAACTCCAACAGACTAACGATTTGGTCTCTCATTAGAATCCTCCTCCTTAGTGTTATCATCAAAGAACCCTAGCGGATACCGTACACCCCAAGTTGGCGTTCTGGCAGACGACACCATAGAATCCTCACGTGGGGTATAAGTATTTCTACTCTAGAGCTCACGAATAGGCATAAAGAACTCTAGACGCACAGACATGTGTTGTGTCATAATAGGAATTCCATCCCTAGTACCACTTAGATTCAGAGTCAAATCCCCGGTATAAATAAACCGTTCTCTATCTAAATTAACCCTCCAAGCGTCAATCCCACCATGGAATTGAACTGTAACAAAACCTAAAACCTGGTGCCTTGCCGCCATATCAAAATAATACAAAAAAATCGTCACTGGTAGTAAAAAGAGTTACCTACTTCCTTGTCCCCTCAGTCTTCATCAAACATATACAATAAAACAAGTATAACATAACGAAGAGGTGAGATACAGATATAATATTATCATATACAGTCATATTATCATATCACAGATAACATATCAAATAAGCATAATTATCACATCAATATGCTGACCCATTATGCATGTGTACAACAACTCATTTCCTACTCCATGGAGCTAATCACAATTTCGGAGAGAATGATAGGAAGTACATGTCTGCATATCGTTGGCCTCAAATCATGTGCCAATACGTCAAATTATGGTGCGCAACATGGCCGATACAGACACTCTCAACCAATCACGAAAAGAGTAGTAACTCTGTCGAGACCGTCGGTGTGTTTGCAAAGGATACCACAACGCAGTGGTGCTACCAACTGGCCACATATGACATTCCACACCCCCGACGTCCCCAAGATCACTGAAGATCGTAACTACGCAATTCTCACCCACACGAAGGTGTAATTTCCATTTCCTAAGCCCATTGCCTTAATTTACATGTTTTTTCATGCATGATGTATGATCCAACACATACAAACCATGTTTCATCGTTTTTCATATATACACACCATATTCTTGGCGATATCACTTTCCAATATAAAGGGGCCCACCACGACAGCCCGACAGCTAACTGCTATAATTTTCAATCACGTAAACATTTTATCGCGTTTTTGAAATCACGTAACATTTTTCTTACGTTTTCAAATCACGTAATTATTTTTCAACGTTTTTGCAATCGCGTAAATATTTTCAAACGTTTTCTAAATCACGTAAAGATTTTAAATCATTTTCTCAATTGCGTAGCTTGAAAATAGACATTTTTAAATCACATAAGAGTTTTCTAGCATTTTTTTCACTTGCGTAAAATATTTCTTAACTTTCTAAACTTATTTATAAAATTCTTTACATAATATAGACATTTTGGCCTTCTTTAAAATATTTTCTTTCTAAAAATTCTTAACGTAATATTTTCTATGATTCTTTATAAAAAATTAATTTCTTTGATTTAATTAGACATTACATCTCAAAATTTTCCAACACGCTTCAAAACCCAAAGGTGAGCTATACATTAGCCAATTTCATGTATCTTCTATTCATTATTATAGCTTTAATATGCTAATTTAATTCCAAACATTAAATCTAATTTTCTTTTTCTACTAAAAATTTATTAAATTAAATTCTTGTTAACTAATTACCAAAGTCCATACTTAGTAAAATAATCTTGGATTTAAAATACCACACTTTGGCATATTGGCCAAAAATTCATTTATGCATCATAAATCATGATTAATCATTTTTTCATCACAAAATCCTTTACTAAACCTTTAATCCAATATCTTATCATTAAATTCTTTAATCCATAACTTAAGAAATAATTTGAAACATCTTGTTCTCTTGGTGATGTTCAAAACTGTGAGCCTCCATAGGTTCTTTGGAACCCTCATACAATTTCCTCATCATGTAAATCACATCTTACTTTACTCAATAATCATCATGCTTCCATAATCACATAAACAACCATATAATCAAATAAACAAGCATAAAATCAAAGCTAGAAGGCATACCAACCAAAGACCATCACAAATAAAGCAAGCTTAAAACCACACAAGTGAATAAATCCTTATGAATTTTTCACCACAAACAAGCCATCTCTTTACCACCAACATATGGTTAATGAGGTTAATCTCCCTCTTACCTCAAGGAAGACAAAAATCCTCTTAGTTGCTTTCCTTTAAAGATTTTGTGTAGCCTCCAAAGAAAACCCTAACAAGCTTAAACAAACATAAAGTTACAAACTAAGCTTGGAGAAGAAAAACCATGGAACAATCATGGTTTAGAAACTCAAGAATCAAACTTAAAAACAAAGAACAAGAATTTTACCTTGAAAGTTTAAGAACCCTAGCTTGTAGTAAAGGTAGAAGATGAATGATTCACCTTAGGTCTTCAACATGAAAGAGTCTTAGAATGATATGTAGGCTTAGGAAATAAGCTTGGATAAAATTTTAGAAGCTTGGATGATGGTATTTTGGGTGATGGCCGAATGCTTCATGGAAAAGAACAATGGAATTTTTGACTAAGTGAAGAAGAAAGAAAATAGAGAGAATGACTTAAGAGATAAAGTGTGATAGAAATGTGATAGATAGCCTACACTAAAGCTCCTAGCTTTGGAATGCACGCATGTGAGGGAGTTAATGCTTGATCAATCAAGATGGAAATCAAGCACATGGTTAAAGTCATCAAGTAGTCATGCTTTGGTCACCCTTGATGAATCATAAGCTCTTGAATGTCCTAGAATTCTCTACTTGGCCGTGGAACTCCTTGACCAAAACTAACCAAATTTTGTTTCATTTAATTACCATTTAAACTGAAGTTAACTTAACTAATTCATCAAGTTTAAAGACTAATTAAGGAAGCCATTTTTGTTGACTTAATTCTATTGGTTAATGGCATGTCAAGCCACTAATGTTGACCATTGTTAAAGACTAGTAGCACATGGCTATCTCATGGCTAAAGCTACAAGAAATTATTACTCACAAAATAAAAACTATTGCCCACAAACCAGTAGCTATTGTACAATGAATAATAAAATCACAGTAAAAGAAAATTTTGATATTATGTCCAGTTTAGGGTTTTGTAAGATCCCCCGGCCTCGCATTAAAAATACAAAATTTTCTGTCCCTTAAAAAAATTTTATTTTTCTGTGTCCACCCTGGACCCACAGACAGCCCAAAATAATATTAAAATAATCACAATCTCAGAAAAATCTACAAAAATTCTCAAAAATTATAAAAATTATAAAATTCATATTTATGCAGAAAAAATTAAATTCAGGGTGTTATAGTTAAGGGTTTTGTTATCCAAGAACAACCCACAAAAAACGGGGTGTCTAATTGTTGAAGCTAAGCCAATATCAGACAAAAATACAGATGACAAGAAATTGAATAGTGTTGTCAGAAAAGAATATGCAGATACAAAAGGGCAATTCCAGTCAAACCGATGACAACTGGATTAGCCGATTCGACGGGAATGATAGTTTCCAACAAGATAAGCTTGCAGAAATAAAGAAAGGAAAAGAGATTCAAGGATCTATTCTAAAAAAAATGAAGGAAAATGGCCAATTGGGCTAGTAGCAGTAGAAGAAGAGACAAAGAAAAGTAATCTAGCAGTTAAAGAAGACATAGAAGTAACTAGATTGAAAGTTGAAAAGATAATAATGAGAATAACTAAAATCAAGGACTTCAAAATTGAAAATGGTGAAGATGTTGAGGATTGGTTGAAAAAAGAAATCATGGAGGTCTTGAAAGATCCAGACCAAGATCTTGAATGGAGAAGGAAGATGTTTGGCATAATCAGGGAGAAAAGAGAAATGACCAAGCCCAATTGCCAAACCTCATACATGAATTTAACAGTTGATGAAATTATTGAGGCCTTGAATGATCCAGATGATCTTTTAGGCTTTGGTGATAATGATCATTTCGACTTAGATTTTAATTTGGACAAAGATCTGGATGACATCATAATGGCTATGGATAGCAATTTGTCGTTGAATGGATCAATTGACAAAAGTTACTTCAGGATTGGAGGGTACATGAGTGAAGAGTTTACTGATGAAGAAGAATTCTTAAAGTCAATGAGTGTGAATTTGATTTCAGTTTTGCCTGCTGAATCCGAAGGGTATCACGAAATTGAATATATTGGAGAAAATGACGAAGACCTAGATGACCTAAGTAATCAGTGGCTTTTCTGTCAAGACAATATGTTAACTGTATTAAAAAATAGAACACAATTGGAGAAGCCAATAGAAGAGAAAAAGGCTCATCTCTATCCGTTACACATCAAGGCTTTGTTAGAAGGAAAACCGAAAAATAGAGTCCTGATAGACGGGGAGGCAGCTATCAACTTGATACCAAGGGCAATGTTTAAGAAGCTTGAGAAGAATGAGTCTGATTTGATGTCAACTAACATGATTGTCACTGACTTTAGGGGCCAGACATCTCTGTCAGATGGAGTTGTAATGCTAAATGTGCAAGTCGAATCCGTTGTGAGGTCGACATTGTTTATTGTAATTCCGACGAAATCTAGTTACAATCTTCTTCTGGGAAGAGATTGGATACATGTAGTCAGAGCAATACCATCGACGTTTCATCAGAAGCTCATTCTTTCGCATGCATATAATTAGGCAGAAATAGTAGAGGCAGATGACAACCCTTGCTATTTGCAACAACTTCATGTCGATTTTAAAATTTATACTCTAAATGTCAAGCCAGTCACAGAAAATGACGGAGTCATCAACAAAGATGCACTTAAAGCATGCTTAATGCATCAGTTTGGCATTCAACTAGTGGATAAGGCCGAAAAGGATCATCCAAGCACTAGCCATGAGTATTGATAATCAGTTAGATAGACTGTCGGCTTATTTGGCCGACAGAGCAGTATACACCACTGAAGGTGTATTGTCAGATTGCATAATAGATGATAGTCCTTTGGGATTCGAGAAAATACTTGATGAAAAAAAAGTATAGAGCTCGAAGGATCTTTTGGAAAAGATAAACTTAGGCACTGAAACAGATAAAAGGCTCATATTTGTGAGTTCATTTCTGCCAAAGGAGTTTAGGGAATAACTTGTCAACCTAATTAAGGAATACAAAGATTGTTTTGCATAGGACTATGACGAGATGCCTGGGTTAAGCATAGACCTTGTCGAACATAGACTGCCATTGAAAGAAGGATGCAGACCTGTCAAGCAAGCCAACATGAGATTTTCACTTGAGGTGGTGTCGAAAATAAAGGAAGAGGTCGAAAGGTTGCTCAGAGCCAAGTTTATCAGAACGACCAGGTATGTCGAATAGTTGTCTAATATAGTTCCTATAATTAAGAATAATGACAAGTTAAGAGTATGCGTAGACTTTAGGAATTTAAATGTTGTAACTCTTAAAGATGAATATCCTATGCCCATTACAGACATGTTAGTTGATTCTGCATTTGGACATGAATTGTTAAGTTTTATGGATGGCCATGCAGGTTATAATCAAATATTTATAGCCGAAGAGGATGTGTCAAAAACTACCTTCAGATGTCTAGGAGCCATTGGGACATATGAATGGGTAGTCGTGTCTTTTGGTTTAAAGAATGTATGGGCCACTTATCAAAGAGCAATGAACACCATTTTCCATGATGTCATTGGAAAGTTCATAAAAGTGTATATTGACAATGTAATTGTCAAGTTAAAAACAAAGGAAAGTCATTTGACAAACTTGAGACAAGCATTCGACAGAATGAGTAAGCACAGCCTCAAGATGAATCCGGAGAAATGTAGGTTTGGAGTGTCGGCTGCCAAGTTCTTGGGTTTCTTAGCTCATAAGAAATGTATTGAAGTGGACAAGAATAAAACCAAAGCAATTCTGGAAGCCGCACCACCGACGAACAAGAAAGAACTACAATCTTTCTTGGGGAAGGTGAATTTTCTGAGAAGATTCATATCCAATTTGTTAAGAAGAACCAGAGTTTTTGCCCCATTAGTCAAATTCAAGGCTGAACAAGACTTTGTATGGGAACCTTGCCACCAAGAAGCCTTCGACTAGATAAAACAATACTTGACAAATCCACCAATCAAGATGCCTCCAGTGCCTCGTTGACCGTTGAAGTTGTACATATCAGTGTCAGATGAAACCATAGGAAGTATACTGGCTCAAGAAGATGAAAATGACGTCGAAAGAGCCGTATATTATCTTAGTCGAGTTTTGAATGATGCTGAAAGGAGATATAGTGCAATAGAGAAACTTTGTTTAGCATTATATTTCTCATGTACTAAACTCAAGTATTATATGATGCCTTGTAATGTATTGGTTATATCAAAGACTGATGTACTAAAATATATGTTATCGAAACCAGTGCTAAATAGACGTATTGGTAAATGGACCATTGCTTTGTTAAAGTTTTCTTTATAATATGTTCCAATGAAAGCTGTCAAAGGACAAGCAATTGCTGATTTCTTGGCTGACCATCCATGTTTGGATATTAATAGTATAAATTTCATCAGGTTAAAACCTTGGCGTTTATATTTTGATGGCTTAAGGCATCAAAATAGAGTTAGAGTGGGAATTCTAATTGTTTCTCCTCAAGGTACTCCAACTAAGTTCATGTTTGAACTAAAGTATACATGCTCCAACAACGAGGCTGAATATGAAGCCTTAATTGTCAGGCTAGAAATACTAATAGAAATGAAAGCACGTAATATGCATATTTTTGGGGATTCACAGTTAGTCATCAAACAGCTTACCCAAGAATACAAATGTGTCAGTTATAATCTGACCAAATATTGTATTGTCGCGAGTAAGTTGATGAAGAAATTCGATAGAGTTATTGTCGAACACATCCCTAGAAATTTGAATGAAGAGGCTAATGAATTGGCACAGATAGCCTCTGGGTATAAAATTTCATCCAAGGTTCTAACAAATGTAATGGAGATTAAAGAACTTTTATATCTATTAAGAAAGAGATGTGCTACAAAATGATATTTCGACAACTAATGACTGGAGACAGCCAATATTAAGTTATTTGGAAAATCCAAGTCAAAATGTAAATAGAAAGCTTAAGTACAAAGCGTCGAAATTTGTGGTATTAGGTGGAGCTTTGTATAGAAAATCCATCGATGGAAACTTAGAGGCTTGCCTGAGTGAAGCAGAGGCTTATATTACCTTGGCAGAAGTCCACGAAGGAATTTGTGGAGCTAATCAGGCAAGTGACAAAATGAAATGGGTTCTTCGACGACAAAGGTATTATTGGCCTACGTTAGTCAGGGATTGTATAATGTTTGTCAAGTCTCGTGAAGAGTGTCAAAGACATGGCTATATACAAAATGTTCTAGCTAGTGAGTTACATTCCATAGCCAAACCTTGGCTTTTTAGAGGGTGGGCTTTGGATTTAATAGGTCAAATTCATCCTACATCGTCGAAGGGACATAAGTACATTTTATTAGGAGTTGATTACTTTACCAAGTAGGTTGAGGCTATAGCCTTAAAAGATGTGACCTAACAGGATGTAATTGACTGCATAGAAATAATATAGTTTGTCAGTTTGGAATACCACAAACTTTAAAAATCGACCAAGGGACGGTGTTCATTAGAAAGAAAGTTGTTTAGTATGTCAATTCAAGGAAAATCAAAATGCTTACGTCGACTCCATATTATGCTCAGGCGAATGGCCAAGTAGAGGCCATGAACAAAATAATCATAAGCTTGATTAAGAAACATATTGGTCGACAACCTAGAAATTAGCATAATACCCTTGACCAGATCCTATAGGTATATAGAAATTCACCAAGAGAATCGACGGGCACTTCACCATATAAGTTAGTGTATGGTGATGATGCAATGTTACTAGTCAAAATTAATCTTCAATCAGTTCGTATTAAAAAACAAGATGAGTTACCAGTTGAACATTACTGAGACTTAATGATTGATGAATTAAACGAATTAAGTGATGAGAGATTGATTGCTTTAGAAAACTCGATTCAAAAAAAAGAAAGAATTTCTAAATTTTATGATAGTCGAGTTAAGTACAAGTCTTTCAAGGTGGATGACTTGGTTTGGAAAGTGATTTTGCCCATGGATAGGAGTTGTCGAGAATATGGGAAGTGGTCTCCAAAGTGGGAAGAACCATTCAAAGTTAATTGAGTGTTCTCTGGAAATGCTTATATACTTGTCAAAGTTAATTCTGGTTTAAGAATTAAGTTTATTAATGGCAAATATTTGAAGCCATATAGGCCGACAATGTGTGAAGTAAAGATTCACAAGGAATGATTAAAATAAATTTCATTCATATATTCGACAATTACAAGTTACATGAAAATGTGATATTACAACTTATTTGTCAGAACTTTACATAAAAAAATAAACCTATTCTAAGTAAACAAGAAGCTTCTCCCCAGCTGAAGCACACGTTCTATTTGCCTCGTGGGAAGTGAGGAAGAGGAAGTAATAGACAGCCTTTGATTTGTCCTGGACGATATAATGGTTGGTCGTCTACTTCCTGATGAGTCATCTTTATCTTAACAACTATGTTTTAGATACACTTGGTTGTTACGATGATTACTGAAGCTCATCAGGAATATTACGATGATTACTAAAGCTCAAGATGGGTATCACCATTAATATAGAGTCATTCTTTCCATAATATGAAACTAAACCATTTTCCCATGGAGAGAAGAGGAGATTATCTGAAGACATGGTGAAAGTTGTTAAGAAATGAGAAAGAAGAGATCAGATTGAATTCTTTTGATCATAGCGTCCCAAAGGACGTTATTTATAGAGGATTTTTTATTGATAAAGTTATTGTGCAATGTTTTGTAACTTACATTTTTATTAATTACGATAGTTATGGTGTGCAGTTATGAAATACATTGAAAAGAAACGGGTCAAAAGAGCATTTAAGCGAATAAAATTATGGAGCAATAATAAAAATGTGTTGGAATTGATCAATGGGAATGTTTATTAGGTATTGGCCTAGAAGGCCATACAAATCATGTCGGATTGTTAAACCGATAGTATAAAAAAAGAGAAGAAATACATTCAAGTTCTTTTCAAAACTTCCCAAGAATCTTCCAAAGATTGTTTGTTGACACAAGCTATGTCATATTCTGCTTCAAGGGAGTTTATCTTTGCTAGCATTGTTTTGGCTTCGACAACCCATTGTTTGGTGTTGTTAGTAATGTTTTGTTGCCTGGCAGTCCCTTCTTGTATCGCAGTGTCAAGTTTTTGTTGTTGACGTCGAGCCTTTTCAAGCTCTTTCTCTAAATCTCTAATCTCTTTGGCTAAATCTGCCCTCTTACTTTTTCCCTTGACGAGACAATCTTTCAATTTAGCATTCTCGTCTTTTGCGTCGGTCAACTACTTCAAGATCCTGGACTTTTCTTGAACTTCTTTGTCATAAGTAGGAATGACTCGACGGATGATAGGCATCTTTGATGATAAGTTTTGGAGGAAGTCTTTGATGGTTGTAGGAAGAGCTCGACTATTTATTGGCAGTTGTTGACTAAGGGGTTCCAACTCGGTCATAATGGCCATCATCTTTTCCTGAAGAGGTTGATCAAAACTTAAATGTTCAAAGGAATAGGTGAAGGCGTTCTTTAGTTCAGCTAATAGTTCAGTGACATGAGAGTCACTAGAATCTTGCCCTTGCTGTGTAGAAGAACGAGCTGACCGAGGAGAGCTTCTGTGACTACCCGACAGCATAGATATTATTTCATCTAAATCTACCTCCATGTCTTCAATATTTTCTGTTTCTGGGACAATTAAATTTGTCTAAGAAGATGGAGGTAAATTGGTAGGTGCAGTTTTAGCTATAAGGTTGTCCATGTCAAAGTTGTCTGTAAAGATTTGGATAGGATTGCCTTTATTTGCTTGAGAACTTTCTGCACTCGAAGGGATTTGATTTTCTAAGTTTATGGCAGTTTGAACCTTTGTCAGAAGGGGTAAAGAGATGGCAGGCAATGTAAGGATCGAAGTTTGAACCTCTAAAAGGGGAATCTCATTGCCTTGTCTGGTAAGACTGTCAGATATAGAAAAGTTGGCTGATTTTTGAAGACAGACAAGGGAAATGTTAGAACAAATAAAATCATGAAAATTACAGTTGAAATTCAAAGTATTTTACCTTAGGAGATTGTCGAATTTGTTCTTCAGTATTTAATTTGACATTGAGCCCTGAAGGATTTTCAGCAATTTGTTCAACTTCTAGGTCCTAAAATGGAGGAAAAAATTAAACTATGAATGGGATCCAAGGCTCAAATGTTTGAAGAAGAAATTATATTGACTAAATGTACCTTGGATAAGAGTGAGGTGGATTTTGTCTCAAATTCAGCAGTGGGTTTCAAGCTGGAACTTGAAGAATGAGTCTTTTTCTTTTTCTTCTGCAAAATTAAAATAAGTTGAGATTTTATCTAGAGATAAAAGAAGAAGTAACAGAAGACATTCCTTTAAAGGATTCTTAGTAGATGGGATTAGAGACTCAATGATTTCGACAGGAGAGGCGCAAGTGGAGTCACCAATCTATATTCGACACAAGGTTTAGTTTCGACGAGTTTATAAACTTGAGTTTTAAATTCTAGTCATGAAGGACACCTTGGGAGTTCTTGCTTTTGAAGGCTTAGTAGTAGCCTTGTGTTTAGCAGGACTTTTCGTCGAAGCTGTTTTTGTTGTCTTGGCCTTTGGAGCTTTGGGGATGGGAGGATTCTGAGTTTTCTTGCATCTTTTCTTTTTGGAGGAAGTACCTTCTTCTTCCTCTTCTCTTTCTTATGGTTGTTTATACTCCAAAGGCCTCTTTAATGGGGTTGCTGTGAAAAGAATAATAATTAGCAGATAGGATAAGAAGTAAACGACAAAATATAAAAAGAAGTACCTTCGGGTATTTTAGTGATGATTCGGGTATCCTTGGCAAATTGCTCGTGCGACAAGGCAAACCGACGGGTAAAGTAACTTCTGGAGTTCTTGTAAGAAAGATGTTACTCACAGAATAAATCATATCAAGAATAGAGAAGTTACCAGCCTTTGTAGATTTACCTGGGAATTCGTTGGCCAAACCGAAACGAGCACAAGGAAGAGGCACTGCTTTTGGAAAATGAACTTGAAAAGGTTCAAGTCATGTCAAAGAGTTTTTTATGAAAACCGCAATGAAGTTAGTGGAGCATTTTTCCTTATGCATTTGTTTTAGTTTAGTCATGACTCTTCGCAGTGTCGAACAATTATGCCAGGATACCTAACGTCCTACTTGATCTTGTAGTACTTTTCAAAAGCTCTAATATCTTGAATATGTATACCTTTGGTTCTTGTTGAAGGTTCTTGATCCTGCACAGGAATAAGGGTTTCAGTAATGTGGCTTTGACAAACCTCAATATCGACATGGTAGGGACTATAATATTTAGTCCATCATTCAACAAAATCTTTGGTAACCCCTCTATAAGGTGTGAATGCAGAAATCAAGAAATAATGCTTGTATCTCTCATTCTTCATAGCCACACGAACAAGATCTGCCATGTCTGACAAACGGCCATTGATGATATGCTCTTTGGCTTTTGAAGAGAATGGTGCTGGAATGGCCTAACAAAATCCTAGTTGTCGAGCTACCATGTTTGGCAGATGCAGCTCTATGGATTTATCCGACGAACCAGGGAGACCAGCAACTAAGACTTGCCGACAAAGAAAATTAGACCAGATAGAAATATTGTCAGCCTGAGTGGAAGGATCATTGGAAACAAGTGGTCAAGTAAACCACTCGGGACTAAGAGAACGGTCGGCGAATGGCGCAAAATAGATGTCTTCAGTATTGAAAGAGATGGAATGAAAAATGCTGAAGAAATGAATGAAATTCTCCAAATTTTGTTTATGAATTTTTTCATGTTTAATATAGCAAAGTTTTATGCCATAGGTCATAGAAGAAACTGTCGGAGGCGAAGCATCGACCAGATAATCTCCTAAAATGGCATTTAGCCAGAGTTGAAGTAGCCATAATGGGCCACCAATGTTAGTTTTCTTTGTTTGAGACCAAATGCTTTGAACAATTTTGCCAATGCCGAGGTAAACATTGGCAAGGAGGAATTGACCAAGAGTTAAATTTTTACCTTCATGAAGAAGATTGGCAAGTTGAAGACAAGATTTGGACACTTGAACTGATTTGGTGCATAAAGCATAGGCCGACAGCCATAGAAGAAGAAAAGCCACATATTCTTCGTCGAATACAAGGCCTTTTTTCTGTAGAGTAGAAGCTGACAAAGTTTGAAAAAGAAGTTGAGGCTTTCGAATAAACATCAATGGTATTCAGCGATAGGAGGACAGGGATTATGATTTCCTCGTCTGGTCGAAGACCAGTCATGGCAACTATGTCGAAGAGCGTAGGACCTATCATGCCATATAGGAAGTGAAAAGAATTAGTGGTTTTGTTCCAAAATAAAAATGACGCACCCGGCATGCAAGAATCCATTTTTATGAGGTAACGTGAGAGTTGGATGTAGTCAAAGATAACTATGTTCCTCCATAAAACTTCTTTAGAGGTTTGAACTCTATCAAGCCAATCAAGATACCCATTGATTTGGCCAGGAGGAGTTCTGAAAAGTCTCTCGGATTTACTAAAATAACTAATGGGAATGGAAGGAAGAGAAGCCAAGATAGCTTCTTCTTGGGGATTTTTACAAGGAAAAAAATTATGAATTTCTTTGGTGATGGAGTCTTTGGGCAAAATTGGACCTAAGAAAGCAACTGGAGGATCTAAAGAAAGCGAAGAGTTTTCAATAGGAAGAATTACCTTAGAAAGATTCCACAGCTCAGATTTCTCCAAGATCAGGTCTTGTACAATAGCGTGGTTGCCCAAGTCCATTGATGGTTCGTAGGAGATTGAGAGCCAGAAGCCATTGAGGGGAGCAAAATTTTGTAGAAAAGACACACGGGAGTGAAGTTAAAGAAGATGAACAGTAAAGAAAGGAGTGAAAAAGGGTATGATTTTGTGAATTTAAAGAGACGGTGAACAATGAGGAAGGAAGTGAAAAGAAGCATGATTTTTTTAAATTCAAAAAGTTGTTTCTTTTAGATAGGGGTAATTATAATCCTTATTTATTGGGAAACAGCTATTTAATTTCTGAAGTGATAGTTCCAGTTGTGATTTTTGAGAAATTTACGGAAGTTTTTACTGGATTTTTAAATCAAATTGAAAATTCAAATACCTTGGAAGGTTCATAAGGTATTAGCCTCGAATTAGAACTAGAAGATAAGATTAAAATTTATCTTTCTTCCAGCAACGTCGAAGGAAAAATTTTGAGGGGCATCTGTTGGGGGTAAAATTACAAGTTCTAGTTCGACGAAGATGTTTTTTCGACAGTCGAATGATACCATTGAGATATTCGACGAAGATATTTTCGACAGCTTGATGATGATACTGAAGAAATCTTCTTAAGTGTTGGACCAACCTGAGTATTAATAGTTGGGTGTTGGTTTTTTTTGAAGAAATTGTATAATTGCTCTCAGTTAATCAAAATGTGGCATAACTGCCATATTCGTGCCTAGATTTTAAGAGTAAGTTATTTTTATTTTTGTCTATATATATTAGTTTTCACAATGTACAATGGGTTGGTTACTGGATATATAATCCTAATATCTGACTCAAACAGATTAACGGATTTGTTCCAAGTATGCCTTTCATTTTTATTTCAAGTCATTTACTTTAATGCAATGTTCTTTTAAATTCCTTTATCTTCTGCTTTCCTTTACATTTCTGCACTTTAAGTTTCTGCATTTTACGTTTCCTGCATTTTAACTTTATGCACTTTATTTTCTCTACACTTTACATTTCTTGCACTTTACTTCTCTGCACGTTAATTTTATGCACTTTAAATTCATGTCCTTTATATTTTCTGCATTCTAATTTTTGCAACTCTTTATTTTTCTGCAACGTTTCAAAGTTTTTATAAACTTTTACTTCTTCCTTTCACCTTTGTTATTTACCTTCAATTTGTTTTCAAAAGCTCTTTTTTAAGACGAGATTACCACATAACTCTGAACCCACATTCGACTATTAAAATATATTTGTTTGTTGGAATTTGTCTTTGCCAAATTTACCCATAAACAACCCCCAACAAGTCTTAAATGAAAATAAGCTAACTCAAAAGCTGAGTTAGCCAACTCAAGATTTTAAATCCATCAACAATGCTTGAAATTGCATGCAAATGGTCCAATTTTGGAGGGGGGAAAAACGCTAACAACGGTCAGAGCTGGTTTATATATACACTAAAGGATCTGATTATTGGTGCTGGACACAAACAAAAAGCTCAAATTAAAGAAAATGAAAGGGGCTCAAGCTATCTAAAACATGTACTATATTTCAGTGTTTGTATTAATATGAGTAAATACACTCATTTACGAGTGTTCATTATGTGAATTACTTGTTAGCAATAGCTCATACTAGTTATGTCAAACACTTCAATTTCTACTAGGTTCATTCTTTTAACTAGTGAGTTGTGCTACTATATGAAATTTTTTTTGTCGAGGTTGAATATTTTAAAGAGATTGTTAATTTCCTCTCACTTCTTCTTTAAAAGGTGGATGTTAGCAACTTTCACTTTTTATTCTTGAATAAAAAAATTCACATTATTTCTATATAAGACAACTTTAATTTAAGAGTATATTAGTCAAACTCTTATATCAATATTTAATTTAAAATTAATTATTTAATAAAGAAAGAGAGTATTAGAGTCTCATTTAATGAAGAGAAATGTTCCATTCAATGAAGAAAGAGAATTAAAAATTACTTGATTAAATTTTAATTTTTTCAATAAAAAGCAACACAATTATTATTTTAATAAAATTATAAAGAGTTTAAATAATATTTCACATAAAAAAAAAATCTCTAATGAGATTGCATTTTCAAGCCAGCAGAAACAAGAAGATAAAAGAAGGAAAGATAGCTACACGATCAAATCGGGGACTAATAAATGAAAGACCAAAAGGAATAAACCAACTCAGTTGGCAATTAGACTTAAATAGTTGTTGGGAGTAAAATTACAAGTTCTAATTCGACGAAGATAATTTCGACAGTCGAATGATAACATTAAAATATTCGATGAATATAATTTTGATGGTCAGATGATACCAATGAGACATTTGACGAAGAGATTTCCGACAGCTTGATGATAATGACATTGAAGAAATTTTCTAATGTGTTATAGTTAGATGTTGGTTTTTGTCGAAAGATCTCAGTTGCTTTCAGTTATTAGTCTTGAATTCGACAGCCAGATGGTGATCCACGTGGTGGCCAACTCTCAAATGGTCAAGGGTTGGTTTCGTCGAAAATAAAGTTACTAATTCTGAATTCGACAGGAGTTGGTTATTGTTGAAAAATTTCATAACTGCTCTCAGTTGAGCAAAATATTAGTGTAAAAAAAATGAGGCATAACTGCCATGTACAGGGTCAGTTTTTAGGAGTCAGTTATTTTTCATAATTTGCCTATAAATACTAGTATTCATGATGTACAAATTGTTGGTTACTGGATATACAATCCTAACATTTCACTCAAGCAGATTAATGGATTTGACTCCAAGTATGTCTTCTGTAACACCCTCCGTAGGCGTCACATTTTTATTTTTAAATAAAACATAAAACCAATCGAAATCATTTTATAAAAGCTTTGAATTCTAAAGGATGAATTTTAAAATTTCTTTTTTCGCGAAAATATAAACTTACCAAAAATTATAAGTAAAACAGTAAATTAGATTGAATTAATTAATACACATATTATATATTCCACAAAATATTCAACAATAATTTAAAACATAACATTTACAGACTCAGAGAAACAAAAGTAGCAAACCCAAAGACGGGTACTACTAATAAGCACGCAGTAACAACACTAACGAGAAAACCCAACTACATGTTCCATTTCTCCACCAAATCGCATCCCGTTAAAACTTGGAAGATTACGCATTTTGACAAAATTTTGTCACCATCTTGAGAATATAGCCTTCAAGAGGTCTAAGAAACTTCCTTCGTCTACTATACGAATTTAACAATACAAACACAACAAAGCAATACGGTAAAGAAAGAGGTGAGATCCCCTTTCACCAAGCTTATCAAGATTTGCGGTAGCAAAGAATAATACGAAATGGCAAAGTCATTCCATACACAGATATCACAAATGCAATCATGTTATCAATTTATAAATAATTCAAATAAGCATATATCATAATATAATGAACAACTATAACATTACTAAGATAGATATAACAATTCATACAATATAAAATGCCATAACAAAATCATAACAATATAAAATAACTATTAAATGCAATAACAACATATAATATCACAGATAATAAAAAATAATAATGTACAGACAAAATACAACATATAAACATATAATATCACAAATAAAAGATCACCGTTTATAAAATATCACGAGATAAAGAAATAATAAATAACATAATAAATAACAACACAAATACATGTGCAATATGACACAATCCTACTCCATAGAGCTAAAAACACAGACATCAGAGAGAGAATGATCTGCAAAATCTATTAGTACCACGGCTCCCCAACCAAACTATTCCGCGGTCTCATGTTGCGTCTATAGCCCACAGTCACATGGCGTGGTGTAGCACGCTGTCTAACGTTGCGTCACTACAGGCAATGTACTATTAGACTTCACAAGATCTCAATTAAGTATAGTGTGTGTCGAGTCCATTAGTGTGTTACTAGTTATCACGGCCCAGAAGAGCAACTAACTGTCCACATATGGAATTATGCACACTAACGTCTCCAAGTTCATTCAAAATCGAACCACACTACGCTTATCGCACCGATAATACGATGTGATTCACCTCGTCAATCAATCCACCAAAAATTGGCATTAACTCAATACATGATAAAAATAAGAATTACCAAAATACCCTCAAAGGTATAAAAAAATATGCCCTCATGGCTTGCCCTCAATGGCAAAAATATACAGTAAGTCCCAGTCGACTGGAAAACATCGTTCCAAAGCCTGTACGGGTTCACCTTATAGCCAACAAAATGAAAAATATACGAGAATACTCTCAATAGTATAAAATATATTTGATTTGTTATCAATCGCGTAGAAATTTTATCGCATTTTCATAATCTCGTCGTTTTTACAAACGTTTTTAAATCGCGTAAATATATTTTACTGTTTTTAAAATCGCGTAGAGTTTTTAATACGTTTTCTCAATCGCGTAAGATTTTTAAATCATTTTCTTGTCCGAATTCCTTAAAAATCACTATTTAAAACAAATAGAAATAATATTTAATACTATTTAAACTACGTAGAATATTTTTCATACCGTATAATCTTGTCTTTTGGACATCTCTTCTATCTTATTTGTCCATTTTTAATAAAAAATGATAAGATTATTATGTTTTAGAAAATTTATAATAATGGTTTCCTAACTTTTTCAGTAAAAATTCTGTTTATTTAATTTTTAATCAGTATAATTTAACTTTTTTGAAAACCACTAACATGCTTCAAAATATAATATGAGCCATATGTTAGCAATTTACAAAAGTTAGAATACACTTGTATTTTCTTCTAACAAGTAAAAATCATTAGTTTAAATTTCTTAAACTTAATTCTAATCAATTATTTATTTCTTCAAAACTCATTGTAATAAAATCCTTTTGGCATTTATTACTTAACCTTAGTTGAAAACAATTCTATAAATCAAAAACATTTAAATTTGGCATATTGGCCGAAAATCATTCTATGCTTTATAATTCATTCCTAATTATTTCCATACATTTAATCTCTTATAAAACTCTTGATCTAATTAAATTATCTAGTCAATAGTTAGAAAATAAATTTGGATCAAAAGTATGTGGCATGTTGGCCAAATTTAACAAAGTCTTTGCATTTGATCTCTAAATTATTTTTCATCTTCTAAATCCATGTCAAATTTATTGTATTACCTAAATTCATTAAATCATTGTTTTAGAAAATGGTTTGGAAATGATTTTAGAAATCATAATTGCTTGGCTTTTGGCATGTTGGCCGAAAATACATAATTTCATCCATTGATCCATAAATTCATTTTTCTTACTCTAAACAAATTGGTAACTTGTCAATTTTTCTAGGTTAATTAAATCACACTTTTTAGAAAATTGATGAGAACATTTTGGTTCTCCTTTTTGCATTGAGGCCGTGAGCTTGGATTTGTGTTCTTTGGAACACTCATGCAAATCCTTGTATATTATTTACATGTTACAATAATTATCATGCATATATATATATATATATATATATATATATATATATATATATATATATATATATATATATATATATACTAAAACAACCATAAAACACATACAAAATATTAAAGCTATTAGACATGTTACACACATAACACATACAAAATATTAAAGCTATTAGACATGCTTTCACATATAATCAATCACAATTAGGAAAGACTATAAACAATCAAGTGAATGAATCCTTATGGATTCTTCACTACAAACACATACATTCCTCACCACCAACACATGGTTGATGAGGGTAATCTCCCTCTTACCTCTTGAAGAACCTCCAAAGCTCCTTGTATGTCTCCTTCAAGCAAATTTTCTCCACCAAGAGCTTCTTGAAAATCAAAGAAAACATACAATATTAATACCTAAGGCTCTAAACTAAAATAATCATGGATTAAAATCATGATTAGAACTTTGAAATGGATAGAAACATGAAGATTAAAGAATCCTACCTTCAAGGCTTCAAACTTGAATTTTGAAGATCAAGATAGAAAATGGATGATTTAAGCTTAGGTTTCAACTACAAAGTGTCTTGAAATGAAGTAAGGAAGTAAGAAATAAGGTAGTTTAGAATTATAGAAGAGTGAGTGATGGAAAAGGTAAGGAGGCCGTGAGGTTGGAGAAGAAAAGGAGAAGAAATATTTGAGAGCTTTTGCTATTTGGAAATATTTGGAGAAAGATAAAGGTTTTGACTATGCATGGCCGTAAATCACTTTGAGAGAAAGTGAGAAATATTTGTTGTTTTGCTTCTTTGAATAATAGCTAAATAGAAAAGTGACCAAATATAATTAAGTAGGCAATTTGGCTTTCATTCCAATGCATGGTCGTAAATGCATTATGAATGGAAATGAATTGAAGTATTGAAATTGCTTTCTCAAAGCATGCATTGCCGTAAATGCACATGGAGACAAGCCACTAAAATTGACTTTGTCTTACTTGGGTAATTTAATGAAAGATAGTAAGAATTGAATTGTAATATTGGCTTCACAAAAGTTGTTTTGCCGTAGAAAGAAATCAAAGAGAAGAAACTAATGTTGACTAGTCTTTATTTGGTTTAACTTAAGTCTTCTACATGAATTTCACTTTGTGAATTTGGCTATTAGAGCAATTGTTTTTCTCCTTCACCGTAGACCAACAAACTTTAAGAAATCCAATATTTGTTTAAAAGCTTGCTTCCTATTGGTCCTTAAAGAGTCAAGCCATTATTCTTGACCAATTTCTATTAGTTGAATATTTACTAACTTGATTCCTATTGGTTGCTATTTTTGTTGACCAATTTCTATTGGTGCACACTGTATATTTTATAGTATACTTTAACTAATGAACAATAATTACTGTTTATAAAGTCAGTGTTTATTGTCTAATGGATAATAAAATATACATAGATTTTTATCTTGCACTAACAGAGTAACAATTATTATTGATCATTTTTTTTCTACTGATTGCCCTTAATGAGTCATAAAGCGAGTCATCAAAGAGAAATTTCTAGAACATGTGACTCACTACGATGAGTCAAGATGATGAGTCATCGTGGAACCTGCCTAGAACAGTGAGTCGGCATGGCGAGTCGGCCGTAGATATTTTCTAGAGCAAGTGAGTCGGACGTCTTTGAGTCACCGATCGAGTCATCAATCGCATCATCAATGGTGAGTCACAACATAATGAGTCATCGGTGAGTCATCAATGATGAGTCACAGGCAATATGAGTAAAAAGCATGGTGAGTCATCATAGAAGCTTGGGAAAAGTGACTCACTACGATGAGTCACAGGGTGAGTCACCGCTTCTGGAACCTTCCGGAATCTGTTGAGTCATGGTGCTGAGGTGTCACGCCACGTGTCGAGTTTCTATTCTAGGCCCATTGCAATGAGTCATCATTCACTAGATATTTTTCAAGAAAAATATCATCCAAAGGAAGAGATAATAAAACATACCCTAATTTTATTTGTCGATAAAATCATAAGAAAATAAAACTTCAAAAATGTCGACTCGGTTTCGGGTTTAGTAAGCTCCCCGGCCTCGGATAATAATAAAATTTCCCGGTCAATAAAAGAAAATTTTAAATTTCCGACTCAAGCAAATCACATAAAACACCCAAATAAAATCACAGACAGTAATATAAAATACTGTATCATACAAAAAAATTAAAAACAGTACATTCGGGACGTAATGGTCATTTTTCCATTTTTTCCCACGACCGAGCAAATCACTCAAAACACTCAAATAAAATTACAGACAGTAAAATATATATGTATATCACACAGAAAATTTAAAACAATAAATTTGACAAAATTGTATTTTACTGTCTCGAAGCAAATTACGCAAAACGACCAAATAAAATTAGAGCCTGTAAAATATACTTGTATTTCATGCAGAAAAACAAGAAACAGTAAAATCGGGACACGACGGTCATTCACCCAAAAGTTGGGGTGTTACACCTTCCATTTTCATTTCACGTCATTTACTTTAATGCAATGTTCTTTTAAAACTCCTTTATTTTCTGCTTTCCTTTACATTTCTGCATTTTACATTTCCTGCACCTTTAAGCTTCTGCACTTTTAAAATTCTGCACTTTAAGTTTCTGCACTTTACATTTTCTGCACTTTTAATCTGCAACACTTTATATTTCATGTACTTTTAACTTCCTGCATTTTATATTTCATGCACTTTTACTTTCTGCACTTTAATTTCCTGCAACATTTTAAAGTTTTTTTTTCTGAACTTCCATTTATTTCCTTTTACTTCTTGCATCTAATTTTACAAATTTCATCTAAAAAGCTTTTCCAAACAAGATTACCATATAACTCTGAACCCCCATTCGACTGAAAATATATATTTGTTTGTTAGAATTTGTCTTAACCAAATTTACCCATAAACAAATTGGCACGCCCGGTGGGACGAGTTCAGAGTAACTCGTAGTGTCATGAACCTCTTTGCATAAAAGATGGTTTTATGCATTTAAGAAGTGGAAAGGTAGTTTATTCTTACCCTTCTCAAAATACGCAAATCATGAGTAACGTAAATAAACAAGCGTCGAATGCACTTTCCATTGATGCTAGTGCGCCACCTTTGACAGTCGTTACTGCGCCAACCTTAACCATTGTTAGTACGGGTCCTGCGGTGGACACAATAGTAACTGGTACTCTTCGGAATAATCCAGTGATAGAACAAGTGGTACCTGGAGTGACTCAGTCATCACCGAGTCAACCAAGTAACCAAAGTGTAATGAATTCAAATTCAAGGTTTATACCACAATATGGTTTGCCACCTAACTATGTTCCTCCTGTGTTGGCACAAATGGGACTTAGCAGTACTTTGACCAATACTATAGGCCAAACAGCAGCCTCACAAGGCCAACCACAAATAAGTTCGGCTTTAGTAAGTTTTAATGGCCAAGGAATAGGAGTTACAAGTTCAAGTAATCCAACTTCTTTTTGATAGGAAAGATTGAATTTGGGACTCGTATTCCCAAATATGTCGAGAGATATTCCTCAAAACGTAACTGGTCAACCATGCATTCTTTGGCCAATTTTCGACAACAAATGGATGAAAGTAACCATGACATGGTGCATATGTTCACTCAGTAAATAAGTGTCATAATTACGCCAATCATGGAAACTACAAATAATGCTTGTAATACATTGGCTCAACAAATGGCAAGGCTTAGGGTTAGCCAATGATAATGCTCAAAGAGCCCAACCTGGGGCAAATGCAAGAGTAGCTGTACCCTAAGCGAACGTGGGACAAGACCAGCAAAATCTTGGTCAACCTGGACAAAATGATCAACCATGCTTGGAATATGGTAATGTCCATGTGCTTCATCGAGATGATGAGGATCAAATGGCTAGGAATGATGCAGCCATGAGATTGCTTTGACGAAATCTTGGGGGGCACCAAGTGGTTGAGCAAAATGTTAATCAAGTAATGGAATAAGTGTTGAATAAGTTTGGGTTCAATGTTGGATATGCCAACCAACCCTACTTTGTTTCAGCCTTTCCTGAGTGGGTACAACAAGCAGAATTGCCCAGAGGAATTAAAATTCCTATACTTTCAAAGTTTCCTAGTGAAAGTGGGGAATCGACCATTGAACATATTTCACGGTATACTATAGAAATAGGGGAGTTAGCCACTATTAAAGGCCTTAAAATGAGATTCTTCCCAAGTTCCCTTACTAAAAATGCATTTTCTTGGTTTTCGACATTAAGACCGAATTCGATTCATTCTTGGACTCAATTAGAAAGGAGTTTCCATGATCAATTTTTTAGGGGAGATTTGAAAGTTGGACTTACAGATCTCTTCAATATCAAGAAAATGTGTAATGAAACCGTGGATGATTACCTATCTAGGTTTCGACAAATGAGAAGTAGATGTTTTACTCCTATACCTGAAGCAGAAATAGTGAAAATTACTACAGGGGGTTTAGACTATTACATAAGGAAAAAGTTAGTGAACCAACACTTAGTTGATCTTGCCCAACTAGGTGAAAAGGTTAGGCAAATAGAACAACTGAAAGCTGAAAATGTTCATAAACAAAAGAGATTCCTTAAAAGGGAGAAAGTAGCATTCGTCGGATTAGGTGAATCCGACAATGAAACTGAAGATAGTAATGACGAATTTGATATCAACATTGCTGAACTTTAGAATGGTCCTCCTTATATGTGGCCTACAAGAAATAAGGAAAAAAATGAATTATGTCAATAGAAAAATATATACATTTGACATAACAAGAACCGACAAAATCTTTGATTTATTGTTAAAAGATAAACAAATTAAACTATCGGAAGGCCATAGGTTATTGAAATTTGATGAGATAAAAGACCGAAAATATTGTAAGTTTTATAACAATTTCGGTCATGTTACTAACGAATGTATTCGTTTCAGAGATTTAATTCAAAAGGCACTAATGGATGGGCGTTTGAAGTTTGCTGACAAGCCTAAGGTGGATATGAAAGTTGATACAGATCCGTTTCAGGCCGGAATTTAATACGTCAGTCAACAGGTTCCTTTGAAAGTTGGAATGATCAACATAAGGAATTTGCAAGGATTCGACATTGATATGGAAGATGCAATGGATGTTTATCCCAAGCCAGGAGAATCTCTTAAAAAGTTCCTTGAAAGGAAGAAAGAAAAAGGTAAGGTAAGGTAGTGTCTGAGGTGCAATGCAATGTATGATGGATTTGTTGCAAAGAAAGCTGTTGAGGAGCAACAGGGTAATTCACAAGATAAAAAGAAGTTTTTCAACAAAAAAGTTGGAAAACCACCATAACCCTTCAATACTCCAAAGCCAATTTATACTCCAAAGCCTAAGTCAGTCTATATGCCCAGGCCTAATATGAATGACTGGTTGGTTGAGTCATCTGGTGAATCTATGGGGAGCAATTCATTTGCCAGGGGCTGTGTCGGACCAGCTAGGACCAGAGTACCACCTACCAATGTTATTATGGACAGATGGGTTAAAAATTCTGCAATGGCAAGTTACACGTATTTTTTACGAAACGTGGCTGCCAGGAAGAATAGATTTCAGAAAAATCAACCATTTTGGAATGAAGATTACAGACATGGTAGAATCAACCAAGATGAAGTTTTGATTGGCCAAGATGTAGCAGGGCTATCAAAGTCTTTACCAATATCAAAGAGTTGAAAAAGAAGGCTGCAGAGGTTGAGACAGGCACAGAAAAGAAAGAATTTGGCTGAAGGTTTAGTTATTAAAGAACAACCCACAGAAATGGGATGTTTAGAAGTCGAGGCTAAGCCAACACCAGATGAAAATAAAGATGACAAAAAATTGAAGAGTATTGTCAAAAAAGAATTCGCAGATACAAAGGAGGCAATCCCAATTAAGCCGACAACAAGTGAAGTTAGACGGCTAGACAGGAATGATAATTTTCGATAAGAAAAACTTGCAGAGATAAAGAAAGGGAAACATGTTCAAGGGCTTACTCCAAACAAAATTGGAAGAAAATGGCCGATTGGACTTGTAGCAGCACAAAAAGAAGTAAAGAAGAACAATCTAGCAACTAAGGAAAACAAGGAAATGGCTAGGTTGAAAGTTGAGAAAATGATAATGAGGATAGCTGAGAATAAAAGTGGTAGTGATGATGAAAATTGGTCGAAGGAAGAAATCTTGAAAGTCCTAAAAGATCATGACCAAGATGTCGAGTGGAGAAAGAAAATGCTCAACATGATCAAGGGGAAAAGAAATTTGGCGAAGTCTAATTGCCAAATCATAAATATGGACTTGATAGCTGATGAAATTATTAAGGCCTTCACAAATCCAGATGATCTTTTACGCTTTGGTGATAATGAACAATTCGACATGGATTTCAATCTGGACAAGGATCTGAATGACATCATAATGACTATGAATAGTAGTTTGCCATCGGAAGACTATTTCAAGCTTGGAGGGTACAAAAGTAATGAAGAGGAAGAGTTTTTGAAATCAATGTGTGTAAATTTGATTTCAGTTCTGCCTACTGAGTTTGAAGGATTTCATGAAGTTGAGTATATTGGAGAGAATGAAGAAGACCTGGATAACCTCAGTGATCATTGGCTTTTCTGTTAGGATAATATGTTAACCGTGTTCGACAATACAACATATTTTGAAAAGCCAACAGAAGAACAAAAGACTCATCTCTGCCCATTGCACATCAAGGCTTTATTAGAAGGTAAGCCGACAAATAGAGTCTTGATAGACGCGGGGGGGCAGCTATCAATCTGATCCCAAGGGCAATGTTGAAGAAGCTTAGGAAGAATGAGTCTGATTTGATGACAACTAACTTGTTTGTTACTGATTTCAGGGGCAAAACTTCCCCGTTAGACGAAGTAGTGATGCTGAACATGCAAGTCGGATCCATTGAAAGGTTGACATTATTTGTCATAATTCTGGTGAAATCTAGTTACAATCTTCTACTGGGAGAGATTGGATACATGTCATTGGAGCAACACCATTGACGGTCCATTAGAAGCTCCTTCTTTGGAATGCAAATGATCAGGTAGAAATAATAGATGCAGATGATAGCCCTTGCTATTTACAACAGCTTCATGTCGATTTTAAAATCTATGCTGCAAATGTCAAGCCAGTCACGGCAAAAGATGGAGTTATCGACAAAGATGCACTTGAAGCATGCTTTATGGATCAGTTTGGCATTCGACTAGTGAACAAGGCCGAAATGGATCGGCCAAGTATTAGCCATGAGTGTTAATCAGTTGGATCGACTGTCGGCTTATTTGGCCGACAGAGCAGTGTACACTACTAAAGGTGTATTGTCAGATTGCATAATAGATAATAGTCCTTTGAGATTTGAGAAAAGGTTTGATGAAAAGCAAAATGTAGAGGTCGAAGATCCTTTGGAGGAGATAAATTTGGGCACTGAAATAGATAAAAGGCCCATATTTGTGAGTTCATTTCTGCTGAAGGAGTTCAAGGAAAAACTTGTCAATTTAATCAAAGAATACAAAGATTGTTTTGCATGGGATTATGACGAGATGCCTGGGTTAAGTAGAGACCTTGTCAAAGATAGACTGCTGTTAAAAGAATGATGTAGACCTGCCAAGCAAGCTAACAGGAGATTTGTACCAGAGGTGGTGTTAAAGATACAGGAAGAGGTCGAAAGATTGCTCAAAGCCAAGTTCATTAGAATGACCAGGTATGTCAAATGGTTGTCTAATGTAGTTCCTATAATTAAGAAAAATGGCATGTTAAGAGTATGCATGGACTTTCAAAATTTAAATGCTGCTACTCCTAAAGATGAATAACCTATGCCCATTGCGGACATGTTAGTTGATGTCGCATCTGGACATGAATTATTAAGTTTTATGGATGGCCATGCAAGTTATAATCAAATCTTTATAGCCGAAGAAGATGTGTCGAAAACTACCTTCAGATGTCCAGGGGCCATTGGGACATATGAATGGGTAGTCATGCCTTTTGGTTTAAAAAATGTATGGGGCATCTATCAAAGAGCAATGAACATTATTTTCCATGATGTCATTGGAAAATTCATGGAGGTGTATGTTGATGATGTAATTGTCATGTCAGAAACGAAGGAAAGTCACTTGACAAACTTGAGGCAGGCATTCGACAGGATGAGAAAGCACAGCCTCAAGATGAATCCGAAAAAATGTGATTTTGGAGTGTCGGCTGCCAAATTCTTGGGTTTCTTAGTTCATAAGAAATGTATTGAAGTGGACAACAATAAAGCCAAGGTAGTTCTGGAAGCCGCACCACCGATGAACAAGAAGGAACTGCAATCTTTTTTGGGGAAGGTGAATTTTCTGAGGAGATTCATATCCAATTTGTCAGGAAGAACCAGAGTCTTTGCCCCATTAATCAAGTTGAAGTTTAACAAGATTTTGTTTGGGAGCCTTGCCACCAAAAAGCCTTCGACCAAATAAAACAATACTTGACAAACCCTCTGATCATGATGCCTCCAGTGCCTCGTAGACTGTTGAAATTGTACATATCAGCGTCGAATGAGACTATAGGGAGTATGCTGGCTCAAGAAGATGAAAATGATTTCGAGAGAGCTGTATATTATCTTCGGCGAGTTTTAAATGATGCTGAAAGGAGATATAGTGCAATAGAGAAACTTTGTTTAGCATTATATTTCTCATATACTAAACTCAACTATTATATGATGTCTTGTAATGTATTGGTTATGTCGAAGACTGATGTAATAAAGTATATGTTGTCAAAGCCAATATTAAATGGGCGTATTGGTAAATGGACCGTTGCTTTGCCAGAATTCTCTTTACAATATGTTCCAATGAAAATTATCAAAGGTCAAGCAATTGCTAATTTCTTAGATGACCATCCATGGTTGGATGTTAATAATATAAATTTCGTCGGGTTAAAACCTTGGCATTTATATTTTGATGGCTCAAGGCATCAAAATGGAGTTGGAGTGGGAATTCTAATTGTTTCTCCTCAAGGTACTCCAACTAAATTCATGTTTGAACTTAAATATACATGCTCCAACAACGAGGCTAAGTATGAGGCCTTAATTGTCGGGTTAGAAATACTAATAGAAATGAAAGCATGTAATGTACATATTTTTGGGGATTCATAGTTAGTCATTAAACAGCTCACCCAAGAATACAAATGTGTCAGTTATAATCTGACTAAATATTGTGTTGTGGCGAGTAGGTTAATGAAGAAATTCGATGAAATGATTATTAAACATATCCCTAGAAATGTGAATAAAGAGGCTAATGAATTAGCACAGATAGCCTCTGGGTATAAAATTTCGTCCAAGGTCCTGACAAATCTAATGGAGATTAGAGAACTTCTATATCCATTAGAAGAAAGAGATGTACTACAAAATGATATTTCAACAATTAATGACTAGAGATAGCCAATATTAAGTTATTTGGAATATCTAAGTCAAAACATGGATAGAAAGTTTAAATACAGAGCGTCAAAATTTGTGGTACTAGGAGGGGCTTTGTATAGAAAATTTGTCGATGGAAATTTAGAAGTCTGCCTTAGTGAAGCAGAGGCTTATATTGCCTTGGTAGAGGTCCATGAAGGAATTTGTGAAGTTCATCAATGGGTCCTTCGATAACAAAGGTATTATTGGCCTACACTAGTCAGGGATTGTATAATGTTTACCAAGTCTTGTGAAGAATGTCAAAACTTGGCCATATACAAAATGTTCTTGCTAGTGAATTATATTCTATAGTCAAACCTTGGCCTTTCAGAGGATGGGCTTTGGATTTAATAGGCCAAATTCATCCTCCATCGTCAAAAGGACATAAGTACATTCTAGTAGGAGTTAATTACTTTACTAAGTGGGTCGAGGCTGTAGCCTTAAAAGAAGTAACCCAACAGGATGTAATTGATTTTATAGAAAATAATATAGTTTGTTGGTTTGGAATACCCCAAACTTTGACAACTGACCAAGGGACGGTGTTCATTGGAAGAAGAGTTGTCGAATATGCCAATTCGAAGAAGATTAAAATGCTTACGTTGACCCCATATTATGCTCAGGTAAATAGCTAAGTAGAGGCCATGAACAAAATAATCATAAGTTTGATTAAGAAGTGTAATACCCTTAAGTACATGTTAGACTGGTAAATGGTTACCGAAGGTAGCATTTGACTTGTTTAGCATGTCAGTAAAGTTTTGTGACAATCTGAGTTCATTTAGGCACTTAGTTGTAACATAGAAGTTGTAAAGTGGCTTAAAATGACTCAGATAATAGCATAAGTTGCTAAGTTAAGAGAAATAAAGATAGAGAGTTTATTTCTAGGTCACAAATAAGCTAAGTAAGATGTGGTAAAAGTTTCAAGAGAATCGGAGCCAGTTTGGTATTTTTAGGCATACAGGTTGTGCTTTTAATGCCGGATTGATCCCTAGCAGATATAGAAAATGATGAGAATTGTGAAACAACAATTTAGATGAATCTTATGATTTATTCTAAAGTTGTTAGAAGCAGGGAAACTCGAATTAGTATAATTCGAGTGTCCATAGCAGATATAAGTTTCAGTGTAGAAACTTAAGTTAATCTTTTTCCGTAATTACCTCCACGTCCCACCCCCTTATATCTCCCTTCTCCCTCGGCAGAACCGAAAACCAGAAAAGAGAAGAAAGAAAAGGGGAGAAGAAGAAGGAGAAAGGGGAAGAAGGGAAGAAGGAGAGGAAGAGGAAGATCAAGCTTCAAGGCTTTGAGTCTTCAAGAGGTAAGGGGATTTCTGTTCATTACTCCCTCTTTGATTTCTTTGAATATAGATTGGGGTTTTGAATGGAAATAGGGGTTTGGATAGCCAAATCCATGTTCTTAACTTGGTTCTTGATTCCAAGGACTAGGTTAGGATAGTTTAAGTCTAGAGAATGCTAGATGGCCATTTATGGCTCAGGAATAACCATAGAATCCATAGAAAATGGATTTGTAGCAATAGTTAGAGTTATATGATTCTGGACTTAGATTTATGCTCTACGAGAATTTATAGGTTGTAAAAGGGTTACAACAAGTTTAAGGGCATAGATTAATGCTAGAAATCACTTAGAATCCATGAGAAAAGGATTGAGAATTGGTTCTTTAACCAATTATGCGAAATCCGCATTAACGCAGTAAGCTGTTTGTTCTGTATCGCGCGCATGGCATGGGATGTCACGCCGCAGCGTGAAGGGTATTTTGCTAAGAATGCTTCAGCATAGAAGGTGCATGCCGCGGCGCGAGACCACGAAACAGAGCACTCGAGAATAGGGTGCCGCGGCGTGAGACCCTGAAACTCCAAAATGTTATTTTTGGACGTTTTGAAGTTCTAAAGTAAAGGGGATCATTTATATATGTTTCCTAAAGTGTGTTAAGGCACAATTGGGGGCATTTTCAAGTGGAAAATACTTACCCATCAAGAATGAGAAAGCACAGGCATTTAAGCATCCTAAAGGAAAGGTTTGCTTTAAGTAATGACATTGCATCTTAGGCAACTTAGTATTGCATTAGATATCACTTAAGATGTGATGAGATGGTGCAATGAAGATAAGTGTATTAGTATGCACTCTAGTAGAGAATGAGAAAGGTATGAACCTTAGGAGATCCAAGAATAGTGGATTACCTTAGGAAGGTACCTAGAACCTTAGGCAACAAAGAGTTGCAAGTAAGAACCACTCTTGCATTAGGGTTACTTGAGTGGAGACAAGATTGTGTATTGATTCCAAAGAGGGAACGTTTAGGTACTAAGTCTCAAGTTAAGTGAGACTTGGTGCATTGCTAAATACACAATAAGATGAAATGTGACTAAGAAGATGTCATAATCATAAGGTAGAGCAGAAATGTGCAATAATTCATGTATTAGTAAAGATGAGTTAGAAATGCAAGATAAAGAGAATTTACTTCCTTAGATACTAACCAAAGTGTGGAAGTTAAGTTCTTAAGCATTCCATGAGTTTGGAATAGTTAAAGAGGTATTTGGAACCTTAAGCACACAAGTGTAGTATAAGCTACTACCAGATGTGTGATAGAAGGGAAAGCTAGATACAGCTAGAATATGTATGTTAGCACACACGTGTAGTATAAGCTATTACCAGAAGTGTGATAGAAAGGAATGTTAGATGCAATGAATTACTCACTTTAGTTAAAGTTGAGTTAATTATGCAAAGTTTTAGAGAGATGCTCATTATGTCCTTAAGTGAGGATAGTTGAGGCATTAGTTAAGATAGACTCTTTCACTAGGATGAGTTGAGTCTATAGGAAAGTAAGATGATGTTTATGTAAGAGTTAAACATAACACTAAGCTTTTCACACACTAGTCAGTTAAGCTAGTATGTATGTGAAGAGAAAGAACCTTAGTGCAACTAAGACTAGTGGTTGCCATAGGTAAGTACCTTACACCTCAGCAACATAGTATTGTGTTAGAGATCACTTAACAGATAGGAGTGATGAGGTGGAATTTAGGTACAAGTATGAGAAATGAAGCTGGTGATGTTTACCTGAGAATGTAACGTTATATGACGTGAGGTCATTTAGCCGAAGGTAAGGAATCGAGAAGTTCCTTAGGGGACAAGTATTCCTAACCAAGTACTAAGGTTACATATAGTATGAGGTTACAGATTCTCCTCATTGCAAAGGGTAAACATAAGAAGCCAAAGTTATTAGTAGAATATGCTTAGATCAAAGAGGAACTAAGTATATAAGTATGAATAAAAGTCTAGGAATTAGTTAAGTAGTATCGATCTGGTGGATATCCTTTGATGTTTATTCATGGAGGCAAAAAGAAGATAGATGGGTGTCCGAAGGACTTTTGAGAAGGACATAACCCTGATGTCTCGATAGTGCCGAGGCCAAGGAGATAAGTGGGAAATCCAAAGACGCTCTTTGAGCAAGGATGAAGCCCGAATTGCTCAGTGGGCCAGGATATGTGTAATGCGAGGATGAGTTTTCCCTCTAATTACCATTAGATGATATACTGACTAGTTCCTAGCAAACTTCTTTGTTCTTAGAATATACTTTTGCATTTGCATTTCATTCACATGCTTTTAGGATTCCTTAGGTATATTCATATTACATATCATTATCATTGCATTCACGGACAGTTGTATGGGCATTGTCCGTCACTGTTGGTATGTACAGCTGTATGGGCGTTGTATGTATTAACAGTGTGTAGGCTATCGGTTGATATCACACTATAAGAAAGTGTGCAGTTATGAGAAAAGAGGAGGAAACGCCTAAGTTAAGAGATAAGAGGAGGAAACTCTTGAGTTATAATAAAAGAGGATAAAGCTCCTAAGATAGAAATGGTTATGAGAAAAGGGGACAAAGCTCCTAAGTTAGAATTATAGCATTTGTTATATATTTGTTATATACAATGTTATAGAGAACTGGTATTGGAATTGCTTTTACTGAGAATGTTAATTCTCACCCCAATTGCTTATTCCATGTAAATCCGGATCTGAGGCTCGACGATGCAGTACCGATGCGAGGCTCGTGCAGTCTGAAGTCGAGACTCAAGTGCAGACAAAGGCTCAGGTACAGAGGTACAAACCCTGCTAAGGATGAGAAGATAAAGCATGAAGACTAGAGTAGTTTTTATTGCTTTAAGTAGACAGAACTTATGTAATAAGTTTATATTTGTTCTGTAAGTTTTATGTTATATGTATTATAATAAGCCCTGAGGTGGCTAAGTTTGTATAAGTTTATGTATGAGTTTAAGTTTTTCCGCAATCTCTCAAGGCTTTCTATAATTACTCAATTGTGATTATAGATATATGTTAGTATGTAGTATAGAAGTGACGTCTCTAGTACTGGTTATCTTTATATATCTCTGTCTATCTAGGATATATCTAGATATCTGTATTAGGATGTTACAAGAAGCATATTGGTCGACAGCCTAGAAATTGGCACAATACCCTTAATCAAATTCTATGGGCATATAGAAATTCACCAAGAGAATCGACGGACACTTCACCATACAAGTTGGTTTATGGTCATGATGCAGTGTTACTCGTCGAAATTAATCTTCAATCAGTTCGTATTCAAAAACAAGATGAGTTGCCAGTTGAACACTATTAGGACTTGATGTTTGATGAATTAAACGAATTGAGTGATGAGAGATTAATTGCTTTAGAAAACTTGATTCGACAAAAAGAAAGAATTGCCAAGTTTTATGATAGTCGAATTAAGTATAAATCTTTTAAGGTTGACGATTTAGTTTGAAAGGTGATTTTGGCCATGGATAGAAGTTATCGAGAATATAGGAAGTGGTCTCCAAAATGGTAAGGACCATTTAAAGTTACTCAAGTCTTTTCTGGGAATGCTTATGCACTTGTTGAAGTTAATTCAGGTTTGAGAGTTAAGTCCATTAATGGCAAATATTTGAAGCTATATAGGCCGACAATATGCGAAGTAAAGATTGACAAAGTATGATTGGAAATTAATTTCATTTGTCAATTTGACAACTTGATTAAGTTGTGAGGACATTACAAAAAATATAAGAAAAAAATAACAATTAACCAAAACGGGGAGGAGCAGATACAATTAAGTTCTTTGCAAAACTTCCCAAGAATCTTCCATGATTTGTTTGTCAGTGCAAGCTCTCTGATACTCTGATTGAAGGGAGTTTATCTTTGCTAGCACTGCTTTGGTTTCGACAGCCCATTGTTTGGAGTTATTGACAATGCTTTGTTGCTCAGTAGTCCTCTATTGCAATGCAATGCTGAGCTTTTGCTTTTGATGACAAGTCTCTTCAATATCATCCTTTGCGTCAGTCTACTACTTCAAGATTCTGGACTTTTCTTGAACTTCTTTGTCATAAGCAAGAATGACTCGACGGATAATAGGCATTTTTTAAGACAAATTGTGAAGAAAATCTTTGACAGTCATAGGAAGAGCTTGACTGGCTATTGACAGCTGTTGAGAAAAAAGTTCCAACTCGGTCACAATGACCATCATCCTTTCCTGAAGTGTTAGTCAAAACTTAAATGTTCAAAAGAATAAGTGAAGGTATTCTTCAGCTTAGCCAATAGTTTAATGACATAAGAGTCACTAGAATCTTGTCCTTGTTGTGTGGAAGAGCGAGCTGACAGTGGAGGACTCATATGACTACTTGACAGCAAGGTGATTAGTTCATCTAAATCCACTTCCATGTCTTCAATATTTTCTAGTTCTGCAACAATTGAATTCGTCGAAGGAGGCAGAGGTGGATTGGTAAGTGTAATTTCAGTCATAAGGGTGTCCATGTCAAATTCATCTATGAAGATTTGGACGAGGTTATCTTTATTTACCTGAGAAGAACTCCCAGCGCTCGAAGGGATTTGAGTTTTTCTTAAATTTGTGGTAGTTTGAACCTCTGTCGGAAGAGGCAGAGAGATGGCAGGCATTGCAGGAGTCGAAGATTGGAACTAGAAGATGAGATTAAAATTTATCTTTCTTCTAGCAATGTCAAAAGAAAAATTTTGGGGGCATTTGTTGGGAGTAAAATTACAAGTTCTAATTTGACGAAGATAATTTCGGCCGTCGGATAATAACATTGAAATATTCGATGAAGATAATTTTGATGGTCGAATAATACCATTGAGACATTCGACGAAGAGATTTTCGACAGCTCGATGATGATGACATTGAAGAAATTTTCTAATGTGTTATAGTCAGATGCTGGTTTTTGTCGAAAGATCTCAGTTGCTTTTAGTTATTAGTCTTGAATTCGATAGCCAGATGATGATCCAAGTGGTGGCCAACTCTCAAATGGTCAAGGGTTGGTTTCGTCGAAAATAAAGTTACCAATTCTGAATTCGACAGGAGTTGGTTATTGTCGAAAGATTTCATAACTGCTCTTAGTTTAGCAAAATATTAGTGTAAAAAAAGTGGCATAACTGCCATGTACATGATCAGTTTTTAGGAGTCAGTTGTTTTTCATAATTTGCCTATAAATACTAGTATTTACGATATACAAATAGTTAGTTACTGGATATACAATCCTAACATCTCACTCAAGTAGATTAACGGATTTGACTCCAAGTATGTCTTCCATTTTCATTTCAAGTCATGTACTTTAATGCAATGTTCTTTTAAAATTCCTTTATTTTATGCTTTCCTTTACATTTCTGCATTTTACATTTCCTGCACCTTTAAGCTTCTGCATTTTTAAAATTCCACACTTTAAGTTTCTACACTTTACATTTCCTGTACTTTTAATCTCCAACACTTTATATTTCATGTACTTTTAACTTCCTGCATTTTACATTTCATGCACTTTTACTTTCCGCACTTTAATTTCCTGCGACGTTTTAAAGTTTTTTTTTCTGAACTTCATTTCTTTCTTTTTACTTCTTGCATCGAGTTTTACAAATTTCATCTAAAAAACTTTTCCAAATGAGATTACCATATAACTCTAAACTCACATTCGACTGAAAATATATATTTATTTGTTAGAATTTGTCTTAACCAAATTTACCCATAAACAATAGCTTAACATATATTTATAATGAATCCAGCCTTCCATCACACCAGGTTGAAGAGAAAAGGCTCAACAATGATATGTTTTATATCTACATGTCCTAGCATAAATTTTATTATTTTACAACTTTATTTTTTTTACTATTTTTTGTTAAATGAATAAAATCATATATATCAAATATTATCATAATATTTTAATTAAAAATATAATAATTAAAATTTAAATAATAACGATATAATTTCTAATAAAATCAAATTCTCTCTTTTCTTTTAAATGTAATTCAAAATTCTTTTTTCTTCATTAAAATCAGGCTCATCATTTTCTTTATTCATCAAATGAACTAATTTGAATCATTACATTAAAATAAAATTAAAAGTCAAATTTTGATGTAAGAATTTAAATGATCAAAAGATCAAAAAGTTTAAATTATCTTTAACAGAAACATTAGAAGAATTTTATCCAAAACAAAAGGTGAAGAATGTTAACATCCTCCTTCTAAAACAAAAGTGGGAGGAAGATAACAATCTCCATATTTTAATTAGCTTTCGCATAACCAAAACTAAGGCCTACCCCCATCAGATTTGAACCTAAGTAGTCAAGGTATGAAGAAGCACCTCTCCTTAATCACTATACCAACTTTTGAATTAGTTGACGTTGAATATAAGCCAAAGTACGATGTTGTGTCATGGTGGGATATTGATGATAGAAAAATCGAATACATATCAAAATTGAATATTTGCGGAAATGGGAAGACAAAAAAAAAGTTCGAAAACGTTTCAAATAAATGAAGAGCATAAATATCTAGTCTAAAATTTAGTTTCTAACTTTTGCTACTAAATCTAGTGGGAGATTGTTGGGGATAAAAATACAAGTTTTGATTTTATAAAGATATTCTCGACAGACAGTTGACATTCGACGAAGATAGACAATTCGACGAAGATGGTTTTTCTGTGGTCAGATGATAACATTGAGATATTCGACGAAGAGATTTTCGACAGCTCGATGATGATGACATTGAAGAAATTGTCTAATGTGTTATAGTCAGATGTTGGTTTTTGTCGAAAGATCTCAGTTGCTTTCAGTTATTAGTTTTGAATTCAACAGCTAGATGGGGACCCAAGTGGTGGCCAACTCTCAAAAGGCCAAGGGTTGGTTTCGTCGAAAATAAAAGATACCAGTTCTGGATTTGACAGGAGTTGGTTATTGTCGAAAATTAAGATATTAGTAGGAATGTGGCATAACTGCCATGAACGTGATCAGTTTCTTAGGAGTCAGTTATTTTGTTTTTGCCTATAAATACTAGTATTCACGATGTAAAAAGGGTGGTTTTACTGGATATACAATCCTAACATCTCACTTAAGCAGATTAACGGATTTGATTCCAAGTACGACTTCCATTTTCATTTCCAGCCATTTACATTAATGCAATGTCTTTTTAAATTCTTTATTTTCAAGCCTTGTTCTTTAAATTTCTTTACTCTTTCTGTACTTTAAATTCATGCGTTTTACATTTTCTGCACTTTAAACTTACTGCATTTTTACAATTTCCACATTTAAACTTTTTGCACCTTTATTTTCTGCATTTTAATCTTCAGTACTTTATATTTCTTACAATTTACTTTCTCTGCACTTTTAAATTTCTTTGCACTTTATATTTTGCACGTTGCTCATCAATTTCTTAAGTTTCTTTTCTAACGAGATTACCACATAACTCGTGAACCCACATTCGTTTGATAAAATATATTTGTTTACTTGGAATTTGTCTCATACCAAATTCACCCGTAAACAAATTGGCAAGCCCGGTGCGACCAGTTCAGAGTAACTCGGTAGTGTCACAAACCTCTTAATAAAAAGATGGTTTTATGTGTTTAAGAAGTGGAAAGTTGGTATTTTCTTGCCTTTCTCAAGATACGCAAACTATGAGTAACGTAAATAATCAGGCGTCGAATGCACTTTCAGTTGAAGTTAGTGTGCCATCTTCGACAGTCGTTACTGCATCACCTTTAACAATGGGTCCTGTGGTTGATGTAATAGCAACTGGTACTCTTAGGAGTAACCCAGTGTTAGAACAAGTGGTGCTTGGAGTGACTCAGTCATCACCAAATCAACCAAGTAATCAAAGTGTAATGAACTCAAGTTCAAGGTTGGCACCACAATATGGTTTGCCACCAAATTATGTTCCTCCTATGATGGTACAAATGGGACTTGGTTCTACTTTGGCTAATACAATAGGCCAAACAGTAGCCTCACAAGGCCAACCACAAATAAGTTCGGCTTTAGCAAGTTTTAATGGCCAAGGAACTGGACTTGCAAGTTCAAGTAATCCAACTCCTTTTCGACAGGAGAGATTGAATTTGGGACCCGTATTTCCAAATATGTCGAGAGATATTCCTCAGAATATAACTGGACCAACTATGAATTCTTTGGCCAGTTTTCGACAACAAATGGATGAAAGCAACCATGACATGGTGCATATGTTCACTCAGCAAATGGGTGTTGTAATTACGTCAATCATGAAAAATACAAATAATGTCTGCAATGCATTGGCTCAGCAAATGGCAAGGCTAAACCAAGCCTTGGGAGTAGGTGATTTGACCAATGATAATATTCAAGGAGCCCAGCCTGGGGTAAATAGAGAAATGGTCGCACCTCAGGCAAATGTGAGGCAAAATCAACAAAACTTAGATCAACTAGGCCAAAATGATCAGCCTCGTTTGGAATATGGAAATGTCCATGTGCTCCGTCGAGGAAACGAAGATCAAGTGGCCAGAAATGATATAGCCATGAGATTGCTTCGACCAAATCTTGGGGGGCACCAAATGGTTGAACAAAATGTAAACCAAGTAGTGGAACAAGTGCTGAATAGATTTGGTTTTAACGTTGGCTATGCCAACCAGCCATATTTTGTGTCAGCATTTCCTGAGTGGGTCCAATAGGCAGAGTTGCCTAGATGAGTTAAGATTCCAAAACTTTCCAAGTTTGTAGGAGAAAGTGGGGAATCAACCATCGAACATATTGCACGGTTTACAATAGAGATGGGGGAGTTGGCCACTGTTGAAGGCCTTAAAATGAGATTCTTCCCAAGTTCCCTCACAAAAAATACTTTTTCCTGATTTTCGACATTGAGACCAAATTCAGTCCACTCCTGGGCTCAATTGGAAAGAAGCTTTCATGATCAATTTTTTAGAGATTTGAAAGTGGGACTTACAGATCTTTTCAACATCAAAAGGATGTATAATGAAACTGTGGATGACTATCTGGCTAGGTTTCGACAAATGAGGAGTAGATGTTTTACTCCTATACCAGAGGTCGAAATAGTAAAGGTAGCTGCAGATGGTTTAGATTATTATATAAGGAAGAAGTTAGTGAATCAACATTTAGTTGATCTTGCCCAATTAGGTGAAAAAGTTAGGCAAATAGAACAACTAAAAGTTGAAAAGATTCAAAAACAAAAAAGATTTCTTAAAAGAGAAAAGGTGGCATTTGTTGGATTAAATGAATCCGACAATGAGTTTGAAGGCAGCGATGATGAGTTCGAAGTTAACATTGCTGAACTTCAGAACGGTCCTCCTTATGTTTGTCAGGCATTACAGCCTACTAGAAATAAGGAGAAAATGGGTTACGTTAATAGGAAAACATATACATTCGACGTAACCAAAGCCGACAAGATTTTTGATTTGTTACTAAGAGATAAACAGATTAAACTGTTGGAAGGTCATAGGTTGTTAAAGTTGGATGAAATTAAAGACCAAAAATATTGTAAGTTTCATAATAGTTTCGGTCATGTTACTAATGAATGTGTTCGTTTCAGAGACATAATTCAAAAAGCAATAATGGATGGGCGTCTGAAGTTTGCCGACAAGCTTAAAGCGGATATGAAAGTGGACACAAATCCGTTTTAGGCTGAAGTATCTTGTGTTAATCATCAAGTTCCTTTAAATGTTGGGATGCTCAACATAAGGAGGTTGCAAGAATTCAACGTGGATACAAAGGATGCAACCGACGTATATCCTAAGCCAGGTGAGTCTCTTGAGACATTTCTTGAAAGAAAGAAAGATGAGGGCAAGGTAAGGTTGTGCCCAAGGTGTAGTGCAGTATATGATGAGCTTGCTGCGAAGAAAACTGCTGAAGAACAACCAAGTATCCAGCAGGGTAAGAAAAAAGTTCTCGACAGAAAAACCTGGAGACCACAGAAGACTTTTCATGCTCCAAGGTCAAAGCCAGTCTACATGCCTAGGCCTAACATGAATGGTTGGTTAGTCGAACCACAGGGGTTTGTGGGAAACAAAGCTCATGTCGGACCATTTAAGACTAGGGTCATCTGCTAATGTTGCCGTGAATAAGTGGGTGAAGAATTTCGTAATGGATAGACATACGTATTTTCGACGGAATGTGTATGCTAGGAGGAGTAATTTTCAAAGGGGTTAACCTTTTTGGAATGAAGACTACAAGAATGGAAGGATTAATTTAGGAAAAACTTCGATTGGCCAAGATGAAGCAGGGCCATCAAAGGTTCGTCCAATGTCAATGAGTAAGAAAAGGAGATTACAGAGATTAAGACAAGCGCAAAAGAGAAGAGATATAGCTGAAGGATTAGTGATCAAGGAGCAGCCTGTAGAAACAGGTTGTTTGGTGGTTGAAAAGAAACCAATGCTTGATCAGGATAAAGATGGTAGAAAGATAAAAAGTGTTGTTACCATGGGATCATTTCTAGGGGAGCCGACAACAAATGCAGTTAGACAGCTTGATACTGATGATAAATCCCGACAAGAAAGGTTGGAAGAAATAAGAAAGGGTAAGCAAGTTCGAAGGCCAATTCCAAATAAAACAAAGAGGAAATGGCCAATTGGATTGATAGCGGCAGAAAAAGAGACAAGAAAGAACAGTTTACCAGTCAAAAAGGACAAGGAGTTGATCAGCTCAAATGCTGCAAACCCGACAATAGGAAAAGAGCATATTAAGGACTCTAGAATTGGAAATAGTAATATTGAAGATTGGTCAAAAGAAGAAATCAGGAGAATTTTAGAAGACCCAGATCAAGATATTGAGTGGAAAAAGAAAGTGCTCGACATAAGAAAAGAAAGAGAAAAGATTGGCAAAGCCTAACTGCCAAAATATGAACTCAATGACTGATGAAGTTATTGAGGCCTTAAATGATCCAGAGGATCCTTTAGGTCTTGGTGATAAGGAACAATTCGACATGGACATCAACTTGGAAGATAATCTGGACGATATCTTGACGACTATGGATAGTAATTTGCCGTCGGAAGATTACTTTAGGATTGGAAGGCATATAAGTGATGAAGAGCTGTCTGACGAGGAGGAATTCTTGAAGTCAATGAGTGTTAATTTAGTTTCGGTGTTACTTGCAGATTTTGAAGGGTATCACGAAATTGAGTACACTAGGGAGAATGAAGAAGATTTTGATAACCTAGATGATCATTGGCTTCTTTTCCAGGACAATATGATCACAGTCTTTGACAATACAGCTCAGCTTGAAAAACCAACAGAAGATCAAAAGGCTCATTTACAACCGTTACACATCAAGGCTCTGTTGGAAGGAAAACCCACCAATAGAGTTTTGATCGACGGGGGGGCAGCAATCAATTTAATCCCAAGGGCCATGATCAAAAAACTTGGGAAAGATGAGTCAGATTTGATGTCGACAAACATGATAGTCACAGATTTTAGTGGTAAAACCTCCCCGTCAGACGGAGTGGTGATGTTGATAGTACAAGTCGGATCCGTTGCAAGACCGACATTATTTGTGGTAATTCCGACGAAGTCAAGTTACAATCTTTTGTTAGAGAGAGATTGGATTCATGCCGTCGAAGTAATACCCTCAACGGTTCATTAGAAGCTCATTCTTTAGAATGAAGATGACCAAGTTGAAATAATAGAAGCGGATGACAGTCCTTGCTATCTCCAGCAGCTTCATGTCGATTTCAGAATATATGCTCCAAGTGTTAAACCAGTAATATCAAGTGATGGAGTGATTAACAAAGACGCACTCGAAGTTTGCTTGAGGGATCAGTTTGGTGTACGACTGGTGAAGAAGGCCGAAAAAGATCAGCCAAGCACTAGTTATGAGTGTTAAGGATTATTCAGAAAAATTGTCAACTTATTTAGCCGACAAAGCAGTATTCATTGCTGAAAGCATGCTGTCGGATTGCATAATTGATGACAGTCCTTTAGGATTTGAAAAAAGGCTTGATGAAAAGCAAAGTGTGGAAGTGGAAGATCCTTTGGAAGAAATAAACTTGGGCACTGAAGCGGATAGAAGGCCCATTTTCGTTAGTTCATTTCTGCTAAAGGATTTCAAAGAAAAGTTTGTCGAATTAACTATGGAATATAAAGATTGTTTTGCTTGGGATTATGATGAAATGCCTGGATTGAGTAGAGATCTTGTCGAGCATAGATTGCCTCTGAAAGAAGGATGCAGACCTGTTAGACAAGCCAATAGGAGATTTGCACCTGAAGTGATATTAAAGATAAAAGAAGAGGTTGAAAGATTGCTCAAAGCCAAATTCATCAGAACAACCAGGTATGTCGAATGGCTTTCTAATATTGTTCCTGTAGTTAAGAAAAATGGTAAGTTGAGAATATGTGTAGATTTTAGAAATTTGAACACTGCCACACCTAAAGATGAGTATCCTATGCCAATTGTGGACATATTAGTCGATGCCGCATCTAGACATGAATTATTAAGTTTTATGGATGGTCATGCAGGTTATAATCAAATTTTTATAGCCGAAGAGGACGTGTCGAAAACTGTCTTCAGATGTCCAGGAGCCATTGGGACATTTGAATGGGTAGTCATGCATTTCGGTTTAAAGAATGCATGGGCCACTTATCAGAGGGCAATGAATACAATTTTCCATAATGTCATTGGAAAATTTATGGAAATCTACATCGACGATGTCATTGTCAAGTCGGAAACGAAGGAAAGCTATTTGACAAACTTAAGGCAGACATTCGACAAAATGAGGAAGCACAGCCTTAAGATGAATCCAGAAAAATGCGGTTTTGGAGTGTCGGCCGCCAAATTTTTGGGTTTCTTAGTCCATAAAAAAGGTATAGAAGTGGACAAGAATAAAGCCAAGGCAGTTTTGGAGGCCACACCACCGACAAACAAGAAAGAATTGTAATCTTTTTTAGGAAAAGTTAACTTCCTAAGAAGATTTATATCCAACTTGTCGGGAAGAACCAGAGTTTTTGCTCCATTGATCAAGTTGAAGGCTGAACAGGATTTTGTGTGGGAACCCTGCCACCAAGAAGCCTTCGACCAGATAAAGCAGTATTTGACAAAACCACCGGTCATGATGCCTCCAGTGCCCCGTCGACCGTTGAAATTGTATATATCAGCATCAGAAGAAACCATAGGAAGTATGCTGGCTCAAGATGTAAATGGCGTCGAAAGAGCCGTGTATTATCTTAGTCGAGTTTTAAATGATGTTGAGAGAAGATATAGTGCAATAGAGAAACTTTGTTTAGCATTGTATTTCTCATGTACTAAGCTTAAATATTACATGATGCCTTGTAATGTACTGGTTATGTCAAAAACTGATATAATAAAATATATGTTATCGAAACCAGTGTTAAATGGTCGTATTGGAAAATGGACAATTACTTTGTCAGAATTTTCTTTACAATATGTACCAATGAGAGCAGTAAAAGGCTAAGCAATTGCTGACTTCTTGGCCGACCATCCTTGTTTGGATGTAGATAATGTAAATGCTGTCGGTTTAAAACCTTGGTGTTTATATTTTGATGGTTCAAGGCATCAAAATGGAACTGGAGTAGGGATTTTAATTGTTTCCCCTCAAGGTACTCCAACTAAGTTCATGTTTGAACTTAAATATACCTGTTCTAACAATGAGGCTGAATATGAAGCCTTAATTGTCGGATTGGAGATACTAGTGGAAATGAAAGTACGTAATATGCATATATTTGGTGATTCACAGTTGGCCGTTAAGCAACTTGCCCAAGAATATAAATGTGTTAGTGAAAATCTAATGAAATATTATATTGTGGCAAGTAAGTTAATGAAACAATTCAACGAGGTAACTGTCGAACACATTTCCAGAGGTTTAAATGAAGAGGCTAATGAATTAGCACAAGTAGCCTCTGGTTACAGACTTTCATCAAAGGTTCTTACAAATCTAATGGAAATAAGAGAAATTTTATATCTATTAGAGGAAAGAGATATACTACAAAATGACATTTCGACGATTACTGACTGGAGACAACCAATACTGAGTTATTTGGAAAATCCAAGTCAAGATGTGCATAGAAAGCTCAAGTATAGAGCATCGAAGTTTGTGGTATTAGGGGGAGCCTTGTATAGAAAGTCTGTCGATGGAAATTTAGAAGTTTGCCTGAGTGAAGCAGAGGCTTATATTGCCTTGGCAGAAGTCCACGAAGGAATTTGTGGAGCTCATCAGGCAGGTGAAAAGATGAAATGGGTCCTTCGACGTCAAAGGTATTATTGGCCAACACTAGTTAGGGATTGTATAATGTTTGCTAAGTCTTGTGAAGAGTGTCAAAGACATGGCCATATACAAAATGTTCCTGCTAGTGAGTTACATGTTATAGTTAAACCTTGGCCTTTCAGAGGGTGGGCCTTAGATTTAATTGGCCAAATTCATCCCGTCTCGTCGAAGGGACACAAATATATTTTAGTAGGAGTTGATTATTTCACCAAATGGGTTGAAGCTGTAGCCTTGAAGAATGTAATTCAGCAGGATGTGATTGACTTTATTGAAGATAATATAGTTTGTCGGTTTGGAATACCACAAACTTTAACAACCGACCAAGGATCAGTATTCATTGGAAAGAAAGTTGTCGAATATGCCAATTCAAGGAAAATTAAAATGCTCACGTCGACGCCATATTATGCTCAGGCGAATGGCCAAGTAGAGGCCATGAACAAAATAATCATAAATTTGATTAAAAAGCATATTGGTCGACAACCTAGAAATTAGCATAATACCCTTAATCAAATTCTATGGGCATATAGAAATTCACCAAGAGAATCGATGGGCACTTCACCATATAAGTTAGTTTATGGTCATAATGCAGTGTTACCAGTTGAGATTAATCTTCATTTCATTCGAATTCAAAAACAAGACAAGTTACCAATTGAGCATTATTGGGACTTGATGTTTGATGAATTGAATGAATTAAGTGATGAAAGATTAGTAACTCTAGAAAACTTGATTCGACAGAAAGAAAGGATTGCAAAGTTTTACGACAGTCGAGTTAAGTATAAATCCTTTAAGATGGATGATTTGGTTTGGAAAGTCATTCTGCCCATGGATAAGAGGTGTCGAAAATATGGAAAATGGTCTCCAAAATGGGAAGGACCATTTAAAATTACTCAAGTATTTTCTGAGAATGCTTATGCACTTGTCGAAGTTAATTCTGGTTTGAGGATTAAATCAATTAATGACAAATATTTAAAGCCATATAAACCGATAATGTATGAAGTAAAGATAGAAATTGAGTAAAAATGAAATTTCATTCATATATTCGACAAATACAAATTACATACTGATGTTACATCTGGTTTAGATTGTCAAGGAAGATAACAGAGAAATAAACCTATTCTAAATAAACCAGAAGCTTCTCCCCAGCTGAATGTGTTTTGAATTGAGCTCGTAGGACTTGAGGAAGAGGAAGGAGCAGACGACCCTTAACTTGTCCTGGACGAGATTTTTGTTAGTCGTCTACTCCTTGATGAGTCATTTACATCATAACAAACGTGTTTCAAAGACACTGGGTTGTTACGATGCTTACTGAAGTTCATCAGAAATATTACGATTCTTACTGAAGTTCAATTGATCATCACCATTAATACAGAGCCCTTTTTCCATTTTTCCCATTGAGAAAAGAAGAAATTATCTGAAGACATGGTGAAATGATGGAAAAGAAAAAATCAGAATACGGATTTGAACTTCGGTGTTTCAGAAGAACACTATTTATAGAAGATTTCCTGCAGAAGGAATCATTACGTGATGCCTTGTAACTTTCATTATAATTAATTAAGTTAATTATGATGCACAGTTACGAGATGCATTGAAAAGAAACAGAATAAAGAATGTTTAAAGAGCAATGAATAAAAACGTGTTGGAAACTGATCAAAAGGGATGTTTATTAAGTATTGGCCTAGAAGGCCATACAAATCCTGTCGGATTATCAAACCGACGGTATAAAAGAACCAATACAATTAAATCCTCTGCAAAACTTCCCAAGAGTCCTCCAAAGCTCGTTTATTGGCACAAGCTTTTTGATATTCTGGATCAAGAGAATGTATGTCTGCCAATACAGCTTTGGTCTCGACAGCCCATTGTTTTGAGTTGTTGATGATGTTTTGCTGTTTTACATTCCCTTGCTGTAGTGCCATGCAGAGTTTTTGTTTTCGATGACGAGTTTCTTCAAGTTTTTTCTCCAAATCTTCAATTTCTTTGTCAAGTTATGCCTCCTTATTTTTTCCATCAATAAGATAACCTTTCAGTTTGGTTATCTCATTCTTTGCGTCGATCAGTTGCTTTAAAATCTTGGATTTTTCTTGAAGTTTTTTATCATAAACAGGAATGACCTGACGAATAGTAGGCATGTTCAGAGATAAGTTTTGAAGAAAATCTTTGACAATCGAAGGAAGAGCTCGATTCGTTATTGGAAGTTGTTGAGAAAGAAGCTTTTACAGAAAAGACGCGCGAAAATAAGATGGAGGAAGATGAACATTAGAAGATGGAGTAAAAGTCGTGTGTTTCTGTGAAATTTAAAAAAGTGATGAACAATAGAGAAGGTAAGAGGATGCGTGATATTCGTAAAAGAAGTTGTTTTTTCAGAAAGGGATAAATATCATCCCTATTTATTAGGAAGAAACGGCTATTTAATGTTTGAAATGATATGTTTGAAATGATAAGTAGCAATTGTGGTTTTCAAAAAAATCCACAGAAGATTTTATTGGATTTTTGAAAATCAAATCAAAAATGATTTTGAAAATTTTTTTTGATAAGGTCTTGACGTCGGATTGGAACTTGAAGATAAAATTAAAATTTATCTTTTTTCCAGTAACGTCGAAAGAAAAATTTTGGGGGGCATTTGTTGAGGATAAAAATACAAGTTTTGATTTTATAAAGATATTCTCGACAGACAGTAGACATTCGACGAAGATAGACAATTCGACGAAGATGGTTTTTCTGTGGTCGGATGATAACATTGAGATATTCGACAAAGAGATTTTCGACAGCTCGATGATGATGACATTGAAGAAATTTTCTAATGTGTTATAGTCAGATGTTGGTTTTTGTCGAAAGATCTCAGTTGCTTTCAGTTATTAGTTTTGAATTCAATAGCTAGACGGGGATCCAAGTGGTGGCCAACTCTCAAAAGGCCAAGGGTTGGTTTCGTCGAAAATAAAAGATACCAGTTCTGGATTTGACAGGAGTTGGTTATTGTCGAAAATTAAGATATTAGTAGGAACGTGACATAACTGCCATGAACGTGATCAGTTTCTTAGGAGTCAGTTATTTTGTTTTTGCCTATAAATACTAGTATTCACGATGTAAAAAGGGTGGTTTTATTGGATATACAATCCTAACATCTCACTCAAGCAGATTAACGGATTTGATTCCAAGTATGACTTCCATTTTCATTTCTAATTATTTACATTAATGCAATGTCTCTTTAAATTCTTTATTTTCAAGCCTTGTTCTTTAAATTTCTTTACTCTTTCTGCACTTTAAATTCATGCGTTTTACGTTTTCTGCACTTTAAACTTACTACATTTTTACAGTTCCCGCATTTAAACTTTTTGCACCTTTATTTTCTACATTTTAATCTTCAGCATTTTATATTTCTTGCAATTTACTTTCTCTGTACTTTTAAATTTCTTTGCACTTTATATTTTGCATGTTACTCATTAATTTCTTTAGTTTCTTTTCTAACGAGATTACCACATAACTCGTAAACCCACATTCGTTTGATAAAATATATTTGTTTACTTGGAATTTGTCTCATACCAAATTCACCCGTAAACAAAGATAAATAATATATTTAATATTGTAGGCAAATAAAATAAAATATATCTTAATACCAAAAACAAAAGTATATCTTTAACATTTCGAAAAATGATTCTTGCACACCAAGTATTTTATGTCATTTACCTACTTGAACACTCTCAAACCTACTCCTTCTCTGTGTACACTCTTTCATTGTCGCTTACATTATCCTTGGTCCACCCTTGGGGTCCACCTCTACCTTCAAGATCTCGGACTCCTTGTGCTTGATTATTAGTTTTCAATGTGTATTGATTATCATATTAGTAATCTATTACCTATAAGGTAGGAACAAATTATTAATTTGCTAATCAATCTATATATTTTATTAACTAATAATTGAATCATTGTTAACTGACATAAAATTAATGTAAAAATTTTGGTATGCAAATAACACTACCGATAACATTTTTAACATACATAAAATATTTTACATAGCACAAGTCCCAAATCTCAAAGTACATAGTTAAAAGAAGATATAAAATTAAAAGTTAAATCCAACCAGCAGTGGAACGCCCATCTCTTGAACGTATCCTAAATATGGATATCCTAATAGAATAAAATTGATAATGACAGTCTGAAAAAACTCTTAGAAGTTGGGCCATGTGGATGTTAATTTCTTATCTATTGAGTGAAAATACTATGAAAAAACAAATAAATAAAGCTAACGAAAATCGTGATATGAATGTCATACAACAATCTTAACACAGAAGAGTACATCATAAATCCTGTGCACCCTCAAGCTCCTGTAGTGACCTACAAAGACCTGAAGGATAGGGAGACAAGCGTATTGGACTTGGGGGCCAGTTCTAAGTTACAGAACCGGATTACGTAAATTGAAAACCATACAATGGGCCATGGCAAAACATGGTTCGACGGTCAACAATACACAAAAAACCAAAAGAACCAAGTTCTGAGTTGAGTTGAGGGGCATGTTGAGTAGAATTTAGCTAGGCAGCAAATACGGAAAAAGCTCAGTGACAGAGTTGTTTGGTTCATTTTTCTGGATTCATATTGTGACTTTGATACGTTTGGTTTTCAGTTTACAAAATTGAGTTTGGATGAACAGAAAAGCAAAAAAAATTTGCTTCTTCTCAAACCATGGTTTTGAAATCAATACTCATTTACAAATAACTTAAAAGTGATTTTAACAAACATGTATAAAGTAAAGTGAAACTCATTTTACCCCTATTATACCAAATTTGCACCTATCAAACCCTGGTCGAAGGGTGCAAACGGTGAACCAGACATTTTTAGTAAGACCTCAACCCAAACTCGAGAGTCACTCTAAGCACCTCTTTCAAGAACTCAGTCGAGTCGAGGTGACAAGCTTAGTGCTAACTTCTATGAAATCTAGGAAAGAGACATCTTAATGACAAATTGACAATGAGAACTTTAATTTGCTAAAATTGTTAGTGAAATCATCGACCTTAAATGGCATTATGACTATAAAATAAAAAAATAAAAAAATACTTACACATCTACAAGAAAACATCATCTCGCATGAGATATGCTATGTAGTAAAATTAAAATATAAATGTACAAAAAATAAAATGACACCAACTATAATCAAATGTAAAATTTCTATAAATGTAAAATAATGTGTAAATAGATATACTCAATAAATAAGGCCAAGATGCGGTGCAGTATAGTTTCAAAAACATTATTTGAGTCAAATTAACCACAGAAAACGCAACAAAATTAATATTGACCTTAAGTACGCGAGGGGCAAAAAAGATCATAGAAAAGGTTCCTTACACTAGTGAACAATAAAAATCCTGTCCAACTGAATGATAATTTTTTTAAAAAAAAAGCAGAGAGAGAGAGAATTTAAACATTTAAATTTATCATCCTTTTGCAACATAAAGTCAATCAGTACTCATTTAGTACATTTTATAGGCCCATGAGAGTGTAACATTTAAATATTACACTACAAATATGGCTAATAGCGATTCAAGGAAGAAAACATTACTCCTCTTGTTTTCTTCTCTTTGATTTTCCTCCATGAGAATGATCAGAGGACATAGAGGAAATGCCAGTGCTATGACCATGGGAGAACTTAGGCACACGTGTTCCATTAGATACGTCCTGATTAGAGGGGTACTCAGACACGATAGATTTAGACGCACGTCTTCCTTTTGCAGTATTTGATGGCTCACTAACTTCAGATAAAGAGCTTTTCTGTCTGCTGCCTTTTGATGAAGCTGCAAGTCCATATTGTGAACTTCGCAGATTACCACTTTGCATAGGGAAATATCGGGAAGTTGTCACTGTGACTCCACCAGAATTTCGATGTGTTTGTCTTGTGTTGCTTGAATTGAGTTTCTCAAGTTCTTTAGGATCGGGATAATGGACAATGGAAACTCGCCGTGAAATCTTTCCAGCTGTCGAGAGAGATAAATTATTTTTTTTAGTGCTTGAACTCGAAAGATATAAAATTTAAAACCCATAAGAAAACTACTGACTACATTCACAAGAATAAGAGTCTTGTGAGACATGAGAGGAAAAGTGGTCAAATACATCGAAGGCAAATCCAAGATTATGTTTAATAAAGGTGAGAAAAACCAAAAATGGAAGTGAGAACCATATGAAACCAAACAGTGTTTTTGAAAGGCACAGTTAAGGGAAAAGAAAATAAATAAAAAATAAAAGATACTGCTCAATTTCACAAGTAAATTAATCACTACTTTTAATAGAGCTTCCATGCAAATTGGATTTGTACTAATACTTTATCTTTATACAAGAAAAACAATATGGAAAGAATGAATTGAACAAAAATATCAAAGCCTCATATCAGAGGTTTCTTGGAGGAAAATACATTAGATGGCAAATTATAAAACTAATCATACCAGCATACCACTCAAATATATTTCGCGTACTTTCAATTAGAAAGAAGTATTCATTAACAGAGAAGGAATATGGATACATGGATACATGTAGTGTTTCAAAATATGATTGTAAATACCAGTAATGAAACACTATTGAGTCAACTGATTATCTTTCTATAATAAATAAATAAAGGTTCTCTCGCTAATTTCTACAACAAAAGCAAGAACAACCAACCCTTGGGCTCAATCAAAAAACAAATTTGCAGTAAAACCATTCATTTAGAGCAAGATCAGTTTTATTGATTTCTCCTAATGTTTTCTTTAGGTCCTTCTCTACCCATTTTTTTAATCGAACTCTATCATTTGATCCAATTTCCTCACTGGAACCTCTATTAATCTTCATCTCACATGACCAAACCACCCTAGGCGAATTCCATCATCTTCTCCTCAATAAGTACTACTCCAATTCAGTTGTTCTTAATCATATCTTTTCTTGTATGTCCATTGATTCACCTCAACATTCTCATCTCTTCAATGCCCAACATTCACTATCATAGTTTTTTTCTTTAAAAAAAAAATTCACTATCATAGAGCATAGTTGGTATTTTAGTTTTTCAGCATAATTTTCCTTGGAGTTTGATAGGTACTTTTCACAAATTACACTTGAAACATTTTCCAGTTCAACGACCCAAGTGCCCAACTTGAATCCTATGTGTAATATCCTCATCACTTTTTAAGATGGATCCAAGGTACCTAAATTGGACAACATGTGATCCCCAATTTTCACCTCCAAGACGTCGTTAACTCACATCTTACTGAACTTACATTAAATTATTGCATGTACTTCGTTTAACTCCTGCGTAACTTAAAACCCTTTGAATCCTTAGCCTCTCTCCACAACTCATGTTTAGAATTTACTCTCTCTCTCAACTAATAATCAACTAGGATTATATTATCTGCAAAAAAAACATGCATTGAGCCACTGATTCTTGGTCTTAGATGTTCCTATTTTGGATCGGGTTCCGGGTTAGCAGTTCAGGAGCAACCTGACCCACTAGAGTTGGATCCCTAATAATAATGAGCGCTTTTAGATAAGTAAATATACCTATTTATGATGAGTAAATACAACAACAACAACAACCAACAACAACCAAGCTTTTTTCCACTAGGTGCGGTCGGCTACATAGATCAAACAATGCCATTTATGATGAGTAAAACTCTCACAGAATCCCTCATAAATAGAGGAGTTAGTTATAAAAGATAATGATCTTAATACATTCTTATCCTAATTAACAGTATTTACTATCCATTAATATAGATTTAAACATGATTCTTACCTATCATGACGCTCCTATAAATACCACACAAGGTAGCAAAGGTATGTATTTAACTCCAAACACTTTACCCACCTTCTGCATGGTCTAACTTGAGCGTGGTCGGAGTACCTTTTGCAGGTATCCACCTCTCGCACCACCGTCGCAGCCACTGTGCTACGGAGGAAACTACCTTCATCAGCTTCACTCAGGTGATCCTCTGAAACCCGTTCAGAACATTGGTGTCATCTGTGGGAACGATAAACTTCAATTCTCATTACCACCACTATGTTTACTACTGGGCAGAGCCTCTGTTGCTTAGAATTAGCCGTCCACTACCCGTCTTCTAGCCTCCATCCTTTCCCAAGATCCAATTGTTGCTCAACTGGAACATATGCGTGATAGGGAAGAGACTTCCCATACCAGCGAGAACCTTTCCCCTCCGTCGCGGCGCATTTCAACGACACAGTAGCTTCCTCTCAGGCAGAGCCAAACCACGGATATCGATGCTACAATGTTTAGGCGCCAAAGGAAATAGCTAGGTTGCTTAAGTCAATCCTCCCTGAGCTATCACGAGAACAACAACTTTCCTTGGTCAGGTTGCAAGATGACCGCATACACGAGTTAGAAAGAATGACTAATGTTGAAACGCGAGATGAAAACCAGTTTCCACAGAGAAACTATGATAGCATGAGAGAACCAGCCCAACATAGAGATCGAGATTCAAAAACTTCCAAAATAGCGAAACCCGAACAAAGGGTTGGAAACTCGGTTAAAAAAGCTAGAAAAGAAGAGGAACCGGGAAAACATAAGTCAGTAAAGCAAAATCAACCCTTCTCTGACGAATTGATGGTTTACGAGATCCTTAGGTGCTTTGAATACCCAACTAATATTGAAGCTTACGATAAGACCCCGGACCCCCAAGAACACTTGGATGCTTATGTTTCTATCTTGATGTTTACTGGAAGTGATGATCCACTCGTGTCGTGCCTTTCCTCTCTCCCTGAATAAAGCCGCCTTGAGATGGTTCAGCATTCTAGCTCTGAAATCCATTGATAATTGGGATGACTTGACCTTGAGATTTTTGTTGCATTTCATCACTGGTAAGGTGCAGTTGAAATCTATTTTATGTCTTTCCCATATTAAGCACGGAAAAGAGGAATCACTCCGAGATTATATGGCCCCGATTCAACAAAGAAGTGGTGAACATTCATGATTGGGATGTGATACTTGGCCTACATTACATGAGAGAAGGTCTCTGCCTAGGTGCATTCTCCTTTTCACTTGCTTAAAGAGAGCCAAAGACGATGGACGAGTTCCGAGCTAGAGCAGACAAATACATCAAAGCAGAAGACGTTATCCACGCTAGGAAACATCTAGAAAAGGGAGTGGAAGACAAACTAAAACCCAGCCGAGCTCCCCCACAACCCCAGAACTCGAAGCCGCTACCAAAGGGGAAGTGCGAGAGCTATACCTACCCCAATACACCTCGGGCACAAATTTATCAAGAGGTGATGAACACGAAGTTCAAAGATGTAAAGAAGTCTCCTCCATTGAGAAAACACGCACAAAAATATAAGTCCAAGCATTGTGTGTTTCACGAAGGTTATGGACATACCACTCAAGACTGCGTCAACCTTCAGGATGTTATTGAATCATTAATCTAGGATGATCGTCTGAGCCGATATGTTCACCAATCTCGGAATGATAATGAAAGAGGAGGAAGAAATTACAGGAAGAGAAGCTACAGTCCTCAAAGAAGCCCATCTCCATATCAGAGAAGGCGGTCACCCCCCAGGAATGAAAATCCCAGAGTCAGGATCCATCCCGGGATAATGCCCAAAATCAAGATAGGGCACAACCCCGCGATCCTCCCTCTCAAGATAACAAACGCCGCCACACAAAAGTAACCCGAACAATCAACACATTTTCAGGAGGCTTTGCGGGTGGCGGTGAATTAGGAAACACAAGAAAGAAAACTCTCTGGACTGTGATGAGTGTAGCTTCCTATCCGTTGTCAAAAATTGAAGACAGACTCAAAAAGACCCTACCAATCTCTTTTTATGATGAAGATTATGGTAACATTATCCCAAACCACGATGATCCCATGGTGATTTCAGGGATAATAACCAACGCCAAAGTCCGACACATATTTGTTGACCAAGGGAGCTCGGCGAATATTATGTTCCTAGATGATCTATTTGAGAAGCTAGGACTTTTGAAGAAAGACTTGATCCCATATACCGGTTGGATTCACAAGGGATAAGGTCACCCCAGTAGGATATATTGAGACCCATTTGACTTTGGGGAAGGACCCTTTGTTTAAAACACTTAAGGTCAAGTTTCTTGTGGTGGATTGTCCTTCTGCCTACAATGTGATCCTTGGTTGCCCCTCACTCAATGCCTTTGGGGCCGTGATATCCACCCCCCATTTGGCCATGAAGTTCCTTGACCAACACGACAAGGTTGTCACAGTCAAAGAAGACCAAGCAACAACTCGAAAATGCTAAAAAAAGAGCCTGAAGATTGTCAAGAAACCTCAACCCACAGACCAGTGTAACAAATCAGCTTTAGTCGCTACGGACTCCGTCAATGTCCTCTTGACTGAACTGGATGTTCGTGAGGAGATCCGAGATATGCGTCCCCAACTTGAAGGAAAGCTTCAACCCCAATTTAGCCCCAAGCTAGACCAAGTAACCAAGATTGGAGGGCAGTTGAATCCTGAAGAAAAATCCCAACTAATTGAATTTTTGTGAAGAATAAGGATCTTTTCGCTTGAACATCAGCCGACATGCCATGGCTGGACCTTGAATTTATTTCCCATCGACTTTCCATAAAAAAAGATGCAAAGCCTGTAGCACAGAGGAAAAGAAAAGTTGGATCAAAAAGTTAGAAGGTGATTCAGAAGCAAGTGAAGGAACTCCTAGACGTCAGGTTTATCAGAGAAGTTTCCTATATGACTTGGTTATCCAATGTGGTCTTAGTGAAGGCCAATGGAAAGTGGCGTATGTGTGTCGACTACACAGACCTGAATAAGGCATGCCCAAAAGATCCTTACTCGCTTCCTAATATATATAAATTGGTGGATAACTCATCTGGATTCTGATTTCTTTCATTTATGGACACCTATTCCGATTACAACCAAATTCCCATGTAGCCGAATGACGAAGAGAAAACTACGTTTATAACCGAGATGAGAAGTTATTGCTACCGAGTTATGCCATTTGGGTTGAAGAACGTAGGTGCAACTTACCAATGAATGATGAATAAAGTATTTGAATAACAGATTGACAAGATGCTGAAAGTTTACATTGATGACAATTGTCAAGACATGGGAGACGGTGGTGTACTCAAAATTTTTACAGAACTTCCCTTCCTGTCATCACTATCTAACTCTCCCACTCTCACCATGACTAGTGTGGAAGAAAAAAGAGGAAAAGAGGGAGTACCATGTGGATTGAAGGAGGAAAAGGGTTGGAGAGTTGAAAACGCTGCAAAAACTAGCCACAAACCACCACAGAAAGCTCGCCGAAAAGCCTTTTGAGGTGTTGGAAGTAGAGGCAAATAAAGGAGAAAATGAAACGTGGGGGGTGGTAACCCCCCAACAACTACCACGCATAGGGGTAATCTCATCCAAGCGCATTAAATTTGAAATAACAATCATGGCAGCAAGAAGATCAAATGGCGGTTTCCATTCATTACTCGTCACGTGGCGATATGAACTTGACGCAACAGCTGAAAGGGCAGCGGCCAGATGTGAAACAAAGCATACCCAAGGTGATGGTATTCATGTCAGACCCCAGGAGAATGTTATTTTATTGCTACAAAGTTATAATAAAGATCACGGATTTCAATTTAAGAAATTCAAAATTCATAATTAGACCACATAGCCAAAATTGACATGGGGGCAACTCAGTATGAATCCCGAACAATGGTGTAGCGATTTTGAGGCCAAGTGATCCATATCAAATCTTGGCCTAATTTATCAATATTGAAGGCATCTTGGTTTTTATTTTGTATCATGGACCTCGACATTTCATTAGAGACATTGCGAGATCTAACACCTGTGTCATGACTTGGATCCCTTTGTCCCACGCGTGCCATTTGCTCCTGATAATCTCGGATATCTTGACACTCAGCTATCACATCTGAGCGTCAAGTTGTGGGCAACTATTTTGGACTGAGTTCTGGGTTAGCAGTTTAGGATCAACCCAACCCGCTAGAATTGGATCTTGATAACAATGAATGCTTTTAAATAAATATACATATTTATGAGGAGTAAATCTCTAATAAATAGAGAAGTTAGTTATAAGAGATAATAATCTTAATAGATTCTTATCTTAATTAACAACATTTATTATCGATTAATGTAGATTTAACCAAGATTCTTGTATATCATAACGCTCCTATAAATACCACACAAGGTAGCAAAGGTGTGTATCTAACCCCAAACACTTCACCCACCTTGTGCACGATCTAACTTGAGCATCAGAGTGCCTTTTGTAAGTACTCACCTCTCACACCTTCGTTGTTGCCATTCTACTACGGAGGAAACCACCTTCATCAACTTCACTCAAGTAATCCTCTTAAACCAGTTCAATATTATTTCACAGCACAATTGTCAAAGAATTCTTAAATTGAACATGAAATGAACAAGCAATAGAAGATTGATTCAAAACTATTTAAGTTGGCACCATATGTACTTTACTATAGTTATCATCCTTATATTAGAGTTGAGTTTCAATTTAACACTTTCATGAATTATCTTTAAACATATATACAAGGACAAGAGAGAAAGAGCTGATGAAAGGGGAAAAAAATCTATAGACGCATACCAATTTTAGGTTCTGTAGCAGAGGGAACAAAAACTGTTTCGTCCGGCTCATGGGCAGCAAAGCTGACAAAATCATAAACTTTCCCTGGCAACATAGTGATGTGAAAATTAAGGCACTTACAAAGCCGTCATATCATACAAATATTTATGCAATATGCCATCTTGGGGATCAAGATGTAGCAATTGTCAGATAGAATATGGCTTTGATATCACAGTTTATTCATTATATTTACCAGATGAAGCCCCAAAGATGGCTAATTGGCCGTCATTATCAAGCTTGAGAGACAATTCCTGCCCATCAATGTCAGATAACAAATCCTGGCCAACATGACACACGTAAAAAGTAAGAGGACAATGGCAATGATTACAATAGCATAAAACAGAGGCATTTCCACCATCAAAGTCCCATATGGAAGGCAACACCACCATTCCACCAATACAAATAAGAGCTCATTTGAATGGAATGAAACCATAAATAATTGAAGAAACTGCCCAGTCTATTATAACAAAGAAAGGGAAAAATAAAGCAAATGGAATGGGGTATTCCACAGGAATGCATTTTTTCCATACTCCCTAATTAAATTTTATAAACTTATAGATATTAATCATTAATAAAAATGAAACACGTATGTCAATTTTTAACCCCACACGAATACTAACACAACAACAACAATAATAATAATAAATAACAAGTTTGATTGAGAAGCTTGATTAAAAAAAAAAAACCATTGACAACAGTGACTGAAGTTAACAAGCAAAAGGGATATCCAAATCTCACTTGATTTTTCACTCTTAGAATAATGATAGCAATCCTTTGTTTGTCATTTTGTTGGCAATGGTAAATGAAATCCAGTTCAGAAGAAAGTAAACAACCCATAAGCATAAGGAACAAACTTACATTGGAAAAAGGCAACCTAAGGAGCCAAAGCTCGGTGGAGTTGGTCAAGTTAAGATCAAAGAGTGCTTCATTCCCATCTTCCACAAATTCCACAGGAGGCCTGTAACCTTCCCCACTTTCTGAATCCATCATTGACATTGACGGAGGCTAAACCCAAAAAAAAAAAAAAATCAAACACAGGAAATAAGAAAACAGTTCTTCAGCTCAAAATCCTTATAAATATAAATATAGTCCGCCACCGAACCGGGTCGGGTTATAGACACAAGTTGAGTAAATTCCTACAGTGAGCGGCGGCAGCGGTGCGGCGAAGACAGTAGAGGGAGTATGAGAAGGTGCGAGAGACAGAGTAGAAGAAAAGTGGTAAAAGAGAGAAAAGAATAAAATGTTTGCTTGCCCTAATTTTAATTTCGCTTAATTAAGTATTTCGTTTTTATACTATTAAATTAAAACTTTGTTTCATCAAATTTTTATTTACTTTTAATGTAATCCTTATAATTTTTTCTTAAAAATTAATCTTTACACTTATAAATATTTTTAAAATAAATACTTTTAAAATAATTCCTACAATTAATTTTTATTATAATACCATCAATTTAGTCATAACTAAATATTTTACAGAAATAAAAAAAACATACAAATAAGTACTTATTTTACAAATGAACAATCACTAAAAAAAAATGAACATCTAAAAGAGTATTTATTATGAGGTGTAATAACAAAAATTAATGATATGGATTATTTTAAAAATATTTGTAAGTGTAAGGACTATTTGAAAAGGAAAAAGCTATAAGAACTAAATTAAGTGTAAGAATTGATTTAAAAATGAAAAAATTATAAGAACTAAATTAAAAATGAGTTAAAATTATAAGGACCAAAATTTTAATTTAACTTTTTTTATATTTTTATCTTGCCATAAATATGTTTTTAGTTCATGTAAATATAATATATTTTGGTTTTGGTCCTTCAATTTTATTTTTTTTATTTGTGTCCCTCTTCTTTTGAAAAGAAGTGATTTTGGTCCATAGTGTCCTAAAAAGTGAGTTAATTTGGTCCCTTTAGATGACAACAAGGACCAAATTCACTTACTTTTCAAAAAAAAGAATGATAAAAACTAAACAAAAAAAATTTTAGGGATTAAAACCAAAAAATGTTATATTCATTAGAACCAAAAACATATTTAAACCTTTTATCTTTCTTCATTTTAATTTTGGAAAATTAATGTCAAGCACATCTAAGAAAGAACATCAAGTAAACTATTTCAATCTCTCTTCTATTTACCTATTTTTTTACATACCCCACTATATTTTTGAAAGTTACACAAAAATACCTACTCAAACACCTCTTGTATTTTGAAAAATTGTTACACATAGATCCAATTAAGCATAATAAGCCTAAAATTGACAAACAAAGTCATTAAGCAACCATTAATGACATTGGAATGACATTTTTATCTTTAATTTCATCAATGTTGCTAATAACATGCATGAAATTAAGTGTAGAAATGTCATTAAGGATATAATTAATTTAGTGTAAAAATATCATTTCAAACAAAAATTATTTAATATTACTAGCAACTTTGATAAAATTAAAGGTAGAAATGTCATTTCAAGGTTATTAATGATTGTCTAATGACTTTGTTAGTCAACTTTAGGCTTATTTTGCTTAATTGCATTTATGTGTAGCATTTTTTTCAAAATACAAAAGGTGTATATGTAAATGTTAAAGAAATTTTGTGTAGCTTTTAAAAATAGAGGGGATGAGTGAAAATTAACTAAATGGAGGAGAGATTGTAGTAATTTACTCAAGAATATTTAATTTCAAAGGACATAAAAAATTTATATTATTAAGAAGAACCAACAATATTTTACTTACTCAATAATATTTAATTTCAAAGGACATAAAAAAGTTTAATTATTAAGAAGAACCATCAAGATTTTATTTAGAATGAGAGAGCATTATATTTTACTTAATAGCCAAAAACACTCTTGACGAAAGAAATATTCATTTAATTTAAACAAATAATCGCTTATTAATAAGTAATAGTCATTCACAAATTTCTTCATTATTAGTCAGTCATTGAGAACAGATTACCACTCAAACCAAGTAATAATCATTCACAAGTTTTTTTTTTTTAAATCATGGATATAATATAAAACTTTACTTATAATTGTTAGTCACTTAGTGAAAACAAATAACCACTCACAAATATAATAGTCATTCACAAATTTCAGTATAACTTAATGTATCTTTACAAAAAGAATATTATTTATTGATGTTAGCCACTTAGTGTGAGCAAATAATCACTCAATAATAAATAATAGTCATTTGTAAATTTCTTCTAAATTCCATGGATTTTAAATATAGAATTTCATTTATAACTACTAGCAACTCAATGTGAATACATAACTACTCAACAAAAAGTAATAGTCATTCACAAATTTCTTACTAACATTTGTAACTATTAATCACTCAATGAGAACAAATAATAACCCAATAGTAAGTAATAGTCATTCAAAAATTTCTTTATAAGGATATTTTTGTCTATTAAGTAAAATTTAATGGTTATTCTCTCTAAATAAGTTTTGTGTAGTTCTTCTTAATAATTTAAATTTTTTATGTCCCTTAAGATTAAAGCATCTTTCTGATCATTGACATTAAATTTTAAATTTTACTTCTTAAATTTTTTGATATTTAATTTAGCTTCTCTAAAGTGAGGGGTACAGTTTAGAAAGTAACATGCAAAATCATAATCATTCATGAGAAAATTAAAGAAATGGATTATCACATATATATAATTTGTTATGCAGGTACTTGTATTTTATAAAATCCTAAACCCTTAGTTTTATTATGAATGATCACGATCTCATACTTAACTCTCTAAAGTGCAACCCTCACTTTAGGAAAACAAATATGTTTATATTAATTAGGTAATTAATCGATCAATCTACTAATTACACCAAATATTATTGTGAGGATAATTTTTGTCTAAATTATTTTGTTTAATTGTTACTGGCGACTTTTTACATAGCAATTTTTTTTTGAAAAAAAAAACAACTTTTAACATAGCAAATTGCATAAGTCTTCTAGTTTATTAAAAATTATAGTTTTATTTTTCTTATTGTTAAAACTTGTACCCATTTTTATTATTTCAGAATTTAGAGTTTAAATTTATTTTATAAACAAAAAAAATCTAATTGTGTGATTGTTACTTTTTATTTTAGAAAAAAAATTAGGGTGAGGAGATGCTCCTCCAATTTTTAAGTGCAAACTATTAACTTTAGCAATAGTAGAATTATAGATCGTCTACTTTTGTTTATGTTTTGTAGTGCACTGTTAAACTAGTATATGTACTCGTGTAATGCACATGATGTATATAAAGTAAAAGTGTTAAAATGAAGAAAGTGATGCATATCAATACGAGAAATTTTGTAAATAAAAAATAAATGAAACATTGTAAATAAAAAATAAGTATTCAAAGATAATGATAAGAATGTTAAGAACTTGAATTATCTTCTTCCCTTGAATTACCTTTTATATGATGCTTAAGCCTTTAACTATGAATCCCTACTAATGTGAACCCTTGACCAAGTTACCATGAACATCACATTGCCAAGATCTATGCAAATCACACAAACGCTCATCGTGGTTGATGAGTGGCTGATGAGCTACTATTGGTGGAGTGATGGTTTACGATGGGTGGCCATGGAGGTGCAGTTCAGGAAGAGAAAAGTGGTGGGTTGATATTGATAGGTGGTATATCTTTGATGCCACCTAGTGCTTTGTTACTATGGTTTGTGTATAAAGGAACTTAGTTAGCTAGGTCCTGCGTCTATCTTGGGTGAAAGGAGTGGCAAAGGTTGAGTTATTTGAGTCATGGGTGCATGTTAAGGCTTGAAAAAGAAGAATTGAGTGTTTATGTCTAGGTAATTAGAGAGCTACGAGCATAAGAGCATGATAGGTAGTGATTCGCGTTAGGGAGGTTGATTCACGTTTGGAAGAAGATAATCATATGGCTCTCACATGATCACTTATACTGCTTTCCATTAGTTCTTTGTTAGAAATTAGACAAAAGAACTAAAACGCACACTTTTGAATGTTGAAAGGTCGATTTGCACATTTTTTAAGTTTCAAGACTAAAGTGTACATGGCATATAGTTGAAGGGGTCAAAATAGAAATTACATGCAATTTATTTGTTTTAAAAAAAATCCATTGAGATAGCCTCACGTGCATATTTTCGTCCCAATTTGGATAGATGTTGAGTTAAGTGCACACTTTTTCCAATTGATGGATTCATATGCACATTTTTAAAGTTTAAGGATCAAAGTGTACATTGAGCAAAGTTGAAGAGGTATTTTTGGAACTTTTCCAAAAAAAAAATAATAATAAAGCAGGACAAAGTTGTTATTAAACTAAAAAAAAATAGGATAAATAAAAAATAATTAATCAAGGAAAATGATAATGAGATTAAGAAAATTTTGATGGAATTTTTGGGTGAAAACCAAAATATAATAATCCAAAATTCTTTAATCAATTTAACCCTAAATTTTGGTGTGCACAAATAATACAAGTCAGGTTATAAAGTTACCAAGAAAAGACGATGATGAGGTAATCATGATTGAATCCTTTACGGAATTCTCAAAAGGTGTGGAGGAGAGAAACTATTTCTATCCTACAGTAGTTGGCTCTTATGTCAGTATCGATGAGGCAACTATGCTTACTAGGGTGATTAGGAATAGAGGTCTCTCTTGTATATACACAAAAGAATGGGCTAAATCTACCTGTCATAGTAAGCCTATACATAGGATCTAATAACATAACCAATTTGTGAGCAGTGCTTAATAACAATAGAAGGCCTAATAGTCCAATAACAATATTGATCACTACTTTGGACTAAAACAATATGCTCTAATTATTTTGACATCTAATTAATCTAAGTTTTATACAAAAAAATATTATGTGATTATGCTAGTCCATATAAAAAAATATTCTAACATTCTCCCACTTGGACGATAGAAGTCATATTATTTTATTTTAATAAGAAAACAATTCTCTAAATTAATTAAACAATATATGACCACAACAAAATGTCAAAATTGTGCTAGCACTCTCAACTAACTGATCCAAGATGGGACTACAAACACCTCAACAAAATGTGATACTTTGGTAAATGGAAAAGCACAACAAAATTACATGTCAGTATATGATCAAAGTACAATTCCCAACAAAATGATCTTAGCATCCACCCAAGATGCTTTCTAATATTTAACAATATTATCTCCACACAATAACCAAATGAAACTAGGTCCAAAATATCTCCACAATATGCTATAATACTACACAAAATAATAATAGTTATAATATTATATGGCAATAACGATAATATCAATATAAGTATTCAAGGTATCGAGACACAACAAAATGAGGTCATTGCAAAACACAAAAAAATTCTACTAATTCAAAACAACAAAAGACTTCACTAGACATATTCATGTAATCTTTGGTACCTTGCAGATACCTCATGACTTGCTTTGCAACTTGCCAATGAGCCACAACAAGTTTGCTCAAGTATCTCCCTAATACGAAAGCAATATCAAGACATGCACAAACATGATCATACATGAATCTGCCAACAACAAAAGTATATGAGACCTTCTCCATTTCATCAATTTCTTTACAATTTTGAGGACAATGGATATCAAACAATCTCTCACCCTTTTGAATGGGTGTAATATATAAGGATTACAAGATCTCATATTGAGTTTATCCATAATCTTTTCTATATAACCTTTATGACACAAGCTAAGAATACCACAAGATCTATTAAGGTGAATCTCAATGCCTAAACCAAAAGAGACAACACTAAGAACATTCTTATCAAAATGTGTTGTCAACATCTACTTCATCTTGTATACAAAATCAATATCATGCTCAAGTGTCTCCCTTATACGAAAGCAATATCAAAACATGCACAAACTTGATCATACATGAAGTTGCCAACAACAAAAGTATATGAGACCTTCTCCATTTCAGTAATTTCTTTATAATTTTGAGGATAATGGATATCAAACAATCTCTCACCCTTTTGAATGGATACAGTATATAAGGATTACAAGATCTCATATTGAGTCTATCCATAATCTTTTCTATATAACTTTTATGACACAAGCTAAGAATACCACAAGATTTATTAAGGTGAATCTCAATGCCTAAACCAAAAGAGGCAACACTAAGAACATTCTTATCAAAATATGTTGTCAACATCTACTTCATCTCGTATACAAAATCAATATCATCGCTAGCCTCTAGTATATCTCTAGCATCCTACTAGTGCCTCAACAACAATAGGTAAAATACTACGTTTAGTTACTCATGGTCCTTAGCCTTATTCTAGAGGGTCTTTCATGATTACTTTGCAGCTATGTATTTAGGTGTGAACTATGTGCTAGAGGAAGTAAGAAAAAAAATTTAACTTGGAAATTGTTTTTGAAGATATTCTTGGAAACTTGGTGACTATACCTTAGGCGTGGTCTAAGTGATAAAGAGAGTAAATTTTTTTTTCTTTCTAGCTTATAATGCTCATTCAACTTACTTAGAATCTTGCAAAAAGGTTTCCTTAATTTGGAGAACATATCACTTTTATTTGTTCATTTCCTCCCTAAGTTGATCAATCACTTTTACTTATATAATTGGTCATTGACCCAATAAGACTTTGTTTTGATGATAACAAAAATGAAGATGTTGCAAGATCAAGTCCAAGACCCTCAAGATTAGCTTTAGGACTTTGATCATTATGTAAAGGTATTATGTGGTTCACACTAAAGCCCGAAAACTCTGTTTACAAAGAATTTAAATAGCACACTTGTTTTAAAGGCTTCAAAATGGTTTTTGGTTTTCAAAGGAACAAAATTTAAGTGCCCAAAAGCGTAGAAGATCATTTGGAATCGTTTGACATTGTTTAAAAACTGACAAAAATATTTTTCATATAGCTCATTCAAATAAAAGTCCTTTTATTTGAATAACAAAAGTTAGAGAAGCCAAGAATCTCATTTGGTTAAACTTTATTCGAATAAAGCCCTGTTTTATTCGAATAAAGGTTCAAAAACAAAACTGGACGCACATGGTTTATTCGAATAACCAAAGAGTTATTCAAATAAACTGTATTTAAGTGATTTATTCGAATAACCATGTTGCTATTCGAATAAACGTATATTTCAAAAAACATAATTTAAAAGGCTTATTCAAATAACAAGAACATTATTAGAATGACACATTCTAGAGGCAAAATTGCCTTCGTGCTATTTAAAGGCTTATTTAAATAACACATCTATTATTCAAATAAATTCCACATCCAGAAATAGCAATAACGACTAGTTTACTGTCATTAATGCTTCTAACCACCTCTCCAACAATTCTTTTCTTTAATGAGTTATAAATATAAGTTGTTGGGCATTTATGGATGTTAGACAATCCATCTGAAAACCTTGGTTAACATTAATACGAGTTTTACTACCTTTTTCAATCAATCCTCTGTTTTGGGCATTATAAGTGTGAATCCATATACCCATAAGCTTCAATTTGTATTATCTACTCTTGAGAGAGTTTCTTATCGTTCATACTTTGTATAATATGTAAAAGAGAGGGTGAGACATCCCTCAAAGTTGTAAGGGTGAGGTATCCCTTGAAAAAAAAGGCTCAAGCACAAAGGATGAGATATCACAAGGTGTGTTGAGTGTTCAAGATTGTAAAGGTCATCAAGCACCTATTGAAGCTTGAAGATATAGTAAAAAATCTTGGGTGATTACTTGAGGACCGGACATAGGTCACAAGTGGATTGGTGGCTAAACTAGGATAAACCTTGTGTTTGATTTTCTAAACTCAACTCTTTACTATTGTGTACTGTTTTATTGATATTGCTTGAATACTATTTTGCTTGAGTGTCTTATTTGTGAGTGAAAGCATTTTATCTTATCTATCTATTCATCTCTATCACTCAATGGCTTCAACGAAACTTGGTAATCAAGTGTTTTACTAGATATTTGCAAAAATATTTTATAAACTAAATTCACCTCCTTCTTGATTATTGAGACCACTTGGTAACAAGTGGTATCAGAGCTAGACTCTTGTATAAAGAGCTTAGCAGCTTCAAGAGAAGTGATGACTTCAAATGATTTTTCTTCTGAAAGTTCTTCTATAAATAGGCATCCCTTTTTCAATGGGGATAGTTATGCCTATTGGAAAGAAAGGATGAAATTTTGTATTGAAGCTATTGATCTTGATGTATGAGATGCTGTTGAAAATGGCCCATTTGTTCCAACATGTGTGATTAATGGTGTAAGAACTAATATACCAAGAAATGATTGGACCAATGAAGATAAAAAGAAGGTTTAATACAATTTGAGAGCCAAGAACATCATTATCACATCCTTGGAGTATGATGAATTCTTTAGGGTGTCAAATTGTAAGACCTCCAAAGAAATGTGGGATACTCTACAAGTGACCTATGAAGGCACAAGTAAAGTAAAATGATCAAGAATAAATATTCTCACTTATGAGTATGAATTGTTTAGAATGGATCAAGGAGAAACATTCAAGAAATGCAAAAGAAATTCACGCACATTGTAAATCATCTTACTTCATTGGGGAAGACATTTCCTAATGAAGATCTTATTAACAAAGTTTTAATATATTTGAGTAAGAATTGACAACCCAAAGTAACAGTTATCACAGAATCAAGGGGATTTATCAACAATATCTCTTGTCACTCTCTTTGAAAAACTCTAAGAACATGAGTTTGAGCTCAATAGGCTCAATCAAAGTGAGGAGCATAACAAGAAGAAAAAGGAACTTGCACTTAAAGCCACCTCCTCCACAATTGAAGAAGATGAAGAAGATGATGGAGATGAGAACCTTGAGCTAAACGGGGAGAATTTTAGTCTCCTTGTAAGAAAGTTTGAAAGATTCTTAAAAAAGAAAGGAATTCAAAGAAGACCACATTTCCCTCCTAAGAAGACTTATCATAAAGGGGAAGGAACTTCATCTACTCTAACTTGCTATGAATGTAAAAAACTGGGGCACATGAACATGAAATGTCCCGTATATCTTAAGAAGATGGAGAAGTTTAAGAAGAGACCTTCCAAAGAAAAAAAAGGAAGGAGAGCCTACATAGCATAGGAAGACAATGACATGGACTCTTCTGATAGTTCAGAAAATGAAGAAGTTCATTTATGTCTTATGGATAGAGGTGAAGAAGAAGAAGAAAGTGACACCGAGGTAACATCTTCAAACTTAGACTCTTCACCTTCCTATAGTGAATTATAAGATGCTTTTCAAGAATTGCATGATGAATCCATGAGGCTCACAAAAATGATTTTATCTTCCAACAAAACAATCTCTTTATTAAAAAACAAAATTTTCATTTTAAACAAAGAGATTAATGAACTCAAAATTAAGAATGAGACTCTAGGACTTATTGATGCTAAATCATCATGCATTACTTGTTCTTCACATGATAATGCATCCATACCATCATTTTGCTCATCATGCAAATCATTTGAAAAAGAGGTTGAAGATTTGAAAAACACTCTCTCAAAATTTATCTTTGGAAGAGACAACTTAAATATGTTACTAGGAAAATAAAGATGTATTTTCTAAAAAGCCGATTTAGGGTATAATCCCAATAACTAACAAAAATCCTACAAGAACTTCTTTGTTTCCTCAAGTATATCAAGTAGCCTTTTTATCAAATGATTTCATTGTGGAAGGAAATGGCATAGTGCATCAACATGCAATGTTAGGAAAAAGCTCAAGGGCACCTTTCCCAATGCTAACACACAAGGACCCAAGAAAATTTGGGTACCAAAGGTTAAAATCTAAATATGTGTTATAGGTGTGCTTGAAGGTTAAAAGCTCAAGTTAGTATCTTGATAGTAGGTGCTGCAAGCACATGACTGGAGAAGACTCCAAGTTCTCCTTCCTTATCCCCAAGAAGAATAGACATGTAGCATATGGTGACAACAATAAAGGGAAGATTCTTGGAGTTAGCAAATTCATTAAAATCCCTTCCTCCTCTATTGATAATGTTTTACTTATTGAAGGGCTTAAACATAATTTGTTTAACATTAGTCAATTATGTGATAAAGGCAATAGAGTTATATTTGATTCTAATTGTTGCATAATGAGGGAAAAGATGATAAGCAAGTTAAATTCGTTGGTCATAGGGTAAATAACATATACATGATTAGCCTTGATGATATATCCTCAAATGATGCTAAATGCTTTATAAGTAAGGAAGATGATTCATGGTTATGGCATAGAAGGATTGTCTACGTTCACATAGATCACTTGAATAAGTTGGTCTCAAAAGAACTAGTAGTTGGACTTCTAAAGCTCAAATTTGAAAAAGATAAACTTTGTGATGCATGTCAAAAGAAAAAACAAGTAAATGTCTCTTTTAAAGCTAAAAATATGGTTTCAACTTCTAGACCTTTACAATTTTTGGACATTGATCTTTTTGGTCCCTCTATAACTATGGACTTTGGTGGAAATTACTACGCATTAGTGATTGTGGATGATTTTTCTAGGTTTACATGGACATTATTCTTATCTCATAAAAATGATGTTTTTCCATTTTTTAAAAGACTTGTCATAGTTATCCAAAATGAAAAAGGTTTGTAGCTAATTAGCTACGAAATATCTGTAGCTAATTCTGTAGCTAATTTTTAATAATCCATAGCAAGTTTGTAGCAAATTCGTAGCTAGATCAAAACAAAATACATAGCAGTCCATAATTGTTGCGTAGCAAATCTATAGCTGCTGTGTTGCTAAATCGTTAGCAATTCTATAGCTATTTCCTAACTATTAGTGTTGCTAAATCACTAGCAATTTCGTAGATATTTCATAGCTATTGTGTTACTAAATCGTTAGCAATTCTATAGCTATTTCCTAGCTATTGTGTTGCTAAATTGCTAGCAATTTCGTAGCTATTCTAAAGTTAACCTAGATTAATTTTATATTGACAATTAGTATATTTTAAAATTATACATGTATACATATTTCAATTCAAACAGAAAAACCCAGTAAATAAGTTGTGCAAAGCAACAAAATATCATAATTGTATTAGTAAGTTCAAAACATGTTCTATAAAGAAAGCATAGCTAATCAATAAGTCTAAGTTAATACAAATAGTTTAAAACAAGTTCTAAAAGAAAGAAAAGCATAACTGATCAATTTAAGTTAATGTCATCATCATCAATAAAGCACATCCAATCAATCCAAGATAGCCACCATGATCATCATCAATAAACACAACTAATTAATTCTAGTTAGCCATATCATCATCATCATCAACTTCATGATGCTCCCCATTTGTGTCACCTTGTGATGGTGCCTGTGGCATACCACTTCCTGCTTGGGAACCAACAATCCTATATAGGATGGGCTCCAACATAGACACAAGTTGCATTTGGACAAAGGAAGTCATCGCTTCATTAACAGCTTCCTTTATAGCTTCCTATGTCGGAGTAGCGCTGGAGGAACTAGCAACCTATCAAGATGAACCAGAGCTAGATCCATGAATGTCAATATCTAAGTTGTGACTCATGTCATAGACTTATCTCTTCTTGTTAGGACTCGTCACCTCCAGCCACACCTCTTGATCAACCATATGATGCATTGAATAGTCTTCTCCATACTTCTCTAACTCCGTGGTGTCAAATGAGTCCTAAAACGAAAAATGTAGAAACTTTTATCAAAATAATCAACAACTTAACAAATATAATTAGTTTCATTTTAAAGACACCTACAATAAATTTCTTTAAGCGTTGAGTGACATATTCTCCATTTTTCCTCTTATGAACACAATCATACAAATCTCTGAAAGGAACTGGACACTTTAACTCTGCCTCTAGTAATCAACATCTATTAGAATATATAATAAAGTGTGAATACAATTGAAACACCTTAGTAAAAAAAGAAATACCTTGGGTTATTTATTCCACTTAATGCTCAAGTAGTAGAAAAACTTTATTTCCTACTTAAATTTGAAGCAAAGAGTAATGACATACATGTATTTAAGTGTGAAATTAAAGCTACCTATTTTACTTCAAAGTATTGTTAATTCTTGGATTCAATAAATAACCTTCACATTTTTCAAAAATAAAAGGGTTCACTAAGGGTTAGGCATAACATCTATAGTAATTTGTAAGTAAGGCACCTCTTGCAAGAAACCTTAGTTTCAAATAGGAACTAGTACCAATCAAGAAGTCCTAAAATTCTAAAATCATTATTACAAGAAACCTTGTGTCTTATTTATAAAATGGGACCAACCTCATACAATTTAGATTCATACAACCAAAGCTATAACACAAAACATACAAGCTAGTAGAACCTTAACTCACTTGTACTATAATTACACAATAGTATAAGAAAGAATTATTAGGATGTTGCAACAATCATGTAAGAAATTCTATAATACCATCTTTTTCTTATGTTGACTGAAGTTTATTGAGCCTCCACTGTGCAACATAGCATCAGGCAAGGCCACTCTGGCGTCAACCAGATGTTAACCAAGTCATTCCACACTTCTGACTTCAAAGCTGGGGGCCTATGGCCCTTAAGGTTAGCTATGTTTGATGACTTTAACCTTTTCATGACTGCTTTTCTATGATTCTTCAAATCATCTGAATAGTGATCTATGCATGTTCTTTCCCTAACAGTTCTTGCCATGTAACGATCATAATCTGATGCAAATTGTAGCACCCTAACTTTTGATTAAATTACGATATTGTCCTAAACGTACTGTTTAATGTTTTCTATGAGTTATAAAATGAATTTGGCTGTTTTGTGACTGTATTTGACTGTTGTGTGTGATTTACTCCAAGTCAAGAAAATAATAATGGTCAGGCCAGAAAAATCTTAATTTAATTATTCAGAGCTGGGGGATCTTACTAAACCCAATTCTGAGTGATACATGTATTAATCTTTTAATTTTTAGAATTGAACTGTGCAATAAAAATATTTTATATTATTATATTATTATTTTATTAGACAGTACCTACTGTCTTAAAAATAGTAGAATTCTGCTCCAAATGGACCATAGACCCTGGAAAAGTCTGTGGGACCCATGTTTGGGGAATCAGTCAACGTTTCTAGCTTGATTTATTTCTAAGCCAATGAAAGCTAGTTAGCAATAGTGGCTTAAAGGTTTTTAGACCAATAGGATTTTGGTCCACAAAAGTGGTTGGACCTGTTAGGTTATAACTAGAAAATCTAACTAAGTTAGCCTAAATCTAACTAAGTTAAGTTAGGAAGCTTATGTAGTAATTAAATGGAACAAACTTAGTTAGCTAGTCATTCAAGTTTTAGTTAGAGAAGGTTCTAGAAGAATCAAGAAGAGGGTTAGTCATCCTAGCTAACTAAATGGCTGACTAAGTAACTAAGAAACTTAACTAAATTAACTTAGACTAAACTAGGAAACCAAGTGAACTAAAACCTAGTTTGCTTCTCCTAAGGTCATTCGGTTATGGCACATTCAAGAAGGGTTTAGTCACTTGATGACTTGATTATCTACATCAATTAGAAGCAAGCTTGGAGACAAAGCCTTGAATATCATCCATTGATCACATCTAAGGCCATTAGGAGTTCATAGGAATCAACTAAAGTGGCCACCTCCTTTGAGGGAGCTCCACGGCCAAGTGCTTTAGGAAGGGTGAGATAGCATTTTTGCTAAGTTCATTTCATCTTCAACCTTCTCTAATGCAAAATAACCAAGAGAATTCTCTCCTTTCTTCTTTGAGAAGCTCACGGCCTCCACCCATTTCTCATATCTCCACTCTTCTAAAATTTCACCTAACACTACTTCTCAAATCCAAACATCATTCTAAGAACTTCTCTAGTTGAAAGTTTCTTCAAAAAAATTCATCTTGAGCTTGGAAAATCACTTTGAAGATTTTTCCTACAATGTGAAAATCCTTGTTTCTTATTTCTAACTTAATTTCTTAGGTTCTAAGCCATGATTGATCCATGGTTTATATTTTTCACTTATAGTTATGACTCTTTAAAATTTGTTTGAGCTTGTTAGGGATTCTTGGGAGGTCACACGAAATCACTAGGAGGAGTCTAGGAGGAGTTTGTCTTCCCTTAAGGTAAGAGGGAGATTTAATCTTATCAACCTTGTGTGGTGGTGAGAAAATGGATGTAATTGTGGTGAAGAATCCATAAGGATTCATTCACTTGGTTGTTTAATGTCTTTTCTATTTTGTGATTGATTATGTGTGTATACATGTATATAACTTTAAAATATATTGTATGTGTGCATATATGTATGATAATTATGATAGGATTTGAATAACATGTGAGGATTTGCATGAGTGTTCCAAAGAACACAAGGAAGCTCACGGCTTCACCAAGAAAAAGAAAACCAAAATGTTCTCAACCATTTTCTAAAAGAATGATTTAATTGATTGAAGTAAATTAATGAATTTGAAAATGATTTAGAAGATGGAAAATGATTTAAAGATCATTTGTAAAGAATATGTTGAATTCGGCCAAAATGTCATTCAGTGTATATTTGATTCCAAAATTATTTTCTAATATGGACTAAGCAGTTAACTTAAAGAGAATTCAATTTCAATGAATTTTTGGAGAACAAAATAAATGAACCTAGTTTTAGAAACCTAAATTAGAGGAATTAATTATAAATAAGAAATAAATTGAACACTTGAAAAATGTTAACGTAGAGCTCACCTTTGGGTTTCGAAGCACGTTAGTGAGTTTCAAAGTGTAAATAATGGTTATAACTAAAGTAAGGTAATTTTTTAAAGAAAAACATAGAAAATATCTTTTAATGAATTTTCTAGACAAAATGTTGTCAAGATTAATTAAAAGTGGACAAATAATGGGGAAAGTTTCAAAGTATATTTAGAACATAAAAAAATATTTTACGTAATTGAAAAATACTAGAAATAGCTTACGCATATTTAAAATGAAGAATTTTAAGCTACGCGATTAAGAAAATGATTTAAAAATCTTACGCGATTGAGAAAACAATTTAAAAATCTTATGCGATTGAGAAAACGATTTAAAAATCTTACGCGATTGAGAAAACGATTTAAAAACATTACGCAATATTTAAAAACGTCAAAATATATTTGCACGATTTGAAAAAGTTTGAAAAAGGTGACATGATTGTGAAAACGCGATAAAATCCTTATGCGACTAAAAGGAACAGTGAGTTTTACTGTCGGGCCAAAGTGGTCGACCCAGACATATTGAGAAATAGTACTGTCAAGTGGAGACATACTATATTTGGTTTATGTCGATACTGACGGCATTTGTGTAATTACTATTTATCGTGATAATAAGGGCATTTGTGTAATTATGGTTCATTTACATACATTGAGAGATATGTCAATTTAGTTGAAATTGACAATTGGCTGATGAGATAAATTACACCATGTTGTGGGTGTGATAGGCGTAGTACGGTTCATTGATTAAACTTGGAGGCGTTAGTATGCGGAGGATTCCACATAAGGACAGTTAGTAGCTCCTCTGGGCTGTGGTAACGAGCAACACACTAATGATCTCGACAAGTACTATTCTTAATCAAGATCTTATGGAGACTGTCTAGTACAATGCTTATTGTGCATGACGTTTGGACTGTGTACTAACTACACGATGATTTTGACTGTGTGTTATTTACACGACGTTGGACTGTGTAATAGTTGGTTGGGCAGCCTGAGGTACGGACAGGTCTTTTGGATCATTCTCTTTGATGTCTGTGTTTAGCTCCATGGAGTAGGAATGAGTCGGTGTACATTTGCATTTGTGGTCTGCATCATAATGTGATTATTTGTTATTATTTATATTTAACTTGGGTTATTATGTTTGATGTGTTAATGTGAGATATTGTGCATGATGTGACTATATGGATTTTTTAATCAACTGTGATATCTGTATGTACTATCATTTTCTGTACTGCCATGCTGGTAATGATGTAGGTTATCTCACCTCTTTGTATGCGATTTCTATATTATTATTTATGTTCTGTAAAGAGTTTGAGGAAGAAGATGAGAAGCAGCCTTTGGATATTCAGTACCCTGAGGAGCAACAACCGAGTGACCAGTTTGAGGAAGGCGAGCAATTAGATCACCCCTATCATTTAGATTGATCTTGTGGTTATGTCTTTGCCTGAGTTTTTAGGTTTTGTGAGACTTGAGTTTCACGGAGGCTCAGAGGCCTGGCGACTGCGTGAAGATAGAGGATCAATAGTCTATGTGGGGCGTCTGACTGTGTCCCTGCGTAGAGAGTTTGACGGAACACCGATGTTTACTACTATTGTGTATTTACATCTTGAGATGCCTTTGACTCTTAGGCGTTACTGGGGAGGACGTTTTCATGCACCTAGTGAGATCAGTAGTGTATCGACAGCATGAACTCCTATCCGTTGAGCTGCGAGACATCCTGGATTTCTGTCGTCCGACGATCCATCTGAGGAGGATCCTTCGGAGGGTTAGAAATCTTCGATGTGCACTTGGGCATGTTTATGTTTTAGTGTTATGCTGACTTTTTATTGCTTTATTAAATATTTGTAGTTGTAAATTATTTGTATACTTAAGACAACAATCATATGTATATTATGGTGTATAATAATAGTTTATTTTGTTTTGTGATTCGTTTTATTTTATTTAATAATATCAGGTAGAAAAAGAAAAATTTTACAACTCATATTATGTATGTATTAAACGTTTTATAACTTGGGTAATGTTTTTTATTATTATTATTATATTAAAAATGTGACATCCTCATTAGGGTGTTACACAAATTGATATTTATCCTAAAACAAAGCCATGTTAGTATATTTCTCTATATAGATAATTGTATAATACAATGAGGCTAGAAACGTAATTACTTACCATAAAATCCAGAAATAGTTCATTCTTCATGTTAACAGGATAATTTTTCCATTTTTCAACCAAAATAGGCATCCACGTGATCACAATGGCCATAATCTCACAGGTCACAGGCTGCAGGACAAACCTCCTCCTACAAGTCCAAGATATGTTAATAATTTAAAAGTAAAATAAATGTAATAAAACATGACATTCATTATTACTCACGATCAATAAATGTCCTACACAGATATAAATGGCCTTTTATTAGGTTATGTTTAGGATGCTCCACTTGAAGGCATCAAAATTGGGTCGCTAGTTGGAGGCATAGTGGGGGAGGTAGGACAGGGACAGGGACAATGGGGGGTAGGACATGGATAAGGACAGTGGAGGGTGAAACAACAACTGATGGGTCACCAGTGGTCAAAAGGCTAGTAGCTGAAGTAACACCTAACATAATTATAAACAATCTGAATTCATAAATACATACAAATCAAGAGTTAACAATAAAAAGATTATTATATAGGTATACTTGGGGAGCACAGAGAAAGCTGCAATGGTGGTGAACCAGTGCGCGATTGAGAACACTAGGGTGGATTGTTGCGGCTTCTCCCTCGACATTGTTCATTGCCCCTACCTCAGATTGCCATGATAAATGTCTACAATAATGAAACATAACATGTTAACAAACTATATGCATCAATATTGTGAAAAATATCATAAAACATAAAAATGACATTCTAATGTAAATACTGTAACATCCCAAATTTTCTAACTATTTGACAGTAATTTTGACAATTAACAGAATTCTCTTGTTTAGTGATTTTTGTGTACTGTAAAATTATTTTTGAGTATTCCATGAATACATTTGATCGTTTTGTGTGATTTACTCCGTGTCAAAAAAATAAAAATTTTCGGACCGGGGAAAATCTTACGTAATTTAATTATTACTGTGTAGTCTTAATTATTTCATTTGATCGTTTTGTGTGATTTACTCCGTGTCAGGAAAATAAAAATTTTCGGGTTGGAAAAAATCTTACAAAATTTAATTATTACTGTTAAGTCTTAATTATTTTACGTAATCTGATTTGATTTTCGTAAGTTTTATAATTTTTATGATTTTGTGGATGATTATGAAATTTTTATATTTCTCTGATTATTTTAATATTATCCATGGGCTGTCTGTGGGTCCAAGGGGCTATACGTGGGCCCAGGTGGGTCCCGAAAAATGAAAATTTTTCTACATCCAGAAAATTTTGTACTGTTAAGATGAAGACGGGCGATCTTACTAAACCTGAATCTGGAAACAGTTTTTTAAAAATTTTTTTACTATGTTTTGTACTGTATTTAATTATCGGGCGATAAAAATACAGTAAAAATATTATTCGCAGAGTTATAGCAGATAAAAAATTAAATATTGTACTGTATAGACAACAATAGTGGTTATGAAGACTTTATGATGGACCAATAGGAAGCAAGCTAAGCCTTTGGATATTAACCGTTGATTTAATCAAGGGTGGAGAATTGGTCTTATAAAAATCAAGGGTGGAGATTTGGTCTTATAAAGTGGCTAGGACCATTTATGAGTATTGGATGGAAAGTATGAAGAAGTGATCTTGACCCTTCATTTTAGAGATACATCTAATGGCTAGGATTTCAAGGAGAAAGATCCAATGGCCTAGATTAAGTCTTCTAATCTAAGGCTAAACCTATAATCTACATTAATCCTAACCATTGATCTAATCAATGGCTAGGAATGCCTAAAATGGTGGCTAGTGAGATTGGTCACATTTTGAAGAAGCAAGAATGGGGGGATGGTTTTGGTGTTGTTTTAGGAGCTAAAGCAAAGTTTGAAGACCATTATTAGTTGTCTTGGTCATTATTGATCATTCTTCATCATTTCCAAGAAGCTAGCTCTTCAAAAAATTTCTCTCCTTTTCCTTCAAGCTAGCTCACGGCCAAGCACCCTAAATCCATCTTCCATCACTCTTTAATTTCATACAACCTTATTTCTTGAATCTATACCTTTATTCTAAGACACTTTGTAGTTTGGAGCAAGTTCTAAATCCATCATATTTAAGGACTTTCTTCAAGAGTAAAGTTATAGGGTTTTTGAGATGAAGTGTAAGAAAACTTCATTTCTTATCTCTTTTTCATGTTCTAAGCCATGTTTGATCTATGGTTCACCTTGTTCAAGCTTAATATGCTAATAAATATATGTTTTGTTTTGTATTTGAGAAGCTTTTGGTGGTGAAGGACTTGGAAAAAGAAGCAAACTAAGGAGCTTTTGAGGTTCTTCAAGAGGTAAGAGGGAGATCCATCTCACCAACCAAGTATGGTGGTGAGAGATGGTTTTGTATTTGATGGATGGTGAATCCATGTGAGGATTCATATCCATGGTTATGTAATTATTTGTGGGTGTTTATGTGTTTTGATTATTTGCTTATGCTTGATATGATTTGCATGATTTATTGCTTTTGATTATGACATGCTTGTGATATATATGATGAATATTTATATGTATGTCATGATTTGATGATGGAAAGGAAAAGAATTTTTGGTTCCAAAGAACCATAGAGGCACACGGCCTCAAGAATATTTTTGGAGTAAAAGATTCTAAATATTTTATTAGTCATGAGATTTTAGATGAAAAGGGTAATACATTGATGATTTGCAAAGAAAGTGGACATGAAAATGAACAAATAAATTGGTTTTAAAGACCAAGAGTCTCACGGTTTTTGAAGGAAATTTTAATGGTTTTGTTTGTGTAAAAACAAGAATGGTACTTAATTGATTTAGAAGGAAAAATATTTGATGGTTTCAATAGCCATGTACCATGGTTTTGAAGGTTTGTAATGCATTGGTTTTATGAAATAAAGTGATTTTCAAAGTGGAAATATAATTTGATTTAGTACAAGGATTTTGGAAATGGAATCAGAGTGTTTTATCACTTGAAAAATAAAAATTTCGGTTATGAAAGAAAAATAGAGGTTATAAGGGTTTGATCCTCAAATTATTTTAGAAAAGGATTGAATTTGAGAATTTATTTTGAATTATCAAGGAAACATTGTTGATTTAAAATTTACTAACGTAAAACTCATCCTTTGGGTTTTGGAGCGCGTTAGGGAATTTTAAGTAAGAAACATTGATGTAATTCAATGAAATGGTGAATTTGTGGAATATATTGCAAAAAAGATTTCCTTAAGTAAGAAAATGTGAAAAATAGTGTGAAAAGTCATATTATTTTGAGGAAAGGATTTCTTAAAGGAGAAATGTGAAAAATGATGTTGGAAATGATATTGATTTGTTTGAAAGTTCAAAATAATGTTTGGAATATTGAGGAATATTTTACGTGATTGTAAAATGGTGAAAAATGATTTATGTAACTTAAAAACGTGATTTTTAAGCTACGCGATTTGAAAATTGTTTAAATATTTCCACGTAATTTGAAAAACGTTGAAATATTTCTACGCAATTTGGAAAGCGTTTAAATATTTTTACGCGTTTGAGATATTGTTGAAAAATCGCTACGCGATTTAAAAATGGTGGAATATTTTTACGTGATTGAGAAAACATTGAAAAATCACTACGTGATTTAAAAATGATGGAATATTTTTACATGATTGAGAAAACAATGGAAAATCACTACGCGATTTGAAAACGCAATAGAAATGTTATGGAATTGTGAAAACGTAATAGAAATGTTGTGCGATTGTGAAAACACGATAAAAGTGTTTTGCGACTATGAAAACGCGATAATATGATTTTGCTAATGAATATACAGTATGATTACTGATGAACCAGTGTATGGACACTGTATCAGAAAATGACGAGTTTTGCCTGTGATTGGCATTGATGCATTTTGCATGCATGGATCAGTGTATGGACTCTGTATGAGAAAATTATGAAATTAGCTTGTGATTGGCATTTAGTGCATTATACATGCATTGGAAAGATATGCAGTGAGACATATGATGAAATTGAAAAATATGCATTGAAGCATATGATGAAATTGAACAGAATTGCATTGAGATATTCGTGCATTAAACGAAAATTAACAGCTGATAGCTATTGTGATCCTTGTGGTTGAAGAGAGAATGAGAATTGAAAAGTGAGGTTTATGATGGATCTTGGGGGCGTCAAGGCGCGGCGGTTGACCAGTGGATGTTGATTAGCAAAAGACTATGTGCCACTTGGCGATGCAGTTTGTTGCAACGCATTGACGATACCCGATAATAACACGATTCTTTTCGAAGACTAGAGATTGTCTTTGGGCTAAGGCTGACAATTAACCAGAGCATTCTTCTTGAAATTGTGAAAACCTCCATGGAGTAGGATATTGAGTCTATGTGCACATGCATAATTATTGAGTATTGGTTATGATAATTGAACTATTAAATACTTAAATAATGTTGATGGCATTATTATAATTATTGTGTGATTTGAATAATGCTGATGGCATGATAGTAATTATTATTTATTATATTTGTTATGATAAATAATGATTGAAAGCATGATTGTAATTATTGTATCTGTGATAACAATAATGTTGATGGCATGATTGTAATTATGGTATGACATATCTGTATGATATACTATTTGTGTTATCTTTGTGCTACCATGTTAGAATTGGCGTAGGTGATCTCACCTCTTTGTTATATTATTTTGTTGTGTTTGTATTATTAAAAATTATATAGTAGATGGAACGAGTTTCTTAGGCTTGGCTGGAGGTACATATTCTGAATTCGGTGACAACATCGAGGAGTGACCATCCCGGACTAGTTAGTGTGCAGTTTTGAGGAAAAACAGATATATGGCGCATCAAGATGAATACAAGATAGAATAAGTATGTTGAGTATTTATCGTTAGTATTTTATCGTACTATTGAGTAGGACCCATCATGGGGTTCGTTATTGTTTAAAAATTGAGTTTGTAAGTTTTATATTTCTTGAATAATTGTTAAATATTAAGTGGTGTCGATTATATGAGTTTTAATCAGTTTAAATCTATTTTTTAGTAGTACTTATAAATTTCAGTAAGTTTATGTTTCTGCGAAAAGAAATTTTGAAACCCACCTTTTATAACTCAAACCTTTTATAAAATCATTTTCAGATTATAAGTTGGTAGTTGGAAATGTGATGCCCTGCGGAGGCTGTTACATTAGTTGATATCAGAGCACGGTTTGAGTCTTTTGGGGTTTTGTGGTTAGGTCTATTTTGCTTGTGTTGTGTTCTCTGTGTGTTTGATTTTCGAAAGGAAACAATGTTATTTGAAATGGTTACATCTGGTTTCCATTGTATTTTGATTCGCGTGTCTTTGAAGAGAGGACCATGACTCGTGGTAGACAAAGAAAGACGATGGCTCGTGATAGACGTACGCGTGTGGAAGCGAGACGTGATGATGGTGATATGACTGCAACTATGGAAGTAATACGAAAAATGGCTGATGTAATTATACAGCAAACTCAAAAGATTGTTCAGCAGCAAGAATTGATAGCCGAAGCTAAGATTTTGTTAGAGTTGAATCAGTCTCAGGATGTGAGACCCTATAATGTTGGACCATATTGGTTACGAAGAAGGAGAAATCGTAAGGTCAAGCGATTCCAGCAGAAAACATACTCGCAATCTTCGGGAAGTCAACAACAGTAGCAATCTTGTGGAGGAAGTACTAGTAGTAGTAGGTTTGGTCTAACCGTGACATCTGCACCGAAATGTTGGAAGTGTAGGAAAGATCATCGGACAAAGGATTGTACAATCAAAGGAATCATCTGTTTCAAGTGTGGGATGCCCGGACATCTTGCTAGAGAGTGTGTTCCACCAAAGACAAAGTCATCTATTAGTAATGAACGTACTTCGACATCTCAAGTAGAATGGACCGTCGTTTCTCCAAGTGGAGCAAAACACCCCAGACTGAAGACCTAAACAAAGAAGATTGTGTCACAGAAAGTGATCCTTTGACTGTACTGTATAATTCTGGAGGTAACCCATTCCTCTATGGCATATGATCGTGTAGATCAATTAGAGTTATCTGTGTCTTCATTATCTTCTGAATTGTTTACTTCTGCTTCTATTATTAGCCTGTCATGCTACTTAAGTTATTCAAATTATCCTATTGTTGTTATAGATTAAATCTTTGTGTTAGTTTGATGTTTATCTTTTTCATATACAGACGCGATCTTTGAAAACGGATTGGTTATTTTCCAACCATATCTTATGAGATTGTCTCAATAAAGTGTTAGTATTCTAGAAAAAAACCCATTTTTTTAAAAAATCAAGCAACATCAAATTCTTTGTTGGATATGTCCGGTAACACATCAGATAGTTTTGCTATCTTTTATAATATTCTTTCATGTATTGCAATTGCAAGAAAGAATATTTTGCAAGAAAGGATATTCCTATTCAAATTCATGTCATAGTATCTAACACAATGCTGTTGAAAGAGGACGCGATGTGTGAGACACTTCCTGTTAAGAGCAAAGGCAGGAGAATGAAGCGATACGAGGACAAAGAAATTTTAAGTGATATCATGCGGAGTGACGGATGCTCTTGTAATATTTATAAATTATATGAGTAGAATCTTTCGTCTTTATCTAGACAGAATTATCGTTATCTTTGTTAACGACATTCTGATTTATTCTTGAAATCATAAGGAACATACTAAACATCTCAGTGTGATTTTTCAAGTTTTAAAGGAGAAGCGACTATATGCTAAGTAGTCAAGATGTGAATTCTGGATGGATGAAGTTCAGTTTTGGGTTCCATAATTCTAAGGAAGGGATTGCGGTGGATCCTTTAAAGGTTGAAATAGTTCTTCAGTGGGAAAAGTCAAAAATGATAATGGAAATCCGTAGAAAATTTATTGAGAAATTTTTCAAGATCGCAAGACTTCTTACCTAGCTTATCAGAAAGAATTAAATGTTTGTATGGACTAATGCATACAAAGAGAATTTTCAGGAGTTGAAAATGTGTTTGATTACTTCTCTGGTATTAGTTCTGTCTAATCCTAGTAAAACATTGGAGGTGTACTGTGATGCATTACATTAGAGTTTAAAATATGTGCTTATGCATAATAGAATAGTTGTAGTGTATGTTTCAAGGAAAATTGAAGTTACATGAGAAAAACTATTCTACGCATGAATGGAGGTTGGTAGTCGCTGTGTTGGTATTAGAAGTAAGGATATACTTTCTTTATGGAGTAACATTCAACATCTTTAGTAATTATAGGAGTCTGAGATATCTGTTTGATCAGGAGAAGTTGAATGAGAGGTAAAGAGATTTCATTGGTTAAAATAATCTGGAATGATGTAAGTGGAGAAGCAACATGGGAGTTGGAGGATAAGATAAAAAAAGAGAGCAATATCCATATTTATTTTGAGGGTGTGAAATTAAGTTTATCAAGTTTCGAGGACGAAACTTCTTTTTAGAGGGGAAGTATTGTAACATCCCAAATTTCCTAACTATTTGATAGTAATTTTGACAGTTAACAGAATTCTACTGTTTAGTGATTTTTGTGTATTGTAAAATTATTTTGAGTATTTCGTGAATACATTTGATCGTTTTGTGTGATTTACTCCGTGTTAGGAAAATAAAAATTTTCGAGCCAGGGAAAAACTTACGTAATTTAATTATTACTGTTAAGTCTTAATTATTTTACGTAATCTAATTTGCTTTTCATAAGTTTTATAATTTTTATGATTTTGTGGATGATTATGAAACTTTTTTATTTCTCTGATTATTTTAATATTATCCATGAGCTGTCTGTGGGCCCAGGTGGGTCCCGAAAAATGAAAATTTTTCTACAGCCAGGAAATTTTGTACTGTTAAGAAGGAGACGGGGGATCTTACTAAACCTAAATCTGGAAATAGTTTTTAAAATTTATTTTTACTGTGTTTTGTACTGTATTTAATTATCGGGTGATAAAAATACAGTAAAAATATTATTCGTAGGGTTACAGCAGATAAAAAAAAATATTGTACTGCATAGTCAACAATAATGGTTATGACGACTTTATGATAGACCAATAGGAAGCAAGTAAGCATTTGGATATTAACCATTGATTTAATCAAGGGTGGAGATTTGGTCTTACAAAAATCAATGGTGGAGATTTAGTCTTATAAAGTGGCTAAGATCATTTATGACCATTGGATGGAAAGTATGAAGAAGTGATCTTGACCCTTCATTTTGGAGATACATCTAATGGCTAGGATTTCAAGGAGAAAGATCCAATGGCCTAGATTAAGTCTTCTAATCTAAGACTAAACCTAGAATCTACATTAATCCTAACCATTGATCTAATCAATGGCTAGGAATGCCTAAAATGGTGGCTAGTGAGATTGGTCACATTTTGAAGAAGCAAGAAGGGGGGACGGTTTTGGTGTTGTTTTAGGAGCTAAAGCAAAGTTTGAAGACCATTATTAGTTGTCTTGGTCATTATTGATCATTCTTCATCATTTCCAAGAAGCTAGCTCTTCAAAAATTTTCTCTCCTTTTCCTTCAAGCTAGCTCACGGCCAAGCACCCTAAATCCATCTTCCATCACTCTTTAATTTCATACAACCTTATTTCTTGAATCTATACCTCATTCTAAGACACTTTGTAGTTTGGAGCAAGTTCTAAATCCATCATATTCAAGGACTTTCTTCAAGAGCAAAGTTATAGGGTTTTTGAGATAAAGTGTAAGAAAACTTCATTTCTTATCTCTTTTTCATGTTCTAAGCTATGTTTGATCAATGGTTCACCTTGTTCAAGCTTAATATGCTAATAAATATATGTTTTGTTTTGTATTTGAGAAGCTTTTGGTGGTGAAGGACTTGGAAAAAGAAGCAAACCAAAGAGCTTTTGAGGTTCTTCAAGAGGTAAGAGGGAGATCCATCTCACCAACCAAGTATAGTGGTGAGAGATGGTTTTGTATTTGATGGATGGTGAATCCATGTGAGGATTCATATCCATGGTTATGTAATTATTTGTGGGTGTTTATGTGTTTTGATTATTTGCTTATGCTTAATATGATTTGCATGATTTATTGCTTTTGATTATGGCATGCTTGTGATATATATGATGAATATGTATATGTATGCCATGATTTGATGATGGAAAGGAAAACAATTTTTGGTTCCAAAGAACCATAGAGGCACACGGCCTCAAGAATATTTTTGGAGCAAAAGATTCTAAATATTGTATTAGTCATGAGATTTTAGATTTAAAGGGTAATACGTAGATGATTTTTAGGATTTGCAAAGAAAGTAAACATGAAAATGAACAAATGAATTAGTTTTAAAGACCAAGAGTCTCACAGTTTTTGAAAGAAATTTTAATGGTTTTGTTTGTATAAAAATAAGAATGGTACTTAATTGATTTAGAAGGAAAAAGATTTGATGGTTTCAATGGCTATGTACCACGGTTTTGAAGGCTTGTAATGCATTGGTTTTATGAAACAAAGTGATTTTCAAAGTGGAAATATAATTTGATTTAGTACAAGGATTTTGGAAATGGAATCAAAGTATTTTATCACTTGAAAATAAGAAATTTCGGTTATGAAAGGAAAATAGAGGTTGTAAGGGTTTGAACCTCAAATTATTTTAGAAGAGAATTGAATTTGAGAATTTATTTTGAATTATAAGGAGACGTTGATGATTTAAAATTTACTAACGTAAAACTCATCCTTTGGGTTTTGGAGTGCGTTAGGGAATTTTAAATAAGAAATATTGATTTAATTCAATGAAATGGTGAATTTGTGGAATATATTGCAAAAAGGATTTTCTTGAGTAAGAAAATGTAAAAAGTCATATTATTTTGAGAAAAGGATTTCTTAAAGGAGAAATGTGAAAAATGATGTTGGAAATTATATTGATTTGTTTGAAAGTCCAAAATAATGTTTGGAATATTGAGGAATATTTTACGTGATTGTAAAATAGTGAAAAATAATTTACGTAATTTAAAAACGTGATTTTTAAGCTATGCGATTTGAAAAACGTTTAAATATTTCCACGCGATTTAAAAAATGTTGAAATATTTTTACGTGTTTAAGATATTGTTGAAAAATCGCTACGCGATTTAAAAATAGTGGAATATTTTTACATGATTGAGAAAACATTGAAAAATCACTACGTGATTTAAAAATGATGGAATATTTTTACGTGATTGAGAAAACGATGGAAAATCGCTACGCGATTTGAAAACACAATGGAAATGTTGTGGAATTATGAAAACATAACAGAAATGTTGCACGATTATGAAAACACGACAAAAGTGTTTTGCGACTATGAAAACGCGATAATATGATTTCGCTAATGAATATACAGTATGATTACTGTTGAACCAGTGTATGGACACTGTATAAGAAAATGATGAGTTTTGCCTGTGATTGACATTGGTGCATTTTGCATGCATGGATCAGTGTATGGACACTGTATGACAAAATTATAAAATTAGTCTGTGATTGGCATTTGGTGAATTATACATGCATTGGAAAGATATGCAGTGAGGCATATGATGAAATTGAAAAATATGCATTGAGCCATATGATGAAATTGAACAGAATTGCATTGAGATATTCGTGCATTGAATGAAAATTAATAGCTGATAACTATTGTGACCCTTGTGGTTGAAGAGAGAATGAGAATTGAAAAGTGAGGTCTATGATGGATCTTGGGGGCGTCAAGGCGCGACGCTCGACCAGTGGATGTTGATTGGCAAAAGATCATGTGCCACTTGGCGATGCAGTCCGTTGCAACGCATTGATGATACCCGACAAGAACATGATTTTTTTCGAAGACTGGAGATTGTCTTTGAGCTAAGGCTAACAATTAACTAGAGCATTCTTCTCGAAATTATGAAAACCTCCATGGAGTAAGACATTGAGTCTATGTGAACATGCATAATTATTGAGTATTGATTATGATAATTGAACTATTAAATACTTAAATAATGTTGATGGCATTATTGTAATAATCGTGTGATTTGAATAATGCTGATGGCATGATGATAATTATTATTTATTATATTTGTTATGATAAATAATGATTGAGGGCATGATTGTAATTATTGTATCTGTGATAACAATAATATTGATGGCATGATTGTAATTATGGTATGACATATCTGTATGATATGTTGTTTGTGTTATCTCTGTGCTACCATGTTGGTATTGGCGTAGGTGATCTCACCTCTTTGTTATATTATTTTATTGTGTTTGTATTATTAAAAATTATATAGTAGATGGAACGAGTTTCTTAGGCTTAACTGGAGGTAGATATTCTGAATTTGGTGACAACATCGAGGAGTGACCATCCTGGACTAGTTAGTGTGCAGTTTTGAGGAGAAACAGATATATGGCACATCAAAATGAATACAAGACGGAATAAATATGTTGAGTATTTATCGTTAGTGTTTTACCATGCTATTGAGTAGGACCCATCATGGGGTTCTTTACTATTTAAAAATTGAGTCTGTAAGTTTTATATTTCTTGAATAATTGTTAAATATTAAGTGGTGTCTGTTATATGAGTTTTAATAAGTTTAAATCTATTTTTCAGTAGTACTTATAAATTTCAGTAAGTTTATGTTTCTGCAAAAATAAATTTTGAAACCCACCTTTTATAACTCAAACCTTTTATGAAATTATTTTCAGATTATTAGTTGGTAGTCAGAAATGTGATGCCCTACGGAAGGTGTTACAAATACCATAAACAAAACTAATTGAACAAAGTTCAACTGCGACTACTTGAGTCTGGATCATATAGCTCCTTATCTTCATCTATGAACTCATTATTTTCATCTTCTTTGTTGCCATCAATGAATTGGTCAACAAACGGAATGTTAATTGGATTACGTATTTTATTTATGTCCACTTCTTCCATTGGGTCATGTGCATTAAACAAGGAAATCACTCCATCATCTATGATGATATTATGTGTTCTCATGGATCCATCATCTTGGTAGTAATCAATAGCAACTAGCTCATTCAATCCATCACATTCATCATTGAATGTCTCAGCCGCAAAGAGTTTTGCTCTAACCTTACAAGTTGCCCACTATTCCCCACTAGCTCAACCCCCGCATTGTGGGTATATTGTATAGTATACTTGTGGTGCTTGTTTAGCTAATACAAATAGTTCATTTGAGTGAAGCCTTAATTTGAGCTTGACGTCAATCAATCTATATCTCTCATCAACATTGTTGGGAATTGCGGATACATCACACAGCGAAAAAAAAATTCCCACTAAGGATCCATGTGAAAATGACCATAATCCGTTTTTTTTTTAGTTTACCTCTTGAAACGAGATGGAAAAACAATCAAACAAATCACAAGCACTACAACAATGATGATGCCTCTACGTTATCCACACAAACAGACTTGTAAAAACATCCAACGTACGTAGTCTTAGAGTTCGACCTATCTATCATCGTGCTAGTTGCGAAGAGAAGAGTAACCTATCACTCTCTCACTCACTGTTTCTGCCAAGTGCGGCTAGGGTTTGTAATGACTGTCTTGACAGTCCCTTAGGAGTGCTATTTATAATAGCTGCTGCCTTATACGAGTGAGAGTAACAGTAAGGTAATCTGTGCAATCCTAGACTCATCTGTTATGAGTTAGGTCCATGATGGAAATCCAGTCCAACTTGGATTCTCATTGCTATAATTTAGTCTGGTCTATGTGTGTGACCCTACAGGTTCTCATGACGTTGGCAGCAATATTAAAATCTCATTTTAATATAACAAGTAATAAGCAGTATTTAGCGACACATCGCTACTACCTAAGTAATGAAAATGTCAGTGATTTGATATAACCTTTCTATGATCAATGTTTCCGTGTAGTTTAGTCCCTTTGTCCAGATATCTAGATTGAACACAAGGCATGAAACGTATCACCCTTGTATAGTTTAATAATTTGTTTCCTGATATTCGAGTAGACGTAGTAATAACAAATGAAGTCAATATCTCATATTGACTCGTTTGAGCATGGTCGTGCATTTTGTAGTCTCACTCAATCAGGGGGCCCGAAGGTATCACTCTTGTTATGTAGGAGGGACAAATCCTATCTAGGTCACTCACATTCCTTCGCATGATTTGTGGTATGTCCAATAACTAACTTTATAATCACCTTGTTATAAATGACATTTAATGACATTAAAACATACAACTCCTCATGTAAGAATCGTAGTGATTTCAGGTCAAAGTACCACATACACCATTATCACTATGAGAATTACTTATGACACTCACGTAACGATCCAGACATCATTCTCATGGCGGGTCAGTACAATACATCATTACTCTAATATGTATCCATGTGAAGACTCGATATCTCATATCCATGACCCGTGAGATATGGCCATCAGTCTACGCACATACCAGTCTCAATGCATTATTATCGTCCTGATTAACAATAATACTTTACTAAGAACATTTAAGAATAGTGTTTTGTTTCTATCCAATAGGATCTCATGATCAGGTCATCCACTTGATGTCCTATGAGATTTATTATGTATATCATAAATAACACACAATAAATGAAATTTCTCTTATATTAAATAAATAACATAATATAATATAAGCTAGTACAGTCAAAATAAATTGGCCTTTAGGGCATACACCAACAAACATTGACTCCATTAATTGGGTCAAATCACTAACATTGTAAAAGAAATACTTTGTTTTGATCTAGATATGACAATTCCAACATCTCTTACAGGATGCCATAATAGTCTAAGTCATTCTCGCCATATATACTTCCTCTAATGCAAACCCTATTGTTCATGGTAGCTTTATTTTGTCTGTACTCCTTAGTGTGGAACCTATACCCATTAACTATTAAGTCATTGTAAGAAGTAACAGACTTGGATGGACCATAACTCATCTATTGAATCATTCAATCTTCAATTTGGCCAATATTTACCCGTGAATCATTACAAAAAGAATAAATAGTTGTAACATTTAGTATTAATATAACAAACATTATTTTTTATCATCTGTTGAATCATTCGATCTTCAATTTGGCCTATATTTACCTGTGAATCATTACAAAGAGAATAGATAGTTGTAACATTTAGTATTAATATAACGAACATTAGTTTTTATATAATATATATGATTATGGAGGAAAGGACTTTGATAGCTACTAAGGGTACCAAATTAGATAAGATTTGTTAATCGATTCACTAAGAACTTGTAGTATGTGGTGCAACCAAGTTGAGTCCTTAGATCATTCTAATTAATCAATTATATTAAGAAGTTAGCAAGGGGGTTTTGGTTGTAGGAGTAATTAAATAAAGCAATTAAAAAACTATAAACAAGTTTAAGTAAACAACCAATCTAAGGGAATCAACAACTCTTGAGTTTAATTCATCCTTGACCATTAAGGATTCATTCACTGGCTAACTAGATTCTTGGTTTTAGGGTACATTAAGAAGCCTTAAGATGACCTATGAATTCTTGACTAGATAAGCATCTAGCATTTGGTTAATCAAAGTCAGATGAAGTTAGCACCCATCCAACCCTAAATTAACCTAAAACTCAAAATTCAACCAAGCTAGGTAATTCATCAAACATCTTTGATACATCACCTAGTCTTTGTGAAATCCTCATCCAACATGAACTCTCTACTAGGTAAGCACCTAGGATTTGGTTAATCAACAAAAAATGGATGAAGCATCCATTTAACCCTAAATCAACCTCGATCAATTAATGAAAAATAGATTAAGCATTCATTTAACCCTAAATCAATCTCATTTTCAGAGTTCATGTGAGCTAGAAAATTCATCAAACATCTTTGATGCATTGTCTAGTTTCTATAATTCCCATTAAACACATGATAATTATGCAATCATCATATGACCACCAAAACCAAGTTAAGCACTCAGCCAAGGAGTAACAAAATCAAAGAAAGGGAAAACAATATGATTAACAAGTAGATTAAACATTCAACCAAGGTCTCAACATTAAACATCAAGAGTGTTTCAATACCTAGGATTGATTACAAAGCTTTAGTTCTTCATGAATGGAGAGCATAATAGAACAAATGAAAAAAACCTAGAAAAAGTGAGAAGAGAGGAGAATAGAGGAGAGGAGAGGAGAGGAGAGAAGAGAACAAGAGAGAAAATGAAAACTGAAAATGAGAAGTGTCTCACACCTAGCCTCAGATCTGGATCAAAACCCCACATAACATATACTGAAGGTGAAAATACAAGTATGCCCCTAGTTTAGGACGTTTTCTCTTCCAATTAGCTTTAATTGGACACATAATTTGCAAGATTTGGACACCTAATGAAGGAGTTATGGCCAAAACACGTTTAATAACTCTTGGATCCCATTAGCTCCCTTCAGGTGTTAAAAACCCTATCAAAAAGTCATTGTTTTAATAAGTGGTCTTCATGGAAGTTGAAGGGTTTTGTTTCAGCTTTCCAATAAAACTAGTTTCACTCCATTTTGACTCCTACAACCCAGTATATGATCCAATCTTTACACACTACTTAGGTTCTAGTGGCAACACCTCTATTCTGACTTTCAGGCCCAATATGAACCATTAGACATCTGAATTAGCTCTGGAGCTCTTTATTAAAATTATAGAGCTTCCTCTTAGATTTCCTACAAGGTAAAGTTCATAATTTTTAGATGTCTACAACTCAAGTTATACTTGAAATACAGAAATAGTGTAAAATTACCACAATGCTGAAAAATATAACTAAGCCCAATTTGAACTCAACTTATAAATGGTGACCAAAACCAATAGATTAAGCATATGAGAAGTCTAAAATAATGAATATAAGGGTTAATTAATATATAAAAATGGTGTTTATCATATTCTCCCACACTTAGCCTTTTGCACTCCCTGACAAAAGTAGAAATCCACTACTAGGGAACAAAGAAAAAACAACACAAACTTGAAAGTAAGAAACAAAAAGAAAAATTCAAGAAAAACTCACTTTCCATTGATGTTCAAGAATGCAAAAGGAGAGCAACAAAAAATTCAAAGAATTAAAACATTCATGAAGTAACATTTCCTTTCATCTCAAACTAACAAGCATAGTAACTTCAATTGAATAACATAGATCAAGAATGATAGAACCTCACAATATTTATTCTCAATTTCTCAAGTGTTTAGAAGGTAAGTGTTTCGCTCATTTCAACCCATGAAAATATGCACTACCATAAGCTTGCTTATCTTATACTTCTCCACTACTCAAAATACATGCACACACAAATCAAGAGGACTTTATTCAAGGTTGTAATGGGGCCAAGGTAAAGGAGAGGAGTAATATGAATATGACAAGTTGGAGACCAAAAAGAATAAAAGAGCATTAGGGTTGAGACAAAATAACCAGCATGATAATTTTATCCCAACTGTATGTAATGCAAATTCCTTTTACATATTATTTTTCCTTTTGTCTTATTGACTTTTCTTTACACAATTTTTGTTTTTTCAATTAGTCATTCTTTCATTTTTCACCAACATTTTGCATACTAATTAGCACACCCCTGCACTTGTTCAAGAACTCATCCAATAACAATGTCAATGCTCTTTTATTCCCTAAGGTTGGGTAAGAGCATTGTTTTTCATTTAAGGTATGTAATGAGTTAAAAATAAGGAATGGTCAAATAAACTCAAAGAGGTTAATCAAGGAAAAATATGCAAGATTGGCTATTTGGCTAAAGTGACTAATTCAAGAAGAATACCTCAATCATATTCATGTATACATGTGATAATGTAGCATAAAAAAGAATCAAAGCAAGTTCTACAGTAACAAATTCCATGAGTGCAAATCACACAAGAAAGAAGAGAATGGTATAAATGTTCAATCTATTCATTAAAAGGCTCAAAGTCTCACAAGGTATGTTTCTATCAAACTTAATCCATTAATTCAATTTCATTATCAAACTAGTTATTCTCAAGATAAGAGATAATTTATTTACTTATGTTACCTCAATTTATACATGCTCACAACTTTCACAAACTCAAAGTTGCATTGGAAAGCAATTAAAAACACACTTTGTTATGAATATTTTTTTCTTTTAAAAAAATAGAAAAGTAGAATTTAGAACAGAATTTAAAACAGTATATGATTTGTTATATAACTTGTATATGATTTGTTATGCTTGATAATGCATATTTGGACTACTAAGAATTTATGAAAAAACTTTGATAATTGTAAAGGCCATATAGGCTGAATTGAGAGCCAAAGGAGATATGGCAATCTCCAAGTAATAATTGATATGTAAGTAAGTGGATTGTGTTGTATAGAAAATTACTGAATATTTGATTATGTATCAAATGAGTTAGAATTGTACATTTGTTGAAGATTGTGAACTTATTAAGAATGTATGGAAGTGATGATGAAATTTATTGGTATTGCTTCTTGATTGTTCAAGTTGAGCTAGGCTTTGTATTGAATATGCGCCCTTAATTCATAATGTTGAGCTTGGATGTATGATTGAATAATCAATGCCTAAGAAATTTGAATTTGTATATCAGAATTATGAACTTCTATCCTTGAATGGGAAGAAAAATAGTCTTGTTGTGCTTTTCTCACTCGGTATCCTTCTTTTATGTGAATTTGTAATTCACTAAGAATAATGGATTTTAGAGTAAATCCTGTATAAGGGTAGGGTATTCAAAATTCCATTAGAACCATGGAGATGATCCTTTATGAGGAAGGGGATCCTATATTCTTAGAAATTCCTCATTTTATTTCCTCACATATTATTTTCCCTCATAGGATATTAGTGGTAGTATGAGTCCCTAATCACTCCTTACCCTGAGTATATAGGACCCGAGCTATATGAGGTGGCTCTCACCTATTAGGTGCTTGAGATATGAGTTCTGTGAGAATAAATGGATATTAGAATAAGCATTGATATGAAATTGTATTTAAATGATATATTTTAACTTAGTATTGTTATAAGAATCATTGAATGAATATGAAATTTATGATTCTTGATTTGAAATTGTTTCTAAAATTATTTATAGAAATAATTGATAATATTGTTTGATAAATGTTTTTAGAAACTGTTAATAATTAGAATTCTGTTTCGGGAAGAGAAATGACCTATTTTGGCACTTTGCCACCTTTCTAGTTCATGATTATTTAGAGAATAAAAATGTATTTTTCCTGAAACAGCTAGAAATATTATAATGACACGTATTTTTATAATATTACTGAGAATTCTTAGAATTATTACCCCTTTTCTATTTGTATTCCTATAATATTTCTAGGTACACATTCTTTTGTCAGTAAGCAAGGAAAGAAAACTTAGAATAGAATTTTGATAGTATTTTGTGTATATGATGTATATTTAATACTTGGAGCAAATTATGTAAATATTGAGTACTGTAATGTATTTTGTATACTGCTTTATATAATGTATGTACGTATTATTAACCCATTAGTGTGACTCATATTTTATATATCCCTTATATATAAATTTTAAATTACTTATTCTAAATAAGTGACATGCTTAATTATAATTACTAATACATAAATTTCGGATACGTAATTGGTAATTATAATAAGGATGTTACACGTTGCATATATTTTCCATGATAATTCTAGCACGAGATCCACCTTTGGAGTAGGAGCAAAGATGCTGATATAGTATAAGACTTTTTTTATCATTTTGACCATTGCTTCGTACTTACTAATATGCAGTGGTTTATATATAGTTTATATGTACATGTGCCTTTAAAGGCTTGATTTGAATCACTTGAACATTGATGTACTAGATTGTATGGAATATCAATGTTACTATGATTTATACATATCAAGTGTATAACTAGATATTTCATATATATATTATATTTGGAGATTTTATTGTCCTTCACAAGGCTCAAATTAGTAATAAAATTAGTTTATTTATTTATCAAGGACTGATAATAGTATAGTTATGACGTGCCGAATTCTAAATAGTTTTGTGTAATCCAGATATACTTATAGTATTAGTATTTGGGTGTTACATATAGTCTTGGCTAGACTTTCTCAGTTGAAAAGATCAAGGTGGCTAGAAAGGATAAGTTGTGGAGAAATCCTTGCCTCTCTCAAATTAATGCTTCAATCCTTAGTCAATATGTAACATCCTCCCTAACCTAATAGTCGTAATCAGGGTTATAGTAACTCAATAATATTAGTATGAGCTATTTGTTAATTTTGGTGATCTTTTGGATTAATTTAAGCGTAATTCTATAACATTGAGAGTGAGAAATAACTCATACAAACTCATATTTCAGCATTGACAACTGAGAAGATAGAAATAAATGTGAAAAATTTATTTCTAGATCACAAATAATTAGAATGAGTTACAGTAAATTTTTTAGGATTAAATGAATTAGTTTGATAGCTATAATGAAGCTTAGTGGTTGATAAAGGTATATAAGGATAGTCGTTGAATGATGAAACTGAGAATTGAATGAAATCCTAGAATTTTCTATAATACCTATGAAGGTTATAAAATTCATCAATGGAAGATTAGTGTATCCTTAAGAGATACACTTTTTTTAGCTAGATTTCATGTTTATCCTTCTCCACCGCCTCTTCTTCAGTCAAAAAAAAAAAAAAAAGTGAGGAGGAAGAAAAGAAAGAGAGACAATGAGAAAGAAAGAGAAATAGAGAAAAGAAAATAGAGAGAGAAAGGGGAAGGACAACAAAAACGAAGGGAAGAGAAGAAGGAAAGACAAAAAGAGAAGGAAGAAATGGAAGCAAGAAAGAAAAAGGAAGCTATATAGAGAGAGGTAGGGGATTTTTTTCTTACACTTATTATTCTTTTCTTGTTTTCTTAAGATTATGAGTTGATATTTTGATTGATATTTATGTTTTGAAAGAAGATTTGATGAGATAGGATGAAATACTTGTTTGTATGTTTATAGATTTGAGCTTGATTTTGCTTTCAAAACTTAATGGATTTGAGATTGTTAGAAATGGGTTTGTGGGTTCTTAATTGAAGACAAACCCTATATGTTGTGTTTTTGAGAAAATGATTGAGATATGATATTGTTTGAAGATGATTTTTTATTGGTATTTGGGCTAATAGCCTTTAAACTTCTGTTTTTTTACAAAATCTCAGCTGGTAATCAATTACGACGAGTGGGTAATCGATTACTAAGCCACAAATGCCATGAAAATAGTTGCTGGGAATATGGTAATTGATTACCAAGCTTTTGGAGATGTGGTAATCGATTACCACACAAGCTTCTGTTTAGATGGTAATCGATTACCAAGGCATAGTAATTGATTAATGTAATACCCACCGTAGAGTATCACATTTATGTTACTTAATTACCAAATTACCCAAAATATTATAAGATATGCTTTGTAATATAAATATAAGTTATAAAATTTCTGGAATATTAATAAAATAAACTTAGCAGAATATAAAATTATAAACAGCCTCACAAATAATTTACATCATATACATAAGTCTCAGTACTGACATACTTAAATATTTACAAACACAGTTCTTAAAAGTATTTGAACATTATTTAAACTAACATACTTGCTCAAGTATGACTAGACAGCAGAACCCTCAGATAGGTCCTCCTCAGATTCCTCAGCAGGCAGGAATCCAATTTGACGTGAAGTCCTACGGACCAGTGTCTGTGCAGACGACACTATACTGATCTCTGTTGGGACGTGGTACCTACTACCCCAATACTGCCTAATCGACAATGAAAATTCTACATGTACATAAATAATGACAGAAAAGAACGGATCTCCATGAAATATCCTGCTCATGTTGACTGTCAAATGTCCCTAATATATTAGTCCCTCCTCATTGGGACTAATCCTCCAAGCACTAGTTCCTCCATGAAATTGTAATCGTACATACCCGAAGAAACTCGATCTGGATGCCATCTTATCAAAACTCAGCTTCTTTAGTAGGAATCTGTTCCTCTTCACCTTCTTGCTCAGTACCTCGCTCAGTGTCTTTACCAAAATATAAATACAATACAAAATAATATACAAAGAGGTGAGATCACCTATACCATTACTAATATGACAGCACAGAGATAACACAAACAACACATCATACAAATATATCATACAATGATACAAATATAATAAACAGTAAACATCATCGTTTCATTCCATCATTCATCGACACTTAACAAATAAATGTCACCAAAATATTCAAACATGTCCAAATTATGCATATGATTACTGACTCATTTTCTTACTCTATGGAGCTAAACTCAAGTCGGAAAGATTGATCCAAAAGATCTGTCGGTACCAAATGCCTCAGACCACGTGCCACAACTTTCGTTAGTTTATGCACATCTAGCATATACACAACAATCTTCACCAGATCTTGATTACGGATAGTGTCTCAGTCCGGATCATCGGTGTGTTGCATCGGTCTAACCCATGGTACAGAAGAGCTACCAACTGCCAATTGTGGACAACCCGCACCCCGATGCCCCCAAGGTCAACAAGTGACCTACACTACACATATCACACTCGCTCAAGAGGTGTATTCTCTCCTAGGCCAATGGCTTTATCCAGTCCATCGGACATTCCCAATGCAGGTTTAATGTACCAAACCAATCACAGGCAAAACTCATCATTTCTCATACAGGGTCCATACATTGGCCCAACAGTAATCCTACTGTATATTCAATTGCGTAATCATATTATCGCGTTTTCTCAATTGTGTAAAAATATTCTATCATTTTTCAATCGCGTAGTGATTTTTCGATGTTTTTGAAATCACGTAGCTTAAAAATCACGTTTTTAAGTTATGAAAAGCATTTTCCATCATTTTTCCACTACGTAAAATATTTCTCAATCGTAAACCTCATTTCTCCATAAAATCACTTTTCCTTAATTTAAATCGTCGTTTCTCACTTAAAATTTCCTAACGCGCTAAAAAACCCAATGAGTGAGCTACACGTCAATAAATTTTAAGTTCCCAACGTATTCATCATAATTCTTAAACAAATTCTAAAAGTCAGTCTTCTTTGAAATAAATTGAGATTCAAACACTTTTAATCCCTCTTTTCTTTTCTAAAATGAAATTTCCATTTCTCAAGTGACAAAACACTTTGTTTCCATTTCTAAAATCTTTTTCTTAATTTCTTTAAATCAATTACTTTCCATTTCCAAACCATAATTTCATACAAAATTTCCTCATTCAAGCCTTCAAAACCGTGAGCACTTGGTCCTTGAAACCAACACATCTTTTCTTTTTCCTTTCCTTTCTAAACATCCATTTTTATCATTCATAAAAATTTTAACTTGAAAACACCTATTTTTGAGGTGTTGAGGCCGAAACCCTTATGTTCTTTGAAACCAATAATTATTTTCCTTGTTCACTTCCATCATGGCATATACAATATATTCACATTATACATATCATAAGCATACCATAAAACAATAAAATCATGCAAATCATATAAAGCACAATTAAATAAATCAAAACACATAAACACTCAAAAATAATTACACAACCATGAATAATGAACCCTCACATGGATTCACCATCCTCCACAAACAAATACATCTCTTACCACCATACTTAGTTGGTGAGATAAATCTCCCTCTTACCTTAAAGAAGAGACAAATTGTAACACCCTTGTAGGGATGTCACATTTATAAATAAATAAAAGAAAGATAAATATAAATCTACCCAAGTTGTAAAACATTTGTTACATCATAATACGGGTTGTAAAAATTCTTCCTGATCTACAGAATATTGTTAAATAAAATAACGCGGAACACAAAATAAACAAACTAACATTACACATAATATACATATGGTTTTAATTATAAGTTATACAAATAATTTACAACTATAATTATTTAAACTAAAATAGTAAAGAAAGCAGTAAAAGTCAATATATACAAACGTAGACGCGCCCAAGTAAACATCATGTATATCTAACCCTCTGAAGGATCACTCTCAGATGAAACTTCAGGTGATAAATATCCAGGATGCCTCTACCCTCTACGGACACGGGTCCGTGCAGTCGACACGCTGCTAATCACACTAGGCGCATCAAACATACCACCCCAGTAACGCCTAAGAGATAGCGGCAACTCCACATGTAAGTACAACGTAGTGGAAAAGATCGGTACTCCATCAAACTCAATACGGATAGTCACAGTCAGACGCCCCACATACGTAACTGAGTCTCTGTCCTCTCGCAGTCTCCAGGCTTCAGAGCCTCCGTGAAACTCAAGTTGCACGAATCCAAAGAATCCTGGTAGCGTCATCCTCCCACAATCAATCCAATGGATATGGATGATCGGATGGTTCTTGATCGTCGTACTGATCCTCGGCTTGTTGCTCTTCCTCCTCCTTAGGATACACATACTCAAGAGGCTGTTCCTCTTCCTCAAACTCTTTACCACATAAATTTAAAATACGGAGATACATACAATAAAGAGCTAAGACAATCTATATCATCATAAACATGGGAAATAAGAAAACGACAATACAATCAGATATACAGTTCATACAATATAGAATGCCATAACAACATAAACATAAATACAGTATAACACAGAACAATATAAACATAAATACAATATAACATAGATATAATATAAGAATTAAATATATATGATATCATAGATAAAAATATAATAATATACAATACATATACATATGCAATATGACACGATCCTACTCCATGGAGCTAAACACATACAGACATAAGAGAGAATGACCCGCAAAATCTATTAGTACCACGGCTGCCCAACCAAACTATTGCGCTATCACACGTTGCATCTATAGCCCACAGTCACATGGCGTGGTGTAGTTCACTGTCAAACGTTGTGTCACTATAAGCAATGTATTATTAGACTTTACAAGATCTCGATTAAGTATAGTGCGTGTCGAGTCTATTAGTGTGTTGCCAGTTACCACGGCCCAGAGGAGCGACCAACTGTCCACAAATGGAATAATCCGCACACTAATGTCTCAAAGTCCATAATTGAATGAACCACACTACGCTTATCGCACTGACAACACAGTGTGATTCACCTCGTCAATCAATCCACCAAAAAAATTGGCATTAACTCAATGAATGTCCAAAATAAAAATTACCAAAATACCCTCAATGGTATAAATATGCATATTTACGCGAATGCCCTCAATGACATATATTTATGAAAATGCCCTCAATGGCACAAACTCATATATATACAGTAAGTCCCACCAGACAAATACTGTTTCACAATCTATCCAGGTCCACCACTTTGGCCTGACAGTAAAAGTTACTGTTTTTGTCAATCGCGTAGAAATTTTATCGCGTTTTCACAATTTCGTCATTTTTACAAACGTTTTTAAATCGCGTAAATATATTTTACTGTTTTCAAAATCGCGTAAGGTTTTTAATACGTTTTCTTAATCGCGTAAGATTTTTAAATTATTTTCTTGTCCAAATTCCTTACAAATCACTGTTTAAATAAACAGAAATAATTTTTAGTACGTTTTGAACTACGTAGAGTATTTTTCATACCGTATACTGTATATTGGATATCTTTTCTTTCTTATTTGTCCATTTTTAATAAAAATTGACAGTATTTTGCTTAGAAAATCTATATCAATGGTTTTCTAATTTTTCTGTTAAAAATTCCTTTTTATTTATATGACAAACCATGTAATTAAACTTTTGAAAACTACTAACATGCTTCAAAATATAAAATGAGCTATATGTTAGAAATTTACAAAAGCTACTGTATTTTTCTTCTAACAGAAAATCATTAGTTTTAACTTCTTCAACTCAATCTTAATCCTTTTATTTTCTCAAAACTCATTGTAATAAAATTCCTTCTAGTATATATATTGCTTCTTTTTGATTAAAAATGGTTTGGAAATGATTTTAGAAGTCATAAATACTTGGCTTTGGCATGTTGGCCGAAATACATAAAATTGACATTTAATCTTTAAATTTGTTTTTCTTGTTCTAAAACAATTTATATCTTATCAATTCCCCTAAGTTAATTAAATCACACTTTTGGAAAATTGATGAGAACATTTTGGTTCTCCTTTGATGTCGAGGCCGTGAGCCTTCATTGGTGTTCTTTGGAACACTCATGCAATCCTTGACATGTTATTCGCATCCTACTAATTATACATGCATTTCTAACACATACAATATTTTTAAAGCTTGTAGACATGCAATTTAATACAAATCACAAATAGGAAAGCTAATAACAAATAACACAAAGGAATCCTTATGGATTCTACAACCACAACCAATTCCATTTTCTTATCACCATCCAAGGATGATAAGATTCAAGTCTTCCTCTTACCTTAAGTGAAGATAAATACTCTTTCACTCCTTTCTAGGGTTTCGGTTTTCACCCCTCCAAGACACCTTCTAGGTAAAATCTCCCAAGTAGGTTTTCAAGCCCAAGATGTTGGATTTTGCAAAAACTCTCAACTAGAGATGTTCTTAGAATTGTGTTTAGGTTTAGAAAAGTAGGTGGGATAAAATTTTGGGTGGTTGGACGGTGAACTAGGGTTCTTGGCCGAATGGTGCTTCAAGATAGCATCAATGGAGTTTGGTATTTTTGGAAGAGAGAGAAGAGAGAAAATGTTAGAGAATTAAGTGATAATTACCCTCCAAAGAGCCATATGGCCGTAGACTTCAATGACAAGGAGGTGTCCCCTTGGTTGGCTCCATCCAAGCCTTAGAAATGATCAATGGTGAGGATTAAAACTTGATCACCAAGCTTAGCTCTCATTGGCTAATCCAAGCCTAGTCATTAAGCCTTGTCACTAATTAAGCCTAGTCATTAAGTCTTGTCACTAGCTCTTAAAATATCTCACCACTAATGATGTTTAATTAAGCTACTAATCCCATTAAGCTTCTAAACATATTTAACTTAATTAAAGTTCCAATAACTTAATTAAATTCTAATCCATCTTAATTAAATTCATCAAATCCTAAACTAATTAGTCTAACCACTTTTATTAACCATTTCTTATTGATTTAGAAATTATTCTAATCCAAAAACATTAACTGTTTCACTAAACGTGGGTCCCGCAAGACTTTTTCGAGTCCACTGTCATTTTATTATACTGGCTAATAAAATAATATTATAATAATATAAAATTATTTTATTTTACAGTTAAATCCTAAAAATTCAAAAATTAATAACAGTATCATTCAGAATTGGGTTTAGTAAGATCCTCCAGCTCCGAATAATTAAAACAAGATTTCCCTGGCCCGAAAAATATTATTTTCCTGTCCCGGAGCAAATCACATAAAAGTTCAAATAAAATCACAGACAGTAAAATAAAATAGCATTTCATACAGAAAAATAACAAACAGTACAAAAAGGACATAACGGTCATTTATCCTAAAGTTGAAAAACATCAAACAGTACATTCGGGATATAAAAGTCATTTTTCATAAAGTTTGGGGTGTTACATAAATCCTTTAAGTTTTCACTCTTATGATTTTCGTGAAGTTCCTTGGAAAAACCTTAAAAATCTTAAACAAATTTTAAAATCAACAACAAGCTTAGAAATAAATAAACCATGGATCAATCATGGCTTAGAAAATCAAAACTAAAAGATTGGGTCAAGAAATAAGAAGTTTACCCTTTTTGGTAGAAACTTTAAGCTTGGATTTCAAGCTCAAGATGGTTGATTTTGTGAAAACTCACAACTAGAGATGTTCTTAGAATAGTATTTGGCTTTAGGAAATGTCTTTAGGTAAAATTTTAGAAGCTTGGAGGTCTAGGTTTGGGAGGGTGGCCGAATGGCCTCTTGGAGAAAGAAAATAGAGTTTTCTTGGTTGCTTGAAGAAGAACATGAATAGTAGATAGAATTTATAACTTAAGTGAATTAAATTAACCTATTTGGTCTCTAAATTGGGTGCATGGCCGTGTAGGAGGGCACCAAAGGAGGTGGCCACTATTCTTGACCCCTAAGACTCCATCCTAGCCTTAGCTTGTATCAAAGGTTCACATGCAAAGCTTCTCCCCTAAGCTTGCTTCTAATTGGCTTAATCAAGCCTTAGTCACATGTTCATGAAGGTTGTAACCTAATGGTGGTCATAGGATGCTAACTAAGTTACTAATTGTAACACCCCTTTGGAGGATGTCACACATAAAAGAAAATAAAAGAAATAGAAATAAAATCTACCCAAGTTGTGAAACATTTGTTAAATATTATTACGAGTTGTAAAATAATTCCTGATAGACAAAAATACGTAATAAAAGATAATGCGAAAAGTACAAAATAAAAAAAAAACATCATTACTGATAATATACATATGATTAAGTTATAAACTGTACAAATAATTTACAACTAAGACTACAAATATTTAAACAAGAACAGTAAAGAAAGCAATAAAAGAGTTAATATATATACCGACATACGCTGACACGCCCAAAAAAAACATCATGATTATCTAATCCTCTGATGGATCACTCTCAGCATGAAAATGATCATCAGGAGATAGATATCCTGGATGTCTCGACACACGGCGATAACGGGATCGCTATAGTCGATACGATGCTTATCTCACTAGGCTCAGGGTTTTCAGCACCCCAATAACGCCTAATGGATAAGGGTAACTCTAAGTGCAGAAATAACGTCGTAGTCATAATCGGATCTCCATCAAATCGCTGACGTAGAATCACGGTCACACGTCCTGCATATGTCACAGAATCACGATCTCCTCGTAGATGCCAAGCCAGAGCACCTCCATGAAATACCAGCTCTATGAATCCCAAAAATCCTGGCGTCGCCATCCCTCACAATCAATCCAGAGGATATGGATGATCGGATGGTTCTTGATCGTCAAACTGATCGTCTGCTTGCCGGTCTTCCTCCTCTTCAGGGTACACGATCTCAAGAGGTTGTTCCTCTTCCTCGAAGTCTTTACCGCATAAAATAAATAAACAGATAAGATATAATAATCAATAATAACTTGAATCGAGATAAAATAAATAAATAAGATACGAGATAAAAATAAATAGATAAGATGGAAACAAATAGACATAGAGATAAATAATATAACAAAATCCTACTCCATGGAGCTAAAAAACACAAGTATCGAGAGAGGAATGATTCGCAAAACCTAATAGTACCACGGCTGCCCCACCAACTATTGGCTGTCACACGTTGCGTCTATAGCCCCACGACACAGAATCCATCAATCCGGGCGTGGTGTAGTTCACGGTCTCACGTTGTGGCACTACGGGCAAATGTACTACTAGATTTCACCAATCTCGATTAAATATAGTGTACGTCGAGTACCATAGTGTGCTATCGGTTTACCACGGCCCGGGCGGAGCGACCATTAACCGTCACATGTGGGATCCCGTACACTAAAGCCTCCAAGTTCATTAGAACAATGAACCACACTATGTTTATTGCATCGACAACACGATGTGATTCATCTCGTTAACAAATCCACCAAATACATGGCACACATAATGAGATAGATGGAAAGCACATACGGGTTCACATTTTCCCGACAAAGAATAATTCTCAAAAACACGTACGGGTTCACATTTTCCCGACAAGTAAATAGATTTTCAAAAGCACATGTACGGGTTCACATTTTCCCGACAAAGATATAGATTTTCAAAAAAAAGCACATGACGGGTTCACTTTTTCCCGACAGTATAAAATAATTATAGTAACGGTCAATCGCGTAGAAATTTTATCGCATTTTCATAATTCCGTCGTTTTTACAAACGTTTAAAAATCGGGTAAAGATATTTTTCTGTTTTTAAAATCGCGTAGCATTTTTAATACGTTTTCTCAATCGCGTAGGATTTTTAAATCATTTTCTTATTCGAATGCCATTAAAATTACTGTTTAAACAGATAGAAATAGTACTTAGTACATTTAAACTACGTAGAATAATTTTTCATACCGCATACTGTCATTAGGGTACTTTTACTATCTTATAGGTTCATTTTTACTAAAAATTGACAGCATTTTGTTTATAAACTTATAATAGTGGTTTTCTAAATTTTCCATAAAATTTTCTATTTACCTAATTTTTAACCATATCATTTAATTCTTTTTTAAATCTCTAACATGCTTCAAAACTTAAAGTGAGCTATATGTTAAAAAATTTCTCAAAATTTTTGTATTTTACTTCCTAATGATAAAATCACTAGTTTTAATCCTTTAAGCTTAATTCTACTCAATTTGTTTCTTCAAAAATCATTATAGAAAATTTCTCCTTAACTTGTATTGTCTCTTTTTAATTGGAAAAAGTTTGGAATCAAGTTTTAGAAATCATAATTACCTATAGTGGCATGTTGGCCGAATTTTGTAAAACTTTTTCATTTGATTTCTAAATCATGTCAATGGTATTATCTTATCTAAATTCATTAAAATCATGTTATAAAGTAATGATTTCAAATCAAATAAATCCTTTAGGCATGTTGGCCCAAAATCTACTAAATCTTTACCATTTAATTTCTAAATCCCTTTTCTTTGATCAAATCAATTTGAAACCTTCTTATTTCTCCTAATTAATTAAGTTACACTTTTAGGAAAAATTAAGAAAACATTTTGGTCCTCACACTTTGGCATAGCCGTGAGCTAGGGAATGTGTTCTTTGGAACACTCATGCAAATTTACACATGTTATTCACATCTTATACTTTATCATACAATTCTAACACATGCATTTATATCTCTAACACATGCAAAATATTTCTAACACATGCAAAATATTTCTAACACATAAAACCTAAATTAAAGCTTATAGACATACAATCAAAAGCTAATAGACATGCAAAATTATTACAATTACCAAACAAGAAAGCTACTAACACATAACACTTAAGCTACTAGCAACCACAAAAATTAACAAATACACATCAATAAACACACCACAACCGAATCCTTATGGATTCTACAAACAATCCATCTTCTTACCACCATCAAGGGATGATAAGAATTGTCTTCCTCTTACCTTAAATGAAGACAAAAAGCTTGCTTTCACACCTCCTATGGTTCGGTTTTCACTCCACCAAATACCTAAAAATCTCAAATAAAATCTACATGTTATTAACCATGAAAAAGAAGCTAAACCATGGAGAAATCATGGTTTAGAACTTTGAAAAAGAAGAGAGAAAAGAAAAATATGATATTTCACCTTCTAGATCAAATCTACAAGGTTGATTTCCAAGCCCTTAATGGAAGATTTTGAAGAAACTTCTAACTAGAAAGGTTCTTAGAATGGTGTTTAGGTTAAGGAAACTTGGTTAGAAAAATTTTTGGATGGTTGGATGGTGTAGTTAGTGTCTTGGCCGAATGGAAGGGAAAAAAAGAACAACAATGGTGACTAGGGTTCTTGATGAGAGAGAAGAGAGAAAAGTGATGAAGAAGAAAGTGATTTTGGGTCTCCAAAGGCCTCTTGGCCGTGGACTTCAAGTGAGGTGCAAGGTGGGCACCTTGCTTGGCTTCATCCAAGCCATTGGATGAATCAAAGGCCAAGATCAAGCCTTGGTGAGCAAGCTTGATTCCCATTGGTTGGTTCCCAGGTGACTCACATGTTGAGTCACACAGCGTATTAAATGCTCTCATTGAGTCACCTAGTGAGTCACTTCGGAAAGTTCTCGCTACGGTGATTAATTAAGCTACCGATCTAACCGTTCTCTAATTGTGGGTCCCGCAAAATATTTCCGGTCCATTTGTCATTAAACTATACCGACTAATAAAATAATATTATAATAATATAAAATTATTTTATTTGTGATTAAATCCTAAAAATTAAAAGATTATTTTTAGTCTCATTGAGAATCGGGTTAAGTAAGATCCCCTAATTCTAAATAATAAAATAAGATTTTCCCTACCGGAAAATATTATTTTCCCGCCGAGCAAATCACACAAAAAGTCCATATAAAATCATAGACAAGTATTTTCAGGCATTAAATCAAGAAGAAAACAATTAAAAACAGCAAAAACAGCGAAAACAGTACGTTCGGGACGTAACGGTCATTTTCCTATTTTTTTCCCACAACGTAGGTAATCGTCCAAAACGTTCAAATAAAATATCCAGCAGTATTATATAGCTGTATATCTTTCAGAAAAATTAATACAGTAGCTCAGAAAAATTTTTATTTTTCCGTCTCGAAACAAATTACGTAAAACGATCAAATAAAATTTGAGCCAGTATTATCGTAATTGTTTTTATACAGAAATCGAGAACAGAAAAATAGGGACACAGCGGTCATTCATACAAAAGCATGAAAAACAGAAAACAGTACATCCAGAATATTTTCTAAAAATTGGGGCGTTACACTAATCCCATTTAGTTTCTATGTACACTTAAGCTAACTTAGTTAGGATAATTAGTTACATTGCTAACTAAATAGTTTCCTATGCTTGAATCAAATGTTCTAGAAAACCCTAGACTCCACCAAAACCGTGTGGCACTTAGGGAACTAACTAGGTTTGGTTCATTTAGTTTTCCACACAAGCTTAAGCTTAAATTCTAGTTAGGTTTTCCTAATTCTATCAAGCTAACTTTGTTAAGCTTCCTAGTTACATTACTAACTAGTTAGTTACCTTGATGTTAATCATCCATTCTTGAACATTGTAGAAGCTTCTTGTAACTAGAAACCCTAAGGAATAACAAACTAAGTTTCCATCCTATTTGGTTACAACATAAAACATAAACTAACCTAGTTAAGTCATTTAGTTACCAAGTAACTAATCCAACCACTTAATTTGACTACATCTCATTGGTTTAGAAATTCAAGCCTATTTTATTGACCTATTCTTATTGGTTTAGAGATTTCCAAGTCAAAAATGTTGACTTGATTCCTATTGGTCCATTATCAGTAATTCTTAAAGGCTTTACCGGTTCTTATTGTCTACTGGATATTAAAATAATAATAAAAATAATAAAAATATAAAATATTTTTATTACATATATAAATTCTAAAAATTAAAAGATTATGACACGCATCTCTCATAATTAGGTTTAGTAAAATCCCCCAGCTCCGAATAAATGCGTCAAGATTTTCCCCGGTCAAAAAATTATTATTTTACTGACATGAAGCAAATCTCTCAAAACAATCAAATACAATTACAGAACAGTCAAAATAATTTTATAACACTCAGAAATCACAAAATAGTACAATTTCATTGTTACTGTGATAATGGCTAATTTTTGGGGTGTTACAATTAACACAGCCTTGTTTTGTAAAAATAGAGTTTCTTACTCTATGAGACCTGAATAGAAGCTTAGTTTATGACTCATTTCATCAATAATGGAATTTTATGAGATGATTATACATCTATCATGAATGTGAAATGGTATAATGAAGCATTTTGCTTAACAGAAATACGAAAATGATATTTAAGAGATAACCCCCATATCTTTGTATATAATTTTGACTAAGGTAGTGTGAGGAATGATGATTTCCTCCCTATATTAGATAGAGGGTAATGTGAGAAAAGATGATTCCCTCCCTATCTTAGATGAAAGGTAGTGTAAAGAACAATGATTCCCTCCTTATCTTAGATGATGGGTAGTGTGAGGAAGGATGATTCCCTCCCTATCCTAGATGAATGAAAGACTGAGGAAGGATGATTCCCTCATTATTAAGGTAGTACGAGGTTAGGCATCCCCTCTCTACCTATTTGATACCTGAGATATGATAAATGAAGATTGATTTGATGATGAGATATGACAAATGATGAGATATAACAAATGATGAGATATGACAAATGATGAGATATTATGAAAGATGAGAAATGATGAATAATGATATATAATGAATGATGATATTTGATGAATAATTATACATGATGAATGATGATATTTGATGAATAGTGATGTATGATGAATGATATGAATTATTTGATTATGCAAATGATTTTGATAAATGATATAAATTGAACCTTGTTTCAAGAAGAGAAAGGACTAGTTTCTGCCACCTTTCTACTTTAAAATTTGAGTTTTGAAATGATTTTTTCTCGAAACAGCTAGAATTGTTATGATAATACGATTTTTATAATAAACTATTGAGAATTGTAAGATTCTCACCCTTTTTGTATTATATTTCCATAATAATTACATGATAGGATTTTGCAATAAGGAGATGAAGAAGATGGACATGGATTAAATAGATTTCATATTTTGGATTAAGAATTTTTGTTATACTTTGAGTAATGCCTTGAAGGCATGTTTTGTAATTAGTATATCATGATGTACAATTTTGTATAATGACCATTCTCTATATATGTATATTATTTTAACCACACCAAGCTCATACTTTATATATATATATTATAAATGTTTTATAGAAAATGATATTAGTTTGGAAGTGACATGCCTAATTCTAATTACTAATACGTAAATCCAGATATGTGATTAGTACTAGTATTGAGACGTTACACAATGACTTTGGGAATGCTTCTTGGGACAATGTTGGGTCTCAATGAGCTTTGGTGCCCTAAGTGCTCCTTGCCAAAAATAATCCCATCAAGTCATGGTGGTTATGTGTGATTTGGATGTTGGGAACTAATTTTCAATGAATCATGCACTGTGGGAGGACTCTTTTGTAATATCCTCCCTAACTTATTATTCTTAATCATGGTTATAGAAGTTTTGTAACACATCTATGAGTTACCTGTTAATTTTTTATGATTGTCTGAGTTAGTTTGGATATTTTATTATAACACCGAATGTGAAAAATAGCTCATATTAACCTAGAACTTAGCATAAAGTGCTTAGATGATAGAAATAAATATGAAGACTTTATTTTTAGGTTACAAATACTTAGAATGAGAAGTGGTAAATTTTTGAAAAACAACTGAACTAGTTTGGTATTTTTACCTACATAGGAAGTGTATTATAACTTAGTGGTTGTTAACTGTGTATAAGGATAATCTTTAAATGATGAGTTTGGTAATTGAAAAAAAGTTATGGAATTTTTCCTAATACTTTTGGAAAGTAGAAAACTCATTAATAGAAGATCAAAATATCCTTAAGAGATACAAAAGTTCTTGTAAGCCTTGAAGTCAAACCACCTTATCTCTCCAACTTTCTTTCCACCATCTTTGACTTTGTTGCATGAATATATCTCATTTTCTCTCTTTTCACATGTCTTTTGGTAGCAAAAAAGAGGAGAAAAGATAGAGATACGAAGGAAAAAGATAAAATAGAGAAAAACAAAGAAAAGAAATAGAAGAAAAGAGAAAGCAAAACATGAGAAAGAAAGAAGAGGAAGAGGTAAGAACCAAAGGAAGAACAAGAAAAAGGAATAGAACACCATCCTTAATGAGTTGAGGTAGGGGTTTTTGTGTACTATTACTATGCTTTATCCATCTTTGTTTTCTTGGAGTTTACATGGATGGATTGTATGGAAGTTTATCATGAAACTCTATGAGGTTATGGTTGTGAATATATGGCTGTGATTGATGAGATTTGATCATGGATATGTATCGATATATATAAACATATGTGAACACAAACCCTTTTGAGTTTGGTATTGATGATTTCCTAATGCTTTACTACATGGCTTATAGTATGAAATGATGTATTTAGTGAGTTTGTTGATTTGTGAATGAAATAATAGTAGAAAAATGGTGGTTTCTATTATTTCTGGTGCAATTTCGCACAAGCTATCCTAATAGACCATGAGTGCTATTGAATAAACCTTTACAGAATGAACTAGAATGCTTTTTAGTGGCTGCTATTCGAATTAGGGGATCTATTCAAATAGGCCTTTTCCAGAATGTCATATTTTAAGTGCTATTCGAATAGACCATGGGTGCTATTCGAATAGACTCTTACAGAATGCAATGTCATTGTGCACTATTCGAATAACAGGAAGTGTTATTTGAATAGCAGTGCTCTATTTCAAGGAACTAGAGATTCCATACGTTAAATTATGATGAGATTTAAAGGTTTTCACTAAGAGAAGTGACTTAACCTAGGACTGAGCACTTTGTATACTTATGCAAGGATAAATGTGTGCATTAGTTACTTGTGGGGTAACCCTTTTATGTACTTAGAATGTGATGTATTGATTATTACTTTGTACACTTAGTTCACTTAAGAAATGAAACATTGTGCACTAGATAAATACATAATGAGATGAATTTGACTTGTATGCTTGTCATGTTCATAAGGTATACTAGAAATATGAATTGCTCATTTAATTGCTAAAGTTGAGCCAGGATTGCATGTTTATTGTGTTTTGCTCCTTTACTTTGTTGAAGTTGAGCTTATGTTAAATTGATGAGATGTGTTCTTTAGAGAATGACACTAAAAGATATGGACCTCGAGAAGGAGTAACCCATACTTGTTATTCCTTAAATAGTGTAACCTTATATAATGTGCACAATTATTTGGTCAGAGAATTGTAGGAAATAATCCTTAATAAGGAAGGAGATCCTAAATTCTCATAGTGGGATTTCTCAAAATGGTCTTTATCATAAATGGGAATGGTAGGAGATGATCCTTGATAAGGAAAGGGATCCTAAATTCCTAGTATGAGACTTCCCAAAAAGGTCCTCATCAATAAAGCTAGGGTTACCAATAGGTTAAGGAGGTAACATTCCCTCCCTATCAAACGATACAAGGAATTGAGTTCCTGGGAATATGCAAGGAGACATGACATTTCATAAGCATTTGCATCTAACATTTTGTAAGCATTAGCATTACCGCATTTCATCTGCATTAACATTTGACATTTCATGAACATTTACATATGACTTTACATGAGATGTTTACTATGTATATATCATGGATTTGAATTATAAATGTGTACATAAAGAGAGAATGTAAATGTTTGAATGGTAGGGAGTTATGACTCATTTACTTGTGATACCATCATGATCTACGAATGTTATGATAAATTACTATAAATGATTGATTAGAGAAATTGAACTATAGCAAGAATTGAATCTTCTATCTCGAGAAAAGAAAGGAACAATTTTACCTGTAACCATCTTTCTTTGTGGTATTTACATTATTGATTTTATTATCGAAGCAGCTGGAGTTATTAAGATGTCACTTTATATGTTAAATTACTGAGGATTTTTGAATTCTCACCCCTTGTTTTGTTTCTATGATAATTCTAGCACGAGATCAGTAACATCCCAATACTAGTACTAATATAATGTCTAGGATCATTTATTAGTAGTTAGACTTAGGTATGTCACTTCTAATCTAATAACAAGTTTTGTAAAAAAAATAAATATAACATATATGAAATTATGAGCCTGGTGTGAGTGTAATAATACACATATAATGAAAGGATCTTTATACAATGTGCTCATCATAATACAAGTATTACATCATATGCCTTCAAGGCAATATCTAAACAAATATTATACAAGTATTTATCCAAAAATCATAACTAAACTATTTCTTCTTCATTCTATTCATCTCTTCTGCTTACTGCGATCTTCGTTCCTGGAAATATTATGAAATACAATAAAATAAGAGTGAGAATTCTAAGAATTCTCAGTATTTCTATTAACAATTGTGTCATCATAACACTTCCAGCTGTTTCGAGGAAAAATCCTTTCAAAATATCACAATTCTATTATAAAGTAGAAAAGTGGAAAAATGTCAAATCAAGTCTTTTCTCTTCCCAAAATAGAGGTTCAATTTATATCATTTATAAAAATCATTTGTAAAATCAAATAGTTCATATCAAGTATCATAAATTACCATTCATCAAATAACAACATATCTCAAATATTAAATATCAAATTATATATAATCATTTGTCATGTGTCATAAATCATCATATCTCATTATTTTTCAATATTACCACATCTCATCATTTATTAGTTCTCATCTGTTGATACCTAATTTTGTCCATATATTTTCTTTTTTTAATTCTTTTTTTTATTTTATCTGGGTCATTAAAACCTTTTGTTAAAATAAATTTTATTTTACCTAATCTTTTGCTTTTATTCCAAATTCTTCCTTAGGCCCAAACAATGACCCACCTTAGTCTAATTTTAGGAAGAAAAAAATGTGGATGAATTTATTTTTAAGAATAAATAAAGAAAAATAAAAAGAGAAAGGGCTACGGGTCAACCCATGACCTAATATCTTTCCCATTCTTACTGCCACCCCCAAGAACCCTAACCACTATTACCCTCAAACCTTAGCCACTAAGCAGCTGCACAACCCAATTGAAATGACAACTTTCCTTTTTAGTTTTGATTGAAATCACTAATAGGATTTCTTCTCCATTTGTCTTCCAATCACTAAGGAATTAGAGAGAAATTTTTGCAGATTTAACCATATAAATCCCATGCATATAGAGGCATTCAACACACAGATTTATCACATGAAGAAACCTTTACGTCCAATCTTCACATAAAGCCATCACTCTGCCTCCATACTCAAAACCAAAAACCTTTGCGTTCAACCAAACCATCTCACTCACCATAAGCCACCAACGACCACCCATCACCTACTTCTTCCAACAGCCACCCTACCTTGCAAAGAACCTCCACTCAACTAAACAATCATCACATATCACCTCCATAACCACCATCCATCACCATTTGACCACATCCAACATCATCACTATCTTCACTTAAAGAACCACCAATGCACCAAGTCCATCACCTAAGCCTCCACCATCACAAACAACCCACATAGTCACCAGCCACTGAGAAAATAGCCACCACGGCCTAGCCCCATCAACGACCCAAAACACAGCCATCACCACCGTGCCTTACTCGTCCATGTCTTAACGCAGTAGATCTTCCACCACACTGTGATCCACCAATAACATCACCTCTTCCCCTTTCCGTATGAACCAGAACCAAATCGAGACCCTAACCTAGCCTTACCATACAACCCAGTCACCATCCACTCCACCTTCAACCTAGAAAAACAGCCCCAACCCGTAATCACCGTGAATAAATCTTTATCTGCGTCGCGCGTCCTTGCAACCCACGACCACAGCCCATCGGACCCGCGACCCACTGCACTACCCACCAAGCCAGCCGCGACCCACATCCATCACCATCGTACAACCACCCCTCCAAAACCATATGCACTGTGCCTCGACTACGTCCCGGATCAACCATCGTGCGCGACCCAACCACACCATATATCACGCATCATAGCACAAGCCACCTCACCTTATGCCACTCGCAGCCTCGGACCGCCTGCGTTATGCCTCCGCCGGAGCCACTGCAAGCACTGTCAGCCACTTCCTCTATCTCATGAGCTCCATCCTCAAACCCCATTTTCCCTTTCATTCTCTATTTCATTTTTTTCACTCTAAGAGATCAAGTCTCTTTATTTCCTGGTTTGCTGTTTCTTTTTTTTTAGTTGCCTTTTTAGTTTATTTTTTATTTTTACCTTTTTTATTTATTTTATTTTTAATATGGCTGATGCATTCTTGGACCATTCATCTTTCATTTGGGCTTAAGTGAAAAAGTTTGGGCCTATTTCTTTTTGCACTATGTTTCTTATTTGTTTGGACTTAAGTCATTAGGCATCTTTCATTTTATTTTTATTTTTATTTATTTATTCTTTTGGATTCATATGTGTTTGCTAAATTGGGATTTACATTGTTTGTATTTTAATTTAACACATTCATTTTTTTACAATAATGTATTAATCAAGCAATTCAAAATTGGCCGATGACAGAAAAATTGGGAGAGGATTGGAGCACTGATCAAATACACTCTTCCAAATACTCTTGAGGCTTTATTTTGGATCTTGCCGGGAGCGCTAGTGAGGTCTAATCCCCACATTAAAACTAAAAATACAACTTTTTTATAAATCAAAATATTTTTTTTTGTAAAATAAAAATCCTCAAATAAAAGCGAATAACTTCACATAGTCTCAACATTATGATTATGGTGAATTCAAAAATTCTTTGTCACTTTCAATTTTTTTTTGCAAAATTCATTTTAAATCATTTTATCCCATCAAAAGTAAATATTTTGAAAATTCTTTTTCTTGCAAAATTAATGCAATTTTAATTCACCACTTTTATATGATATATTACAGGCCTAGAATTTGTTCCAAAATAATGGCTATTTAACTGCCAATTTCATGTCTTAGTCATTTATCATCTTTGATAACATGCTGACAAATGGGACATGTCAAAATAAAAATAAAAAAATATTTTTTTTCTTTTTAAAGACCAATTTAATTAATCTTGCAAATAATACTATATTAAATAGGTAACCGTTCTTAGAACGGATGTTATATGGTGCTAATACCTTCCCTATTCGTAATCAACCCCTGAACCTCAAACTCTGAAACGTAGACCATCTTTTCGGTGTCCAATTGCACCATTCCATTTATTGGATAAAGCGATTGATGGCGTCTTCCAACACCCTGAGATCCTTTCCTCCTCTTTTTTTTTTTTTAATTTTGCGGCGTCCCTTCAGGACAGTTGCAACAGCTAGTGACTCCACTAGGGACATCAGAGGGTTAAGCCTTATTTTAATCTCATGTTATTTGCTCTTTTATTATGTTAGTCTATTTTATTTATTTATTTATTTATTTATTTATTTTGTTGTTTATATGCTTCATATTGTTATGCATTTTGTTTGCATTACATGTATTGTACTTATGCATTGTGAATAAACTTGCTTGCATGTTCTCTTATATACACTTGCACACACAAGCTTTATACCCGAGCTCAGTACCTTGTAGGCTTCGATAGAGGGCAAAGTAGTGTTGCTTTGAGAGACCTTCGTTCTCCAAACATGCACATGAAAACCCCTCACTCAAATTGAACTCCTTCCGCTTGTAATCTATCATGGATGAGGATTGAGGACTCTTACTTGCCAAAGTGTTGGCGATAACAAGGGGGAATTTGGGGACTTTTTGTCTGATAGGGGTCTAGAACCAAAGCTATCATTTATTGAAATAACCATAAAGCTACCATGGTCCTTATAACCCATCCTTTAGGACAGATACCCGGCTAAGAATCATGTCTTTGCATGCATAATTTTACTTTTGTTTAGTGTATTCATGTTTGCATATTTTTATTCATAATAATAATAAATAATGAATACACAAAAACTATCTCTACGACACCTTTATAGGACTCGCTCCCAATCAAAGATCATGTATGAACTAGGGCAATCACAAGAAGAGCTGAGGGATGAAGTAAGCCAATTGAAGGAAGAAATGGCCAAGATCTTAGAAGTTCTGCAAGCTTTGGAAAGAACAAAAAACACTGAGAGGACTCCTTCAGGAGCGAGTGATGATCCTCCGGCCACACCTGCTCACCCGCCTGGCTTTACGCCAATTCCTTGGCAATATCCTGGCGTCACTTCTCAAGGGGTCATGATGCCACTCACCATCTACCCAAATGCACAAAACCCTGCTACCAATAATCAAGAAACCCATGCATCTCCATTCCCACCATATGGAATTCCACCTGGTTACGTGCCACCAACACCTATAAGGGCAGTGCACCGACAGTCACAATAACTTCAAACCTGCCAAACATTACCCAAACATAAAGATCTCAGTCAAGTGCCAACGAGATTCCTCAATTCCCTGTTTTATGCCACCATTTGGTCTTCCCTTGGGTTTTGTGTCCTCACAAATTACTAACACTCCCGAGAGTGACACACCATTAGTAATGCCTACTTCAGGGCCACAAAACTCAAATTTGACCTAGCCTCTTCACCTTAGTGCTAATGGGACCTCATCCATCCAACATTATATCCCTCTTTACAAGCCACAATTTTTCCCATAAGATTATTGATAATTCTCCATTGAACTCTTCAGTGGAAGGCCTTCAATCTAAGGAGAAACTAGAAGTTCTTGAATAAAGACTACGAGCCATAAAAGGAGCAAGTAGCTATGGTTTTTTGGATGCCTCAGAACTCTGCCTTATCCCAAGTGTGGTGATTCTCCCGAAGTTTGAAGTCCCATATTTTGACAAATATAAGGGAATCACCGTCCAAAGAATTATCTGACCATGTACATCCACAAGATGGCTTCACATGCTTATGATGATAAGTTGTTGATCCATTTCTTCCAAGACAGCTTAGCTGGGGTAGCTTCTAACTGGTACACACACCTTGAACGTACCCATATATAATGTTTCAAGGACTTGACCAATACTTTCTTAAAGCAATGTAAATATAACATTGATATAGCAATAGATAGACTGCAGTTACAGAATATGGCTAAGAAAGAAGCTAAAACCTTTAAGGAATATGCTCACCGATGGAGAGAAATAGCTGCTCAAGTTCAGACCCCATTAGTAGAAAAAGAAATAATGGCCATGTTCATTGACACTCTAATCACCCTTCTATGACAAAATGATAGGAAGTGTGTCATCTAATTTCTTAGACATGGTCATCATTAGGGAAAGAGTCGAGGGAGGAATGAGAAGTGGGAAGAACGCTGAAAGTTCGACTGGGACGATTAGCACCAAGAGGCCCCTAACAGGAAAGAAAAGAGAAGGAGAAGCCCATGCTGTTACTTTTGATCAGATAAGTTTTACCCAAGGAAAACCTAGCCAAGCACCTATCAACTCTCAACCATTCTTCCAACCTCCCTATATACCTTACAACCTATACATTACTAATGTCTCTCAAGCTCCATACCCTCAACCTTATCACCTAATGATCCCTTATCGTGCACTATCTCCCATCCCAAACCAAACACTTCCTACCACACCACCTCAACCAACCCAACCATGGACCCAAATGTTGGTGTATGCCCTAGAGGCCAATTTATTTTTATCGTACTATCTTACATTGTATTATGCTATTTATTTAATATATAAGACATTTCATTTATTGTGTGTTATTTATGATGAACATAATAAAGTCCTTAGAATAGTAAGTTTTATGCCATAGGACATCAAGTGGATGACTTGATCGTGAGATCCTATTGGATAGAAACAAAACACTATTCTTAAATACCCCTAGTTAAGTATTATTGTTAATTAGGACGACAATAATGCATTGAGATTAGTATGTGTATAGACTGATGATCACATCTCACAGGTCATGGATATGAAATATCGAGTCTTCACATAGAGACATATTAGAGTAATGATGTATTAGACTGACGCTCCATAAGAACGCTACGTGGATCGTTACGTGAGTATCATAAGCGATTCTTATAGTGATAATGGTGTATATGGTCCTTTGACATAAAATCATTATAATTCCTACATGAGGAGTTGTATATTTTAATGTCATCAAACGTCATCTGTAACAAGGTGATTATAAAGTTAGTTATTGGACATACCGTGAATCATGCGGAGGAATATGAGTGACCTAGATGAGATTTGTCCCTCCTACATAACACGAGTGATATCTTCGGGCTCCCTAATTGAGTGAGACTACGAAATGCATGACCATGCTCAAATAAGTCAATATGAGATATTGACCTCATTTGTTATTATTACGTCTACTCGAGTATCAGCAAAATAGAAAATTGAACTATACAAGGGTGACGCGTTCCATGCCTTGTGTTCAATCTAGATATCTGGACAAAGGGACTAAACTACATGGTAACATTGATCACAAAAAGGTTATGTCAAATCACTGACATTCTCATTACTTGGGTAGCAACAATGTGTTGCTAGATATCACTCACTGCTTATAATATTAAAATAAGATTTTAATATTGCTATCAACGTCGTGAGAACCTGCAGGGTCACAGATATAGACCAAACTAAATTGGAGTAATAAGAATCTAAGTTGGACTAGATTTTCATCGTGGGCCTAACTCATAACAGATGAGTCTAAAGGCTGCACAACTAACCCTGCTACTGCTTACACTTACTTAAGGCAGTCACTATTATAAATAGTACTATTAAAGGGGTTGCTAAACACACATAACAGAACCCTAGCTGCACCTACAAAAATAGTGAGTGAGAGAGTGACAGGTTTCTCTTCTCTTTGCAGCTATGACTGTGTCTGAGACATGGGATTCCTTTTTACGAACGTTGGACATTTATGAGTATGTTTGTGTGGGTATCGTAGATATATCGTCGCTGTTACACTTTTAGTGATTCACGTCATTTGTTTTTCATCTTGCTTCAAGAGGTAAACTAAAAAAAACACGGATTATCATCTTTTTCGCATGGATTCTTAGTGGAAATTTTGTTTTTTCTGCTGCGTGATGTATCTACAATTCCCAACACCAAAACCCAAATACAAACCAAAGAAGACCGCCAGTTAGCTAAGAAAAGAAACTCGTTCAATTTGACCCAATTCCCATGACCTACATTGAGCTGCTACCACTAATTATCTGTAACTCCTTATTGGTCCCTTGCCCAATGAAGCCGGTAGAACCCCCATACCCAAGAGGATTTGACTAAAATGCTAAGTGTGACTACCATGCTGAGGCTATAGGCCACTCAACGAAAAATTGCAGAGCCTTGAAGTTCAAAGTGTAACACCTGATCAATGCAAAATGGTTGAACTTCAAAGAAAGAACTCCTAATGTGGGCTGTAATACCGTGCCTAATCATGGAGATTATGGAGTTAATTCCATAGAGAAGTCTTCTGCCCAAGGCCTCATAAGTCTGGTAGCTGACATAAAGACTCCCATAAGGGTTATTTTCATAGAGCTTTACAAATTTGGGTTGATACAAAACCAAGTTGAGATCCAAATGGTCTATGATGATGAAATGATATGTAATATCCATAGAAAGGTAAGGCACTCTATTGAAGAATGTGATGAATTCAAGAAAGTCCTTTAGAGTTTAATGGACAGTCACCTAGTGCTAATAAATAGCCAGTATGATAATGGTGATATATACATAGTCAAAGAAATTACACCTCCACCAATTCAAGAGGCCACCAATACCTATACAATGCAAGATCTAGGTATACCAAGGCCATTAACGATTCATTATACTAAAGGGGTGTCTCTACAAGCCTTCTCGATCGGAGTCCTATCATTATTAGAGTGTTGGCCCCTTTTTTCTACAAGGATACCAAAGTTGTGCCTTGAAAATATGATATGCAAGTCGTTATGAATGACCCTCAGGATAATCAAATGAAAATTCCATTTGCTGTCTCTAACATATCTGGGATTAGTGGAATGACTCGGAATGGTCGTATTTATACACCTGAGGATCTGCAAAAAAGGGAAAGTGGAGGAAGTGAAAAGAACCTGGAAAGGGAAAGGCAAAGTAGAGGAAACTTCTACTGAAGAAAGCCTGAAAGGAAAGGAAGAATTGAAGACGGCAAAGCAAGAAGGTTATAAGAAAGAAGTGACCGAGGAAGAAGCTTGTGAGTTTTAAAATTCATAAATCAAAGTGAGTACAGGGTAGTGGATCAGTTGAACCGTACCACTACAAGAATATCACTCTTATCTTTATTAATGAACTCTGAGCCACACATGAAGGTGCTAATGAAAGTACTTAATCAAGCCCATGTTTCTCACAACATCATGGTTGGCAAGTTAAATGGCATTATCAACAACATCACAGCAGATAATTACATCACTTTCACCGATGAAGAAGTACCTATTGATAGAAAGGGGGCATAATAGGGCCCTCCACATCTCAGTAAAATGTCAAGACCATATCATGGCTAGAGTACTGATAAACAATGGCTCTTTCTTGAATGTGATTCCAAAGTTAACACTTAGTAGTAACATATGCACAAGCAACCATCAATCATAGGCTTCACCTTTTATCAAATAATATCATTGTCTTGATAATTGTCACTTTATTAGAAAACAAGACTGTTGCCCATATAATTGTCATTTTATGCAATGCATTATGCCATATGATTATGCCTAAGGAATGCTCTAATGTATGCTTGTGCAATATAGGTAAAAGCATCTTATTTTAAAAAAAACTCATGATATTTGCATATTCCTAGGAAACCCTTTTGTTCCTTGTATTTCCTCTAAGTAAAATGAGGTACTAGGAAACCCTTTTGTTCTTTGACCTCCCTTAATATTATAACCCTGGCACTAGGAGCCTTTTTGCTCAGGCCAAATACATGAAAATAGCAAATATCAAGTTTAAAAATCAAAAGATGTAAGAATATTATAAAAACATTCCTTCATTCACCTTTCACGTAATCTAGTTTTTCCTTGCATAATAAGAAAGCAAAGCCTCAACCACCATAATTATACTAAGTGGTTATTCTTTTCTTAAAATACTCTCATTTGTGTCTTAACACACTTTAGGAAGCTTATACGAAGGATCCTAATGAGTCGGGAGCAACATTTCAACATAATAAAAATCTTGGAAAATCCTTGACTGGGTGCCTAGGCGCCTAACTTTCAACGTGTGGGCATTGGTATGGTAGCGCCTAATGGAACACTTTCGGGGCATTGGGCGCATAATGTAACATTCTAGAAAGCATGTTAGGCTTGTATATGGATACAGAGGTAGCTTAATACTTGCTTGACATGCTTGTTGAATTTTGTGACCTTCTGAGCATATTTAGTCACTTCGTTGCAACGTTATATGATAAATATAATTGTTTTTAGCCCCGAAATTAGCTTAAATTGCTTAGTTAATGGAAATAAATGTGGAGAATTTGTTTCTAGGTCACAAATGTATAGAAGATGGTGTAGTTAAAATTTGAGATTAATCAGAGTTAGTTTGATATTTTTAAGCATACTAGTTATGTGTTTTAATACCGGATTGACTACCGGCAGTTATGGAAAGATATAGAATTGGTGAAACAAGATTTTTGATGAATCTTAGAATTTATTTTAAACTTGTTTGACCAAGTTGATGAGTTCTTTGTGTTGCCGGTTAAGTGGCGGATACGGTACTCTGTGACTCTCAAGTCGGTTTGTTTTCAGTTTCCCAAAAAAACTGAATCCTTCTTCTCCTTTAAAATAGATGTCATTCTTTCAAACCTGAGAAAACATTTTCCTTTTCTCCCTCAAAATGCTCTGAAAAAAATTTACAAAGTTTGATGTGAAAGATTGAGACTGTTAATGCACAAAGGTATGCCAGAAGATATGCGCTGGATAATTGAAGCAAAGGTCTGACTAGCAGGTGAGTCTTCAATTTCATTTGACTCATACATGCCAGGTCTTGGAAGAAGTTCATGTTCTAAAAGGAGAAGAGCAAAGAGGTTACAAGTCTGTTACAAATGTGGACAATGGAATTGTAACATGCAATGTCGTTCTTTGGGGATGATTTCTGCAAACAGATTCTTCATTAAGAATGGACTGAGTAAGGAGTCATTAGATGATATCTTATTGACTCTTGAAATGTGTTCTTATGGATTGATGCAGCGTGAAATTTTTAATTTGTGGAATCTCTTCAAGGATGAAGAAAAACGCTACAGTCTTGGGAATCTGACTCTAAAAGACCTTGTTTGCTTCCAAAACAATTTTTTTAAAAAAACATTGCATAAGCATACCTTAGGGCATTCCTTCGGCATAATCATAAATCATAATGTTTTGCATAAAATGATAATTGTATGAGTAATTGTCTTGTTTTGCTAAAGGTGAAGATCAAGAGTAAAGGTTGGCTAGGAATAGTACTTAGAGTGAGTCTGTTATTGATCCTAGTATGCTAAGAAATGTTTTGAATATTTGTTTGTTCAAGTTAAATTGTTGTGTATTAATTGAACTATTCTTGTAATTAAATGAACTGTCTGCCTTGGAAAAGGAAATGATTGAGTTTTGACTTATGCCACCTTTCCAAATGTTATGTTAAATTTGTCTTTCCCCGAAGCAGGTGGATTTGTTGTGACATCACATTTTTAAAACTTACTATTGAGAATTTCAAATTCTTACCCCGATTTTCTATTTCCATGATAAATTCAGATGAGGACCAAAGCAGAAGCAAAGGAAAGTGTTGAAGACTTAGTTTAGTGTTTCATGTATATATATATATATATATATATATATATATATATATATATATATATATATATTATATATATATATATATATATGTATGTTATAGTTTATAATCTAAGTTTCATAGTTTGTATAAGTACCAATTTGTCTCGTTTTGTATAATGTGTATCTCAGACATATATGTTGCAAATTTCGTAGTAAAGAGCAAGTTTTTAGACTATGTAAAATGACTTGTTCTTTTTACCTTTATGTTAAAGCTCTATATATTTATTTGTGATAGTTTTTATACAGGTTATGTGCATGTTTTAATTTTAGAAGTGACATACAGTATCTAGAATTAGGGTGTTACATCTTTTCTCTCTTGTCGTTGGTCTTCTTCTTTTATTTTCTTTTCTCTTTTTCTTCCTATTTTTCCTGTTTCGATACGTGAAATAGAATGGTCAAAGATGAGAAGTGTAACGCCCCTAAATTAAGATGACCACAACATAATCGTCATTATGTCCTAGTCACTAAATTCAGGCACGCCACAGTAACATCAATGAGTTTCCAATAAAATTTACCATTTGCATATATATAAAATATAAGCCTCGAATGAAACATATTTATTACACAACTCTCAAAATACAACCACCAAAAGAGAAATGCATTCTATATATATATTCTTAACATGAGGTAATATTAATATAAAACATAGCACTTATATACCCAAATAAATGAAGACATGTACCAAAGCACAAAAAGGGAAGTAGTAACCCTGGGATAGGTACTACTCGTGAATAGAGCCATGACCCCCGTATGTATAGAAAAACGCTCGGTGTCATAGTTGACACACCAAGCATCAATGCCCCCTATGAAGCTGCACCCGCACGTAACCAAAGAAATCTCGTCTATACACCATCATAAGAACCGGAAGGTCGACTCAAAAAAGAATCAGATGATTCAACCACGTCCCCATTTTGTCTTCATCAACATAAACATAAAATAGGACAACACAACAAAGAGGTGAGATCTCTTACATCGCATACCAAAATGGCAGCGAGAAATGATACGAATGACAGAGTCATCCCATACATACAGATAACACAAGTATATTCAAGTTATCAATTCATAAATATATTCAAAAACATATCCCACCATAATATAAACATTAACATCATAGTAATAACAGATATTAACCAAATGTATGTAAAATGACCATGCCACCAAAATATGTATGTTGACCATGCCACAACCATATACATACTGACCATGTGTAATTATAATGAACCAGTTCCTACTCCATGGAGCTAAACTCAATTTCGGATATGAATGATCCAAAAGATCTGCCAACCTCTATGACAGTCTACGTCGGACACGAAAGGAATAGTGCTTGTCGGGTCATCCTCAGTGTGTTGCAATCGATGTTCCGGCCCGAGGCATATAAGGTGACAAAATAGGTCACAAAAGGAAATCATCGCGCCCTAATGCCCCTAGATCCATCATAGATCACACTACTCGATTCTAGTTCACTCCTAGGGAACAAAAGTCACAACAAACATCGACTGTATGATGCTCAATGCATGATAACTCAATGTATAACTCAAACCACCACGGGTCATAAATCATTTTTAACAAAATTGGGTCACATCGACCCAATAGCGATCGCTATTTTCACAATCATGTAAACATTTTCCATTATTTTCTTCAAAGTTCGCAGTATATTAATTTATGGAAGGTTACTTCCACTATTTTTACAAAATCCTCTTAAATAGAATGCCTTGAATTCTAAATCACTTTTAAAAACTTATTCTCCATAATCTTAGTCAAAATCATTAATATCTAATAATAAAAACTTTGTTCCATTCTTCTTAAATAAAATACTTTTAAATCTCAATTCATCTTTAAAACTCCTTTTTCCATCTTTATTACCAAAAATCATTATTTATCCCATAAAAGCTATACATTCCACATTTCTCGTAAAATCCTTTTAAAATGAAATACCTAGACTTAACATCATTTTCCAAATTTATTCTTTGTGATCCTTGCTAAAAAAAAAAATCTCTTCTTTCCAATTTGAAAAATCTTTTGCCTTTCCTTTCCAAGCTTAAAAATCTTAATTTTGTATTTTTATCCCTAATCAACTAGATCCACAATTAATAAAACATTTTTAACTTAAAACACCCATAAAGTGGCACGGAGGCCGTGAGCCTCATGGGTCTTTGGGACCAAGAATAGCTTTTCTTTTTAAGCACAAGTCATAGCATCCACATACTCTAATCCACATAATCCCATTACAACAACATCATGTAACACCCCAAACTTCCTAACTAGTTGACAGTAATTTTGACAGTTAACAAAATTCTACTGTTTAGTGATTTCTATGTACTATAAAATTATTTTGAGTATTCCGTGAATGCATTTGATCGCTTTGTGTGATTTACTCCATGTCAAGAAAATAATAATTTTCGGGCTGGGAAAAAATTTACGTAATTTAATTATTACTGTTAAGTCTTAATTATTTTATGTAATTTAATTTGATTTTCGTAAGTTTTATAATTTTTGTGATTTTGTGGATGATTATGAAATTTTTATATTACTCTGATTATTTTAGTGTTATCCGTGGGCCGTCTATAGGCCCAAGTATATGGGCCCAGGTGGGTCCCGAAAAGTAAAAATTTTTCTACATCTAGGAAATTTTGTACTGTTGAGACGAAGACGGGGGATCTTACTAAACTTGAATTCGGAAACAATTTTTAAAATTTTCTTTTACTGTGTTTTGTACTGTATTTAATTATCAGGTGATAAAAATACAGTAAAAATATTATTCGTAGGGTTATAGCAAATAAAAAAATAAATATTGCACTACGTAGTAAACATTGGTGGTTTGGATATCCACCATTAATTCAATCAACGGTGGAGATTGGTCTTATAAAATGGCTAAGACCATTTGTGATCCTTGGATGTAAAGTTAGAAGGAGTAATCTTGACCCTTCATTTTGGAGATACATCTAATGGCTAGGATTTCAAGGAGAAAAGATCCAATAGCCTAGATTAAGTCTTCTATCTAAGGCTAAACCTAGAATCTACTTTAATCCTAAGCATTGAACTAATCAATGGTTAGGAATGCCTAAAATGGTGGCTAGTGAGATTGGTCACATTTTGAGAAGCAAGGAAGGGGGGACGGTTTTGAGATGGTGTAGGAGATTAGCAAAGTTTCAAGACACCAATTATTAGTCATCTTGGTCATTATTGATCATTTTCAAGAAGCTAAGCTTATCAAACTTTTTCTCCATTTCTCTTCTCCTCCAGTTTCGGCCAAGCACCCTAAACCTACCTTCCATCACTCTTTAATTTCAAACAACCATACTTCTTGAATCTATACTGCATTCTAAGACACTTTGTAGTTTGGAGCAAGTTCTAAATCCATCATCTTCAAGGACTTTTTCCAAGAGCAAGTTCTAGGGTTTTTGAGGTGAAGTGTAAGGAAACTTCATTTCTTATCTCTTTTTCATGTTCTAAGCCATGTTTGATCCATGGTTCTCCTTATTCAAGCTTGATATGCTAATAAACTTGTGTTTTGTTTTGTATTTGAGAAGCTTTTGGTGGTGAAGGACTTTGAAAAAGAAGCAAACCAAGGAGCTTTTGAGCTTCTTCAAGAGGTAAGAGGGAGATCCATCTCACCAACCAAGTATGGTGGAGAGAGATGGTTTTGCATTTTATGGATGGTGAATCCATGTAAGGATTCATATCCATGGTTATGTAATTATTTGTGAGTGTTTATGTGTTTGATTTATTTGTTCATGCTTGATATGATTTTTGCATGATTTATTGCTTTTGTTTATGGCATGCTTGTGATATATATGATGAATATGTATATGTATGCCATGATTTGATGATGGAAAGGAAAATAATTTTTGGTTCCAAAGAACCATAGAGGCACACGACCTCAAGAATATTTTTGGAGCAAAAGATTCTAAACATTTTATTAATCATGAGATTTTAGATGAAAAGGGTAATACGTTGATGATTTTAAGGATTTGCAAAGAAAGTGAACATGAAAATGAACAAATGAATTGGTTTCAAAGACCAAGAGTCTCACGGTTTTTGAAGGAAATTTTAATGATTTTGTTTGTGTAAAAACAAGAATGGTACATAATTGATTTAGAAGGAAAAATATTTGATGGTTTCAATGGCCAAGTACCACGGTTTTGAAGGCTTGTAAATGCCTTGGTTTTATGAAACAAAGTGATTTTCAAAGTGAAAATATAATTTAATTTAGTACATGGATTTTGGAAATGGAATCAAAGTGTTTTATCACTTGAAAAATAGAAATTTCGGTTATGAAAGGAAAATAGAGGTTGTAAGGGTTTGAACCTCAAATTATTTTGGAGGAGGATTGAATTCGAGAATTTATTTTGAATTATAAAGGAAACGTTGATGATTTAAATTTTACTTACGTAAAACTCATTCTTTGGGTTTTGGAGAGCGTTAGGGAATTTTAAGTGAGAAACATTGATTTAATTCAATGAAATGGTGAATTTGTGGAATATATTGCAAAAAAGATTTTCTTGAGTAAGAAAATGTGGAAAATAATGTGAAAAATCATATTATTTTGAGAAAGGTTGAAATGAAATTTTTGAAGGTTGAGAAATATTTTACGAAGTTGAAAAATGGTGAAAAATGATTTACGTAACTTAAAAACGTGATTTTTAAGCTACGTGATTTGAAATTTTTTTTTTAAATATTTCTACGCAATTTGGAAAGCGTTTAAATATTTTTGCGTAATTGAAATATTGTTAAAAAATTACTATGTGATTGCAAAATGATGGAATATTTTTACGTGATTGAGAAAACGATGGAAAATCGCTACGCGATTTGAAAAAGCAACGGAATGGTTGCAAAATCGTAAAAACGTAACAGAAATGTTGCGCGATTGTGAAAACATGACAAAAGTGTTGGACGACTATGAAAATGCGATAATATGATTTCACGACTGAATAAACAGTAGGATTACTATTGGACTAGTGCATGAACACTGTATGAGAAAGTGATGAATTTTTCCTGTGATTGGCATTGGTGCATTTTACATGCATGGACTAGTGTATGAACACTGTATGAGAAAATGATGAATTTTGCCTGTGATTGGCATTGGTGCATTGAACATGCATTGAAAAGATCCGATGGACTGGATATGGCTATTTGCCTAGGAGAGACGTACACCTCTTGAGTGGGTATGATATGCGTAGTGTAACTCACTTGTTGACTTTGGGGGCATCGGGGTGTGGGTTGCTTACAGTGGGCAGTTGGTAGCTCTTCTGTACTATGGGTTAGATCGATGCAACGCACCGATGATCCTGACCGAGACACTATTCTTAATCAAGATCTAGTAAAGACTGTCGTGTATATGCTAGATGTGCAAACACATATGAGAAATGTGGCACGTGATCTGAGACATGTTGGTACAGACAGATCTTTCAGTTCAATTTCTCCGAACTGAGTATTAGCTCCATGGAGTAGGAAATTGAGTCTATGTGCACATGCATAATAATTGGGGAATGTTGGCTATGACAATTGAACTGTTGAGGAATATTGGATGATGATGATGATAATAATGTGATGGCATTATTGTAATTATTATGTGATTTGAATAATGTTAATGGCATGATGGTAATTATTATTTATTGTATCTGTTATGATAAATAATGTTGATGGCATGATTATAATTATGGTATGATGTATCTATATGATATATTGTATATGTTATCTCTGTGCTCCCATGTTGGTATTGGCGTAGGTGATCTCACCTCTTTGTATATTATTTTGTACTGTATGTATATTTGGTAAAGACGCTGAGCAAGGCATATAATAAGAGGGTGAAGAAGAGTAGGTTCCTGTGGAGGAAACAGAGTTTTGATAGGTTGACATCAAGACTTAGTTTCTTCGGTTACATGAGATTACAGTTCCATGGTGGAGCTGGAGCATGGAGGACTAGTCCCAATGAGAGGGGACTTATATATTAAGGAAATCTGACGGTCAACATGAGCAGGGAATTCCATGGAGATCCGTTCCTTTCCGTAACTATTTATGTACATGTCGAATTTTCGCTGTCAAACAGGCAGCATTGGGATACTAGATATTATGTCCCAACGGAAATTAGTATCGTGTCGTCTGCTCGGACACCTGTCCATAGGACTTCGCATCGTGCTGGATTCCTTCTTGCTGAGGAATCTGAGGAAGACCCATCTGAGGGTTCTGCTATTTAGTAAGACTTGGGTTGTATGTGAGTTTTAAATTATGTTTAAATACTTTGAGGACTATGTCTGTATATAAATAATCCTGACAGTACGTTTGTAATGTACATAATGTAAATTATGTGTGACGATGTATAATATTTTTATTTTCTGCTAAGTTTATTTTATCGACATCAAGAAATTTTACAACTCGTATTTTTATAACATTACAATTTATGAACTTGGGGGTAATTCAGTAATTAAGTAACATAAATGTGGTATCCTACTGTGGGTTTTACACATCATGCATATTATCCATCCACATATAAACAATAAACAATCATAACAATTTAGGCATACTATTGACATGATATAAACACAAATAGAACAAGTAAGCATAAAAAATAACTACAAAGTCAAATGAATGAATCCTCACATGGATTGTTCACTTACAAACACAAAAATCCACTTCTCACCACCATATTTGGCCGATGACGTTAATCTCGCTCTTACCTCAAGAGAAGATCAAAAGAAAGCTCCTTGATGCCTCCTTGATGATTTTCGTCCAACACCAACAACAAACCCTTAAGACAAACAAGCAAATAAATATTAGATCTAAGGCTTGATAGAAGACAACCATGGATCAAGATCATGGTTTAACACTTTGAAAATGAAATTAGAAGTGAAGATTCAAAACTTCACCTCTAATGGTGAAGCACTTGAAGATAGATGTTTTTGAAAATGGTCTCAACATGAAAGTGTCTTGGATTTGTGTCTAGATTCTAGATCTATGGTTGGATTGAATTAAAAGTGGTTGGATAGTGTATTTTGGGTGCTTGGCCGAAACTAGCTAGGAGAGGAAAATGAGATAGTTTTGATGTTTTGGCTCCTTGGTTCTTGATAGAGAGATGATGAGATGAACTAAGTGTAGATCTTGTTCTTCAAAATGACACCTTGGTCATAAGCTCCTCAAGAGAAAAAAGTGAGAGCTTTTTGCTTTGTCTCTTTGATAGAAATGATGAGATGAACAAATGAGTAGTTGAATGAAGTGAAGTGAAGGGTTTGGCCTCCTTCAAGCCTTCATGGCCGTGGGGTTTGGAGGGGAAAAGGTGAGAGCTTTTTGGTGCTCTTGCTTTATAAAAGAGAAGATGAAGATGAGAGAATTTGATGATGATCACAACATAGAAAATCATCCAAAGGGTGTGTAGATTCAAGAACTAAGATTGGTTTGAGAAAAAAAATATAGATGGTGCATCAGTGGTGCTTGGCCATGGGCTTTGGTGGAGAGAAAAGATGAAAGCTTTTTGGCTAGCTTCCACCTAGAAAAGGTCTTAGAATGTGATGGAGGTTAACAAAATGTGGCTGCTTGAAATTTTTGCAAGCATAGAGACATCAATGGAGGGTGTGGCTGTGTGGTGTGGAGAGTTAGCAAAGTCAATATTTATTGTCCAACGAAAAATAGAACGTATCGCAGTTTTATTTATCGAGGCGAACTGTGATTTTATTTATCAAATAAAATCTCAAAAAATGAAAATTTTGTAAACTATATCCGGCTTCTGTAACACCCATGGTAGGGTGCCACATTTATGTTACTTAATTACCAAATTACCCCTTCTATTATAAAATATGCTTTGTAACGTAAATACGAGTTGTAAAATTTTTTCCTCTTAATGTCGATAAAATAAACTTAGCAGAAAATAAAAATATTATACATTATCACACATAATTTACATCATGTACATTACAGAAGTACTGTCGACATTACTTATATACAGACAAAGTTTTAAAAGTAGTTGACATATTTAAATATTTAAACGATTCGCCCAAGTCTAACTAAACAGCAGAACCCTCAGACGGGTCCTCCTCAGATTCCTCGGCAGGAAGGAATCCAGCTCAACGCGAAGTCCTACGGACAGGTGTCCAGGATGATGACACGATACTAATTTCCATTGGGACATAATACCTAGTATCCTAATGTTGCCTGATGGATAGCGAAAATTCGACATGTATATAAATAGTTACAGAAAGGAACGGATCCCCATGAAATTCCCTACTCATGTTGACTGTCAGATTTCCCTGATAAATTAGTCCCTGCTCATTGGGACTAGTCCTCCACGCTTTAGCTCCACCATGGAACTCTAGTCTCATGTAACTGAAGAAATGAGGTCTTGATGTCATCTTATCAAAACTCCGCTTCCTCCACAGGAACCTGCTCTTCTTCACCCTTTTGTTTAATACCTTGCTCAACGTCTTTACAAAGATGATTGCAGTACAAAATAGACATACAAAGCGGTGAGATCACCTACGCCAATACCAATATAGTAGCACAGAGATAACACAAACAACATACCATATAGATATATCATACCATAATTACAATAATGCCTTCAGCATTATTTATCACAACAGATACAATAATTATCATCATGCCCTCAATCATTATTTATCACAACAAATATAATAAATAATAATTACCATCATGCCATTAATATTATTCAAATCACATGATAATTACAATAATGTCATCAACATTATTTATCATCATCATCATCCAATATTCCTCAACAGTTCAATTGTCATAATCAATATTCCTCAATTATTATATCATATAGATATAAATACTCAGATTTATGCATGTGCACATAGACTCGATTTCCTACTCCATGGAGCTAATACTCAAGTCGGAGAAATTAATCTGAAAGATCTGTCTGTACTAACATGCCTCAGACCACGTGCCATAATTCTCATATGTGTGTGCACATCTAGCATATACACGATAATCTTTACTAGATCTTGATTAAGAATAATGTCTCGGTCAGGATCATCGGTGCGTTGCATCGGTCTAACCTATGGTACAGAAGAGCTACCAACTGCCTAGTGTAGGCAACCCGCACCCCGATGCCCCCAAAGTCAACAAGTGACTTACACTACACATATCACACTCACTTAAGAGGTGTACGTCTCTCCTAGGCAATTAGCCTTATCCAGTCCATCAGACTTTTCCAATGCATATTCAATGCACTAATGCCAATCATAGGCAAAATTTATCAATTTCTCATATAGTGTCCATACACTAGTCCAACAGTAATCCTACTATTAAATTCAGTCGTGAAATCATATTATCGCGTTTTCATAGTCGCGCAGCACTTTTGTCGCATTTTCATAATCACACAACATTTTTGTTACGTTTTCACAATTTCGCAACCATTCTATTGCGTTTTCAAATCGCGTAGCGATTTTTCATCACTTTCTCAATCACGTAAAAATATTTCATCATTTTTTTAATCACGTAGTGATTTTTCAACAATATTTCAATCGCGTAAAAATATTTAAATGCTTTCCAAATCGCGTAGAAATATTTTAACATTTTTCAAATCGCGTAGCTTAAAAATCACATTTTTAAGTTACGTAAATCATTTTTCACCATTTTTCAACTTCATAAAATATTTCTCAACCTTCAAAAATTCCATTTCAACCTTTCTGAAAATAATATGATTTCTTACATTATTTTCCACATTTTCTTACTCAAGAAAATTCTTTTTGCAATATATTCCACAAATTCACCATTTCATTGAATTAAATCAATGTTTCTCACTTACAATTCCCTAACGCGCTCCAAAACCCAAAGGATGAGTTTTACGTTAGTAAATTTTAAATCATCAATGTTTCCTTTATAATTCAAAATAAATTCTCAAATTCAATCATCTTCCAAAATAATTTGAGGTTCAAACCCTTACAACCTCTATTTTTCCTTTCATAACCAAAATTTCTATTTCTCAAGTGGTAAAACACTTTGATTCCATTTTCAAAATCCTTGTACTAAATCAAATTATATTTTCACTTTGAAAATCACTTTGTTTCATAAAACCAAGGCATTACAAGCCTTCAAAATCGTGGACATGGCCATTGAAACCATCATATATATTTTTTTCCTTCTAAATCAACTAAGTTTCATTCATGGTTTTACACAAACAAAACTATTAAAATTCCTCAACAAAACTGTGAACACTTATTCCTTGAAAACAAACCTTTTGTTTATTTTCCTTGCTTTTCTAAACATCCAATTTTACTATTCATGAAAATATTAATTTGTGAACACCTATTGAGGTGTTGAGGCCGAAATCCTCATGGTCATTGGAACCAAAAATTATTTTTCTTTCCAACAATTTTTATGGCATACATCACATATAATTAACATATTATATTTCAAGCATACCATAAAAGCAAATAAAAATCATACTAAGCATGCAAGCACAAATAAACCATGCTAAGCACATAAACCACATAAACACATAAACACCCACAAATAATTACATAACCATGGATATGAATCCTCACATGGATTCACCACCCATCAAATACACAAATCATCTCTCACCACCATACTTGGTTAGTGAGATGGATGTCCCTCTTACCTTTTGAAGAACCTCAAAAAGCTCCTTGCTTTGCACTTTGCACAAGTTCTCCACCAACAAAAGTTTCTTGAACATAAAACAAACACAAGTTTATTAGTATATTAAGCTTGAATAAGGAAAACCATCGATCAAATATGGCTTAGAACATGAAAAAGAGATAAGAAATGAAGTTTCCTTACACTTCACCTCAAAAACCCTAGAACTTGCTCTTAGAAAAAGTCCTTGAAGATGAAAGATTTAGAGCTTGCTCTAAACTACAAAGTGTCTTAGAATAAGGTATAGATTCAAGAAGTATGGTTGTTTGAAATTAAAGAGTGATGGAAGGTGGATTTAGGGTGCTTGGCCGAAACTAGTATGAAGAAGAAGTGGAGAGAAAATTTTGATGAAGCTTTGGCTTTTTGGAGGAGACAAAGATGATCAATGATAGCAATAATGTGGTCTTGAAACCTTGCTATGCCTTAAGGCCTCTCAAAACTGAACCCCCCTTCATGCACTCTACATGTGTGGCAAATTTCACAAGCCACCATTTTAAGCATTCCTAACCATTGATTAGTTCAATGGTTAGGATTAATGTAGATTCTAGGTTTGGCCTTAGATAGAAGACTTAATCTAGGCCATTGGATCTTTCCTCCTTGAAATCCTAGCCATTAGATATATCTCCAAAATGAAGGGTCAAGATTATTCCTTCAAACTTTACATCCAAGGGTCACAAATGGTCATAGCCACTTTGTAAGACCAAATCTCCACCGTTGATCGAATCAATGGTGGATGTCCAAGCCACTAATGTTGACTACGCAGTACAATATTTATTTTTATCTGCTATAACCCTACGAATAATATTTTTACTGTATTTTTATCACCTGATAATTAAATACAGTATAAAACACAGTAAAAGAAAATTTTAAAAACTATTTCCGAATTTAGGTTTAGTAAGATCCCCCGTCTCCGTCTCAACAATATGAATTTTCCTGAGTGTAGAAAAATTTTCACTTTTTCGGACCCACCTGAGCCCACAGATGGCCCACAGATAACATTTAAACAATTAGAGAAACATAAAAATTTCATAATCATCCACAAAATCATAAAAATTATAAAACGTATGAAAATCAAATCAGATTACGTAAAATAATTAAGACTTAATAGTAATAATTAAATTATGTAAGATTTTTCCTGGCCCGAAAATTATTATTTTCCTGACACGGAGTAAATCACACAAAATGATCAAATGTACTGACGGAATATTCAAAATAATTTTACAATACACAAAAATCACTAAATAGTAGAATTCTGTTAACTCGCAAAATTACTATCAAATAGTTAGGAAATTTGGGGTGTTACAACTTCAGGTTTAGTAAAATCCCCCGTCAATGTTTCTACAGTCCAAGGTTTTTCAGCCTCGGGAAAATATTTTATTTTCCCGACTCTGCTCAGTGCACACGCAAATCAAGAAATATATTAAAATAATCAATGTTTCCAGAAAAATCCATAAAAATTCACAAAAATAATAAATATTATAAAATAAATATTTATCATGAAACAAACAATTTTCGGGGTGTTACAAGAAGAAAGAAAAGAAAAGTCTAGAGAGGATAAACATAAAGAAGGAGAGGCGGTGGGAGAAAAAGATAAAGATAAAAATGTGTTGAAACTTTTGTATCTCTTAGGAACACTTTAGTCTTTCCAGAATCAAGTTCTCTAACTTCCATAAGTGTTATAGAAAATTTTAAGTCTTCACTCAATCCTCAAATCCATATTTTCATAATTTTCTATATATTGTTATTTATCAGTTAAGCTCCATTACTTGTCCTTGAGTTATGTTCAACCTAAAAGTTAAGCAAATGGGCTTACTGATATTCACCTTAAATGGTATTTCTTACCAAAATATTCTTTATCCTATACCTGATGTTTCCACAAAATTTCATGGTTTTCTAAGTTATTTAAATGTCCAATCAGTCCTCTAAACTCTTATGCAGGGTCATTAAAAATACAAAATTAATTTAGTTAATTCTCCAAAATTTATCACATCTATTTCTAGTCACTTATGACCTAGAAATAAATTTTCTATATTTATTTCTATCATATTAGCTATTTATGTTGAAATCCTAGCTAATTTTCACATTTATTGTTATAAAATTAGACTCAAACCAATCCAGAAGGTTACCCGAATTAAGAAATAACTTATACCGGAGTTACTGAGCTTCTATAACCCTAATTAGGACAATTAGGATAAAGAGAATGTTATAATTCTCCCATCCTTTTAAAAAAATTTTCCTCAAAATTTGATTACCCGATATGAGAAATTCCAAGTAATTTTATATCATACTAAAATTAAATTTCTGAATAAATTTAACTTTCTTCACATAAAAGAATGATTTTGAGTCGTGTACTCACCTTGTTCTAAATTAAAGGATTGGATTACATCTTTACCTTGCAAGACATATACTTTACCTGTGGTTTTAGATCTAGAAGTTTCTGATTTTTGCTACTGGGAACAATTTTTAGCATAATGTCCCTTCTTACCACAAGTAAAACAAACTATCTGATCAATCTTACACATCCTGTCACCATGGTATCCACCACATTTTTTACATTTTGGCCTTTCATACTATGTATTATCTCGATCTTTTTTCCTTTTCTTGTTGATCTTTAAATGGTGATTTACTCCTCTCAAATCTATCTTCTACTCTTTTCTTTTTATGATAATCTTCTTGTTTAAACTCCTGTTATGGTTTTAAATTATTTGATTCTACAATTCTGCATTTATTCACTAATGTTGGAAAAACTCGAATCTCCAAAGGCCCTACCAATTTTCTTATTTCATTTCTTAATCTAGCCTCAAACTTAAGACATCTCCAATTTTCGTCTGGATTATATCTAAAGTAAGACGAAAACTTGGATAGTTCCTCAAACTTCACCTCATATTGCCCCATGTAACATCCTCCTTAAACTAATGATCCCAATCAGGATTATAGAAGCTCAATAATACTAGTAAAAGTTATCTGTTAGTTCAGGTAATCTTCTGAACCAGTTTGAGCGTAATTCTATAACACTGAATATGAAAAATTAGCTACAATTTCTGCATAAACAGTTGATATGATGAAAATAAATATGAAAAATTTATTTCCTAGCTATAAATGATTGATAAGAGTTGTACTAAATTTTGGAGAAGCAACTGAGCTAGTTTGGTATTTTTAAGGATACCAACGAGAAATTAAAGGAACAGTAACAGAACAGCTAAGTATCTCAAAAAATTATGAAATTTCATGGAAATGATAAGTAAGATATGTAGAGTAATTTGGCATAAAATACTAACTAAGATAAGTATCAGTAAGCATATTTACTTAATCCCTCGATTTAATCCAATTCAGGACTAAGTAATGAAGCTTAACTAATAAATATCATTATATGGAAAGTTGTGGAAAAATGAATCTGAGGAGTAAGATGAGTTCTAAAATTTTTCATAACATTTATGATAACTTGAAAACTCAACTTTGGAAGATTAAAATGTACGTAACAGGTACAAAAGTTCCAGCATGAAATCTTTATCCATTCTTTTCCATTTCCACTATCAAACTTATCTAGACTTTTCCCTCAACTTCTTTCATCTTTTTGCTCCCATTTTTCACGTATTGTAGCTAGCCAAAACATAGCATCACTGAAATAGAGAAAAGGAGAGAAGAAATGGCAAATAAGAGAAGAAAAATGGGTGAAAAATAAGGAAAAAAAAAGAAGGAAAAGAAAAGAAGTTAAGCTACATAGAGCTAGGTTGAGGTAAGGGGTCTTATGCTCTTAACTTTTTCTTCTTCTTGTAGAGGTTATGACTTGTTTCATGTGGTATTTGGTGCCTTGGTGCTTGTAGAAACTCATGGGTAAACTAAGTTAAAATAGAGTTTTCTTTCTTACAATTGGTGTTATTTCTTCCATTGATGGTTGAATTGAATCTAAAATTTGTTATAAAGAAAATCATGGCAAAAAACCTTGCATGATGATATACGACCACCTAGGGATTTAGTATTGGTTCTTGGTTTAAACTTTTGTTCTTTTTTTTCTATTGAATTCTTTAGTGAAATTATGGTATTGATTATGATGAGAAAACTTAAAATTTTGATGTTATTGAATTAGGTATGTCACGGCCATACCTTGAGAAAAAGAGAAGGAGTCTCTTGTTAATTTATACTCTTGATTGCAAAATTTAGTTGATATCTCTTGTTAAATTATACTATTGATTGTAAATTTTAGTTGATAAGTTTTTCTTGATGGTCATTAAAAAGAACTTTGACCGTGACTTAATCTATGACGAACGATACTTGTTAATGATTGTAAAGGCACTAAGATACTTGAATGTCTTTAGTATTGGTTGAATTGGAAATGCATATAATTGCATGTACAATTAAAGTTTGAGTTGTTCTTGAATAAACTAGAGATTTTTTTTAATCTATGTGGTCATGACCAAACCCTAGTGTAGTGAGTTTTTATTAAAATTTTGTGATTCTTCATGAATTTATATTCATATGACAATTAAGTTGATTAAAGAAATGAAGAGAATTTGATGAGTTAAATTGGTCATGTTGGCCGAATTGTTGATCAAGGGATAAGGTATTCTTAAAAAATTGTATTGTATTATCATGATTTGATTTAGTTACTTGATTAGTAAAGTAACTAATGAATGTGTACTGAATAGAATGAATGAATTAGTATTAGATACTTGTTGCGTAATTGAGATTATATTGCTCCTTGATTGATCAAGTTGAGCTTGAAATTTGTATTGCTCCCTTAATTCTTTAAGATTGAGTTAGAATATGTAATTAAATGATTAGTGTTCATATGGATTGAATTTGAATTATATATGAGAATTTTAAACATTTGTCCTTGAATGGGATTTATAGTGTGAGAAAGGAAGATTCTCTCCCTATCGTAGACAAAGGGTAATATGAGGAAGGATGATTCCCTTTTTACCCTAGATGAATGATTGTGTGAGGAAGGATGATTCCCTCTCTATCCAAGTAGTTGAGGATGAATAATTCCCTCTCTACTAGAATTGAGATATATTAAATGAGGAAGAATGATTCCCTCATTTTTAAGGTAACATGAGGATGGACATTCCCTCACTACCTATTTGATGATTATAATAAATGATGAATGAGCACTGTGATAAAATTGAATTTGATGATTATATTATGACTTAGTTATGATATAAAAATTATTGAATGAATTAGAGATCTTAGTTCTTATTTGGAAATTGTGATTGATAGTGTCTATGGATATATAATTTGATGCTTGTTAATATATGTTTTCAGAAACTATTAATAATTGGAATTCTGTTTTGGTAAGAAGAAGGATTAGATTTGGCTTTTGCCACCTTCCTAAATTATAAAATGAGTTTTGAAATGTGTTTTTTCCTAAAACAACTAGAAGTATTACGATGACACATATTTTTAATAATACTACTGAGAATTATTAGAATTCTCACCTCTTTTTGTTTTTATTTCCATAATATTTCCAGGAATGCACATTACAGCAAGTAGGCAAATGAGGAAGACCTAGATTAGAGATTGATATTACTTTTGTATTTTGAGATGTATATTTATTTAATACATTGTGTAATTATTGAGTACTGTAATATAAGTTATATCTTTGTATAAACTTCTTTTTATAGTAGTATACGCACTATGTAAATAGACTCAACCATAAAAAGGCTCATACTTTTTGTATATCATTAAAATTAAAACTTCAAATTTAATAAGATAGTTATACGTGACATACTTAATTCTAGTAACTAATACGTAATTTCGGATACGTTATTAGTACGAGTATTGGGATGTTACACTCCATAATCATATTCCCTTGTTCTAATTTTAAAAATTCTAACTCTTTCTCTTCTTGTAACTTCTTTGGAAAATACTTGTCTAAGAAAATGGTCTTAAACACTTCCTAAGTTATTTGTATCCCTGAAGTTTCCTTTAATCTTCTAGCATTATTCCACCAATACTTTGCTTCTCCTTTTAACATATAAGTAGCAAATGATACCCTTTGTTCATTCGTACATCTCATTACTACAAAGATTTTCTCTAACTCCCTTATCCATTCTTCAGCTTTCCTTGGGTCATATTCTTCTTCAAAGGACGGGGGATTCGCCTTTCTAAACTCAAATAAGTTATGTAAATCTGGGTTCTCCACCAAAACTGCATTATTTACCAGTGCGAGTTTCACGGGATGTGCATTATTCCTTATCTCTTCTAAAATTCTAGCAATCATAGCTGCCTATTCCCTTGTCATAGTTGCCTATTCCCTTGTCATAGTTGTCTGTTCCCTTATAGCATCAGCTATATTTTTGAAACCTTCAGACATATTTGGTGAGTTATTACCAGCAGGAACTCTACCTCCCCAAGTTTGCCTAGTCGATGCCATAGTCTCTTGCACACACAACACATTATATATTGAGTTGATCAAATTTAATATTATGTAACAGTGTGACAGTTAACCATAAACATACAAACTGAAGGTTGTTATGCAATTCTAGCTATGCATCTCATCACTAGGACAAGAAAAATGCACAATAAAGCATAGTTAGTCCATACCTCAGCTCAACATGATGAACTGTTCTAATGCCATAATGTAACATTCTAATACTAGTACTAATATCATGTCTACGATCATGTATTAGTAGTTAGAATTAGGTATGTCACTTCTAATCTAATAACAAGTTTTGTAAAAATAAATAAATAAATATAACATATATGGAATTATGAGCCTAGTGTGAGTGTAATAATATACATATAATGAAACGATATTTATACAAAGCGCTCATCATAATACAAGTATTACATCATATGCCTTTAAGGCAATATCTAAACAAATAATATACAAGTCTTTATCCAAAAATCATAACTAAACTATTCCTTCTTCATTTTGTTCTTATCTTATACTTACTGCAATCTTCGTTCCTAGAAATATTATGGAATACAATAAAATAGGGTTGAGAATTCTAAGAATTCTCAGTATTTCTATTAAAAATGGTATTATCATAATACTTCCAGCTGTTTCAAAAAAAAATCCTTTGAAAAGATCATTATTCTATCATAAAGTAGAAAGATGACAAAATGCCAAATCAAGTCCTTTCTCTTCCCGAAACAGAGGTTCAATTTATATCATTTATAAAAATCATTTGTATAATCAAATAGTTCATATCAAGTATCATAAATTACCATTCATCAAATATCAACATATCTCAAATATTAAATATCAAATTATATATTTGTGAATGCTTATGTCATGAAGCATATCAAATAAGTTTTTATGATAACAAAGCCAAGAGAAGAAGACCAAGATCAAAAGAAAAGACCAAGATCAAAAGAAAAGTTCAAGATCAAAAGAAAAGATCAAGACCAAGAGAAGAAGACCAAGATCAAAAGAGGTATATTAGATATAGGTCTTAGAACATCAATGTGAAATGCTCTCAAGGTATCTCAATTATATTCAAATGGTTTTTCAAAGATCTCATAAATCAACTTGTTTTCAAAGTTCATATTTTAAAGAAATGTTGATTTCAATCTTGGATTATGGTAAACATTTGTAAATCTTGTTTTGTCCAAGTACCCAAATGATAAAAATGGCCTAGAGACTTGCTTGGGAATCAAAAATGTGTGTTTCAAAAGGCTGGTTTAGGGTACAATCCCAAAAATCAACAAAAACTTTACAAGAATTTCTTTGTTCCCTCAAGCTCATCAACAAGTCCTTTTATAAAATGTTTTCATTGTGGCAAGAAAGGACATAGTGCATCAACTTGTAATGTAAGGAAGAATATCAATAACAAGATTAGAATTAAAATGGTTTGGATCCCTAAGGGCACCTTGCCTAACACTAACACACAAGGACCCAAGAGAATCTGGGTACCAAAGGTCAAAAATTGAAGTGTGTTGTAGGTATGCTTGAAGGCCAAAGAATGGACTTTGGAATCTCAATAGTGGCTGAAGCAAGCATAAGATCAGAAATCACTCCAAGTTCTCTTCCTTGTCTCCAAGAAACTTGGACTTGAAATCTTTGGATAAGTGGAGATCTATTTTATGCTTTAACTTGTTTTAAAATTGTATTTCTCTAAGCTTTATATCATGAAAATATCTTTATATGCAATAATATGCTTAATAAGTTCATCTCTTGTTTGAAATAGCATATTTGATATAAAACATCTTTGAACTTGGCATATTGGATCAATCATGCATCTAAACTCTTGTAACACAATTTTGATGCATAATTTTCTGCATAATGTGTCATATGCTGTATAATCTGTGATTTTCTGCAAAATGATGCATAACTTGTCACTTGTATGGCACAAAGTCACAATCTTCCGCATAATCTCATTTCTGCTGCATAATGAACTCAATTGCTGCATAAAATGCACCTTTTTCTGCACAATGCATGATTTTAAATGTATAATCTGTTTCTTTTGCTGCATAATGTGCTATTGTGATGCATAACATGCTACCTTCTTTGTATAATCATGACACTCTTTGCTGCATATCATGATGGTTCTTGATCATATTTGAATCCAATACTGACTTGAGCGTTGGAGATTCCCCCTAAGTTTTTTTGTAGGTACTACATCATGACAAAAACCCTCAAAAAGCTCAAAAACTTCACCAATCCATCAAAAGGGTGTAATTCTTGGTAAAAGTAGCATTTTCGCATGATCATATGTTTTAGATCACAATCTATCTGGATTATATGCCTACATGATGTTTGAAATTGTTTTGGAATGCTTTGGAACAAATTTGAAAGGTTTAAAATTGATCTTTTTCTGTTTAAAATGCAAAATCTGAGTTTTAGTGAACTGGTAATCGACTACAACACCTTTGTAATCGATTACAAAGGCTCTGCCAAGCGTTCCAAGCCAAGTCAGAAAGCAGGTAATCGATTACACCTCCAATGTAATCGATTACAACTATTCCAGAAGGCATGTAATCGATTACACCACATATGTAATCGATTACCGGGAATCCAGAACATGCGTAATCGATTACACAGACATTGTAATCGATTACACAGGGTTTTAAAAGGCAAAAATTCATGGGTTATACCCTTTTATCTGCCATCAAGCCTTTTCAAGATGCTTTCCTTATGCTTAATCTTTATCTAACCCCATTTGCTCTTATATATGACTCTGAATTCTGTTGGCATAAATGATAATTATTATCTAAGATTTAATTTTCATATGCATGTGCTATTGGCATCACAAATTGTTGTGCTAAACCGTTCATACTCTGATATTGATCTTGCTGGGCTAAAATGTTTATACAATGCTGAATGCTTATGTTGTTTTTGATAATGCCAATGGGGGAGAGATTAGTGAAATATGTTGCATGTGTACGGGGGAGCTTTGCACTTTTACGTGAAAATCATTTATCCTATCTCATGCATACATTACGGGGGAGAATTGCGCTTAAATCTCTGATGAATAATATGCAAATATTTCTCTATTTTCAATGTTTATTTTGTCATCATCAAAAAGGGGGAGAATGTGAATGCTTATGTCATGAAGCATATCAAATAAGTTTTTGATGATAACAAAGCCAAGAGAAGAAGACCAAGATCAAAAGAAAAGACCAAGATCAAAAGAAAAGTTCAAGATCAAAAGAAAAGATCAAGACCAAGAGAAGAAGACCAAGATCAAAAGAGGTATATTAGATATAGGTCTTAGAACATCAATGTGAAATGCTCTCAAGGTATCTCAATTATATTCAAATGGTTTTTCAAAGATATCATAAATCAACTTGTTTTCAAAGTTCATATTTTAAAGAAATGTTGATTTCAATCTTGGATTATGGTAAACATTTGCAAATCTTGTTTTGTCCAAGTACCCAAATGTTAAAAATGGCCTAGAGACTTAATTGGGATTGAAAAATGTGTTCAAAGTGAAAGTAATCGATTACACACTCTTGGTAATCGATTACACAAAGAAGTCAGAGGACTTGTAATCGATTACAACATCCATGTAATCGATTATCATGTTCCCAGAAATCCAAGAACATGATAAAAAAGGTCATGTAATCGATTACATCAATATTGTAATCAATTACCAGAAAGTCAGAGGGCGTGTAATCGATTACACAAGTCTTGTAATCGATTATCACTAACCCAGAAAGCCAAGAACACGTTCTAACTGTCATGTAATCGATTACGAACCCATGTCGATTCGACACAAGATTTTGACAAGCCCAACGGCTATATTATTTGGCTTTTAATATTGCCTATTAAAGCCCCCAACGGCTCTTTTGTTCCAACAACTTATAAATACTCATCTTGGGGCATCATTTGTGGTTGAACAACACTTGAGAAACATCTTTTAATCACTATAATCCAAGATTCATCCTTAAATCACTTTTGCTCTATTTTTGTATATATTGTTGAGATATTTTTGAAGAGCATTATAGGGCTTCAATTTGTATCATCTACTCTTGTGAGAGTTTTCATTTTATAAACACTTTGATTCTTTGTAAAGGGGGTGAGGCATCCCTCTAGAGAAAAGAGAGTGAGGTATCTCTCAAAGTTTGTAAAGGGTGAGGTATCCCTTGTTGAAGGTGAGGCATCCTTCAAAGGTTGTAAAGAGGGTGAGGTATCCCTCTAGTGAAAAGGGTGAGGCATTCCTGGTTTGAGGCACAAGCTCAAGGGTGAGGCATCCCAAGGAGTTGAGTGCTCTTTTGTGTAAAGGTTTTCAAGCACCCGTTCAAGCTTGAAGTTTAGTGGAAAATCTCGAGTGGTTTGCTTGAGGACTGGAAGTAGGTCACATGTGGATTGGTGGCTGAACCAGGATAAATCTTGTGTTTGTTCCTCTCAACTCTATCTCTTTACTTTGTGCTTTAATTATATTTGCTTAAGTTGAGTTTGATATTTTGCTTTGCTTGAATTCTTTCTATCTTGAGTTGTTTATTTGTGAGTGAAGTATTCAATCTCGTTTATCTATTCACTTCAATCATCAAATAGCTTCAACGAAAATTGTTAATCAAACGTTTTGCGAAAGATTTACGAAAATATTTTACATACTCAATTCACCCCCCTCTTGAGTATTGAGGCCACTTGGTAACAATATTAGCATTCGTCATATGTCAAAAATCATCATATCTCATCATTTCTCAATATTACCAAATCTCGTCATTTATTAGTTCTCATCAATCATCATTTGTTTTAAAAGGGTGTGGAGGGAATGTCCATCCTCACAATACCGTTCACTTGGTAGTAGTATGCTTTCAGATTAGTGCACTTAAATTTATTCATGATGATTCGCTTGTCACACAAAACTACTCCTTACTCAGAGTAACCCAACCACAACTTATGATGGAATGTCCATCCTCATTTTGGAGTTGTGAGCAGAGAGGGAATGTCCATCCTCTACTACTTTGATTAGGAGGGTATCATCTTTCCTCACACTATCTTCAATCTAGGATCACCTCAAGCAGAGAGGGAATACTCATCCTCAACTACTTTTCATCTAGGGAGAACTCAAGTAATGAGGGAGGGAATGTTCATCCTCAACCTCATTTACTCTGGTGGTAAGGGAATGTACATCATCAACCACCATTAACCAAGTCTTACCCTAGGTACAAGGATTTCCTAGATAATATGTTACCCTAATAAATCAAATTGTATCTCTTTATTTCACATCTTGATCATCAACTTCTTCATTACATTTCTCATGTATATTCAATACATAATCATTTCATAATCATCAATCATATAAGTAAATTACATCAGGTTAATATTCAAATACCATTAAAGCAAAAGAATATCAATCTTCATAAATAAACTTGTATATAATTTTACTTTGCATACCATTACTTGTGCTTCATTTCATATAATATATCATAGAATAAGATCACATTAAGTTAAAGATAATCTTAATTTTCACAATAAAAGAACAAGGAAGCTTCTAACACTGGCGATTAGGCTCCCAAAACTTGGGCGCTTAGTCACCTAGCAGATTTCTCTTCTGTCACTAACTAATTAATCAGTCAGTTTCTGGGTGCTTAAGCACCTAGAGGCATAATGCTCAGGATCTATTTTCCTGAGTTAGTAAATTGTGCTTCTCTTCTATACTTCACTTCTAACTGATTTCTTCATAAATATATGGCCTTAAATATCATAAAACATATATATGTTATTCTCTATATCATTTACACCCATTTTGGAAATCTTAAAAGCATGACTTACTATACATATTCATGAATTCAAATTTCAAAACCATGCACATATCAATCTTTAGATATCAAAGATATCAACTTTTAGCTAGGTTTCTTTACAAATTTCCAAAGTAAATAATTTAAGAAATCAAGAAAACCACACACAAATTTATGAACACATATCAATATCATTCTCAAATACATATCACTTAACCTCAACTTTTTATCCTTCCCAAATCAATTTCTTCCATTCAACTCTTGATCAATCAAAGAGAGAAAAGATGAAGAGTAAGAACAAAGTAACAAATCCCTTACCTCTATTTTCCTAGCTTATAGATGCTAGCTTCCTCTTCCTTTTTCTTTCCTTTCTTCCTTTTTCCTCTTGCTTCTCTTTTCTCTCTTGTCGTTGGTCTTCTTCTTCCATTTTATTTTTTTCCTTTTCTTCTTCTTTTTTCTGCTGTTATACATGAAAGAGAATGGTCAAAAATAAGAAGGAAGAAAAGAAAAGTCTAGAGAGGATAAACATAAAGAGGAGAGGTGGCGGGAGAAAAAGAAAAAGATAAAAATGTGTTGAAACTTCTGTATATCTTAAGAACACTTTAATCTTTCTAGAATCAAGTTCTCTAACTTCCATAAGTGTTATAGAAAATTTTAGGTCTTCACTCAATCCTCAAATTCATATTTTCGTATTTGCTATATACTACTATTTATCAGTTAAGTTCCATTACTCTTCCTTGAGTTAGGTTCAACCTAAAAATTAAGTAAATGGGCTTATTGATATTCACCTTAAATGGTATTTCTTAGCAAAATATTCTCCATCCTATACGTGATGTCTTCACAAAATTGCATGATTTTTTGAGCTATTTAACTGTCCAATCGATCCTCTAAACTTTCATTCGGTGTCGTTAAAAATACCAAATTAATTCTGTTGATTCTCCAAAATTTATCACATCTCTTTTCAGTCACTTATGACTTATAAATAAATTTTTCATATTTATTACTATCATATAAGCTATTTATGCTGAAATCCTAGCTAATTTTCACATTCAGTGTTATAAAATTAGACTCAAACCAGTCCAAAAGGTTACTCGAATTAATATATAATTGATACTGGAGTTACTGAGCTTCTATTATCCTAATTAGGACTATTAGGATAGGGAGGATGTTACAAGATCTTTCCAAGGAGAAGAAGTGAAGTTGATGATATAGGGTAAACTTACTTACTCTTGTGTACATTACTTTGTGTTCATAGTTATTGCAATGAATTGTACTAGTTGTATATATTGTACATATACCTTTGTGGCTTTATTGTATATATACAGATACTGATGTACTAGTTAGTTGTACTTGATATGTTAGTAAAGAATTGTCTTTTCAGTTGTATAGTTATTCATATACGGGTTACATTTCCCTCTCAACGCTCTATATAATAATATGTATAGTTATTATCAAGTAGTACAGGGTTTAAATGTTAGAAGTGACGTGTCTAATCCTATTTATTCATGTATGTTCCAAATATACTGTAGTGTTTAGTATTAGGGTGTTACACCTTCTCTATTTCAACAATCTTAGAAATGGGAGGGTTTGTAACATCCTAATACAGATATCTCGATATATTAGTTATACACAAAGATAAGTAGTACTAGTCATGCTACTTCTAATTCAAACAACATTCTATCTCATAACATTTATATAAATAATTATGGAGTCAAAAACGAAAAAGCCATACATATATACATCAAAAGCTTTAAAGGGCAAAGTGTCATACATACAACTTTATACAACTCAAAGTAAAAATATATAAGAGTTGCTCATAAATACATAAATTGAAACTATTTAATCTTTTTTTTCTTCTTTTTCTTTTTCTTTTTCCCTTCAGGAGGGTCTTGACCTGCTTATTCCATGAAACACAAAACGGAGTGAGAACATGAAAATTCTCAGTAATTAAACATATATCTCTTGGCATTATTATAAAAATACACAAAGGTAAATTTATAAACTATAAACTATAAACTTATTATCAATATTAAACAACTGCCTATACAATTGTAAAATATCATTATTCCTTGGCAAAATGTTTATCTCACCCCTTTGCCTAGCATAAGACTTAACTCATCATATTGCCCTTGGTAATAAGCTTTTCTCACTTTACTACCCTTTATATAGTATTTTTCTTATTCCTCATGTTCATTGACAAAGAGCTTAACTCACTCCTTTACCCTAGGTAGAGTGCTTATCTCACTCATCTACCACACTTGGTAAAGTGTTTTACTCACATTTTTACCATGACAAGGTGCTTTTCTCACTCTTTTGTCTCACAACTCATTTTGTGCTATGGTTCAACTTTATCAAATAAAGGAACCTTTCTTTGCTAACACTCCATTTCAACTCAACTTGATAAGATAATAAAGCATTTATATAAAAACTTGCATAATCAACTCAACTTTAACTACAAGAGAATAATTCATGCATCTAGATAAGTAAAACATACTTATGATACTTGTATCTAACTTGCCTTATTATCACACGCAGTTAGTAACATATGCCATACTAGTGTGCTCAAGGTCCTAGATAGCTACTTTAGGCAATTCCTAACTTATGGAATGCTTAAAAACTCAAACTTATACATATATGCTAGGTGGTTATTTCCTTTGTGAAATATCACTAAAAGTGTCTTAACACACATTAGAAAGCATATATAAAGGATCCCAACTGGTAGGGAACTCAAATCCTTCAAGATAAAAATCCTAGTACTCACTACCTTTGGGCGCTTAGGTACCCACTTTCTCAGTGCTTAGGCGCTGCATGACAAAAAACCCTCCTTTGTTTTATATGTTGTTGGGCACTTAAGTGCCCAAACTCTGAGGTGTTAATCGCTTAGCTCCAGAGCCCTCTGGACTAGCGCACTTAGGCGCTCACTTTTTGAACACTTAATCGTTGGCTTCCAAAACCAAAACACGAGCTCTCTGGCCTTGGATGCTTAAGCGGCCAAAAACTAGGTGTTTAGGCGCCAGGAACCTGAAACTTTTGTTACTATTTGATTGGTTTCCAAACTAGTTTTAAACCTTTAAATTCAGGTTTTAAGTGGTTTTCAGCCGTAAACATGATCACTTGTCATGTTGTAACTCTCAAACATTAACTTAACCCATCAAAACATGGATTCAACTCAAACTCAAATCACTCAATACCCATTTTTCCAACTTTCTACTTAAGGAACCAAATGGATGTAACTAAAGCCATAAATGGCCACTTTGCATCAACTAGGCTGAAAACAAATCATTTCAACCATTGGAAACAATAACTAACCAAAGAAATCATGTTTTACCTCAAAACCTATTTTTCTCTACACTCACAAACAAGCATCAACTAGCATGTTGGAGAAGAAAAGATGAGATTAAAGAGTCAGGCACCCTTACCTCTGTAACATCCTCCCTAGGGTATCACATATCTGACTCCTGACTCATAATCAAAAAGAAGTTCACACAAGGTTTGAGTTATAAAAGATGGGTTTTAAAATTTCTTTCTTACTGAAACATAAACTCACTGAAATCCATAAGTATTACTGAAAATATATTTAAACTGATTAATATACAATATTGACACTAATTAATATTTAACAATTTAAAGAGAAATATAAAACTAACAGACTCTTTTTTTTTTAATAGTAGCAAACCCTATGACAGGTCCTACTTAATAGCACAGTATAACACTAATGATAAAACTTAACATACTCATTCCTTCTCTTGTATCCAACTTGATGCATCAGAACTCTACTCCTTGTCTACCCGGTACATCATCGAACCTGGGACAACCACTCTTCAATGTTGTCAGCGATCTCAGAATATCTACCACTCGTTATGTCTAAGACAACTCGTTCCTTCTACTGTATAATTTTAACAATATAGACACAGCAAGACCACATAGCAAAGAGGTGAGATCACCTATACCAATACCAATATGGCAGCACAGAGAGAACACAAACAGCAATATCATACAGGGATATCATACCAAACTTCTAATAATATATTCAATATTAATCAACTATCATCATCCAATATTATTCAACAGTTCAGTTATTCCTTGATTTATATATCACGTTGATATAAATGTACTCATATAATGCATGTGCATTTAGACTCAATGTTCCTACTCCATGGAGCTAAAACTCAGGTCGGAGAAATGATCGAAAAGATCTGTCGGTACCAAGTGCCTCAGACCACGTGCTATAATTCTCATTTTTGCACATCTAGCACATACACGACAGTCTTTATCAGATCTTGATTAAGAATAGTGTCTCGGTCAGGATCATCGGTGTGTCGCGTCGGTCTAACCCACAGTTACAGTAGAGCTACTCACTGCCCACTGTAGGCAACCCGCACCCCGATGCCCCCAAGGTCAACCAGTGACTTACACTACGCATATCGCACCCACTCAAGAGGTGTACGTTTCTCCTAGGCAATTAGCCATATCCAGTCCATCGGACCATTCCAATGCATGTGTAATGCATCAAATACCAAATCATAGATAGAATACCAATCACAGGTTTAACTCATAATTTTTCAAAATATATTTTATACAATGCACTAATATCTCAGTGCAAGTCCAACCACAAGGGCCATACTTTTCAATTTCATTTGTTCAATTTAAATCATATGCTTCAACGCATATTTTTCCAATGCATGTATAATGCACCAATCCCAATCACATGCATCTCTTTCCAATGCATGTAAAATGCACCAAATGCCAATCACAGGCAAAACTTGTCATTTTCTCATGCAGTGTTCATACACTATTTTGACAGTAATCATCATGTTATCATGTTTTTTTATAGTCATAAAACACTTTTACCGTATTTTCACAATCGCGTAACATTTCTGTTACGTCTTCACAATTCAAAAATGTTTTAGTTATATTTTCACAATACCGTAACACTTCTGTTACGTTTTCACAATACAGTAACATTTCTGTTACGTTTTCAAAATACCGCAACTCTTCTGTTGCACTTTAAAACCACGTACTACTTTTTCAATGTTTTTCTCAATCGCATAAAAATATTCTATCACTATTAAATCATATATTGATTTTTCAACAGTAGTTCAAATTACGTAAAATATTTAAATATAATTCAAATCACGTAGAAATATTTTACTGTATTTTCAAATTATTTTTAAACTACGCAAATAATTTTTCACCATAATTTAATTACAGAAAATATTTCTTAACCTTCAAAAATTCCTTTTCAACTTTTCTCAAAATAATATAACTTTATACTTCATTTAATATATTTTCTTACTCAAGAAAATCTTTTTCCACAATTCTTTACTCAAGAAATTCTTTTTCCAAAATATAATCCACAAAAGAAATCCTTTTTCAAAAATATAATCCACCAAATCACTTTTCCATTTATATGAATCAATGTTTCAAATCTTAAAATTTCCTAACGCTCTCCAAAACCCAAAGAATGAGTTACACGTTAGAAAATATCAAATCACTATTATATTCTCCATTTTTCTCAAATCAATTCTAAAACCAATTTTCTTCAAAATAAATTGAAGTTCAAACGTGTTCAACCTTTCTTTGTCTTTCGTTTACAAAATTCTCTCAAGTGATAAAACACTCTGATTCCCTTTCCAAATTCCTTGTATTAAATCAAGTTATGTTTCCACTTTGAAAATCACTTTGTTTATAAAAATCAAGGCATTACAAGCCTTAAAAAACGTGGACATGACTATTGAAACCATCGAATATTTTTTTCCTTCTAAATTGATATGGTTTTACACAAACAAAACCATTAAAAATCCTTTACAAAAACCGTGAATGTGTTCATTGAAAACTGTCAAATCTTTCAAGTGACAAAACACTTCGTTTTATAAAATATCACTTTGTTCCATAAAAAATTAGACATAACCAGTTTTTTCGAAACCGTAGGGTATTTGGCCATTGAAGCCATCAAACATTTTTCTTCTAACTCAATTATTTATCATTTCTGTTTTCACATAAACAAAATCATTAAAATCTTTATTTTCAAAACCAAAATACCGATGGTCATAAAAACCAAACTCATTTGTTCAAATTCATTTTTACTTTCTTTACAAATCCTTTTTCACTTTCTTTGCAAATCCTTTTTCACTTTCTTTGTAAATCCTTAAAATCAACGTTTGCCCGTCTCTTTTTCGAAATCATGATTAGTAAACATTTAGAAACTTTTTACACAAAAGAAATCAATAAAAATCCCTTCAAAATCGTGTTCATGTACTCTTTGAAAAATAAACCCTTTGTTTATTTTCCTTGTTTTTCTAAACATCTCATTTCATCATTCATGAAAATATTAATTTGTAAACACCTATCTTGAGGTGTCTTGGCCGAAATTCACCATGTTTTAGGGACCAAAAATTTATTCCCTTGTTCTTGACAAATTTCAACATAAACTCTAATCATGAGTGTCAAAACCGTGACCACTCCTCCTTGGCCATTGGAGCCAAAAATTGATTTCCTTTCCATCATCACATCATGGCATACACATACATATTTCATCATAAATACTACAAGCATGCCATATACTTATCATACATATTTTAAGCATACTATCAAAGCCATAAAATCATGCAAAGCATATCAAGCATAGGCAAATAATTAAAACACATAAATAACCACAAATAAATTACAAGACCATGGATATGAATCCTCACATGGATTCATCATCCACCAAATATAAAACCATCTCTCACCACCATACTTGGTTGGTGAGGTGGATCTCCCTCTTACCTCTTGAAGATCCTCAAAAGCTCCTTGTTTTGCTTCTTTTTCTAAGTCCTTCAACACCAAGGACTTCTCAAATACAAAACAAAATACATAAAAATTAGTATACTAAGCTTGATTAAGAGGAACCATGGATCAAACATGGTTTAGATCATGAAAAGGAAGAGAAGAAATGAAGTTTCCTTACACTTCACCTCAAAAACCTTAGAACTTGCTCTTGGAAAAACTCCTTAAAAATGAATGATTTAGAGAAAGTCTCCAACATGAAAGTTGCTTAGAATAAGGTAAGGATTCAAGAAATATGGTTGTTTTAAATTAAAGAGTGATGGAAGGTATATTTGGGTGCCATGGCCGAACCAAGCTTGGAGAGAAAATGGGAGAGTTGTCTTGTTTTTGTTTCTTGAGAAAGATGATAGAAAAGATGAGAAAGTAAGATAGAAATGCATGAAATGAATTTTGGCCCCCTTCCTCCTATGCATTGCCGTAGAGTGAAGAGAGAAAAGTGTGAATTATTTGAGCAAATAATTGGTACTAAATTATTGAAGAATTTTCCAAGTGATAGTAACAAACTTGGACCATTGGATCTTCTTCCTCCTTTAATCTTAGCCATTAGATGAAGCTACTAAATGGATGGTCAAGATCTCTCCTTCCATGTTGCCATCCAAGGGTCACAATTGAAGTCTAAGCAATTATATAAGACCAAATTTTAACCATAGATTAAATCAATGGTTAAGATTAAATCTTGAAAGTCCAAGCAATTATTTGAAGCATTCTAAGCCATTGATTAATTCAATGGTTAGGATTAAGGTAGACTTTAGGTGTAGCTTTAGATAGAAGACTTAATTTAGGTCATTGGATCTTTCTTCTTTAAATCCTAGCCCTTAGATGTGTCTCCAAAATGAAGGGTTAAGATTACTCCTTCAAACTTTACATCCAATGGTCATAAATGGTCTTTGTCACTTTTTAAGACTAAATCTTCACCCTTGATCAATTCTAAATCCAATGGTTATAAATGGTCGTAATCATTTTATAAGACTAAATTTCTACCCTTGATTTAATCTCCATCTAACGGTTATAAATGATCTTATTCACTTTTAAGATCAAATCTCCACCGTTGATTAAATCAAGATCAAGTCTCCATTGTTGATTAAATCAATGGTGGATATCCAAACCACCAATGTTAACTTAAACAATATAATATTTATTTTTTTTCTATCTGCTATTACCTTCTGAATAATATTTTTACTGTATTTTTATCACCCAATAATTAAATACAATACAAAACACAGTACAAAAAATTTTCTAAAACTGTTTCCGAATTCAGGTTTAGTAAGATCCCCTGTCTCCGTCTCAATAGTACAAATTTTTCTATGCGTAGAAAAATTTTCACGTTTTGAGACTCATCCCGGGCCCACGTAGAACCACTCGGACCCACAAATAATCCAAAAACGGTCGGAGTATCATAAAAATTTCATAATCACCCATAAAATCACAAAAATTAGAAAACGCACAAATATCAAATCAGATTACATAAAATAGTTAAAACCTAATGGTAAAAATTAAATTACGTAAAGTTTTCTCTGGCCCGAAAATTTTTATTTTCCTGACACGGAGTAAATCACTCAAAACGATCAAATACGCTGATGGAATAATCAAAATAATTTTACAGTATCCAGAAATTACTAAACAGTAAAATTCTGTTAACTGTCAAAATTACTGGTTAAGAGATACGGAATTTTTAGGGTGTTACAACCTCAAGTTGTTTGGATGGTGAACCTCAAGCCTTGGCTTTCCCTTTTTTCTTCCTCTTCCATTCCTCTTTTCCCTCCTTTCCCTCTTCTTTCCTTTCTCTATTTTCTCCTTCTGTTGTTTCTGTTGTCCAGCCATAAGAGAAAATAAGAGAATGGGTGAGAAATGAGAGGAAAAAGGACTCAAAAGTCAAAAGAGAATCAACCAGAACCATGAGTCACCAAGTGACTCTAATATCTACTAGAAACTTTATATCTTTCAGGAATACTTTGATCTTACTAAATCAAGTTTTCTAACTTCCAAATGTATTAAAATAAATAATAATAAGATAAAGAGATAGAAACCAAAAATCGAATTTAAATAAACAAAGGAAAATGATGCCTAATTTATTATTTCCCTAGCTACTCTTAATATTGACAAATACACATAATCATTGGCAATGACACCAAAAACGTATTTCTTAGTTGGCAAGTGCATCAAATCGCAATAATAATAAAGAGTGTGAGTATCATCTCACAGGGATTATGAGTGCCAAGTACCCAATTCATTATTTTAATACTATCTAGACGATGAAAAATTGGGATTAAAAGGGACTCTAAATAATTTTAACGAGAATAAGCAAAGGAAAGATAAAATTATAAACGCAACTAAAAATTAACAATGAGAAATTCAGTTTAGAGAAGAGAACTATCAATTGAGTAAACATTAGGGATCTGATTTCACTTGACTCTTCTGATGAACACTTAAATTCTAGCTTAATGAAGTTCTAATTCCAAGATTGATGGCTAAATTCCATATATTAACTAATACTCAATTTCTTAGTATATTAATCCTCTTTTAGCTATTTAGAATTAACTAATCTCTTTGTCTAACTCAAAACAAAAAAGGCTTTAACCCAAACAATGGAACTTCAAGCAAAGCCACACAACTGACAATGCCTATTCCTATATATTGCAAGATTATGGTGATTATCACAAGATCCAAGAACATGTACCAATTTTTCAATCTAATACATGAATCATAAATCAATTTATGAGTGGTCAATTCATAAAAAAAAATCAAGAAAAAAGATAAACACTCAATTAATGAAAATAGAAACTTGAATTAAGCATAAGATTCATCATCCAAGTCAATCTACTTCATAACCCTAGCTAAAGGGGTTTAGCTACTCATTAAAACAAAAAAAAACCAAGATAAAGATACATTGCAATCTCAAGAAAATCAAGAAAATGAAGAAGAACTATAAGTAGCCTTCTTGAACTTAAATCTCCATCCAAGAGCTTGATCTTCAAGGTTAGGATTTCTCTCTCTCTCTGAGATTCTAAGACCTAACTCACACTTTATCTCTCTAAAAATTGGGGGAGGAACCAAAAGACCCCCTTCTCTTCAATTTTTTACCTCTAAAAAGCCCTAAATATTATGCTAAACACGTATTATGCATTGTCATGTGGAATTCTGCATTGAGGCTTTCACGCTACAACGTGGAATTCTATGATGGGGAGCAAATTTCTAGGTTGGCTATTTAGCTTTCTTTCTTCAATGTGGGTACATCTTCTCCCTCCTTTAGCCTTTTCTAGGTCCTTTTTTATGTCAAATTCAACAAAATAATCACAAACCTCTATAAGGCACCTAAGTTATAAAGAAAAATTTTAACATTTACTAAATTAAGGTTAAATTATATTAAAGAAGAGATTAAATATAAAATCATGAGACATAGCCCAAAACCTTGTAAATTATATAAGAAATAAGAATTGGCAAGATAAATATACACAAAATAAAGCCTAAACAACTCCAATTCTTCCAATTCTTGGAGTTATTGTAAGACTAAAATTGATCTAAACATACTAACAAATTGAGCAACACATTTAGATCAATAGAGCGGAAGCAAAACGGATCAAGAACACTTACCTCTTGCCATTGCAATTTGGTTCACTCTTCCTCTACGATCAGGTTTCTTCTTCTTCCTTTAGACCTTTATCCGAACACTTGTGATCTTTACGTCATAACCTAGATTTCGCATTAGCATTCCAAATCCTTACTCACTCAAACTCGATGGTGTTTGTTTATTGAAGAGAGGAGCAGACTTAGTGAACTAAAGAAGAGAGTAGCACGTTCCGCCCATCACAGAGTTCAACAAACGTGGAGCAGGACGTGGGAGAGTGGGAGACGTTGTTGAACGTTGCTAGGAATGTGGGTTGAGTATAGGCTGAAAATGGACCACATTCGACAACTAATTTCCTAATAAAATAGGAAAGGATTTCAACTGAAATCCACTTTCAAAAACAGAGCAAGTTAGCTCCGCAAAGAACAGGAAATTCCATCATTCTCCCACTTGGCCCATTTAACCCAACATCAATCATAACAAGAAACAAGATATATGAATTGTGGCGATAGGTCCTCTGATAGCGAGTATTATCTTTCATGTATCATAATATCTTAAGTCTCTCAACCAGCCCTTAACTTAATGAATAAACCATATGTTTATTCTAGGTCAAAACCAAATGATAATTCTCAAAATAAACAATTATGTGCACAAAATATATTAGAAAACATCAAATTGAATAATAGTTTCATCGAAAACAATAAATGTACGTATAATGAAAATCACATCATGGAACCAAGTCTCATTCATACTATATGATCCTTGAAATTTTTTGGTGTTGTAACATCCCGAAAATTAATAATTTTAGGATAAATAATCATTTTACAATATTTGGGATTTTTAGGAATTTTTCTAGAATTTTTCGGAAACGATGAATATTTTAATATATTTCTCGTTTTACGTGCACACTGAGCTGAAAACTGCTGAGGTCAGTGTAACGTTCTGAAAATTAATTATTTCACCACCAATAGTCATTTTCTAATATTTGTGATTTATGTGAATTTTTCAAGAATTTTTCAGAAATGATGAATATTTTAATATATTTCTCGTTTTACGCGAAACTTGAGCTGAGTCGGGAAAATGACTGTAATGCTTCAAAAATTGAAAAATTATGTGACGAATAGTCGTTTTATAATATTTGCAATTTTTGAAAATTTTCTGGGAATTTTCCGGAAACGTCGAATATTTTAGTATATTCCTCGTTTTGCGTGTGCACTGAACGGACCCGGGAAGATGCAATGTCTTCCTTGTGGCTGGTAAACTCTAAATTGTGGACTTGTCGACGGGGATCTTACTAAACCCGAGGCCGGACACAATTTACGAAGTTTACATTTTTCGAGAATTTTACCCGACAAATGAGATCGCGGATCTTGTAAAATCATCCGATGAACAATAAAATATTATTTTCATCATCTGTGACTCTTGACGTGACTCTTCTACACTGGAGGAAAAATAATACTGACAGTGTAAATATTTATCTGTGTTAGTGTGCCCAATTAGGAGATAACCTTACTTTCACTTTATCGAGAAACGTGCAAAGCTTCTCATGTAAGCTTGGAGGAAGCTTCTTGGAAATTTACTCTTCCTCCTTCCCCATGCAAATGCAGCCCATGCCCTCTTCTTTCTCCATTTTCACGGCTGGAACAAGCCATTTGGGGGGGAGAATTAGTTTGACTTCAATTAAGTAATTACACCATCTTAATTCAAAATTTTTCCTATGCACTTTCTCTTTCTTCTTCTTCTTTCTTCATCTTTTTCTCCTCCTTCTCTCTACCTCCACCTCCACCAAGAAAATGGCAGCTCTCCCATGACTATTTCTCTTCATCTTTTTGCTTCACCAAGACCATTTTCTTACTCCCCTCCATCTCCTTTACACTTTCTCTTTAGAAAGTTTCTTCAAAAATCCAACCTTTCTTCCTCCTCCTCTCCAACCCGAAATTGCAGCCCCTTCTTCCACCATTTCCCTTCATCTTTTCTCTTCTCCAAGCTCATTTCTATATTCACCTCATCATTCTAAACACTTTTCCTTTTGGATCCATCTCCTAAAAACCTCTATTTCATTTTCCACCATTAGAGGGCAAAGCTTGAAGCTTTTGAAGGTAAACTTTTAGATTTTTCACTTCTCTTCTTCATTTTCGTTTCCATGGCCATTTTTGTAACCATGGAACATGTCTTTACCAAGCCTTGGTGTTGATTTATGATGTTGGATTTTTAGGGTTCTTGGAGGGCCAAAAACCGAATCCACCTTGAAGACACCCAAGGAAGCTATTTTGTGTTTTTCCATTTATACCTCCTATCAACAAGCCCTAACCTTGAAGATCTAGGTAAAGATTCTTGGTTCTCTCCTATTTCCTTATCATTTTCGTTTTCCTTGGTCACCCATGTGACCAAGAACCATTCTTTCCAATCCTTAGTTTGTAAATATGAGAATTTGACCACTTTATGGTTCTCTTAAAGGTGGAATCCGAAAATTGCAAATCAAGGAACCAAGGAGTTGTTTTCTTGCATTGTCTCCTCTAGGTAAGAGGGAGACTACTCACTTCAACCACTTATGGTGGTGAGGAGACTTTGTATGTGTGTTGAGGGAGAAATCCATCCTTATATGTTCTTTGTATGCTTGCTTGAATTATAAATTTTGTATGAATTAGTATTCTTGAATTTGATTGATACTTGATTATGCTCTTGAATATGTTTGATATATTAATTGTGCTTGATTATGTTGGGGTTGCTAAATGGAAAATTTGGAGTTTCCTATCTCAACATGGTGCCACGGTTTTGACTAAGAAATTAATGGTGAAAATTGATTTTGTATACAAGTGAAATGAGACTTATGTAATCAAAGGTTGAATGATAGTATTAACACAAATGAAGGGAGGACTTTGAGAGTTTCGTATCCAAGAGGGGTGCCACGGTTTTGGTCATGGTAAAGAGACAAATGGATTAATTTTGATGAAGTAAATTTAAGTGAATTAGTGTTAAGAAAACTAATGCATGAAAATGGAAAGAAAAATTGGATAATGGACATCATGAAGCCATAGTTTTGGCATGGATCTTCGGCAATTAAATTAACCTTGTGAGAAATGGAAATTGAGTAATTAAGTATCAAGTAACTAACACATGATATGTGAAAGAGCGAAATTTTGAGGATTTAGGAAGGTCACGGTTTTTGAGCCCAAGATTGGGGTTCTTGGTGAGCTAATTTAGTAAGTGAACAATAAAATGAATTAAGAAAGTGGCATGTAGTTTGATGACTTGAAAGGATTTGGAATTGAAACCATTGTGAGGCCACGACCTCCAAGGCATTTTTAGGTGTAAGTATGTAACTTTGGTAATTTGGGAGCATAAGTAATTATGCAATTAGAAACCTATGTAATAAAATGGATAATTAATAAATGGGAAGAATTTAATATAATCAAAGGTTATATAAATTTTAAAAGGTTAAAAGCGAGATTGTCATAAGACTTAAGGTAAATACAAGTGAGTGAAGAACAAGAGAGTGTGAAGCCTAAGAACTTGAATAATTTACAAGATGTAAGAAATTTAAATTACCTTGGGAGATTTGATTAATTGTACGAATTGGACTAGACGTGAACCTTGAAAAGGCAGACAAATTCTAATTTAGGATTCATAATGAACCTAAGAATGTATTAATTGACTTGATCTTTATATTATAATGTTATGGGTCCATGTGAGTGACCATTTGTATATTGATGCTTATATTGGCCAATTGTGGCATATTATGGAATTGTATGAGATTGATGATCATACTTGTTCATGCATAGAGTATTATGCATTGTGAATGTCTTGTGGACTGTTGTAAGGCCAAGTTGCCTAGGAGATTGAACACACCTTAGTGCGGGTGCGAGTAGACAAGTGTGGGTCGTGTTATGACCTCGGGGGCGTCGGGGTGCGGGTCCCTCACATGGACAGTTTAGAGCTCCTCTGTGCCGTGGGGCAAACCGATGCAAACACACCGACGATCCGGACTTGACACTGTCCTATATCTTGATCTAGTGTAGAATGTCTGTACAATGCCATGATTGTGCACGAGAAAAATTATTGATAGCAGCGGCCTCGGACAGTAGGAGTTACGAGACATGTCTCCTGATCTTTCTCTCTGACTATTTGAGTCTAGCTCCATGGAGTAGGAATTGGGAACGCATGCATTATGCATCATTCATTACTGGTCTTATAAACTGTTGAGCATGAATACCTGTAAATGATTATCTGATTGTTGTGCTGATTTCTACTGTTGTTCTACCTTTACTATAAATATCACTGTGATTATTGACTCTGATTATTGCTTAGAATTGAATTACTTTTATTATAAACTCCTTTGTTGTTATTGATGAATATATAATCTGTATTGCTTGGTGGGCGCTTTGCGCCGTGCTGTTTTCTTACTGCCAATAGTGATAATGAAGGACGGGTGTCTCACATCTTTCCTATATTTCTGCATTCTCTGTTTTATATATATATTTGATAAAAGATCGTGAAGAAGATGATGAGGAATCACACCTTGCCGATGGGGTTGGGAACTTGGACAATATTTCTTCGATTTTCGTAGGAGAGCAGCTGTGTGGTGGTATTGATGCCTGTTGTATCAACTGGGACGCTGAGTGTCATGCGCATATGGGGTTGCGGACTTGTCTAAACAAGTTTGGACTTTTGGTAGTACCCATCCCCGGGTTACTACTTCTCCCTTTAATGTTTTTATTTCTATTACTAAGACTTTGTATTTTATTTGACTTTGTAATCATTATATTCTATGTCATCAGTGATTCGTGTAAGTTGACTATGAAATATATATATATAGAACGTGATATCATTTCATTGGTTGTATTAAGGATTGAATACATTTATATTTCATTCATGGCTCGTATTTTCTATTTATGCATAAATGTGAATTTTAAAATAAACTCGTAAATTTTGAAACTACTGTTGTTATGACTGTGACGCACCTGGATCTAGTAACTGTGGTGTAATGACGATTGTGCTCCGGTTGCTACATCAAGGGGTGTTACAGGTGGCATGCCTTTAGTCAAAGGATCGGCAATCATTAACTCAGTGCTGACGTGTTCAATGACCACTTTCTTTTCCTTGACATGCTCTCTTATGGCTAAATATTTAATGTCGATGTGCTTACTTCAACTTCCACTCTTGTTGTTCTTAGCCATAAATACTGCAACAGAGTTGTCACAGTACAACTTCAGTGGCCTAGAAATAGAGTCCATAACTCTAAGCCCAGATATGAAACTTTTCAACCATACACCATGCGAGGTAGCCTCAAAACAAGAAATGAACTCGACCTCCATAGTGGAAGTAGCAGTCAAGGTCTGCTTTGCACTTCTCCAAGATACAGCTCCACTAGCTAGCATGAAAACATTTTGCTCTTACTTGATATATTAATTGTCATTGTAATATTAATGAAAATCGATTTGATGAAGTAGAGACTTCGAGAGTTTTCCAAGAGGGGTGCTATCAAACACATGCCTTTCTGCAAGAAATTAATGCGTTAGGATGTTGATTTCTGGGTATCAATGCAGCCAACATAGTCTGAATTGGAGTAGCCAGTCACTTCCAGGTCATCAGTCCGTCTGTACATTAGCATAAAGTTCTTTGTCCCTTGAAGATATCTCATCACCTTCTTTACAGTTTTCCAATGGTCAACACCTGGGTTACTCTGATATTTTCCCAAAACTCCAACAACATATGTAATGTCAAGTCTAGTGCAAACCTGAGCATACATAATGCTTCTAACAGCTGAAGCATATGGAATATTTTTCATGTGTTCCTACTTAAAATCATTTTTCGGGCACTGACTCAAATCGAGTCTGTCACCTTTCATAATGAGAGCTATACTCGGTGACCAATCCTTCATGTTAAATCTCTCTAAAACTTTGTTGATATAGGTTTCTTGAGACAAACCCAAAATGCCTTGAGATCTTTCCCTATGGATCTTAATGCCAATGACATAAGATGCTTCTCCCATATCCTTCATATCAAAGTTTTTCGAGAGAAACTGTTTCACCTCATATAGCATACCTTTATCATTAGCCATAAGCAAAATATCATCCACGTATAACACAAGAAAACAAATCTTACTCCCACTGACCTTTTGGTATATACATTGATCCATGATGTTCTCTTCAAAACCAAATAAAGTGATGACCTCATGAAATTTTAAATACCATTCGTGGAAGGCTTGTTTCAATCCATAGATGGATTTATTAAGCTTGCAGACTAAGTGCTCACCATCACTAGAGGAGAATCCTTCAGGTTGTTTCATGTAAACCTCTTCCTCTAGATCACCATTGAGGAACGTCATTTTCACATCCATTTGATGTAACTCAAAGTCAAAATGAGCTACTAATGTCATAATTACTCGAAGAGAATCTTTCTTGGATACAGGAGAAAATGTCTCCATGTAGTCGATTCCTTCTCTTTGAGTGAACCTTTTGGCAACAAGTCTTGCCTTATGTCTCTCAATGTTGCCTTGTGAGTCTTTCTTTGTTTTAAAGACCTATTTACATCCAATGGCTTTTACACCATTAGGCAACTCAATGAGATCCCAGACTCAGTTAGTGATCTGTCAATTATTTTCATATCTTGAGTGTCATATGTTTGATCTAATTGGACTTCATATGTGTTTAATTATTAACTTTTAGCTAAGTTTCTGGATATGAAGTTTAATCGAATTTTTATTACGAAACTATGCTTAAGTATGTTTATAAGCACTCATAATTGCATTGTATTTTTTAGGAGATCAATATCACCCCTAGAAGCAAAGAAAGAGAGAGGAATTTAAAGAAAGTAAGTGACACGGCCTGTGTCACATGACACGGGTTGGGCCGTGTCCTTCTCTGGATTTTCAACATGGACCTGACCAACAACACGACCCTTGTCATATGACACGGGGTAGGTCGTGTACATCTCTGTCTTCACAAGAGGATCCAGTTTTGAGCATTGACAATCAACACGGCCCGTGTCAAATGACACGGGGTGGGCCGTGTTTCTCTCTGACTCGCAAATCACTTGAACTTTTGTTAACAGAACCTGACACGGGGTAGGCCGTGTCAAATGACACGGCCCGTGTCATCGCATCAGAACATTAGATACGAATTCTAATGATGTGTTAGGTATCCAAAAATATAAATAGGGTTGCCTAGGGTCATAAAAAGAGGGTCTGGACTGGGAAACTGCCAAGAGGCTAAGGAGAAGACCAAGAGCAAGGGAGAAGGAGATTGGATCGGAGATTGGAGTTTCGGGTTTGAGCAATTGGAGATCAATCATCCCCAACCTTTGGAAACTAGTTTAATCTTTAGTTTTCTTCTGCACTTCTATTATTGACTATGTTTTTCTTCTTCTATTCTTTTGGTTTTGAATTTGCCATGTGTGGCTAGTTTTCTTATATGGTTAAGGGAAGATGAAACCCTAGTTTTGATTATGTGATTCTTGCATATTTCCTTATATCAATACAATTGTGTTTTTATTCATATGTCTCTGTTCTTAATTTATTATAAAGGTTTTTGTACTCTTTGCCAATTTCAAAAGTGGTAAAACTAGGATTGCTATCTTGTGATTTGCGGTGGTAGGACTAGTGAGGCATATGATCTAAGTAATTTAATCCCGGTGTGAGATTGGATCTTAGTGTGATTGGTTTTCTAAATCTTAATGCAATTAATAAGTAGGTGTAAGAGCGGTTGCTTTACAAATAATTATTGATTAGGGATTGATTTGAACAGTTGCTGAATTAACCAAAACTTAAGGAAAATAGAAAATTAATCTCACAACCACATAAAAACATAATTGACCATGTTGGTATAAAGGATATGTGAGTTAGCATAATCATATAAATCTAGTGGTGGATTCCATCTCTTAACCATTGTCTTTTAATTGATTTTTCAAATTATATTTACTATTTTTGTTTTGGATTCAATTTCTGTTTTTAATTTCAACAAACAAAACCCCGTTTTATTGTTTACTATTTTTGAGTGTTTAAATTAGGATTCAATTTATAGTGTTAATTGAATTAGTTCTCTGTGGATCGACCCTTGCTAACTACAATTGGTTGCAAGGTTTTTATTTTTGGTGGAACTTGGCAACTGATTTTCATTCTAAATTTTAATCACAATCCACACCACACTAGTTAGATGCCCTAGAATCCATCTCATCTTTGATGGCATTATACCACAAATTCGATTCCTTACAACTCATGGCCTGTGAAAACGTCTCAGGATCATTTTCGGCTCCAATGTTATAGTTCGATTCTTGTAGATACACTACATAATCACTAGGAATTGCTGACATTTTGACTCTAGTAGATCTTCTTGATGTTGCCTCGGTATCTTCTTGAGAACTTGTTGTCCAACCGGCTGTTCAACAGGTTGTTTAACATTATCTTGTTGTTCTTCGTCAACAACTTGATCTACATGATCATTTTTAGTAGCTTATGGAATTTCAATTACTGGTCGTCTAACACATGTTTGTACTTGAGGGGCGTGAATGACAATCAATCTGTCACTTGATCCAGAAGGTTGAGCCTCATAATGATCCTTTTCATAAACAATGTCCTAAAATTGATCACTCCCACTAATTAAGTCATTCTCAATAAAGTTTGCATTTCTTGATTCCACAATCCTAGTGTTGTGTGATGGACAATAGAATCTATACCCCTTAGACTTTTCAGCATATCCAATGAAATACCCACTAATAGTCCTTGGGTCTAGCTTCTTCTCTTGTGGGTTATAAATTCTCACTTCAGACGGGCATCCCTAAACGCGATATGTCACAAACTTGGTTTCCAATCTTTGAATAACTCAAAAGACATCTTCGAGACAGCCTTGGTCGGAACTTGGTTTAATATATACACAATCGTCTTTAGCGCTTCAATCCACAAGAATTAAGGAAGTTTTGTGTTACTCCTCATACTTTTCACCATATCCATTAAAGTTCGGTTTCTTCTTTCTGCCACACCATTCTAATCCGGAGAACCAGACATAGTGTACTAGGCAACAATCTCATGTTCTTGAAGAAACTTCGTAAATGGACTAGGTGCTTGTCCATTCTCTGTATTCTTTGTGTATCTACCATAATACTCTCCACCTCTATCGAATCTCATGATCTTAATTTGTTTTCCACATTACTTCTCCACTTCAGCCTTAAAAACTTTAAAGGTGCCCAAAGCTTCATCCTTAGAACGAAGTAATTAGAGATACATATATCATGAATAATCATCTATAAAAGTGATAAAGTATTTCGGACTACTTACGTCCATGTCTAGACAATAAATATCTATATGTATGGTTTTCAATAGGTTCGAGCTCCTCTTTACACCTTTTTTAGACTTGTTAGTTTGTTTACCTTAATACAATCCACACAAGTCTCAAAATCAGCAAAATCCAAAGTACTAAGTACCCCTTCATTTACTAATCGCTTAATTCTCTCAATGGAGATGTGTCCTAATCTCTGGTGCCACAATATAGAGGATTCCTCATTCATAACGCATCGTTTTAAACCAGCAGTAACATGCATAGAATTATAAGTAGCGTCATTTTATAAATTAATTGAATAAAGATCATCAAGTAATGTACCAAAACCAACAATTTCATATTTATTGGACAAAGTAAAACCAGAATTTGAAAAATTGACAGAAAAACCCAAAGGTGCAAGTCTTGAAACAAAAATCAAATTCTTAGAAAAACTAGGAATATAAAAGGTCTTTTCTAAACATAAAATAAAATTACTGCTTAAAACCAAACTGCACATCCTAATGGCTTCCACATGTGAACTCATCTTCCCTCCTGAATAGATGTATTGTTCACTTCCCACTGGCTTCCTTAGGTTTTCCATACCCTACAAGGTATTAGAAACATGGATTGTAGAACCAGAATCAATCCACCATGTGTTATGATTAACACTAACCATATTAGATTCATAACAAACAAATGCAAATGGAGTACCTTTCTTGTCGAGCCAATTCTTAAACTTTGAGCAGTCTTTCTTCATGTGCCCTTTCTTCTTGCAAAAGAAACACTTTGACTCTTTCTTTATGACTGGCTGAGGAGGAATGTTGCCCTTATTTTTGGCATGATCCTTCTTTTTCTTTCCATGAACAGTATAGTTCACCTTTTCGCCTTCTTCCATCATCAACCTTTCCTCTTCCTGGACTCACATAATCAATAACTCATTAATTGACCACTTATCCTTATGTGTGTTATAAGAGATTTTGAAAGGGCCATATTAATGAGGTAGAGTGCACAAAACGTAGTGAACTAGGAAAGAATCTGACATGGTTACCTCCAAGGCTTTCAGCTGAGCCGCTATATCCCTCATGCGCATGATGTGATCACGCACACCTCTTATCCCAGTGAGCTTCATGGATGAGAACTGTATTATTATAGTGTTGGCAAGGGCCTTGTCAGATGTAGCATATTACTCATCAATAGCTTTTAAAAGATCCTTGATAATTCTACAAAAGTAGAGTTAAATGATCACTAATTGTGTTAATTTGTGTTAGTTTCCTTGTATATTCTTGATATCTTGAGCTTGAGCTTGATTGTTGGAGCTATAGTGGAATTGGAACCTATTGAGCACTCTTTTGATCAATATTGACAAGCTTTAATGAAATGATTTTGGAATTAGTACTCACTTGATATTTCATGCTTGATAGGTGGTTAAATCCCATGATTCATGAAGAGTTTGAAGAATGGAGATAAAGCTTTGAAGAAGATAAGTGGAGAAAAAGAAGAGTGGTAAAGCTCAAGAAAGATCATTGAATTGAGGGAGCAAGATAGGAATCCAAGAAGTCAAGTATTGGTTGCATTTTGATGAAGAAAAAGTGTTTAAATGAAAGCCATATACTATGTCTCGGCCTCCAAAACTATGCCTCAGCATAGTATATCAGTTTTGGAAGAATCCTGGCAAGAGGCTGCGACATCATGCTGTGATTTTGTGCTCTGCGCACCAAGAGGCCGAGGCATCCTGGAAGGAGGCCGCGACATCCTGCTAAAATTCTGCTATGTCGTTTTGGCTCCACAAAGAGGGTTTTTAATGAGCTAGGGCATCCATTTCATGGGAGATTCATTCTCTAACACTCCCTTGACATTTTCTGAGCTTGGGCAGTTGTGGAGGACCTCAAGAAACTTAGGGAAACTTGATTTGGAGTGGAGGTAACAATGAAGTTCTTGGAGATTTGCTTGCTTTTCACCATTAGAGCTAGCTTGTTCTTCATCTTCTTCATTATTTCTCTTTGGTTTCTTTTTGAGTTTTCTCATTCTCTTTGTTTTGGCTTAATGGATGTATTATTTGGTTTAATTGATTATCTCTAAATGTTGAATATAAGCTAAATTTGTTTCTAGGATTGTAACTCTTATTGATATGTAGCTTGGATTATTGAATGTTTGTTTACCCATTTCAATGTTATAAGAAGTTTTTATCCATTTTTATGCTTCATGCTATTGATTGATTGGCCACCAATTGGTAGATATTTTGGTTTGATTTGAACTTAGGAAAGGGAAATTGAACCTTGAACTAGAATGGATGACACATGTACTTCCAACCCTAGGGTTGAATTTGAGGGTTTTGTTCTAAGACATAGGGATATGCTTAGGACCATGTGTAATCTTGTATAGATCTTGTTCGATATAATGCTTCTTTGTTAATTGATTCTAATAGGGATATTATGTGTTGATTAAGAGGGAAAGAACATATCGCCATCGAGAGAGGGGTATGTTTACACTAGAGTTCTTGATTAATTCTTCAAGTAACATTGATTGGGCTAATGGGTATGATTTAATCCAAGTGAAATATCAAGAAGGGTTACAATCCTAGGTTTTTATCATTGTGAGAATTTGATACTAGGTCAATTTTATTACTTGCTTATTTTTCATTTCAAGTTAGATTGCTATAAGTTTTTATTCTTTTTACATCAATTATTGTTGTTTGGATATTAGTAGGGCCTCCTATACTAATACTTAGTTGGAAAATTAGTTCTAGTCCTTGTGGGTTCGACTCGTACTTTTCACTCTATTACTTGAGCAGCGTGTATACTTGCACGAATTTTCTCATCAAGTTTTTGGCGCTGTTGTCTGGGACTAATTGCTAATTTTGCTTGCTAATATTAGTTCGTGAGTCACTTTGCTAGTAATTCAAATTTGTTACTTTTGTTTAAGATTTTTAATTTCTCATTTTGCTTAATTGTTCTATTAGAACTCTTCTGTTTTTTAGGTACTCTTCGTTGTTGCATGAGATGCACCCGAAGCCTTGAAATTATCGATTTTGATCCAGAAATAGAGAGAACTCTTAGACAGATTAGAAGAGAACGACAAGAGGCAGTGGGTAATCCATCACCAATGGCGGAAGAAGGAGCTCCAAAATCCTTGAGGGATTATGCTATCCCTCAAGTTCAAGATCTTAACTCTAGCATTCAGAGGCCGGCTATTTAGGCTAACAACTTTGAAATCAAGCCAGCCATCATTCAAATGATCCAGACATCTGTCCAATTTTGTGGTTTGCCCAACGAGGATCCGAACGATCATGTCAGGAACTTTCTTGAAATTTGTGATACTTTCAAGCACAATGGGGTTTCTGAAGATGCTATCTGGTTGAGTTTATTTCCATTCTCATTGTGTGACAAAGCCAAGAGTTTGCTTCATTCTTTAACTAAAGGATCTATCACTACTTGGAATGAATTAGCTCACAAGTTCTTTGAGAGGTTCTTTCCCCCATCCAAGATAGGTCAAATCAAGAAAGAGATTTTTTTCCTTTTCTCAGCATGAATCTGAGTCACTTTATGAAGCTTGGGAATGATATAAAGATCTTCTTCGCAAATGCCCTCATCATGGTATTAATAAGTGGCTACATGTGCATACATTCTATACTGCTTTGAATAGGCTGTTGAGAACTACCATTGATGCAGCAGCAGGTGGGGCACTTATGAGTAAATCTGAGGATGAAGTATTTAATCTGCTGGATATGATGGCATCAAACAATATTCAGTGGCCTTCGGAGAGACAGGGTCCAAGAAAAACTACTGGAATCTTTGAGGTTGATGCTCTCACAACTTTAAGTGCTCAAATTTCTGCACTTTCATAGAAGTTTGATGGTTTGGGTGTCCAATCTCAGCAGAGTCCCTTTGTTACATGCAATTATTATGGAGCTGCACATTCTTCTAAGCAGTGTAATATGAATTCTGAGGCTGTGAATTTTGTGGGACACTTTAATCAACCAAAAAACAGTCCATTTTCCAACACTTATAACCCAGGATGGCGGAATCACCCCAATTTGCCTGGAATCAGAATCATAATACTTCTTCATCAAGAACTCAAGGGCCTCCTCCTGGTTTTAATCAACCAAACAATGCTCCTCAACAAGAGAAGAGGCCATCCTTAAAAGACATGTTCATGCAATATATGGCCAAGAATGATGCAGTGATCCAAAGCCAAGTAGCCTCTCTTCGAAATTTGGAGAATCAAGTAGGCCAATTGGCGGCAGCTATGAACAATCGCCCTCCGAATAATCTTCCTAGTAACACAGAGACTAATCCGAAATAAGAGAATAGGGAGAATTATAGCGCAATCACTCTTAGAAGTGGTAAGACAGTTGTTACTAATCCGGAAAAAGAGCCTACCCTTCAAAAGGAGCCTTAGAAGGAAAAACAGGTTCAAGAAGAAGTTCAACCTACACCTCTACCTCCTCCACCTCCTCCATTTCCTCAAAGGCTGCAAAAGTACAAGGATGAGTCCCAATTCAAGAAATTCTTAGAAATGTTTCAAAAGCTTCATATCAACATACTATTTGTGGAAGCATTAGAGCAAATGCCAACTTATGTGAAATTTATGAAGGACATCCTATCCAAGAAAAGAAGGTTAGGTGAGTTTGAGACAGTTGCATTGACGGAGAAATGTAGTGCTATCCTTCAAAACAAGCTACCTCCAAAGCTAAAGGACCCCGGAAGCTTCACTATCCCATGCACCATTGGGAGCCATTTCTTTGGTAAAGCATTATGTGACTTAGGTGCAAGTATTAATTTGATGTCATTGTCTATTTTTCAAAAGTTGGGATTGGGAGAAGCTAAGCCTACATCGGTCACTCTCCAATTGGCAGATAGATCATATGCTTTTCCTAGGGGAATTATAGAGGACGTGCTTGTAAAAGTCGATAAATATATATTTCCCTCAGATTTCATTATGTTAGATATGGAGGAGGACCATGAGCTGCCAATCATCCTTAGGAGACCTTTTCTCGCAACCAGAAGGACTTTAATAGATGTGCAAAAAGGAGAGTTGACTATGAGGGTCCAAGATCAAGAGGTAACTTTTAATATTTATAAGGCAATTCAACACCCTGCAGATAATGAAGAATGTATGTCTATCAGAGTGCTTGATGCTGTTGTTGAAGATGCTTTTGTCGCTTCTCAAGTTGATCCCTTGGATGCTTCATTATGTGTGTTGGCTTCTATGGAGAGTTGTGAAGAAGTGATTGAAACTGTGAAGTGGTTAGATTCTTTTCCCAAGTTATCTAGATTTGGCCATCAATTTGATACTCTTGATCTAGCATCTTTCAAGGGAAGTTCCAAAACCTTCTATTGAACAACCTCCAGTATTGGAACTCAAGCCATTGCCTTCACACTTGAGATATTTGTTCATTGGTGAGAATTCTACTTTACCTGTTGTAGTTTCTTCTTCATTATCTAATTTGTAAGTTGAGAAACTTCTTAGAATCTTGAGAGCACATAAAAGGGCTTCGGGTTGGTCAATTGCGGATTTAAAAGGGATTAATCCATCATTTTGTATGCATAAAATCTTGATGGAGGATGGATGTAAACCTACAATTGAGCATCAATGCTGGCTAAACCCTATCATGAAAGATGTGGTGAAGAAAGAGATCATCAAGTGGTTGGATGCCGGCATCATTTACCCCATTTCAGATAGTTCTTGGGTAAGTCTGATCCAATGTATGCCTAAGAAGGGCGGTATAACCATGGTTGCAAATGACAACAATGAATTGATTCCAACAAGAGCAGTCACGGGATGGAGAGTATATATGGACTACCGAAAGCTAAACAAGGCCACAAGGAAGGATCATTTTTCACTTCTGTTCATTGATCAAATGCTTGACAGATTGGCATGGAAGGAGTTTTATTGTTTCTTGGATGGTTATTCGGGCTACAACCAAATTGCTATAGCCCCAGAAGATCAAGAGAAGACTACCTTCACTTGCCCATATAGTACATTTGCTTTTCAGAGGATGTCATTTGGTTTGTGTAATGCTCCTGCCACCTTTCAACGGTGTATGATGGCTATATTCTCTGATATGGTGGAGAAGTTCTTAAAAATTTTCATGGATGATTGTTCCGTTTTTGGTGATTCTTTTGATGAATGCTTGTTGAACTTGGCCAAGGTGTTGAAAAGATGTGAAAAAACCCATTTAGTGCTTAATTGGGAAAAGTTTCATTTCATGGTACAAGAGGGTATTGTTCTTGGCCACAAGGTGTCAAGTAGAGGTATTGAGGTAGACAAAGCCAAGATTGAAGTGATTGACAAGCTACCTCCCCCTTCTTCAGTTAAGGCAATTAGGAGTTTTCTTAGTCATGCAGGCTTCTATCGACGCTTCATCAAAGATTTCTCTAAAATCTCCAAACCTCTATGCAATTTACTGGAGAAGGACACATCTTTTCAATTTGATAAAGCCTTTAAGGAATTGAAGATGAGATTGATTACTGTCCCTGTCATCATTGCACCGGATTGGGCTCTTCCTTTTAAGCTCATGTGCGATGCAAGTGATTTTGTTGTTGGAGTCGTCTTGGGCCAAAGGAAGGGGAAGATTTTTCACTTTATTTATTATGCAAGTAAGACCCTCATTGATGCTCAAATCAATTACACCACTACGGAGAAAGAGTTACTGGTTGTGGTGTTTGCTTTTGATAAGTTTTGGCCATACCTAGTTGGAGCAAAGGTAATTGTCTACACCAATCACTCAGCTATTAGATATTTGATTAGTAAGTAAGACTCCATACCAAAGCTGATTAGGTGGATCCTTTTATTACAAGAATTTGACTTAGAAATTCGACATAGAAAAGGGAGAGAGAATCAAGTTGCTCACCATTTATCTAGGCTTGAGCATGTTGTTTTTGATGATGTGTTGATTAATGAGACTTTTCCCGATGAGCAACTCTTGGTGGTTAAGGAGGTGAAATCTCCATGGTATGCAGACTTTGTGAATTATCTAGTAAGTGGTGTATTCCCTCTGAATCTATCTTCACAACAAAGAAAGAGGTTCTTACATGAAGTGCACTTTTACTATTTGGATGAGCCTCATTTGTTCAAGAAGTGTGCGAATCAAATGTTGAGAAGGTGTGTTCTTGAGGAAGAAATTTATGATATTCTTTATCATTGTCACTCTTCTCCCTATGGAGGACACCATGCAAGTGATAGAACAACTGCCAAGGTACTTCAATGTGGCTTCTATTGGCCTTCTCTATTTAAAGATGCTCATAGATTTGTTATGAGTTGTGATAACTGTCAAAGAGTGGGCAACATTTCCAAGAGACATGAGATGCCATTGCGAGCTATTCTTGAGGTTGAATTGTTTGATGTGTAGGGGATTGATTTCATGGGTCCATTTATTCCATCTTATGGAAATCAATACATCTTGGTTGCTGTAGACTATGTGTCTAAGTGGGTTGAAGCAGTTGCATTGCTTTCCAATGATTCAAAAGTAGTGATGAATTTCTTGAAGAAGAATATCTTCACACGTTTTGGAACTCCAAGGGCAATCATAAGCGATGAATGATCACATTTTTGCAATAAGTACATGGAAGCTCTTCTTGCTAAATATGACATCAAGCATAGAATCGCTACTGCCTACCATCCACAAACTAATGGACAGGCTGAGGTGTCTAACCGGGAGATCAAGCGGATTTTAGAAAAGACAGTGTGTCCAAGCAAGAAAGATTGGTCCAAGAGATTGGATGATGCTCTCTGGGCTTATAGGACCGCTTTCAAAACATCTATTGGTACTTCTCCATATAAGTTGGTGTTTGGAAAAGCTTGTCATCTTCATGTGGAACTTGAACATAAAGCTTATTGGGCAATCAAGAAGCTCAATTTTGATATGGAAGCTGCAGGGGAGCAAAGATTAATTGAGCTTGACGCTTTGGATGAATTCAGAAGAGAAGCCTGTGAAAATGCCAAGATCTATAAAGAAAAGATGAAGGAGTGGCATGACAAGAAGATCTTAGACCAGAATTTTGAACCAGGCCAATATGTGCTCTTATTCAATTCTCAATTAAAGCTCTTTCTTGGGAAACTCAAATCAAGGTTGTCTGGACTATTCTTGATAACAAAGGTGTTAGCAAGTGGTACAGTTGAAGTCAAGGATTTGAAGGAAGGGAGAGTATTCTTGGTTAATGGCTAGAGATTAAAGAAATATTGGGGAAGTGACTTTGATCGAAGCACATCCTCAATAACTTGTATCAACCTCAATTAAAAAGGGCATCAAAGTTAAGCTGACGACTATAAATCAAGCGCTACTTGGGAGGCAACCCAAGTTCTTAATCCTTTTTGCTTTTGATTTGATTTTGGTACTTCTTGATTAATAATTTTTGTGTTTTAGAGTCCAAGATTTCTCTTGTTGAAGTTGTAGGTGTTCCTTCATGTGGTTTTAAGCAACATACAAGCCAAATTCCAAGTGCTCTATGTACCAATTGATGATAGATTTCATGAAGAGGGACATGGGGTGAAAGAACTTAGAGAAATTCAAGGTTTGGTGAGGTTGCACCCAGTGTGCTGCGGCATCCCCTTCCAAGGCCACAGAACACTATATCAGGGAGGAGATTCATGCATCAGGAGGCCGCGGCATACTCCTATGAGGCCGCGGCATAGTCTGGCAGGGGAGTAGCTTCACGAAGCAGGATGCTTGACACCATTCTTCCAACACCACGGCATGCTTGAATAGGGAGAGCTCCTTATGAAGCGGGATGCCGCGGCATCCTTCCCCAAGGCCGCAGCACACCTGTATCCAAAAAAAAAAGTCTGATTGTTCAAATGTTAGGGCTTAGGCCCCTTTTTCCTTCTTCTCCCAGCCACAGTTTCACCCTCCATAGCTATACCCATTTTCAGCTTTCAAGTCTTCCTCCATTGTTGCCCATCATCCCTCCCCTTATCACCCTTGCCTCCATCCAAGCACTCCAACAAGTTCATTTTCTTCTTCTTTATCCTCATTTCACTCACATTTCACACCATCTCCTCTCTCCTTACCTTCATCCTCCATTTTTTTTTTCAGCAAGGAGCTTTGATATTTCGGCCATTTTCTTCCATTTTTACAAAGCACCCACCACCTCTAAACTTCATGTTTCCATTCACCCAAAACAACCCCTCCTCCTCTTTTCCCCTCCACTAACCGTAACCATCCCCCTCCTCCCCATCACCTCCACTAACCTCCATCCACCACCACGAAACCCACTCCATTTTGTCCATTCCACTTCAACCCATACCCCCTCCTCCTCCCCATCACCTCCACCAACCCCCATCCACCACCACGAATCCCACTCCATTTTGTCCATTCCACTCCAACCAATAACCCCTCCTCCTCCTTTCCCCCTCCACCAACCGTGACCGCCCAACCCACCCCCATTACATCAACCTTCACCCACCACAACAACCACCCCTCCATTCTCAAATTTCTCCTACCTTCACCATAGTCCCATTTGATTCTAAGTGGGTAAGAGTTTTGAGTCTTTGTGTTTGATTTCTCATGGCTCTAAAGAGGAAGTCAATGGCCACTAAGGGTGCCTCAAGTAGCACCAATGCTTATGATGAGACTAAGTTTGTCTCAAGTGATGTTTAGATGAGGTTCAACGGCAATGCCAAGCACAAGTCCATAATTCCGGAGAGGAAGCTTCAAGTAACGCCAAAGAGGAACCTCCAACTGTACACGACCATCATGTCACGAAAGTGGGTGCAGTTTTGCTCGCACCCCTACCTAGCTATCATGCCGGTAGTGCGAGAGTTCTATGCAAATGCTCCAGAGCATGAGAATAGCAAGGTCTTTGTCTGAGGTAAAAAGGTTTCATTCTCTAGTAAAGCTATCAACACTGTGTATGATTTGCCTTGCATTCTAAATGATGATTATAACACATTTAAAGCTGGAGAAATTGATTTGATTGAGATGTTGTCACTCATTGCTTTTCCTAGCACTGAATGGACTGAGAATAATGATAAGATTTATAACATTCTAAAGAATTGCTTGTTGCCATATGCTAAGGTGTGGCTCTACTTTGTTGCTACAAGGTTAGCACCCACCACTCATAGGAATCATGTAACAAGGGAGAAAGCTATCATGATCCACACCATTTTAAATGGATACACCATGGATGTGGGTAAAGTCATTCATCATGCCATATTCCAAATGGCTACTTCACCGCATCACAGCATTTGGTTCCCTGCCCTTATTACTTCGTTGTGTGAGCAAACCGAAGTTATATGGGAAGAGATGAAGAAAGAGTATACCTCATGAGCCCAATGGACAATGACTTATACCTCCGCCTTATGAAGACCCCTTCCAAAGACGACGTTAGTTCATCTCAGCCTCCTCCTCCACCTCCACCACCTCAGACAGCGTTGACAGTAGCTCAATGATTGACTCATTTGGAGGAGCGTCGAGAGCATATAGTGCAGCGCCAAGAAAGGATGGAGTGCCGCTAAGGTCGCCATTTTGCTCGCCAAGAGACTCAAGCAAATGTGTTATTTGACATGATGTGAGCAATGGCTATTCAGTTGAACATGGACATGGAGCACTATCCTTCCATGCCTCTGCCCGAGCCCGATACGGATGAGGATATGGAAGATCCCATGCGCTTTGACTAGCGCTTCATCACCACTTGAGGGAGCTTTCTTTTCTTTTCTTTTCATTACTTGTACTTGTCTTTTATTGTCTAGTAGTAGTATTGTGTCTTCTTGTTGTTACTGTTTATAGTTGTGTCACATTTGGGACAATGTGAAATTTTAAGTTTGGGGGTGTTTTGGGTGTTTGACGGAAAGTGTGATTTTGTATGGAAAAGCCTTAGAATGATCTTGCAATGTTGTGTTTGAATGGTTTGCCTACCCATGATAAGATTGAATTGTTGACATGCTTGACTCTTTTGAATCCTAAGTGTGGTTTGAAATGTGTTGATTTTGTTGAGCAAGTTGAATGGTTAAGTTGAGTAACTTATCTTTTTGCACGTGGTCCTTTTGCTTAACTTGTACTTGATCATTTAGAGAAGGATTATGTAATATGAGTTTCTTAGGTTTTGGGATTTAGGATTGATTATCAAGTTCCCTCAAGGTGAAATCCTAGGTTAGACTTAGTGTGTAGAGATGATTTAGGCAATGTTTAGATCGTTTGAGTCTTTCAAGCCTAACCTTGACATAAATGTATTCATAGCACCTTGTTTGAGCCTAGTGATGTTTAAGCCTTGTGATTTTGTTCTATGAACCCATGACTACCAAAACCTTTGAGCCATGCATTTACTATCACACCTTATGCTTTGGATAGTGGTTGATTGCATCTCTAAATACTTGTGTGATTAAGGGCCAAGTTGATATGTGTCTCTACAAGAAAAGTGTGTGAAGCAATGAATTGAAATGTACATGCATTTGTGGTGGTTAAAAAAAATGGCATGAAAAGAAAAATAAATTGATTATGAAAGGAAAATCATTTGAAAAGTTTGAACAAAGTTGTTGAAAGGATTAAGAGGCATGGAATACACATTGTGTAGCCCTTGTGTTAGCATCCATTGAGGAAATTAGAGGTGCATTTGATCATTATCCAAGGTTTTTGGTTTACCTTATCCTTTGTTTATAGCCCCCACCTTGGCCTATCATTACAAGCTCAATAAGACCTTTTGATCTACATGCCATGTTTATCCTACATTAGTGGAGAGGGGGTAGAAATATGATTTTCTAAGTTTCATCATTCTAGGATCTCATTTGCATAATCTTATCTGGTTGATTAGTAAAGCTTGGTGATTGGATTGCACACACACACATAAGAAACTCAATTTAACCATCAATGTTGTTTGATGAGTGAAAATGCTTGAGTATGATGCTTGGGATGATTGGGATGTCAAATGTGGAGACAATGTTTTGAGGGTTTAGTTGGCAATTGTTTTTCACAATTTGCAAGATTGTTTTTATCATATCATGCTCAAGTGAAAGTGTTGAGATTTTTATTGTTTTACTCGAGGACTAGGAAAATTCTAAGTTTGGGGGTGTGATAACTCTACAAAAGTAGAGTTAAATGATCACTAATTGTGTTAATTTGTGTTAGTTTCCTTGTATATTCTTGATATCTTGAGCTTGAACTTGATTGTTGGAGCTATAGTGGAATTAGAACATATTGAGCACTCTTTTGATCAATATTGACAAGCTTTAATGAAATGATTTTGGAATTAGTACTCACTTGATATTTCATGCTTGATAGGTGGTTAAATCCCATGATTCATGAATAGTTTGAAGAATGGAGATAAAGCTTTGAAGAAGAGAAGTGGAGAAAAAGAAGAGTGGGAAAGCTCAAGAAAGATCATTGAATTGAGGGAGCAAGATAGGAATCCAAGAAGTCAAGTATTGGTTGTATTTTGATGAAGAAAAAGTGTTTAAATGAAAGCCATATACTATGCCTCGGCTTCCAAAACTATGCCTCAGCATAGTATATCAGTTTTGGAAGAATCCTGGTAGGAGGCCACGGCATCCTCTTCCAAGGCCGCAGCATCATACTGTGATTTTGTGCTCTGCGCACCAGGAGGCCGAGGCTGCGACATCCTGCTAAAATTCTGCTATGTCGTTTTGGCTCCACAAAGAAGGTTTTAATGAGCTAGGGCATCCATTTCATGGGAGATTCATTCTCTAACACTCCCTTAACATTTTCTAAGCTTGGGCAGCTGTGGAGGACCTCAAGAAACCTAGGGAAACTTGATTTGGAGTGGAGGTAACAAGGAAGTTCTTGGCGATTTGCTTGCTTTTTACCATTGGAGCTAGCTTGTTCTTCATCTTCTTCATCATTTCTCTTTAGTTTCTTTTGGGGTTTTCTCATTCTCTTTGTTTTGGCTTAATGAATGTATTATTTGGTTTGATTGATTATCCCCAAATGTTAAACATGAGCTAAATTTGTTTCTAGGATTGTAACTCCTATTGATATGTAGGTTGGATTATTGAATGTTTGTTTACTCATTTCAATGTTATAAGAAGTTTTTATCCATTCTTATGCTTCATGCTATTGATTGATTAGCCACCAATTGGTAGATATTTTGGTTTGATTTGAACTTAGGAAAGGGAAATTGAACCTAGAACTAGAATGGGTGACACATGAACTTCCAACCCTAGGGTTGAATTTGAGGGTTTTGTTCTAAGACATAGGGATATGCTTAGGACCATATGTAATCTTGCATAGATCTTGTTCGATATAATATTTCTTTGTTAATTGATTCTAATAGGGATATTATGTGTTGATTAAGGGGAAAAGAACATATCGCCATCGGGAGAGGGGTATGTTTACACTAGAGTTCTTGATTAATTCTTCAAGTAACATTGATTGGTCTAATGGGTATGATTTAATCCATGTGAAATATCAAGAAGGGTTACAATCCTAGGTTTTTACCATTGTGAGAATTTCATACTTGGTCAATTTTATTACTTGCTTATTTTTCATTTCAAGTTAGATTGCTCTAAGTTTTTATTCTTTTTACATCAATTATTGTTGTTTAGATATTAGTAGGGCCTCCTATACTAATACTTAGTTGAAAAATTAGTTCTAGTCCTTGTGGGTTCGACTCGTACTTTTCACTCTATTACTTGAGCAGCGTGTATACTTGCACGAATTTTCTCATCAATCCTTGACTTTAGTATGTTGATCGATAGAACTACGGATACCAGCGGATATTTTGGTCTTTATGAACATCATGGAGAGACGGTTAGATCTCTCTTATTTTTCATAAAGGTCAACAATGTTCGGAGTGCTAGTTTCAGCAACACCTGGTAGTTCATCCTTCCTAATAGCATAATCAATGTTCATCCAGCCCAAATGGAGAAGAACTCTCTCCTTCCAAACTTTATAGTTGTCACCTCTTAATTTAGGAATATCACACTTAATATCAGAAATATTCGCAGGTTGAATAACTGCAAGGTTCAACCATATATGCTCATTATTGATAATTTGAGACTAAAAATAAATGTCATATTTTACCAATGTAAATCATGTCTTAATCTATGAGTCTAGCGACATAAAACTTGCCTGTGAGCTAAAATTCTACTCAATTAGACTCATCATGTAACCTTATGACAAAACTATCAAATCATGTTCCATTTCTTAATTCCTGTGGGCAGATCAAGAAATATAATCTGATATTTCATCCTAATTAATCATACAAATATAACAAAATTCATGTGGGTAGATCTTATTACATCACATATGATTAATTACAAGTAATGTTTTAATGTGATTCTAAAACTTAATATATAATCTTAATTAATTAAAGATGATGTGGCTATTCCTTAATTAATCAAAATTATATCAATCACTTAATATTGATAAAGAGCTAAATAATTGCATAACATAATACAAATAAATTGAATAACAATGCATAAATATTATTTAATATAATTTTGCATGTACAATAATCATAAATTCATACATACAAATTTCAAGAAATAAATAATATATGCATATAATTATTCAATAAAAGAAACTATATAAGCTCTATAATAATTAATTTTAATGTGTATAAATTATTTAACTTAATATTGCATGCTTAAGTAAGTACCAAAATTAAACATACAATTCAACAAAATAAACAGACAATCTATACACATTAAAATTTACTGAACAAATCATAAACTATTCTTAAACAACAGTATATGCACAAAAAGATTCATGGAATTCAACATGTTAAGGTACCTGTATATTTAATAATAACACCATAATTGTCACAAAAGAGGTTGGTGGCAAAGAGGTAGTCCCATTAATATACACTTATGAGATCAGTAGCCTACCACTGCACCGCTTCAGTATTAAGTGACTAATGTTGACGTTATCCAGTATATAACCACATATGGGTCCATTAATTTTCAGCAGCAAAACGACACAAAAGGTCTGCGTTTTGTTCATCTTCAACCTTGAGCCGGGTCATTCTGACCTGGTTGCGACCTACGAACCCGCATGGAAACCTGATGGTTTATGACCATTTTTAACATTGAATTCAACTTTTAAAAACACAGAATGTTTAGAAAATCAATTTCAATCAAATTTCTGGTTTTAGTTCGGATTAAAACGTCTAAAACAGAACACCCATATTCAAAACCAAAAAATGCAGTAAGCAAGACAGAGGTAATTAAGGCTCTGATACCAAATGTAAGACTAAAATTGATCTAAACATGCTAACAAATTGAGCAACACATTCAAATCAATAGAGCAGAAGCAAAACAGATCAAGAACCCCTACCTCCCGCCATTGCGATTTGATTCACTCTTCCTCTGCGATCAGGTTTCTTCTTCTTCCTTTAGATCTTTATCCGAACACTTGTGACTTTTATGCCGTAACCCGGATTCCACCTTGGCTTTCCAAACCCTTACTCACTCAAATCCGATGGTGTTTGTTTACTGAAGAGAGGAGCAAGCTTAGTGACCCAAAGAAGAGAGTAGCACGTTCAATTTATAAAGTTCCGCCCATCATAGAGTTTAACAAACGTGGAGCAGGACGTTGGAGAGTGGGAGACGTTGCTGAACGTTGCTAGGAATGTGGGTTGAATATAGGCTAAAAATGGACTACATTCGGCAACTAATTTCCCAATAAAATAGGAAAGGATTTCAACTGAAATCTACTTTAAAAAACAAAGCAAGTTAGCTTCGCAAAGAATGAGAAATTCTATCAGTTATCAGTACTCTATTTCCTAGTAAGTAAAAGGGTCAGAATTTTCTAATTTAATACAATTAAGCAATGAATTTAGCAACATGCTTACATTTTTACTTGATTATACACGAACACTTTTCTTTGCTAAGAAAGTAATCATTAGGATTATTATACATGTATTGTTATTCGTCTAGTAATATAGGAAATAAGAAGAGGCTTTATAGTCACTAAGGAAGGGTAGAAGTTTAAGTTGTAGGTGTTACAAAATTTATCTCATATCTTTCATTGTCTAATTTTTTTTTTTTCAAAATATCTTCTCATCTAATAGATGAGAGATTATCTCTTGAAATATGATCAGACACTTAAGCGAGAACTTTATCTAACGGTGTTGTTTTTATATACATAAATCGCAGGATGAATCAGGACCACCTGCTTAAATGATTTGAAACTCTTACACTCAGATCAAGGCACGTTGGTACTATCAAAATATTTATACATGGCAAAGCCGGCCGAAGACACATGCCCTACCTTGAAATTAAAGAAGAAAAAGTCTCAATTAGCTCGCTGCTCTGTACAAAGCAGCAACTTTGTCTGAGCACTTACAAAGCCAGAATCAGAAGAAAAATCGGGGGGAAACAAGGGATATAATATTAAGCATCTTATCTTTGCAATATCTCTGAAACTATACGAAAATGTTCAGCAATTGCCTATGTAGAAAGTTTGAAATGTAGAAACAAAGATGATAGCAACAACTAAGACCAAAACAATTCCGCCAATAATCCACTTGTGCCTGTTCATCCTTGTTAACTTGTAAGCCCAAATCCTCTCAGTAGAGATGAAATGAGATAGAGCAGTAACGCACCTTCTAGTTAGAATTCACGCATTACTTGTGAAGTGGATAACATACCCATATCGGAGGAGAAAAAAGACAAAATGAAATAGCTGAATATATGTGGCATTAGCAGATTGGAGAGGAGAGTCTGAATGTTTTTACAAATAGAACCTTTATTAACACAAACCACATTGAGATTTGAATATTTGATTATCATCAAAGTACATATTAAAGTTCATATTCTATTATCATCAAAAATTATTTTGACCATCAAGCTCAAACTCAACACCTAAATTTAGCGAGGTGCTCAGTAATTGAGGCCTCATTTGCTGATGCTTCATTAGAGTTATTTTTGGATTCACTAGGCCTTGTTGCCCTTGAATTTTTCTCCCTTGACTCTCTATCTGATAGACTTCTACTGAGCATATAAAATGCAGGATGCAAGGGTACTGGAAGAATGGCAGAGTAGCTGTTGAGCATGTGTACAACTGAAGCCATTGTTGGTCTGTCAGCTACATCTTCTTGAACACATAGTAATCCAATGTGGATGCATCTCATTATTTCATTTCTTGAAACATCATTCAATGAGGGATCTACAATATTTGCAATTCTATCTACCTTCCAGTTTTTCCATGCCTATATTTGAAGAAAATTCATTATAAAATTTCTAATTTGTGCAATTTTTTTCACATAACAGATAATCCTTTAATCCAATGCATCTAATAGAAAGTTAGGAAAAGAGGGGGGCAGGGACACTTACAAAGCTTCATAGATCCTCTACATTTTTCTTGCCACTTACAATCTCTAAAACCATTACACCAAAACTGAAGACATCAGACTTGACCGAGAAATGTCCATGCTCCACATATTCAGGTGCCATATATCTACTGCAAGTCAACGTGGTCAAACACAATCTGATACAAATTTTACTAGATCTCTTAACCATCATCTTCAAGTTTTTCCACCATTTACAAAGTCAAGGACAGCAATTATTATAACTGACATTCATTAGAATAACAAATAAGCTCTTGGTATTTATTCTAGTACTTACCGGGTTCCCACAATTCTACTTGTATAACTTTTGAGTTTGATCTTCCAAAAACAGTCTTGCTGTGCCAAAATCAGATATCTTAGGGTTCATCTCTTGATCTAAGAGAATATTGCTAAGCGTGAAATCACGATGAATAATTCGCAGTCGAGAATCCTCATGTAGGTAAAGAAGACCTCGAGCAATGCCTTTTATGATTTTGTAGCGCCTTTCCCAATTCAAGTGTGGGTACTTTGTTGGATCTACATGAGCAAAACAAGATTCAATCTAAAGTAATGCAGTAGGAACGAAGTAATAGAATACAACCCAATTAAGTGTTTACCAAATATGAAGTAATTGAGGCTTCTATTGGGAAGAAACTCATAAACAAGTAACCGTTCTCTTCTCTCCAAGCAAAAACCAAGTAGCTTAACCAAATTTCGGTGTTGAAGCTTGGCTACTAACATGACTTCATTCTTAAACTCGATATCTCCTTGATCGGAAGTTTTTGATAACATTTTGACAGCAATCTCTTGTCCATTGGAGAGCATACCCTGAATACATTTATCTCAATTTAGCAGTGTACCACTCTGATATAATGTTATATTTTAATGAACCTATCTAACCTTGTAAACAGGTCCAAATCCTCCTTCACCAAGCTTATTTGCATCAGAGAAGTTATTCGTAGCCACTCTAATGGTGTCAAAATCAAATTGCAATGACTCCTCGACTTCAATTTCAACATCAGCTTTAGTTTCACCTGTAGCATGACACAAGTGAGTTTAAGAATAAACGCTTACTTCAACCATTCATACGATTAACTTTCTCTGTCTTCTTACTTTCTCCTCTTAGTGGTTGAATTATTCAAGCCTTGAATAATTGAAATAACTCAATTTTTTAATGTTTCTACGAAAATTATGGTAGCTTAAAATTTTCATTAGTATGCTATATCCTACACAAGAAATTCATTGCAGCAATGCAAGGGAAACGATCAACAAATAACAAATTACAGGAAAACACTATGTTGACTTACTTTCACTGTAGTTCTTGGATTCTTCATTCTTAAATAGATGCAAATAAAGATGGCCAGTATGACAAGGGCGGCAGCTGACAGAACTATGATGATGACAGTTCGTAATATGTTGCTCTTTCCTGCAAAAACAAGAATTCCATGCAGATTCAGATTTCATAGATTCAGAAAAAAAGGGCTAAAAAAAGAATGACCAAACGAAGAAAAGGAAAGAAAAGTAATTCAAAAGAAAAAGGAACAAGAAAAATTTGGGTAGTTCAATTACTAATCTATATAAATTGTTTGATGTTGCCGACTAAGACTGCAGTTTGATGCAGGGTTGAGCTGAGTTGGAGTTTTAAGACTTTAGTCTTTGACTACCTTTAGTTGGTGCGTCGGTTATAGATTCATAAAAGCGACAGTGATCAAATCTAACATTACAGCTACGTCTTCCAATTCTTACACCTCTGTGGCCATTACAGCAATTTGGGATTCTTGAGATAGCCCCAGCCAAGCAGTCATTGCAGTCTTGCTCAGAAAGATCAGGCGTGCACTGCACAAGAGCATATATATTTTGAGAGTTTGGTCCTATGTCATTTCCTGCAGCAAACTTACGGAGGGAGTCACCAGATGCAGCTTTGCTTCTTAGACCATTCAGCAAATTCATAAGCACTTCATTGAACTGCTCCACCATTGTTGCATTAATTCCATTCCACTCATAGTACTCCTCGGATATGTCCTTGATACCAAATATTGATCGGTTGGAGTAGCGTAGCATGCATCTAAGACTAAACCCAATTGCCTCCTTCTGATTTGAACAATTGCTTGTGAGCAGAACTCGAGAATCATTTAGACAACTACGGCATTCCTGTGGTTTAACATCTCCTCTGCAGAGGCCAATTGCGTTTACTATATCGGAGTTTGCTATGCTCTGTGGATCTCAAATTGGTTTAGTTAGAAGTTAGTTACTATTAACTAAGTGATAAATGGTTTGTTGTATAGGTAGTTAGTTAGTTGGAACCGATTGTAACTAACTCCCTTTTTGGTGATCTAAGTCATCTATTTAAAGCCTTAGCTAGGTGCTTGTATACACAATCATATAGAGAGAATATCTCAGTGGTGAAATGTTATGATTGAGAGCATAGAGTGCAAGTGAGAGATCATCTTGATCTGGAAAAATTCTTGTATTGGCTCTAATAAATAAAACCAGAACTGAAAGCATTTGAAGAGTGGATGTAGGAGTTTGTACACTGCAACTCTGAACCACTATACTTTCTTGTGTGTTTTTCTCATTCTTTTTCATTTCAATTGATATCTAAAGCTGGGTTCGAAGTGCACAAAGATTGGAGGAATGATGGGCACAACAAAGTTTGACATAGAGAAGTTCACGGGTGAAAATGATTTTAGCCTCTAGAGAATCAAGATGAAGGCCTTTCTTGTTCATCAAGGCCTTGAAGATGCACTTGCAGGCTAAAGTAAGTTGCCTGCAACACTTTTAGACAAAGAAAAGAAAGATCTTATGAGTAAGGCTCATAGTTCAATCATTCTTTGTTTGGGAGATGAAGTCTTGAGGGAAGTGGTGGCTGAGACAACTGCAGCTGGTGTTTGGTTGCGATTGGAGAAATTGTACATGACTAAATCACTGACCAACAAGCTATACTTGAAGAAAAGACTGCATCAACTCAAGATGGAAGAAGGAGCATCTATTCGGGAACATGTTGCAATGTTCACAAAAGCAATTCTTGATTTAAGAAGCATTGATGTGGCTATTGATGAAGAAGATCAAGCAGCCATGTTGCCGTGTGTTCTCTCCCACCCTCATTTGAAAATTTGGTTGACACCATGATGTTTGGGAGAGAGACACTCACATTGGAAGAGGTCAAGGCAACCTTGAATGCTAGGGAAATGAAGAAAAAGATCACTGACACCAAGGGTGAAGATGGAGATGTTGAGGGTCTTTTTGCTCGAGGAAGATCAGAGAAAAGGGATGGTAAAGGGAAACAGTATCACAGGTCCAAGTCCAAGACCAAGAAAGCATGTTTCTTTTGTCACAAGGAAGGTCATTTCAAGAAAAATTGTCCTGAAAGAAAGAAGAAAAATAACAGCAACAACAAAGATGCAAAAGATCTTACAGTGATAGTTGATGGTTATGAATCAGATGTGTTGGCTGATGTATTAGCTGTCACTGATAAGATATGTGTAACACCCTTGTGGGGATGTCACATTTATGATGTAATAAAATAAAAATCTACCCAAGTTATAAAACATTTGATATATCATAATATGAGTTGTAAAATTTTTCCTTTTATACTGAGTAATATTAAATAAATTAAACAGAGCATGAAATAGAACAACTATTATTACACACCATAATATACATATGATTTTTGTCTTAAGTTGTACAAATAATTTACAACTACAAATATTTAAATAAAACGGTAAAGAGTTAGTATAATACAAAACATAGACATGCCCAAGTGCACATCAAAGACTTCTAACCCTCCGAAGGATCACTCTCAGAGGAAACCTCGGGTGATAGAAATCCAAGATGTCTCACAGCTCTACGAACAAGAATCTGTGCTGTCGATACAATACTGATCTCACTGGGTGTGCGGAAAAGTCCTCCCCAGTGATGTCTAAGCTCTAAAGGCATCTCTAAGTGTAAATATAAAGTAGTAGTAAAAACAGGCTCCGCATCAAACTCTCCCCACAGGGACACAATCGAGACGTCTTGTCAGAAGTTTTAAATTGACGTAGTATTTTAAATACGTTTTCTGTCCGTAAGATTTTTAAATAAAGACTTAAAAATCATTATTTAAAAGCGTGGTATTTAATACTAATAAATGTCGTTTGTGTGATAAATCAGTACAAGTAGATCACCGATCCTCGATCCTCTCGTAGTTGCCACGCCTCCGAGCCTTCGTGAAACTCGAATCTCACAAAACCAAGGAATCCAGGCAACGCCATCACCACAAGATCAATCTAGATAGTATAGATGATTGGATGGCTCACACTCGTCAAACTGATCGCCCGTCTGCTAATCCTCGGGATACAGAATCTCAAGAGGTTCTTCCTCTACCTCTTCCTCAAACTCTTTACAGAAATAAAATAATAATACAGAAACACATACAAATAAAGAGGTGAGACAATCTACATCAATACCAGCATAGCAAATAAGAAAACGCCAATACAACAGATATCACAGTTTAATACAATAAAGCATACCATAATCATCATAAATAATAACATAATTTGACACAATAATGCACACCACAGTATCATAAATAAATACACAATTCAACACATCATACAATATCACAAATAATAATGCTATGATGCATGATACAAATGCAAATGCAATATGACTCGTTCCTACTCCATAGAGCTATACACAAACATCAGAGAGAATGACCCGTAAAGATCTATCAGTACCTCAGGCTGCCCAACCAAACTATTCTACTGTCCAACGTCATGTCTATAGCCCACAGTCCAACGTCGTGTAGTAGTACACAGTCCAAAATACGTCGTGCACTACAGGCATTGTACTAAACAGTCTTTACAAGATCTTGATTAAGTATAGTGCGTGTCGAGATCATTAGTGTGTTGCCAGTTACCACGACTCAGAGGAGCGACCAACTGTCCACATGTGGAATATTCCACACACTAATGTCTCCAAGTCCAATCGATGAACCACACTATGCTTATCGCACCGACAACACGATGTAATTCACCTCGTCAATCAATTGCCAATTCCAAACCAATTGACATGACTCTCAATGCATGAATAAGAACAATAATTATCAAAATACCCTTAGTCTCCAAATATTACCATATTTACACCAATGCCCTCAATGGCACTATAACCTATATTTACGCAAATGCCCTCAATGGCAATAATCTCAAATGCAGTACGTCTCCACTTAACAGTACAATATCTCAACATGTCCGGGTCCACCACTTTGACCCAACAGTAAAACTCACTGTTCCACTTAATCGAGTAGAAATTTTATTGCGTTTTCACAATCTCGTCACTTTTACAAACGTTTTTAAATTGCGTAGTGTTTTTAAATCGTTTTCTCAATCGCGTAAGATTTTTAAATCGTTTTCTTAACCGTAAGGCTTAAAAATCATTATTTTAAAGAAACGTAAGCTATTTCTAATACTTTTAAACTACGTAGCATATTTTTATTACATTATAAATATATTATGAAACTTTCTTTTTTATTTGTCTGTTTTTGGTAAAATTTGATAGCATTTTGTCTAGAAAAATTGATTAAAAATGTGTTTTCTACGTTTTCCTTTGAAAATCAACTTTCTTCAATTATAACCATTATTTACACTTTTGAAACTCACTAACGTGCTTCAAAACCTAAAGTGAGCTCTACGTCAGCATTTTTCAAGTGTTTACTGGATTTCTCATTTATAGTAAAATCTTCTAATTTTAGTCTCTAAGACTAAGTTCATTCATTTTATTTCCCAAAGATTCATTGAAATCAAGTTCTTTTGTGATTAACTACTTGATCTACTTTGGAAAATAATTTTAGAAATCCAATACACATTATATGGCATGTTGGCCGAATTTAACAAAATCCTTACATTTGATCTTTGGATCATTTTCTATCTTCTAAATCATTTTGGAATTTATTAATTTACCTAGATCCATTAAATCCTTCCTTTAGAAAATGGTTGAGAACATTTTGGTTCTCTTTTTCTTGTTGAGGCCGTGAGCCCCTTTGGTGTTCTTTGGAACACTCATGCAACCTTACATATTATTCACATCCTACATTAATAAGCATACATATATAAACACATGCAATATATAGTTTAAAGCTATAAACACACATGCAAATATAATCAATCACAAATAATGAAACCTTTTAAACAACCAAATAAATGAATCCTTATGGATTCTTCACACACATACAATCCATTTTCTCATCACCACACTTGGTTGATGAGATTAAATCTCCCTCTTACCTTAAAGGAAGACAACTCCTTCTAATCCTTCTCCTATGGTTTTCGTGTGGCTCCCTCAAAAATCCTAGCAACCTTAAACAAATTTTAAAGAGTTATAACAATAGGAGAAAAACATAAACCATGGATCAATCATGGCTTAGAACCTTAAAAATCAAGTTAGAAATGAAAAACAAGGAGTTTCACCTTGTAGGAAAAATCTCCAAAGTGATTTTCCAAGCTCAAGATGAATTTTTTTGAAGAAACCTCCAACTAGAGATGTTCTTAGAATGTTGTTTGGGTTTGAGAAATAAGGTTGGATGAAATTTTAGATGAGTATAGGTGTGGGTTTGGGTTGATGGCCGAATGGCTCTCAAAGAAGGAAACTATGGAGTTTTCTCTTGATTTCTTGCTTTAGGTAAATGTTGAAGATGAATAATGATCAAATGACACTCCTCCCTCCTATGCATGGCCGTAGGACTCACTAAAGGAGATGGCCTTCTTTGTTGACTCCTCCTAGCACCTAATGGCCTTAGATTTGATCAATGGATGACATACAAAGCTTTACCTCCAAGCTTGTCTCTCATTGGTGTAGAAAATCTAGTCATGCAAGTGACTAAGCTCTTCTTGATGGTTCTTGAAACCTCTTGGCTGAATGGCCCTAAGGAGACGCAACCAAGTTTGTGCTCCATTTGGTCTTCTAGTTACACTTAGGTGAAATAAATTAGTTTGTTTAGTTACTAGCTTAACTGTATAGTTACTTAGGTTAACTAAGTTTGTCTTGATATTTTGAGATCATTCTCTAACTAGGACTTAATTAGATAGCTAACTAGGTTTCCTTCACTTAGTTACTTAACAAGCTTTCTATACTAACTTAGTTAGGTTTAAGCTAACTTGGTTAAGCTTTCTAGTTTGATCTTAACAAGTCCAACCACTTTTGTGGACTTGAATCTTATTGGTCCAAAATTGTCAAGCCACTAACGTTGACCACTCTTCATTGGCTTAGGATTTAGTCTAGCCAAAAACGTTGACTGCTTCACTAAATGTGGGTCCTACAGACTTTTCTAGGTTCATGGTCATTTTGGAGCAGATTTCTACTGTTTTTGATACAGTAGATATTGTCAAATAAAATAATATTATAATAATATAAAATTATTTTATTACACAGTTAAATCTTAAAAATTAAAAGATTAATAACCATATGACTCGGAATTGGGTTTAGTGAGATCTCCCAACTCTGAATAATTAAAATAAGATTTCTCCGGCCTGAAAATTATTATTTTCTTGACTCGGAGTAAATCACACAAAATACTCAAATATAATCACAAAACAGTCAAATAAATATTATATCATACAGAAAAACATAAAACAACACAATCATGATAAAATGGTCATTTATCTAAAAGTTGGGGTGTTACAATATGTAATGATGAATGGATTTTAGATTCAGGTTGTTCATTCCATATGACACCTAATCTAGAATGGTTCGAGTCCTATGAGAAAACTAACACTAGAAGGGTCTTGATGGGAAATAATATGGCTTGCAAGGTGGCTGGAATAGGGACAGTGAAGATCAAAGTTGAAGATGGTTCTACTAAACTGCTCACTGGAGTTAGGCATGTGCCAGAACTTAGAAGAAACCTCATATCATTAGGAATGCTGGATCAAGCTGGATGCTACTTCAAGGGTGTGGGTGATACACTTAAAATCAACAAGGGCTCTCTACAGATTATGAAAGGAGTCAGGAAGAATGGTCTTTACAAGCTTCTAGGTAAAACCATTTCAAATTCATCCAGTTCTTTAATATTTTCTAAAGCAATTCCTACAAAGTTATGGCACCATAGGCTAGCTCATGTAAGTGAAAAGGGTTTAGAAGAACTGCATAAATAAGGGTTGTTGGGTGAAGGGAATTTGGAGAAATTACAGCTATGTGTACACTGATTAAATGGCAAATAGAAAAGGGTTAAGTTCTCAACTTTCACACACACAACAAAAGGCATATTGGATTATGTTCATTCAAATATTTGGGGACCAGCCAAGACTCCTCCATTGGGAGGTGCAAGATATTTTATCACCTTCATTGATGATTGGTCAAGGAAGGTGTGGATTTACTTACTGAAACATAAAAATCAAGCTTTCAAATGTTTTAAACAGTGGAAGGTTTTGGTTGAAAAGCAAACAAGCAGGCAGGTCAAGGTGCTCAGGACTGACAATGGTCTTAAGTATTTGAGTGATGAATTCTATGAATTCTACAAGGATAATGACATACAAAGGCACAAGACAGTTAAGTCTACACCTCAGCAAAATGGATTGGCTGAGAGGATGAACAAAATTCTCTTAGAGAGAATCAGGTGCATGTTATCAAATGCAAATCTCAGCAAATATTTTTGGGGTGAGGCTGCCACTACAGCATGCTATTTGATCAATAGGTCTCCATGTTCAGCCATAGAATTCAAGACTCCTGAAGAACTGTGGACAGGAAAGACACCAAGCTTCAAACATCTCAGAATATTTGGGTGCACTGCTTATATACATGTCAATGAAGGCAAGTTGGAAAACAGATCTAAGAAAGGGATTTTCCTCAGGTATCTAGAAGGTGTGAAAGGATACAAGGTCTGGTTAACTGGTTCAGGGGCAGGAAAGGCAGTGATAAGTAGAGATGTGGTTTTCAATGAAGATAATGTGCTTGGCAAAGATAACAAGGGATCAGAACAGTCAGTAGAAGACAAGGAAGCTGCTAATGAAGTTCAATTGCAGGTGGAGAAAATAGAATCAAAAGGAAATGCAGAACAAATTAGCAGGTCAGATACTGATGAAGAAAGTAGTCAAAGGCAAACTGATTTGTCAACATATCAGTTAGCTAGAGATAGAGAGAGGAGGGAAACAAGACCTCCTGAAAGGTATGGATATGCTGATTTCATAGCATATGCTCTCAACATAGAAATTGAAGATCAAGGCATAAATCCAATTAGTTTCAAAAAAGTTGTTTCTGGGTCTAATAGTGACAACTGGAAGGTAGCAATGAAGGAAGAGTTTGATTCACTCCTGAAGAACAACACTTGGGAACTGGTAGAGAAGCCTACTGGTCAGAGAACCATAGGTTGCAAATAGATTTTTAAGAAGAAATCTGAGGTTCCAGGAGGTGAAGGGATAAAGTTTAAGACAAGATTGGTTGTCAAAGGTTTTTCCCAAAAGGAAGGGATAGATTTCAATGAAATCTTCTCTCCTATGGTGAAACACTCCAGCATTAGAGTAATTCTTTCTCTAGTTGTTGTATACAATCTTGAGCTTGAACAAATGGTTTTGCATGGTAATTTGGATGAGAAGATTTATATGAATCAGCCTAAAGGTTATATGGTAGAGGGCAAAGAGCAACTGGTTTGTTTATTGAAAAGATCATTGTATGGACTCAAGCAATCCCTAAGACAATGGTATAAAAAGTTTGACAGCTTTGTGATGGCAAATGGATATCATAGAAGCACTTATGATAGCTGTGTCTACTTCAAAAGAGAAGGAATTGGTCAGTACATATATCTACTTCTTTATGTAGATGATATGTTAATTGCTAGTGGTGATATGGAAGCTATTAGCAAGCTGAAACAACTGTTGAGCTCAGAATTCGAAATGAAGAATCTAGGAGCTGTAAAGAAAATACTTGGTATGGAAATAATTAGAAAGAGGTCAGAAGGAACTTTGTTTCTCACTCAATCGAATTATGTTTAGAAGGTACTCAAGAGGTTCAACATGGTGGATGCCAAACCTGTAACTACACCAATTGCTGGTCATTTCAAATTGTCATCAAGTCAGTCACCAAAAACAGATGAGGAATGCAACTTGATGAGGACAATTCCCTACTCAAATGCCACTGGTAGCTTAATGTATGCAATGATCTGCACCAGGCCAAATCTTGCATATGCTGCTAGCTTGGTAAGCAGATTTATGGGAAATCCTAGCAAGGAGCATTGGATGGCAGTAAAGTGGATTTTCATATACCTAAATGGCACTAAACAAGTTGGCTTGAAATTCTGCAAATCCAATTCTCAAGTAGTGAGGTAATTGGATATGTAGATGCAGACTTTGCTGGTGATCTTGACAAGAGAAGATCATTGACTGGTTACTTATTCACCTTGTATAGTAACTTGGTCAGCTGGAAAGCAAATCTGCAACCAATTGTAACTCTCTCTACTACTGAGTCAGAATACATTGCTCTTACAGAAGCAATTAAAGAGGCAATCTGGTTGAAGGGCTTTGTGAATGAGCTAGAAGGCAGGGTTATTCCTATTTCAGTCCTATGTGACAGCCAAAGTGCTATATGCTTGTCCAAAAATTAAGTGTTCCATGAAAGGACAAAGCACATAGACACTAGGCTACATTTCATCCGAGACATTATTGCTCAAGGAATAGTTGAGGTGAAGAAGGTAGCAAGTGAAGACAACCCTGCTGATATGTTGACAAAGGTGGTTCCTACTTCCAAGTTCACTCACTGCTTGAATTTGGTTAAGGTGGGAAATTGTTCCAAGTGAATTCTATTGAAGGCTTAAAAAACTTCTAACTATGGTCTTGGATTTGAAGATCCAAGGTGGAGAATTGTTATGCTCTATGGATCTCAAATTAGTTAAGTTAGTTAGAAGTTAGTTACTATTAGCTAAGTGATAAATGGTTTGTAGTATAGGTAGTTAGTTAGTTGGAACCGGTTGTAACTAACTCCCTTTCTGGTTATCTAAGCCATCTATATAAAGCGTTAGCTAGGTGCTTGTATACACAATCATATAGAGAGAATATCTCAGTGGTGAAATGTTGTGATTGAGAGCATAGAGTGCAAGTGAGAGATCATCTTGATCTGAAAAAATTCTTGTATTGGCTCTGATCAATAAAACCAGACCCGAAAGCATTTGAAGAGTGGATGTAGGAGTTTGCACACTGCAACTCTGAACCACTATACTTTCTTGTGTGTTTTTCTCATCCTTTTTCATTTCAGAGTTAGTGCCATAAGAAGAATTGTAGAAGCCGTAGTCAATGTTTGTATTGGAAGAGAGGTTGATGAGAAGGGCATTGAGGTTGTTCTGGTAGGTACTATTAGCTGTGTAGTTACCTGTATCATTGCTACATCTAGGTATGAATGCAGTGTGGGCAGTGGCTTGATATGTCACATATGTGAGTATAACAAGGAGAGAAATAAGTGAAAGTAGCCATGAAAAAGCCATAGCTGTTGTAGTTGTGTTATGGAATAAGATGTAACAATCGGTAGATAGAAGCTTACAGCAAGGCTCAAATTTTATATATATTTACCTTTTTTATTGATTAACACTGGTCATGATAATGGAATAAATTAATCAAAGCTAATAAAGTATTTGTAAGAAAAAAAAATACAGGCATGCTATTATTTTCTTTGACCATATACAGACATGCTAATTGACTTGGACTTAAGACAGAAAGTTGTTGAGGATAAACCGCGTAAACCCCTCTTCGATTTTCAAAAAGTATTAATTGATATTTTTCTTTGTTAGCTAACGATTTTGTAACTTAAGTTATTTAGGAATTCTTCCCTCACACTTTATTACGCGATTATTAGATTACATATTCAACTGTATTAATGAAAAATTAATAACTCACAATAGCCTAGGTGTTTAGGAATTCTTCCCTCCTACTATATTATGGGATGGGAGTTGCTACGATATTCATAAAAGTTTGATTGAGTTTTCAAATATTTATTAGTAATTAAATTTATAATAAATATTTGAAAATTATTTTAATATAATTTAAAAAATAATCTTTTGACAACTTATCTAGAATACATATATCATTAAAAAATGTATAAATATGGAAGTAATTTCGGTATTTGAATATTAGATTACATATTAAATATGATTTAAAAAAGAATTTCACTTTGTTTCTACTATTAGCGGCAACACATAATTAAATGATACTGTAAACAAATTTTATATTAATAATGAATCAAAATAAAATTTATGTTTTTATTTGTGTCATCATAAATCTCATAAAATTACCCACTCAAGTTTCTTTCTTTTTCTTTTTCTTTTTGGTACAATACCCACTCAAGTTTTCATATTGACCATTTTTGTGGTCAGATAAGGATAATGATACTCACATTAATTGGTTTCATCCAAATACGTTCATCCCCAAAAGTCCAAAACATAATCTTTAAAATCGTTGTCACCCTTACTCTGTTAAAAGAATTAATTTCCTTCCTTAATTTATTTTTTCTACCGAAACATTTCTTTGTCCACTCGAATCCCATACACCTTTAACCATTCAAACATCGATTAATCAGACCTAGTTTTTAGTCCAAATTCTATCCTAGTAATAGTAATACTTGCTTGGAAATTGTTACAAGTAGCTTTACATTGAAGTTCTGCATCTCCATCTCTACTTGAACACTGTAACAACTACCCTACTATTAGGGTGTGTTTGGATAAAGTATTTTAAAGAAGGAATGTATTTTTATAAAGAATTTAAAATGATTTGTGATAAAATAACTTGTTTGGATATTTTACAAAATCATTTTAAAAATTCTAAGTATTTTAAGAGGGTATTTTATCACTTACAAAAAAAGAATTTCAAATTCCACCAACGGAGGTGGAATTTCCCAAATCCTCTGAGCTATCTCACGCGTGCATCCTCTGCCACACCCCGCGTTTTCTCTCTTCTCTCCCTTCTATGGTTGCGAACGTCGATCTTCCGTGGCTGAAGCTCACTTCTCAACTTCCATAGCACGATCTACTCTTCTCAGCTCTCCACCGGCGCATCCACCTCGTCGGCAGCTCCACACCGCGATTTGCATCTGCGTCCTAGCATTCACGTTGCCATCATCCCTGCACTGGCCGTGGCACCCACGACGACAGAGAGAGAGGAGAACGAATCTTTTAAATATTCTTCGTATTTTGCGTTTTTAGTTAATATATAACGAAGAGAGAAAGAGTGTTAGGGTTTCGAGACGTTGAAATTGGGGAAGAATTGAGGCACTAGCTACTTCTCATTTCTCACTCGACCCAAGTTAGGGGTAATCCCCCACCTTTTTATTTTTTTTTTTCTTTATTTTTTTCTTTGTTTTCTCAGCTCACACTATGATATTCATGCTAGGAGAATTGAGTTTTGTTATTTGATTGAGTGCTGGCCTAAAGCGTGATTTTTAGATTTGATAACACTTGATCTCTTTTTGTTTTGTATCAACATTCTAAAATGGCTAGAGTAAATTTCGAGATGTTTGCGGGAAGGGTTTGTTTGATTCTAAGAGCTTATTGGTGGTGCAAATTTCGTGTGATTTTGATGCTTTGTTTTAATGGTGCATGACTTGACTAAAAAAATGCTAAATTAGTTACCATGAAACGATGCCAGTGTTGATTCGTTTTCGAGTTTATGAGTCTCTTTACTTGGATTTGTGATAACTTGATTTTCCATTGTTTGAACTTTATTAAAATTACATCAAATTCAAACATGTTTCTGTTAATGAACAAAGAAGAGAAAAACACTCAAATGGGAATTACAGTTGTTGGTCTAAAGGAAGATTATTAAAGCATATTCTAGGGTGCTTGCGTTTGGGTCTTTGTTGGGCCAGAGTGAGAGCTTGAGATTGAGTCATAAAAGGTTCAAAACATGTTTATTTGATTGTTTAAGTTTTGGAAGTAGGCAGATTTTCTTGAATATGAATAGTTGAAGGCTGAAGTTACACGAAAGGGCCAACATACACCCTCTTAATTCATTGCATCACTTTTAACTTGAATGAGGTTCCTTATTAATATAGTTTTAATACAGGAATGTGGTTCTGTATGACATGAGAATTATGGACGTTTAATTTGAATGGGAGGAGAGGAGGAGGTTCCTTGTGCAGTGGATATGGAGCCCTATTTTGAAGGCTTGTGCTGGTCCTAATGCTTTGGATTAATTAATTCAACCACAATGCACCCATCATTTTCCATCTAATGAGTCTTCCTGTATTCCATAAGTTCATGCCAAATGGTTGCATCGTAGACCGGGTTGGGTGGTGCCTATTATTGCCTCGCATGTGGTGTTTCATGGATATTTTGTTTTATTACTATTTTTTTTATTTTTGTTTTCGTTTTACCGAGAAACCTATATTTAAGTATATTAGCCTAGTAGTGTTATAACAGGGCATTGATGCTCAAAAAGTTTTTAGGAGCATTGTAAATGTCTCAGGAAAATGTATAAGCAAATGAAGACTGAAATTGAACCTAGGTGCTAATATTGACATGTATAAAGCATGTGTGTTGAGATGTTTGCTTCTTTTGGAGCTCTTCGATCTATAATACTTTGATTTGATTTTGCTTTCAGGGTGACCAAAGAGAACAGCTGCGTAGTCAAGGAATTCTTGAGAATCATGAGAGGGTGAGAAATATTCACAAGTGCTTGATTGGATGAAGTGATAGTGAGCTACAAGTGCTTTATAAAAATCATTTTAATTCTTGTGGATCATGTTTTCCTGCAAGAGGGTGATAGTGCTTGATTGCGAGTCTTGCCCAGTAGTCTACAGTGCATGTGTAAAGGGAAATACTACCATGTACCCTCCAATTGATGGCCATATTTTTTTAAGTCGTGGATCATTGTTGTAATTCTAATTTGAAGAAGATGAAGTGTGGTGGGCATTTTATCATTTAGAGTTGTTTAGATTGGTTAGACACAAGTTTTGCCTTTGTTAAAGCTATGGCAACTTTGTCAAAAGAAGTACTGAATATTTTGTGCTAGAAATGAAACATGATCCATGTTTTAAGGAGATATTATTAATGAAGACTTTGTAGTTTGACCTTTTTTTTTTTTTGTTACGGGTTGTTCTTTATGTCTACATATGCTTAATCATAAGATTGTCTTCGATTTCTCTCTCTCTCTCTATCTCTTAATTTTGTTTGATTCATCATCAGATTAGTATGTCTTATATACAATAATATATCATAAAATACAACTATTTTAAATTTGTTGTTCTCTTTACCTTATTCTGAAATGATCTCCACAAGTGGATTCATTTTACTTGAAATGACTTTAAAATTAATATGGTTCCAAATGGAGTGTTTCTGATCCCTATCTCCTTCTATTCTCATTGAAATGAGTTTTTTCTACCATGTTTCTTTCCAATGCCCTCTCTCCATTTGTATATTCTATTTCATGCTGCCCTTGCATCACTTTAATTTGGTTGTTAAACATTACTATGCCAACATGATGAGTTGCAACCTGCTTTTAAAATGGTGATAGAGAAGTGTGAGAAAAAATTATTTTAAAACATTATTATTAATCTTTTCATTTTATGTTGATTTTTAAAGGTTTTTTTTTAATTTATTTTATTTTATTTATTTTTTCTTTTTACTACTAATTTGAAAAAAAAATGTTATATGATGTTTATTTTGTTTTGTAAAATTTTGTATTGAAATCTCAATTTTACAAAAATATCTTAAAAAGAGATTTTACAAATGAAGGCAATTGAATTACTTTATTCAAACAAAGAATTTGAAATTCAAGGAAATTTAATTGTTTTATCCAAACAAAATATTTTATAAATGAAGGGAATTGAATTGATGCAATTAAAATTCTTTGAATTTCAAATACCTTAAAATTTTAAAATACTTTATCCAAACACAACCTTAGAGTGTGAATATGAGGGAATTGTATTGTAGCGGTGGATTACACTAATAGGAATGTTTGTATACTTCCACATATGAGCAATACTTGTAACTAATCTCTGCATACATTAACAAATTTTCTAACAACTTAACTTTAATGTAACAGAATAACTAACTGAGTTAAGTAACTTACTTGACTAATTAGTGTTAATATGTCACATTCGATTCCACCACCTTAGTCTTACCTGAATCCAACTTTAACATAATAAATTAAAATACATTCTTTTTTAGAATTACTTAATTTATTAAGTTATTCTTTTCTAAAAATGATACATGTTATTTTTAATTTTTTTAAAATTTTAAATTTAAATTATTTTTAATTAATTATGTATATTATTTCTTTTATAATTTTAAATGTTTTTCTTTTTTATTTATATTTTAAAATTCTATATAAATAAATTAATTATACATATTTTCTTTATAGTTTTAAATATTTTTATTTTTTAATTTATATTTATTTAAAGGTGGCTTTTCCAAGTGGAACCGAAAATGTGAGGTCATCGGTGCACTTCAATTTTTTTTAAAAATAATTTCAGATTTTTGTTTTTGCAACAAATTATCTATTCTTAAAAGATGGTGGCTTATCCTTTTTATTTCTTTATCTTTTTGTTCTTGATTTAATTTTTTTGTTTGAACATAATATTTTAATTGTTCATCTAATCCTTTTAGTGCACTAATAGTGTGTTGGATTTCCATTTCTTTTTGTCTTTTTACCTTTTCTATATTATTCATTGATCTTTAGCTCTGATACCAAATTCTTTTCAGATTATGGATATTAAGTTCCAAATATATATTAATTAAATTCATATTTTTTGTTTTAAATATTGTGTTAAATCATTAACTTGGACCGCTAATTTATTTATTTCATTTTCTTCTTTAGTTTGTTCTGGTTCATTAAATCTTATTGGTTTATGTATTTGTTCTTCTTTAAATTTTAAGAGTTTTGGTATATTGGTAGATGTTCCTATTTCTGTTATTTCGTTTTTCTTTGGATAATAAATTCTTCATATATCAGCAAATAGATATGGTATATCTATCCTATCATTATTTCTCAAAGTAATACTATGATGTGAATTTGTTAATGCATAGCTAACACAAAAAGTTACAAAAAAAATTGTCTCTTGGTCTCATTAAAGTTTTTCTTAAAAATTTATATTCCAATGTTAATGATTGTTCTATTTTTTGTGTATTTAAAGGTATTCCAATATTTGGTCATACTTCAAATTTTAGCTTTCCGTATGCTAAGTTTCCTTCTATTACTCCTAATATTTTGTCTCTTGGGTCAGTAATTCTATCATCTTTTAATATTAGTTCTATTGGTGAATATATTTCTTCTTGAAATGTTGATTTTATTAATACCTGTACGGCTCCTATATGAATATATCCTATTTTTCTTTTATCTTCTTCCTTCTTTATATTTCTTTTTAATTCCACAAGTTTCCTTTTATTAAGTAGTTGTATACATGTATTTCCTTGAGCATTAGATATATCTATAGGTGTTTCATTGCTTAATTTTTCATAACAGATAATATTATCTCTTTGGTTAAACCTTTTTAATATGCTACTTAATCTTTCTCTTCCTTTCATATTTGCTTTTTTAGTTAAATCTAAATCCTCTTTTTGTATTTTCTTAAATAAAGATTGATTTATTAGAATACTTCCGTCATAATTTCCTTCTTCTTCAGTAATTTGTAAGTGTTCAATTTCTTCTGCCTTTTCAATCTCCATTTATGGAGTTATGTTTAAATAATTATTTATTGTATGTATACTTAAATTGATTTTGGGAATTCTTATTTTTCTTTATTGTAAAGTTATAATTAATTCTTCAGATCTAATTTTGTATAATTTTACTACTTCCAAAAAGTCTATCCCCAAGAGTAATTTAATATTTGTCTTATCTTCAACATATACTTTAGTTTGAATCTTTACATCTGGTATAAAATAACATTCTATAGTGGCTTTTTCTGTAAAAGTATTCCTTTTTTGCTTATATCCTATTATTGTTCTTGGTATTATTTCTTTTGTTTTACATATTAATTCATTGCTTATATAACAAAGACATGATCCAGTATCAATGAGTATAGGCATAATAATTCCATTAACAATTCCTAATAAATGATATTGACAATGGTTATTTGATAATAGTTGAATAAACATACCTGTTCTGGATTTTGAAAAATCTACTGTTTTGATCTTCTTTCTTGCCCACTGCTGCTTCCGTGCTTGATTGATTAATTATAATATGTTGCATAGGATGATAGTTCTAAGATATAAGTAAAAGAAGTATTTATTGATAAGTGATAATAAGTACAGGATAAGTGGACATACTCTCAAATGTATGACTAGCTCTCTAAGAGACTAGTAGAGTTTTATGAGGAAAACTTCTCTCAATTGAGATTTCTCAAAACTTTCAAAATATGTGTTGCCTCAGCATAAGAGGGCTTATTTATAGACTTACAGACAATAGAGTAATTTACAGGATGGTCCTTACAATCATAAGTGCTTAAATCAGAAAATTAATAATTTACATAGTGATGTAATAGTTTACATCACTCTTCGATTATTACTTCATCTGACTCATCGTCTTTTGTTTTGTCAGTGTCGACCATTGCTTTTTCTGATGCACACCTTTCACATGCGTGGTTCCCACTAATTTAATCATTGCATATAAATTATTGAGAACAGCTGGCCTGTACTCCATTTGTGGTCCTTGTAGAGTGTAGAAAGGTAATTCGAAGGTGGTTAGTAAGTTTATGTCTTTTTCCTTTATTACTTTTCTGCTTGTCTTGCTAAGGAGTAATGTGTTGGGTCCCTTGTACAGAGTCTTGATAAATGCTTCCTTCCCGATATTTTGACATTGTGAGTAAATGCTTGCCAGTTAGTTAGATAATATCTGAGTGATCTGATCTTCATCATAGACAACACTAGTCGGTTCGTCTTTTAGTGGGAAGTTATTATTGCTTACACCAATGAAAATTAGATGCTTGGCAGGCTGCTTAGTAATGAAGTCTAGATAGGCTGAGTAGAACTTCAGGAAAATACTTCATTCTTTTGCAATATTTCGTTTAAACATCTGGACTACTTCTTTAAAATTGTAGGGAAAAAGTTAATTTCTTCTAGGTTTAAACTTAGATAAAGACAGTCAATAAATCCAAATTGAAACATATTGAATGCCAATATCGAAAGAGCTCTTGGGAGGATAATTGTTTTGATACCGAAGAGTTTTTGGTCAACCATATAGAAACAGTTAACCTTTTCTTTATCATTCTAGTTAACAAGTCTTTTGAAATTTTCCTAGAAATGTTCTTCCGAGAATTGTACTTGTAATTCATGCTCCTTTCTTGTAGTAATTTGAAAATTATCTAGTGAAGAAAGAATTCTTTCTAGAATTTTAAGTGAGGATTATGTTACCAGTGGACTTTTTGTTGCATCTGAGAAAGTCTTTGGTCCAAGATAGATCTCTTTTCCTTTGGATGAATACTCCTTGAGTATTTTTTCTGCTTCTTCTTTGGTTGAGTAGGATTTGTGTACGACTCCAGAAATCTTTTGACAATGCGGAACTGCTTTATACCAGTCATCATAGACCCTTGGGAAAGGTCCATTAAAAATTACATACCATTTTTTAATTTTCTTTTCTTCTAGTTGAAGTATCCAGAGGATTTTCACTACATGTTTTTTTTTCTAAAAGTTCTTCAATATGGGCTGGAATTCGTCTATTTGGTTCTAAATTGATTAGTGCATAGCGAATTTTTCTGCATACAGTCTCAACTATCTCACCACATTTTAGCTTGCTAAGTTCTGATTGGTTTTTGGAATACTTGCATTCGGAAGAATGAAGAATTAGAATATGAATTATATCTTTTATTTGCTTTCCTCTAATATAAGGTGTTTTAAGAGAAATAAAGTATAAGTATTGACAAAAAGGTGAGTATAGTCGTAGGAAATTATTTCCTAATATCATTTCTAATCCTATTTCTTGTTGGTATATTGTTAGTACAATAAATAATTTGGTTTGTATAATTCTTTTTGCTATTAAATATAAAGGATGTATTGATTCATCTGTAATTTGTATTTTCAAAGGTTTTTCTAATTTTTTCCATTTATGAAATAATGCTTTAGTTGCAAGACAAATACTTGCACCTGTATCAATATAGGCTTCTGTTTCTTTATTAATTTTTTCAATAATTATTTTTATATAGGTACTATTCAGATTCTGTTTCTTTTATAGATAATTCATCTTCTGAATATTCATATATACTATTTTTATTATCACTTAATTTTTCTTCTAATGGTTCAATATTATATATTTTATATACTTGTTTTATTAGCTTTGATTTTTCTTTAAAATCTTTTTCTTTTTTCTGAGGGCATTTATTGGCATAATGTTGTTCAACATTGCATATCCAACAAACACATTTCTTTTTCCCCTTTGGACAATATTTTCTAGGTGTATTTCTTTTTTGTCTAAGGTATTTTTTCTTAGTATTCTTATAAGCTTTTTTCTTAGGATAAGTTTTTCTTAGTCTTGGTTTTCTTTTATAATACTTTGTTCTTTTTATTGTTTGATTACATCCATATTTTCTTGGATATTCTATATCTGGTAAATCACAACAGATTACATTTCGTCCTCTATTTAATTGTTTAATTGTTTCTCTGTATATACATTATTCTCTTAATTCGTTTTAAAGTATCTGAATAATTCCTTCTACAGTATTAGCTATTTCTTTTGGTTGAATCTGCCAAATAGTCTTTATTTTTGTGTTAAGTGGATATAGAAGTTTATTAATAAAAATATCCATATATGTTTGTTTAGTTTCAGTTTTAGTTGATAATAATATTTTTTATATTCATAAGTAAAGCTTTCAATTTCACACATATTACATATCTGCATTTTATTCATATGTGATTTTGCTTTTTCATGTAAAAATTTATTTACCTCATCTTTATGTTCAAAAGTGTTATATCCAACAAATTCTTGGTAGATGAGTCCCATAATTAGTCTTGCAAATTCTTGATTATTTCTTACTGTTCTTGAATATTGTAGCCATGTTTCATCAGAGATACTCATTAAGAATTTTTGTACATTTTCTTCTGTTTTGTAGACCAATAGGTTCTTAATATCAATAAGATTTAATCCATTAAATCTTTAATATGTTGCAATAAGTAATGTAATTTCATTAGCCCATTGTAAAATTACTTCTTTCTTATTTCTGGCACAATCAATGTTTAATCTAGTTCCCGCTCTAATATTTTCATAATGATGATTAAATTCTTCTTGTATTTTAGTCTATCTTCCATCTTTTTAAGCATATCCTTTATTATATATAGTTTCTTGTTCATATTTATCTCATGTTTCTTTTGGGTATCCTTAATATTCTTCCCATTTTCTTTTAGGTTTTGTTCCGCTTGTTTATCATTTTTCCATATATATTTCATCATAATATGATTTAGATTCTCAAGTACTATAATTTAATATTACTTTCTCATTTTCATTATTTGTCTCAATTTATTCTACTTTTTGTATCTGCTTATTTTCATCTTCAATTATTCTTAATTGTTTTAATAATTATTGAATTTCTTCAATATCACTTGATTTCTTTAATAAATCAATGTATTCATTTTTTATTCCTTCCATGAAGTTATTGGTTTTAAAAATTTTGAAGGTTCTTTTTCAGCTACTTCAATTAACTTTTTTGAATGTATTCCTAATATTTCTTCTAAATCTTTCCTTGTTATATATTTATTAGTTTGTTCTTCTTTTGAAGATTTTTTAATTGTTGTAAAATTTCTTCGATTCTTTTAATATTTTTAGTTTCATCTACTTGTTTTTTTTTACGAATATTTTCAAGGATTTCTTTAATCTTATGTATTTTTTTTTGTATTTTGTATTTTGTCACGTGTACAATATATAATTTTATTAGTATTTTATATTAATAATATTATATTTTTATTAATTTTTTTAACATTTTTTGTAATTCATTTTTTACTATTTCAATTTTTTCTATAATCTCATGCTAGTTTATTTTTATTTTTATCTTTTTTTTTTTTATTTTTTCTTTTCTAAAATACGGTGCCTTGGAGACACAAGAGATTCTTTCTTATTTAAATTGAACCTAAATTTTTAAAAAATGTACGGATACTTGACTAGTTTCTATCTTACTTGATACCCACAACCCAGCAATTGCGTGACTTCCCATTCCTTGGTCATCAAAAACCTCGCAACTTCCTCACCCTTTAGGTCCACATATTTATAGGAAATAGATTGTTGACTGTTTCAAAGAAAGAAACAAATTCCTGGGTTCTTTCTGGTATTATTCTTAGAGTATATTTAGATGAATAGTATGAGATTTTAATTTAAAATTAATTAATATTAAATTAATTAGTTTAATAAATATATAAATTATATTTAAAAATAATTGAGATAAATGATGTGAAATTTTTAATATTTTTTTATATATATTTACATAAAATAAGCGAACTTAAATAAATAAATAGAAAAAACTTAATAAAATAGACGGATTAAATCTTAAATTTTTAAAAAATATATACGGATACTTGCTAGTTTCTATCTTATTTGATACGCACAACCCAGCAATTGCGTGACTTCCCATTCCTTGGTCATCAAAAACCTTGCAACTTCCTCAGCTATACATACGCTCTAGCATCTTCACTTTTTGCTTTTTGGATTCTTTGTAAGGTTATTCTTATTCCGAGAAGTATCTGGCTTCGAATTTCCCTTAAAATGTAAAGTCTGCCAACTAGTGAGTGAAATTAAAAATTAGAGACAAAAATCTCATTATATTAGCTGCCTTTAGGTCTCACATATTTATAAGTGTTAGCATGATTAATTATGATTGATTTTAAATGTAATTATAATTTTTTTATAACAGTATTTTTATATACATAAAAATTATTTTTCTTATTTTTACATAGCTAGTCTCAAGCTCAAAAAAAAGAGGAGGGTTACGTTAAGCAGTCGACAGTCAACATAAAACGTTGTCGAATCTTTATGACATGGATCAAAGATGAGGATGTTGCGCTGGATGTGTAACCATACAAAAAGGATCATATTGTTACAAAGGAGGATCATATTTGTAAGAAGAAAGATCATATTGCTCCTAACTACCCTAGTCGTTCACAGAACTCTACTCATCCACAAAAATAAATAAAATGAGACATTAGATTCACGCTAGCTCCTAAATCTAGCGAAACTTTCCCAAACCAAGATTTTCATGACCTTTCTGAGTTCCTGAAGGCTAGTCCTCCAACGTTTAGAGGGAAGTATGATTCAAAAAATGTAGAGGAGTGGATAAGTGAATTGGAGGAAATTTTTGCGGTATTAAGATGTACAGAAGATCAAAAACTATCTTTTGCTATATATATGTTAAAGGGAGAAGCTGAGCATTGGTGGAATAGTGCAAGGAGGATGATGGAAGTAGCAAGGACTCAATTTACCTGGGAAGTATTTAAGATTTCCTTTTTTGAAAAATACTTTCCACAAATGTACAGGAAGAAAAGGAGATGAAGTTTTTATAATTGGAGCAAGGGAACATAACAGTGGGGCAATAAGTGGCAAAATTCGAGGAGCTATCCAAATTTTCTTTTTACCTTTGATACAACCTGAATGACCATTGTAAGTGTGCGAAATTTCAAAATGGTTTGAGAGATAGTATGAAGAGGATAATAAAACCTTTTGAGATTCGTGATTTTTCCACCTTAGTCAACAAGTGTAGAGTTGTAGAGCCCTTAGTTTCAGACCATCATAGGAACATAGATCACACAATTACTATAAACGGAAAAGAACAGATGATAAGTCTGAGAGGAGTGATTCACAGCCCCGGGATCAGCAAGATAAAGGAAAACAAGTTCATATGGATGATCGTGAGCAAATATGTGCCAATTGTGGTAGACGTCATGGAGATACAACTTGTATAGATGATTAGATAACATGTTATAAGTGTGGTAAGTTGGGACACTACACCAGAAATTGTTCATAGAAGAAAGAGGCAAAGCCAGATGCCAGACCTACAACTCTAGGGAGAGTCTATATTTTGCAACATAGTCTCCTGGTTCGGAAAAAGGTAAGTGCATAGAAAATGGAATGAAGTTGATGAACTATGTTTTTTATAATTTTGTTTTGTTTTTCCAGAATTTAGTTATACTTGCTTTAAATGTGAGTTGTATAGAACTTCTTACATTAGGTAAACTAAATTTTAGGACAAAATTTTAAAAATGAGGAGAGAAATATAACACCCTTGAGAACATGTTAGACTTGTATAAGGATACATATGTAACCTAATACTTATTTGACATGTCTGTATAGTTTTGTGACGTTTAGAGTTAATTTAAGCGCTTTGCTACAATACAGAATGTGCAAAATGACTATTTTAACTCAAGAAAATGGTATAAAATGCTTAGTTAAAGGAAATGAATATTAAAAATTTATTTCTAAATCATAAATGTGTAAAAGAGGATGTAGTTAAATTTTAAGAATAAACGGAGCTAGTTTAGTATTTTTAAGGAAGCCGAGTGAATGTTTTAATATCGAATTGACTTGTAACAAATACAAAAAAAGTATGGAAATGGTGAATTTGGAAATTAGATGAATCTTAGGATTCATTCTAATGCTTATAGAATTTAGAAAACTTGATTTTGTAAGATCAAAGTATTCCTAAGAGATATAAAGCTATAGAAAACTTTAGTTCTTATCCTATCTTTGACTTTTGTTATTAAAAAATCTTTATCTCTCCCTTCTTTCACATTTCTACATCAGAAAAATAGAAAATAAAGAGAAAATAAAGGAAAAAAAGAAGAAGGAGAAAACGGAGGGGGAGAGGGAAGAAAACAAGAAAAGGGAAGAAGTGAAGGTGAAAGTTTGAGCTCATTCTTCAAGTCTTATTGGTAGGGGTTTTCTCTACTATTCTCTTCATCTTTTGTTTTCCTAATCTTTGAAACCTAGTGATTTGGATGAAGATTTTCAAATGAGAAAGATGATTAAATGTTGATTGTAACATTGAGATCTTGAAATTCTTGATTGATTATTGATGAACCTTGAGTTTTAAAAATGGGTTTGAAACCCATATTTATTTTGCTTGATTTGATGATGTTTGAATGATTGGATACTATAAATATGATGTTGTTGAGTTGATAATTGACGGCTTTAAAGTTTGAATGGTTAGAACTTCATTTAAAAATAAAAACTTGGAGTTTGGAGGAATGGATTCTGGTTTCCATTTGAAACCCAGAACTTTCAGGGAGAGCCGCAGCACAATTTTGGGAGAGTTGTGACACCCCATTCTCTGGAAAATAAGGAAAACACAGCAGAGGGCATGGAGCTGCGGCACAAACTCGCAATGTGTTGTGGCACTCTTGAAATGAAGCCGCGACACAATTGGGAAAATTCCTAATTATAAGATTTTGTTAGGAAATACATTATGTTTTGGCATAAAATGATATAATAGAGCTTTCTATTGAACTGAATCCTTCATGTATGCTATCTAATGAATGTTAAGATTTTAATAGAGGTATTAAATAAAGTGATAATGTGATAAATCTAATTGATTTGCAATGTTAATTATTTGTGGTAATTAGACATTGTGTGATAATTTATAATAGTGTGTGGATGATGTTTTCCCTCCCTATTATAGTAATGAGTTGAGGATGATGATTTCCCTCCCTCATTATTCTGGTAGTTGAAGCGGGATCTTCCCTCTTTGCTATATGTTATCCTAAATGAAAGTTAGTTGAGCGAGAGATTCTCTCACTATCAGAGGTGGTCCTAAGTCTTTAATAATGAGGATTTCCAAAGTAGTTGAGACATGAGATTCCCTCACTACTTCTGATGACTCATGACATATCATAACATTACCATGAAATTGGGTTCCTGAATATGGTATCATGACATTATCAATTACATTTCATAAACATTTTTAGGTTTGCACATGCATAAACATAAGCCATCAATAGGCATATGCATAGCAATTGTATGGCAGTTGCTAATCATGACACACTCATGACATTGTAATTGTTTATTTATGAGAACGTGATGAAGATTTGTGGAATTTGTGTGGAAATAGCTTTTATGCAAACTGATAAAATGGGATTCCATTTCGGGAAGAGAAAAAAAGTGGTTTTGGCTTTTGCCACCTTTTTAGCTTGTACATTTATATAACTTGAGTTTAAAAAAATATGTTTTTCCCCGAAATAGCTGGAATGATTGTGATGACATGTTTTATTAATAATCTACTAAGAATTTGTAATTCTCACCTCATATGTTGTGATTTCTATGATGATTCCAGGGAAGAAGACCTATGGATAGTAATATGCAGACAAGATGCGAGGAAGCTTAGCTTAGTTTTATTTTGAAACTTGTATATTTATTTTTGAGCCTTGAGAGGTCTAGATACATGCTTTATATATATTATGTATTTGTAATAAATACAGATGTTATGTAATATTCATCTTCTCGTGACTCATATTTTCCAGATATAAGAAATTGTTATATTAAAAATGTTTTAGTCGATAGTAGCATATGGATCTAATTACTTTAGTATAATTTTGATTATACTTCTAGTATTAAATTTAGGATGTTACACACATCATCTGATTTGTTCATTGTTGGGATATGTAATGATGTACCACTTCATGTCACAATGACTTTCACATCCTTCAAATTCTCTTGTGATCATGGGATGTGGACTGAGCTTGAGAAGAGAACTTACCTCACGCATTCACACTCAAGGAGTTCATCAATTTAGACACTTGGTTTTTTATCTCCTTGTTTTCTTCAACAACTTGCATAATCAAAGATTCAAACTTTTGGTTAGTCTTATCATGTGCCTCAATAAAAGCCTGCAAAGTGTCTTCTAAATGACTCCTAGAAGATGAAGGTGCATGATATTGTGCAGGATATGATCTAAGGGGTTGTGTAAGTGGTTGATTTTTAGACTTCTGCCTAAAATATTGTGCCACCCCATATTATAGGTATCAGAGAAAGGTGTAAAAGACTTCTTGTACATACCTAAGGCATTACATTGTTCCTCGTACATCCCTCTCATCTCAACAAATGTGGGAAACTCTTGGGCAAGGTGATCTACCCCACCATACACAAAACATGGTCTAAAAGACTCTGCAAAATTAGACACATGTGTTGGCTTTAAGTCCTTAGTCTTTAACACCTCTAACTCCCTAGTGAGCATCTCAACCTTAGTCTTTAGGTTATCCTCTTTATTGAGATGGTAAATGTCACCACCACTTGGGTTTCCTGCAGTTCATGACCTATTTGTGCTCTCAGTTACACTAGGTCCAGTTCAAGTGTGGGCTTTTTTAACAAGCTCATTAAGGTATTTTATGGCCTCATCAGGATCTTTTTGTAAGAACTCACTATTACACATCATCTCCACAAACTGGCGGTCTCTAAGTGTAAGTCCCTCATAAAAATAGTTCACTAAGTGCTAATTCTCTTACCCATGGTGAGGACACATACTCAACAACTCCTTAAATCTCTCCTAAGGCAGATACAAAATCTCACTATCCTTTTGTGTAAATGTGGAGATTTGCCTTTTTAAAGCATTGGTCTTATGTTGGGGTGTTTATTAAAGAAGGCCTGAGTCATCGAATTCTATGACCCAATAGATCATTGTCTCAACGAGTATAGCAAACTCTTAGCTAGTGTAGCTAACTCTTAGCTCTATCCTTCAAAGAGAAAGGAAAGAACTTAAGTTTCACAACATCATCAGTTGCATTTTGATTGTGAAAAGTCGCAACGACTTCCTCAAACTCCCTAATGTGCAAATATGAGTTTTTATTTTTCAAGTCATGAAAAGTAAGGAGTAACTATATCATCCTTGTTTTAAAATTTAGTTGACGAGTATTAGCTGGAAACATGATGCATGATAGTATAGTTGTGTGTGTAGGGTGGAGGTAATCCTAAAGTGTCTTAGTGGGTTGATCTCCATGTTCCCTTATTTCCTTAGAATTAGAAGAAGTATCAAACAAATGAATAGAAAAATCAGACTCTTACTCTGACATAGGTCTACAAGCAAATCAACCTAAGGCGTCTTTATACATGTGCATGCAAGGTAGACAAAAATGCATCAATATTTTTTTTTGGATAAAAAAAACTCATTTCATGCATCTCATGCATCAATAAATTTTTTGGATTAACAAAAAAAAGAAACTCATTTCATGCATATCATTTATCAATAATTTTTTTTGGGATCAAAAGAATAAAACTCACTTCATGCATCTCATGCATCAATTTTATTTTTTTTGGGTCAACAAAAAAAAACTCACTCCATACATTTCATTCATTAATAATATTTTAAAAAAAATCGTTTCATGCATCAATAACTTTTTTGGATTAGCAAAAAAAAAAAACTCATTTCATGCATCTCATGCATTAATAAATTTTTTGGGTTGGCAACATTGTTTAGTCCACTAGTATGATATTTTACAATTTTCATTCAACATTTTGAGCTTAATTTGAGAAAGGTAGTAAAATCATTATTAGTGGACATTGAATTTTGGCATAACATCCACTTCTCCTATTTCTTAAAACAGAAAAAAAAAGAAAAAGACTATTTTCATTGCGCCTTTGCATGAGTTTTTGCTTTTTGCATAGAAATATTTTGCAAAAAAAAAAGAAAGAGAAAAAGGTTTCATCTTAGTGTCAATTTGTGCATCTAAATAAAAATGGTGGTGTTTTTTTCATTGCATATTAGCATTACAAAATTCTTTTTCATGGCATGTTAGCATTAATTTTTGTAGCAAAGAAAAAGGAAAAAATGGTTAATTTCCATTGCATCTTAGCATGACATTTTACATTAAAGATAAGATGAAAAAGAAAATTATCTTCATTGCATGAAAGCATGAAATTCTCATTTTACATTGAAAAAAAAAACAAAAATTATCGTGCATTTTGTAACCATTCACTCATAAAATTTCAAAAGAGAGAGAGATGGAGAGCAATAATGATTCCATATGCATTCTTTTTCAAAAAAACATTGAACCATTGCGCTTATAAGGAAAACGAATACCATCAAATCCATGATCATGAGATTTTATCGCAAACAAGACCCATGGAAGTGGTTGGAAGGAAATTAGGTCTCGAAATAAATGGAGTAAAGGGAAGACTAGATCAAATGACAGAAGGACAAGCGAGAATGAAATGGATGTTGAAGTGGCTGAGGGAGGATTTTATCTCAAAATGATCAAATGGATCCTTAAGAAATTATGTGGTAATGACTCATGGAATAACTGCCAATATCCATGAGGAGCAACTGTTTAGAATGGGTAGCCAAGGGTCACCACAAAATGTTCAACATGGAAATAACTCAATGTTGTTAGAGAAGGAGAAGATAATGGAAGAAAGGCTTTAAAAGTTGCAAGAGCAAATTAGGACAATCTAAGGTTCTAAAACCTATGGTTCTAGGGAAATTGATGATCTATGTCCTATGATAATAGTAACCATCCTGAAGGATTTCACGATCTCGGACTTCTCAAAGTTTGACGAGACCATTAACCATTTCTTCCACTTGAAGACTTATTGTAACAAAATGGTCGTCTGGTCTAGGGATGATAAATTCCTTGTTAGTTTCTTTCATGAGAGCTCAAGTGGCCCTACTTTGGACTGGTACCATTCAGCTAGATAATTCAAAAATCTCGTGTTAGACAGATTTGGTGAACTTATTCATGGATCAATACCATTTTAAATTGTATATAGCTCCATCCCAAGAACAACTTGTGGCAATGAAGAAAAAGAATGATGGGACTTTTAGGCAATATGCTCAAAGGTGGAGTGTAACACCCTCCCTAGGGTATCACATGTCTGACTCCCGACTCATAATCTGAAAAGAAGTTTGCACAAAGTTTGAGTTATGAAAGATGATTTTTAAAATTTTTCTTATAACAGAAACATAAACTTATACCAATTCACAATTTAATTACAGAAATGTAAAACTAACAGACTCTTTTTTTTTAACAGTAGTAAACCCTATGACAGGTTCTACTTAATAGCACGGTATAACACTAATGTTAAAATTTAACATACTTATTCTATTGTGTATCCATCTTGTTATATCAGACATCTGTTCTACATCTGTTCTTTGTCAACACTGCACATCTTCGAGTCCTGAATGTCCACTCCTTATTGTTGTCATCAATCTCAGAGTATCCATCGCCCGTTATGTCTAAGACAACTCAATCCTTCTATTATTTAATTTTAACAGTACAGACACAGCAAAACAACATAACAAAGAGGTGAGATCACCTACACCAATACCAACATGACAGTACAGAGATAACACAAATAGCATATCATACAGATAGATCATACCATAATCATGCTATCAGCATTAATCAACTATCATCATCCAATCATTTATTCAAAACAATTGTCATAGTCAATATTCCTTAATTAATATATCATACAAACATAAATGCTCAGATTTATGCAGGTGCACAAAGACTCAGTTTTTCAAAAAACAACTCCATGGAGGTTTTTACAATTTCGAGAAGAATGCTCTGGTTAATTGCCCAGCCTAAGCCCACAGAAAATCTCCCAGTCGTAGAAAAGAATCGTGTTCTTATCGGGTATCGTCAATGCGTTGCAATGGACTGCATCGCCAAGTGGCACAGGGTACTTGCCAGCTGTCCACTGGTCGACCGCCGCGCCTTGACACACCCCAAGATCCATCATAGATCTCACTATCAATTCTCATTCCCTCTTCAACCACAAGGGCCAAAATAGCTTATTAGCTATACTTTATACAATGCACGAATATATCAGTGCAAGTCCAACCCCAAAGGGCCAAATCTTTTCAATTTCATTTGTTCAATGTAATCATATGCTTCAACGCAAATTTTTCCAATGCACGTATAATGCACCAAATCCAATCACAGACAAATATGTCATTTTCTCACAAATAGTGTATGGACACTGGTTCAACAGTAATCATACTGTACTTTCAACAGCGAAAATCTATTATCACATTTTCATAGTTATAAAACACTTTCGTCATGTTTTCACAAAATTGCGCAACACTCTTGTTACGTTTTCACAATTCCACAACACTTCTGTTGCATTTTCAAAATACCGTAACACTTTTGTTACGTTTTTAAAATTCCAAAACGTGTTTATTACATTTTCACAATACCGTAACACTACTATTATGTTTACAAAATTTCGTAACATTTCTGTTACGTTTTCAAAATGTTGCAACTCTTCTGTTGCATTTTTAAACCACGTACTAATTTTTCAACGTTTTTCTCAATCGCGTAAAAATATACATTTCTCAAATCCCATAGAAATATTTTAACGTATTCCAAATCGCGTAGAAATATTTTACTGTATTTCAAATCATTTTTAAGATACGTAAAATATTTTTCAATATTTTACAATCACGTAAAATATTCCTCAATATTTCAAATATTATTTTTCAAATTGTGTAGCTTAAAAATCACGTTTTTAAGATACGTAAAACATTTTTCATCACAATTTCATTACAGAAAATATTTCTTAACCTTCAAAAATTCCTTTTCAACTTTTCTCAAAATAATATAACTTTGTATTTCATTTTTCACATTTTCTTACTCAAGAAAATCTTTTTCCACATTTCTTTACTTAAGAAATCCTTTTCCAAAATATAATTCATAAAATCACTTTTCCATTGCTATAAATCAACGTTTCAAAACTTAACATTTTCTAACGTATTTCAAAACTTGAAAATAAGTTATACGTTAGTAAATTTTCAAAACACCATTATATTTTCTATTTTTCTCAAATCAATTCTACAATCAATCTTTTTCAAAATAAATTGTAGTACAAACATTTTCAACCTTTCTTTATTTTTCAGTTTATGAAAATTTCTATTTTCTCAATTGATAAAACACTCTGATTCCCTTTCCAAAATCTTTGTATTAAATCAAGATATATTTTTACTTTGAAAATTATTTTGTTCGTAAAATCAAGGCATTATAAGCCTTAAAATAAACATGGACATGACTATTGAAATCATCAAATATTTTTTCTTTTAAATTGATATGGTTTTACACAAACAAAACCATTAAAAATCCTTTACAAAAACATAAAACTCATAGTCTTTGAAATCAAATCATTTGCTCATTTTTATTTTTCACTTTCTTTGCAAATCTATTTTCACTTTCTTTACAAATCCTTTTTCACTTTCTTTGCAAATCCTTAAAATCATCATTACTATTTTCATTTAAATCTCATGTTTAGTAAAATACTTAGAAACTTTTTATACAAAATAAATTAATAAAAATCCTTCCAAAAATCGCGTTCATGTACTCTTTGAAAAATAAACTCTTTGTTTATTTTCCTTATTTTCCTAAATATCTATTTTCATCATTCATGAAAATATTAATTTTGTGAACACCTATCTTGAGGTGTCTTAACCAAAATTCACTAAGTTCTAGGGATCAAAAACTAATTCCATTATTCTTGAAAATTTTCAACATGAATCCCTAATCAAGGGCATCAAAACCGTAGCTCTTCCTTGGCCTTTGGAGTCAAAAATTAATTTTTTTTCCATCATCAAATCATGGCATACACATACATACACAATATATATATATATATATATATATATATATATATATATATATATATATATATATCAAAAGCATGCCATATTATCATCATGCATAGTATAAGCATACCATCAAAATCATAAACTCATGCAAAGTATATTAAGCATAGGCAATTAATCAAAGCTCATAAACACCCACAAATTAATTACATGACCATGGATATGAATCCTCACATGGATTCAACATCCATCAAATATAAGACCATCTCTCACCACCATGCTTGGTTGGTGAGATGGATCTCCCTCTTACCTCTTGAAGATCCTCAAAAGCTTCTTGATTTGCTTCTTTTTCCAAGTCCTTCACCACCAAGGGTTTCTTAAACACAAAACATCACATATATTTATTAGTATCTTAAGCTTGAATAAGAAAACCATGGATGTGCATCATGGTTAGAACCTTGAAAATCAAAAGAAAAGTGAAGAGTAACAAACTTCACCATCAAAGCTTCAATCTTTAGCTTGAAGAACAAGGTTGAAGATAGATGATTTAGAGAAAATCTCCAACATGAAAATTGCTTAGAATATCATGTAGATTCAAGATCTATGGTTGGATGAAAATAAAAGAGATTGGAGAGTGGTTTTAGGTGCTATGGCCGAAATTCCTCTTGAAGAACAAAGAAGAAATTTTTTTTATTTTTGTGAGAGAAAAGCTTCTTAGATTTGGTTAAGACAAAGGATGAAGTGAAAACACTGAGTTTTCCTTCCAGCAATTTCGTGGATCTCCATGGAAAATTCCAAAAAAAATTACAAACAAATGTTAAAATCAATAACAAGTGTAGAAATAGGTAAACCATGATTCAATCATGGCTTAGAAAATCAAAACTAGAAGATTAGAAGAAGAAATATGAAATTTACCATTTTTGGTAGAATCATGAAGCTTGGATTTGAAGCACTAGATGTTGGATTTTGAAGAAATCTTCAACACGAAAGTTGTTTAGAATAAGGTAAGGATTCAAGAAACTAGGTTGGATGAAATTTTTGAGTGATGGAGGGTGTTCTTGGAGTGCTTGGCCGAAATCTAGAGGAGAAGAGAAAGGAGAGAAAATTTTGCTTCTTGAAAATGAACAATAATGGCCAAGAATGACCAAGACCACTAATAATGGTCTTCAAACTTTTTCCTATGTCCAAAAGTCTCTCAAAACCGTAGCCTCCCTCCAATGCATTCTCTTTGAGTGCTAATTGATCAATAATGATCAATTATGATGAAACATTGACTAAGACCAATAATAATGACATGAAACTTTTTCTTTGGCCTAAAAAGCCTACTCAAAAATGTCTCCTCCTTCAAGTAGTCTTCAAAACCGTCCCCCACCTTCTCTTGTTTCTTTAAAATGTGACAAATTTTACTAACCATTATTTGAAGGCATTTAAGCCATTGACTAGATCAATGGTTAGGATTTAGGTAGACTTTTGATTTAGAAGACTTAATCTAGGCCATTAGATTTTTCTCCTTGAAATTCTAGTCATTGGATGTGTCTCCAAAAATTAATGGTCAAGATTGCTCCTTCAAACTTTAAATCCAAGGGTTATAATTAGTCTTTGTCACTTTTTAAGACTAAATCTTCACCATTGATTAAATTAACATCCAATGGTCATAAATGGTCCTTGTTACTTTACAAGACCAAATCTCAACCTTTGATCAATTCTATATCCAATGGTTACAAATGGTCATAGTCACTTTATATGACCAAATCTCTACCCTTGATTTAATCTCCATCTAATGGTTATAAATAATCTTATTCACTTTTAAGATCAAATCTCCTCTGTTGATTAAATCAAGATCAAGTCTCCATCGTTAATTAAATCAATGGTGGATATCCAAACCACCAATGTTGACTTAAGCAATATAATTTCTATTTTTATCTGCTAAAACCCCACGAAAGAATATATTTACTGTATTTTTATCGTCCGATAAATAAATATAGTACAAAACACAGTACAAGAAAATTTCTAAATCTGTTTACGGATTCAGGTTTAGTAAGATCCCCTGTCTTCGTCTCAACAGTACAAATTTTTCTATGCGTAGAAAATTTTTTGCTTTGCGAGACCCACCTAGGCCCACATACGCTCCCTGGGCCCACAAACAGTAAAAAATTTCATAATCATCCACAAAAATCACAAATATTAGAAAACGCACAAATATCAAATCAGATTACGTAAAATAATTACCTAACGGTAAAAATTAAATTACGTAAAGTTTTCTCCGGCCTGAAAATTTTTATTTTCCTGACACAGAGTAAATCACTCAAAACGATCAAATACGCTGACGGAATAATCAAAATAATTTTACACTATCCAGAAATTACTAAACAGTAAAATTCTGTTAACTGTCAAAATTATTGTTTAAGAGATAGGAAATTTGGGGTGTTACATGGAGGGCCCTAGCTATACAAGTTCAACCATCATTCACTTAAACCAAGATGTGTTCTAATTTCTTAGGAACCCTTGAGTCTTCATTCCTTGGGTTAATGGTTGGTGCAGCTTACAAAGGTTTTGCTAACTTGATCAAAGTTGGGGAAAGGATAGAAGCTTTATTAAAAGTTGGTCAATTATCCATTGGCAGTGCAGAGGATGGATTTCAAACAAATGAGTCACATCCAAAAGGGGTTGAGACAAAAGTCATGTGCAACATCAACAACTATATTCGATCTATATCCCACCATCCTACTCAACCTACCAAAATTACTAGACACCCGCACCTTATGACCATCAATCCCCCACCAATATTCTTTACCAAGCTAACCACATTCTCCCCCCATATACATACACTTTGACCCATCCACTTTCACTTCCACCTTATGTTGATTACCATCATCCCCAAGCAAATTCACAAAATTGAATACGCTTTCATCATCGACCATCACCATACTTGAATTATCCAATCCAAATACTGAACTGTTCTGGCATTTGTCTAAAGCCAACTTAGTTTTCACAATACCTATGCGCTCGATGGTACCTTTATTCCTAGCATGGTGTAACCCTAATGTTACTTGCACGTTTCACATGGGGGCAGTTGGCCATTCAATTGAAGAGCGCAAAGGCTTTAAAAACTCAATGAGAAGATTATTAGAAAGTGGGTTGTTAAAGACTCAAGAGTATGGAGGATTAAAATTTCTTGGCAATTCGTTTCCCAACCATTGAGGAAAAATAGTGCTTTAGCCTTGAGGAGTCTCTGAGCAATTGGCATTCTGATATATTCATTGAGTGGTTACAGTTTAGTCATTAAAACCATTTAGGTTTTGGACTCATGTTAACTTTCTTGAAGCGATGATATAATGGATTTGCATGAATTTTATCATACCTTGTTTCTTTTTTCTTCTTTGTATTATTTACATGCATGTTCTTGCCATTTTCATCCATGTCTTGTCTTTCTTGTCATTTCTTTTTCTCTCTCATTCTTTCATTTATTCAAAGTATCTTCCTTAGATTTGGACTCTATGGGACTCCTTTCCTTGGAAGTTCTTGGTTTAATGATGGTTGATGAAGCCCATATGTGCATGTGCTCTTTGTAAAAAAATAAAGAAAAAAGAAAAGTGGGAAAGAGAAAAAAGAAAAAAAAAGAGAGAAGAAATAAAAAGGAAGAAAAGAAATAATCACTTGGTGTACACTATAATTTTGTCTCAGGATTTTTTTTTAAATAAGCAATCATGATTTGAAATGAAGATTGATAATCTTTCTCTTTTCTTCCCAAAATTTCATTCTCCATTGTTACCCCTTTGAGTTTGAAAATTTTCTTCAAAGAACCTTGTACAAGGGTTACCCCTATACTAGGGGCTAGCACAAAGTAAATGATGACTTCTATGAAAAAAGAAGAGAAAGAAAGAAAAGAAGAAAAATAAAAGGGGAAGGAGATAAAAAGTGAATCAAATAGAAAAAAGTAAAAAAGAGAAGAAAAAAGAAGAAAGAATGAGAATGAAAAAGCTCGTAGCAAGGGCAAATGATGAAGTCAAAAGGGAGAAGAAAGTACAAAAATAAGCAAAAAGTGTTAACACTCTTGATAATGCAAAAGGCAATTGACAAAGCTTACTAAATATCCTCGGTCCCATTCAATCTTTAAACATTTGTTTGAACCTTATATCTTTCCTTTCATAACCCTTAATCTTGACCACGTTGTAAGCCTCAACAAGTACATTCTAATTAATGACAAGTTGCTGTCATTTTCGTTAACTTTAATTTTGAGACAAAATATTAATGCTCTTCTGATTTTTCAGTTCATTGCTCCTAAAAAAATTTACAAAAAAACAAGAAAAAAAATAGAAGAAAATAAATGGCTCGTCAGGCTTAAAACTCGCAAGGGTGTTATTGATTTTTCGCAAGCACACGAATCGTACAAGTAGTAAAATAAGATCGTTCCCACGAATATCGATTGATTACTAACTCTAATCACTACTTTGATTATTTAAGCGAGTGAAATCGATAGAAAATGTTCAATTAAAATTAATACGAAAAGCAAAGCAATAAAGTAAACAATTAAAATTAGAAAATATGAGATTAAACAAAGATTTAATAGCCTAGGACTTGGAATTCACTACACTACCCCCTACGATAAATTGTAATCCTATCTTTGTTGATGTTCAATTATGTTCTTGAAGGTGATTTGTCCTAAATTATTTAAAGCCTAATTTCTTAGCACTAAAAACGTGCTAAAACTTCATTAATCTCATTCTCATGGTAATTAATCCAAGTTATAACCCATTAAGATTCATGATAATCGTTTAACCCTCGAAGGATTTAAGCCTATGTCTAGGTTCAATTCTTGGATTATCAAGTAATTAGATTTCATCTTTCGATCCTTCACCTAAAGCCTAAGATCATGTAAATATGGTGCGCAACATACCACAAGTATTAAGCATACCAAGAATAAATCAAGAACAATAATTTCATTAACAAATAATCAAATTAACAATTCATAATAGAGAAATAGAGAGTTTCATTTTAATCCTAGAAAAGGGGTTTAGCCGCTCATGACAATTGTATCACAAGCAAGAATAAGGATTAAAGAAATCACCATGATTGGTAAACAAAAAGAGAATATGGGGAAGATGAAGGTGGAGAAAAGAACTTCAATGGTTGATCTTCAAAGACTCTTGATCGTGCCTTCAAAACCTTCGCCTCTAATCCTTGCGCCTCTCCTCTGAAAACTTGTCGTCACACAAGTCTCTAGCTAAAAGTCCCTTAGGTTTAGTGTTTTTACCTAATTTATAATGATTTTAGGGTAAAATTTCCTTTTTTTAACGTTAAAGGAACTCACATGGTCGTGTCTCCCTTCGACACGGCTGTGTCCTTTGAAAATTGTGTCTCAGTACTTTAAGTGAGACACAACTGCATGTCGTGTCTCCAAGTCAGAAGCTTTGATGAATTAATACATGGTCATGTCTCTAGAGCTGCGTAACTTCAACGTTGGGGGAGACACGACCATGTGACCAAGAGACACGACCGTGTCTAACTCCTAAATCGCTTCTGACACAAGGCCCCGTCGAAACCAAAATTGTCCTATTTTGCTTTGAAAATGAGATATCTTCGTCTGCTTTCACTTTAAATGTGTTAAATCTCTCTTATTATGCAAAAACGAAGATAATTGATAAGAATCCATCAAAATTCATCAATAATAACAAGCATATCATCATAATTTATCCATTTTATAGCTATAAAATACATGCTTATCAAATTTTCCCACACTTGAACATTGTTTGTCCTCAAGCAAAGAATATGAATCAAAATCAAGATTAAACTGAACATCAAGAACCAAGAATCAAGGTAAATTCCACAGTTTAAAAATTTAATGAATGCTCAGCAATCAAATAAGATAGTCTAGCACTTAATACAATTAGAAGCTTGAGTCTAGCTTGCACCTCTTCTCTCTACCAAACAATTGAGGTCACTCATCTTTCCATCTCTCAAGTGTTTAAGGGCAAAGAGATCACTCAAATTTCTCTTAACAAATGTATGACCATAAGCTTGATGATCAATCTCATCTCCACTTTCAAGTTCACATACAAAACAAGAATCAAAAGGACTTCCATTGGTTGTAATGAGGTCAAGGGTACAATAAATGGTAGGAAAAAATGAATAAAGGTAAAGAAAGTTTATGGATAAAGCTATTTAAAGCAGAATCATGTTGACAAGATGATTAATAGAGCATAATGCACAAGGTCATTCTCACTTTCAACCAGATTATTCTCACTATACTTCACCAATCAATCCCTTTTTTTTTATTTCTTCTTCTTTTTCATCATTTCATTTTTTTTCTTAACCCTTGAGGATAAAAACAACCCTTTTATGACTTCTCAATTATCTATCAGCTGCTCAAAAGAATTTTAACATGATTAATTAATAAGGTATCCAAGAAAATTAATTTTAGGCTCAAATGAGGTAACTAAGGGATTATTTATCAATACAACTCTGAAAGTCATGAAAGAATTAAGCCTAAGTGCCTTAATCATGTTCAAGTATGTATGTGAATCAATAAAGTCTCAACAAGGTATCAAATCAAGTTCTAGCACACATAAATCAAGAGAAAATTCACTCTAGAAGAAAAATAGGATTTTGTGTATGAAAAATCCAATCATTAAGGACTCAACACTCACTTTTTGGCTTAAGTTAGTAAAGAGAATAAATTGTAAGCAGACAAGGCTAATTTCCCAAATAAAATGCTAAATTTTCCAACATTTGTAACACCCATCGTAGGGTGCCACATTTATGTTACTTAATTACTAAGTTACCCTTAAGTTCATAACAGAAAATGTTACATCATGTACATTACAGAAGTACTGTCGACATTATTTATATACAGACCAAGTCTCAAAAGTAGTTGACATACTTAAATATTTAAATGACTCGCCCAAGTCTAACTAAACAGTAGAACCCTCAGTCGGGTCCTCCTCAGACTCCTCAGCAGGTAGGAATCCGACTTGACGCGAAGTCCTATGGACAGGTGTCCGAGCAAACGACACAATACTAATCTCCGTTGGGACGTGAAACCTACTGCCCCAGTACCGTCTAATTGACAGCAGAAGTTCAACATGTACATATATGGTTATAGAAAAGAACGAGTCAACATGAAAAATCCTGCTCATGATGACTGTCAACGTTCCCTGATAAATCAGTCCCTCCTCATTGGGACTCAACCTCCAAACACCAACTCCGCCATGGAACTGCAATCTAACGTATCCGAAGAAACTTGACCGGGATGCCATCCGATCAAAACTCAGCTTCCTCTAGAGTCTGCTCTTCTTCACCCTCTTGTTCAACCCCTTACTCAGCGTCTTTACAAATATAATTACAGTACAAAATAGACATACAAAGAGGTGAGATCACCTACGCCAATACCAACATGGTAGCACAGAGATAACACATACAATATATTATACAGATACATCATACCATAATTACAATCATGTCATTAACATTATTTATCATAACAGATACAATAAATAATAATTACCATCATGTCATTAACATTATTTAAATCACACAATAATTACAATAATGCCATCACATTATTATCATCATCATCATCCAATTATTCCTCAACAGTTCAATTGTCATAGCCAATATTCCCAAATTATTATATCATACAGATATAAATACTCAAATTTATGCATGTGCTCATAGACTCAATTTCCTACTCCATAGAGCTAATACTCAGCTCGGAGAAATTGATCCGAAAGATCTGTCTGTACCAACATACCTCAGACCACGTGCCACATTTCTCATATGCGTTTGCACATCTAGCATATACATGACAGTCTTTACTAGATCTTGATTAAGAATAGTGTCTCGGTCAGGATCATCAGTGTGTCGCGTTGGTCTAACCCACGATACAAAAGAACTGCCAACCGCCCATGTAGGCAACCAACACCCCAATGCCCCCAAGGTCAACAAGTGACTTACACTACGCATATCACACCCACTCAAGAGGTGTACGTCTCTCCTAGGCAAATAGCCTTATACAGTCCATCGGACCTTTCCAATGCATGTTCAATGCACCAATGCCAATCATAGGCAAAATTCATCATTTTCTCATACAGTGTCCATACACTAGTTTATGCATATAAAATGCACCAATGCCAATCACAGGCAAAATTCATCACTTTCTCATACAGTGTTCATACACTAGTCCATCAGTAATTCTACTGTTTATTCAGTTGCGAAATCATATTATCGCATTTTCATAGTCGTCAAACATTTTTATCGTGTTTTTCATAATTGCGCAACATTTCTATTACGTTTTCAAATCGCGTAGCGATTTTCCATTATTTTATCAATCACGTAAAAATATTCCATCATTTTTCAATCACGTAGTGATTTTTCAACGTTTTCATCAATCGCGTAAAAATATTTAAATACTTTCCAAATTGCGTAGAAATATTTCAACATTTTTTTCAAATCGCGTGAAAATATTTAAACGTTTTTCAAATCGCGTAACTTAAAAATCACGTTTTTAAGTTACGTAAATCATTTTTTACCATTTTTCAACTTCGTAAAATATTTCTCAACCTTCAAAAGTTTCATTTCAACCTTTCTCAAAATAAGATGACTTCTCACATTATTTTTCACATTTTCTTACTCAAGAAAATCCTTTTCGCAACTTATTCCATAAATTCACCATTTCATTGAATTAAGTCAATGTTTCTCACTTAAAATTCCCTAACGCTCTCCAAAACCCAAAGGATGAGTTTTACGTTAGTAAATTTTAAATCATCAACGTTTCCTTTATAATTCAAAATGAATTTTCAAATTCAATCCTTTTTCAAAATAATTTGAGGTTCAAACCCTTACAACCTCTATTTTCCTTTCATAACCGAATTTTCTGTTTCTCAAGTGATAAAACACTCTGATTCCCTTTCCAAAATCCTTGTATTAAATCAAGTTATATTTCCACTTTGAAAATCACTTTGTTTCATAAAATGAAGGCATTTACAAGTCTTCAAAATCGTGGACATGGTCATTGAAACCATTCTTATATTTTTCCTTTTAAATCAACTAAGTTCCATTCATGGTTTTACACAAACAAAACCATTAAAATTCCTTCACAAAACCGTGAGACACTTGGTTCTTGAAATCAAATCATTTGTTCATTTTCTTTGCTTTTCTAAAATCCAATTTTACCATTCATGAAAATATTAATTTGTGAACACCTATTTTGAGGTGTAGAGGCCGAAATCCTCATGATCATTGGAACCAAAAATTGTTTTCCTTTCTAACAATTTTTATGGCATACATCACATATAATCAACATATTATATTTCAAGCATACCATAAAAGCAAATAAAAATCATACTAAGTATGCAAACACAAATAAACCATGCTAAGCACATAAACCACATAAACACATAAACACCCACAAATAATTACATAACCATGGATATGAATCCTCACATGGATTCACTATCCATCAAATACACAACCATCTCTCACCACCATACTTGGTTGGTGAGATGGATCTCCCTCTTACCTCTTGAAGAACCTCAAAAAGCTCCTTGCTTTGCACTTTGCACAAGTTCTCCACCAACAAAAGTCTCTTGAACATAAAACAAACACAAGTTTATTAGTATATTAAGCTTGAATAAGAGGAATCATGGATCAAACATGGCTTAGAACATGAAAAGGAGATAAGAAATGAAGTTTCTTTACACTTCACCTCAAAAACCGTAGAACTTGCTTCTTGGAAAAAGTCCTTGAAGATGAAAGATTTAGAACTTGGTGTAAACTACAAAGTGTCTTAGAATGAGGTATAGATTCAAGAAGTATGGTTGTTTGAAATTAAAGAGTGGTGGAAGGTAAACTTAGAGTGCTTGGCCGAAACAAGCTTGGAGAAGAAATGGAGAGAAAATTTTAATAAGCTAAGCTTCTTGAAATGATCAGTAATGACCAAGGTGAACAATTATGGTCTTCAACTTGTGCTTTAGCTCCTTAAGCTTCACAAAAACTGTCCCCCGCTCCATGCACTCTTCAAAGTGTGACCAATCTCCTAGCCACAATTTTAGGCAACCTTAACCATTAATTAGATCAATGGTTAGGATTAATGTAGCTTCTAGGTTTAGCCTTTAGATAGAAGACTTAATCTAGGCCATTGGATCTTTCCTCCTTGAAATCCTAGCCATTAGATGTATCTCCAAAATGAATGGTCAAGATTGCTCCTTCAAACTTTACATCCAATGGTCATAAATGGTCATAGCCACTTTGTAAGACTAAATCTCCACCGTTGATTAAATCAATGGTGGATATTCAAGCCACTAATGTTAACTACGCAGTACAATATTTATTTTTTTATCTGCTATGACCCTACAAATAATATTTTTATTATATTTTTATCACCCGATAATTAAATACAGTACAAAACACAGTAAAAGAAAATTTTAAAAACTATTTCTGGATTCAGGTTTAGTAAGATCCCTCGTCTCCGTCTCAACAGTACGAATTTTTCTGGTTACAAAATTTTTTTTACTTTTCGGGATCCACTTGGGCCCACGTACAGCTCCCCTGGGCCTACAGACGGCCCACGGATAACACTAAAATAATCAGAATAATATAAAAATTTCATAATTATCCACAAAATCACAAAAATTAGAAAACGTACAAAAATCAAATCAGATTACGTAAAATAATTAAGACTTATCAGTAATAATTAAATTACATAAAATTTTCTCCGGCCCGAAAATTATCATTTTTCTGGCACGGAGTAAATCACACAAAACGATCAAATATACTGACGGAATATTCAAAATAATTTTACAGTACACAAAAATCACTAAACAAGAGAATTCTGTTAACTGTCAAAATTACTGTCAACTAGTTAGGAAGTTTGAGGTGTTACAACATTCAATTGAAAAAGATTACCTTGCACAAAAATCAGTTCATTAGCAGTGGATTTCCCTCTCAAACGTATTTCAATCAGCTCAGAAATAATCAAGAAAATAACACTAAAGAACAAGCTTGATTTGGTGCAATACTCAAGTGTCATTTAATATGCAAAATCATCAATTAAGTACATCAGAATTTAAATGCACTACCCCACACTTGAGATTTACATTGTCCTCAATGTAAAAAGTAAAACAATAAGAAAAGCAATATGAGATGACAATGAAAGAAACAAAATAGCAGAAACTTCCCTAAAAATAACATAAGAATGACATCATGCAGTGGGTAGGGGTGGTGGATCCTGAGAGAATCTAGAGGCTAGGAATGCGAAAAGCTGGTCGAACTAGGAAGTCACATGATCCTGAAATCTAGCCTTCTCAGCTGCTATAACACTCAAATCATCAAGGACGCGCTAGTGAAAGTCAGTTTGACCAACCTCTATACGAGCAAGGCGGTCACTTAGGTTAGCCAGTCTATGAGGAGCCAACAGTGGAGCATCAGCCTCAGCAGCAAGAGGAGCATCATCAAGAGCAGGATTAGCAGCGGCAGCACCAGTGTCATCCTCCGGTGGTGGAGAAGGTAGATCTAGAATAGGTCCATCATGGAGTGCCCAGTGGCCTGGTGCAACCTCGTAAACAAGGCCTAGGCGGATCAGCATAGCTCGATCAATCGGCTCCATCGACTTTGCGAGATGGGCACTTGGATGAAGTGCATCAAGGTTCTGGGCTAGGTTGGTAATGTATGAGCCAATAGGAATGTACATCTATTTGGCCCTTCCCTTAGCCTTATCAATCTTCAAAACATGTTGAAGGAACCAATAACCAATGTTACAATGGTGGTCGCCAAGCACCACAAATAGAAAAAGGTCATTTTTTGTGACAACCCCAGTGTTGTGAAACCGCCTCGAGATGCTATGAGATATGAAACGATGGATCCATCTCAAAGCGAGGTCGCGAAGAGAAGAAGATTTGGAAATGCTAGGGTTGTAGGGGTTGGGCACCTGACGAATCTCGCCCCAAAATTCGCTGTCAACGAATGTGCGTACATAATCCATATATGCGTTCTGGTAAGCGGGGGACTAAATGGACATAGTAGTCTCGAAGCCCATTGCAACATTAAACTCATTTAAAGACATGGCAAAGTGACGCCGGTTAAGTCTAAACTCAATAGTACCCAACTGGTCGATGGTCTGACACTCACAAGAAACCAAGAGTGTAGATAGGAACTCGAGTGTCAGCTCCAGATAAGCATCACAACGGATGGATGCAAACAATTCCCACCTAGCTCGAGTCAAAAGAGTGTGAACTGTCTCCAGAACACCAAACTCCACCATCGTGTCATGGTCCAGATATTTGTTGGCAATGATGGAGTACTGGCGAAACTACTCATATTTCTGGCGGTGAACTCGAGAGTCAAACTAGAGGAGGCGAGCAACCTCTGTCGCTGAGTGGGATGGAATAGAGCTGACATTGGTCTTCTGGCGTTTGGGGGCCATGGTGCCTGAAAAAGATGAAGGAAAATATCAGCAAGGATTAGAAATTGAGAAATAAAGCAGTCAAGCACCAAAACCATGCAACCAAAGGTAATGCTGAGGTAAACCGTAACCAAAATGATGCAAAATATTCAGATTAAAAAAATGCCAGTATGCACAAAAGTTGAGCAGCATGACCATAGTATATTGAAAACAACCAACATGAGCAGGCAGACATATAATAATCAGTATAAACAGCAATCAATAGGATCAGACAAGCATGGACAAGGCTGCAACAAAGTGAAAACAACCAGCATGCAAGATGAACAGTGGCATGCAGCATAACATACAAGCCAAGATCCAATAGTTCACAGTAAAAAATAACCAGATACAGTAATAAGGAATTTCCAAAATGGCATTTAGAGCAATTGGCAAGGCAAATGATAACTAGACAACAAGCAGTCAATAATGGAAAATGAAACAGTAGAAAGATCACAAAATAAAATCCTAACTTAGAAGAAAAATAAAATAAAAGGAAAATGATAGAAATGGAATTAAAATAAAGAAAACTAGAATAAAATAAAAGAGTAAAAAGGATAATTAAGTAAAATGAAGAAAAATTAAAATAAAGAAAGAGGAAGGGAGAACCTAACGAGAGAGAGAGATACAAAGTGAAAGAGAAAAAGGAAATGGGATTTGGAGGGTACGATGGTATTGGGTACGGGTTGAGGCGAAGTGGGTGGTTGGGGTTGGGTACGATGGTTATGGAGGTGAGGGTGGTTATTTACGAGAGGATGGCGGTAAGGGGAGGTTACGGGACGGTGGGTGGTGGTGAGATTAGGTTGTGGAGAGGGGAGAGGGAAATTTTGGGTGGCCGAGAAGTTGGGGTTACGGTGGTGGTGATTAGGTTGTTTTAGGTGGTGTGGGTGTTTGGAAAGGGACGTTGATGGGTTCGGTGGAATGGGATTTGGGGGAAAAAACTTGGGGGGGGTTTGAGGGATTAGGGTTTATGGTGATGGTGGAGAGGATGGTTGAGGGTGGTGTAGGTGGTGTGGGTGAATGGAAGAGGACGGTGGTTGTGGTGGGTGGCTATGGAAGTTATGGGTACGATGGTGAGGGAGAGAAAGAAGTAGAAGAGAGAAAAGAGGGGACGGAGTTTTGGAAGGGGACGAAAATGGGGGTTATTTTTAAAAATTAATTTTTTTTTCAAATTTTAAAAGGGACACGGCCATGTTGAATAGAGACACTGTCGTGTCTCTGCCCAGAAATCAAACAGAAGTGTTGGGGTTGTTAGACACGGTTATGTCTAACTCCCCCATCGTTTCTGTGATGGTCACACAGTCGTGTGTCATTGAGACACGACCGTGTCTCTTGCTAGAGTTCAAATAGAAGAGTTTTGAAAGTTAGACACGACGTCTAACTCCTGAATCGCTTCTGGAAATGGAAAAATGAAGTAATAACCAGAAAAACTAAGTATAATGACTAAGAATGCAAAAAAGAACCAAAAGGAAAGCATGAGAAGGGATAGAAACACAGGTTGCCTCCTGTGAAGTGCTAATTTAAGGTCCTTAACTTGATCCCTCATATTATTTAAGCTGGAGGTAAAGGATCAGAAAGGGGTTAAGTAACTCCCTTCTCGATATGATTCCCAATGAAGTAAGGTTTCATTCATTGACCATTAACTTTGAAAGCTCCACTGTCTTCACTCCAAACCTCAGTAGCTCGAGGAAACTACTTGAGAACCTTCAACCACCGAGATTTCAACTTTCCAGGAAAAAGCTTCAAGTGTTAGTTAAATAAGAGGACCAACTTTGCTTCTTGGAACTCTCGGTGCAAGATATGCTTGTCATGCCAATGCTTGGTCCTATCCCTATAAATCTGGGCATTCTTATAAGCATCAAGGCGTAATTCATCTAACTCATTAATTTGTAGAAGGCGTTGAGCTCCAACGTCCTTCATATCAAAATTTAGCATCTGAATTGCCCAAAAAGCCTTGTGTTTAAGCTCAACTGGTAAGTTACAGGATTTACCATAGACTAATCAGAATGGTGTGGTTCCAATTGGAGTCTTAAAAGCTGTTCGGTAAGCCCATAAAGCATCATCAAGCTTCAAAGACCAATTCTTACGAGACTTGCTTATCATCTTTTCAAGAATCTGCTTGATTTTTTGGTTAGAGATCTCTACTTGGCCACTTGTTTGGGGGTGGTAAGGTGTTGCAATACGATGAGTCACCCCATATTTCTTCAAGAAACCCTCAAATTGACGAATGCAAAAATGCGAACTGTCGTCACTGATGATGGCTCGTGGTGTACCAAACCTTGAAAAGATATTCCATTTAAGGAACTTCACCACAACCTTCGTGTCATTTATTGGAGATGCAATGACTTCAACCCACTTTGACACATAATCCACTCCAACCAAGATAAATTTGTAACCAAATGAAATAGGAAAAGGTCCCATGAAGTCAATGTTCCATACATCGAAAAGCTCAACCTCTAAAATGTTGTTCAAGGGCATTTCATTCCTTCTCGAGATATTCCCTGTCCTTTGACATCAATCACATGCAAGCATAAAGTTTCGGGCATCATGAAACTGAGTAGGCCAATATAAACCACATTGAAGCACCTTAGCCGTTGTCTTTGAAGAACTAAAATGGCCTCCATATGTGGAGGAATAGCAATGGGAAAGGATGATTGCGATTTCATCTTCAGGAAGGCATCATCGTATGATACCATCTGCACATCTTTTGTAAAGCAAAGGTTCTTCCCAAAAGTAATGCTTCACATCAAAGAGGAACTTATTCTTCTTTTGATATGAAACATCGGATGATGAAACTCCACAAACTAAGTAATTAACGAAGTCAGCATACCAAAGCGTCACCATTATGGAGAAGAGCTGCTCATCCAGAAGACTGTCATCAATAGAAAGCTCAATACACCCTGCTTCCTTCTCTTGTGGAATTCGAGAGAGATGGTCTGCGATAAAATTCTCAGCTCTTTTCTTATCTCGAATCTCTAAGTTGAATTCTCGCAACAACAAAACCCATCGGATCAACCTAGGCTTCACGTCCTTCTTGCTCAAAAGATATTTGAGAGCAGCATGGTCAGTGTAAACTATTACTTTCAAGCCAACTAGGTAAGAACAAAACTTTTCAAAGGCAAACACTAACTACTGCCAGGAGCTCTTTCTCGGTTGTAGCATAATTCAATTGTGCATCATCCAGGGTCTTGCTAGCATAGTAGATGGCATAGAGCTTGTTATCATTCTTTTGCCCCAACATGACTCTAATTGCAAAATCATTTGCGTCGCATATCAACTTGAATGGAAATTCCTAATTCGGTGATTGTATAATGGGAGCAGAGATTAGTGCCTCTTTCAACCTAGAAAAAGAATCCATGCAAGATTGGTTAAATACAAAAGGCACATCTTTATTAAGAAAATTAGACAAAGGTTTTGCATTAGAAAAATTCTTTATAAACCATCGGTAGAACCCGACATGACCCAAAAAACTCCTGATAGCTTTGATTGAGTTTTGTGGTGGTAGCCTCTCAATCACCTCGATCTTTGTTTTATCCAACTCAATGCCCCTTTCTGATACCAAGTGTCCTAAGACAATGTCTTCACGCACCATAAAATAACATTTCTCCTAATTCAAAACAAGGTTAGCTTCCCCACATCTTTACAAAACTTGAGACAAGTTAGTCAAACAATTATCAAAAGTAGTGCTATAAACCATTACTAGAAAAATCAGATTTAGAGACAAAATTTAGATATGGAATTTAGAGATGTACAAAATTTCATCTCTAATAAAGACAAAAACAGAGACGAATTTGATAATTCCGAGACAAAAAATAAATTTTACAATTCAGAGACGGAATTTAGAGACGAAAATTATTTGTCTCAGAAATTTTCATCTCTAAACAGTCAATCTTGAATTTTAAAAAGTCAAATAAATTTAGAGATAGAATTTAGATATGGAAACAAAGACGGATTTGATAAAATTTAAAACTTAGAGATGAAATTGATCCATCTCAGAATTTTCCGTCTCTATTTTCTAAACAAAAATCTCAATTTTCCCCCTCCATGTGTCTCCAAATCCCTCTCAAATCCAATTTCCCCCTTACCCACCCAATTTTACGAGCTACGAAGCCACCCACTTTCCCTCATTCCCATTTTTTCCAATTTTTTCCTAATTCCTTTCTCTTTCGGTCTCTCTCCATCTCTATCTCTGATTCTCTTCCTCTTTCAAACTCTTTCTCTTCCTCTCAGATCCCCATCTTCCTCTCTACTTCTCGTTCCTCTGATCCTCTTTGTTTCACCGCAGAATCGTGCCCCACCCAAATAAAAAAAACTCACCAAAATTGAAAACTAAACCCTAGCAAAATAGAATGGCAACGACGCATCCACCAGGCTAGGCCATAACGCACCGTACGCCCATCATCCGTACCTTTCAGTTTAAGAGGCACCTCATTCGTATGGCTCCTGAGGAGGAGAAAATGACTCGTCGCTCCCCTCTCGATTTCCCAATCGTAAGCCGATTTTCTCTCTATCTCGATTTTTAGTAATTCCTTATAAAACTTGATCATTGGAATTGTTTTTATGCTCTAACCAGTTGGATAAATTATTAGACAAGTAATAATAAAGGGGATAGCATAGTTTGTAACTCTGATTTCGATTTCAACTGAGGATTATTTTGTAACTTTGTATCTCTAACAGATTGAAATAAAATTAATTGGGATAGTGAAGTTTAATCCGAATATGAATTTAAGATTTTGGCCACTGACAAGGACTTACAAGTGAAGCATAATGCTTATATTGCATAAATGTAAATGAGAATTCTTGTGTGCTGAATTTTTATGAATAACCCCAAGATTCATGATCTTTATTATCTTATTTTATGCTCTCTTATTCTCTGCTAAACAGAGTTAATCCTCTCCTTTTTACTGTGCCTTCAAGCATTTTCACTGCTCTGTAATCATAGGCCCTAACTGAATTACTGAGAGTTTGTGACCAAATATATTGGTTGAACCTTGTACAATGCAGTTGAACATCGTCACATAAAGAGAGGACTCATGATATGATGCATGGTTGTGAAGGATTTATGAATTACGTGATAGAAGAAGTTTGTACTGTAGTTTAATGCATTTGGTCAGTTCGAAACAGAATGACATTTAGCTCCATGTGGTGCAACTGCAATGCAAGTTTGTTGCATATTGCTATTATCCTAAAATGCATTATGATGATGAAATTGTGTCTCTCTTTCCTTCTTTCCTTTTTTATCTTTGTCAAGTTAAAGTTAAAGATAAATATTGTTTATGGTCTTGGATAAATGTGAACGACCTTGTATGTGTGTAGTGTACAACCTTTGATGGTGAATTTCATATTCTATTCTTCAGGACCTTACTCAATACCACTATCTCCGGTGATGGTAAATAAAGCTTGAGATTTCACAGCAAGCACCTCCCTTCTTCCCCACTTGATAATTATTTATAGTCTGTTGGTGTAAATAAGGGAACTTGTCATGGTAGAAGATAGTTGGCCAGGCTACTCTTTCTGGAATTTTCTTTTCCTTGTTTCCATAATCTGGTTGCACTTATAATAATAATAATTCAATCTTTGAGTTTGGTAATGTTAGGTTTTGTGACATTATGAATGGTCTGACATCTTTCAAATGGTACCAAATAGCTAAGGTCTATAGAAGAGAAAACCCATCTAAGGGAAGATAATATGAATTTTATCAATGTGACTTTGATATTGCTGATCCATCTAAAAAAAATGGGTCCAGACTTCGAGGTTGTTAGAATTTTGACTGAACTGCTTAATGAGCTAGACATTGGAGAATATGAGGTAAATATATATATATCATTCTTTAAAAGTGTAACACCCTCCGTAGGGCGTCACATTTAAAAATAATAATAAATAAATCTTAAAACTAATTAAAAATTATTTTATAAAAGCTTTGAGTTTCAAAATATGGATTTTAAAATTTCTTATCGCGGAAATACAAACTTACCGGAAATTTTAAGTAAAATGGAAATTAAATTTAACAGGTTAACATACACATCACCAGTCATTTCATATAAGTTAAAACGTAATATTTACAGACTCAGAGAAACAGTAGTAAACCCAAAGACGGGTACTACCAATAGCACGGTAACAACACTAACGAGAAAAATTCAACCTACATAGTCTGTTTCTTCACCAAGCGCATCTTGTTGAAACTTGAAAAACCACTCAATGACGCCGCCACCATCTTCAAAATATTGTCTCCCCTAGGGTTAAGAATGTGCTCGCCTACTATACGACCGAAGAATACAAACCAAACAAAAACAACACGGGAAAGAGGTGAGATCCCCTTTCACCGGTACCGAGACGGTAGTAAAGAATAATACGAATGACAAAGTCATTCCATACACATGAGATAATCACAATTATAGTCATGTTATCAATTTACAAATATTTCTACCATACATATAACCTAATAAAATAAACAAGTAATAACATTATCGGGATAGATATAACAATTCATACCATATAAAATATCATAACAAGACAATAAAAATAAAGATTAAATTCAATAACAACATTTCATAGCAGAACAAAAATACAATAATGCACAGACAAAAATACAACCTATAAACAATTAATATCGGATATGAAAGATCACAAATAAAAATATCACGAGATAAAAGATATCGGATAAAAGAAATAACAAATAAAAGATAATAGATAAAAATAATAAATAGAAGATAATAATGCACCACATATCAACATATACAATAAGATACAATCCTACTCCATGGAGTTAAAGAAAACACAAGTATCAGAGAGAGGAATGATTCGCAAAACCTAATAGTACCACGGCTGCCCCACCAACTATTGCGCTGTCACACGTTGCGTCTATAGCCCCACGACACAAGAATCCATCAATCCAGGCGTGGTGTAGTTCACGGTCTCACGTTGTGGCACTACAGGCAAATGTACTACTAGATTTCACAAATCTTGATTAAATATAGTGTACGTCGAGTACCAAAGTGTGCTATCGGTTTACTAATGCCCAACGGAGCGACCAACTCCGTCACATGTGGGATCCCGTACACTAAAGTCTCCAAGTTCATTAGAACAATGAACCACACTACGTTTATCGCATCGACAACACGATGTGATTCGTCTCGTCAACCAATCCACCAAATACATGGCACACATAACAGATAGATGGAAAGCCTGTACGGGTTCACATTTTCCCGACAGCAAATAGATTTTCAAAAGCCTGTACGGGTTCACATTTTCCCGACAGCAAATAGATTTTCAAAAAGCCTGTACGGGTTCACATTTTCCCGACAGCATATAGATTTTCAAAAATAATCTGTACGGGTTCACATTTTCCCGACAGTATAAAGATAGTAACGGTCAATCGCGTAGAAATTTTATCGCATTTTCATAATTCCGTCGTTTTTACAAACGTTTAAAAATCGCGTAAAGATATTTTTCTATTTTTAAAATCGCGTAGCATTTTTAATACGTTTTCTCAATCGCGTAGGATTTTTAAATCGTTTTCTTGTCCAACTTCCTTAAATAACTGTTTAAAACAGACAGAAATAATATTTAGTACTTTCAAATTACGTAGAATATTTTTCATAGCGTATCCTGTCTTTTGGACGTCTTTTCTATCTTATTTATCCATTTTTATTAAAAATTGACAAGTATTTTGTTTAATAAATTATAATAATGGTTTCCTAAATTTACCATTTAAAAGTCCTTTTCATTTTTATTAATACCAAATAATTATACTTTTGAAAATTCCTAACGTGCTTCAAAACACACGATGAGCTATATGCGTTAGAAATTTTATAAAGCTACTTGTATTTCTTCTTACAGTAAAAACCATTAGTATTAACCTCTTAAACTTAATTCTAACTATTTTATTTCTTTAAAACTCATTGTAGAAAATTTACTTTAACTTGTATTGCTTCTTCTTGATTGAAAATAGCTTGGAATTAATTTTTAGAAATCATGAATGTATAATTTGGCATGTTGGCCGAATTTGATAAAAACTTTGCATTTGATTTCCAAATTATTTTTCACCTTTTAAATACATGTTTAATCTCTTGTATTGTCTACATTGATTTAATCCTTACCCTAGAAAATAGCTTTAGAAATCAAAGTGTTGAAGTTAGACATGTTGAATGAAAATGTAAGGTTATGCCATTTAATTTCCAAATTCATTTTTTCTTAATCTAAACAAATGGATACCTTACCAATTCTCTTAGGCTAATTAGGTCACTTTTTAAGAAAATTAAGAGAACATTTTGGTTCCCCATTTGGATCATGGCCGTGAGCCTTGTTAATGTGTCTTCTTTGGAACACTCATGCAATCCTTGACATATTATTTGCATCCTATATATTATCATGCATTTCTAACACATGCCATATTATCAAAGCTTGTAGACATGCAAATTAAAGCTTGTAGACATGCAATTAATTACAAATATCACATAAGAAGACTACTAACAAATACACAACAACCTACTAGTAAGCACCAAATTATCAAACACACAAATAACAAACACACAAATAATTAACACATCAAAACAAGCACACCACCGAATCCTTATGGATTCTACAAGCACAACCACATATATTCCTCACCACCAACACTTGGTTGATGAGGGTAATCTCCCTCTTACCTCTTGTAGAAACCTCCAAGCCATTGTATGTCTCTTTCAAGCAATTCCTCCCCACCAAGAGCTACTTGAAAAATCAAAGAAAACATACAATATTAATATCTAAGGCTTGAGTAAGGAAAACCATGAATCAAAATATGGTTTAAAAGGAAAGAATAAAATTAATAGTGAAGATTTCATAAACTTCACCTTAAAACCCTACACCTTGAGCTTGAAGAACAAGGGTGAAAATGGATGATTTAGGAAAAACTTTCAACATGAAAGTTCCTTAGAATGGTATGGAGATTCAAGATCTATGGTCATTTAAATTTTTAGAAGCTTGGAAGAGGATTTTTGGTGATTGGCCGAATTCAAGAGGAAGAGAAAAAGGAAAGAAATTTGGTTGCTTGATCTTGGTTCTTTGAAGAAAAAGATATAGAAGAGAACAAATGAAATAAATTGATGAAGATTGTCTCCATTTGGGAGCTTTGGCCGTGAACACAAAGAGAGAAAAGAAGGAAGAATATTTGAGAGTTTTGCTTGATAGCTTTGGAGAAAGATGAAGACTTGGAGAAATAAAAACAAATCTCCTTTGGATTTTCTAAGCTTTGGCCGTGAGTGACCTTGAGAGTAGGTGAGAATGATATTTGGTTTTGCTTCCTCCAAATGCATGGTTGTAAATGCATGGAGAGTAAATGTGAATTGGAGTATTGGAATTGTCTTCCTAAAGGCATGCATTTGCCGTAAATGCATCATGAAGAGAAGCCATCAATATTGACTTTGTCACACTTGGTTAATAAATAAAAGATAGAAAGAAATCAATTGTAACATTTTGCCTTACAAAGAGTTAGCTTTGCCGTAAGAAGCAACAAAGAAAAGCCACTAAATTTGACTAGTCTTTACTTGGTTCATTAATTGAATGATAGGAAGAATTGAATGATATATTTGTTTCATCAAAAGGCTTTGCCGTGGAAGCAACAAAGAAAAGCCACTAAATTTGACTATTCTTCATTTGTTTAATTTGGTTTTCTAAATGAACTTCCTACGTGAATTCACTTTGGTGAATTTGGCTATTAGAGCAAATTGCTCTTTCCTCCTTTACGTAGAACCATTGCATTTCAAGAAGCCTAAATTGGTTTGATAGCTTATTTTCTATTGGTTCTTAAGAATTCAAGCCATTAATCTTGACCAATTTCTATTGGTTAAATATTTACTAACTTGATTCTTATTAGTTCTATATTTTTGTTGATTAATTTCTATTGGTGCACATTATATTTTATAGTATACTTTAACCAATGAACAATATTTATTATTTATAAAGTCAAGTATCTATTATCCAATGGATAATAAAATACACATAGATTTTTATTTTAGATTAACAAAGTAGTAATTATTATTGATCATTTTTTTCATCGATTACCCTTGATGAGTCATAAAGCGAGTCATCAAAGAGAAATTTCTAGAACATGTGACTCACTACGATGAGTCAAGTATGATGAGTCATCGTGGAATTTTCTAGAACGGGTGAGTCGACGTGGCGAGTCGGCGTAGATATTTTCTAGAAGCGGATGAGTCAGCATAGATATTTTCCAAAACAGGTGAGTCAGCATGGCGAGTCAACATGTCGAGTCACTTGATCGCATCACAATCGCATCATTGGTGCATCATAAATGGTGAGTCATAGCGTGAGTCATCGAGAAGCTTACGGGCTGGCGAGTCATCCGCGGTGAGTCACAGCCGAAGTCAAGCACTACGGAACCTTCTAGAAGGCTGGCGAGTCATGATCTTGAGGTGTCACGCCACGTGTCATCGTCCTATTGGCCCGTTGTGATGAGTCATAGCCACCAATTTTGACCAGGCTCCTCATTGGTCCACGTGTACAAAGACTTGATGACTAAACGTGGGTCCCGCAAAATATTTCCGGTCCGCCGTCACTTATTTATCTTGACTAATAAAATAATATTATAATAATATAAAATTATTTTATTTGTGATTAAATCCTAAAAATTAAAAGATTAATTTTTAGGCTCATTCAATTGGGTTTAGTAAGATCCCCGCCTCCGAATAATTAAAAACAGATTTTCCGGTCCGAAAAAATATTATTTTCCTACCCGGAGCAAATCACACAAAAAGTCCATATAAAATTACAGACGGTAATATTGAGCATTGTATCATGTAGAAAACAATTAAAAACAAAGAAAAAGCGGCAAAAACGATGACGTTCGGGACGTAACGGTCATTTTTCCATTTTTTCCCACAACGTAGGTAATCGTCCAAAACGTTCAAATAAAATATCCAAAGCGAGTATTATATATTTGTATATCTTTCGAGAAAAATTAAAACAAGATGGCTTCGAGAAAAATTTTTATTTCAACTGTCTTGAAGAAAAATACGTAAAACGATTATATAAAATACTAGACAAGATTATACATACATTTTTTTATACGAGAAAAATTTAAAACAGTAATTTGATAAAATTTTTATTTTTGTATCGAAACAAATTATGTAAAACTACCAAATAAAATAACAAACAGTATTATTTTTCTGTATTTCATACAGAAAAATAAGAAACAGCTAAAATAGGGACACAACGGTCTTTTACCCAAAAGTTGGGATGTTACAACACTCCCCACCAAAAAGGAATTTCGTCCCCGAAATTCGTAGTAGTCTCTGAGCAGTCCCTCCGTCTTGTCTTTTAGTTTCCACGTTGCACATCCGTTTACGCCACTCCAGATTAACATTTTAGTGTGATTCTTCATGATTTCGAGAATAGATCAGAATGTCGCTAATAAAGATAATGACAATTCCATCTAAGTAAAGACGAAAGATACTATCCACTACGCCCGTCGCGTCACTACGATCAAGTACTATTTGAAATTATCTCTATTTTTGTACCGCTTCACTCTCCTACCTTTGCCTTTAACGAGGAAGTGCCTCACAATTCAAGTTTTTTTTTTTTTTTCAACAATACTGTATATGATACTATAACATGATTTTGACTAAGAATATCCTTTCTTTACAATTGCAATACACAAAAGGACATTATAAAAATTTAGAAGAAAAAGTAGAGAAACTATCGAATTGTTATCAGACTTGTCCAACAAAGAATTTGACATTGCCCGATTTTAAGAATAAAATTTACGGGACACCAAAGTTTTACTGAAACAATCTATAGGATACGATTAAAGATAACCAATCCATATATAAGATCACATCTATCTCACGAAAGAGGTAGACAGTTTAGATTAACAGAAAAGATTGTTTAAAGGACTGGATAATAACAATAGGTTTGGTAACAAAAGCAGAAATAGATAAATCAAAAGGTAACAAAGGTATTGATAGCTCTAATCAACCCAAATAGTCAATTAATCATAAAAGAATGAGTTAGACCAAAAGTACATTTTTCGCAATTGCGGTATATGAAAGATGTCGTGAAGACATAGAAATAAAAGATGATAGAATCATCCATACCACCGAACATATCCACTAGAGAAATTGATATGGTACGATGAATTTAAAAGTAAGCTTTTTAACTTGAACAATTCAAGCTGATAAGTCTAACTAGAGTATGGATGGTTGGAAAAATACCCAATCCATATTTTTAAATTGCATCCGTTTTGAGAACGAAGCATACAAATTGAATCAACAGAAAAGATTCAATTATTTAATAGACTTAGGATGGTTTAAGCAACTCAAGTTCTCAACTACATGTTCTAATAATGAAGTAGAAACAATCGAGGCCAAAAGAATAATGAAGACACAAATAATTCTAATTGACTCACACAATATATGCCATAGAGAAATAGGCTACTCTCGAATTATACAAGTATAGTTAAAGAATCACCTTTTTGTGATATAATCTCCTTTGTTTAGGTCCGCAACCTAAGATGCTTTTGCTCCACTTGAAGAATCGATGTTCCACTCTACTTAAGATGTCGAAGCACGTACGTTACTAACAGATGACTTCGTTTTTAGCAAGATACACTGTTCAGCAAAACGTCCGGGCATCCTACGCTTGAAAACAGATGATTTTCCTTTGATTGCACAACTCCTTGTTAGATGATCTTCCTCACACTTTCAACACGTTGGTGCAGATGTCACAGTCTAACCAAACTTGCTACCGCTAGCTTCTCCTCCGCAAGATTGTTGTTGTTGTTGACTTCCCGATGATCACGAATACGTTTTTCCACTGGACTTGCTTGGCCTTACGACTTCGCCTCCTTCAGAACTAATACGGTCTAACGTTACGAAATTGCGTATTCTAAGATTTATTTCGACTTGGTCTGCTTCTAATCCTCGGCCATCGTTCCTCGCCGCTGAGTAATCCTCAAGTCATATTGTACTGTTTCTTCAATTATTCTTTACCTTGCTTTCATAGTTGTAGTCATATCACCGCTATCATGTCCTGCTTTCTCACGTGCACGTTTACCATGAATCATTGCCTTCCTTCAAAGACGGACGAATCATAGTACAATGGAAACCAGATGTAACCATTTCAAAGAAACATTGTCTCCTTTCGGAGTCCAAGCACAGAGAGTCACACAACAAAAACAAGACAAACCCAACCACAAACCCCAAAAAGACTCTAACCGTGCTCTGATACCAACTAATGTAACACCCTCCGTAGGGCGTCACATTTAAAAAAAATAATAAATAAATCTTAAAACTAATTAAAAATTATTTTATAAAAGCTTTGAGTTTCAAAATATGAATTTTAAAATTTCTTATCGCGGAAATACAAACTTACCGGAAATTTTAAGTAAAATGGAAATTAAATTTAACAGGTTAACATACACATCACCAGTCATTTCATATAAGTTAAAACGTAATATTTACAGACTCAGAGAAAAAGTAGTAAACCCAAAGACGGGTACTACCAATAGCACGGTAACAACACTAACGAGAAAAATTCAACCTACATAGTCTGTTTCTTCACCAAGCGCATCTTGTTGAAACTTGAAAAACCACTCAATGACGCCGCCACCATCTTCGAATATTGTCTCCCCTAGGGTTAAGAATGTGCTCCGCCTACTATACGAATTCGAAGAATACAAACCAAACAAAAACAACACGGGAAAGAGGTGAGATCCCCTTTCACCAAGCATCCGATACGGTAGTAAAGAATAATACGAATGACAAAGTCATTCCATACACACTGAGATAATCACAATTATAGTCATGTTATCAATTTACAAATATTTCTACCATACATATAACCTAATAAAATAAACAAGTAATAACATTATCGGGATAGATATAACAATTCATACCATATAAAATATCATAACAAGTACAATAAAAATAAAGATTAAATTCAATAACAACAAAACTCATAGTGAGAACAAAAATACAATAATGCACAGACAAAAATACAACCTATAAACAATTAATATCGGATATGAAAGATCACAAATAAAAATATCACGGATAAAAGATATGAGATAAAAGAAATAACAAATAAAAGACAATAGATAAAAATAATAAATAGAAGATAATAATGCACCACATATCAACATATACAATAAGATACAATCCTACTCCATGGAGCTAAAGAAAACACAAGTATCGAGAGAGGAATGATTCGCAAAACCTAATAGTACCACGGCTGCCCCACCAACTATTCTTGTTGTCACACGTTGCGTCTATAGCCCCACGACACAAGAATCCATCAATCCAGGCGTGGTGTAGTTCACGGTCTCACGTTGTGGCACTACAGGCAAATGTACTACTAGATTTCACAAATCTTGATTAAATATAGTGTACGTCGAGTACCAAAGTGTGTTATCGGTTTACCACGGCCCAGCGGAGCGACCAACTGTCCACATGTGGGATCCCGTACACTAAAGTCTCCAAGTTCATTAGAACAATGAACCACACTACGTTTATCGCATCGACAACACGATGTGATTCGTCTCGTCAACCAATCCACCAAATACATGGTACACATAACTGATAGATGGAAAGCCTGTACGGGTTCACATTTTCCCGACAAAGAAATAGATTTTCAAAAGCACATGCGGGTTCACATTTTCCCGACAAGACAAATAGATTTTCAAAAAGCCTGTACGGGTTCACATTTTCCCGACAGCAAATAGATTTTCAAAAAGCCTGTACGGGTTCACATTTTCCCGACAGCATATAGATTTTCAAAAATAATCTGTACGGGTTCACATTTTCCCGACAGTATAAAGATAGTAACGGTCAATCGCGTAGAAATTTTATCATATTTTCATAATTCCATCGTTTTTACAAACGTTTAAAAATCGCGTAAAGATATTTTTCTGTTTTTAAAATCGCGTAGCATTTTTAATACGTTTTCTCAATCGCGTAGGATTTTTAAATCGTTTTCTTGTCCAACTTCCTTAAATAACTGTTTAAAAACAGAGAAATAATATTTAGTACTTTCAAATTACGTAGAATATTTTTCATAGCGTATCTTGTCTTTTGGACATCTTTTCTATCTTATTTATCCATTTTTATTAAAAATTGATGAGTATTTTGTTTAATAAATTATAATAATGGTTTCCTAAATTTACCATTTAAAAGTCCTTTTCATTTTTATTAATACCAAATAATTATACTTTTGAAAATTCCTAACGTGCTTCAAAACACACGATGAGCTATCGTTAGAAATTTTATAAAGCTACTTGTATTTCTTCTTACAAGTAAAAACCATTAGTATTAACCTCTTAAACTTAATTCTAACTATTTTATTTCTTTAAAACTCATTGTAGAAAATTTACTTTAACTTGTATTGCTTCTTCTTGATTGAAAATAGCTTGGAATTAATTTTTAGAAATCATGAATGTATAATTTGGCATGTTGGCCGAATTTGATAAAAACTTTGCATTTGATTTCCAAATTATTTTTCACCTTTTAAATACATGTTTAATCTCTTGTATTGTCTACATTGATTTAATCCTTACCCTAGAAAATAGCTTTAGAAATCAAAGTGTTGAAGTTAGACATGTTGAATGAAAATGTAAGGTTATGCCATTTAATTTCCAAATTCATTTTTTCTTAATCTAAACAAATGGATACCTTACCAATTCTCTTAGGCTAATTAGGTCACTTTTTAAGAAAATTAAGAGAACATTTTGGTTCCCCATTTGGATCATGGCCGTGAGCCTTGTTAATGTGTTCTTTGGAACACTCATGCAATCCTTGACATATTATTTGCATCCTATATATTATCATGCATTTCTAACACATGCCATATTATCAAAGCTTGTAGACATGCAAATTAAAGCTTGTAGACATGCAATTAATTACAAATATCACATAAGAAGACTACTAACAAATACACAACAACCTACTAGTAAGCACCAAATTATCAAACACACAAATAACAAACACACAAATAATTAACACATCAAAACAAGCACACCACCGAATCCTTATGGATTCTACAAGCACAACCACATATATTCCTCACCACCAACACTTGGTTGATGAGGGTAATCTCCCTCTTACCTCTTGTAGAAACCTCCAAGCCATTGTATGTCTCTTTCAAGCAATTCCTCCCCACCAAGAGCTACTTGAAAAATCAAAGAAAACATACAATATTAATATCTAAGGCTTGAGTAAGGAAAACCATGAATCAAAATATGGTTTAAAAGGAAAGAATAAAATTAATAGTGAAGATTTCATAAACTTCACCTTAAAACCCTACACCTTGAGCTTGAAGAACAAGGGTGAAAATGGATGATTTAGGAAAAACTTTCAACATGAAAGTTCCTTAGAATGGTATGGAGATTCAAGATCTATGGTCATTTAAATTTTTAGAAGCTTGGAAGAGGATTTTTGGTGATTGGCCGAATTCAAGAGGAAGAGAAAAAGGAAAGAAATTTGGTTGCTTGATCTTGGTTCTTTGAAGAAAAAGATATAGAAGAGAACAAATGAAATAAATTGATGAAGATTGTCTCCATTTGGGAGCTTTGGCCGTGAACACAAAGAGAGAAAAGAAGGAAGAATATTTGAGAGTTTTGCTTGATAGCTTTGGAGAAAGATGAAGACTTGGAGAAATAAAAACAAATCTCCTTTGGATTTTCTAAGCTTTGGCCGTGAGTGACCTTGAGAGTAGGTGAGAATGATATTTGGTTTTGCTTCCTCCAAATGCATGGTTGTAAATGCATGGAGAGTAAATGTGAATTGGAGTATTGGAATTGTCTTCCTAAAGGCATGCATTTGCCGTAAATGCATCATGAAGAGAAGCCATCAATATTGACTTTGTCACACTTGGTTAATAAATAAAAGATAGAAAGAAATCAATTGTAACATTTTGCCTTACAAAGAGTTAGCTTTGCCGTAGAAGCAACAAAGAAAAGCCACTAAATTTGACTAGTCTTTACTTGGTTCATTAATTGAATGATAGGAAGAATTGAATGATATATTTGTTTCATCAAAAGGCTTTTGTCGTGGAAGCAACAAAGAAAAGCCACTAAATTTGACTATTCTTCATTTGTTTAATTTGGTTTTCTAAATGAACTTCCTACGTGAATTCACTTTGGTGAATTTGGCTATTAGAGCAAATTGCTCTTTCCTCCTTTATTAGAACCATTGCATTTCAAGAAGCCTAAATTGGTTTGATAGCTTATTTTCTATTGGTTCTTAAGAATTCAAGCCATTAATCTTGACCAATTTCTATTGGTTAAATATTTACTAACTTGATTCTTATTAGTTGTTATTTTTGTTGACTAATTTCTATTGGTGCACATTATATTTTATAGTATACTTTAACCAATGAACAATATTTATTATTTATAAAGTCAGTATCTATTATCTAATGGATAATAAAATACACATAGATTTTTATTTTAGATTAACAAAGTAGTAATTATTATTGATCATTTTTTTCTACTGATTACCCTTGATGAGTCATAAAGCGAGTCATCAAAGAGAAATTTCTAGAACATGTGACTCACTACGATGAGTCAGTATGATGAGTCATCGTGGAATTTTCTAGAACGGGTGAGTCAGCATGGCGAGTCAGCGTAGATATTTTCTAGAGCAGATGAGTCAGCATAGATATTTTCCAAAACAGGTGAGTCAGCATGGCGAGTCAAAGCATCTTCGAGTCACTGATCGCATCGCATCTGGCTGCATCATTGGGCTGCATCATAAATGGTGAGTCATAGCGGCCGAGTCATGAGAAGCTTCGGGCTGGCGAGTCACTGCGGTGAGTCACAGGCCGAAGTCAAGCACTTACGGAACCTTCTAGAAGCTGGCCGAGTCATGATCCGAGGTGTCACGCCACGTGTCATCGTCCTATTGGCCGTTGTGATGAGTCATAGCCACCAATTTTGACCAGCTCCTCATTGGTCCACGTGTACAAGACTTGATGACTAAACGTGGGTCCCGCAAAATATTTCGGGTCCGTCACTTATTTATCTTGACTAATAAAATAATATTATAATAATATAAAATTATTTTATTTGTGATTAAATCCTAAAAATTAAAAGATTAATTTTAGATCATTCAATTGGGTTTAGTAAGATCCCCGCCTACGAATAATTAAAAACAGATTTTCCCGGTCCGAAAAAATATTATTTTCCTACCCGGAGCAAATCACACAAAAAGTCCATATAAAATTACAGACAAGTAATATTGAGCATTTGTATCATGTAGAAAACAATTAAAAAGCAAGAAAAACGGCAAAAACGAGACGTTCGGGACGTAACGGTCATTTTTCCATTTTTTCCCACAACGTAGGTAATCGTCCAAAACGTTCAAATAAAATATCCAAGCAGTATTATATAGCTGTATATCTTTCAGAAAAATTAAAACAAGAATTTCGAGAAAAATTTTTATTTCATTTGTCTTGAAGAAAAATACGTAAAACGATTATATAAAATACTAGACGGTATTATACATCATTTTTTATACGAGAAAAATTTAAAACAGTAATTTGATAAAATTTTTATTTTACTGTATCGAAACAAATTATGTAAAACTACCAAATAAAATAACAAACAGTATTATTTTTCTGTATTTCATACAGAAAAACAAGAAACAGTAAAATAGGGACACAACGGTCTTTTACCCAAAAGTTGGGATGTTACAACACTCCCCACCAAAAAGGAATTTCGTCCCCGAAATTCGTAGTAGTCTCTGAACAGTCCCTCCGTCTTGTCTTTTAGTTTCCACGTTGCACATCCGTTTACGCCACTCCAGATTAGCATTTTAGTGTGATTCTTCATGATTTCGAGAATAGATCAGAATGTCGTTAATAAAGATAATGACAATTCTGTCTAAGTAAAGACGAAAGATACTATCCACTACGCTTCCGTCGCGTCACTCTGATCAGTACTATTTGAAATTATCTCTATTTTTGTACCGCTTCACTCTCCTACCTTTGCCTTTAACAGGAAGTGCCTCACAATTCAAGTTCTTTTTTTTTTTTTTCAACAATACTGTATATGATACTATAACATGATTTTGACTAAGAATATCCTTTCTTTACAATTGCAATACACAAAAGGACATTATAAAAATTTAGAAGAAAAAGTAGAGAAACTATCTGAATTGTTATCAGACTTGTCCAACAAAGAATTTGACATTGCCTGATTTTAAGAATAAAATTTCTGGGACACCAAAGTTTTACTGAAACAATCTATAGGATACGATTAAAGATAACCAATCCATATATAAGATCACATCTATCTCACGAAAGAGGTAGACAGTTTAGATTAACAGAAAAGATTGTTTAAAGGACTGGATAATAACAATAGGTTTGGTAACAAAAACAGAAATAGATAAATCAAAAGGTAACAAAGGTATTGATAGCTCTAATCAACCCAAATAGTCAATTAATCATAAAAGAATGAGTTAGACCAAAAGTACATTTTTCGCAATTGCGGTATATGAAAGATGTCGTGAAGACATAGAAATAAAAGATGATAGAATCATCCATACCACCGAACATATCCACTAGAGAAATTGATATGGTACGATGAATTTAAAAGTAAGCTTTTTAACTTGAACAATTCAACTGATAAGTCTAACAGTATGGATGGTTGGAAAAATACCCAATCCATATTTTTAAATTGCATCCGTTTTGAGAACGAAGCATACAAATTGAATCAACAGAAAAGATTCAATTATTTAATAGACTTAGGATGGTTTAAGCAACTCAAGTTCTCAACTACATGTTCTAATAACAGAAGTAGAAACAATCAGGCCAAAAGAATAATGAAGACACAAATAATTCTAATTGACTCACACAATATATGCCATAGAGAAATAGGCTACTCTCGGAATTATACAGTATAGTTAAAGAATCACCTTTTTGTGATATAATCTCCTTTGTTTAGGTCCGCAACCTAAGATGCTTTTGCTCCACTTGAAGAATCGATGTTCCACTCTACTTAAGATGTCGAAGCACGTACGTTACTAACAGATGACTTCGTTTTTAGCAAGATACACTGTTCAGCAAAACGTCCGGGCATCCTACACTTGAAAACAGATGATTTTCCTTTGATTGCACAACTCCTTGTTAGATGATCTTCCTCACACTTTCAACACGTTGGTGCAGATGTCACAGTCTAACCAAACTTGCTACCGCTAGCTTCTCCTCCGCAAGATTGTTGTTGTTGTTGACTTCCCGATGATCACGAATACGTTTTTCCACTGGACTTGCTTGGCCTTACGACACTTCGCCTCCTTCGAACTAATACGGTCTAACGTTACGAAATTGCGTATTCTAAGATTTATTTCGACTTGGTGCGCTTCTAATCCTCGGCCATCGTTCCTCGCCTTGTGAGTAATCCTCAAGTCATATTGTACTTGTTTCTTCAATTATTCTTTACCTTGCTTTCATAGTTGTAGTCATATCACCGCTATCATGTCCTCGCTTTCTCACGTGCACGTTTACCATGAATCATTGCCTTCCTTCAAAGACGGACGAATCATAGTACAATGGAAACCAGATGTAACCATTTCAAAGAAACATTGTCTCCTTTCGGAGTCCAAGCACGAGAGAGTCACACAACAAAAACAAGACAAACCCAACCACAAACCCCAAAAAGACTCTAACCGTGCTCTGATACCAACTAATGTAACACCCTCCGTAGGGCGTCACATTTAAAAAAATAATAAATAAATCTTAAAACTAATTAAAATTATTTTATAAAAGCTTTGAGTTTCAAAATATGAATTTTAAAATTTCTTATCGCGGAAATACAAACTTACCGGAAATTTTAAGTAAAATGGAAATTAAATTTAACGGGTTAACATACACATCACCAATCATTTCATATAAGTTAAAACGTAATATTTACAGACTCGAGAGAAGCTAGTAGTAAACCCAAAGACGGGTACTACCAATAGCACGCAGTAACAACACTAACGAGAAAAATTCAACCTACATAGTCTGTTTCTTCACCAACTGCATCTTGTTGAAACTTGAAAAACCACTCAATGACGCCGCCACCATCTTGAGAATATTGTCTCCCTAGGGTTAAGAATGTGCTCCGCCTACTATACGATTCGAAGAATACAAACCAAACAAAAACAACACGGGAAAGAGGTGAGATCCCCTTTCACCAAGTACCGATACGGTAGTAAAGAATAATACGAATGACAAAGTCATTCCATACACACTGATAATCACAATTATAGTCATGTTATCAATTTACAAATATTTCTACCATACATATAACCTAATAAAATAAACAAGTAATAACATTATCGGGATAGATATAACAATTCATACCATATAAAATATCATAACAAGTACAATAAAAATAAAGATTAAATTCAATAACAACAGCTCATATGAGAACAAAAATACAATAATGCACAGACAAAAATACAACCTATAAACAATTAATATCGGATATGAAAGATCACAAATAAAAATATCACGGATAAAAGATAAAAATGAGATAAAAGAAATAACAAATAAAAGATAATAGATAAAAATAATAAATAGAAGATAATAATGCACCACATATCAACATATACAATAAGATACAATCCTACTCCATGGAGTTAAAGAAAACACAAGTATCAGAGAGAGGAATGATTCGCAAAACCTAATAGTACCACGGCTGCCCCACCAACTATTGCGCTGTCACACGTTGCGTCTATAGCCCCACGACACAAGAATCCATCAATCCAGGCGTGGTGTAGTTCACGGTCTCACGTTGTGGCACTACAGGCAAATGTACTACTAGATTTCACAAATCTTGATTAAATATAGTGTACGTCGAGTACCAAAGTGTGCTATCGGTTTACCACGGCCCAGCGGAGCGACCAACTGTCCACATGTGGGATCCCGTACACTAAAGTCTCCAAGTTCATTAGAACAATGAACCACACTACGTTTATCGCATCGACAACACGATGTGATTCGTCTCGTCAACCAATCCACCAAATACATGGTACACATAACAGATAGATGGAAAGCCTGTACGGGTTCACATTTTCCCGACAGCAAATAGATTTTCAAAAGCCTGTACGGGTTCACATTTTCCCGACAGCAAATAGATTTTCAAAAAGCCTGTACGGGTTCACATTTTCCCGACAGCAAATAGATTTTCAAAAAGCCTGTACGGGTTCACATTTTCCCGACAGCATATAGATTTTCAAAAATAATCTGTACGGGTTCACATTTTCCCGACAGTATAAAGATAGTAACGGTCAATCGCGTAGAAATTTTATCATATTTTCATAATTCCATCGTTTTTACAAACGTTTAAAAATCGCGTAAAGATATTTTTCTGTTTTTAAAATCGCGTAGCATTTTTAATACGTTTTCTCAATCGCGTAGGATTTTTAAATCGTTTTCTTGTCCAACTTCCTTAAATAAGCTGTTTAAAAAGCAGCAGAAATAATATTTAGTACTTTCAAATTACGTAGAATATTTTTCATAGCGATATCTTGTCTTTTGGACATCTTTTCTATCTTATTTATCCATTTTTATTAAAAATTGACAAGTATTTTGTTTAATAAATTATAATAATGGTTTCCTAAATTTACCATTTAAAAGTCCTTTTCATTTTTATTAATACCAAATAATTATACTTTTGAAAATTCCTAACGTGCTTCAAAACACACGATGAGCTATACGTTAGAAATTTTATAAAGCTCTTGTATTTCTTCTTACAAGTAAAAACCATTAGTATTAACCTCTTAAACTTAATTCTAACTATTTTATTTCTTTAAAACTCATTGTAGAAAATTTACTTTAACTTGTATTGCTTCTTCTTGATTGAAAATAGCTTGGAATTAATTTTTAGAAATCATGAATGTATAATTTGGCATGTTGGCCGAATTTGATAAAAACTTTGCATTTGATTTCCAAATTATTTTTCACCTTTTAAATACATGTTTAATCTCTTGTATTGTCTACATTGATTTAATCCTTACCCTAGAAAATAGCTTTAGAAATCAAAGTGTTGAAGTTAGACATGTTGAATGAAAATGTAAGGTTATGCCATTTAATTTCCAAATTCATTTTTTCTTAATCTAAACAAATGGATACCTTACCAATTCTCTTAGGTTAATTAGGTCACTTTTTAAGAAAATTAAGAGAACATTTTGGTTCCCCATTTGGATCATGGCCGTGAGCCTTGTTAATGTGTTCTTTGGAACACTCATGCAATCCTTGACATATTATTTGCATCCTATATATTATCATGCATTTCTAACACATGCCATATTATCAAAGCTTGTAGACATGCAAATTAAAGCTTGTAGACATGCAATTATTACAAATATCACATAAGAAGACTACTAACAAATACACAACAACCTACTAGTAAGCACCAAATTATCAAACACACAAATAACAAACACACAAATAATTAACACATCAAAACAAGCACACCACCGAATCCTTATGGATTCTACAAGCACAACCACATATATTCCTCACCACCAACACTTGGTTGATGAGGGTAATCTCCTCTTACCTCTTGTAGAAACCTCCAAGCCATTGTATGTCTCTTTCAAGCAATTCCTCCCCACCAAGAGCTACTTGAAAAATCAAAGAAAACATACAATATTAATATCTAAGGCTTGAGTAAGGAAAACCATGAATCAAAATATGGTTTAAAAGGAAAGAATAAAATTAATAGTGAAGATTTCATAAACTTCACCTTAAAACCCTACACCTTGAGCTTGAAGAACAAGGGTGAAAATGGATGATTTAGGAAAAACTTCCAACATGAAAGTTCCTTAGAATGGTATGGAGATTCAAGATCTATGGTCATTTAAATTTTTAGAAGCTTGGAAGAGGATTTTTGGTGATTGGCCGAATTCAAGAGGAAGAGAAAAAGGAAAGAAATTTGGTTGCTTGATCTTGGTTCTTTGAAGAAAAAGATATAGAAGAGAACAAATGAAATAAATTGATGAAGATTGTCTCCATTTGGGAGCTTTGGCCGTGAACACAAAGAGAGAAAAGAAGGAAGAATATTTGAGAGTTTTGCTTGATAGCTTTGGAGAAAGATGAAGACTTGGAGAAATAAAAACAAATCTCCTTTGGATTTTCTAAGCTTTGGCCGTGAGTGACCTTGAGAGTAGGTGAGAATGATATTTGGTTTTGCTTCCTCCAAATGCATGGTTGTAAATGCATGGAGAGTAAATGTGAATTGGAGTATTGGAATTGTCTTCCTAAAGGCATGCATTTGCCGTAAATGCATCATGAAAGAAGCCATCAATATTGACTTTGTCACACTTGGTTAATAAATAAAAGATAGAAAGAAATCAATTGTAACATTTTGCCTTACAAAGAGTTAGCTTTGCCGTAGAAGCAACAAAGAAAAGCCACTAAATTTGACTAGTCTTTACTTGGTTCATTAATTGAATGATAGGAAGAATTGAATGATATATTTGTTTCATCAAAAGGCTTTGCGTGGAAGCAACAAAGAAAAGCCACTAAATTTGACTATTCTTCATTTGTTTAATTTGGTTTTCTAAATGAACTTCCTACGTGAATTCACTTTGGTGAATTTGGCTAAGAGCAAATTGCTCTTTCCTCCTTTACGTAGAACCATTGCATTTCAAGAAGCCTAAATTGGTTTGATAGCTTATTTTCTATTGGTTCTTAAAATTCAAGCCATTAATCTTGACCAATTTCTATTGGTTAAATATTTACTAACTTGATTCTTATTAGTTCTTATTTTTGTTGACTAATTTCTATTGGTGCACATTATATTTTATATAGTATACTTTAACCAATGAACAATATTTATTATTTATAAAGTCAGTATCTATTATCCAATGGATAATAAAATACACATAGATTTTTATTTTAGATTAACAAAGTAGTAATTATTATTGATCATTTTTTTCTACTGATTACCCTTGATGAGTCATAAAGCGAGTCATCAAGAGAAATTTCTAGAACATGTGACTCACTACGATGAGTCGGTATGATGAGTCATCGTGGAATTTTCTAGAACGGGTGAGTCGGCATGGCGAGTCGGCGTAGATATTTTCTAGAGCAGATGAGTCAAGATAGATATTTTCCAAAACAGGTGAGTAGTCAAGATGGCGAGTCAAGACATCTTTGAGTCACTTGATCGCATCACAATGCGCATCATTGGTGCATCATAAATGGTGAGTCATAGCGCCGAGTCATCGAGAAGCTTACGGGCGGCGAGTCACTGCGGTGAGTCACGGGCCGAAAGTCAAGACTTACGGAACCTTCTAGAAGCTGGCGAGTCATGATCTTTGAGGTGTCACGCCACGTGTCATCGTCCTATTGGCCCGTTGTGATGAGTCATAGCCACCAATTTTGACCGGCTCCTCATTGGTCCACGTGTACAAAGACTTGATGACTAAACGTGGGTCCCGCAAAATATTTCCGGTCGTCCGTCACTTATTTATCTTGACTAATAAAATAATATTATAATAATATAAAATTATTTTATTTGTGATTAAATCCTAAAAATTAAAAGATTAATTTTAGATCATTCAGAATTGGGTTTAGTAAGATCCCCCGCCTCCGAATAATTAAAAACAGATTTTCCCGGTCCGAAAAAATATTATTTTCCTACCCTAGGAGCAAATCACACAAAAAGTCCATATAAAATTACAGACGGTAATATTGACATTAAATCATGAAGAAAACAATTAAAAACAAAAAAACGGCAAAAACGATGACGTTCGGGACGTAACGGTCATTTTTCCATTTTTTCCCACAACGTAGGTAATCGTCCAAAACGTTCAAATAAAATATCCAAGCGGTATTATATAGCTGTATATCTTTCAGAAAAATTAAAACAAGAGTTTCGAGAAAAATTTTTATTTCAATTGTCTTGAAGAAAAATACGTAAAACGATTATATAAAATACTAGACAAGATTATACATCTGTTTTTGATACTGAGAAAAATTTAAAACAAGTAATTTGATAAAATTTTTATTTTCTTGTATCGAAACAAATTATGTAAAACTACCAAATAAAATAACAAATAGTATTATTTTTACGTATTTCATACGAAAAAAAATAAGAAAGCGATAAAATAGGGACACAACGGTCTTTTACCCAAAAGTTGGGATGTTACAACACTCCCCACCAAAAAGGAATTTCGTCCCCGAAATTCGTAGTATCTCGAGCAGTCCCTCCGTCTTGTCTTTTAGTTTCCACGTTGCACATCCGTTACGCCACTCCAGATCACACATGGAGAATAGCATTTTAGTGTGATTCTTCATGATTTCGAGAATAGATCAGAATGTCGTTAATAAAGATAATGACAATTCTGTCTAAGTAAAGACGAAAGATACTATCCACTACGCTTCCGTCGCGTCACTCTGATCAGTACTATTTGAAATTATCTCTATTTTTGTACCGCTTCACTCTCCTACCTTTGCCTTTAACAGGAAGTGCCTCACAATTCAAGTTTTTTTTTTTTTCAACAATACTGTATATGATACTATAACATGATTTTGACTAAGAATATCCTTTCTTTACAATTGCAATACACAAAAGGACATTATAAAAATTTAGAAGAAAAAGTAGAGAAACTATCTGAATTGTTATCAGACTTGTCCAACAAAGAATTTGACATTGCCTGATTTTAAGAATAAATTTCGGGACACCAAAGTTTTACTGAAACAATCTATAGGATACGATTAAAGATAACCAATCCATATATAAGATCACATCTATCTCACGAAAGAGGTAGACAGTTTAGATTAACAGAAAAGATTGTTTAAAGGACTGGATAATAACAATAGGTTTGGTAACAAAAACAGAAATAGATAAATCAAAAGGTAACAAAGGTATTGATAGCTCTAATCAACCCAAATAGTCAATTAGTCATAAAAGAATGAGTTAGACCAAAAGTACATTTTTCGCAATTGCGGTATATGAAAGATGTCGTGAAGACATAGAAATAAAAGATGATAGAATCATCCATACCACCGAACATATCCACTAGAGAAATTGATATGGTACGATGAATTTAAAAGTAAGCTTTTTAACTTGAACAATTCAACTGATAAGTCTAACAGAGTATGGATGGTTGGAAAAATACCCAATCCATATTTTTAAATTGCATCCGTTTTGAGAACGAAGCATACAAATTGAATCAACAGAAAAGATTCAATTATTTAATAGACTTAGGATGGTTTAAGCAACTCAAGTTCTCAACTACATGTTCTAATAACAGAAGTAGAAACAATCGGCCAAAAGAATAATGAAGACACAAATAATTCTAATTGACTCACACAATATATGCCATAGAGAAATAGGCTACTCTCGGAATTATACAGTATAGTTAAAGAATCACCTTTTTGTGACATAATCTCCTTTGTTTAGGTCCGCAACCTAAGATGCTTTTGCTCCACTTGAAGAATCGATGTTCCACTCTACTTAAGATGTCGAAGCACGTACGTTACTAACAGATGACTTCGTTTTTAGCAAGATACACTGTTCAGCAAAACGTCCGGCATCCTACACTTGAAAACAGATGATTTTCCTTTGATTGCACAACTCCTCGTTAGATGATCTTCCTCACACTTTCAACACGTTGGTGCAGATGTCACAGTCTAACCAAACTTGCTACCGCTAGCTTTTCCTCCGCAAGATTGTTGTTGTTGTTGACTTCCCGATGATCACGAATACGTTTTTCCACTGGACTTGCTTGGCCTTACGACTTCGCCTCCTTCAGAACTAATACGGTCTAACGTTACGAAATTGCGTATTCTAAGATTTATTTCGACTTGGTCTGCTTCTAATCCTCGGCCATCGTTCCTCGCCGCTGAGTAATCCTCAAGTCATATTGTACTGTTTCTTCAATTATTCTTTACCTTGCTTTCATAGTTGTAGTCATATCACCGCTATCATGTCCTGCTTTCTCACGTGCACGTTTACCATGAATCATTGCCTTCCTTCAAAGACGGACGAATCATAGTACAATGGAAACCAGATGTAACCATTTCAAAGAAACATTGTCTCCTTTCGGAGTCCAAGCACAGAGAGTCACACAACAAAAACAAGACAAACCCAACCACAAACCCCAAAAAGACTCTAACCGTGCTCTGATACCAACTAATGTAACACCCTCCGTAGGGCGTCACATTTAAAAAAAAATAAATAAATCTTAAAACTAATTAAAATTATTTTATAAAAGCTTTGAGTTTCAAAATATGGATTTTAAAATTTCTTATCGCGGAAATACAAACTTAGGAAATTTTAAGTAAAATGGAAATTAAATTTAACAGTTAACATACACATCACCAATCATTTCATATAAGTTAAAACGTAATATTTGACTCGGAGAAACGAGTAGTAAACCCAAAGACGGTACTACCAATAGCACGCAGTAACAACACTAACGAGAAAAATTCAACCTACATAGTCTGTTTCTTCACCAAGCTGCATCTTGTTGAAACTTGAAAACCACTCAATGACGCCGCCACCATCTTGAGAATATTGTCTCCCCTAGGGTTAAGAATGTGCTCCGCCTACTATACGATTCGAAGAATACAAACCAAACAAAAACAACACGGGAAAGAGGTGAGATCCCCTTTCACCAAGTATCAAGTACGGTAGTAAAGAATAATACGAATGACAAAGTCATTCCATACACACTGAGATAATCACAATTATAGTCATGTTATCAATTTACAAATATTTCTAACATACATATAACCTAATAAAATAAACAAGTAATAACATTATCGGGATAGATATAACAATTCATACCATATAAAATATCATAACAAGACAATAAAAATAAAGATTAAATTCAATAACAACATAAATAGAGAACAAAAATACAATAATGCACAGATAAAAATACAACCTATAAAAACAATTAATATCGGATATAAAGATCACAAATAAAAATATCATAGATAAAAGATAATGATAAAAGAAATAACAAATAAAAGATAATAGATAAAAATAATAAATAGAAGATAATAATGCACCACATATCAACATATACAATAAGATACAATCCTACTCCATGGAGCTAAAGAAAACACAAGTATCAGAGAGAGGAATGATTCGCAAAACCTAATAGTACCACGGCTGCCCCACCAACTATTGCGCTGTCACACGTTGCGTCTATAGCCCCACGACACAAGAATCCATCAATCCCAGGCGTGGTGTAGTTCACGGTCTCACGTTGTGGCACTACAGCAAATGTACTACTAGATTTCACAAATCTTGATTAAATATAGTGTATGTCGAGTACCATAGTGTGCTATCGGTTTACCACGGCCCCGGAGCTACCAAGCTGTCCACATGTGGGATCCCGTACACTAAAGTCTCCAAGTTCATTAGAACAATGAACCACACTACGTTTATCGCATCGACAACACGATGTGATTCGTCTCGTCAACCAATCCACCAAATACATGGCACACATAACGAGATAGATGGAAAGCACATGCGGGTTCACATTTTCCCGACAACGGCAGAAATAGATTTTCAAAAGCACATGCGGGTTCACATTTTCCCGACAAAGCAAATAGATTTTCAAAAAGCACTGTACGGGTTCACATTTTCCCGACAAATAGATTTTCAAAAAGCCTGTACGGGTTCACATTTTCCCGACAGCATATAGATTTTCAAAAATAATCTGTACGGGTTCACATTTTCCCGACAGTATAAAGATAGTAACGGTCAATCGCGTAGAAATTTTATCATATTTTCATAATTCCATCGTTTTTACAAACGTTTAAAAATCGCGTAAAGATATTTTTCTGTTTTTAAAATCGCGTAGCATTTTTAATACGTTTTCTCAATCGCGTAGGATTTTTAAATCGTTTTCTTGTCCAACTTCCTTAAATAACTGTTTAAAACAGACAGAAATAATATTTAGTACTTTCAAATTACGTAGAATATTTTTCATAGCGTATACTGTCTTTTGGACATCTTTTCTATCTTATTTATCCATTTTTATTAAAAATTGACAGTATTTTGTTTAATAAATTATAATAATGGTTTCCTAAATTTACCATTTAAAAGTCCTTTTCATTTTTATTAATACCAAATAATTATACTTTTGAAAATTCCTAACGTGCTTCAAAACACACGATGAGCTATACGTTAGAAATTTTATAAAACTCTTGTATTTCTTCTTACAAGTAAAAACCATTAGTATTAACCTCTTAAACTTAATTCTAACTATTTTATTTCTTTAAAACTCATTGTAGAAAATTTACTTTAACTTGTATTGCTTCTTCTTGATTGAAAATAGCTTGGAATTAATTTTTAGAAATCATGAATGTATAATTTGGCATGTTGGCGAATTTGATAAAAACTTTGCATTTGATTTCCAAATTATTTTTCACCTTTTAAATACATGTTTAATCTCTTGTATTGTCTACATTGATTTAATCCTTACCCTAGAAAATAGTTTTAGAAATCAAAGTGTTGAAGTTAGACATGTTGAATGAAAATGTAAGGTTATGCCATTTAATTTCCAAATTCATTTTTCTTAATCTAAACAAATGGATATCTTACCAATTCTCTTAGGTTAATTAGGTCACTTTTTAAGAAAATTAAGAGAACATTTTGGTTCCCCATTTGGATCATGGCCGTGAGCCTTGTTAGTGTGTTCTTTGGAACACTCATACAATCCTTGACATATTATTTATCCTATATTTATCATGCATTTCTAACACATGCAATATTATCAAAGCTTGTAGACATGCAAATTAAAGCTTGTAGACATGCAATTATTACAAATATCACATAAGAAGACTACTAACAAATACACAACAACCTACTAGTAAGCACCAAATTATCAAACACACAAATAACAAACACACAAATAATTAACACATCAAAACAAGCACACCACCGAATCCTTATGGATTCTACAAGCACAACCACATATATTCCTCACCACCAACACTTGGTTGATGAGGGTAATCTCCCTCTTACCTCTTGTAGAAACCTCCAAGCCATTGTATGTCTCCTTCAAGCAATTCCTCTCCACCAAGAGCTACTTGAAAAATCAAAGAAAACATACAATATTAATATCTAAGGCTTGAGTAAGGAAAACCATGAATCAAAATATGGTTTAAAAGGAAAGAATAAAATTAATAGTGAAGATTTCATAAACTTCACCTTAAAACCCTACACCTTGAGCTTGAAGAACAAGGGTGAAAATGGATGATTTAGGAAAAACTTCCAACATGAAAGTTCCTTAGAATGGTATGGAGATTCAAGATCTATGGTCATTTAAATTTTTAGAAGCTTGGAAGAGGATTTTTGGTGATTGGCGAATTCAAGAGGAAGAGAAAAAGGAAAGAAATTTGGTTGCTTGATCTTGGTTCTTTGAAGAAAAAGATATAGAAGAGAACAAATGAAATAAATTGATGAAGATTGTCTCCATTTGGGAGCTTTGGCCGTGAACACAAAGAGAGAAAAGAAGGAAGAATATTTGAGAGTTTTGCTTGATAGCTTTGGAGAAAGATGAAGACTTGGAGAAATAAAAACAAATCTCCTTTGGATTTTCTAAGCTTTGGCCGTGAGAATGACCTTGAGAGTAGGTGAGAATGATATTTGGTTTTGCTTCCTCCAAATGCATGGTTGTAAATGCATGGAGAGTAAATGTGAATTGGAGTATTGGAATTGTCTTCCTAAAGGCATGCATTTGCCGTAAATGCATCATGAAGAGAAGCCATCAATATTGACTTTGTCACACTTGGTTAATAAATAAAAGATAGAAAGAAATCAATTGTAACATTTTGCCTTACAAAGAGTTAGTTTTTGAATTAAATGAAAGAAGCAAGAAAATGTAAAAAGCCACTAAATTTGACTAGTCTTTACTTGGTTCATTAATTGAATGATAGGAAGAATTGAATGATATATTTGTTTCATCAAAAGGCTTTGCCGTGGAAGCAACAAAGAAAAGCCACTAAATTTGACTATTCTTCATTTGTTTAATTTGGTTTTCTAAATGAACTTCCAAAATTGAATTCACTTTGGTGAATTTGGCTTTTATTAAAGCAAATGCATTCTTTCCTCCTTTACGTGAAGAACCATTGCATTTCAAGAAGCCTAAATTGGTTTGATAGCTTATTTTCTATTGGTTCTTAAGAATTCAAGCCATTAATCTTGACCAATTTCTATTGGTTAAATATTTACTAACTTGATTCTTATTAGTTCTATTTTTGTTAACTAATTTCTATTGGTGCACATTATATTTTATAGACTTTAACCAATGAACAATATTTATTATTTATAAAGTCAAGATCTATTATCTAATGGATAATAAAATACACATAGATTTTTATTTTAGATTAACAAAGTAGTAATTATTATTGATCATTTTTTTTTTCATCGATTACCCTTGATGAGTCATAAAGCGAGTCATCAAAGAGAAATTTCTAGAATATGTGACTCACTACGATGAGTCAGTATGATGAGTCATCGTGGAATTTTCTAGAACGGGTGAGTCAGCATGGCGAGTCAGCGTAGATATTTTCTAGAGCAGATGAGTCAGCATAGATATTTTCCAAAACAGGTGAGTCAAGCACAAAGTCGACATCTTTGATCCTTGACGCATCGAGTCACCGATCGCATCACAATCGCATCATTGGCTGCATCATAAATGGTGAGTCATAGCCGAGTCATCGAGAAGAAGCTTCGAGGCCGGCGAGTCACTGCGGTGAGTCACGGCCGAGTCAAGCACTACGGAACCTTCTAGAAAGCTGGCCGAGTCATGATCCGAGGTGTCACGCCACGTGTCATCGTCCTATTGGCCCTGCGATGAGTCATAGCCACCAATTTTGACCGGCTCCTCATTGGTCCACGTGTACAAAGACTTGATGACTAAACGTGGGTCCCGCAAAATATTTCCGGTCCGTCCGTCACTTATTTATCTTGACTAATAAAATAATATTATAATAATATAAAATTATTTTATTTGGATTAAATCCTAAAAATTAAAAGATTAATTTTAAGCTCATTCAATTGGGTTTAGTAAGATCCCCCCGAATAATTAAAAACAGATTTTCCGGTCCGAAAAATATTATTTTCCTACCCCGGAGCAAATCACACAAAAAGTCCATATAAAATTACAGACGGTAATATTGACATTAAATCAAGAAAACAATTAAAAATAAAAAAAACGGCAAAAACAAGACGTTCGGGACGTAACGGTCATTTTTCCATTTTTTCCCACAACGTAGGTAATCGTCCAAAACGTTCAAATAAAATATCCAAAGCAGTATTATATAGCTGTATATCTTTCAAAAAATTAAAACAAGAAATTGAGAAAAATTTTTATTTCACTGTCTTGAAGAAAAATACGTAAAACGATTATATAAAATACTAGACATTATATACATCCATTTTTTTGATACGTAAAAATTTAAAATAGTAATTTGATAAAAATTTTTATTTTACTGTATCGAAACAAATTATGTAAAACTACCAAATAAAATAACAAACAGTATTATTTTTCTGTATTTCATACAGAAAAATAAGAAACAGTAAAATAGGGACACAACGGTCTTTTACCCAAAAGTTGGGATGTTACAAAAAGCATTGGTTTTCTGAAATTGTAGAACTGTCTAGAGTGTTCATAATTTGATATTGGTATCAACCATCATATTTCATGGTTTGTCTGAATTTATTTTGGTGAGTCGTTATCAATGCAACACATTATCCATACTTACTCCAAATGGTACTGTTAGAACATGTATTAGTATGAGGGCTTATCTATTTGGGCTAGGATTAGTATATGTGTTGCGCTTACATGCTTCATTTTACCTTGTAATCCAAATCATTGATTTGGGTGTGATTGGCAATTGACTGTGGTATTCCTACTTGGCGGCTTAAAACTTTATTCAATAACATGTTCAGATTACAATATATTTTATATGTGACCTTTTTTTGGTAAAATTTGTATGTTACACAGATAAAGTTGAATCATAGAAAGTTGCTGGATGGCATGATGAAAATATGTGGAGTACCACCCGAAAAGTTTAGGACTATATGTTCAAGCATTAACAAGTTAGACAAACAGTCTTTTCAACAAATAAGAAAAGAAATGGTGAGGACATATGCTTTTGCTTGTCTCTATTTCCATTATTATTTTATTTATTGGCTGATTGAGTGTACCATGTATCCAAGTGTTTTTTGTGCTTAAACTGTTCCTTCTGTTTGACATTTTGAATGATGCAGGCTTTCTTTTTTATTATTCATTTTAAAATGTTTTATAATTTACACTTTATTAGTTGGGAAACAGTTTTGGTTTACGGATCGAATTCAATTTGTTCCCTTTACATTCTTTTGGTAAATCTTGTTGCATGATTTATTGAGGAGGCAAAACCCCTGTCACTGCCTAGTTACCTCATTGTACAAAAACCTTTTCTATTGTGCTTTCTTCATCTCTGGGCAATGTCTGGATTGTAGGAAAAGTGTTATTTTCTTTGCATCCAATTTCTATTCAGTAGTTACTGGTAACCATTGTCTGATGTATTGGGCTTGAGAAAATTTAGAGAGAAAAGAAACAAAAAGAAAAGGTTACTTTGAAGGTATTAGACTGAGTGTTTGTCTTTCGAAGTTGGTAATATAGTTTTTCCATTTGATACAATATAGTAACATTTTTCTATTTTGCATGCAAGCTAACTTATATCTCATCAATCTTATGTCAGTTATGTGTACTGGGACCAACTTGAATATCTATTCTATGAGTAACATGATTTAATATCTAGTCTCTGTATATTCATTATTTTAAGAGTTTAACTTGTGAATTAGATTTGTGTTTGATGTGTTGCTAGTATGCTTGTTTGTGTTTGGTATATGTTTTTGTGCTAGTGTGGCTAAATTCCTAGATGTCATATAGGTGTATGTTTGGAAAGATAAATAGATATATAGGATTGCATGTGCTTAGTGTGTTTGTGTTTGTAATTTACATTTTTCCATAAAACCAAAAAGAAATTTCATTTCATTATTTAAATGTCCATACAAGTAAATTCCATTACATTGGCTTAGGTCTTTATTTTGAGACTTATCATTGTTGTTGTCTTATTATTTAGGTATATATCTAATTAAAATTTATCGAGACATCAATATTCCCTATTAACTGTTAGTATCAGGAAGTTATTGTTTTGCAATGTTATGATTTTGTTATGTTTAGTAATGTGCTTTATACTATCATGCTGTAAGTGGAAGAGAAAGGATTAACTGGTGAGACAACAGACATAATTGAAATTTTTGTTAAGGAAAAAGGATCTCCTTTAGCATTATTATCTAAATTTAAACAATAGGGCAGTGCTTTCTTAGAACATGCTGGATCTGTTGATGCATTGAATGACCTGGAAATTTTATTTAAAGCTCTGGAAAAATCAAAATGCATTGATAAAGTGGTTTTTGACTTGAGTCTTGCCAGAGGTCTGGATTATTATACTGGAGTTATATTTGAAGCTGTTTTTAAAAGGGGTACTCAAGTAATTCTCATGTCTTATAGGAATAGTTCATCTCATGTTTTAGTTATTGTCTAGAAAGCTTGATGAATCAACACCAAATTTAATTTGAAATCACAAGTTAAGATGGGGCTTAACTTATTCTCATCATTTTTCTGTAGTTATAATTCTTATTTAGAAAGCCTAGGGAAGAAATATGAAAAAGTAAAACGAAATCCTTGATTCTCGAAAGTGGCTTACCTCTGTAGTCTTATGATAGTCATATTTGTGTATATACTCTGTTCTATTGATTTATGGTTTTTCCACAGGTTGGTTCAATTGCTGCCGGTGGCCGATTTGATAACTTGATAGGGATGTTTGGTTTAAAGGAAGTTCCAGCAGTTGGTGTAAGTCTGGGAACCGATAGAGTATTTGCCATAATGGAGTTGCAACAGTTGGTGGTGCTCCAAAATAGTTTAGCTTCTTCAATGTAGCATGTTCGTTATAGTACTTAAATTTGTGAGCTTGTATATTGGTTAGCATTGTCTTGCTTCTCATATATAGGCTTTTGTAGTTGTTGATTTTCATGTATAATATGTAAATTAAGGGTACCCTCTTTATAACATTTTTCTATTGATTTTTTAAAAACATAAGGTAGCTTTTATAAAAAAAAATTCTAAAATGAAGGCATCTAGTTGTGGTAAATCCCAACTAGATGCCTTTTTAAATTTTTTTTTCAAATATTAGAGACAGATTTAGATTTAGAGACGGAAATAAAGATATAATTTTTCCATCTTTAATTTAGAGACGGAATTAATTTTTCCATCTCTAATTTAGAGACGGAACTCATTTTCCGTCTCTAAATATTTAGAGATGCCAATTTTAGAGACAGAACAATTTTCGTCTCTAATTCCGTCTCTAAATATTTAGAGACGGAATTTTACACATTTAAAGACGGAATTTGTTCCGTCTCTAAATCTAAAAATTCTATTAGTGAACAGAGAAATCATCCATGAATACTTCCATAATATTGTCAACAAAATTAGAAAAAATTGCCATCATGCAATATTGAAAAGTAGGAAGTGTATTACAAAGTCCAAAAGGCATACGTCTATAAGCATAAGTACTATAGGGACAAGTAAAGGTGATTTTATCCTGGTCATTAGGGTGGATAGGAATTTCAAAGAAACCATAATAACCATCTAAATAGCAAAAGAAAAAGTGTCTAACTAACCTCTCAAGCATTTGATCAATAAATGGGAGAAGGAAATGGTCTTTTCAGGTTGCACTATTCAACTTCCTATAATCAATACACTTCCTCCAACTCATGACTGTCCTAGTTATAATTAACTCATTCTTTATCACAGTCATATCACCCTTTTTAGGAATAACATGCACTGGACTCACCCATGAACTATCCGAGATTGGGTAAATAATCCCGGCATCTAAGAGTTTGAAAACCTCATTTTTTACAACTTCTTGCATATTTGGGTTAAGTCTTCTTTGACGCTCTACAGAAGGTTTACAAGCATCTTTCATTAAGATACGATGCATGCAAATAGAAGGACTAATTCCTTTAATATCATCAATGGTGTACCCTATGACCCTTCTATGCACCCTAAGTTCATTCAACAATTTATCAACCTCATCATCACTAAGATTTGCATTTATAATGACAGGATATGTAGAATTAGGACCAAGAAATGTGTACCTTAGCATGGGTGGAAGAGGTTTAAGCTCTAACTTTGGGGCCTCCTTGTCTTTAAGCGAAGGATCTTCGATTGAGACACCTTTGAGCTCTTTGAACTTACTGTTTTGAGAAGGGGAAACAATTGGGCATGCATCTAAAATTTGAGCATAGGTTGCCACCTCCTCATCTTCATTGTTTGCATCACCGTTGTGCACCAAACACTTTTTCAAAGGGTCTTGTGGATGACTTTTAGTGTGCACCTCTCTAGTCAGCTTTTCTTCCACATCAACCCTCAAGCAAGAATCAACAACGACTGGTTGCTTTGAGGCTTGAAACAAATTGAATTCAGCAACTTCTTCACCAACCTTGAGGGCTATTTTTCGGTGTTTCACATCAAACACGACTCCAGCAATGACTAAGAATGGCCTCCCAAAAATAATGGGGATTTGAATATCTACTTTCATCTCAAGTATAACAAAGTCGTCTGGTATGTAGAACTTCCCCACCTTCATTGGTACATTCTCTAATATGCTAATGAGATGCTTGATTGACCTATCCGCTAATTGAAGAGAGATTGTAGTTGGTTTGAGCTCCCCAATATCAAGTTTCTTGCAAAGAGAAAGGGGCATCAAACTCACAATTGCCCCAAGATCACACAAAACATTATTAATATGCATGTTTCCAATTGAGCATGGAATTGAAAAGTGTAACACGCTCCGTAGAGCGTCACATTTTAAATAAAACATAAAACCAAATAAACTCATTTTATAAAAACTTTGAATTCTAAAAGATGAATTTTAAAATTTCATTTCGCGAAAATATAAACTTACCAAAAATTAGAAGTAAAACAGAAATTAGATTGAATTAATTAATACACATATTATATATTCCACAAAATATTCAACAACAATTTAAAACATAACATTTACAGACTCAAAGAAACAGTAGCAAACCCAAAAAGGTTACTACTAATAGCACGGTAACAACACTAACGAGAAAACCCAACCTACATGTTCCATTTTCTCCACCAAACTGCATCCTGTTGAAACTTGGAAGATAAAACCTTGACGCCGTCATCATCTTCAGAACATGGCCTCCAGTAGGTCTAAGAAACTTCCTTCGTCCACTATACGAATTTAACAATACAAACACAACAAAGCCATACAGTAAAGAGGTGAGATCCCCTTTCACCAGTACCAGTACGGTAGCAAAGAATGATACGAATGACAAGGTCATTCCATACACACAGATAATACAAATATAGTCATGTTATCAATTTGCAAATAAATCAAATAAGCATATATCATAATATAATGAACAACTATAACATTTCTAAGATAGATATAATAATTCATACAATATAAAATGCCATAACAGTGTAGATAATGATATAATATAAAAATTAAGAACAATAACAACATATAGGATCATAGAAAAAAATATAATAAATAACAACATAGATAAAAATATATCACAGATGAAAATATACTAAATAATAACACAAATAAAAGTATCACAGATAAAAATATAATCAATAACAACACAGATACATGTGCAATATGACACAATCCTACTCCTTGGAGCTAAAAACATACAGACATCAGAGAGAATGACCCGCAAAATCTATTAGTACCACGGCTACCCAACCAAACTATTGTGCTGTCACACGTTGCGTCTATAGCCCCACGTCACATGGAACTCATTGTCCAAGGCGTGGTGTAGTTCACGGCCTCACGTTGTGGCACTACAGGCAATGTACTATTAGACCTTACAAGATCTCGATTAAAAATAGTGTGTGCCAAGTCCATTAGTGTGTTGCCAATCACCACGGCCCAGAGGAGCAACCCTACTGTCCACAAATGGAATTTTGCACACTAAAGTCTCCAAGTTCATTCAAAATTGAACCACACTACGTTTATCGCACCGACAACACGATGTTATTCACCTCATCAATCAATCCACCAAAATACCCTCAATGGTATATAAAGAAAATATGCCCTCAATGGCAAAAATATGATAAGTCCATCGGACAAATACTGTTCCAAAGCCTGTACGGGTTCACCTCATAGCCCGACAGCGAAAAATATACAGAATACCCTCAACGGTATAAAATATACAGTTTTGATCAATCGCGTAGAAATTTTATCGCGTTTTCACAATCTCGTCATTTTTATAAACGTTTTTAAATCGCGTAAATTTATTTTTCTGTTTTTAAAATCGCGTAGAGTTTTTAATACGTTTTCTCAATCGCGTAAGATTTTTAAATCATTTTCTTGTCCGAATTCCTTAAAAATTACTGTTTAAAACAAACAGAAATAATATTTAATACGTTTAAACTACGTAGAATATTTTTCATACCGCATACTGTCTTTTGGATATCTTTTCTATCTTATTTGTCCATTTTTAATAAAAATTGACAGTATTATGTTTTAGAAAACTTATAATAATGGTTTCCTAACTTTTCTGTAAAAATTTCTGTTTACTTAATTTTTAACCGTATAATTTAACTTTATGAAAATTACTAACATGCTTCAAAATATAATATGAGCTATATGTTAGAAATTTTACAAAAGTTACTGTATTTTCTTCTAACAAGTAAAAATTATCAATTTTAGCTTCTTAAACTTAATTCTAATCAATTTCTTTCTTCAAAATTCATTGTAGAAAAATTCTTTTTAGCATTTATTACTTAACCTTAGTTGAAAACAATTCTATAAATAAAAAACATTTAAATTTGGCATATTGGCCGAAAATCATTCTATGCTTTATAATTCATTCCTAATTATTTCCATACATTTAATTTCTTATAAAACTCTTGATCTAGTTTATTTTTATTAAATTATCTAGTCAATAGTTAGAAAATAAATTTGGATCAAAGGTATGTGGCATGTTGGCCAAATTTAACAAAGTCTTTGTATTTGATCTTTAAATTATTTTTCATCTTCTAAATCCATGTCTAATTTATTTTATTACCTAAATTCATTACATCATTGTTTTAGAAAAATGGTTTGGAAATGATTTTAGAAATTATAATTGCTTGGCTTTGGCATGTTGGCCGAAATACATAATTTCATTCATTGATCCATAAATTCATTTTTCTTACTCTAAACAAATTGGTAACTTGTCAATTTTCCTAGGTTAATTAAATCACACTTTTAGAAAATTTAAGAGAACATTTTGGTTCTCCTCCTTGCCTTGAGGCCGTGAGCTTGGGTTTGTGCTCTTTGGAACACTCATGCAAATCCTTGTATGTTATTTACATGAACACTCATGCAAATCCTTGTATGTTATTTACATGTTACAATAATTATCATGCATATATATATACATACCATATACTAAAATAACCATAAAACTCATACAAATTATTAAAGCTATTGACATGTTACACATATAGCACATACAAAATATTAAAGCTATTAGACATGCTTTCACATATAATCAATCACAATTAGGAAAGGCTATAAACAATCAAGTGAATGAATCCTTATGGATTCTTCACCACAAACACATACATTCCTCACCACCAACACATGGTTGATGAGGGTAATCTCCCTCTTACCTCTTGAAGAACCTCCAAAGCTCCTTGTATGTCTCCTTCAAGCAAATTTTCTTCACCAAGAGCTTCTTGAAAATCAAAGAAAACATACAATATTAATACCTAAGGCTCTAAACTAAAATAATCATGGATTAAAATCATGATTTAAACTTTGAAATGGATAGAAACATGAAGATCAAAGAACCCTACCTTCAAGGCTTCAAACTTAAGCTTTGAAGAACATGATAGAAAAAAGGTGATTTAGGCTTAGGTTTCAACTACAAAGTGTCTTGAAATGAAGTAAAGAAGCAAGAAATAAGGTAGTTTGGAATTATAGAAGAGTGAATGATAGAAATGGATGGGTAGGCCGTGAGGTTGGAGAAGAAAGGGAGAAGAAAAATTTGAGAGCTTTTCTTGTTTGATAGCTTTGAAGAAAAGTGAAGACTTTGATTAAATGAAAACAAAGTCTCCTTTTTACTATACATGGCCGTGAATCACTTTGAGAGAAAGAAAGAATATAAAGTGATATAGCTAATTGTAGGATTCACCAAAGGTGAATTGCCGTAGAAGCCAAAAAGGAGAGCCACCAAAATTGACTAATTTTAGGAAATTGAAATTAGCTTTATTTCCTTTTTGAAATGCATGACCGTAGATGCTTGGAGAGCAAGAATGAATTGAAGTATTGAAATTGTTTTCTTCAAATATGCATTGCCGTAAATGCATATGAAAAAAAGCCACTAAAATTGACTTTGTCTTACTTGGGTAATTAAATGTAAGATAGTAAGAATTGAATTGAAATATTTACTTCACAAAATTCTTACTTGGCCGTAAGACACAACAAAGAAAACTACCAACATTGACTAGTCTTCATTTCACTTAACTTAGGCTTTCTACATGAAATCACTTTGTGAATTGGCTATTAGAGCAAATTGGCTTTCCTCCTTTACGTAGAACCATCCAACTTCAAGAAGTCCAAACTCATTTGATAGCTTGCTTCCTATTGGTTCTTAAAGAGTCAAGCCATTTTTCTTGACCAATTTCTATTGGTTGAATATTTACTAACTTGATTCCTATTGGTTAATATTTTTGTTGACCAATTTCTATTGGTGCACATTGTATATTTTTTTAGTATACTTTAACCAATGAACAATAATTATTATTTATAAAAACAACGTCGATTGTCCAATGGGTAATAAAATATACATAGATTTTTTTTCTTGTACTAACAGAGTAGTAATTATTATTGATCATTTTTTCTACTGATTGCCCTTGATGAGTCATAAAGCGAGTCATCAAAGAGAAATTTCTAGAATATGTGACTCACTACGATGAGTCAGTATGATGAGTCATCGTGGAACTATCTAGAACGGGTGAGTCAGCATGGCGAGTCAGCGTAGATATTTTTTAGAGTAGGTGAGTTAACATAGATATTTTCCAAAACAGGTGAGTCAGCATGGCGAGTCAGCATGCTGAGTCACTGACTGTGTCATAACTGCATCACTGGCTGTGTCATCAATGGTGAGTCACAGCGTTGAGTCATCAGCTGAGTCATCATAGAAGCTTCTGGAACAGGTGACTCACTACGGTGAGTCACAGGGTGAGTCACCGCTTCTGGAACCTTCCGGAATCTGCTGAGTCATGGAGCTGAGGTGTCACGCCACGTGTTGCATTTTTATTGGTTTAGCATTCTAATCTAGCCAAAACGTAGACTGTTTCTCTAAACGTGGGTCCCGCAAAATATTTTCGGGTCCGCACTGTCACTTATTTGTACTGACTAATAAAATAATATTATAATAATATAAAATTATTTTATTTGACATTAAATCTAAAAATTAAAAGATTAATTATAGTATCATTCAGAATTGGGTTTAGTAAGATCCCCCAGCTCCGAATAATTAAAACAAGATTTCCCCGGTCCAGAAAATAATATTTTCCTGTCCCGGAGCAAATCACACAAAAAGTCCAAATAAAATCATAGACAGTAATATTAAACACTGTAACATATAGAAAAATTAAAAACAGTACATTCGGGACGTAATGGTCATTTTTTCATTTTTCCCCACGACGAAGCAAATCATCCAAAACGTTCAAATAAAATTACAGACAAGTATATATATCTCGTATTTCACCTGAAAAAAATTTAAAACAGTAGTTTGACAAAATTTTTATTTTACTGTCTCGAAGCAAATTACGCAAAACGACCAAATAAAATTAGAGCCTGTAAAATATACTTGTATTTCATGCAGAAAAACAAGAAACAGTAAAATCGGGACACAACGGTCATTCACCCAAAAGTTTGAAAAACAGCAAACAGGACATTCGAAATATTTTTCCAAAAATTTGGGGTGTTACAAAAAGCTACCCAGATCCTTAAGCTTAGGAGGAAGCTTGTTTTGGATGATTGCATTGCATTCCTCTGTCAAAGCAACAATCTCATAGTCTTCAAGCTTCCTCTTATTTGAGAGAATCTCTTTCAAAAACTTAGCATAAGAGGGCATTTGAAAGAGTACTTCCATAAAAGGAACATTAATGTAAAGTTTCTTTAACACCTCCAAAAATCTTTCGAATTGATGATCAAGTTTTACCCTTTGATATCTTTGAGGGAATGACAAAGGGGGAATATACTTTTTAGTGCTTCCTTCATCTCCTTTCTTGTCCTCGCTCTTCTCTTCCTTCTCATGGGTGTCCTCAGCTTCAAGCTTTTCTTCTCTTGTGGGACTTTTAAGTTGCTTACCACTTCTCAATGAAATTGCTTAAACGTGTTCCCTTAGGTTAGTCTCCGGTTGACTTGGGATTTGCCCTTGAACCATGTTGAACAAGCTTGCTTGTTGGGCTAATTGAGTTTCAACCATCTTAGAGTGAGTGGCCATTTGATCTAGGCGAGTATGGATTTGCTTGATGGGTTCCCTATGTTGTTGCACCTGAGCTTGAATATCTTGATTTTGATCCTTTTGTGTAATTATAAAAGCCTCCATAAGAGCTTCTAAATTGGACTTTGCACCCTGAGAAGATTGTTGAGGTTGTTGGAATCTGGGTGGTGGTCTATTATTGGATGAAACCCTTCTATTTTGTTAGTTACCATAGGAGAAATTAGGGTGCTTTCTCCATCCTGGATTATACATGTTAGAGAAGGGGTTACCTTGGGCCTTGAAATTGTTGTTTTGCACATAACTCACTTGTTCCAACGACGGGTCTTGAGAATACATCTCTACTACATTACATTTTGAAGTCAAATGCCCTCCTCCACATGTTTCACAAGCTATGCTACGAGTAGTGATAATGTAATACCCCCGAAAATTGCTTATTTTCTGTTATATGTGCTTTTTATAATTTTTGTGAATTATTTAGGTGATTTTGATTATTTTATCATATTTCTTATTTTGTGTGCGTGTCAAGCGAGGCTGAAAAAATAAAATATTTTTTTTCAAGGCCGAAAAGCTTTGGGCTGTGGAAGCGGTACCGGGAGATCTTACTAAACCCGAAGTCGGACACAATTTACGAAATTTTTGTTTTTTGAGATTTTATCTGATAAATAAAATCACGGTACGTTTTATTATCCATTGGGCGATGGAATACTGGTTTTGGTAACTATAACCTTTGTCCATTAGATAATAACTTTTAGTAAAGTACTAGTCATCTTTTCTAGAGTGTTCTCTTTATGTGACATCACCTATGTGACATCACACAAGTGACATCATCTTTGACTTTCCCAAAAGGTGAAACTAAGCTTCCTCAACAAGCTTTGCAAAAGACTTGTTGGAGAAGCCTCTTCTCTCTCTTTGGGAAGGCCCTACGGTTTTGGGGGGAGGAAAAGATGACAATGTTGTTATCTTTTCACTTAAGCTTTCATTTCACCTTTTCAATTCAAAAAGTTTCTCTTTCTCTCTCACTTTTTCTCTTCTCTTTTTCTCTCCATGCTCCACGGCCAAGCACCCCATTGCCACCCTCCATGTTTGTTTGCTCAAATCAATCCTTGTTCTTGAATCTACTCATAATTTGGGAGCTTTTCTTTGTTGTGATCACCATCTAGTTCTCTCATCTTCATCATTTTCTTTCAAGCCCTAACTTGAAGCTCTTAAGGTAAGATTCTTGATCTTCATCTTTTCTCTCCTCTTTTTCGTGTTCAAGGCCATCATCTTGATCATTGGTCTTCTCTTTTCAAGCTTTAGGTGTTGATCTTGTGAGTTTGAAACTTCTAGGGTTTGGTTGGAGGTGTTGGACGAAAATTCCAAGAGGCATCAATGAGCTTTCTTTTCTTGCCATCTCTTTAGGTAAGAAGGAGATTAACATCATCAACCTATCATGGTGGTGAGGAACAACTTTGTATGTTGTGAGTGGGAAATCCATGTGAGGATCTACCCACTTGATTGTATGATTTTTGGTGATTTGTGTTTATTTGCCTTGTATAATTTTATTGCTTAATATTGTGCATGAATTTGCTATTATGTGAAATTGATTAATGAAGATACTTTGGATGCTTGGAATCATGTATGAAAGGCAAGGTCTTTTTGCCCCTTTTGATTTGTGGCTCATGGCCAAGTGACCCAATTTAAGGTATCCAAGACAAAATCTTTGTATTAATTTGGGACTTAAGCAATTAAGTGATAAGTGATTGATAAAGTGATGAAAATTATAGGTCTCTAGACCCTTAGGGTTCACGGCCATGTAGGGCACCCAAGGCAAGATTTTTGTATCAAGTTGGAACTTAAATAATTAGGTGATTAGATATTTAATTAGCGACTCATAAGATGGAAAGAGAAAAGAAACAAAGTTTTTATCCTAAAATCAAGAGTGATGTTAGGCCATTGAAGGAAAATAAGTGTGAGTGAGGTTTTGAGAAACCTAAAATATTTATTTTAAGTGAGTTCTTATTAAGGACAAAGAGAAGGACTTTTTGAATCAGAGTAATGAGGATTAGGTGAAAAATATTAGAAAATATTACCTAGAGAAGCTCAATAGGAAAAATGTTGAAGTTGAGGTGTAATTTTCATCTTATACTTTGAAAGTTTCAAAATTTAGTTTAAAATGGCAATAAAAGTTTTACCTAATTGAAAATTAGTAATAAAACCTTATGAGTTAATGGTATGTCCACGATTGAAAATAAACAACAATTTTGCCATCGGACCCACAAGTGGGACCTAGAGTTGTTGATGATTGTTTTGGTCAATGGTAGCTTATGGTTATATATATATATGTGATATTACTTTGGTGAAAGGAGTGTTTGTTGTGATCAGAGATGAATCACACCTTTGTGCGGTGAGATGTTCACTTATTGAATGGAGGCAGCGAGTTGGTGGACCATTGGACGCTTTCTTACATGAATGGTTGTATAAAGAGATTAGAATATAAATGCACTTGACTTGTGACTTTAGGTACGGACAATGTCTTTAATCTTGACCATCCATGTATAATTGTATGCATAGTCTCACGTCTACAAGATTTATTTGTTAGATTATCTCATCCTCTCATAATAAAAACTCCTCTCACTAGATATGCTTCCTATATATATATATATATATATATATATATATATATATATATATATATATATATATCAAAATTTTATGAGGATAAAATAATAATCGTTAGTGTATTTTATTATCGGATTAGGCAATTAATCTTGATTTAAATCACATTATAAAACATTTATTGTCTATATATATATATACGTTTTTATTTTATGATGTGTACATTGAGTCATTCATCATACTTTGTGAAAGTCTAGTGGACTTTTTGTTGAGGCTGTATGCTTAGGAGATGAATCACGCCTTTGTGCAGGTGCGAATTGAGTAGTGTGGTTCACTTATTGAACTTGGAGGCGTCTGGGCGCTGGTATCTCACAAGTGGCCAGTTGGTAGCTCCTCTGAGCAATGGTGATAGAGCAACGCTTTGACGATCTCGACCAGACACTATGCTATTCATGATCTAGTGCGGACTGTCTTGTATAAAGCCATGATGCGCAAATTGAAAAATTATAACACTTGACTTGAGGCTGACGAGATACAGACAATGTCTTCTAGATCATTCTCTCTGAAATTGTGTTTAGCTCCATGGAGTAGGAAGTTGGTTCATCGTGCACATGCATAGTTTGTCTACATATCACTGTCTTATTTTATATTTGTTAGATAATCTGATACTTGATGCTATGATTGCCATTGTTGTTTTCTGTATATGAATGGTATTACTGTTCTTTACTATTTATATGTTGCCATGTTGGTATTGATGTAGAGGATCTCACCTCTTCATTGTATTGTATTGTTTTATGTTTATGTTTGATAAAAACTGTGAAGGGGGATGAGGTTGAATCGCCTGGTTTTGTTGGGTTGACTTTCTAATTCCTGTGATGGCTTCTGGACACAGTTTCTTTGGTTACGTGTGGGAGCATCTTCATGGGGGCATTGATACATGGTGTGCCGACCGAGTCACCAATCTTTCTATATTTATAGGGGATGTGACTCTGTTCATGAGTAGTACCTATCCTGGGGTTACTACTTTCACCTTTAATGCGTTTGTACATGTCTTCTTAATTTTGGGTATGTAAGTATGATGCTTTATGTCAATAGTACCTTACGTTAAGTATATATATATATATATATATATATATATATATATATATATATATATATATACATAGAATGTATTTTCGTTTCGGTGAATGTAATTTTGGAACTGTGTATATATATACATAGAATGCTCGTGTTAATATCAACACGATCTCCAACAACAACGCCAAAAACTTATTGTCAATTTTTTGCAAGCGCACGAATCGTACAAGTAGTAAAATAAAATCATTCCCACAAAGATCGATTGATTACTAACTCTAACGGTTACTTTGATTATTTAAACGAGTGAAATCGATAGAAAATGTTCAATTAAAATTAATACGAAAAGCAAAGCAATAAAGTAAATAACTGAAACTAGAAAAGATGAGGTTCAACAAAGATTTAAAAGCCTATAACTTGGAATCCACTACACCACCCCCTACGATAAATTATAATCTTATCTTTGTTAATGTTCAATTATGTTCTTGAAGGAGATTTGTCCTAAATTATGTAAAACACAATTTCTTGGCACTAAAAACATGTTAAAATTTCATCAATCACATTCTCATGGTAAGTAATCCAAGTTTCAACCCATTAAGATTCATGACAATCGTTTAACCCTCGAAAGATTTAAACCTATGTCTAGGTCTCAATTCCTAAGTTCAATTCTTGGATTATTAAGCAATTAGATTTCATCTTTCAATCCTTCACTTAAAGTCTAAGATCATGTAAATATGGCGCACAACAAAGGGAAATCTAAGTGAAAGTTAGGCAACAGAAAAAAAAAATGAAGAAAAAGAAGAGGAGGACTTTCTAACCCTACACTAAGGCAAATCTTTTGATTCAATTTGGCTCTACATTACGACATGTTTCTACCTTGTTCGATTAGGCCCTAGACTGGGGCGAATTTCCCTTTGGTTCAATTTGGCCTTACACTGAGGCAACTTGTCTTCGGTTTAGCTGGTAAACACTAAGGCAATTTCGTTGTCAAGCGACATACACTAAACCAATTTTAGTTTCAAGATGTCTTACACTAGGGCAAATTTTTGTATATGCTCAATAAAATTAAATCAATGCCCGTGATGTCTAGTTGGTAATCAAAGATCGATTTCATGAAGATCAAATCAATCTATACTGGGGCAACAACCTTTTGAGTCCTATACTGCCGTTTGTGTCTTTCTCCACATATTCGTCCTTTATAAATACCTTTTGTATAGTCGAGCTTCCAAGACCAATGTGAAAGTTGTTCACTCAATAAACCTATTTCCTATTGTACATTTGAATCTATGCGAGTCTGTTATATAATGCTTTAGGTAATGAGTACAACCTATGAAGCATAGACACACCATTTTTTAGGCGTGTCTGCGTGTTGGATACGTGTCCATGTCAAACACATGGAGATACTCATACGACACATGTATCTTACGTATCCGAATATGTCTGATTAAAAAGATTATTTTTTTAATTTGGATACGTTTCGGACACGCTTGGTCACGTCTCAAACACGCTTAAACACGTTTAGGACACAACTCATTAATTTTTTTTAAAATAATTTTCATGATTAACGTTCAATTAGTAAGTCCGTAACCCACTCAAGCCCAATCACATGTTTGACGTTCCAAGCCACTATTTTCATATACTAATATTTTAAGTTTTATCTTTTTACACGGCACTATTAGACTTTTAAGTTTTATCTTTTCACACATCATTATTTTTATCTATTTTTTCTTTTCTAGGTCTCAATTCCTAAGTTCAATTCTTGATTATCAAGCAATTAGATTTTATCTTTCAATCATTATTAAAGTCTAAGATCATGTAAATATAGCGTTCGTAACACAACAAAGGGGCCAAGTTATCCACTTCGTTGTTATCGAAGTTTGTCTCACACCAATATTCCCTCTAGTTTTTTTTGGATGCACATGTACTTGTACATATTTAGTTCTATTAGGAGAAGTTGGTTTAAGAGATTTTTTAGAATATGTCAATAGAAATTATGCTTTATATTTTTAGGAAGGACTTACTAGGTAGTAAATATTGATACATATGTCATATATTAAGATATTGTAAATCTTCAAACTTATAAAAATGATATTAATAAATTATGAATATTTTTTCTTAAATTTATATATATATATATATATATATATATATATATATATATATATCGTGTGTCAGATCTCTACAATTTTTTAAATTTGGTGTGTCCCTGTGTCCGTGTCTATGCTTCATAGAGTACAACACTATGATTTGATCATCTAATGGTAATCTCCTGATAAAAAATTCAAACCAAAAAGAACTTAGAAGCTCCAATTAAAGGGGAAAAATGATATCCTCAAGGGATAATCTAGAATAAGAGGTACCTGAGCAAAAAAAGATATGGAAGTGAGAATTTTAAAAGAAAACATATCACAAAGCTAATGTTGTAAGGTATATCCAAATTGAAAATTAGTGGAAAGAAATAAGAAGACAAGCATGAAAGCAGGTTTATTTGTTCAAGCTCTACCCATGTTTTAAATTTTGGGCCTTAACTCTACCCAATGTTTTTAAATATCTACTTTTGAATTTCAAGCCTTAGCTTAGTCTAATGCTTTCTAATTCCTTTTTTAAATTTTGGACCTTAACTCTGCCTAATGTATTTAAATTTAAGATCTTAGTTCTGCCCAATGTTTTTAAATTTTAAGCCTTAGTTCTGCCCATGTTTTTAAAGTATGGGCCTTAGATCTGCCCATGTTTTAAATTTCAAGCATCAACTTTACCCAATGTTTTAAATACTTGCTTTTGAATTTCGGGCCTTAGCTCAGACCAATGCTTTTTAATTCCTGTTTTTAAATTTTAGGCTTAGCTCTACCTAATATTTTTAAATTTCAAGCCTTACTTCTGTCTAATGTTTTTAAATTTTGAGTCTTGATTCTGCTTATATTTTTAAATTCCAAGCCTCAAATCTGCCCATGTTTTAAATTTTGGACCTTAACTCCGCCTAACGTTTTTAAATACTTAATTTTGAATTTTGGGCCATAGCTAAGCCCAAAGCTTTTTCAGGCTTTAACTCTGCACAATGTTTTTAAATTTCAAGTCTTTGCTCTACCCAATGTTTCTAAATTCTTACCTTTTAAAATTTGGGCTTTTAGGTTCTTGCCTCACCGAAAAAAAAGTTGTTTTCTATTGTTTCCTACTTCTTTGCATGCTTGCTTTGTCTCATGCATTCACAAAGAAAATGTGTTCATTTTCTTTACTTGTTCCTTACTACGATCACATGAAGATTTATAGTTCTTCATATTTTCTAATAAGAAACAAGTAAAGAGAGATAACTGTGAACACTTTATTTTGACCAGATTGTTTTTTTAGAAAAAAAAAATTGAAAAAAGATGGAAAAAGGTAGAGGGGAAATAAAATAACTCAATTCTCAATTCTCTTGACTCTTGAGTCTAATTTTTGGATGTAGACCAATTTTTTTAAATTTTTTAATTTTTTTTAATTAAAATAAAATTGGTGACAATTTGAATTTTTAAATTTAATCATTATTTCCATCGCAATCCCAATCACAATAGATACCATCATCGGAAAAAAATTAGAGACTTGAACTTAGAGATTTATGCACAACGAAATGTGATCATACCTTAGTCGAATCTAATATTGAATATTCTCTAATGATGTGCTCTGCACCACTTACTTGTCCTTTACGATTTTACACAAGATCATCAATAGAATTGTGTTTTCCACAATCAACAATCAAATCCAGAGGATTCTGCCCTTACTTATTTCTCTAAAAAGGAGAAAATGATCTCTTGCTTCTCTCTTATTTTGTGGGAGGTCTTTCGAAAAAATAACTACCTCCCACTCTCACACACAGAGTTATCTCATTTGAGAATTATAATAACCACTACCACCATATCCTCAATTCAAAAATATTTTACCAATTAATTAATTTATTAATCAACCGAATCGAATCATAGATATAAGTCAGTCAATCATGAGTGCTCCATTTTCTAACAGTATATATAGATAGAAATATATAGAATATAGATAACTACTTAAAACACACTTATAACAGAAATCAACTTTAATATTTTGTATATAAATATATAGAATATAGATAACTACTTAAAACACACTTATAACAGAAATCAACTTTAATATATTGTTAATAAATACATAGAGTAAAATATTCAATCAAATCGAAGCATAACCTTAGATAAGGGAAAATGAAAACCACCTGTCGATCATATGATAAACTTCCCTGGGCTTGAATGTCTGGGCCACATGTCCAGCGCCCTGCATTACAAACTAAAGATATGATCAAGTTTATTCAAAGAGAAATAATTAAAAAAAAATTGCCTGAGAAAGATAAGAATTCATTATCAAAAAAAGAAATGAAATTGCTAATTGAATATTACCAAAACAAATTGCTAGTAATGTTGATAAAAGTAACTTAATATAGGATTGTACTTGCCTTCACGGCCACGTATGTTAAGTAGTGGTCTTCTTTCATTTTGTAGATTTCTGTGAATCTGTGTGACATATTTAAAGGACCACGTAATTAATATAATAATGGCACACATAATTTCACCAAAAATGAAGATGCAGAATTATGAGCTGTGAAAAATGTGAAGAATGATTAAAAGTCTGAACCCAATTTATTGTTAGAGGCATTATAAATAAAATTAAACCTGCAATGATATTTATTAGTGGAGACCAACGATAAAATTGTGTAATTGTAAATTGTTTAGAACCAGCATTCTAGATCTAGGCCCAACATGAGTGATCTATCTTAACTGACTCAATCGCAACCCCTTGTTGTTGTAGTCTTTATGGGTAACTATATGCTTACTAAGATAAGTGTTATATATTAACATAATACTTCTTTAATAAAGATATTTTGGGATTTTATTATCTCATAATTACCAATCATAATCATATCTAAACAGTATCTCTTTAGATACTACTTATCTGGAAAGCAAATTTACTCTATAAATACGGGGCTAAGCCACTCAAATATGCATCTACTCTAATATATTTCTCTCCCCTAATACACAACCCTGACTTGAGTGTCAAAGTGCCTTGTAAATACACTACTCCTTCACCACCGTTGCACAAGGAGGAACTAACATCTTCAACTGCTCTAAATCAGGTTAGGTATGACATCCTTGATTCTCGTTCAAACATTGACACCGTTTGTGCAAACTCAGTAAAACCTCCCTATACTCTCAAGCTGTTTGTCATGGCAGATATTTGGCAATATGACCAAGGTCAACTTAATCCTATGCCAAGCATCCCACAAAAGTTCTTCATCCTGTGCACCACAAGGTTGATGGTCGATCTTCATCTTACCCAACATCATATTAGCATCTCTTAAGCAGTGAAACTAAAAAAGGATACTCTCATAAGATAAACCCAAACAGATTACAACTCAAAAAGGTAAACTCAAACAGGTCACACTTCAAAAAGGTAAACCCAAACAAGTCATACCTATGAGGGCAAAACCAAACAAGGACTAACCATGAGAGTAAACCCAAAAGGATATTACTATACCATACGACAAGAGGTTAAACCCAAAAAGGAAACTATCGTACACTATGCATTACAAAGGAAAACCCAAAAGGAGACTACCTAAAAGGGGACTATCATACTCCAAAAAAGTAAACCCAAAACAAGACTACGTAAGAGGGTAAATTCAAAAGAGGATTACTGTACACCAAGAAGGTAAACCCAAAAGGGAACTACCATTTTTCAAAAAGGTAAATCCAAAAGGGGACTACTGTGCACTAGGATGGTAAACCAAAACAGAGACTACCCATGAGGATAAACCCAAAATGACATAAACCCAAAATGAGACTATCATACGTTAAAAAGGTAAAACCAAAAAAGGACCACTATATTCCAAGAGGCTGAATCTCAAAGGAAACTAGCTACCATACTCAAAGAGGTTAACAAACACCCCAACGACAAAAATTCCTGTCAAGATTCGGACCCTACCTCGGTGAAGTATCTCGGCAGGACTTCGCATCCACGAATACCTCAGCATATTCTCATCTCAGCCAATACCTCGATAGCACTTTACTTCCACAAGTACCTCAGCTCGATTTCATCTTCTATCAAGAAACCTTGGCAAAACTTCATATCCATAAATCCCTTGGCATGTTCTCATCTCGGCCAATACCTCGACAAGACTATGCCTCCACCGATACGCCTGCTCGATCTCATCTTGACTAGTACCTCAGCAGTGTCGCCTCATCCAGTGTGTCATCCTGATCTCTCCTTGGCCAATACCTCGACTTAATCTCATTTCAGCAAGTAGCTTGGCAAGGCCACCTTCGCTGATACCTCGGTTCGATCTCCTCTTGGCTAGTACCTTGGCAGGACTTCACCTCTACTAGTACCTCAACTCAATCTGATCTCGACTAGTGCCTTAGCAAGACTCCATCTCCACTGTACCATGACTTGATCTCATATTGGCAAAAGGACTTTGCCTTTGCTAATACCCTAATATGACTTTAACTCGGCTAGTCCTTACCTTAGTTCCTTGAAAAATCGAAAGAAGAAGATCCTAATAACAACGGTCAATCTGTTTATGGCCACCTTAGCATGGTCCAAGGGATTTTCATCCCAAAATACGCCTTGTCAGGCTTAGGGCAACCCTCAAGGCTGTCTGTGTGGCTTTGCTATGGTTAACAAGGTTCTCACCTCACCAAAACGCTTACTCAATCTTAATGCACCCCCAAGCTTGCTTAGGCCGCATTGCCAAGGTTGGCAAGGTTTTTCACCTATGACAAACAAGCTCACCAAACATCATGGCGACCCGCAAGGCCATTTGTGGCCGACTTGCCGAGGTCCACGAGTTTTTCATCTCATAAGATGTGCCCCAAAACATAACACACCCATAAGGCCGCCAAGGGCCGCTTTGACATGATGTTGGGATCATCATCCCACCCCTACAATTGTTGTGCCAAGACCTACAATTTTGAGTTCCACTTATGCCAAGATAACAACACCCTTCCAAGATCAAACTTACCAAGCATGGCCCTAGATAGGCAATGCACATTGCCTAGATCCGAGAATACGTGGTCCTCTCCAAGGTCCTATATCATTTTCCAAAGTGAGAGGAAGCCCCAAGCTAGGATCCCTACTTCAGATTGAGGAGCATTCTTCCCTCCTCATTTTCCATGTGCAAGGAACTCCCAAGCCGAGATCCCTTCTTCGGATTTAGGAACATTCTTTCCATCTCCTTTTCCAAGTGCAAGGAACTCCCATGTTAGGATTCCCACTTCATATTAAAGGACTTTGCTCCTAAACTCATGAACACTTGGACTGTGCTCCAACGCGCTTAGTACTAAACTAAAAGAAAAAAAGCCATACAAAGCAGTTGAAGAACTACGATTGCGTCAGTTAAACCCACCAAGTAAAAACCTCCCAAGCTGATGTTCGTACTTTGGGTCACACCTAGAAGGCCGCTTAATGCCACCTACTTACGCCTAAATATGAATCCCTCAAAGTGGTCAGTCCCACTTCAAGATAATATATCACCCAAGTATAGAACTCTCAGCCGACACTCCTACTTCGGGATATTATGAACATCAAAGCTTCCTAAATCCAAGAAGCTCAAGAGATTATGTGGCCCAATTTCAATATATAATGTAAACTTGGGCTAAGAAAGATCATGGAAACGCAAAAAGTGGAGGAAAACTCTCCCACGAGCCTCATATAAAATCTCAACTGCTTCCCACATCTAGGGGCACTCCAAACCGCCCATCACGAATCTTGGCTAACTATTCATGTGAGGTCCTAATTGCTGGGGGCACCTCACCATGTTATTACGGATCCCAGCTCAAATACCAAAGGCGACCATTAAGGCCTATCACTTCTTCCACTCCATCGGCTAGATAGATGAAACAACCTCGGCAAGCCAAGTGTTGCTTCACCAATGTAGAATAGCCACACTAATGAGTGCCTGATTAAGGTAGCAACAACGCACCCTGATGACGGATCCCGAGTATTCTACCACTGTGGGTCTTCGTCGCTTAGGGGCACCACAATGTCACACAAAGGATCACAACAAAAGTTACAACACCTACCTCGACTTTGGAGAAAACGACCATAAGGTATACCCAAAAAGGTAAACCCAAATAGGTCATGACTATAAGGGCAAGCCCAAACGAGGACTACCCATTAGGGTAAATCCAAAAGGAGATTACCATACCATACGCCTGGAGGTTAAACCCAAAAAGGAAACTACTGTACACCAAGAAGGTAAACCCTAAAAAGGACTACACAAGAGAGTAAACCCAAAAGGGGACTACCGTAAACCATGAAGGTAAACCCAAAAAGGAACTACCATGCTCTAAAAAAATACCCAAAAGGGGAGTATCCAAGAGGGTAAAGCCAAAAGAGGACTATCATACACTATGAAGATAAGCCCAAAAGGAGACTACTCATGAGGGTAAACCCAAAAGAAGACTACCATACACTACAAAGGTAAACCTAGAAAGGGACTATTGTATTCCAAGAGGCTGAATCTCAAAGGAAAATAGCCACCATACTCTATGAGATTAACAAACACCCAACGATGAAGGTTCCCGTCCAAATTTGGACTTCGCGTCCACAAGTACCTCGACCTATTCTCATCTCTGCCAGTACCAAGGATTTTGCTTCCATGATTACCTCGGTTCGATTTTATCTCGGTCAAGTACCTTGGTAGAACTTCATGTCCAAAAATACCTCGGCCTATTCTCACCTTGGCCAATACATTGGCAGGACTTTGCCTTTGTTGGTACGCTGGCTCGATTTCACCTCATAGGGCCACCTTCGCTAGTACCTTGGCTTGAATTTATCTCAGCCAATACCTCGACAGTGCTGCCTCCATCGGTGTGTCGGCCCGATCTCACATTGACTAGTACCTCAACAAGACTTCGTGTGCATGAGTACCTTGACCAGATATCCTCTCAGATAGTACCTCAATAGGACTTTGCCTCTGCTAGTACCTCAACTTGATCTCATCTTAGCAAGTACCTCAGTAGAGCCACCCTCGTCTATACCTCAGCCTGATCTCATCTCAGCCAATACCTTAGCAATGCCACCTCCTCTGATGCATTGGCCTGATCACAAATCAACCAGTACCTTAGCAGGACTTCGTGTCTACAAGTACCTCAGCCCAATGTCATCTTGACCAGTACCTTAGCAAAACTCCATCTCCGTTGTACCTTGGCCTGATCTCACCTTAGCAAAAAGGACTTTACCTTTGCTAATACCCCGGCACGACTTTAACTCGGCTACTCCTTACCTTAGCGCTTCATCAAATCAAAAGAAGAAGATCCTAATAACAATGATCAATCTCTATCCTGTCCCACGTAAGATTTCTAAGCTTAACACCCCTGATTCCCCAAGCCACTTTGCGCTGCCTTGGCAACGATCTCAAGACAACAGTTCCTTAAAAAGCACCATCCATAAGGTTGTTTGGCTGCCTTGGTAAGGTCCAAGGGATTTTCATCCCGGAATACATGCTCGTTATCTCATGCACCACCCACAAGGCCACCAAGGGCTGCTTTGTCGTGATGTTGGGATCATCATCCTACCCCCTACAGTCACTACACCATGACCTAAGATTTTGAGGTCCACTCATGCTGAGATAACACCTTTTTGGGGTCAAAACTTACCAAGTGTGGCCCGAGATAGGCAATGCACGTTGCTTGGATCCTAAAATATGTGATCCTCTCTAGGTCTCATCTTATTTTCCAAAGTGTGAGGAACCCTAAGTCGAGATCCCTACTTCGGCCTCATTTTCCAAGTGTTAGGAGTCCTATGCTAGGATCCCCACTTCGATCTCATTTCCAAGTGTGAAAAGCTCCAAGCCGGGATCCCCACTTTAGTTTCATTTACCAAGTACGAGGAACCCCCAAGCCAGTATCCCCACTCAGATTGAGGAATGTTCTTCCCACCTAGTTTTCCATGTGCAAGGGACTCCCAAGCCGAGATCCCCACTTCGCATGGTGGAACATTCTTCCCATCTCATTTTCCAACTGCAAGGAGCCCCCAAGCCAGCATCCCCACATCGAATTAAAGGACTTTTCTCCTAACCTCACGAACACTTGGATTGTGCTCTAACATGCTGAGTACTAAAACACTTAAAAGAAAGAGTGCTATACAAAGCAATTTAAGGAACTACGGTTGCCTTAGTTAAACCCACCAAGTAAGGAAATCTTAAGCTAATGCTTCTACTTTAGGTCACACCTAAAAGGCCGCTTAGTGTCACCTACTTATGCCTAAATACGAAGCCTTTAAAGTGGTCATTCCGACGTCGTGATAATATGTCACCCAAGTACAGAACTCCGAGCCGACACTCCTATATCGGGATATTATCATCATCAAAGATGCCTAAATCTAAGAACCTCGAGATTTTGTGGCCAAGTTTCAACATATAATGGAAACTCAGGTCATGAAAGATCATAGGAAAGTAAAAAGTAGAGAACAACTCCCCCACGAGCCTTATATAAAGTCTCAACTACTACTCACTATTGGGGGCACTCCAAATCGTCCATCACGGATCCGTACTAACGTATAACATGAGGTCCCAATCAATAGGGGGCACCTCGCCATGTTATTACAGATCCTGACTTAAACGCCAAAGGCGACCATTAGGGCCTATCACTTCTACCACTCCATCTGTTAGATATATGAAACAACCTCAACTCCTAGACAAAATGCTTGGGCAAGCCAAACGTCACTTCACCAAAGCTCTGCAATGGCCGTACAAATGAATGCTTGATCATGGTAGCAACAAAGTACACTGATGATAGATCCAGGGTATTCTACCACTATGGGTCTTCATTAGTTAAGGGCACCATAATATTACATAGAGGATCACGACAAAAGTTACAAACACCTCCCTCTGCTGGGGGAAAACGACCATAGCTCTTTGATATCGGATCATGGTACGGTGCTATGTACCCCCATCGCAAAACGAATCTCAGCCCTAACACCCTAAAACAGATCCTTGCGAATCGGGGCATTGGCCGCTCTTGTGGATCCTAGCTTAACATACCTTAGCTTAACATACCTCAACAATTAGAAAAGAGAGAGTGTGGAGAGTGGAAATGGATGCCACTTTCCTCACTTCCCCTATTTATAAGCAACCATCCCCTCAATTGTCACCATCAAGAGGGGTACGCTGGTCATTTCGCACGCATGTGAAATCATTGCAGTGTGAGAATTGAACGATGGAGTCTATTCTATGGATGCCACTTAGGCATTAAAAAGTTGTCATCAACAAGTGAGGCGACCTCAACTCCAGACGAAATGTAGCGGGCAAGCTAAGTGTCAATCACTCTAAAGGAACATCGAGACATTAGATCTCACCAAAAGTAATAAAAGGTTTACAAATGAATTTAAGAACTTTGGTGATACCCATGATACGGGATCCCAGCTCGCATCAGTCTTAGTCACTTGGGGAATCTTGTCCCGGCACCATGGATCAAGGCACGATTTGAGGCCTATGACGCTAAAGATAATTGTATATGAACAACAAATACAGGATCCTAGTGGAAATCACATGCCCAACCCAAGTGGATCCCGGTATATACACCATAATGGGTCTTGGCATTGAGAAGAAATCACATTGCTTAAGGGCATCGTGGTACCACACTAGCCCAAGATATAGCCCAATTACTACAGACTGTTCTGTTCAGACCAAGTTTCAGCACCTCTGTTTTGATCTCATTTTCAACAACTAATACATCCCATCATGAAGTGAATCCCATCTTTAACATCTTGAGATCCCTATGCATTGGGGCATCTAACACTCTTGTTAACCTCTATATAAAGTATCTTGACACTCTGTTGTCACATCGAGTAATTTGAGTTGGAAGCAATGTATAAAATATATGATCATCAGGGGCATCGTGGTACCACACTACGGATCTCAGTCAACAACTAATACATCCCATCATGAAGTATCTCGAATCTAGCCCCAACATTAGTAGCCCACCTTGGCTAGCCCAATTGCAACCCCTTGTTGTTACAGTCTTTATGGGTTATATCTTAATAAAATTCCTCTTTAATGAGGATATTTTGGGATCTTATCCCCTCCTAACTACCAATCCTAACCATATCTAAATAGTACTTCTTCAGATACTACTTACCTTGTAAGAAAACTCACTCTATAAATACAAGGCTAAGCCACTTAGGTATGCATCTACTGTAATATACTCCTCTCTCCTAGTGTGCAGCCTAAACTTAAGCATCATAGTACCTTGCAAGTGCACCACTCCCTCTCTGCCGCTGCCACATAAGGAGAAACCACAATCTTCAACTGCTTTGAGTCAATTCAGGTATGCCATCCTTGATTCCCATTCAAAACATAAACATAATTTTGCAATTTTTTTGTGTGGTTGTAACCACCCAATTTGATAATGGTGAATCAGTTTCATAATATCTTAAAATCAAGACGAGAATTTAAGTGATGAGTTTGTCATATAAATCTTATGGAAAAAACCTAAAAGTTTATTTTAGGTGGTTTTGGTGTTGTTCTCCAATCAAAACATAACATGTATATTATTTTTTAGTCATCTTATCCCATACTTAAATATTTCATAGTTGAGGTCTAAAAAATAGAGTTATGTTATTTACACACCTGAAATACGACACCTCTACAACATCCCACTCGCATTTGAATATGAGCTTAGCATACAGTATACGAAAGCAATGAGCCACACTCACATGTGAATACGGTGTCCCACGTGGTGTCGCATTTGAGATGTACAAAAGGTATTTTCCTAAAAAATAATATACACGTCATACTTTTATTAGATAATAACACCACAAGTACCTAAAAAGTTTTATCTAAGTTTTTCCCAAATTTTACCTCGAAAATTCTCAACTTCATTTTGTAAAGTACACTAAACTAAATAAAAAGAGCACTGTTAGGTCGCTCGGAACTAATTCAGGAGAGTTCAGATACACACATGCATGTAGGTCTTGCTCCGAGTAAATCCTACTATGAGACCTACTCCATACAAGTGTGTATCCAAACTACTTAGCATTTTACTTGCAAAAATTGCAACTTAATTACCCGGCCACTTGACCATCAACAAACCATGCACGCCATTTGTCCTGTAAGCTCAAGTTCAATGACTTTATCCAATATTGTGTACTGAGGTGTGGTATCGCCATGTCAAGATCAGCACTGCAATTATCAACTCAAAAATATGTAAGTGTGATCAGCTAAAAGATGTAACGTTTCAAATCCTATTATGAATTAATGAATTTCAATGGGAAGAGTCATACTTGTATATAAATAACACAAAAAAGAGAGAGAGAAAGACACCAAGAAATTAACACTCATGAAATTTCCATCTGTACTAAATAATATTATTAAGAGTGTTGGAAGTTACCTGTAAACGAGCGCTTGGAGATTGGCATTAGTGAGATTCCGATAATATTCTACAACGTTGCGAAGTTGATCCTTCGTGTATGCCAAAGTCCTGTTGCATCTCAAGAACTCCTCCTTAGTTCCCTATTTAGGTGGCATTGTTGAATTAATTGCTTAGGTCCATGAACAACTTCAATTAATTTCATTAAGGAATCCTTAAAATAGAAATGACCCAATGCAGCATTACCTCTCTTATATGAAGGGCCTTCCTCACATTTTCATCATTTGCCCATATGTCAACGAGGATGTGATCATAACTCTAAAAGACAGTTGATAACTTCAAGTTAGCACTGCTACCTATTATTGAGAATAGGGAGTTTGTTTCTTTTTTTCTTTTTTTTATCCCCTACTTGACTTCAGTAACTGCATTAGACTCAAACCCATTAGTAAGTGACTCCCAATTTAAAACTTAATACCCCATTTGTTACTTCTTATTTGTCCCTTTAATTTTTTTTTCTATTTCATCTGTTATTTTAAAAATCAATAAATTATTGATTATTTTTTTAACTTTATTTCTAGCATTAATAAGTGAGTGAGAAAATTTATATAGTGATAAAAAAATATATTTTAAATATTTTAATAAAAAGTAACTTAGTCATATATAATTATTTTTATTTATAATCAAAACTATTTATTAATTTTTTTAATTCTTATGCAAGAAACTTAAACGCCAGATAAGAAGTAAGAAAGAGGGTAACTATTTATTTCCGATTGAGTGTTGCATCCCATGTTAACACAATTGAGGGTCGCACCAATGTGAGTCCCACCACGGTATATGGGTCCAGTGGTGGAGTGTCTACCTAAGATGCATTTGGGAAAATGCATCCGAGGCTCCGTAGTGTTTTCCGTGCGGATTTAATCTTTCTTATGGTGTGTGACATAAGTAATTATCTCCTACTCTTCTAAAAAGAACATATAAATGTCATCTCCTTGAGCCACACACAAGTTGAGACTTGAGAGAAAGACAGAAAATTTACTTAACTCTACACCAGAATGCTGAACGATCTTGAACTGATTGTAGAATTCCTTGGTTCACACCAGGCGTAGTAATACAAAGAGGTTCCAAAATTTGTTGTGGGTTTATATAACGAACTAGCTGCAAATCAGTGGGTTACTTTATTACTTTTCTTGTAATGCAGAACTCACTATAAGTAGGCCAAATAAATGCACAAGTATTATACTAACCTCAGAGTAAGCTTCGTAATCTGAGCCACACTTTGTGTTTTCTGGATCAATGTTTACATAATCACCGTCACAATTTTCTTTCATCGACTGCAAAAATGTTTTCGAGTTTTCAGGTATTAATGTTAGGGGACGTATAAATATCAAAGCATAGCCATGTTCATAGCTAGTTGAAAAGAAAGAAAACCACGAAATTAGTTTTTCTGTAGAAAAATTGTTTCTGAGAACAAATGGATAACTAGACGATGATGACAGATTAACCTCATAGAGTTCTTCTGATATAAGAGTCATATGGTATGCATATAGAACTTTCATGTTCGAGTCCTGATACACGTCAACAGCTGGGCTTGCGAGCACATAACCCTAATGCTAAATGAGATAATTAGTTATACATAGTAGTTTAGAAAAAATCTAGCAAAAGAGAAAAATACTCCCACAGAAAGTTTTTGTGTGCTTTTGTACTTTGATGTTTATGAGTGGCACGCGTCTTGCTAGGTAACCTGCCATTCGAGGAAGCATTGAAGAAATTGAAAACAACATTAAACGTTTGGGCTAAAGACCAAATTTAGGCTATCAAATTAATTAACATTGTTTCCTATTCAGTATTTACCTTCATATACTTTTTGAACAAGAGGACCAGTAGTTAATCCTGAATATGAGCCACCACCAATGTAAAATGGGTTTGAGCCAAACTTTGGATGATCAATAAACCACTGCATTGAAACTCATTACAAGAGAAGAAAAATCACATATAATTGATTCTCCTCAAAATGTTACATGCCAAATTGTCAAAACATTGATTCAAATATCTTTCCAAATTTTAAGCTGTGCTTGGTTAGAGTAAAAATCTGCACTTAAAAGAAAGTATATTTTGACTTCATTATATTTAAATACACTGTTATGTTTTAATTTCTTATGTTCGAACTGTAGATTTTCTCTTGAATCTAGCAGTACTAATCAACCGGCTAACAAAAAGCCAATGCATTCCTACCATTAATAATTGAAGGGAATGTTAGATACCAGTTTTTGATACAATGTTGGCAATGAGGTTTGAACCTAAGACCCCAATCAAACTACCCAAACCTCTCATCACTAATCCACTCCAAGTAGCTTGGATGCCAGTTAACTGTGTTCATATATATTAAACAATAAAATTTATTGCTTCATTGTTAAAAAAAAGTTTTACACACTATCATTGTCACTGGACTCAAGTCGCAGCCTAAGTCAAGGCCCAATTTCATCAGACTCAAGTTCAAAGTAACACAGCAGTTGCTCAGCTTCAGCTTCCAACTCAGTCACCAACCCATTAGTTGGAGCTGATAGTTAGTTAGGTGTTATTTGTTAGTTAGCAGTTACTTGCCTAGTCAGCTTGATTAGTTATCTCTTGTAACTAATCTTCTATTATGTGCTTAATTAGCACTAGTGATCATCATTAACAATATGTATATATATGGCTTGTGCCATTCAGTTAATTATTTGGTTTTTTCCTCATCACAAATTCAGTCTCAATTCTCATGTTCTCTGAAATTTTCACAATCATCTAATTATGTATTTTCACATTATTAACACAGTTTAACTGTGATAACAACTATCCAAGAATTAAAAAGTCAAACACTTATAACAACACATGCTTGAGTGGTACTGTAAAATTTTACATTAATAGTAGATCAAAATTAAATCATGAACATTATAAAGCATCAAAGTAGAACAATGGTTCACCTTTTGTAAAAAAGAATACGTGTGCTCCACCCATTGTATGTCACTGCTATAGTAGCCTTTTTGCGTTTCTGAGTAAGAAAATCCAGTGCCCACTGGCATATCTATGTATATCACATTCAACATATTTGTCCACGCATATGGGTTCAATTCAAGTTTCGGAAGGTTCCCACTATAATTGCGATCCATTACTAAAGGCCCTGCAAACGGTTAACCAACAAGTAAAGTCCGATCCAAATTAAAAAATTTATTTTGTTTTTTTGGTTGCATTTTCCTTAGTATTTTGTGCAGAAATCTTTATATTATTTTGATATTCCTCACATAAATCAATAGAAAATAAATTTTTGTATAGTGTAAGAATGACAACGGAGCAGGGCAAGGCAGAGCGGGGTGAGTGCGGGTCGTACTTCCACTAATCTCACCCCGCCCCCGTTCCCGTCACAGGTATCTATTTATAATCCACATGGGAGAGAAGAGTATTCGTGGGTATCAATGGGTATTTAATAATTCAAAATAAAATTTAAAAAAATATATAAATAAAATAAACTTTAACATCACATATAAAATATCTTTCAACAATTTAAAATTATTACAAAATTAAAAGAATGTGATAAACAACATATCAAGTTTAATTATATTTTGTAATAATCAATTTATATAAATAATTATTACAAAAATGGTATATATTCATAAAAAAATCATTTCAAAATAATAAGAAAATATAATTTTTCATCGCGTCTCAAAGTGAAAGAGAAAAAAAAAGGCATAATATGTGTCTAATTATATTGTCATAAATTTACATAAATAATTATTACAAGAATGGTTTATATTCATCAAAAAAAAATCATTTTAAAACAATAAGAAAATATAATTTTTCATCACATCTCACAGTTAAAAAAATAATAATAATAATATGTGTATGTGTGCAAGTGATTGCATCTCAAAGTGAAAGAGAAAAAAAGGCATATATATATATATATATATATATATATATGCATGTAATTCATTTTAAAATAATAAGAAAATATTATTTTTCACCGCATGTGTGTGTGTGTGTGATCGCATCTCAAAGTGAAAGAGAGAAAAAAGCATAGAATATATATATATATATATATATATATATATCCGTGTAACTCATTTTAAAATAATAAGAAAATATAATTTTTTTTATCGCATTTCAAAGTGAAAGAGAAAAAAAAGCATAAATTGTGTGTGTGATCGCAACTCAAAGTAAAAGTTTAAAAAAAAAACTATATATATATATATATATATATGAAATTCATTTTAAAATAATAATAAAAATATAGCTTTTCATTGCATCTCAAAGTGAAAGCGAAAAAAAAAGTATAATATGTGTATGTGTGTGATCGCTATGCGTGTAATTCATTTTACAACAACAACAACCAAGCCTTTTCCCCCCACTATGTATCTACAAAAAAAACATGGATCGAAGAAACACTCACGTTTGTCTCTATCACAATTACTTCTTTGATCCATGTCATAAAGATTCGACAAAGTTTTACACATTTGGTACATGCCTAACACAACCCTCCTTTTAACTAAATGGGCTTGGGACAAAAGCTATGTAAAATTTGATTAATAAAAATCTCAAAGATAGGCAAAGTTGTGTAATTCATTTTAAAATAATAAAAAAAATATAATTTTCCATTACATCTCAAAGTGAAAGAGAAAAAAAACATGTGTGTGTGTGTAATTCATTTTAAAATAAAAAAATATATAATTTTTCATTGCATCTCATAGTGAAAGAGTAAAAAAAAAGCATAATATGTGTGTGTGTTCATTTTAAAATAATAAGAAAATATAATTTTTCATCACATCTCAAAATGAAAGAGAAAAAAAAAATATAATATGTGTGTGTGAATAATCCCATAACTCACCATATCACATGAATAATCCCTACAAATACTTACGGGTACAAATATTAGTATAGTGAGGGTATTTGTTTTACTAGCATCATTTTTTTTATTGTATTGTTTTTCTAACATGATACGATCTTAGTATTTGTTCCAAGAACACCTAACAATTATTTCTTAACAAAATTAATTTACTTTTAGTTAACTTTTTTGCATCTACCTGTGGGTTAGTAACACATTAAACTCAATAATAATTTTTCTTGTTCTTTAAAAGGTTACTATCATGGTTTAAAAATTAAGTTACTATTGTAATGTGTAAATCTGATGTGAAAAAGTAGCCCGATTGTTATTTCTTCAAATAAATTTAATTAAAAAGTGATTTACCATTTTCGAAAAAGAATGCAGAAAGGCCGGAGCAACCTGGACCTCCAACGAACCAAAGTAATAGTGGATCAATGAAGGAGTTTCTTTGAGACTCCACAAATAAGTAAAATATTTGCACCTCTTCTCCTTCCCCCACTCCTATGTATCTGCATAATAAAAAACAATTAGAAGTTAAAACACTCACGTGGATCTAGCATCTCATATATATCAGAATACCTAAACTTTGTAACTTTAAAGAATGTCGTAAATAACTTACCAATACACATTTGGTACATGTTAAAACCATGCCTTTGCTAACTAAATGGGACACAGACAAAAGCTATCGTATAAAATTTGATTATTTTATAAATCATCATCACAAATTTTACAAATTTTTTATTTAGTCATTAAATTTTAATTAATATTAATAGATCTTTATGTATAATTTGAATTTCTTGTTTACAATTTGTATAATTTGAATTTGTCAATTCACTAATGATAATATTACATTATAGCATTATACATGTATTAATATTAATTCTGAAATATTTATTAATTTATTTATTAAAATTTAATTATAAATATATTTTATTCCTTATAAAATATATAAAACAAATTTATTTAAAAACAAAATTTTTTTTTTTTTTTTTTGTAATAATAAAATATATTTATAATTAATTTTAACAAATAAAATTAACAAATAGTATAAAATTAATGTTAAAACATATAAGATATTTTTACACAATATTATCGTTAATAAATTATGAGATACAAATTGAACAAAATAATTTATTGAGACATTAATTAAAATTTAAAGACTAATTTAGAATGTTTTAAAATTTGTAGTGACAATTTACAAAAAGATCAAAGTTCAAAAAAACTATATATTTTTTCCCATCAAATAATTCAATAAATTTTAAATAAAATAAGCTTTATATAATTTTTTTTATGAAATTTGAATTCGTAAGTCGAAATTAATACTTTTTAAATTCTTATATTGTAATTTTTTAAAACTATTTACCTAAAAATTGCACTTTCTATATGTATATCCTTTCAACTAATTCTCAAGAAAATTCAAAAAAGTAAATTTTGAAAAGAGAAACAAAACGGTTTGTGGGTCCCTTGTTCTTGTATGGTTATGGCATAGGAAACCCACGTCCTTAGCCCAAATTTAAGTGATAAAGTGAAGTGTCTTATAACATGCGTAATGACTACTGAGTTAAAGACTTGACAGCCAAAAATTAAAAATAAGACTACTAAGTCCTCAGGACAGATTGGAACGGATTTATCATGTTCCAAACCTGACTTAATATTTTGATTAGGTTAATTCTTTAAATTTTGACTCAATCTAATTATGATTCAATAAATTACTGAGTCAAGATCAAATTAACTCAACCATAAAATGAATTATATAAATATAGACATTTATATAATTAAGTTATAAGATTTTAAAAGTAAGAAATTAAAAGTATGTAGTATTTTATAATATATATTTCAAAATAGTTCATATTAACATAAATATATTATAATGATATTAAAAAATTATTAATTTAAGTTAAAAATTTTATTATTTATCACTAATAGTCAAAAAAATTATAAATTTTAAAATATTCTATAATACCGGATTAGATTGGGACAACCCAAAGTGTAACATCTTCTCTAACCAATTAGTCATAATCATGATTATAGAAGTTCAGTAACTCTTGTAAAAGTTACTTGTTAACTTTAATCTTTTTAAGTTAATTGGGTTATTTTGCTGTAACACTGAATATGAAAAATAGTTGTTAATAGTCCAAAGAATAACAAATTACTTAGATGAAAGAAATAAATATGAAAAATTTATTTCTAAGTCACAAATAAATAGAATATGATGTGGTTAATTTTGGAGAATTAACTGAGTTTGTTTAGTATTTTTAATAACACTAAGTGAGTATTTAAGAGCCAGATTAAATAGACAGATATCTTGAAAAATTATGTAAATTTGTGAAGATATCAAGTAAAGAATGAGAATTTTTTGGTAACAAGTACAAGTTAAGGTAGATATTTATAAGTCTATTAGCTTATTTCCTTAAGTTTAATTTAACTTGAAGAAGACTAATAGGACTTAAGTGTCGGTTTTAAGTGTGAGAAAAATAAAGCAATGATGAAAATAAGATTGAGATGAATCCTAAGATTTTCTATAACACATTTGCAAGTTAGGAAACTTAATTTTATAAGATCAAAATATTTCTAAGAGATATAATGTTTCCAACAAAATATCTAAACTTAACCTTATCTCTCCAACCCATCCACTGTCCTCACTCTCCTGTTCCTTTGACTTCTATCACTCTTTTTACCCACTCATTCTCATGCAGTAGAAAGAAAGGAAAAGAAAGAAGAGAAAAGGAAGGAAACAGAAGAGGAAGAAGCACGAAAGGAAGAAAAGAGGAAAGGAAAGAAAGGGAAGGAAAGCAAGGAAGCACCATAACCCACTATCATCTTCAAGGAATTGAGGTAGGGGTTGATGCTTTACTCCTCTGTGCTTAATACTCTTTGTTTTTCTTGAAAGCTTACTTGTAGTATTTCATGAAACTCCATGAACATCAAGGTGTATGAACATGGGGTTGTGATTGTCAACATAGATTTGTGTAAACTTGTTTATGCATGAATACAACTACATGTGTTGGTTGTTGATGTGTTTCCATGGCTTTTACTACTTGGTTTTTAATGTAAACATGCATAAGTGGTAAAGTAAATGGTTTGGAAATGAGATGCAACAGGAACAAGGTTGTTTGATGCACTAGAAATGCATCTCTGCAATGCCTTATTCGAATAACAAAGTGGTTATTCAAATAAAGCATCACAGAATGTTCCAGGAACTGACTTTTTGTGGGTGTTATTCGAATAACACCAGGTGTTATTCGAATAACACTAGTCAGAGAGCTACAGAATTGCACATTTTGAGGTTTTATTCGAATAACACATGAGGTTGTTCGAATAAACCTTTCCGTAGTGCAAATTTTGAGAGTTCTATTTGAATAACAAGAAAGGTTATTTGAATAGAATTACCCTGTTTTAAGGAATTAGAGATTCTATAGGGTACCAAATGATAATGTTTCAAAGGTTTTTACTATGATAAGTGATTTAAACTAGGAATGAACACTTTGTACATTAGTTGCTGACGGGGGCAACCTTTTATGCACTTGTTAAGCGATGTATGGAGTTGTATGCTTATTTCACTTGTGAAGTGATTAAGTTTTGCTCATTTATTGTGAAAGCTGAGCTAAATGGTATGACTACCATGTCTTGTTCCCTTATTTACTAAGGTTGAGCTATGGAAAATACTAGAAACATGGATATGCTCCTTTGTGTGATAAAGTTGAGTAGAAATTACATGTTTCCTAGTTTTTGCTCTTTCATTTGGTTAGTGTAGACCTTGTGATGTTGTATTGTGGTGTGTATATGTGTTTCAAATATAACACTATAGTTTCGCACACTTGTTATTCCTACATATTATAACCTCTCATATGGTGTGCATAATCATTTGGCCAGAGAATTGTAGGAAATGACCTTGATGGATAAGGGATCCTAAATTCTCAAAGTGGTATAGGAAATGACGTTGATGGATAGGGGATCCTAAACTCCCAATGTAGAGGCTCTTAAGGCTTGGGTTATCGGTATTATGGGGTGGTAGTAGTACTCTCACCGTTTGTGAGGAGGAACAAGTCCACTCAATACCAGGTAGTGTAAGGAAGTCATTTGCCCTTCCTACCCAGACAAATACAAGGAACCGAGTTTTTGGAAATAGTCAAGTCTCATGACATTGCACCAAACACTACACAAGCATATCTTTGGGACATTACATAGGCATAAGCATGTGGCATAACATAAGCATTGTACTCATTTGACAATTGTATGAGCAATTGTCTTCTTTGTGAAATGATGTGAATTAAGGATTATGGATTACTTTGTGAATGTTACATAGAGCGAGTATGTTAATGTTTCACGAGTATTTAGCAGTGACTCATTTACTTATTGCAATCATAATCTATTTTTAATTAGTTTATTCATTGTGAATGGTTAATTATATGAAAATTGTACCATAGAGATAATAAAATTGAACGCTCTGCCTCAGGAAGAGAAAGGAATGATTTTTTTTTTTTTGCTTTTGCCACCTTTCTACTTGTTTATGAGTAACTTGTTTTTCCCCAAAACAACTAGAGTTATCATGATGCTATATATGTGTATATTGCTGAGAATTGTGAATTATCACCTCATTTGTTGTTTTCATGATAAATCCAAGTCGAGACTCTTCCAAGGGAAGATGAAGGAGCAAATAGATTAGATAGTTTTTATTTGTTTTTGTACAAAGCTTGCATACTATTATATTTGTTTTGGTTTGTATAAAGTTTTATGTGTTACATTATGTCCAATCGAGGCTAATGTTGTATAATTATGATTTTTTCTTTCCCCTCATGACTCTTTATAATAACGTGTAAGGTTATTACGAATCTAGAATGTTGTTCTTAAGTTAGAAGTAACGTGGTTAATACTGTCTGCTATTGTATATTCAGAATATATTAAGACATTAGTATTAGGACGTTATATTATATTATCAGAGCAGTTTATCCTGTTGAGTCGGAGTATGGACTGACTATTCTTAGGCATATTTAGTAGTTCATCTTGTGTGTAGTGCATTTATTGTCTCATTGTGAGATGCGTGGATAGAATTGCATGACAACCTTAGGTTTGAATGTTAATGGTTACTGTCACACTGTTATATGATATTGAGACTGATCAACTTAATATATATTATTCTGTGTATATAAGAACCTATGACTTCATCAAGGAGAACTAGGGAAAACAAGAAATTTTCTAGTAAAGGCTCAACTAATATGGCTGAAGTGTTTATGGCAATGATAGTTGCTATTAGGGAACAGACTGCTGTTACTACTAGGATGCTTGAGAGGATGGAAGACAATCCACCTCAGCAGCCTACACAACCAGTGCAGTCAGTGTAATAAGTACCGGTGGTTAGGAACCAAAACTTCTTAGACCTCTCGGAGTTTAGGAAGGTCAACCCTTCATCCTTTGGAAGAGAGTATGATCCGGTTAAGGCAGAGGGGTGGCTCAAGGAAAGGGAGAAAATCTTTACGGTTGTGGTATGTTCAGATGATCAGAGGGTTTTGTTTGCTTCCTACATGTTAGAAGGGGAGGCAAAGGATTGGTGGACGGACACCAAGAGGTTACTTGAGACATCTGACACTCAGATTACTTGGGGGGTGTTTATGAATTCTTTTTTGGATAAATACTTCCCTAAAAACCTACAGAACACCAGGGAGATGGAGTTCTTGAGACTAGAACAAGGTGGCATGTCGGTTGGTCATTACGTGGCCAAGTTTGAAGAACTATCTAGGTTCTCTTCTTATCTTAAGTTCAACCTAGATGAAGAGTTCAAGTGTGTTAAATTCGAAGAGGGGTTGAGGGATGATATTCAAAGGGTCATTGGACCTTTTGAGAATCGAGACTTGTTGTTTGCGCCTAGAGAGATTGAGGAAAAAGAATTCTTGTTGTTTCATGCCTGGAGAGGCTGAGCGAAAAGAATACTCAGTGTAACAGTCTGAAGAGGCTTGGTAAGAAAGAATACTCATTATAGTGAAAATCTTAGTATTTGCTAGGTACTTGACGTAACCCTAAGTGGTTTAGGAGTGAACTAGTATAAATCCTTGCTTCAACTTCCCTCGGTTTAACTCTTTTAATTCACCCAAATCCTATATTTAAGAAAATTTGAGTTTTTGCTCTAAGAACTTTGGTAATATTTATGTTAAAGTGAACTCAACAAGAACATACTTATCTAAGGTTTGATTCTGTGTTTTCTGGAAGTTATTCGTGTTGTTAAGAAAGGTTTTTCAAAGATAAAGTGTTAGTGTTTTGAAAGATTACCTTAAAAAGCTTTTACTGTTAACACTGAAACTACGAGAGAGTTCATTTTAACTCAACGAGTAAACTCTTATATGAATTCTCTCACCCTATACTGTTAAACCTTCTCCTCATACATTGTTGAACTCTCTTACCTAACTATTGTGTCTTAAAGTAACATTCTCACCTCCAAGTCTGATCAACTTGAGAAAGTTGTAAGAAGGCTAAAATTTTCAGTAAAAAAAACGCAATTTAACCCCTTTCTTGTATTACAGCCAACTTCACTTGTCACCAGTGAAGCCAGTTAGTTCTCCAGTATACGAGATGAGGTCTTTATCCAGGAGTTCCAACTTCTTATAGAGGTCCATGAACATAATGTTCGCCAAATTTCCTTAATCAACAAAAATATGACAGACCTTAGCATTGGTAATGACACTAGAAATCACCAATCGGTCTCCTGCATTCCTGATCCTACCTTAGAGATCTGATGGGAGGCCACTCAAGACAACACAGAGGGCTTTCTTCTTGACATTATTTGATTCCTTATTGCCCACAAATCCACCCAATATTGTGTTTATTGTCCGGGTGACTTCGACATGATAGTGGTCATCATTCTAGGGAGACGAATCCCTGGATGTTTTGTGATTCCAATTTTGTCTGTTGTTCAGGGATGAGTCTTCTCTATGGCGTTCATTCTTTATCAGAGATTTCCTTTTCTGGTAAAAGGAAGGACTCCTCCTTAGACTTAAACTCCTTTTCCTGTAATTCCAGGATCCGCACTGATTCTCGTTCCGAGATTGGCATACATAACACCCTAAACTGCCATCTCAGTCAAGAGATTCAATTGCATCCTAGAGGCAAACACAATCCTCTGTGTTGTGTCCTTAGCCGTTGTGGAATTTACAACGCCTGGACTTTATTTTCTGTGCATGCTTCTTAAGTTGGGGAGGTTTAGGAACATCAAGGAACTTGATATTCATTATCTCTTGATAGATCTAAGCTCGAGTAGCATTAAGAGGTGTATAATCTGGATACCTCCCTTTTGGTGGTGGCTTTAAGTTCCGTAGCTGTGAGGGGGCTTGGTCCGACTTTAATCATATATCATGACCTTTTTCCGGGTTCTTCCAGGCTTTGATAACGTCTTTTGTGTTAATGTATTTTTGGGCCCTTTCTCTAAATTCATCCATCGTGAGGGCTTCTCTTTTTGCAAGGGAGTAGAAGAGTGGACCTTAGCAGAGCCCTTCCTTAATGTAATGTAGGTCCAACCTCTGGTCCCAATCCTTGATGTTTAGGGACTCCTTGTTAAATCTAACAATATAATCTCGAAAGTATTCATCTTTCCCTTGTTTGACGTGGGCCAGACATGAAATGAATTTCAGTAGCACTTTGTTGGTGGTGAAGTACAATAGAAATCTCAAGGACAAATCATCCCAATTTACCACAGACTTCAGAGGAAAGGTAGTGGACCATCTCAACGTGGCCTTTTTTAGAGAAATGGGGAAGGCCCGACACATGAAGGGGTCATTACCTTTTGTGAACATCATGGTTGAGATGTATGCATCCAAGTGCTCATGGGGGTTTGTTGTACCGTCATAGGCCTCAATGTTCGTGGGGTACTTTAACCTCCTAAGGATCTCAAATGCCATCAATTCATCGAAGAAGGGTGTCCTTGTTGGGCAACAGTTCCTTGCTTACCAAGTTCTGTTGCCTTTGAGTTTTCGACATCATGGTTACTAGCATGCGCTGGTTCCCTACGTTGATCATGTTCCCTCCTTGGAGGCTAGTTCTTGTCTTCTCACTCTACGTGGACTGAACTCTCCAGCTCTACCAAATGCCTACCTTGTTCCAATAGACTTTTATCTTGATAGCAAATCAAGTCCGCTATCTCGCGGCGAGATAGTTCTGGACTCTTCTTATTTTGAGGCGAGATCCTCCTCACATGCCTCCAAGCGTTGAAATGACAGGTTTCGCTCTTTGGCCAGGCATGAAATGAATTTTGACTGCACTTTGCTAGTGGTGAAGTACAATAGAAATCTCGAGGACAAGTCATCCTAGTCTACCACGGACTTCGAAGGAAGGGTAGTGAACAATCTCAACCTGGCCTTCTTTAGAGAAAGGGGGAAGGCCCGACACATGAAGAGGTCATTACCTCTTATGAACATCATGGTTGAGATGTATACATCCAATTGCTCATGGGGGTTTGTTGTACCGTCATAGGCCTCAATGTTCGTGGGGTACTTTAACCTCCTAGGGATCTCAAATGCCATCAATTCATCGAAGAAGGGTGTCCTTGTTTGGCGAGGGTCCCCTACTTACCAGGTTCTGTTGCCCTTGAGTTTTCAACATCATGGTTACTGGCACGCACTGGTTCCCTATGTTGATCACGTTCCCTCCTTGGAGGCCAGTTCCCTTCTTCTCACTCTACGTGGACCGAACTCTCCATCTCTACCAAATGCCTACCTTGTTGCAGTAGACTTTCATCTTGATAGTGAATCAAGTCCGCCATCTCGCAACATGATAGTTTTGGACTCTTCCTATTTTGAGGCGAGATCCCCCTCACATGCCCCCAAACATTGCAATGACAGGTTCCACTCTTTGGCTGCCCTTAAGGATAATGCACGAGAGCCTAGCCATTGTATGGAAAGAATCCATGACGAAGGAGGAGAAGGGCTCTCATTGGAGAGAGAGGCCTCCTCTCCATCTCGCCTGGATTCTGGTTTGGCCACTAGTGGTTGGTTGCGAATGGTGGTGGACACACGACATTGGCTGGCAGCAAGCAGATCGTGTACAGCAAAGGCATGGTGTTGGTTGGTGGTAGGTTAGTTTTGTGCTGCTGAAGCACGTTATTGCCTTGTGTTTACCATAGTGGTGGGAGTAAAAATTTATCTTTCCCACAGTCAACGCCAATACTCTGAACGAGTTAAGAAGGGTTCACCTAAATAAGACTCAAGTGAGTGGGCTGGTGATGTTTTCCTCCTTGGTGCAATGAAAACAGTGGTGGAGCAGAGGGGTGGTGTACCTGCAAAAGATACTCTAACACTCAAGTCAGGTTTTGCACTAGAAGAAAATGTTTAGGGTTTAGAGAGATAACTGAGTGGCTTTGTTATTATTTATAGAGGAGCATTGCTTAGTTGTTAAGTAGGATATGAGGGAATTCTAATTTGAATTGTTATTGATAGGCAGTTATGAATATTGATGAGACCTATAATCACTCCAATTTACATGGGATCTGTTGAGAATGATTGTCTCCTAATGCATAACTGCTAGAAATAAGATGGCGCTAACCTATGTCATGCTCTGTGATAGGTGTGGCTAGGATGCTCCTATTGATCGGGTTGACCCATGAGCATGAGAGTCGAATACCAATCCAAAACAACTAGAGAGAGATAAAAAAAAGATTCATAATACAATTTTAATCATTAAAAAGAAAAACATTAGACCCGTATTAAGTTTGAATCATAAAGAATATGAACTCTCAAAATATATAAGAATTGTTGAACACTTGTTTGATAAGGTGTCATACAACTACCAGTACTCATTTTGGACTTGACAAAAGAAAATCATTTGTGGTGCGAACAATGACATCTCAAGTGGCGAAAAACTTATCAAAGTATTGACTCAACAAGGACCGTAAAACAAGTCAGTCTGACCCATTTAAGCTCAATTCATTTAATCTACAAGTTAAATGAACCGAGCAAAAAATATATTAATTTAAACAAATTGGTATTTTATCATCTCGACTTGTTTAAGGACAGCTTGATGAATTTAATCGGTAGTATTTTTTCTTAGAATTTTTCTTTTTACTTTAAAATTAACATATCATTGGATAAAATCAAGATCACAAGTCAAAATAAAATAAAAATTCACATGTATACTTCAAAGCAAAAACAAATTCTAAATTCAAAACATATGAAATCCATAAAATCAAACTTTAAATTCATATTATTGATAATTTAAAAAATAAATAAATAAACGGGCTAACGGGCCAACCAACAGGTTGAAGGGTCACGAGGTAAACAAGCAGAGTTAAAAATACATTGATTTAAATGGGTCAAAAAATTTGTAGCACAACCCACCTAACTTTAAAGAGTAAACTGGACAACCCGATAAGTTTAGCTGTTTTGACGGTCCTAAACTCAACTAAGAAGATCTATTGAAAAGAATAATATTTCTTACACATCATTTAAAAACATATTTCCTTATATCAGGGGTAGGTAGCAAAACTAAAGTATAGGTGTGAAGAAGACAAGGTGGAACCAATTGTAAACAGGTGATAGAAACTGTATAGATGTGAGATTATGTGTACGTAAGTATATGTATCTAACATTATATAATTGAAAAAGTATTATATTTTGATCCATACTTTTTAAAAAGTATAATATATGCGTGAAAAATGTGCAAAATTGAAATTCAATAACTTGTTTTAATTCCTTTATAAATCATATTGTTCAATCATGTTCATTTCGCACAAAAATGAGCATGAAGAACAATATTTTTATTACCTGTTCAGTGTTTTTTTCTCCCTCGGAAAAGGACTTGTAATTGCTTGCATGTTGACAAATTTTATAATATTGTGTAATTTTAGTACCTCTCAAGATTTGTCTCATGTTTAAAAGGTGTAAAGATATTCAGGCAATTACAAAAAAATTCTATGACAATGTAGAGGTAATACAAAGAGACAAAAAACGATAGCAAAGTAATCAAATAATTACAATGTCCAAAACAAGGGCAATCGCACTTTGTTTCCATGATATTTATGAGCGATTGTATGTCCATCTCATATAGAGGCGATAAAACAGGTCAACTAGTCCTGTCCGCCCCGACCTCAATCCGCTAAAATATGAGGTGGGGTGAGTTGGTCTATTATAGGAAATGGGTTAGAAGAGCCAACTCATCTCATTTTAAGATGGGTTGACAAGTTAGCCTGCTTAAAGGAGAAAATGAGAGAAACTAGATGGGTTAGCGTATCAACCCGCCTAACCTGCCTAAAAAAACAAAAAAAATGTATAAAAAAAACCATAAAAATTAAAAAAAATAGAAAAACTACAATTTATAGAGACTAAAAAATAAAAAAATACTAAAATTAATATTATACCTATAAAAATAACACAAATACAAATTTAGAAAAAAAAGACAACAACCTAACGGGCCAATCCGAACCCAACCCACTTAACTCGGGTTAAATGGAAGAAGAAGTTAAGAACCGGATGGCCACAAGGAAAGTTATATGGGAAGTTGAAAAGTTGAAAAATGAAAATGAGTTCAATTCTTGAACTCAATCCACCAAAAAATGATGGGTTGACGGGTTAACCCAACTAGTTGAACTCATTTTGTCACCTCTAATCTTATAGTATAAAAAAATCAATTTGAGCGTTTGGCACTCTCAAATTTATAGAAACTAAATGTAATTTAATAAAGAGAAATTCTTAGATGCATTATGAGTAAAAAAAAAAATTTTGTTCTCTGTCACTTATTATTTGTCACTTAAGTTGTGTTGGTCATTTTTTTTTTTTTGCTACAAGTTGTGTTGGTCATTCATATCTCCTTAAATTAATTAGTTTTAACTTTTTAAAAAAAATTAATTTTGATACATTATTAGTATAAATTTTTTTATACTATCAATCAATTATATATTATTACATGTGTAATTTTTAAAATAAATATATATTAATGTAAAAAAAAATTATACTAATAATATATTAAAATTAAATTCTTTTTTAAAATACTAAGCACGTTAACCAAAAACCATTATGGAACTCCTTCTGAATCTCTAAATCTCTAAACCCATTCCTGTTCTCCACCTCTCACCCTCCTCTCCAAACCCACTTTTTATACAAAATTCTTAATTAAATTTTTAACTTCGATAATCTTACATCAAACAATACATATATCTCTTTTTATACTCTATCTAATACTATTTATCATACATATTTTTTTTATCACTTTTTTTCACTAAATTTGACATTTTTTAAAAAAATGTCAACAATACTTACCCCTTTTATGATTTTTTTTCTTAAATTTTGGTCAAACAAATCCTCAGCAACAACTTCATGTCAATCAGTTCCTCCAATGGGCAACTCTCTCTTCTCTGATGCTTTCACACCCAATTGACCCTTTTGGTCCAAAAGCTCCTTCTCCCTGTGGGTGACAAGTGGCTCGATGAGTACATGGACGAAAGCTCCAGGTTTGGGAAGCCTGCCATATTCTCAAGTCTGCCATTCAGGAATCGAAAACTACTATTCTGCTTCCTCAAACATCACTTCCTCCCTCGATTCTCATTGCCATAACACCCCCTAACTCTCCCACTAGGTCAGCTCCTTCAATCACCGAAAAAAAAGAAGAAGAAACCTTTGCAATTGTTAGAGTTTTGTTCTGTTGTGGGTATGAAACTTTGAATCATTTTGAGGCTAAGGCATGTTTGTTTTTCATCTGAAACAGATTAGCAATCTCAGGGTGTCGCAGAGAAGCTGTGGGGATGAAATGCGAGGGGAAGGGGATGGGGTGGGAGAAGAAGTGGGTTTGGAGAGGAGGGCCACAGGAATGGGGTTGAGAGATTTGGAATAAGTAACAATATGATTTTTGATTTTTGGTTAGCCATGTTTATTATTTTAAGAAAAAAGATAAAAATATTTTAATTTTAGAAAACAAAAATGACTCGCACAGTAGTAACAAACCATAAGTAGTAAAATGCAAGAGATTTCTTACTTCCGCTGCATCTAAGAATTTATAGTAAAGAAGAAACGAACTCACCCAGTTTCAAGCTTGAATGGGAGATTACCATCGTAGCCCGGCAGGTTCTTGACAATAGAACCTGGAGAAGCCATGAATGGCAGAAGCAGTAGAACAAATATGACCATACTGCTACATCTCCAACCCATGGCCCTACACAGGAAGATTTTGGTGCTTTTATTATATGCTTATTAAACTGTCTTGAATCGCAATATTAATACAAATAATTTATTTTGGATAGGTGTAAATTATTAAAAAAAGTCAATTATATGAGAAATATTGTTTTAATGACGTGCTAACACGATTAAATGCATGGAATTCATTGCAGCACACGATTAGAATCATGATTAAACTCTAAATACAGATAGAGATGTATGGAATTTATTTCATCGACAATCATAGAACTCTAATATCCAACACATGCAAAACACAAGTACTTTGGACACTAACACAAATGGCTTCCACTGGAGTTACCAGCCACTCTCTCTCTCTCTCTCTCTCTCTCTCCCTTATCTAGTCTAGTACTAGTATGAATTTCAAGGAAAAATTGCTGAAATTAATAACAAAAAATAATAATAATAAAAGAATGAGTAGCGAATGAACACTCACCAGTGAGGGATCCTTAGTTTTTGTGACAAATCGTAAAGGTTAGTGGCAGGTCAACTGGGCTCAAAGAAGAACTGAGTGAGAACTAGAGGAAATATAGAAAGGAGTATGTGCGTTTCTGAGAACCATGGAGATTGTCTTGTTTTTTATTTTGATTTTTTTTTTTAAAGATAAACTGTGTGGATATTCTCTGCATTGGGGCAGAGGTGCTCTAGGGACATTGGGTGTGAAAGCTACAAAGGATTGCATTAACATTTGTTTCCTTTTCATTTTTTTCTTTGGGTACATTGTTTCCTTTTCATTTTTTAAAGAGGATCAATGCGTGTCACGTTTGTCAGCTAGTATAATTCTAAATAAATTATTCTTATTTATTTTGTATTTTATAGAATTTTTTATACAAACCAATTAGATACGATTTTTTACATATATAAAAACAATTATTCTTATTTATTTTGTATTTTATAGAATTTTTTACACAAACCAAATAGATACGAATCTTTATTTTATTTATAAAAAGAATTGTACAACTAAGTCTGACTCTAAAATAATATTGAAAGGCTGAGTTAGGATTTATCTATGTTTAAGCCACTATAAATGGACTAGTGCTAAGGAACTTAAATAATTTTCATGAGATATCAAGTTTAAACTTTATTGTAACTATTGTTAAAAAAAAAAATTATCTCTCTTTTGTGGCGTTTTCTTTCCTCTTTATGGTACTATCACTACAAAAAAAAAAGTTAATAGCAGTGGTTAGAAATTATGTTTAGTGGCGGTTCAAACTGCCGCAAAAAAAAAATAGTGGCGGTTCTAATCTTATAATGCACACCAAAAGCCTATAAAACACAAATACGGATACGAGACACAACACGACACGGATACAAAGACACACTAAATTCAAAAAATTGTAAGACACGGACATAACACACACACACATATATATATATATATATATATATATATATATATATAAGTAAATTAAAGAACTTAGTGTATGTATATATATAATTGCAAAATTTAAGAAAATAAATTCACAATTCATTAATATCATTTCTATAAGTTTGAAGATTTATAATATCTAAATATATGTCATATGTGCTAATATTTGCTAACTAGTAAGTCCCTCCTAAAAAATATAGAGCATAATTTCTATTGACATTTTCTAAAAAAAATTCATAAACTAATTTCTCCTAATAGAACTAATAATGTACAAGTACATGTGCATTTAAAAAAAAATAACTACAGAGAATAGTGGTGTGAGGCAAGTTTCAGTGATGACAAAGTAGACGGCTTGGTACTAGTAGAGGTAGAAGGAGCAAATAAAAATAGTAGTGTGTGAAAAGATAAAACTTAAAAGCCTAATACTGATGTGTGAAAAGATAAAACTTAAAATATTAGTATGATAAAATAATAGCTTAGAACGTCAGTCATATGATTAAGCTTAGGTAAGTTACAGGATTACTAATTGAATGTTAATCATGAAAACTAATTTAAAAAAAAAAAACATTAATGGGCCGTGTTCTAGACATGTCTAAACGTGTCTGATACGTGTGCAAGTCGAAAAAAATAATCTTTTCAATCGGACACATTCAGACATGTACGCTCGTCCCCATGTATCCGACACGGACACTTGTTTGACACGCGGACACGTCTCATAAATGGCGTGTTCGTGTTTCATAGCCCAAAACTAATTGTAGAATGTTTTTTTACGATCTGATCAATTAGTGCAACTTAAGAACGTACCAGAACAAATACATGTCGGTACCTAATTAAAAAACTAAAAATAAGAACCCATTCGAAGATGCACATAAAAATTCAAAGGAACAACATAATCATACAAACAAAGGATCAACTCATTAAAGGCATATAATTCTTTTCAGGGTACAATTAGTGCAAATAGGAAAGCTAAATTTCACAAGATTTTGAAATTAATAACATCTCAGCAGGGGTATACTCTTTTCCATAGAATGATGCATAATGCAATTTATTATGTTTTGAAATTTTGAAATTAATCATATCAAGATTTGTTTGTAGTTTGATCCATAGAATGATGCTCAATGCAATTTATCTTGCAAATACTATTTCCAAGTTAGAGCAAAGAAAATGAAAAGCTTCAGAAAGTTGGGTTCTCCAAGGGGAGAGAGATTGACACAAGGGCACCATTCCAATCTGTCAAAGCTGCTGTTAGTTTATTTGGTGAAGTAACCGTCTCTAGGGACAGATATGCTGTCAAGAGAAGATCATCAGAGGTAAACATCAAATGTGACTTTACTTTTTTTTTTTTTTTTCAAAAATGCCTAGGTAATTTGACACACACAAGTAATACATACAAAAGGGAAGCCCTCTTGTCATGGAAAAAGCTTTTTGTTCCCTGCCCAATTTAGGTGTCTATAGCATTGCATAACACACATTTTGAGGATATTTTCATGTTTGACATGGCAAAAGATTTTCATGCTTTTTTCGTGATTTGCAGAATGTATTTGAAAAGGAGACACAACTTATCTTGGCCCAAAGAGAATTAAACAAGTTAAAGAAACAGCTGGACAGTGCTGAGACCATGAAAGCTAAAGCACTTTCTGACCTTGAGAAGGCCAAGGTGACACTTGAGAATTTGACAACCAAGCTCACCAATGTGAGGGAATCTAAGCAATCAGCAATGGAAGCAGCTGAAGCTGTGAAGAATCAGAGCAAACAACTTGAAAAGGCCCTATCCCTTAAAGCTATAGGATTTGAAGCTTGGAAACAGCGAGGTTTGTGGTGGTGCCGACAGTATATACCAACAACAATTTAGGGCATCAAGGTCAAAATAATAAAGTATTTTCTTTGGATGAATTAGATGGTTCAAAATGGTGAGGGAAAATGCAGGAGGAAAAACTTGTCCACCATCGAGGAGAAAACAATCATTGAATAAATGAAACATGCTATAATCAATACAGCAAATGCTGATACTACCATGAAAATATCCTATACATAATTATCTATCCATAAAAATATATCATATACACAATTTGAAAATATCCTATACATAAAAAGGTAACTAAAAATGATCATTCATGATAAAACTGAGTACATGAATTAGGCAATTCACCCAATACAAGAACACATTTAGTCCCAGGACCAAGCAGTTGACAATAAAAAATACATTTAATCTACCCAACTTGCAAATCTATAGATCTAACTAGCCAGAACTCTAGCCAATGCTAACAAGCTTTGTCTACTATTTAAAGCATATCCCATTAACCAGAGTCTTGAAATGCCTGTGCATTATGACTTCTCCAAATTTCCAAAAGAATGTTCACTGCCAACTCTAAAAAGCAAGCAGGTAAGACCAAGCAACCCAAGTATCAACTGTTCTTACCATAGAAAAACAAAATATTAAAGTAGATCTTTTTCTTTCCTATTTAATTTCATATCCTCTAATCTTTTTCAAAATTATTGTGAGACTCCACTTTGACATTAAACTAGTTTGTAGCCATTATAATCATGATTGTTGAACCTTAGCTATTCAATTCAATGCCCAAATAAGTGTTGTAGCTCTATTACGTTATGAAACATAACCTTTGAAAAGAGTGACAACATTTGACAAATGTCCAATTATAATACTAAAAGTCTAAAACAAATAAAACCACTAAATTTGCTTTCTACTTTTGCCAGTAGGCAATCCATGTTTGATTCGATGATATGGATTTACTGATTTTAGCGACAATTACTTAGCTCTTAACTTTCTTTTTATAACATAAGGTGCACAAATTAGCCAACAGAATAATCAGAAAGTATAGATATAGGAATTACAGCAAACACTGCAACATACCCTATATATTTCTCATCTCTGTATTTCATGAACTGTTTCTCCTTCTCTGCTCTCTCCATTTATTCTCTGCCTTTACTTATCCTCCTTTCTTATATCAACTCTTTTATTTTGTTATTTGCCAGAAATTTGGAGTTGGTATAAACAGTAGGTGAGAGTGAAATTTGGTGTCGCTGAGACCACCGGAGATTCAATTAATTCCAAAAAAAAGAAACCCATCCTAAATTTGTACCTGTGTGGTGTCGCTGCTGCTGAGACCACCGGAGGCGTTGAGACGTTGAGGCGTTGCTACTGCTGCTGGTACGTTGTTGAGGAGTTGAGACCACTGTATTGAGGGGGAAAGGGAGATGTTGGGGTAGGGAACGAGAGGGAATGGGGGAAATGACCAAAGTGCCATTTTTGGCAAAAAATATTACCAAAATACCACTTTTTTGAAACTAATTATTGAAATCGCCAATTTTACCAGCGGTGGCGTTTTTTTTTTTTTGTTGGGTCGCGTGGAATCTGTTAAATTTGGCGTATCCATGACGCGCGTGGCCTACCAAAGTTTGTCAAGTCGATAGGTTGAGACCATTATAATGAATCGACGCATGGTAACCTAAATGGGTTAGGGATACCGAATGACTTGGCCAAAATTTGAAATTTAAAATTTTGTTCGAATGTGTTGGGACTGGCCCGAGATGAATGGTGAGATAAACCGAATATCTTGAAGCCTGGGTTCGGTAAGACGAATTGATGGTAAAATTTGGCGCGATCCTAATGGACTGAGACGACCCGATATGCCCCTTTATATTATTTTTAAAATAATATAAATAACAAAATTATTTTGAGACAAAATAAAAATAAATTTTAAAATTAATTATTAGTATTTTATTATTTTAAATATTTTATATTTATTATACATTTTTTTAGTAACTATGTTATATTTTATTATACTTTAATTATATTATCTTTAAATCTCCTTATCATATCCTGTTGAGTTCTAACCCTTGGTCCCCTCGGGATAGAATTTGAACTAAATAGACAGGATAAGATAGGTGATAGGATTGATTTATCCTATCATGCTTGGTTCACCAAACAATGAGCCAGACGAGGATATAAAAATTAATTTGTCCTATCTCTACAAAATTAATTTACTTTAATAGTTTAACCGATTCTATAAAAAAATTGACAGAGTTTCCCCTAAAAATCAGACGTTCCCAAAAATATTTCATCCTGTATAATGAAACATATTTATATATATTCAATTCATATCAAGAAAACACGTATAAGATGCATAAACATAACAGAAAAATCTAGTACATATAAATACAGTAATCATTAATCAAGTAAATGTAATAAAATGTAGTACATATACATCAATGAGAAGGGTCAGGGTCAAAATGTGGGGGTCAGTGATGGGGATCAGAAGAAGGTCTTGCCTGTGATGAGTGAGGATATGGTGGGTAACCCGTATACGGTGGATATGGAAATGACGGTGTCAGGGTAAAAGTATAAGGATATGGTGGGTAAGGGTAAGTAGGTGGTGGGTATGATGTAGATGGTGGATAACTGGATATGACGGGTACGAGGGAGGTGGTGGGCGAGACGGACGGTAAGTAGCAGTAGAAGTGGGCGGTGGCTGAGTACTAGGCACAGCAGAAGAACCGAGTCATCGGAAGACGTAGTCGTGATCGAAATCTTGGCTAACCCTCTCCATCTACGGCGCGGTCGGGTCGCCGCTCATCGGATCGCTTTCGGATGGTCCGAGAATCTCATCTCGCAGGAGGAGCTGGACGTAGGTGATCTAATGTGATGCGATCATGCTCCCTCACTGCAGATAAGATGTCCTCCATGGACTGTTGAAGGCTAGCCATACTAAATCCCGAACTAGGGTTCCTAGCCGACGCATAGACGTTCTCTGCAATGTCAGCCTAAGATACAAATATAACACGTCATTATCAATATAAAATACAAAATGTTCAAAACAAATAGCAGAACATATTGGTAAAAAGCTTACCACAAACCCAATGGATGCACCAGTTCGGGAAATCCAACGCCTGGTAATCCGTCTGTACCAGCGCATGTACTCAAACTGTGTAGTAAGGGGAGCTTCCAAAGGCCAACCAACAACACACCGTTCCCGCCGCGTATCCCAGATGGCTATGTGTGCAAGGTGTGTGACTCGCCAATCCACGTCGTGATGTCCGGCCAATGTAATCGAGTGCAACTCGTCAGGTTGGTGTGGTCTCCGTGGTATTGGTTGGTCCAGACCAAACTGACGCATCACCCTGTCTGGCTGGTGCCACTCAACAATGTGGAAAAAGATAAGTGGAACCACTGCCAGATATATGTCTCTACCCGCGACACAGAACGCTGGCAGTGAAGCCACAATCTCATCCGTATATGGCCGCCATGTTATCTGCAATCATAATTGTATAAAGAATTAGAATGCAAGACAATTAACTTATTTAAATCACTATAAACAGATACTGACCTCATCACTCTTCATCTGATCAAAAAATCGACGGTAATATGGAAGCACCCCCATCGGTGTCTCAATCAACACCTTATGTTTATGCCACCTATATATATGTCAAGGTCATACGATGTCAACACAAATAATATATATAATAAACTAATGTAAAGATATGTTGAGAAACTCACCGAAATCCCAGTGGACGTAGGGGACCACGGCAACGTAGGCGACCACAAGAACAGGATCGTATCATCCACGAGTGTAGGGACAAGGGGTGGAAATCTGTGTCATGCCCAGTACTGCAACAGTATGCAAGCACCTCCAATCTCGTGCACACTGTAATCTGTGGCCTTGCACAACTCTCTATACAAATAGGCCAAAACCGCCGATCCCCAGCTGTATCTCCCAGCAACGATAAAGTCCTCCAAGAGAGGAAGGAACATCATGTGCACGTATCTACCAGAATGGTCAGGAAATAGCAATCCCCCGATCAACCGAAGTATGTACGCCCGTGCACACCGCATCACATAATCGTCTCCGTCAGCCGGGGTAAGTCGTGTACGGAATGCGCTCCAGAGCCACGACATATCAACACGTCCACCTAATACGTGTGACTCAGGCGGCTGCGATCCCAACAAGGTCTCACATAGCTGCATGCAATCTGGATGGGATGTACGACCAGTAACTACATCGCCATCAATGGGAAGTCCCGAGATAATAGCAATGTCCTCCAATGTGATGGTGCACTCTCCGGTAGGCATATGAAATGTGTGTGTCTCGGGGCGCCATCTCTCAACTAATGCTGTAATGAGGGAGTGATCGATGGTATTGTAATCCGACAGCTTCTTTAGAGGGAAATTGTAATCTGACATATAATTCTTCATCTGGACTCCAAATACCACGAGAATCTAATTCACGAAGATTATCAGATGTATTCAGCGCATCCCAATTGATTTTAGAAAAACTGAGGGCATGGAGGCACATACGTAGATTCAGGAGCAACTACCAATGGAGGGACTAGTTGTTGTATATTTACTTCAGGGTCGGATTCATCTTCTTCTAAGTCGGTGTCTGTATCTTCACCCTCAGGCATCTCCCCTTCATCATCGCTTGTGTCAGATAATGCATCTGTCATAAGCGGGTTATCGGTTTCAAGGTCCAACCTAAATGAGCTCCCTTCAGGCATTGCAGACGTACCAACTTCTTGAGATTGTACTAGGACAGGAGCATGTGTCATGGAGAATTGAGTGTTGACAGGGTACGATGATTCAGCAAGATTAGAAGGACTAGCTTGTAACCCTGTTTCAGAAGGAGCTTGGGCATGCTCATTGTGCTCACTTGTTTCTGTCTCGACATACAACTCCATAGAAGTTAAGTTAGGATGCTGATCAAAGCAATCAATCATGCAAGCAACATCTTCATCATCTTCTAATGGAAGAGCTATCCATCTTAGAATATTACTCCATTGTGGAAATCTGTACACAACACTAGACACAACTTGATTTTCTTGGAGCCTTAATTTTAAATGAATTCTCCTTTTTAAAAGCTCAATAGTCGTATCACGTTGAATCATGATAGACTTGGGACGAGGACCTTTGTACATTAGACCCTCTTTACCTTCATACGTTCTCCCATTGTAGTAAATGAGAACAACAAGGTGTTTGCTCATCTTACACTTCGAATAACAACAACAACACAAATAATTTAATTTTGTACAAACAAATACTAAAAACCTACTAAATAACAATAAAACATACATCATACATACACAATTAGTAACAATAATAAAAAAACAAACAAATACTAAAAACCTACTAAATAACAATAAAACATATATCATACATATACAATTCAGAACAATAATAAAAGAAACAAACAAATACTAAAAACCTACTAAATAACAATAAAACATATATCATACATACACAATTCAGTAACAATAATAAAAGACATAATAGTAATAATAATAATAATAACAATAATAATAATAATAATAATAATAATAATCAACAATAATAGTAATCAATAATAATAATAATCAATTATTCTAACAATTAAACAAATATACATAATACATAAATAATATAGAAATTAAAAAAAATAAACAATAATTCTAACACTAAAACAACAATACAATACACAATTAATATAAAAACTCAAAAACATAAATAATAATTCTAAAAATCAAACAAATATACAAAATATAATTAATATAATAACACAAAATCATAAATAATAATTCTAATAATTAAAATATTTAATAATATATATAACAATAACAATAATAATCTAACGATAGAAATATTTTTACGAATATGATTTAGGACAACTTATAGCCACGGAGAGTTTTAGAGAGAGTTTAGAGAGAATGAAATCTAGAGAGAAGGTGAAAATTTGATAAATGAAAGAAGTTGCCGAGATAGGGTGAGGGGGGCAGGTTATAGGGGTTTAAGTGAAATACGCCAGAGCGCTTGGCGTATCCAAGTGGAATACGCCAAGCGTTCTGGCGTATTCCACGTGGCCCAACAAAAAATAAAAAATGCCACCGTGGCCAAAACGGTGGCATTTTGATAATTAGTTTGAGAAAAGTGGCATTTTGGTAATATTTTTTGCCAAAAATGACACTTTGGTCAAAAAGCCGAGGGAATGGTGAGATGTTTAGGGTAGATCTGAATGAGAGATAAGAGAAAAAAAGGAGGGAATGAAAAAAAAATGATGTGCAATTTTTATTTAAGTATAAACCGCCACTAACACTGTTCAATTGCCACAAAATTTTATCTTTTTTGGATATTAAATTGTCACTAAGTGATACTAAATCACTACAAAATTTTAAATTTTATGACAACTAAGAAAATTGCAATGTAAACTATCGATAATTCTGACAATTCAAGAAATCATTACAAATAAACCATCGCTATTTACTATTTTTTTAGTAAGGCATAGTTCTCTTTTGGGTGTATCTCTAATGGAGATTATCACCCCTTACCTTTGAGCAATAGCCCTCTCTGTTTCTTTCTTATTATCCTTGTTTTTAAGTAATTTCTCTAATAAATTTATTCAGATACGTTATCTTTTGGATGAATCTAAAATGTTTGATTTTAAATTTCTCAAATTTACTTCGTATCATGCTAAATTTGAAATTTATAGCTTTGATTTTATCAAATTAGTCTCATGCTTTGAATTTACGAAATAGTATGACCTTTAAATATATAAAGATAAGAGACATGATACTCTCTTTATACAATAACACTTTATGTGTCAATTCTATACTAAAAAATACATCCTCATTGATAGTATTCGTATAGGGAGCAAAATTATAAATTATAGACTAGTCTTGAGTAAAAATTGTATCTATTTTTTAATAAATTTATAATCATTTTAATGGAATCCTAAGTGCCTCCCGCTATTGTTTAAATGAATTTCAATTTATGATTAAAAAAATACTTTTAAAAGGGTAACTATCAAGTACTAAGTAAGTGTTTTGAAGTGGATTCAGAGGTGTACCCGAGATAGATATGTCATGGTGGTTTCCTCATTGAGCAGATGCAGTAGAGCGTGTTGAACCAGGGGGTAGGTATCTGCAAAGGGACTCCAACGCTCAAGTCAGGCAGTACACAAGTAGAGTTTATGCAATAAGATATTAATACCTGTTTAAGGTGACTTAGTCCGGTATTTATAGATCATGAACGAAATCATAATGTGATCACTATTAAGTGCAGGTATTTAAGATTCGTATCATGTTAGATATTATCTTCCTTTTATTGTTGGAGAGGATCCTTATAATATAAGAATGTAGATACCATAGTTATCAGCAGTTGGAGACGGTTATGAGTCCTATAATCTGGTAAGATCACAATTGACAGTTATAGGCTACTGCGCAGATCTAGCAATCTTTATATTATGGCCTAATGTCGTAGTCCGTGGCTTTTAGTTCCAAGGTCCTGACCATGTGTTACCAAGGCTTAGCCAAGGTGTCCACGATAGATACCAATGGTATATGTGCCGGGTTGATCCATCGAACACGGTCTCGGATCACAGTCTAGAACAGTTGCCCCCAGCTTGGTGCTTAGATGAAACAATTAGGTGTCAAGGTACCAATTTTAATAGAAGCTCACGGCTCGCAGTGGACAAAGGGATCTGAGGCGGATCTCCCATTGTTTTCCACAGGGCCGAGGTCCGTTGTACGCAATGATAAACCTTCGTGGTTGACGTGTAAGGTTGGGATTCAAGTCGGATCACTCTCCTTGTCATTCTGCTCTCTGAAGCATGCCACTTGTTGCCCCCCATGTGTAATTCATGGGGTTTTTACCCGTGGTTATAGCTTTACTCTGAATTTGTGACAGTCCGATCTTGCTTGGAGAAACCTCACTTTTGATTTTATTGGGAATTAAAGATCTTTATCAAGAAGAATATTAGTTTATGTTGTTTCCCAACTACCTGTTATTCCTGTAACCAATCAGAAGGAGGGAGCATTAAGTGTGGCTTTTAGCGTGCAATCTGTTCAACTGTTCAGGGGCTAATCAAAAGGCTCCATTCTCTTTATAAATAAGGAATGCTTGTATGGAGGTTGACATTCCTTTTGTTGCATTCCTTTTATTTTGTGATTTTTTTTTAGAATGATCCTCTTTCAGATAATGGTTTCCCTTTCATTTTCTGTGTGCACATGGAGGGTTTTGCCCTCTGTTAAGACCATCTTCTTATTCTTTCTAAAGTTGTTGAAAATGTTTTCTCTATTTCTGTCAGTCCCTCCTGTAACACCCACTGTCGTAGGGTGCCACATTTATATTACTTAATTACTAAATTACCCCCAAGTTCATAAAATATGATGTTGTGATAAAAATACGAGTTGTAAAATTTTTTCTTTCTTCTTTGATAATGATAAAATAAACTTAGCGGAAAATAAAAATATAATACATTATCACACATAATTTACATCATCATATATTACAAACGTACTGTCAGGATTATTTATATACAGACCAAGTTCTCAAAGTAATTAAACATAATTTAAAACTCATATATTGCCCAAGTCTTACTAAATAGCAGAACCCTCAGATGGGTCCTCCTCAGATTCCTCAGCAGGAAGGAATCCAGCACGACACGAAGCCCTACGGACAGGTGTCCGAGCGGACGACACGATACTTATCTCACTAAGCGTACGGTAGTAGGCTCCCCAGTACTGCCAAATGGATAGAGAAACTCTAACTGTACATAAATATTGACACTAAAATAGGGGTTCCCTTGATAAAGCCTACTGTAGGTAATGTTCAGGTCTCCTATATAAAATATACACTGACGATCCAAATGAACATGCCACGCCTCCGGACCTCCGCGAAACTATAACGTCACGTATCCTAGAAAGTTGGGCATTTCCATCTTCTCAAAACTCTATTTCCTCCACAGGAGCCTGCTCTTCTTCACCCTCTGGTTCAGTGCCATGCTCAATGTCTTTACCCAAAAATAAATACAATACAAAATAATATACAAAGAGGTGAGATCACCTACGCCAATACCAACATGGTAGCACAGAGATAATATAAACAACATACCACACAGTTATATCATACCATAATTATAATCATGCCATCAACATTATTTATCATAACGGATACAATAAATAATAATTACCATCATGTCATTAACATTATTATCATCATCATCATCCAAGTATTTCTCAATAGAATAATTGTCATAGCCAATATCCCTCAATTAATATGTCATACAGATATAAATGCTCATATTCATGCATGCGCACTTAGACTCAATTTCCTACTCCATGGAGCTAATACTCAGTTCGGAGAAGTCGATCAGAAAGATCTGTCTGTACCAACATGCCTCAGACCAAGTGCCACATTTCTCATATGTGTTTGCACATCTAGCATATACACGACAGTCTTCACTAGATCTTGATTAAGAATAGTGTCTCGGTCAGGATCATCGGTGTGTTGCATCGGTCAAACTTACGGGAAGAAGAGCTACCAACCACCTATGTAAGTAACCCGCACCCCGATGCCCCCAAGGTCAACAAGTGACTTACACTACGCATATCGCACTACGTCTCTCCTAGGCAAATAGCCTCATATAGTTCATCGGACCTTTCCAATGCATGTTCAATGCACCAATGCTAATCATAGGCAAAAATTCATATACAGTGTCCATACACCAGTTCATGCATATAAAATGCACCAATGCCAATCACAGACAAAATTCATCATTTTCTCATACAGTGTCAACCCACTGGTTCAACAGTAATCCTACAGTATATTTAATCGTGAAAATCATATTATCGCGTTTTCATAGTCGCGCTCCACTTTTGTCGCGTTTTTACAATTTTGTAACATTTTCTGTTACGTTTTCAAATCACATATAGATTTTTCAACGTTTTCATCAATCACGTAAAAATATTCCACCATTTTTAAATCACATCGTGATTTTTTAACAATATCTCAATCACGTAAAAATATTTAAACGCTTTCCAAATTGCGTAGAAATATTTCAACATTTTTTTTTTCAAATCGCGTGGAAATATTTAAACATTTTTCAAATCGCGTAACTTAAAAATTATATTTTTAAGTTACGTAAATCATTTTTTACCATTTTTCAACTTCGTAAAATATTTCTCAACCTTTAAAAATTTCATTTCTACCTTTTTCAAAATAATATGACTTCTCACATTATTTTCCATATTTTCTTACTCAAGAAAATCCTTTTCACAATTTATTCCATAAATTCACCATTCCATTAAATTAATGTTTCTAACTTTAAAATTTCCTAACGCTCTCCAAAACCCAAAGAATGAGTTATACGTTAGAAAATCCCAAGTTACCAACGTATTCTTTATAATTCCAAATCAATTCTAAAAATCAATCCTCTTTAAAATAAATTGAGGTTCAAACACTTTCAACTTCTCTTTTTCATTCACATTTGAAAATTCCATTTTTCAAGTGACAAAACACTCTAATTCCCTTTCCAAATTCCTTGTATTAAATCAAGTTATATTTTCACTTTGAAAATCACTTTATTTCATTAAAATCAAGGCATTTCAAGTCTTCAAAACCGTGGACATGGTCATTGAAACCATTCTTGTATTTTTCCTTCTAAATCAACTAAGTTCCATTCTTGGTTTTTACACAAACAAAACCATTAAAACTCCTCACCAAAACCGTGAACTCAAGTTCTTTCAAAACAAACCATTTGTTTATTTTCCTAGTTTTTCTAAACATCTAATTTTACCATTCATGAAAATATTAATTTGTGAACACCTATTTTGAGGTGCTGAGGCCGAATTCCTCATGGTCTTTGAAACCAAAATTTGTTTTCCTTTCCAACAATTTTTATGGCGTATATATACATATTCAACATATATATCACAAGCATGCCATAATCAAAGTAATAAATCATGCAAATCATATCAAGCATAAGCAAATAATCAAAGCACATAAACACACACAAATTATTACATGACTATGGATATGAATCCTCACATGGATTCACCATCCATCAAATACACAAACCATCTCTCACCACCATGCTTGGTTGGTGAGATGGATCTCCCTCTTACCTCTTGAATAACCACAAAAAGCTCCCTGCTTTGTATTTCGAACAAGATTTCCATCAACAAAAGTCTCTTGAACATAAAATAAACACAAAGAAATTAGTATATTAAGCTTGAATAAGAGGAACCATGGATCAAACATGGTTTAGAACATGAAAAAGAAGAGAAGAAATGAAGTTTCCTTACACTTCACTAACAAAAATCCTAGAACTTGCTCTTGGAAAAAGTCCTTGAAGATGGAAGATTTAGAGCTTGGTATAAACTACAAAGGTTCTTGAATTGAAGTAAGGATTCAAGAAGTATGGTTGTATAAAATTTTTGAGTGATGGAAGGTGGTGTAGGAGAGCTTGGCCGTGAGCTTAGAGAAGGAGAGAAATGGAGAGAAAATTTGATAACTTTGTTTCTTGAAAATGTTCAACAAAAACCAAGGTGATCAATAATGACTAAAGGTGATCAATTATGGTCTTCCAATATTGCTTTTGCTTCTAATGCATCACCAAAATCGTCCCCCCCTCCATGCACTCTTCAAAATGCAACAAATCTCCTAGCCACCATTTTAGGCAATCTTAACCATTGATTAGATCAATCGTTAGGATTAATATAGGTTTTAGGTTTAGGCTTTAGATAGAAGACTTAATTTAGGTTGTTGGATCTTTTCTCCTTGAAATGCTAGCCATTAGATTTGTCTCCAAAATGAAGGGTCAAGATTACTCCTTCAAACTTTACATGCAAGGGCTATAAATGGTCCTAACCACTTTGTAAGACTAAATCTCAACCGTTGATTAAATCAAGATTAAGTCTCCACCGTTGATTACATCAATGGTGGATATCCAAGCCACTGATGTTGACTATGCAGTACAATATTTATTTTTGTATCTACTATTACCCTTCGAATAATATTTTTACCGTATTTTTATTACCCAATAATTAAATACCGTACAAAACACAGTAAAAGAAAATTTCTAAAACTGTTTCTGGATTCAGGTTTAGTAAGATCCCCCATCTCCGTCTCAACAGTATAAATTTTCCTGGCTACAGAAATTTTTTTACCCTTCTGAACCCATGCGGGGCCCACATACGACCTCCTTGGGCCCACAGACGGCCCACGAATAACGCTAAAATAATCAGAGTAATATAAAAATTTTAAAATCACACACAAAATCACAAAAATTAGAAAATGCACAAATATAAAATCAGATTACGTAAAATAATTAAAACTTAACAGTAATAATTAAATTACGTAAAATTTTTCTCGGCCCGAAAATTATTATTTTCCTGACACGGAGTAAATTACACAAAACGATCAAATGTACTGACGAAATGTTCAAAATAATTTTACAGTACACAGAAATCACTAAACAGTAGAATTCTGTTAACTGTCAAAATTACTGTCTTATATTTAAGAAGTTTAGGGTGTTACAATACTCCGCCTCTAAAAAGAAGTTTTGTCCTCGAAACTTGATAAACTTGACTTCACATCCTCAGAATAAATACGGATACTGTTCCTTGATCTTTTCTTCTAGTTCCCATGTAGCTTCACCACTTACATCATTCCAAACTATTTTAACCAATGAAATTTCCTTACCTCGAAGTTGTTTCGTCCTTCAATCCTCAATCTTGACTGGAAACGTTTCATAGGTTAAGTTCTCCTTCAGTTGTACTGTGTTTGGCTCGATAACATGGGTAGGATCAGGAATATATTTCCGTAATTGTGATACGTGAAATACATTGTGAAGATTTGATAACAATGGTGATAATGCAATCTGATAAGCTACCGGACCTACTCGACGGAGTATCTGATACGGCCCGATAAACTTTGGAGTGAATTTCTTAGATTTAAGTACTCGTCCAACTCTAGTCATAGGTGTCACTCGCAGAAAGACATGTTCACCTTCTTCAAACTCAAGCGATTTTCTCCTTTTATCAGCATAACTCTTTTGCCGAGTTTGAGTCATTCTCATCTTGTCTTGTATTATTTTCACTTTCTCAGTTGTCTGTTGAACAATCTCTGGTCCTAACGCAACACTTTCACCGTCTTGATATCAACACAACAGTGTTCTGCATCGCCTCCCATATAATGCCTTATAGGGTGTCATCCCTATGCTCGAATGAAAACTGTTGTTGTATGTGAACTCTATCAATGGTAAGAACTCATTCCAACCTCCACTTTCTTCCAGAACATATGCTCTCAACAAGTCTTCTAACGACTGAATTGTTCTTTCTGACTGACCATCAATCTGCGGATGGTAAGTAGAACTCAAACGTAGCTTTGTTCCCGTCGCTTCTTGCAAACTATTCCAAAATCTCGACGTAAACCTTAGATCTCGATCCGAAATAATACTGGATGGTACACCATGAAGTCTAACAATTTCACTGATGTACACTTGGGCTAACTTCTCTATTAGGTACTTAATATTAATCGGCAAAAAGTGCGCTGACTTAGTAAGCCGATCAACAATTACCCAAATAGAATCATAACCTTTCCGAGTTTTTGGTAGTCCTGTCACAAAATCCATTGCTATGTCATCCAATTTCCATTCAGGAATACGCAAAGGTTGCAACATTCCCGAATGTCTTTGATGTTCCACCTTAGCCTTCTGACAGACTAAACAGGATGATACATACTCAGCGACATCTTTCTTCATTCCTTGCCACCAATATAATTATTTTAAATCCCGGTACATCTTTGTGGCTCTTGGATGCATACTCAACTTACTCCTGTGAGCTTCATTCAAAATCAATCTCCTAAGTTTTGGATCATTAGGCACACAAACTCTTCCTTAAAACTTCAAAATTTCGTTAGCACCTTCGCTAAATTCCACTTCTACACCTTGGTTCTTTGCTTCTTTTGCTTCTTGCAAGTACTGGTCACTGTTCTGTCCATCTCGTATTCTATCCATCAAATCATTTGAAATGGTGATCATGTGTAAACACATTCTTCCTGGCGTCAATTTCACAGACAAACGCATATCTCAAAATTCTTCTATCAGTTCCTTCTCCTTGATCATCATAATAGAAGCACTAACCATTTTCCTACTCAACGCATCCGCTACGACATTCGCCTTTCCGGGATGATATTGTAACTGAAAGTCATAATCCTTCAGAAACTCTAACCAACGCCTTTGTCTCATGTTCAACTCTTTCTGGTCAAACAGATACTTCAAACTTTTATGATCACTAAAAACAGTGAACGTTGCTCCATAGAGAAAATGTCTCCACACTTTCAATACAAACACCACAGCTGCCAACTCCAAGTCATGAGTCGGATAATTCCTCTCATGATTTTTCAACTGTCTTGAAGCATAAGCCACCACTTTACGGTTTTGCATAAGCACACAACCCAATCCTTGATATGAAGCATCGCAATATACATCGAAAGGTTCGTTCAGATTAGGTAGAATCAATACCGATGAAGTAGTCAATCGTCTTTTCAACTCTTGAAAACTTTCTTCGCATACATCAGTCCACACGAACGGTTGATTCTTCCGTGTAAGTTGGGTAAGAGGTCTTGCTATCTTCGAAAACCCCTCAATGAACAGTCTTTAATAACCAGCTAATCCAAAAAAACTATGGATTTTTGTTACAGTCTTTAGTATTTCCCATTCCAAAACTGTCTCCACCTTTGAAGCATCAACTTCAATTCCTTCCTCCGATGTAACATGTCCCAAAAATTGAACTTTGCTTAACCAAAATTCGCATTTGGACCACTTGGCATACAACTTATTCTCCTTCAAAATCTGGAGAACCACCCTGAGATGTTCAGCATGTTCCTCCTGACTTCGAGAATAAATCAAAATGTCATCTATAAAGACAATAACAAACTTATCCAAGTACGAATGGAAAATTTTATTCATAAAGTCCATGAATATGGCAGGTGCATTTGTCACACCAAACGACATCACTAGATATTCATAATGCCCATAACGAGTCCGAAATGCAATTTTGGGAATATCTTCCACTTTCACACGAATCTGGTGATACCCAGATCGTAAATCAATCTTGGAAAATATTGCGGCTCCTCATAATTGATCCATCAGATCATTAATCCTTGGAAGTGGATATTTATTCTTAATCGTAATCTTGTTCAACTGCCGATAATCTACACATAGACGAGATGTTTCGTCCTTCTTTTTTACCAACAATACTGAAGCTCCCCATGGTGACACACTAGGTCTCACAAATTGCTTTTCCAATAAATCCTCCAGCTATTTCTTAAGCTCTACCAATTCTACCGGCGACATCCGATATGGCGCAATAGATATAGGTCCAACTCTAGGTACTAAATCAATAGTAAACTCAATTTCCCTTTCTGGCGGTAGTCCAGGTATATCTTTAGGAAATACCTCAGGAAATTCATTGACCACGAAAATATCCTTCAAGACATCTTCACATTGAACCTCCAAAGAAGACAACAATAGATACCCATGATCTCCTTCCTTCAAACAAGCTTCTACTTGAGTTGCCATTAGGAATCTAGGATCTTTAGCCTCAGGAAATACTAACGTCTTATTTGAACAATCAATTAGGATATGGTTAGAAGATAACTAATCCATTCCTAAGATTACATTAATCTTGGAAAGAGGCAAACAAATCAAATCCACATGAAAAATTCTATCCCTAACACATACAGGGCAATTCAAATATACTTTTGTAGTTATCACAGGCTTATCAGTAGGAGTAGCAACACTCAAATCATATGGCAATGTAGTCACAGTCAATCCCAAACACTCCACACAATCACATGCAATAAAAGAATGTGTTACTCTCGAATCATAGAGTACGGTTAAAGGATTACCTTCAATAGCACACTCCTCCATGATTAAATCCTCAGATTTCGCGGCTTCTTCCCCGCTCATAGTATACACTCGACCACCCGCCTGTGGCCTTGCAGTACGAACATTTCCCACAAAAGGTTCCTTCTTAATTTGTTCACAATCCCTGGATAAATGTCCAGGTTTCCCACATCTAAAACAAACAATTCCTTTATGCTAATATTCCTTGGTCAAATGATTCTTCCCACACTAGAAACAACTATACGTAGGAGTTCCAGCTTGACTTGCCTTACTGCCACCAGAACTTCCTCCAACAAATTGCTGTCGGTTCTAATTTCCTGTCGGTTTTGCATACGGCTTCTATTGAAAACGGTTTCCTCCACTACTCTTTCCTCTCTAGAATCTTGTAGGTCCAAAGTTCTTATTTCTCGCCGCCCGTTGAAGATCAATCTCCTCAACCTTACGACACTTGTCCAACAATTCTGGAAACTGTTCAATTCCCAGGGTTACTACAGCTCGCTTTATGTCAAGCTTCAATCCTTCCTCAAATTTCCTGCACTTCCAGTCCTCATCTGGGTGCATATGGAAATACCTCGAAAACTTAGATAAGCTCTCAAACTTTGCAGCATACTCACTAACAGACATCACCCCTTGCCTCAGACTAAGAAATTCCATCTCCTTAGCGTGATGCACACTTGCTGGAAAATACTTTGCCAAAAACTTCTGCCTAAAGAGCTGCCATGTCATAACTTTTCCTTCAGCTTCTAACAATCTTCGGGCTCCTGCCCACCAATTTTCACCATCTCCGACTAACATAAAAGTCACAAAAATCAGCTTGCATTCATCAGTACATCCCATACCTTCAAATATTTTCTCTAACTCCTTAATCCACAAATCAGCTTTGTCTGGATCAAATTCTCCCTAAAACTTGGGTGGATTGTTCTTACGGAATTCAGACAAACTGTGAGCATCCTCAGTTGCCCTTTGATTTTGCTGTGCAACGACATCAGCCATCCGTTGCATCGCTGCTACTGCTGCAGCCATATTCTGGTTGTCATTACTAACATTTTCCATTACTGTTCTAGTATTGACACGTCCTCGTTCTCTTCTAGCCATTACTTTACTCTACTCAAACTGGACAACACAAAGAAAGCAAGGTCAATCTTCAAACAATATTATTTCTTTTTAGAAAATAATAACAGAGAATCACACAACATAAACAAGACAGACCTAACCACAAACCCAAAAGACTCCAACTTGGGCTCTGATATCAACTAATGTAACACCCACCGTAAGGTGCCACATTTATGTTACTTAATTACCAAATTACCCCAAAGTTCATAAAATATGATGTTGTGATAAAAATACGAGTTGTAAAATTTTTTCTTTCTTCTTTGATAACGATAAAATAAACTTAGCAGAAAATAAAAATATAATACATCATCACACATAATTTACATCATCATACATTACAAACGTACTGTCAGGATTATTTATATACAGACCAAGTTCTCAAAGTAATTAAACATAATTTAAAACTCACATATTGCCCAAGTCTTACTAAATAGCAGAACCCTCAGATGGGTCCTCCTCAGATTCCTCAGCAGGAAGGAATCCAGCACGACGCGAAGCCCTATGGACAGGTATCCGAGCGGATGACACGATACTTATCTCACTAGGCATACGGTAGTAGGCTCCCCAGTACTGCCTAATGGATAGTGGAAACTCTAACTGTACATAAATATTGGCACTAAAATAGGAGTTCCCTTGATAAAGCCTACTGTAGGTAATGTTCAGGTCCCCTATATAAAATATACACTGACGATCCAAATGAACATGCCACGCCTCCAGACCTCTGTGAAACTGTAACGTCACGTATCCTAGAAAGCTGGGCATTTCCATCTTCTCAAAACTCTATTTCCTCCACAGGAGCCTGCTCTTCTTCACTCTCTGGTTCAGTGCCTTGCTCAGCGTCTTTACCCAAAAATAAATACAGTACAAAATAATATACAAAGAGGTGAGATCACCTACGCCAATACCAACATGGTAGCACAGAGATAATACAAACAACATACGATACAGTTATATGATATCATAATTACAATCATGCCATCAACATTATTTATCATAACAAATATAATAAATAATAATTACCTTCATGCCATTAACATTATTATCATCATCATCATCCAAGTATTTCACAACAAAACAATTATCATAGCCAATATCCCTCAATTAATATGCCATACAGATATAAATGCTCATATTGATGCATGCGCACTTAGACTCAATTTCCTACTCCATGGAGCTAATACTCAATTCGAAGAAGTCGATTAGAAAGATCTGTCTGTACCAACATGCCTCAGACCAAGTGCCACATTTCTCATATGTGTTTGCACATCCAGCATATACACGACAGTCTTTACTAGATCTTGATTAAGAATAGTGTCTCGGTCAGGATCATCAGTGTGTTGCATCGGTCAAACTTACGGGAAGAAGAGCTACCAACCACCTATGTAAGCAACCAGCACCCCGATGCCCCCAAGGTCAACAAGTGACTTACACTACGCATATTGCACCCACTCAAGAGGTGTACGTCTCTCCTAGGTAAATAGCCTCATACAGTCCATCAGACCTCTCCAATGCATGTTCAATGCACCAATGCCAATCATAGGTAAAAATTCATATATAGTGTCCATACACCAGTTCATGCATATAAAATGCACCAATACCAATCACAGACAAAATTCATCATTTTCTCATACAGTGTCAACCCACTGGTTCAACAGTAATCCTGCTGTATATTTAATCGCAAAAATCATATTATCGCGTTTTCATAGTCGCGCTCCACTTTTGTCGCATTTTTACAATTTTGTAACATTTTCTGTTACGTTTTCAAATCACATATAAATTTTTCAACGTTTTTATCAATCACGTAAAAATATTCCACCATTTTTAAATCACATCATGATTTTTCAACAATATCTCAATCACGTAAAAATATTTAAATGCTTTCCAAATTGCGTAAAAATATTTCAACATTTTTTTTTCAAATCGCGTGGAAATATTTAAACGTTTTTCAAATCGCGTAGCTTAAAAATTACGTTTTTAAGTTACGTAAATCATTTTTCACCATTTTTCAACTTTGTAAAATATTTTTCAACCTTTAAAAATTCCATTTCAACATTTTTCAAAATAATATGACTTCTCACATTATTTTTCACATTTTCTTACTCAAGAAAATCCTTTTTGTAATTTATTCCATAAATTCACCGTTCCATTAAATTAATGTTTCTAACTTTAAAATTTCCTAACGCTCTCCAAAACCCAAAGAATGAGTTATACATTAGAAAATCCCAAGTTACCAACGTATTCTTTATAATTCCAAATCAATTCTAAAAATCAATCCTCTTTAAAATAAATTAAGGTTCAAACACTTTCAACCTCTCTTTTTCATTCACATTTGAAAATTCCATTTTTCAAGTGACAAAATACTCTGATTCCCTTTTCAAATTCCTTGTATTAAATCAAGTTATATTTCCACTTTGAAAATCACTTTGTTTCATTAATATCAAGGCATTTCAAGTCTTCAAAACCGTGGACATGGCCATTGAAACTGTTACCAAGTGGCTTCCAGTACTCAAGAGGGGGTGAATTGAGTAACAAAAACTTTTGCAAACGCTTTAAACAAATAAATTTTGCTCAATATAATTATTAAAGAATATGGAAGAGATGAGAAAAAGAAAGAGCAAGTAATAAATAAATTGCAGGAATCAATAAATAAAGTGCATAAAATAAAGAGAATAAGGGAAAAACAGCAGGCACAAGATTTATCCTGGTTCGACCACCAACCACTTGTGGCCTACGTCCAGTCCCGAAACACCGTTCGAGATTTTTCACTATTCAAGACAAGCTTAAACAACGGTGCTTGCAACCTTTACAATACGGAGCACTTTTCACACACAGGGAAACTCTACCCTTGTGCTCAAGCCTCAAATAAACAAAAGGGATACCTCACCCTTATACAATCCTTGGGGATACCTCACCCTCAATACACAGAAATAGATATAGAGATGAAGTGAAACTCTCGCTAAGAGTAGATAAATACAAATTGAAGCACTAAGGAGCTGTTTTTCAAATATCTCAAGAGTTAAGCAATTATAAGTTCAGAAAATAAGGAGAGAATAAGGTAGAGCACGTTTTCAAGCAAGCAAAAATTATCACAATGTCAAGGGTGTTATCAGAGAAGTCCCAGGCCTCTATTTATAGAGCTCGTGGAAGAATATGGCCGTTGGGAGCAATTAATAGCATTAAAAACTTTCTGATTCTTCGTATGCTGTTTAAAACGTAGCTCTGTTTCTCGTGGGGTATTCGAATGCCTGAAGGAGGTATTCGAATACCTCTGTCAAAAACTCTTTCGTAAAAGCTGTTTAAGTTGGAGTTATTCGAATACCGGTCAAGGGTATTCGAATACCTCATTAAAATAAGGCATATTTCGAAAGCGGGGTATTCGAATACCATATGGGGTATTCGAATGCCTCATTTAAAAATGGTTCATTCTGAAATGGGTATTCGAATACCATATGGGGTATTCGAATGCCTCTGTTTTGACAATGACAAATATCGGTTCACGAATCAGTTATTCGAATACCAAATTGAGGTATTCGAATACCTCGATTAAAAACAGATTCAAAATCCTTTCCAAAAAGCTTGAAATGCTTGTTTTTAACTTTTAAAACATTTGATCTTTTAAAAACCTTTAGTTTAGGTAATCTTTGATCATTTGAGATATTTAATTAACAGCTCCATACATGATAGATCCTAAGTCCTAAAGCTAATCTTTAAATACTTGGACATGGTCTTCTCATCATCCTTATGTTTGTTATCATCAAAATACATCTTCATTGTTGCGTAGCAAACACATTCTCCCCCTTTTTGATGATGACAAACTATCATAGAGAAAAGCATCAGTACAGAAATAATTGGAATTCACAAAGTAAGAGGCTTACATTCATATGTGCGTGGCGTAGCTCCCCCTTAATGTTGGAATCCAATAATAGTTATTTTAAACCTGTCTTTTCTCATAGTTATATTGTTCTCCCCCTTTGGCATAATCAAAAAGATACAACAAAATATAATGCATAAAGGAGGCAATAAGCATAAAGAGAAAATAATTTAGCCAATATACATAATGTAATGAAAGAGTAAACAGCTAATACATCCAAACAAGAACAAAGCCTAGAAAGAGGCATCTGGCGGAGGAGGAGGGGAATCAGAACCCCGTGAAGATAGCAAAGCACGCAAGGCGGCTTGCTTACGCTCAACACCATCAAATCTGTCAAACAGAACTGAGAAGGTGTGTTCCAAATAAGCTCAGTTATCCTCCATGTAAGCACGGTTGGCCTGTAAAGAGGCCATGACTTGATACAGAGTGACCGAACCGGCGAAGCGGGGCGGCGGGGCCAGCGGTGGTGACGAGAAATTAAAGCAACGGCGGCAGAGGGGTGGCGGCAGGATCAGTTGGGTCGTCCTCATCATCGTCAACTTCAACCGGGAATACCCAGCCTTCATCAGTCTTTATCATCTTCATTCGGTTCAGCGTATAAGAACCAAACACATTATGGTGGGTCAGCTGAGTTTTTCGCTCGGTCTCCACAATCATGCGGATACTTGCCTAGGAAGGCAGTGATGATCACCCCATAAGGTAGCTCGAGCGTTCTTTTCCCTTAGCTCTCATCATATGCTTCATAATGAAGACGGGCCGGTTTTATCTGGTATCCTTTCTTCAGGATCCACAGCATAAACACATCATCTTCACTCAGGTAGGCGTAGTTCCCACCTCTAGGAGCTAAGATGTGGGCATAAGCATAATGCAAGAGCCTGTCCTAGCTCTTCATCATGCCCCCTTTGACTCCCTTTTGAGTCGGAGGTAATGCCAACCCAGGTCTAAGGACATCTTCAATGGCTCGAATCTTGTCGAACCGCTGGACAAACTCTTCACAGTCTTCATTGCTACGGCCAGCAGATTCTAAACCAAAAAAGCGAACCCAGTCTTGAGGAGTGATCACAATGTGCTGATCACAGACGTCAGAATGAAGCTCCAGTCCCTCAATCCTCAAGTTGCAGTAGAACATTTTGACCAAATCGGGATAGAGGACCTCCTTGTAGGAGCAAAAACGTAGCACGCCCGGATGTCCGGTGGGTGTAGGAAATCAAAGCCACCTTCTTTTTCAAAGAAGGCCAAATCCAGGTACTTGGGCTGCACAAGGTTTCGTTCTCTGAAATGAGAGATGAATCGTCCAAGAGTTTCTGGTTGAGATGAGAGCCTTCGCAGATCCAATGGGTTGTTGCAAGGCGCGGTCTTTGTGCGAGCACGTTTGGAGGAGGAAGCCATGGATGAAGGTAGAAGATGAGAGGAATGGGTTTGAAAAGAGAGGGAGTGACGGTTGGGTGATACGAGGGAGATGGTATTCGAATAGGAGATGAAAAACGAGAGAGAAGAAATGGGAAATGAGATGAGTGAACGGGTGAACGAAGGGGCTTATATAAAGCTCAGACCTGAGGTATTCGAATACCTCGGTTGGTATTCGAATCTTCTGTTAGGAAACGCAAAGGTCAGGGCAATTTAGAAAGATGGTATTCGAATACTGCTTAGGGTATTCGAATACTCTGTCCATATAAGATTGGCTCGGATAGCGGTATTCGAATACGCTTAGGGTATTCGAATATACGGAGACAGGAACAAAAGCCCGATAGCAAGAGGCTTGGGTATTCGAATAACTACTAAGGTATTCGAATACTCTGGTTAATTAATCATGAAAGCATGCGAGGAAAATGATGGTATTCGAATACCGGATGAAGGTATTCGAATAACTTAGATAGAAAAACACCAAATATTACGTCCGAATGCAATTTTGAAGATTAAAGCTTACCCGATTAAATGAGTACCGCAAAACAAAATGGAGGGTATCTCCGACGCTCAAGTCATTAATAATTAAAGATTAATAAATCAATGAGTATTAAATTTAACAAATTAAATACACGATTGATCCAAAATGCCAAGCTCTCTTCTTAAATGAAAGAACGAATCTTTAGGTAAAGGTTTTGTGAAAATATCGACAAGTTGATTATTGGTTTCAACAAATTCTAACACACAATCACCTTTTTGAACATGATCTCGTATAAAATGGTGCCTTATCTCAATGTGCTTAGTTCTAGAGTGCATAATGGGATTCTTTGTCAGATTAATTGCACTAGTATTATCACATCTTATAGGGATGTGATTAAGTCAAGACCAAAGTCTAAAAGTTGTTGCTTCATCCATAGAATTTGAGCACAACAACTTCGCGACTGCCACATATTCAGCCTCAGCGGTGGATAAAGCCACGCTATTTTGTTTCTTGCTATGCCAAGAAACTAAGGAATTGCCAAGCAAGTGACATGTTCCACTAGTGCTTTTCCGATCCAATTTGCATCCAGCAAAATCGGAGTCAGAATAACCAATAAGACTACAAGTGGCACCTTTGGGGTACCACAAGCCCACTTGTGTAGTGCCACCTAGATATTTCATAATACGTTTTACAAAGACTTAAATGTGACTCTTTAGGATTAGCTTGATATCGAGCACACATGCATACGCTAAACATTATATCGGCCTACTAGCGGTGAGATAGAGAAGAGATCCGATCATACCTCGATATTTAGTAATTTCTACGAGAATTACCCGCTTCGTCTTTATCCAAGTAACACGAAGTACTCATTGGTGTAGCCATATGCTTTGAGTTGTCCATTCCAAACCTCTTGAGAAGTTCTTTGCAATACTTTGTTTGGCTAATGAACGTTCCACTCCTTGTTTGTTTGATTTGAAGTCCAAGGAAGAAATTGAGTTCTCCCATCATGGACATTTCGAATTCGCTTTGCATGATTTTGGCAAATTCCTTGCACTGATTTTCGTTAGTAGCACCAAATATGATATCGTCTACATACACTTGTACAAGGAGTATATCATGGTTTTTATTTTTAATAAAAAGAGTTGTGTCAACTTTACCTCTTGTAAAATTGTGTTCTAAAAGGAACTTACTTAATCTTTCATACCAAGCTCGTGGAGCTTGTTTTAAACCATACAAAGCCTTTTTCAATTTGAAAACATGGTTAGGTAAATCATAATTTTCAAAACCTGGAGGTTGGTCAACGTATACTTCCTCTTGGATAAAGCCATTTAAAAAAGCACTTTTAACATCCATTTGATATAATTTAAAATCCATGATGCAAGCAAAAGCAAGTAACATCCTAATAGCTTCTAATCTAGCTACAGGTGCATAGGTTTCTTCATAATCTATACCTTCTTCTTGATTATAGCCTTTTGCTACAAGTCTAGCTTTATTTCTAGTTATTATGCCACTTCATCAAGTTTGTTTCTAAAAACCCATTTAGTACCGATAATAGGATGATTATTAGGCCTAGGAACTAGTTCCCAAACTTGGTTTCGTTCAAATTGATTTAATTCTTCTTGCATAGCTAGAAACCAATGTTCATCATTAAAGGCTTCATTAATGTCTTTAGGTTCGATTTGAGAAACAAAGGCTAAGTGGATACAAGCATTTCTAATGGAGTTTCGAGTACTTACACCTTTGGATACATCACCTATTACTTGATCAAGCGGATGATATTTTGAGGTACGCCATTCTTTGGGAAGCTCCAAAGCTTGTGAATCCTCTTGTCTTTGTTTATCTTCTTGCTCCTTGATTTCTTTTTCTTTGCTATCCAAATGTGTTTCCGCTAAGGCTTCGCAACATCATCAATAACAAGATCCTTTCTCGATCCATTTGGGTCGGTTTCATCAAATGCAACATGTATAGATTCTTCAATAGTCATAGTTCTTTTATTATATATACGAAAAGCCTTACTATGATTTGAATAACCAAGAAATATACCTTCATCAGACTTAGCATCAAACTTGCCTAGGTTATCTTTTCCATTATTTAAAACAAAACATTTGCAACCAAAAACGTGAAAATGTGCGACATTTGGCTTTCTTCCCTTGTATAATTCATATGGGGTTTTCTTTAAAATAGGCTTTATAAGGGCCCTGTTCATAACATAACAAGCTGTATTTACAGCATCCGCCCAAAAATATTTAGGAAGAGCAGCCTCATTAAGCATAGTTCTCGCCATTTCTTCTAAAAAACGGTTTTTCCTTTCTACAACTCCATTTTGTTGTGGAGTTCTAGGGGCAGAGAAATTATGATTAATGCCATGTTCATCACAATAATTTTCAAAAACATTGTTTTCAAATTCGCCACCATGATCACTTCTTATAGAAGAAATTTGAAAACCTTTTTCGTTTTGAATAACTTTGGCAAGTCTTTTAAATGCTAGAAATGCATCATTTTTATTTGCAAGAAATAAGGTCCATGTAAACCTAGAAAAATCATCCACAATCACTAAAGCATAGTAATTCCCACCAAAGCTCATAGTTCTAGAGGGTCCAAATAAATCCATGTGCAAAAGTTGTAAAGGTCTAGTAGTCGAAACTATATTTTTTGATTTAAAAGAGACCTTTATTTGTTTACCCTTTTGACATGCATCACATAATTTATCTTTAACAAAATTAAGCTTTGGTAGTCCAATTACTAGCTCTTTAGAGACCAACTTCCTTAGGTGATCCATGTGAATGTGTGCAATTCTCCTATGCCATAACCATGAATCATCATTCTTACTTAAAAGGCATTTCGCATCATTTGAAGATATATCATCAAGGCTAATCATATAAATGTTATTTATTCTATGACCAATGAATTTAACATGTTTATCATTTTTATCTTCAATTATGCAACAATTTGAATCAAAAATTACCTTGTTACCTTTGTCACATAATTGGCTAATACTAAGAAGATTATGTTTTAAGCCTTCAACAAGCAACACATTTTCAATAGAGGAATTTGGATTCTTGCCAACTTTTCCGACTCCAAGAATTTTTCCCTTGTTGTTGTCTCCATAAGTAACATGTCCATGATTCTTGGGAATAAACATGGTGAATTTTGAGTCGTCTCCAGTCATGTGCTTGGAAATGCATTGTCGAGATACCAATTTGAGCTCCTGGCTTTCAAGCACACCTACAACACAATTTTAATTTTTAACTTTTGGTACCCAAATTTTCTTGGGTCCTTGAGTGTCAGTTTTAGGCAAAGTACCCTTTGGAACCCAAACCATTTTTGTCCCAATTTTTGTGTTAATATTCTTTCTAGCATTGCATGTTGAAGCACTATGACCTTTCTTTCCACAAGAAACATTTAATAAATGGACTGCTGGAAGTACTTGAATAAACGAAAAAATTTTTATAAGATTTATGTTGATTTTTCGGGTTATAACCAATTCCAGCTTTTTCAAAAACAACCCTTTGTTTCCCTAATATAATATTTAGATTATCTCTCCCAGAAGTGAATTTGGCAAGGGTATTTTTAAGTCTTCAATTTCTTTCTCAAGTGTGTGACATAAAGAACAAGAATAAGAAGTAGAAGCATGTGAGGGATGAGATGAGCATGCATCAATAATTCCCAAAGTTTCATTTTCAATTTTTAGTTCTTCAATCTCTTTATTTAAAATAAGAATTTTATTTTCTAAAGAAGAGATTTTTTTCTTAGAAGAAGAAATTTGTTTTGAGAGTTTTATTGATTCGTCATGCAATTCTTCAAAGGCATCTTGTAACTCATCATAAGAAGGCAAGTAAAGTAGAGTTAGAACTTACCTCATTTTCGCTTTCTTCTTCTTCTCCTTTGGCCATGAGACAAAGTTGAGCTTCTTCGCTATCCGAGTTTGTCATTGAATCCATGTCGTTTTCATCCCATGCTATATAGGCTTTTCTTGCTTTTCTTTCTTTGAAGGGCTTCTTCTCAAGTCTCTTTCTTCTTCTTTTGGTAACTGGGCATTCCATTTTCATATGACCAGGCTTGCCACATTCATAGCAAGTAGGAGTTGATGAAGCTCCTTCGCCTTTGTAATGAGTCTTCTTCGGAGGGAAGGGAGGTCTTCTTTGCATTCCCTTTTTCTTGAGAAATTTACCAAATTTTTTAACTAACAGACTGAGATTTTCTTCGTTTACCTCAATGTTTTTTCGAGCTTTCTTCATCTTCTTCATCATCATTGTCAATTGTTGAGGAAGTGGCTTTAAGCGCTATCCCCTTTTTCTTTTTATCATTTTCTTCGCTTTGACTTAATCGGTCGGTTCTAGTTCGTGCTCATGAAGTTTTCCAAAAAGGGTGGCTAATGACATGGTTGTCAAGTCCCTTGATTCTCGAAATTGCTTTGTCACCTTGGGCTGCCAAATCCCGCTTAAACACCTTAACACTTTATTAATCAAATCTTCGTTAGTAAAACTTTTTCCTAAAGATGCAAGATGATTAACAATGTGGGTGAACCTCTTTTGCATTTCTTGAATGCTTTCTCCTTGGTTCATTCTAAACAGTTCATATTCGCGAGTTAGAGAATTTATTCTCGACCTCTTAACTTCACTAGTACCCTCATGGGTAACTTGTAAAGTGTCCCACATTTCTTTAGCGGTTTTGCAATTAGAAATTCTAAAAACTCATCATACCCCAAAGCAAGTGGTAATGATGTTTTTAGCTTTTAAATTATATTGGACCTTTCTTTTATCCTCATCGACCAATCACTTCTAGGTGTCTCGGTTTTTACACCATCGACAACGCGTGTAGGTATAAATGCGCCGTTTTCGACAAAGATCCCACACATCTAGATCAATAGCTTCGATGAAGATTTTCATTCTTTCCTTCCAATATGCATAACCATCCCCATTGAAAAAGGGTGGTCGGTTTATGGAAGATCCCTCAGAAAAGCCATTTAAGGAAGCCATGTTCTCTTGAAGCGGCTAAGCTCTTTATACAAGAGTCTAGCTCTGATACCACTTGTTACCAAGTGGCTTCCAAGACTCAAGAGGGGGTGAATTGAGTAACAAAAACTTTTGCAAACGCTTTAAACAAATAAATTTTGCTCAATATAATTATTAAAGAATATGGAAGAGATGAGAAAAAGAAAGAGCAAGTAATAAATAAATTGCAGGAATCAATAAATAAAGTGCATAAAATAAAGAGAATAAGGGAAGAAAAACAGAGCACAGTATTTATCTGGTTCGACCACCAACCACTTGTGGCCTACGTCAGTCCCGAAACACCGTTCGAGATTTTTACTATTCAAGACAAGCTTAAACAAAGGTGCTTGCAACCTTTACAATACGGAGCACTTTTCACACACAGGGAAACTCTACCCTTGTGCTAAGCCTCAAATAAACAAAAGGGATACCTCACCCTTATACAATCCTTGGGGATACCTCACCCTCAATACACAGAAATAGATATAGAGATGAAGTGAAACTCTCGCTAAGAGTAGATAAATACAAATTGAAGCACTAAGGAGCTGTTTTTCAAATATCTCAAGAGTTAAGCAATTATAAGTTCAGAAAATAAGGAGAGAATAAGGTAGAGCACGTTTTCAAGCAAGCAAAAATTATCACAATGTCAAGGGTGTTATCAGAGAAGTCCCAGGCCTCTATTTATAGAGCTCGTGGAAGAATATGGTCGTTGGGAGCAATTAATAGCATTAAAAACTTTCTGATTCTTCGTATGCTGTTTAAAACGTAGCTCTGTTTCTCGTGGGGTATTCGAATGCCTGAAGGAGGTATTCGAATACCTCTGTCAAAAACTCTTTCAGAAAACTGTTTAAGTTGGAGTTATTCGAATATCAGTCAAGGGTATTCGAATACCTCATTAAAATAAGGCATATTTCGAAAGCAGGGTATTCGAATACCATATGGGGTATTCGAATGCCTCATTTAAAAAATGGTTCATTCTGAAACTGGGTATTCGAATACCATATGGGGTATTCGAATGCCTCCTGTTTTGACAATGACAGCAAATATCGGTTACGAATCAAGGTTATTCGAATACCAAATTGAGGTATTCGAATACCTCGGCTAAAAAACGATTCAAAATCCTTTCCAAAAAGCTTGAAATGCTTGTTTTTAACTTTTAAAACATTTGATCTTTTAAAAACCTTTAGTTTAGGTAATCTTTGATCATTTGAGATATTTAATTAATAGCTCCATACATGATAGATCCTAAGTCCTAAAGCTAATCTTTAAATACTTGGACATGGTCTTCTCATCATCCTTATGTTTGTTATCATCAAAATACATCTTCATTGTTGCGTAGCAAACACAGAAACCATTCTTGTATTTTTCCTTCTAAATCAACTAAGTTCCATTCTTGGTTTTTACACAAACAAAACCATTAAAACTCCTCACCAAAACCGTGTGCTCAAGTTCTTTGAAAACAAACCATTTATTTATTTTCCTAGTTTTTCTAAACATCCAATTTTACCATTCATGGAAATATTAATTTGTGAACTCCTATTTTGAGGTGTTGAGGTCGAAATCCTCATGGTCTTTGGAACCAAAATTTGTTTTCCTTTCCAACAATTTTTATGGCATATATATACATATTCAACATATATATCACAAGCATGCCATAATCAAAGCAATAAATCATGCAAATCATATCAAGCATAGACAAATAATTAAAGCACATAAATACACACAAATTATTACATGACCATGGATATGAATCCTCACATGGATTCACCATCCATCAAATACACAAACCATCTCTCACCACCATGCTTGGTTAGTGAGATGGATCTCCCTCTTACCTCTTGAAGAACCACAAAAAGCTCATTGCTTTGTATTTCGAACAAGATTTCCACTAACAAAAGTATCTTGAACATAAAACAAACATAAAGAAATTGGTATATTAAGCTTGAATAAGAGGAACCATGGATCAAACATGGTTTAGAACATGAAAAAGAAGAGAAGAAATGAAGTTTCCTTACACTTCACCAACAAAAATCCTAGAACTTGCTCTTGGAAAAAGTCCTTGAAGATGGAAGATTTAGAGATGGTGTAAACTACAAAAGTTCTTGAATTGAAGTAAGGATTCAAGAAGTATGGTTGTATAAAATTTTTGAGTGATGGAAGGTGGTGTAGGAGTGCTTGGCCGTGAGCTTAGAGAAGGAGAGAAAATTTGATAACTTTGTTTCTTGAAAATGTTCAACAAAGACCAAGGTGATCAATAATGACTAAAGGTGATCAATTATGGTCTTCCAATATTGCTTTTGCTTCTACTGCAGCACCAAAACCGTCCCCCCCTCCATGCACTCTTCAAAATGCAACCAATCTCCTAGCCACCATTTTAGGCAATCTTAACCATTGATTAGATCAATGGTTAGGATTAATATAGGTTTTAGGTTTAGGCTTTTGATAGAAGACTTAATTTAGACCGTTGGATCTTTCCTCCTTGAAATCCTAGCCATTAGATGTGTCTCCAAAATGAAGGGTCAAGATTACTCCTTCAAACTTTACATGCAAGGGCTATAAATGGTCCTAGTCACTTTGTAAGACTAAATCTCAACCGTTGATTAAATCAAGATCAAGTCTCCACCGTTGATTACATCAATGGTGGATATCCAAGCCACTGATGTTGACTACGCAGTACAATATTTATTTTTGTATCTGCTATTACCCTTCGAATAATATTTTTACTGTATTTTTATCACCCAATAATTAAATACAATATAAAACACAGTAAAAGAAAAATTCTAAAACTATTTCTGGATTCAGGTTTAGTAAGATCTCCTGTCTCCGTCTCAATAGTATAAATTTTCCTGGATATAGAAAATTTTTTACCCTTCTGGACCCATGCGGGGCCCACAGACGGCCCACGGATAATCCTAAAATAATCAGAGTAATATAAAAATTTCAAAATCACACATAAAATCACAAAAATTAGAAAATGCACAAATATAAAATCAGATTACGTAAAATAATTAAGACTTAATAGTAATAATTAAACTACATAAAATTTTTCCCTGCCCAAAAATTATTATTTTCCTGACACGGAGTAAATCACACAAAACGATCAAATGTACTGACGGAATGTTCAAAATAATTTTACAGTATACAGAAATCACTAAACTGTAGAATTCTGTTAACTGTCAAAATTACTGTCTTATATATAGGAAGTTTAGGGTGTTACACCTACGGTGGGGACCTTTCTTTCTCGGCGTATTGGGCGATAAGAGCCTTACTCTCCCAGCGTACATGAGAGTGTTTGATCTACCTGCTCTTGCCGGGAAGATCTATTGTTCCTGTCGTGTTGCACAAAGACACTTGGAGATGCTCTGCCCTTGCCCCTCCTCCTTCCCGAGTGCTTTGAAGGCACTTAGTCTGGTCTTTTGGAGCAGCTCGACATGATTGTGTAGCCAGTTGAAGTTCCGGTAGAACAATCTTTTGATGAAAGGTTATCTCCTATTTAATAGAGGATAGATCGATGCTGGTTTAAGAGGAGCTGTGGAAGTGGCAGTGACTTAAGGGGCCATTAACGTCAACGACTATGATGTCAGCCTCCTTCTCGGGTTCTCCATTGGGCATTCTTGATAGTACACTTTTTTTTCCTTCTCTTTTTGTCTTAGAGAAAACTAATTATTCCTTTTCTTTTTTCCTTTTTGTTAGAGCTGTGATGTATGGAATGAGAATAATTAATAAAATTCTTCTTTTTTGAATTCCTTGTATTATATCTTCTTTTCTCCATGTACTGAGTCCAACGCTCAGCTTGTAAAGATGTACTCGACCTTGTCATATTGCCCCCATCTTGGTACTTAGCTTTGTCGAAGCTAAGTGTCAAGGTAAATCTTAATGCCCCCGGTTTAGGGGATCCATGCTTTGTGTGAAGCCAAGGTCCGCCATGCCTATTGGGGATCAAGTTTAACTTAGTGGCATTTCAAGAAGGTAGAGTCACCTGACAATTGCGATGTACAGTAGTCCGGTATTTGCTAACATATGGATTTCCATCTTGTAATCGGGGTCCATGGAAAAAATGGTTGGCTTGTGTGATGTTTGGTTCTGTGCACGTTCGTCGCTTTAATTGTTGTGATGACTGGAAAGGCCACGTGGTGCGCTTTGATCAAACGAACATGCTCAGTGCTTTGCACGCCATGATGAGAGTTTTTTTTGAAACTAAAAGGGTTTTGACAGAAATGTCCTTTAACTACCTTATCCCTATAAATAAGGGCTAAGGTTGTCTTAATCACAATTTACTATGTCTGAACATTTGTGTGATCTGAGAGAAATTTCGACGAGCTTATATGGCCAAGGGGTGCAATTTCGAGCGGTTTGCAGTGGTTGCTAGTGGTTCTTGCTTAAACCATCAACTTCAAGTCACCTCTTTATTCTGCATTTCAAAGGTATAACTCTCTCTAACCTTTGTTTTTTGTTTTCTTTGCCCTTATTTCTGGGTCATCTTCTATGTGGAGCATCCTTTCCACCACGCCGAGAGTGGCGAAGGAGTTTTACTGAGGTTTAAACCTTCGTGGGCTTCGAGGTCGTAATCCTAGGGTTTAAGGATAGATGCGGATCCTCCGGGGTCCGCCTCTTCTTCATCTGAGTTAGGTCAGAATTCTTGATTCTGACATTAGCTTAACGACATCAATAAGTGTTTTTCAGGTGTCCAATGGTGAGGAGAAGAGCGGCGAGGTAAAGGAGAGCGGCCTTGGAGGAGCCTCTAGTACTCGCCCCTATGAGACCCATATATGCCTAGGTCAGTGACGGCATTTGGAAACATACATCTATATACTCCTCAGAGGTAATGCTTAGGGACCTCCTTGGGTATTTAGTACTAACAGAAGAGGGTTTCGGGGATCCAGAGTTTCAAGTCTTGTGTCCGGAGAGAGATGATTGGGTCAGTATAGGATGAGAGGAAGGCCAAGACTTCATGTTTCTATATGAAGGCTTATTCCTTGACTTTGGTCTCTGTCTTCCGTTCACTGACTTTCAAATCGCGGTTCTCCGAACTTTCCATGCTGCTTTGACCCATATTCATCTCACTAGCTGCGGTAACATCCTAGCTTTTGAAAGGTTTTGTCAGGTAGTCAGACTTCGGTATTCGAAGAGAACCTTTTTTATTTTCACACTCGATGGTGTCTCTAAGGGGGAATGTGCTACAGAAGTCTTGGATGTCAGTTAAGTTGAGGTCCGAGTAGAAGGTCTTTGAAGCTTTCCAGGACCACTACAAAGATTTTAAGTCCAAATTCTTTAAGCTAACGGTGGCGCCAGACACCTGGCCATTTTATCTAAAGGCTAACGGGGAACCAACGTTCTACTTATATAGGTCTCAACAGGCATAAGACATCCCCATCGAGTTTATTGAAAAGGAAAAGGGACATCTTGACGAGAGAGGTTTTAGTGTGTCGATTTCATAATCAGATGAGGGGCAGAAGTCGGCCAGATCAAATGCAAGTATATCCTAAGCATTTCTGGTGACGATTACCTCTAGGCCATTCTTGATAGGGGATTTAACTGCTATACAGTGTCTTCTTTGTTTCTCTTCCCTCTTAACATTTGATTTTGCATGTTTTCTAACCTATTTTGCATGTGTTACAAATAACATGGCTACTAACAAGGGTGCCACGTCTTCTATTGAGGTGCTCCAAGCCTTGAAGGCGAGGAAGGAGAAAGCTGGACCTTCTCGTTCCCAAGCTGTTGTTGCTATGCCTCTCATTCTTCGGGAACTAGATTTTGTCCTCGCTAAACAACCCTTCTAGAGGAGGAAGAGGAAAGCCATGGAAAGTACTGTGGCAGAAGATTGCAGTAAGATGGCTGCCGTGAAGGGAGATGCTGGCCAAAGGATAGATCCTCTACCATTAATTACCAGGGACAAGTTGCTCGGGGAGTTCATCGACAACGTCTTTATGAGTGAGGATGTTGTTAAACTCATTACTCGAAATAAAAGTGCTCGAGGCTTTATCCTTATTTCAAACTTTCGCCCTCCGAACTACTGCCAAAGCTCAGCTTCTTGAAAGGACATTAGTGGCATTTGAAAAGAGGGCAGAGGACCAATTGAAAGCGGTAGAGGCTGAGGGAAAACGGCAACTGGATCTAGCCCTTAAAGGTAAAGAGGAGGCAAAAGCCAAAGTTGCTATGCTAGAAAAAGAACTTGCTGACCTCGAGCTTTTGCTTGCCAATGAGAAGGCTCGGTCTGATAAAGCCAACACTGCCAATGTCGCCCTTCAAGCTAAGGCAGCAGAACTAGAGGAGGAGACTGTTGAACTGTTGACCATTAACACCAATATTGGTGTTGAATAGTTTCACAATGTAATTGCTCAAGTTCAGTACTTCAACCTCGAGGTTGAGCTGGCCCTGCAGGATCTGAGTCCTAATAAAATATTTCAAGACAGATGTCTGATTACAGTAGGGTTAGTTAATGAGCTGGCTACCAAGGTCCATAAGAACGAGGCTTCCGTTGCCATGCTAGATTTGACTGAAAGGGGCTCGGATGAGGATCAACGGAGCACGGATGAAGACGAAGCTGAGGAGTAGCCATTTCCCCTTTCTTCCCCCTTTTTTTTTGCATATTTTGTTGCCCCTTGCGTGGGGCTTTTTAACTTTATTAAGACAATCACCCCAGTTGTTGGGGCATTTTTAAATGCTTCTCCCTGCCATATATTTAATGTTGTATACTTGTTTGTTTTCCATGGTCCATTTTGGGTCCAATACCCATTATGGTGCTTTTTACAATCGCTTAATGGACTTAAGAATATTTCTGATTAAAGGGAAACCATGGTCTGGGGTCCAATGGCCATTACGTTTGAGCACTTCGGAAATCCACTTAGAACTTAGGCATTATTTAAAAATGAGGCCTTTTCTGAGGTCCTACACCAAATCATTTTGGCTTCTTGACTTAGGCATAATTTAAAAATAAGGCCTTGTCTAGGGTCCTACACCAAAATATTTTGGCACTTAGAATCTCACTTGACTTAGGCATAATTTTAGGTGATCCATAACTGAGGTCTTTAATGTTTATGGTTTACAATGAAAAATTACCTGACACTTAGGGATTTTTTATTTTAGAACCTGTTTAACATAAGACTTGTTCGGTGGATACCTGATGGTAGACCACGAATATCGTAATCCGCACTGTCACTTTATTTCATAACCACAGAACGGTCATGGCCAAGTGTTGAGGATTGGGTATAGACCCATAACTCGTGATCAAAACACTCAAATGGGTTTTGTGAGTCATTGTTCCTCTTAACCTAGACTATTAAGTCCTATAGGGGCGGGCTCAAGGCATTATTAAGGCGTTTTCTAGCTTGAGGGCCCTTACAAACTTTAAATACGCATGATGGTATCTGAATAACTCTGTTTTATTGATGAATTTAGGGACAAAAATCCATATAGAGTATATGCTTACCAAAATTGGGGCAGATCAAATAGAATGAACTAAAAGAGTAGGCCCTAAAGGGCACTTAGTTACAGTATTTTCTAAGTTTGTCAACATTCTAATAGTTATTGATCAGCTTGCCTGTTAATGTCTCCAAAGTATAGGCTCCTTTTCCAGTGCTAGTTACAATATGATAGGGGTCTTCCCAATTAGGAGCTAGTTTTCCTTGGGAGATATTCTTACCCCCAATGTCCGCTCTCTAGAGTACTAAGTCTTCTGGTTGAAACTTTCTTGGAACAACCTTCAGATTTTATCGTGTTGCCATCCTCTATTTTTTAGCGGCATCATGTATATGAGCAATGCGCCTTCTTTCTTCCAGAAGATCTAGGTCCTCCCTGATCAATCCAGGGTTTATTATCAGGTGAGAACTGTTGGAGACGCCAACTAGGTTCTCCTATCTCTATCGGGATCATAGCCTCACACTCATAAGTTAGTTTGAAATGACTTTTTCTTGTCGTAGAGTGAGCGTAGTCTGGTAAGCCTAAAGGATGTGGTCCAGTTGTTTGACTTAGTTTCCCTTAGCTTCATTCAACCTTCTTTTGATTTCCCAGGTAATAACTTAGTTGGCGTCTTCAGCTTGTCCATTTGTCCTGGGATGCTCGACAGCGCTACAATGATGCTTGATTTTTAGGTCGGCAAGGAGCTCTTTGAATCCCTTATTTTTGAACCGTGTCTCGTTGTCCATCACGATGAACTCCGAGATTCCGAACTTGATGATAATGTGATGCTAGGTGAACTTTTGGATTCGGGAAAAGGTGATAGTGACCAAGGGTTCTGCCTCAATCCATTTAGTAAAGTAATCCACGGCTACCACTAAGAACTTCAACTATCCGGGTGCTTAGGGAAACAGACCCAAGATATTCATACCACATCTGTAGAACGACTAGGGCATTAACATCGTGGATAGTTCTTCTGAGGAAGCTTGATAATGGTCTAAGTGGCGTTGACATTTATCACAGACCCGGACATATGCATGGGAATCTGCTTCCATTGTTGGCCAATAGTACCCCGCCCTGAGTACCTTTAAAGCTAGGGTTTTGCCTCTTAAGTGGTGTCCATAACTCCCTTCGTGAACCTTAGTTAGCATATATTCTACTTCCTTTGGTGTGAACATTTGAGGGAGGGTGAGGAAAACCCACATCAGTATAACTGCTCATCATAGATGGTGTACCTGACTGCGGTTTTGATCAATTTAGAGGCTTCTTTTGGCTCTAGACTACAAGTATTCTATGATTAGGGTGATCCAAGTATGCTTTCTTTCTTCCACCTAGAAGACGAATGCACCTGTGATAGAGGGTCATGAGAGGGTCTCTTGGATCATAGATTGATTGTTGATAATCACATATTTTATTCATTAAGAAACCCTTATGTTTAGTTATTTACACTCTTCATGTTCTTAATTGACTGAATTTGATTATGTTTTGTAAGTTTGAACTCGAATCGGACTTAATTGATTTTTTTCAGCATTATTCGGGTCTTACACTGTTTCTGTATTTTAGCCATATCTTGAGTTCTAAATGTTTGATAATTATGAATTTTACCTTGTAGGAAAGATAAGAGAGAGCTCTACAACTTTGATGAAGAGCTCAAAGTCAATTTCAGACATCTAGTGGAGCTAATTGGGCATGGAAATCAGAATACGGGATTTGTGACTGGAACCCGAACAGTGTGTAGTAACCAGAACATAATTCGAGTTTGGGCATATAAAATGGGCTGAAAATTTGTAATCTGAAAGTTAAGACCCATATGTACAACTTTCATGTCAAGCACAAAACTTGATTCGGGCTCCTTGATGGAGATATTGGGTCTGAAAGTCAAAACAGAGGTGCTGAAACTGGTCCTGAACAGTCTGTAGTAATTGAGTCATATCTTGGGCTGTAGGACGAATTTTTGGTGTTTCCAGAGCCATTGGAAAGCTTAGACAATTTCCTAGAACTTTCATGAAGATCACTTGGCTCAGAAATGACGAAATCAATGAGTTCAGCAATAAAGAATTTCGGAGACAAGGTAGCTCACCTACTTACCCACCTACTCATCCACCTACTCATCCACCTACTCACCCACCTACTAATCCCATCTACCCATCTGCTACTACTCCGAATCCTCTATAAAAGGAAGCATGTGGAGAGCTCTAAGGCACACACACACTTGGTGTTAGAGATAGCTTTTCATAGTTCTTGTATATTTTTCCTTCATTGTAATGGAGAGCTAAGTCATTTCTAGTCAATTCGGGACTCTTGAAGAGATTGTGGCTTGGATTCTTGAGACCTTGGTTATGTAATGTATTTGATTTATATTTGAATTCCTCTTCTCTTCTTCTTCTATTCTCTTGATCTTAAATGCATGAATGGTGATTCTGTTTATGTTTGATCTGATTTGATCTTGGTTTAAGATTAAGTATTGTGATGAAATTTAGAACTGATTGATCTGAAATAATCACATAACTGAAGATTGAGATTTGTGATGAAACTTAGAATTGATTGATCTAAACTAATCATGTAATTGAAGAGGTTAGGTTACTGATTTGTGCCTAGGTTAATTGAATTCGGTGCTTAAATTGACATATATTTACATGAATGGTGCGATTGCAGATTTGTGTTTATCACTTGTCAATTGAATTACGGGACGATTGTCTAGTATGAATTATGGATCTGATGCGAGAGATCTCGGTTAGATCCAAGTTAACCATTCAAATGTATTTCAGGTGTTTGTTGAAAGGTTTATGATTGAATCCATCCAATCTCGGATAGATTTATGAATTGATTGTTCTTTTAATTGTTATTTTTCTTGAGATCTTGTCATTGTAATCCTTGAACAATCAAAACCCCCCTTTCTAACTTAACTTAATTTGATAAAATTACATTTACGATCCTTGAGGAGACGATCCGGTGTTGTTCACTATACTGCAAACTTAGTTAATAACTTCGGTTATAATTTTGACTGAGTTCGGCGCTCGTCAAAATTTTGGCGCTGTTGTCGGGGAACTCATAGGTGTAATCTTTTCATTTTGAGTAACCTTACTAATTTTTTGTTCTTTCTTACCAATTCTAATAGTTATTTTTCATTTACTAACATTGTTCATACTACACTAACAATTTTTTTTTCTTAGATTTCTAAATTTCTCTAGTGAAGGAAAGACGGAAAACTGGTAATTATGGGTAGTTGATACAATTTTCGAACTGAACATGCCCAGAAAAATATGAAACTTGGCAATTTGAAGGAAAACAAACTGATAAACAAGACTCACAAGAATGCTTGTGAGGTCAACCCTGGTTTTTAGAAATTCTACCATTTAGACCATTTTTTTAATTTTTTTATTATTTTTTGTTGCATTTTCTAGTTTCATTTTTATATAGATTTTGTCCTGTGTTGCTGCCATAAATTTTAAAAATGTTTAGATACATTAACTAGATTTATTTTTGTATATTTTGAGTGTTGATCCCATACTAACTCTTTTTTTTTAATTTTTTTCTTTTTCTTTCATTATCATTTTGTTGCATTCTATTGCATTTTAAGGATACAATGGACCATGCATAATGGAATCAAAACTTGAGGAGTTGACTTCTTTGGTAAGACATATAGTAGTGAGACAACAATCACCTGTGCAGGAAGCTACACTTATGTGTAACATTTGTTTTTGTTCATCTCACCCCACATATGCATGCCCTACGCTTCAGTATGGTAGTTCTGTTTTTCCAGATCAATTTGTTGCAAAGAATGGTTGGTTATTTTCCCGATGAACCACGGTTCAATGAAGAACAACGAGTTATGACCCCTTCTTCAACACATACAACCCTAGCTGGGAATACTATCCGGATCTGGGATATGGCAATACGGCATCACTACAGCAACAATCATTTCAATATGAGCAGACCATTCCGGCGAGATAACAAGTCCATCAACCACAAAACTTGAGCCTTCATGGGAGGACTTGATGAAAACCCAAATTGAGTTCCAGCAGTAATTTCACGCCACTATTCGAGGATTTAACAACCCAAATTGACCAGTTGACAACCACTGTTAATGAACTAAGATGTCAAGAGTCGGGCCAACTCTTTCCCCAAACAATTCCCAACTCCCTGCATTCTAATTGTCATATTGATTTACATGCAGACTTAGTTGAGGAAACTCATGATGAGTTGTGTCTTTGAATTTCCGATTTAATTGGTTTTGATGATTCTATCAATTGCAACTCATGTGCTGATCATGACGGTGATATAAAATGTGTTGTGTGTGCTGAAATTTCTGCATATTTGAAAACTATTGATTCTGTTTACGCAGGATCTAATGATATAGAAGGGTCTATCAACAATTTAGTTGCAGAATCTGAAACATATAGGGAGGTGGAGTTGAAGGCCATTGAGAAATTTTCAAAGAAAGAGGAAAGTCAGCAGATGCTAGTAACTACTGAAGTGGATTTTGTTTTTAGGCCATGGTCCAGCATTATCAATGAAAGCAGGATTGCAAAATTACACGTATTGCATGCCATTGGTGAAGGCAAGGAAGACCAATGGGACCCCAATGTTAACCCTCATGCTTCAAGCTTCACTTGGTCGTTACACTTCAACCAATGGGACCGTAGTGGAAGCTATCATGTTGTGTCAACCATAACCTGGTCATCACGTTTCAACCAATGGGATCCTGGTGGAGTCTTTTCACCAACCTCACTTAATAAGACCAATGGACACCGCCTCAAACAGTATCATGAACTTCTAGAGAATGCAGAAATGGAGGTGATGAACCTTCTCCATCCGCATTATGAATAAAAAAAAAAAAAAAAAAAAAAAAAAAAAAAAAAAGAAAAAACAGCTGTGTGCCCGACAATGAGGTAGGTAGTGCCATTAAATTTTGTCACTCGGAAGCATGTGGAGGTCATTTTTTTTCTTCAGCGATAACAACTGCGAAAATCTTGCAGTATGGATTTTATTGGCCTACTTTATTAAAGGTCTGTTACACCTTTTGCAAAAGCTGCGGAAATTGGTCAAAAAAGTTCTGCTTTGAGATTATAATATGCACCTACTCCTTGGAAAATTGAGATCTAGGTGGCGCGGTTCTTTTGTTGTCAGACACGTGTATCCTCTGGGGACGTAGATATTGAGGATCCTAGGAATGGTACTGCGCTTAAGTTAATGGACAAAGACTCAACCATTCCTGGAAAATCAAGTTCTTGAGTTCTTTGTGTTGCGGATTAAGTGGCGGATACGGTACTCCGTGACTCTCAAGTCGATTTATTTTTCAGTCTCCCAAAATAACTGAACCCTTCTTCTCCTTCAAAATGGATGTCATTCTTTCAAACCTGAGAAAACATTTTCCTTCTCTTCCTCAAAATGCTCTGAGAAAGATCTACAAAGTTCGATGTGAAAGATTGAGACTGATTGTTAATGCACAAAGGTATGCCGAGAAGATGTACTGTTGGATAATTGAAGCAAAGGTCCGATTAGCAGGTGAGTCCTCAATTTCATTTGACTCATATATGCCCGGTCTTGGAAGAAGTTTATATTCTAAAAGGAGAAGAGCAAAAAGGTTACAAGTCTGTCACAAATGTGGACGATGGAATTGTAACATGCAATGTCATTCTTTGGGGATGGTTTCCGCAAATAGATCCTTCATTAAGAATGGATTGAGTAAGGAGTCATTAGATGATATCTTATTGACTCTTGAGACGCGTTCTTATGGATTGATGCGGGGTGAAATTCTTAATTTATGGAATCTATTCAAGGATGAAGAAAAACACTACAGTCTTGGGAATCTGACTCTAAAAGACCTTGTTTGCCAATTTATAAGAAAATTGGATGGGAAGCTTATCCTCGACTCATAGAAGACGTTTAAGCCGTTACTGGACGTTAAACCAGAGGCAGATGTGAGCCATATCCACAAACAATCTGTACATATCATCCTCTTCTTCTTCTTCATGTCATTTTTCAAAAAAAAATGAAAAAAAAATGTATACTTCTTAGGGTTGGCTTTGGTAACACAAACCGTGAATGGGGAAATGCATGCATCCTGATCCAGCCTTCTTAATTGAAAAACAAAGAAGGTAGATTGTATCCCACATGTGAGGCAGCTAGTCGTATTATGGCCACTTGTCCCTTTTGGGAGCCCTATGTTTGTTGGTCTTGAATGGGTCGAATATTGGTCAACAATGCTTTGGCACAAAGCCGAAAGAGCAGACTACCTCCATCCCAATCTTAAGTAAGTATACACTCATGTTTCATCAAGTTTTTCTAACAATTTCAAAAAAAAAAAAACAACAACAAAAAAAAACAAAAAAAAGGATGTGATGTCTACTGCACTCATGACGCGCAGTATAAAGATACGCCATGGAGACTGTACATACAGGTATGTCATCATTTTCTATTTCTTTTATCTTTGTATCATTTTTTTGATTTTTGTACAGACGATCCTTTGAGCAGGGTCCTTCAGGGGTTTCTAGACTTCTTTACCTTGATGGTTTTCTTGAAGTAAAAAAAAAAAAATGTTTCTTAATTTCAACCTTTTCTGACAACAGCCAACCTACCCTTATAGGTGCAATTATTTCCCTTTCCATTCTTTTTTTTTATTTAAACACTCCATTTTCTCCATTTTCCTTCAACTCAGAAACACTCAAAGGGAGGAAGAGTATAGAATGGGGACTTCTATTCGTAACCTCAAAAATGTCTGTGTTTTTTGTGGGTCGAGTTATGGGAAGGGATTTGAGTTTGTAAACGCAGCTAGCACTCTTGGTCGATCACTTGCTGCGAGGAATATTCATCTTGTATATAGGGGAGGTTGTCGTGGGTTAATGGGGGCTGTATCGCTTTCTGCTTTTATAGGAGACAGTCAGGTTTTAGGTGTCATTCCTGAAACTTTAGCTCAACAGAACATCAATGGAAAGACAATTGGGGAGGAACTTAAAGTATCATCAATGCATGAACGCATGAAGATAATGCTTGAAAACTCTGATGCATTCATTGTCTTACCAGGTGATTTTGGTACTTTGGAAGAAATTTTTTAAATTGTCTCTTTGGCCGAACTGAACATCCACCATAAACCCATTGGTTTGTTGAATGTTAATAATTTCTTTGATCTTTTGTTATTTTTTCTTGACAAAGCTGTGGAACATAAATTTATCACTCCTTCTAAGCAAGACAACTTCTTATCTCTGCCTCCACTATTGATGAGCTCATTGATAAATTAGAAGCTTTTGAGTATGTACCTGATCAGGTATTAGCTCAGATAGATTGGTCAACAGGAAGCAGCGAAGGAAGTAACAAGAAACAAAAGCCAGATCTGCGACTTCATCTTTAATGGGTTTGATTTTATTGTGCTTTATTTCTGTTTAAATTTGTGTCAGCTTTCTCCAACAGGTAATATCTTTTATCCTTTACTCATCTATATTTTAACATTGAGGACAATGTTGTGATCTAGTTGGGGGGGAAGGATAGTTGACCCCAAAAAAAAATAAAATAAAAAAAAAAAAAAAAAAATAAAAATAAAAATAAAAAAATAAAAAAAAATAAAAAATTAAATTTGTTGTTTTGTTTGAAAAGTATGATATGATTGTCATATACTTATTAAACCAATTAGTAATGGCAGAGTAAGGAGTAATTTTACTTTTGAGACGCATCTTAATTGGTGGCAGAGTAAGGAGTTTTTTAGGTAGTAACTAATTAGTACTAAAGTTTTATTGTTTGATTTCTTTTAGGTCGATGCGCAGTCGACAAAGTGTGTTTCTTTTACGCAGCGTTGATTCACTTCTTATCAAGTTGTGTTGCTCTTTTCTATATCTCTCTTTCACATTGAAGGCAATGTTATATTAAGCGTGGGGAGAGATTTCAACATGTTCTTTTTGTAAAAAAAAAAAAAAAAAAAAAAAAAAAAAAAAAAAAAAAAAAGGGTTCATTGCATGATTGAATAACTTTTCTCCCTTCTTGAACTGATATGCTTGGTGATGGATGATTGAATTGATGAATTGAGTTTGATGGATGCATACCTTGTGAGATTTTGAGCCTAATGGATGGATTCAACATTTATGCCATTCTCTTCTTTCTTGTGTGATTTTCACTCATGTTAATGACCACTCTAGAACTTGCTTTGATTCTTTTTGAGGCTACATTTCACTTGCATGCATGAACATGATTGAGGCCCTCTTTCTTAATTAGCTAGTTTAACCAAATAGCTAACCTTGTTTTCAATATGATATCAAGCACTCTTTTGACTTCTTGAAAATTCTCTGATTCCTGCCAACCTTGTATATTTTCCTTTGCTTAACCCCTTTGAGCTTATTTGACCATTCCTTATTTCTATCTCATTATGTGCCTTAAATGAAAAATAGTGTTCCTACTTTACCTTAGGGAATAAAAGAACATTAGCTTGGTTAATGGATGAGTTTTTAAACAAGTGTGGGAGTGTGTGTACAAAGTGGTTGTTGAAAAAAGAAAGAGTGCAAAAACAAAAAAAAATAAATAAATAAAAAAAAAAATAAAAAAATAAAAAATAAAAAAAAAAAAAAAAAGAAAAGGATTGGGAAATGAATATGTAAAGGGATATACATTAGAGTTGAGATGAATTTTTATGCTTGTTATTTGAACTCAGCTCTCATTTGCTTTTATTCTCTTTGGTATTTATCTTCTCATATCCATTTTATCCTCTTTTGTTACCTTGACCTCACTACAACCTTGAATAAAGTCTTCATGATTTGTGTGTGCATGTGTTTTGAGTAGTGGAGAAGTAGAAGATAAGCAAGCTTATGGTAGTGCAATTTTCATGGGTTGAATTGAGTGAAATACCTACCTTTTAAACACTTGAGAGATTGAGAGGGAATCTTGTGAAGATCCATCATTCTTAATTCATTCTTTTCAACGGAAGTTTCCTTGCTTGTTGGTTTGAGATGTGAAGAAATGTTACCTCATTTATGCTTTGATCCCTTGAATTTCTTGTTGCTCTTCTTGCTTCATTGAGTCCTTTAGAGTTTTTAGCTTTTAAGTTTGTGTCGTTTGTCTTTGTCTTCTAACTTTAGTTTTATATGTTTTGCCCAAGAGTGCAAAAAGCTAAGTGTGGGGCAATTTGATAATCACATATTTTATTCATTAAGAAACCCTTATGTTTAGTTATTTACACTCTTCATGTACTTAATTGACTGAATTTGATTATGTTTTGTAAGTTTGAACTCGAATCGGACTTAATTGATTTTTTCAGCATTATTTGGGTCTTACACTGTTTCTGTATTTTAGCCATATCTTGAGTTCTAAATGTCTGATAATTATGAATTTTACCTTGTAGGAAAGATAAGAGAGAGATCTACAACTTTGATGAAGAGCTCAAAGTCAATTTCAGACATCTAGTGGAGCTAATTGGGCATGGAAATCAGAATACGGGATTTGTGACTGGAACCTGAACAGTGTGTAGTAACCAGAACATAATTCGAGTTTGGGCATATAAAATGGGCTGAAAATTTGTAATCTGAAAGTTAAGACCCATATGTACAACTTTCATGTCAAGCACAAAACTTGATTCGGGCTCCTTGATAGAGATATTGGGTCTGAAAGTCAAAACAGAGGTGCTGAAACTGGTCCTGAACAGTTTGTAGTAATTGAGTCATATCTTGGGTTGTAGGACGAATTTTTGGGTGTTTCCAGAGCCATTGGAAAGCTTAGACAATTTCCTAGAACTTTCATGAAGACCACTTGGCTCAGAAATGACGAAATCAATGAGTTCAGCAATAAAGAATTTCGGAGACAAGGTAGCTCACCTACTTACCCACCTACTCATCCACCTACTCATCCACCTACTCACCCACCTACTAATCCCATCTACCCATCTACTACTACTCCGAATCCTCTATAAAAGGAAGCATGTGGAGAGCTCTAAGGCACACACACACTTGGTGTTAGAGATAGCTTTTCATAGTTCTTGTATATTTTTCCTTCATTGTAATGGAGAGCTAAGTCATTTCTAGTCAATTCGGGACTCTTGAAGAAATTGTGGCTTGGATTCTTGAGACCTTGGTTATGTAATGTATTTGATTTATATTTGAATTCCTCTTCTCTTCTTCTTCTGTTCTCTTGATCTTGAATGCATGAATGGTGATTCTGTTTATGTTTGATCTGATTTGATCTTGGTTTAAGATTAAGTATTGTGATGAAATTTAGAACTGATTGATCTGAAATAATCACATAACTGAAGATTGAGATTTGTGATGAAACTTAGAATTGATTGATCTAAACTAATCACGTAATTGAAGAGGTTAGGTTACTGAATTGTGCCTAGATTAATTGAATTCGGTGCTTAAATTGACATATATTTACATGAATGGTGCGATTGCAGATTTGTGTTTATCACTTGTCAATTGAATTACGGACGATTGTCTAGTATGAATTCGGATCTCGATGCAGAGATCTCGGTTAGATCCAAGTTAACCATTCAAATGTATTTCAGGTGTTTGTTGAAAGGTCTATGATTGAATCCACCCAATCTCGGATAGATTTCTGAATTGATTTGTTCTTTTAATTGTTATTTTTCTTCAGATCTTTGTCATTGTAATCCTTGAACAATCAAAACCCCCTTTCTAACTTAACTTAATTTGATAAAATTACATTTACGATCCTTGAGGAGACGATCCGATGTTGTTCACTATACTGCAAACTTAGTTAATAACTTCGGTTATAATTTTGACTGAGTTCGGCGCTCGTCAACAATACATGCCTCATATGCCGCCTGATTAGTTGAGGTTAGGAACTCAAACTTTTTAACATCCTAATATTGAAATCTCAATAAATGTGACATTTATAATGATAAACATCATTACAACATCACTACATACATAATAGTCTGATAATATATCCATAATGTACACTTGAGTCATTATAGAGAGCCTTATGAAATGTGGAAAACATAAACTCATATGTATATACAACATTAACCTATAAAAGGCTTAGTGTAATACATAAGCTTTTACATAACAAACTAGTATAAATAAATACATGGTCTGAACTAGAAGTAATAAAAACTAAAACTATGCTAGTCTTTCAGCTCCATTTTTTTCTTACTCTTTGAAGAGCCTTCACCTGAATTTACACGGCAATATAGCGGAGTGAGAATAAAAAATTCTCAGTATAAGTAAACCAAAACCAGTCATACATAACATAATAAACATAATCTTAAAACATGTTATAATAAGATATGTTTAAATTCTATACAAGGTTTAACATTAGTATCTAGATAAACCAAGTTAATCATACATACATTCTTACTTACACACTTAGCTCATTTAAGGCTCAAGCATGTTCTACTAGGAACTTTGGCTTCTTGTGTTTAATTGTTATAGAGAGGAAAATCTGTAACCTCTTACTACATGTAACCCTAACTCTTGGTTAGTAATACTTATCCCCTAAGGAACTTCTGACTCCTTTCTTTCTAGCTAAATGACAGTACTTATCATATAAGGTCATATTCGTAGGAAAAACACTACCAATCCATCCTAGTTTACTTGCACCAAATACACCATCTCACCTCTCATATGATATCTAAGGTAACATCAAGCTACCATTAGTGCTAGATACTTACCTAATGCAATCCTTTACCTTTGATTACATCTAAGTTCATACAATTCTCATACTTTCTAGATGGTCATTCTTCTCTTGAATTACCCTTAGTAGTATCTTAATATACCCTAAAAAGCATGTATAAAGAATCCCAAAAGTAGGAAACTTAATTCATCAAAAATAACATTCTTGAGAATTCTTGGATCTCACGCCTCGGCGTGACCTATCTCACGCCACAGCGTGCTGCTCTAGGGAAAAAAGGCTAGGATGCCACTTTTCAACTCACCCTCCGACATACCAATGCCATGCCACGTCATACAGCTCTCAGGTGCACTCACGCCTGGGCGTGACCTTCCCCACGCTATAGTGCGAGGTGTTTATCTGAAGAATTCTACAGAAAAACCAACACTGAGTACTGTTCCATTGGTGCTTTTGATGAGATTCAGTCATTCCAAAACAGTTTTTAGGTGATTTTTAGTCCCTAATTGGTTTATTAACACATAGGAATCATCAATCATCAACTTAAAAAACTAACTTTGGATTCAATACCAAAATCACTCATCAAAACCTATTTTTCCCACTTTGTGCATCAAAGATCCAAATGAGAAGTTCTAAGTTCCCAATTCAAACTCATACCTTGAACAAGTCATAAACAACCATTGAAACACATTCAAGTAAGAAAAACATTCCAAATACCTCAAAAAACTAAGTTGACCTATTATGCATCATGTATGCATAAGTGGTGAAAATGGAGAAAAGAAGCTATCAAGAACTCTAATTGTAACGCCTCGTTTTGGGAGGGAACGTCACATTGTCAAATAAAAATGCGAAAAATAAAATTTTTCTAAATTAAGACCCGGTTCATTATAGTCTAGATTAATTTGTTTGATTCATTATTACATAGGTAAAATGGCGGCATATATATATATATATATATATATATATATATATATATATATATATATATATATATATTAATTAATACAACGTTGTGACGAAATGTAAGTAACAATAAAGAGTAAGACAGAAAATAAAACTTACATCTGAACGACATACACATATATATATAGATATCAAGTATGTTTTAGATACAAGCCTGGAATTCCCAAAAGCAAAACTATACCTGCCCCAAAGGATCATGCATATACATCTCCAGATATCAGAATATACAGCCATAAAAAATAAAACATCAGGCCCCCAAAATAAAACACTGGCAGCCATCAGCAGCTACCAGTAATGTCAGTCCCTCAGATGAGGAGGGATCGTATCAGGATCCTCTGCGGGGTCCTCCTAATCTGAGGAAACCTCCATAGGGACCACAGAGCCACGGGTAGGAGCCCGAGCAGTAGAATCAAAAGAGTCCTCCTGCGGGGTGTCGTAACGGTCACCCCACATCTCTCGGATAGGCAGATAAAACTCCAAACGCAGGTGGATTTAGCAGGTAAGGATCGGCGTCTCATGACATCTCCAGGCCAAAGAGATCGATACGTCTACAAGGTAGACACAGCAGTCGGAACTCAGGTTAATGTGCCAACACTCCGGCCCCCCCAAGGAAGGTCAGACGCACATCACCCAGGAATCCATGCATGCGTGCCTCCACGCTCCACAGTAAATACTAATCTTGATCGGGACAGAAGCCGGGGAAATTGGGAGCTCCAACCTCCTTGTCGTCGTCTTCGATAGACACAATATACATACAAGCGGCAAATTACCAGAAATACAGGAAAGAGGTAAGACATCCTACTATCATTACCAATTATAGCAGCCAGAAACCAATACGGTGCAACGCGCCCAGATAGCATCTCAAAGACAATAATAATAATGATAAGCAGTAAGTACAGTAGTAAGTAGGTAAACAGTTCCAGGCAGTCATTCATCATATTGAGAAATAAACAGTTCAAATCCACGTAAAGCAGTAATTATCGGATAGTATAATATCTCATGATGTATATGCACACAGTACCTAATTTCCTACTCCATGGAGCTAGACATAAACAGTCAGAGAGAAAGATCAGAAGACACGTCTGTAACTCGGCTGCCGAGGTCAAAATGCTATAACTCAACAGTTTTCACGTGCACATCCAGGCATTGTACAGACAATCTACGCTAGATCACGATATAGGATAGTGTCTCGGTCCAGATCGTCGGTGCGTTTGCATCGCTTTTCCCCACGGACAGGAGAGCTACCAACTGTCCATTGCGAGGTACCCGCACCCCGACGCCCCCAAGGTCGTAACATGACCTACACTAGTCTACTCGCACCCGCACTAAGATGTGTTCAATCTCCTAGGCAACTTGGCCTTAACAACAGTCCAAAGGACATTCACAATGCATAAAGACTCTATGCATGAACATGTATGATCATCATTACGCATTATTTCACAATATGCCGCAATTAGCCAAAGAGAGCATCAATACATCGTTGGTCACTCACATGGACCCACAATATCATAATATTGACATTAAATAGAGTAATACATTTTTAGGGTCTATTATGAATTCTTACTTAAAATTAGTCTTCCTTACAAAGTTTGTCTCTACTTGAATTCTCATAATTAGCTAAGTTTTCTAATGTAATTTATTCTCATACACTTAGAAGGTTATTCTAAGGTCTCCAAGTTTCACACTTTCTTGTTCTTACCCTAATTAAATTTACCTTAAGTTTTATGACAAGTTTCATTCTTGGTTCTTTAAAATTTATGAATCTCAAAGTATATCTAATTCTTCCAATTTGCTAATTTTCTAACCTATTACCTATGATTTAATCATTTAATTATCTAAGTTCCAAGGTTACAAAAATTGCCTAATTAAGCCCCAAAAAGGCCCTAGAGGCCGTGGCCTCCCTAGGGAATTTAATTCCCAATTTTTCCATTCCATTAACTTTATGTCACACATTTGATCAATTCAAGTAGTTCACTTGTTATAATTATTCACAAGGAACCCACATTTTGGGCCCCAAAACCATGGCTTCCCTAGAGGAAATCCCACATCAATTTCTCCCATTTCATGTCTACCAATCCATTCCAATATACCAATACACAACAACAATCAATCTAATAGCATAATCCAAGTAGAAACAACATGCAAGCATACTAATCACGCAATCAAAGAATAACCCTCATTAGGGTTTTCTCACAATCAACCACAACCAAGGTTCCTAGATGGTAATAGAGGTTGAGGAGGAGTGTCTTCCTCTTAACAAAGTGAAGAAAACAAGAGGAACCTCCAAGAACTCCTTGCAATTTTCAGATTGGGCACCACCAAAAACCCTAGAAATTCAACTTTATCAAAATAGCACCAATGCTTGAAAAATAAAGCATGGATGGTCACCAAGAGGACCATAAAAATGAAAGTGAGAAAAGAAAGTGAAGAATGAAGAAACTTACCCAAAAACCCTAAGCTTGAAGCTTGAAGAAGATGATGAAAATGGTGGATTTTCAAAGAACCACAAGCAAGAAAAGTGTTTAGGAGATGGAGAGGATTAAGAAAATGGGGTTGAATGGAAATTTTGTGATGGATGAGGGGGGAAGGGCTGCTGCTGCTGCCGTGAGGCTCCTAGAGAGAAGGAGGAGAAAATCTCAAAGAAAGAAGAAGAAGAAGAAGAAGAAGAAGAAGAAGAGAGAGAAGGTGCATAGGAAAAATGAAAAGTGTTTTTAGGTGAAATTTTGAAATTATGTATTATGGTTAATTAAGTGAAACAAAAATAATTTCCCCCCCAAAATGGTGCTCCAACCGTGCATGAAGGAAGAGAAGAGGGAGATGGCTTCTTGCATTGGGAAAGAGGGAAGGAAATATCCTAGAAGCTTCCTCCAAGCTTGCATGGGAAGTTTCACACGTTTCACGATAAAGTAAAAGTAAGGTTATCTCCTAATTGAGCACACTAACACCGATAAATATTTACACTGTCAGTATTATTTTTTCCCTAGTGTAGAAGAGTTACAGATGATGAAAATAATATTTTATTGTCCATCGGATGATTTTACGGTTCCGCGACTTCATTTATCGGGTAAAACCTCGAAAAATGTAAACTTCGTAAATTGTGTCCGACCTCGAGTTTAGTAAGATCTCCTGTCGACATGTCCACAATTTAGAGTTTACCAGCTACATGGAAAGTATTGCATCTTCCTAGCTCCGTTCAGCGCGTACGCAAAACGAGGAATACATTAAAATATTCGTCGTTTTCGAAAAATTCTGAAAGAATTCACATAAATCACAAATATTAGAAAATGACTATCCATGATAAAATAAATGATTTTCGAAGCATTACACTGACATCTGCAGGTCTCTGCTCAGTGTGCACACAAAACGAGAAATATATTAAAATATTCGACGTATTCGAAAAATTCTAGAAAAATTCCTAAAAATCAAGAATATTATAAAATGATCATTTATGATTAAACAAACACTTTTTGGGGTGTTACACTAATCCTCTATCTCAAGTTCTTGGTGATGGTGGATGATCAACCTTGACTTTGGCTTTTCCTTTCCTCTTCTTCCTTTCTCTTCTCTTCCTTTATCTCTTTGCTTTCTTCCTTGGTTGCTGAACCGTGTAGAGAGTGAGAGAAATGAGATAGGAATGAAGTGAAACATCAAGAGACTTAAAGCCAAAACAAAGGGCTGCCGTTTCATGGCTTATTCCACTTAAGCGTAACATTGATACTTCTTGATCTGCTAAAAACACTTAGATTTAGCTAAACCAAGTTTTCCAACTTCTAACAACTCTAAAATAAATACTAAGACGCATATAAATTGTTATTTCACCATTATCTTATTTTTTCATATTTGATGCTAGTCATTCCGATATTAAATGCACAACCAGTATGCCTAAAAATACCAAATTAACTCCGTTTATCTTGAAACATTAACTACATCTTACACACCTCATTTGTGACTTAGAAACAAATTATCCATATTTGTTTCCCTTATCTAAGCAATTTCTGCTATCTTCTGAGTCATTTTAAGCTACTTTTCACCTTTCGGGTTGTAACAAAGTGCCTAAACTAACTTAGTTTGTCACAAATTGAACAGACAAGTTAAGTAAGTAATATGCTACCTATCCCCTCTTTTTTAAAATTTTGATCCCTAAATTGCTCACCTGATAAGAACAACTCTAGATAGTCCTACTGTATGTGAGACTCTAGCTCTCAATTAGCCTCATCGATGTTAAAGCCACCCCATATAACCTTCACTAGAGGAATCTGCTTACCTCTAATCTTTGACCCCTCTGTCCACGATCCTCACTGGTTGTATATCATAAGACAAATCATCTCTTAACTGTATAGATTCATGTTCTACAATATATAAAGGATCTGGATTATACTTTCTCAACTGAGATATGTGAAAGACATCATGAAGGTTAGACAAACTGGGAGGAAGGGTTATCTGGTAGGCTATAGGTCCAACTTTCTTTAGAATTTGGTAGGGACAAAGAAAACGAGGATGTAACTTTCAGGTTTTCAATGCTCTACCAATCCCTGTCATAGGAGTAACTCTTAAGAAAACATGCTCTCCTTCACCAACGTAGAGGCGATCTACACTTCCTTCCATATAAAGTCTTATAGGGTGCCATACCTATGCTGGAGTGGTAGCTATTGTTATAGGCAAACTCCACTAGTGGCAATAATTTATCCCAATTACTTTGCTGTTCTAAAACACATGCTCTAAGCATATCTTCAAGGGTTTGGATAGTTCTCTATGTTTGCCCATATGTTTACAGGTGATAAGCCATACTAAGGCTCAACTTAATCTCGAATGCCTTTTGCAAGGCTCCCCAAAATCTAGATGTGAATCTAGGGTATCTATTTGACACTATACTCACGGGGACTCCATGCATCTTAACTATCTCTTTCAAATATAGTTGAGTTAATTTCTTTAGAGAATAGTTGGCTCTTATTGGTATAAAGTGGGTAGATTTGGTTCATCTATCTACTATGACCCAAACTACATCATATCCTAATTGAGTCATAGGAAAACCTGTTACCAAGTCCGTAGAGATCTTATCCCATTTCTACTTAGGGATCCCTAAAGACCGTAAAGGTTTGCAGGTTTTTGGTGTTCAATCTTCACTTTCTAGCAAATTAAACACCTTGACATATATTATGCTATGTCTCTTTTTATTCCAGATCACCAAAAAATCTTCCTTAAATCTTGGTACATCTTAGTGGTTTCGGGATGGATGGTATACTTACTTTTCTGAGCTTCCTCTAGAATCCTTTTTTTGATCTCCGATTCTCTTAGAACACAAATTTATATCTAAACTTTATCATTTCATCATCAGTCATATCAAAATCCTCTTGGGTTCCTAAAAAGATTTGCTCACTAATGTCCGTTAGAGCTTCATCCTGTAACACCCTCCTTAGGGCATCACATTTCTGACTCCCGACTCATAATCTGAAAATCAATTTGTAAAAGGTTTGAGTTATGAAAATATGGGTTTCAAAATTTCTTCTTTACTGAAACGTAAATTTACTAAAAATATTAGATAATATTGAAAATCATATTTCAACTATTCATTATGCAATATTGACACCAATTAATATTTCACAATTTAAAGAGAAATATAAAATTAACAGACTTTTTTTTAACAGTAGCAAACCCTATAATGGGTCCTACTTAATAGCACGGTACAACACTAACGAGAAACTTTAACATACTTATTCCTTTTTCTACCCATCTTGATGCATCAGACATCTGTTCCTTTGTCAACACTGCACACCTTCGAGTCCTGAATGTCCACTCCTTATTGTTGTCACCAATCTCAGAGTATCCATCGCTCGTTATATCTAAGACAACTCGATCCTTCTATTATTTGATTTTAACAATACAGACACAGCAAAACAACATAACAAAGAGGTGAGATCACCTACACCAATACCAACATGGCAGCACAGAGATAACACACACAATAATATCATACAGGGATATCATACTAGACTTCCAATAATATATTCAATATTAATCAACTATCATCATCCTATCATATATCAATTCAATTATCATAAATAACAATTACGATAATGCCCTCAGCATTATTATCATCATCATCCATGTATTCAAACAATTGTCATAGCTAATATTCCTCAATTAATATATCACACAGATATAGATGTTTAGTTTCATGCATGTGCACATAGACTCAGTTTTTCAAAAACAACTCCATGGAGGTTTTCACAATTTCGAGGAGAATGCTCTAGTTAATTGCCCAGCTTAAGCCCACAGACAATCTCCCAGTCGTAGAAAAGAATCGTGTTCTTGTCGGGTATCGTCAATGCGTTGCAACGGACTGCATCGCCAAATGGCATATGGTCCAGCCTTAGCCCACAGACAAATATCCACTGGTCGACCGCCGCGTCTTGACGCACCCCAAGATCCATCATAGATCTCACTATCAATTCTCATTCCCTCTTCAACCACAAGGGCCAAAATAGCTTATTAGCTATACTTTATACAATGCACGAATATATCAGTGCAAGTCCAACCACAAGGGCCAAATCTTTTCAATTTCATTTGTTCAATGTAATCATATGCCTCAATGCATATTTTCCCAATGCATGTAAAATGCACCAAATGCCAATCACAGGCAAAACTTGTCATTTTCACAAACAGTGTATGGACACCTTTGGTTTAACAAGAATCATCTTGTACTTTCAACAAATAAAATCATGTTATCACATTTTCATAGTTATAAAACACTTTCGTCATGTTTTCACAAAATTGCGCAACATTAAGTTACGTTTTCACAATTCCACAATACTTACATTTGCATTTTCAAAATACCGTAACCCTTTTGTTACGTTTTTAAAATTCTAAAACGTGTTTATTACTTTTTCACAATACCATAACACTACTGTTACGTTTACAAAATTTCGTAACATTTCTGTTACGTTTTCAAAATGTTGCAACTCTTCTGTTGCACTTTTAAATCACGTACTAATTTTTCAACGTTTTTCTCAATCGCGTAAAAAAAAATATTTCTCAAATCGCATAGTATTTTTCCACTGTTTCAAAATCGCATAACTTAAAAATCATTCTTTTAAGTCGCGTAAATCATTTTCCATCATTCTCAAAATATTTAAAACACTTTCCAAATCACATAACGATTTTTCGTCATTTTCACAATCACATAAAAATATTCTATCACTTTTAAATCACATATTGATTTTTCAACAGTAGTTCAAATTACATAAAATATTTAAACGTAATTCAAATCGCGTAGAAATATCTTAACGTATTCCAAATCGCGTAGAAATATTTTATTGTATTTCAAATCGTTTTTAAGATACGTAAAATATTTTTTAATATTTTATAATCATGTAAAATATTCCTCAATATTCCAAACATTATTTTGGACTTAAATAAATCAATATCATTTTCAACACATTTTTCAAATTGCGTAAAAATATTTTACTGCATTTCACATCGTTTTTAAGCTACGCAAATAATTTTTCACCATAATTTTATTACAGAAAATATTTCTTAACCTTCAAAAATTCCTTTTCAACTTTTTTCAAAATAATATAACTTTATACTTCATTTAATATATTTTCTTACTTAAGAAAATCTTTTTCTACAGTTCTTTACTCAAGAAATTCTTTTTCAAATATAACCCACAAAATCACTTTTCAATTAATTTAAATCAATGTTTCAAACTTTAAGAATTTCCTAACGTACTTCAAAACTCGAAAATCAGTTATACGTTAGTAAATTTTCAAAATACCATTATATTCTTCATTTTTCCCAAATCATTTCCAAAATCAACCTTCCTCAAAATAAATTGAAACTCAAACGTTTTCAACCTCTCTTTGTTTTCCATTACGAAAGTTTCTATTCTTTCAAGTGATAAAATGCTCTAATTCCCTTTCCAAATTCTTGTATTAAATCAATTATATTTCCACTTGAAAAATTACTTTGTTTCATCAAAATCAAGGCATTACAAGCCTTCGAAAACGTGGACATGACTATTGAAAATTATCAAAACATTTTTCCTTCTAAGTCAATATGGTTTTACACAAACAAAACCATTAAAATTTTGCTTTCAAAACCATAAGACTTATGGTCATAAAAACCAAACCCATTTGTTCAAATTCATTTTCACTTTCTTTGCAAATCCTTTTTCACTTTCTTTGCAAATCCTTAAAATCAACGTTTGCCCGTTTCATTCAAAACTCATGTTTAGAAAAACACTTAGGATCTTTTTACACAAAATAAATCAATAAAAATCCTTCAAAACCATGTTCTTGTTCTCTTGAAAAATATATCCTTTGTTCATTTTCCATGCTTTTCAAATCAATCCAATTTTATTCTTCCATGAAAATATTAAGTTATAAACACCTATGTTGAGGTGTCTTGGCCGAAATTCTCAATGTTCTAGGGACCCAAAAATTAATTCCCTTGTTCTTAAAAATTTTCAACATAAACCCTCTTCATGGGTATCAAAACTGTATTTCCTTTCCTTTGGCCATTGAAGCTAAAAATTGATTTTCTTTCCATCATCACATCATTGCATGCATATACATAATTTCAACATATTCTTATCATGCATATTATAAGCATACCATATAAGCCATAAAATCATGCAAAGCATATCAAGCATAGGCAAATAATCAAAGTTCATAAACACACACAAATAATTTACCTGACCATGGATATGAATCCTCACATGGATTCACTATCCATCAAATATAAGACCATCTCTCACCACCATGCTTAGTTGGTGAGATGGATCTCCCTCTTACCTCTTGAAGATCCTCAAAAGCTTATTGATTTGCTTCTCTTTCCAAGTCTTTCACCACCAAGGGTTTCTTAAACACAAAACAACACATATATTTATTAGTATCTTAAGCTTGAATAAGAAAACCATGGATGTGTATCATGGTTAGAACCTTGAAAATCAAAAGAAAAGTGAAGAGTAACAAACTTCACCATTAAAGCTTCAATCTTTAGCTTGAAGAACAAGGTTGAAGATAGATGATTTAGAGAAAATCTCCAACATGAAAATTGCTTAGAGTATCATGTAGATTCAAGATCTATGGTTAGATGAAATTAAAAAGGATTGGATGGTGATTTTGGATGGTATGGCCGAAATTCCTCTTGAAGAACAAAGATGGAATTTTTTATTTTTGTAAGAGAAAAGCTTCTTAGGCTTGGTTAAGACAAGAGATGAAGTGAAAACACTTAGTTTTTCCTTCCACAAATTTTGTGAAGCTCCTTGGGAAAATTCCTAAAAATCATAAACAAATGTTACAATCAATAACAAGTGTAGAAATAGGTAAACCATGGTTCAATCATGGCTTAGAAAATCAAAACTAGAAGATTAGAAGAAGAAATATGAAATTTACCATTTTTGGTAGAAACTTGAAGCTTGGATTTGAAGATCAAGATGAATGATTTAGAGAAAACTCATAACTAGAGATGTTCTTAGAATAAGGTAAGGATTCAAGAAACTAGATTGGATGAAATTTTTGAGTGATGGAAGGTGTTCTTGATGGTCATGGCCGAAACATAGAGGAAAAGAGAAAGGAGAGAAAATTTTGCTTCTTGAAAATGAACAATAATGGCCAAGAATGACCAAGACCACTAATAATGATTTTCAAACTTTTTCCTATATCCTAAAGCTCCACAAAACTGTCCCCCCTTCAAGTAATCTCCAAAGGATGCAAACAAAGAAATCATGTAGCATAATTGGCTAAAGCAAAGCATAATTGACTAAAGCAACAAATAATGCATTGTAACTTTTCCTTTAGCTTCATAATTCACCACAAAACTGTCCCCCCTCTTCATGCACTCCAAAATGTGACCAATTTCACTTGTCACTATCTTAAGCATTTCTAGCCATTGATTAAGTCAATGGTTAGGATTTAGGTAGACTTTTGATTTAGAAGACTTAATCTAGGCCATTGGAACTTTCTCCTTTAAATTCTAGCCATTAGATGTGTCTCCAAAATTAAGGGTCAAGATTACTCCTTCTTACTTTTAATCCAAGGGTCATAATTAGTCTTTGCTACTTTTTAAGACTAATTCTCCACCATTGATTAAATTTACATCCAATGGTCATAAATGGTCCTTGTTACTTTACAAGACCAAATCTCCACCCTTGATTAATTCTTCATCCAATGGTCATAAATGGTCTTTGTCACTTTTTGAGACCAAATCTCTACCATTGATTAAATCCATATCCAATGGTCATAATTGATCCATCTCCACCGTTGATTAAATCAAGATCAAGTCTTTACCGTTGATTAAATCAACGGTTGATATCAAAGTCTTCAATATTAGACTTGTTTCCTATTGGTCCATCAAAAATTGTCACAATCACTAATATTGACTTAATAGTATAATTTCTATTTTTATCTGCTAAAACCCCACGAAAGAATATATTTACTGTATTTTTATCGTCCGATAAATAAATACAGTACAAAACACAGTACAATAAAATTTTAGGAACTGTTTCCGGATTCAGGTTTAGTAAGATCCCCTGTCTCTGTCTAAACAGTATAAATTTTTTTATGCGTAGAAAAATTTTCACTTTGCGGGACCCACTTGGGCCCACATAGGACCACCTGGGCCCACATATAGTCAAAAAATTCATAATCATCCACAAAAATCAAAAATATTAGAAAATGTATGAAAATCAAGTCAGATTATTAAAAATAATTAACAGTCAAGAGAAATAAATATTTAAAGATTTTCTCCGGCCCAAAAATTATTATTTTCCTGACACGGAGTAAATCACTCAAAACGATCAAATACGCTGATGGAATAATCAAAATAATATTACAGCGCTCAGAAATTGCTAAACAGTGAAATTCTGTTAACTGTCAAAATTACTATCTAATAGATAGGAAATTTTGGGGTGTTACACATCCTCCTTTTGAGCTTCTAAAATTTGAATTCTTAAGTCATTTACTATGTTTACTTTACTCACAAAGAGACGTTGTGGTAACACAGTCATTATGAGACTCAAATTCCTAAAACTCTTGTGAAGTTCACTCTCTTGGACCATCATCCGAGACACATGTAGGGATTTCCTACTTAATGCATCAACCACTACATTGGCTTTACCCGGGTGATACTTTAACTCAAAGTCATAATCTTTTAAGAATTCTATCCATTTTTTTTGTCTCATGTTCAGTTCCTTCTTATCAAACAAGTACTTTAAACTAGTATGATCGCTAAACACCTCAAAATGAACTCCATAGAGGTAATGTCTCCAAATCTTTAAGGCAAACACTACAATGGCTAACTCCAAATCATGCCTAGCGTAGTTCTCCTCATGTGATCCTAACTGCCTTATTGCATAGGCAACTACTACTCTATCTTGCATTAGAACACACCCTAATCCCATCTTTGAAGCATCACAAAATACCTCAAAGTTCTCATAGGGATCCAAAATTACCAGAACCGGGGTAGTAGTCAACCTCTTATTTAGCTCTTGGAAACTATTCTTACAATCTTGAGTCCACTTAAAAGTAATACCCTTCCTAGTTAATCTAGTCAACGGGAGCACTAATTGAGAAAACCTTTTGATAAACCTTCTGTAATACCCAGCCAGGCCTATAAAGCTCCTAATCTCGGTCACAGTGGTGGGTCTCTCCCACTGTAACACTGCTTCTACTTTGTTGGAGTCCACTGAGATTCCTCCTTAAGAAATAAAATGGCTGAAAAATTGTAATTCTATTAGCTAAAACTCACACTTGGACAATTTGGTAAAAAGCTTCTTATCTTTGAGCATTTCTAAAACTACCCTTAGATGTTGCTCATGTTCTTCCACTGTCTTAGAATAAATAAGGATGTCATCAATAAACACTACCATAAACTTGTTTAGGTAAGGTCTAAAAACTCTGTTCATGTAATCTATGAATACCGCTGGTGCATTTGTCAACCCAAAGGACATCACAAGGTACTCATAATGTCCATACCTAGTTCTAAAGATAGTCTTAGGGATATCCTCTCCCTTAACTTTGATTTGATGATATACGGATCTTAGATCAAACTTGGAGAACACTGAAGCTCCTCTTAATTGATCTATCAGATCATCTATCTTAGGCAATAGATACTTGTTCTTGATAGTTACCTTGTTCAACTATCTATAGTCAACACATAACCTCATGGTGCCATCTTTCTTCTTCACTAGTAACATTAGTGCTCCCCAATGAGAAACACTTGGTCTAATAAATTGCTTATCCCATAATTCCTCTATTTGTTTCTTGAGCTCTGCTAACTCTAAAGGTTCCATCCTATAGGGTGCTATAGATATAGGTCCTGTACCTGACACTAAGTCTATAGAAAACTCTATTTCTCTTTCTGGTGGCAACTCAACTACGTTACTCAGAAATACCTCTGGGTACTTCCTCGCCACAGGTATACTATCTAGGTTCTGCTCAACCTCTACATTTAATAAGAAAAGAAGCGCATATCCTAGAGCTCCTTCTACCATATAGTGATTGACCTGATTAGCATTGAGATAGACAAACTCAGAGGAAACAACTTTGGAAGGAAAATCAGACATAAAAACTAGAGTTTTATCTGAACAATTTAAGACTACATGATTAGACGACAATCAATCCATACCGAGGATGACATCTATATCTATAAGAGGTAAACATATAAGATTCACAAAGAAGACTTTTTCTTCTATTCTTATACACAATCATGATATACTTTTGAAGTTATGACTGGTTTACCAGTTGGTGTAGAAATAGATAAGTCATATGGTAGTTTTGAAACAGGAAAATCCAACATCCTTACACAATCTTAAGAAATAAAAGAGTGGGATGCTCCTGAATCATATATGACATTTAAAAGATGATTATGAATTATGCCTTTACCTTTAATAAGGTCGGAAGAGTGGGCCACCTCCTTCCTGCTTAGAGTGTAAACTTTCTATTTGGCTAGCGGCTTTGGGGTAGGCTCATCTCCCTTTCTTGGGGACAATCTCTAGAAAAATGTCCCAGATGCTCATAAGTGTAACACACGAACTGGCTCGCCAAACATGGTTTGCCTCCATGTATTTTCTTGCACTTAGGAGATCTGGGTATCTTAGAATCTGTCTGTACTTGCTTGCCTTTTCCTTGAGGACTGCTAGTTTTAGAAGTGCCCTTTTGAAACTAATCATCCTCACACTTCCTTTTCTGAAACTCTTGTGATTTCTGCACCAAAAGAACCTTGTGCCACATTCTTCCATAATTCGGCATTTACTTACTAAAGATGGAAAATCTCTAATCTCAAGGGGTCGAACGACCCTTTGCATGTCTTCTCTCAAACATTCTTCAAATTCAATTCACTTCCATGCTTTGTAATTGGCTAGCTGCCTTTGATAGTAGTTTTGATGATAACAAACATGAAGATGATAAGAAGACTAAGTCCAATATCTTCAAAGATTAGCTTTAGGACTTAGCGTCTCTTTGTATGAAGCTTTTATTAGATATCTCATTGTTTGTTTTAAAAGATCTAAAAACCTATTCCTTATAAATTAAACTAAAGTTTTAATATGATTTTTGAAAGATCAAAAGTTTTTAGAAATTCGAAAATCACCTGGGCAATTTTCTAAAGGTTTTTCAAATGGTTTTTAACAAGGGTATTCAAATAACCCCCAAGGTATTCGAATAACCTGCTACAATTTCCATATGTTTTTCATGTTTTCAAAAGTTCTATTCGAATAGCACACCTGACATTTGAATACAGAATCTCTTAAAATCTATTTTAAAAAATAAGGTATTCAAATATGAAGTTTTCCAAATCTATTTTTCTAAATAAGGTATTTGAATAACTCAATAGCTATTCGAATAGATATATTTAATAGAAAGCTTCTTTTAATAGAGGTATTTGAATAACCTGAGAGGTATTCGAATAACCTTCTCTAGAACTATTTTTCACAAGCTTTTAAAGCAGTGGTATTTGAATAATCAAGAAGGTATTCGAATAACCACGGGATCCTGATATGGAAAGAAACGGCCATTTTCTGTGTTTAATGTGATATTAATTATACCCAACGACTCTTTTCTTCAAAGGCTCTATAAATAGAGACCTTGGGTCTCTTTTGAATATTGCCCAACTATCTGAATTATTTTTGCTTGTGCTAAAATATGATTTACTTATTTTCTCATATTTTCTGTGCTCTTTTTGACAAAACTTTGAGATATCCTTAGAGAGCTCTGTTAGTGCTTCTATTTGTATTTTTGCTCTTTGAGAGAGTTTCTATCATACAAACACTTTGTTAATTCTGTAAAGGGGGTGATGTATCCCTGTAGTGAAAAAGGGTGAGGTATCCCTTGTTGTAAAGAAGGTGAAGTATCCTTCTAAGGTTGTAAAGGGGGTGAGGTATCTCTCTAATGAAAAGAGTGAGGTATCCTTATTTTGAGGCTCAAACACAAAGGGTGAGGTATCCCAAGGTCTGATGAGTGCTCTGTTGTGTAAAGGTTTTTAAGCACTCGTTCAAGCTTAAAGTTTAGTGAAAAATCTCAGATTGTGTTTCGAGGACTAGACGTAAGCTACAAGTGTTTGGTAGTTGAATCAGGATAAATATCGTGCCTGCTCTTTTCTTCTTTATCTCTTTATTTTCAGCAATTTATTTATTATTGCTTACCTAATTATTTGTTGCGTTTAAAGCTTTCTATTATCTTCTTTATTCTCGCATTGGTTTAATATATAGCTTCGAAGAAATTTACTTTTATAAGTGTTTGCGAAAAGTTTTAAATACTTAATTCACCCCCCTCTTGAGTATTGATGCCATTTGGGTAGCATGCTTCATCTGTATTAAATTTGATGTAAGAAGAGAACTTTGATAACTTATCAAATTTGCCCACATACTCACCAATTGACATCTCGCTTTGCACATGCCTTACAAATTTCATCTCCTTTGCACTTTGCAATTTCTGAGAAAAATATTTTCCTAGGAAGGAATTTTTGAACACCTCCCAAGGAATTCCTGAACTCCTCCCATGTTAATTGAGTTCCAATAACTTCCTTTAACCTTCTAGCACTATCTTACCAGTATTCAGCTTCTCCTCTTGACATATAAACAGTAAATGACACATTTAGGTCATTTGCGCATCTCATCACTACAATTATCTTTTCTAACTTCCTTATTCATATCTCTACTTTTACTGGGTTATACCTTCCTCTAATATGTTAATGATAATAGTTGCTCTATGTTTCTAAAGACCACTAGCATATCTAGCATATTATTGCCAACAGGGGTTCTATTATCTAGGCCATAGGTGCGCCTAGTCGATGCCACAATCTCTTACTCACACAACATATTACATATTGAGTTGATTAAACTCAATATCATGTAATAGTGTGATAGTTAGCCATAAGCATACAAACTCAATGCCGTTATGCAATTCTACCTATGCATCTCATCATCAAGACAAGACAAATGCATAACAAATCATAGCTAGTCCATATCCTAGCTCAATAGGATGAACTACTCTAATATCATAATGTAACATCCTTAATATAATTACTAATTGTGTATATGGAATTACGTATTAGCAATTAAAATTAAGCATGTCACTTAAACTAATAGAATAACATGAAACTACATTTATATAATTTACACAAAATATGAGCTTGATGTGGTTGAAATTATCCATATAACGTACAATACATTATACAAATGATATACATCAGTAAACAAAATTGCATAATATGTTACAGTGTACTGATTATACAACACAAAATTTCAAAATATCGCTAAATCATATTCTACATCTTCATCAGCTGCCTCTTTAATGAAGTACGCGTTCCTAGAAATATTATGGAATATAAACAGAAGGGGTGAGAATCATTTCAAAATTCATTTTATAACGTAGGAATATCGCAAAAGTCAAATCCAATCATTCCTCTTCTAGAAACATAATTTCATTTATTATGTCAAACAACACAATTTTACAGCCTTAAGTAATTTTTGAAATAGTTTCCAAACAAGAACCATGATATCAAACTCATGCAATGATTCTTATAACATATCAAAGTCATTATATGACATCCACAAATATTTTCAAAAACATATTTTCAAAAAAGCATCGTAATTTAACAATTAAACCCAATTTCATCATAATGCTCTTTTAAATCACTTGGCAGTAGTTTGCTTTCAGGTTGATGCACTTCAACCTATTCATGATGATTCACTACAGAACTCCTCTGAGTAATGTTAAATTCAATTTCAAATTCTTCTCAGTGCTCATTATCCAGAGCTAATTCCAACAAAATAATGCCACCTCACATAACTTGAATTCTAGCTTGGTAATAGTATGGTTTTAGGTCATCTCATTCTAGCCTTTTTATGAAGATTCACTAGTCACACATAACTATTCTGAGCATCCATATTTACACATGAGGTAAACTACGCCTGTGACGAAACTGGTGAGGAATTTTAAGAATATAGGATCTCCTTCCTCACGGAAGTTCGTCTCCCTAATTCTAATGGAATTCTACATACCTTTCCCTCAAAGAGGATCAACTCTAGAATTCACTCATGCCAAATATACTCAAGAGTGGCAAAATGCCAAATCTATTCAAATACAAAAGGATACTCAAATGTTGGGAATCACATATTCATATTTAATTCAAATACAAATTCTATGAGCACTGATTATCCAAACACAATACAGTTACAATTCTAGCTCAACCTGAAAGAACTAAGGGAGCAATATCAATTTCAAATCTAGCTCAACTTGAGTATTCAAGGAGTAATTCCAATTCAAATTCAAGCTCAACTTCACACATCAGGGAGTAATGTAATCTCAGATACTCAACAAATATTCAATAACATTTCATTCATCATCCAAGTCATAATTTTATGCTTAAGAATAATAACATTTCTGGTCACACATTTTGCAGTGACCTTCTAACATAATTTAAGTATCATTTTCATGCATAAATACATCAAAATTCTAGCCATCAATAGATAGCTTTCTACCTTAACTAACTCAACCATATAAGTCACTATTTCTGTCTCATAAATAAACAAAATTCTGGTCAACCAATAGGTAGCAAGTGTTGTGACACAAACAACCAAGAATACAACAAGTTTTAATCATTTTCTCACCATATTCAATATCACAAAATCATGACAAAAATCAATAGGAAAGCAAGAACAAATTAACATGAATTATCCATTAATTCATGCTTTGGCCGTGACCCTTATTAGGGAAAGGCTTAGCCATCAACTTCTCTAAAACAAATTGTAAACTCAATTCAATCATCCAAAGAAGATTAAGCACACATTTCAAACTAGAAACTCTATTCTTCTTGAATTTAGCCGTGAGTTTCACAAGAACTAAGCATGGTCTTGAGCTTCATTTAAACAATCACCAACATAATTCAAAGTTTTATGGATGAAAATTAACAACTAAAAATAGAAAAATGTCTACTCTCTCATCATTTGGCTGTGAGACCATGCATCCAAAAATACACAACCAAAACAAAATTTTCCGCCCAAAATCCATAAAAAAGAAAAAGAACAAGTTGATAGCATGAAATAAAGCTCAAAATACAAGAATTTTGCTTGTTTCATGTTGGTCTGGCTGTGACCCTGAGGGGTTCAAAATCCATTATTTTGATTCATAATCAATAAAAAAGAAGAGTAAATAAAAGACAACCACCCCTACCACACTTCCTAGCTTTGTTTCCTTGATTTTCCTTCACTTTCTTCTCATTTCTTTTTCTCTTTTTCCCTTGTTGTTTTCCCCTTGTTTCTGCTATTGTTTTTGGGTTGTCAATCGTAAGAAACAATGGAGGAAGAACAAGGTTGGATATGGATGGAAATGGAAGGATGAAAAATGGAAGATGAAGTGTAAAAAATAGTAGTCGTGTGAGAGCTTTTTCTGCTCTGTGTTAGAGCTGTATTGTGCGTGAAAAAAATATGAACAAAAGAGAGGAAATGTCTAGTTAAATTTAGAAGTGAGTTTAGCAGTGGGTGGGCTAATATGAAAGACAAAATAGCTGGACTGAGACGTTTGTATCTACTACGTACACTTTAATCTTCGAAAGTTGAGTTTTCAAGTATCCATAAGTGTTATGGAAAATTTAAGGACTCAACTTAGTTCCCGGATCTATTTTTCCATAATTTTACACATATTACTATTTATCAGTTAAGTTTCATTAGTATTCCTTGAATTAAGTTATACTTAAAAATTAAGCAAATAAGTTTACTAATATTCTCCTTAACTGGTATTCTTTACCAAAATATTCTTCATGTCTTACTTGTCATCTCCATGTAATTTCATAATTCTCTGAGCTACTTTAACTGTCCAGTCAGTGTTCTAAACTCTCATTCGGTGTTGTTAAAAATACCATATCAATTCATCCGATTCTTCAAAATTTACCATATCTTTCCAATCTCTTATGACCTAGAAATAAATTTTTGATATTTATTTTCATCATATCAACTGTTTATGCAGAAACTTTAGCTATTCTTCATATTCTGTGTTATAGAATTAGATCCAAACTAATCCAAAATTTAACTGATAACTTATATCAATATTGTTAAGCTTTTATAACCTTGATTAGAACTATTAGGTTAAGGAAAATGCTACAATTCTCCCTCCTTTTTATAAATTTTGTCCTCAAAATTTGCTTACCTTATTCAAAGAGCTCCAAAGAGTTTTGCATCATATTGGATTCAAGTCATCACTATTCCCTATTACTTTCACTAGAGGAATTTGTTTCCTTTTGAACTTTTTCACTGCAACACTACCTTTACTTTACTAGAATCAACATATAACTCTTCATCAAATATCACTTGTCCTAGAAACTACACTTCTCAGTTGATCCATCAAATCATCAATCTTATGCAATGGGTATTTATTTTTAATAGTGATCTTATTTAGTTGTTTATAATCCATACACATTCTCATACTATCATCCTTCTTTTTGCTTCATATTGCCCCATAGTCACATTTCCTTACTTGAATTCTAAGAACTCCTACTATTTCTCTTCTTGCAACTTCTTCGGAAAATACTTATCCAGAAAGACCCTTTTTAACACCTCTCATGTTATTTGAGTTCCAACAACTTCCTTTAATCTTCTGGCACTATCTTACTAGTATTCAACTTCTCCTCTTAACATATAAATGGTAAATGTCAAGTTTAGGGCATCCGCACATTTCATAACTACAATTTTCTTCTCTAACTTCCTTATCTATATCTCTGCTTTTACAGTATTATACCTTCCTTTAATATTTTAATGATCATAGCTGCTCTATGTTTCTAAAGATCACAAACATGTCTGGCACATTATTGCCAACAAGGGTTCTATTATCTTGGCCATAGGTATGCCCAGTGGATGCCACAGTCTCCTACTCACACAACACATTACATACTGAGTTAATCAGGCTGAATATCATGTAATAGTGTGGCAGTTAACCATAAGCATACAAACCCAAGGCCGTTATACAATTCTACCTATGCATCTCATCATCAAGATAAGACAAATGCATAACAAAGCATAACTAGTCCATATCCCTGCTCAACAGGATGAACTGCTCTAATACCTTAATGTAACATCCTTAATATAATTATTAATTATGTATCCGGAATTACATATTAGCAATTAAAATTAAGCTTGTCACCTAAACTAACAAAATAACATGAAACTACATTATATAATTTACGCAAAATATGAGCCTGATATAGTTGAAATTATTCATATAACGTACAATATGTAATGCCCCTTTTTGGAGAGGGAATGTCACATTATTCAATATAAAAGAAAATGCGGAAAATAAAATTTTGAACAATTAAGACTCGGTTCATTTAATTTAAAGATAACTTGTTCGATGCCTTAATACGTAGGTAAAATAGCAGCATATATTTTTTTTTTAATTAACACACTAAATGGAGAAGCTTATACCGCAGCAAAGAATGAGAAGGAAACTAAAATTCATGCCTGAATGACATACATATGTATATATATGTTTAAACATCAACTGTACTTTAGATACAAGCTTGGAAATTCTCAAAAAAAGCAAAACTATACCTGCCTAAGGATTTTACATATGCATCCCCCAGAATATCAAATTATACATCCCACCAAAAATAAAACATCAGGCCCCCAAAATAAAACACTGGCAGCCATCAGTAGCTACCAGTAAAATCAGTCCCTCAGATGAGGAGGGACCGTATCCGGGTTCTCAGCAGGATCCTCCTCTTCAGAGGAAACCTCCATGGGAACCACGGAACCACGGGAAGGAGCCCGAGCAGTAGAATCAAAAGAGTCCTCCCAAGGGGTGTAGTAACGATCACCCCACATCTCTCGGATGGGCAAGTAGAATTCCAGTCGCAGGCTGACATGGCAAGTGAGGATCGGTGCCTCATGACGTCTCCAGGCTAGGGCAATCGACACGTCTCCCAGGTAGACGCAGCGATCGGAATTCAAGTTGATATGCCAGCACTCTGGCCCTCCGAGGAAGGTCAGACGCACATCACCTAGAAATCCACGCATACGTGCCGCCATCGCCTCAGTAGATGCTAATCCCGTTCGGGCCAGAAGCCAGGAAAATTGGGATCTTCCGCCTCCTTACCGTCGTCTTCGATCAACATAGTGTACACACAGGCAGCAAATAATAGAAACATAGGAAAGAGGTAAGACATCCTACCATCATTACTAATTATAGCAGCCAGAAATGAAATGGCGCAACGTGCCCAAATAGCAATTCAGAACAACATTTCCAAATAATAAGCAGTAAGTCCAACAGTAAGCAAATAAACAGTTCCAGGCAGACATTCATTATAGTAATGTTCAGACAATTCACAGTTACGGAAAAATAATGATTTACGATGACAGATTATTTTATGATGCACATGCATGCTTTCCCAAATTCCTACTCCATGGAGCTAGACACAAACAGTCAGAGAGAAAGATCAAGAGACATGTCTGTAACTCGGCTGCCACGGCCAAAGTGCTATACATTAATAATTTCCATGTGCACATCAGGCATTGTACAGACAGTCCACGCTAGATCACGATATAGGACAGTGTCTCGGTCCGGATCGTCGGTGCGTTTGAATCGGTTTGCCCCATGGGTAGAAGAGCTACCAACTACCCATTGTGAAGGACCCGCACCCCGACGCCCCTAAGGTTAAACATGACCTACACTAATCTACTCGCACCCGCATTAAGGTGTGTCCAATCTCCTAGGCAACTTGGCCTTACAACAGTCCACATGACATTCACAATGCATAAGACTCTATGCATGAACATGTATGATTCACAATTTCATACAATTCCATAATATGCCACAATTGGCCAAGATAAGCATCAAAATACAAATGGTCACTCACATGGACCCATAACATTATAATATAAAGATCAAATCAATTGGTACATTCTTAGGTCCATTATGAATCCTAACTTAGAATTTGTTTCCCCTTTTCAAGGTTCATGTCCAATTCAACTCTTACAATTAGTTTAATCTTCCAAGGTAATTTAATTTCATACAATTTGTAAATTATTCAAGTTCTTAGGCCTCACACTCTCTTGTTCTTCACTCACTTGTAATTATCTTAAGTCTTATGACAATCTCACCCTTAGTCCTTTAAAACTTATGTAACCTTTGATTATATTAAATTCTTCCACTTTATTAGTTGTCTACCTCATTACATAGGTTTTTAATTGCATAATTACTTATGCTTCCAAGTTACCAAAGTTACATATTTACACCTAAAAGGCCTTAGAGGCCGTGGCCTCTCTAGGGATTCAATTCCCAATTCTTTTCAATTTATCATATTATAGGTTACACCCTTAATTCACTTAATCCTTTACTTGTTACATTGGTTCATCAATAACCCCAATTTTGGGCTCAAACCGTGGCCACCCTAGGAGTTCTAACTCCAAGTTTTTCCTTCCATTGATTTCATTTTATCACTTGATTAATTTAAGTCTTATACTTACTACAAATTTTTCACAAATTACCAAATATTAAGTCCAAAAACCGTGGCCTCCCTAGAGTGGTTCTCAATTGTTTTTCTTCCATTTTCAAGTCATCCAATCCATTCCAAGACATCAATATACACAACCAACCAATCCAATATCACAAATATCATAAAATCAACATGCAACATATAAATCATCTAATTTAAAGAATACCCCACATTATGGTTTTCTCACAAACAAGTATGACCATGGTTCCTAGATGTTAATAAAGGTTGAGGAGGAGTGTCTTCCTCTTACCCAAGTGAAGAAAACAAAAGAAACACCAAGGAATCTCCTTGTAATTTCGGATTGGAGCTCCACCAAACCCTAGAAAATTCAACTTGGTTAGAATGGCATAAGGACTTGAAAAATGGAGTGTGGGTGGTCACAAGAACACCCTTGAAACCGAAAATGAAGGGAAGAGAAGGACGGTCTTGAAACTTACCCAAAAACTCATATCTTGAAGCTTGAAGAAGGTGGTGAAAATGGTGAAATTTCAAGTTGCTCCAAGCAAGAAAGATGTTTAGAAGGAGGAGAGGATTAAGAAAATGTAGTTAGTTTGAATTTTTGTGATGGATGAGTGGGGAAGAAGAGAGCTGGCCGTAGCTTTAGAGAGAAGGAGGAGAAGAAGAAAATGGAGAAAGAAGAAGAAAGGTAGAGAGAGAAAGGCTTTAGGTTAAATGAATTAAAGTGTAATGTAATAACTTAAGTGAAACAAATTAATTTCCCCCCTCCATAGTGGGCTGCTGCCGTGCATAGAGAGAGAAGAGAGGGAGAGTGTGTAGGCTTCCCTTGGAAGCTAAGGGTCATTTGGTCATTGTTTGGTCAAAGCTTCTCAAAGAAGCTTTGATTATTTTACATTAAATTTGAATTAAAGTGAATTGATTAGACATAAAGTAGATTGCATTTGGATAATCTGATAGGATTTTTATTACATGCTATTATCCAATGGATAATAGTTACAGTTGACAGAAGTCAGTATTTAATTTATCTGACAGATAAATTTTTTGCAGTATTGTTTTGTTTTATCTGTTAGAATTTCTCGAAAATTGTGAAATCTCGTAAACTGTGTCTAGTCTCGGGTTTAGTAAGATTTCCCGTCGATATGTCCATAGTTCAAGGTTCATGGAGAAAACATCGCGTTTCTCCTGTTCCGCTCAGCGCACACGCAAAACGAGGAATATATTAAAAAATTCGACGTTTCCAGAAAAATCCCAGAAAATTCTCAAAAATTACAAATATTATAAAACGACTATTCGTCATAAAATTTTCCAATTTTTGAAGCGTTACAGTTGTTTTCCCAACTCTGCTCAAGTTTCACGCAAAATGAGAAATATATTAAAATATTCATCATTTCCGAAAAATTCCGAAAGAATTCACATCAATCACAAATATTAGAAAATGACTATTTGTGGTAAAATAAGTAATTTTCGAAGCGTTACACTGACCTTAGTAATTCTCAGCTCAGTGTGTACATAAAACGAGAAATATATTAAAATATTCGTCGTTTCCGAAAAATTCCAGAAAAATTCCTAAAAATCAAGAATATTGTGAAATGATTATTTATGATTAAACAAATACTTTTCGGGATGTTACACAATACATTATACAAATGATATACATCAGTGAACAAAATTACATAATATATTACAATGTACTGATTATACAACACAAAATTTCAAAATATTGCTAAATCCTATTCTACATCTTCATCCGCTGCCTCGTTGCTGAAGTACACGTTCCTAGAAATATTATGGAATATAAACAGAAAGGGGTGAGAATTCTAAGAATTCTCAGTAGTACTATTAAAAATACGTGTCATCATAATACTTCCAACTGCTTCGGGAAAAAATCATTTCAAAAATCATTTTATAACGTAGGAAGCTGGCAAAAGCCAAATCCAATCCTTCTCTTTCTGAAATAGAATTCCATTTATTAATAGTTTCCAAAAACATTTATTGTCAAACAGTACAATTTTATAACCTTAAGTAATTTCTGAAATAGTTTCCTAACAAGAACCATGATATCAAACTCATGCAATGATTCTTATAACATATCAAAGTCATAATATGACATCCACAAATATTTTCAGAAACACATTTTCAAACAAGCATCGTAATTTAACAATTAAACCCAATTTCATCATAATGCTCTTTTAAATCACTTGGCAGTAGTCTACTTTCAGGTTGGTGCACTTCAACCTATTCATGACGATTCACCAGTCATACAGAACTCCTCTAAGTAATGTTAAATTCAATTTCAAATTCTTCTCAGTGCTCATTATCTAGAGCTAATTCCAACAAAACCAGGCCACCTCACATAATCTGAATTATAGCTTGGTAATAGTTTGGTTTATGGTCGTCTTATTCTAGCCTTTTTATGACGAATCACCAGTCACACGAACTATTCAGAGCATCCATATTTACACATGAGGCAAACTAGGCCTGTGAGGAAACTAGTGAGGAATTTTTAGAATATAGGATCTTCTTCCTCACAGAAGTTCATCTCCCTAATTCTAATGGAATTCTACATACCATTCCCTCAAACAGGATCAACTCTAGAATTCACCAGTGCCAAATATACTCAAGAGGGGCAAAATGCCAAATCTATTCAAATACAAAAGGATACTCAAATGTTGAGAATAACATATTCATATTTAATTCAAATACAAATTCTATGAGCACTGATTATCTAAACATAATATAGTTACAATTCCAGCTCAACCTAAAAGAACTAAGGGAGCAATATCAATTTCAAATCTAGCTCAACTTGACTATTCAAGGAGCAATACCAATTCAAATTCAAGCACAACTTCACTTATCAAGGAGCAATGTAATCTCAAATACTCAATAAATATTCAATAACACTTCATTCTTCATCGAAGTCATAATTTCATGCTCAAGAATAATAACATTTCTAGTCACACATTTTGCCGTGACCTTCTAACATCATTTAAGCATCATTTTCATGCATAAATACATCAAAATTCTGGCCATCAATGGGCAACATTCTGCCTTAACTAACTCAATCATATAAGTCAATATTTCAGGCTCATAAATAAACAAAATTCTTGTCAACCAATAGGCAGCAAGTGTCGTGACACAAACAACCAAGAACACAACATGTTTTTGTCATTTTCTCACCATATTCAATATAAAAAAATCATGACAAGAATCAATAGGAAAACAATAACAATTTGAAACAAAGAATTCTCCATTAATTCATGCTTTGGCCGTGACCCTTATTAGGGAAAGGCTTAGCCATCAACTTCTCTAAAACAAATCATAAACTCATTTAAATCGTCCATAGAAGATTAAGCACACATTTCAAACAAGAAACTCTATTCTTTTTGAATTTAGCCGTGAGTTTCACAAGAACTAAGCATGGTCTTGAACTTCATTTAAACCATCATCAACACAATTCAAAGTTTTATGGATGAAAAGGAACAACTAAAAACAGAAAAATGTCTACTATCTCATCATTTGGCTGTGAGTCCATGCATCCATAAATACACTACCAAAACAAAATTTTCCACCCAAAATCCATAAAAAAGAAAAAGAACAAGTTGATAATAAGAAATTCAACTCAAAATACATGAATTTCCCCTGTTTCATGTTGGTCTAGTCGTGACCCTAAGGGGTTCAAAATCCATTATTTTGATTCACGATCAATAGAAAAGAAGAGTAAATAAAAGACAACCACCCCTACCACACTTCCTAGCTTTTTTTCCTTGATTTTCCTTCACTTTCTTCTCATTTCTTTTTCTCTTTTTCCGTTGTTGTTTTCCCCTTGTTTCTGTTGTTAGTTTTTGGTTGTCAACTGTAAGAAACAATGGAGGAAGAACAAGATTGGATATGGATGGAAATGGAAGGATGAAAAATGGAAGATGAAGTGTAAAAAATAGTAACCATGTGAGAGCTTTTTCTGCTCTGTGTTGGAGCTGTGTTGTGTGCGAGAAAAGATGAACAAAAGAGAGGAAATGTCTAGATAAATTTAGAAGTAAGTTTGGCAATGGGTTAGCAAATAAGAAAGACAAAATAGTTAGGCTGAGACTTTTTGTATCTGCTGCATATATTTTAATCTTCCAAAGTTAAGTTTTCAAGTATCCATAAGTGTTATAGAAAATTTTAGGACTCAACATAGTCCTCATATCTATTTTTTCGTAATTTTTCATATACTGCTGTTTATCAGTTAAGCTTCATTACTATTCCTTGAATTATGTTATACTTAAAAATTAAGCAAATAGGCTTATTGATATTCACTTAATTGGTATTCTTTACCAAAATATTCTCCATGTCTTGTCATCTCCATGTAATTTCATATTTTTCTGAGCTACTTTAGTTGTCTAGTCGGTCTTCTAAACTCTCATTCGTTGTCATTAAAAAGACCAGATCAATTCATCTAATTCTTCAAAATTTACCACATCTTTTTCCAATCTCTTATTGCCTAGAAATAATTTTTTCATATTTATTTTCATCATATCAACAGTTTATGCAGAAACTTTAGCTATTCTTTATATTCGGTGTTAAAGAATTAGGCTCAAACTAGTCCAAAATTTAACTAATAACTTATATCAACATTATTGAGCTTCTATAACCTAGATTAGAACTATTAAGTTAAGGAGAATCACTACAAGAAAAATAACGATTTGCGAAGGATAAATTTGCTGCAAATCACCTAAAATCCGCCGCAAATTATCAATTTGCGGCAAATTCGTGATCGCCACAAAAATGGTCGTTGTAATATAATTTTTGGCAGATTTTAGTTTTTGCTGCAGATTTGGGGCAGATTTTTCCACTGCAAATTTGCGGTGCTAGATTCAATGTTAGAAATGGGCTATTTGCGGTGGATTTTTCTGCTGCTAATTTGTAGCAGAATTTGCAGTGGATTGGCAAAGCAGATTTAATTCGCAAATCTATTTTGTGGTGGATTATGCCAATTTTTTAATTTTTTTGCTGATTTTTTTTATACTTACCAATTTTGTGGCAGATTTTTCTGTCGCGAATTTATATTTTAAATTGGGACGAATTATTTACGGTGGATTTTTTCATCCCAAATTTGTTTATATTTTTTTTGCTGAATTTTTTTATTATATTTATAAATTTTTGGCGAATTTTTCTGCCGCAAATATTTTTTAATTTTTTTTGCCTAATTTTTAATTATATTTATCAATTTTGCGGCGAATTTTTTTGCCGTAATTTTTTTTAAATTGCAGCAGATTATTTGTGGCGATTTTTTTGTCTCAATTTTTTTATTTTTTCTTTGAAATTTTTATTGTATTTTGCAGCAATTTTTTTCGCTGCCAATTTATTTTTAAATTGCGATAGATTATTAGCAGCAGAGTTTTTCACGGCAAATTATTTTAATTTTTTTATTTTTCTCTCGAATTTTTTATTATATTTATTAATTTTGCTTCGGGTAGTTCTGCCACAAACCTTTTTTTACAAAAAAAAAATTCACAATGGAAGTGTCGCTGGAAAAAATTTGGGAGGGAAAATCTGCCGCAAATGGATCCGCCTCAAAATCCCTTTCAAATTGAGATTAATCCACCGCAAAATTCGTTTCAAATTGCAGTGGATTCGAATCTGCCGCAAATTGTAGCGGATTTGAATCCGCCGCAAAATAGCTATTTTCTTGAAGTGAATGTTACAATTCTCCCCCATTTTATAAATTTTGTTTACAAAATTTGCTTGCCTTATTCAAAGAGCTCCGGATAGTGTTGCATCATATTGGATTCAAGTCATCACTATTCCATAATACCTTCACTAGAGGAATTTGTTTCCTTTTGAACTCTTTCATTGCAATTTTTCTTTTACTTTACTAGAAACAACAGATATCTCTTCTTCAAATATCACTTGTTCTAGCAATTGCATTTCTTAACTGATCCATCAAATCATTAATCTTAGGTAATGAATATTTATTGTTAAAAGTGACCTTATTTAGTTGTTTATAATCCATACACATTCTCATAAGACTATCCTTCTTTATGCTTCATATTGCCCCACAGTCACATTTCCTTACTTGAATTCCAAGAACTCCAACTCTTTCTCTTCTTGCAACTTCTTTGAAAAATACTTATCAAAAAAGGCTATTTTGAGCACCTCCCATATCATTTGAGTTCCAACAACTTTCTTTAACCTTCTGGCACTATCTTACTAGTACTCAACTTCTCCTCTTAACATATAAACAATAAATGACATGTTTTGGTCATCTGTGCATCTCATCACTTCAATTATCTTCTCTAACTTCTTTAAACATATCTTTGCCTTTACTGGGTCGTACCTTCCTCTAATATTTCAATGATCATAGCTGCTCTACATTTCTAAAGACCTCTAACATGTCTAGCACATTATTGCCAACAGGGGTTCTATTATCTTAGCCACAGGTACGTCCAGACGATGCCACAGTCTCCTACTCACACAACACATTACATATTAAGTCGATCAAGCTCAATACCATGTAACAGTATGACAGTTAACCATAAGCATACAAACTCAAGGCTGTTATGCAATTCTACCTATGCATCTCATCATCAAGACAAGACAAATGCATAACAAAGCATAACTAGTCCATACCCTAGCTTTGGCTTAACATGATGAATTGCTCTGATACCATAATGTAGCATCCTTAATATAATTACTAATTACATATCTAGAATTTCGTATTAGTAATTAAAATTAAGTATGTCACTTAAACTAATAAAATAATGCGAAACTACATTTATATAATTTATGCAAAATATGAACCTAACATGGTTGAAATTATGCATATAACGTACAATACATTATGCAAATAATATAAATCAGTGAACAAAATTACATAATATGTTACAGTGTACTGATTATACAACACAAAATTTCAAAATATTGCTAAATCCTATTCTACATCTTCCTTCACTGCCTCCTTGCTGAAGTACGCGTTCCTAGAATATCATAGAATATAAACAGTAAGGGGTGAGAATTCTAAGAATTCTCAGTAGTACTATTAAAAATACATGTAATCATAATACTTCCATCTACTTCAAGGAAAAATCATTTCAAAACTCATTTTATAACGTAGGAAGGTAGTAAAAGCCAAATCCAGCCCTTTCTATTCTCGAAACAAAATTCTATTTATTAATAGTTTCCAAAAACATTTATTATCAAATAACACAATTTTACATCCATGAGTAATTTTAGAAAAAATTTCCAAACAAGGACCATAATATCAAACTCATACAATGATTCTTATAACATATCAAAGTCATTGTATGACATCTAGAAATATTTTTAGAAACACATTTTTAAACAAGCATTGTAATTTAACAATTAAACCTAATTTCATCAAAATGCTCATTTAAATCACTTATTAGCAGTCTACCTTCGGGTTGTGCACTTCATCCTATTCATGATGATTCACCAGTCACACAGAACTACTCCAAGTAATGTTAAATTCAATTTCAAATTCTTCTCAGTGCTCATTATCAAGTGCTAATTCCCGCAGAACTAGGTCACCTCACATAACCTGAATTCTAGCTTAGTAATAGTTTGGTTTCAGGTCATCTCATTCTAGCCTTTTTATGATGATTCACTAGTCACACAAACCTATTTCGAGTATCCATATTTACACATGAGGGAAACTAGGCCTGTGAGGAAACTAGTGAGGAATTTTAAGAATATAGGATTCCCTTCCTCACGGAGGTTTATCTCCATAATTCTAATGGAATTATGGATACCCTTCCCTCAAAGAGGATCAACTCTAGAATTCACTTATGCCAAATATACTCAACAGTGGCAAAATGTCAAATCTATTGAAATACAAAAGGATACTCATATGTTGGGAATAACATACTCATATTTAATTCATATACAAATTTTATGAGCACTGATTATCCAAACACAAACACAATACAATTACCATTCTAGCTCAACCTTAAAGAACTAAGGGAGCAATATCTATTTCAAATCTAGCTCAACTTGAGTATTCAAGGAGCAATACTAATTCAAATTCAAGCTCAACTTGATTTATCAAGGAGCAATTGTTGGTGTATGAGAGGCCAATTTATTTTGACCGTACTAGTTTACATTGTATTATGCTATTTATTTAATATATAAGGCATTTTATTTATTGTATGTTATTTATGATAAACATAATAAAGTCCTTAGAATAGTAAGTTTTATGCCATAGGACATCAAGTGGATGACTTGATCATAATATCATATTGGATAGAAACAGAACACTATTCTTAAATGTCCCTAGTCAAGTATTATTGTTAATCAAGACAATAATAATGCATTGAGACTAGTATGTGCGTAGACTGATGACCATATTTCACGGGTCATGGATATGAGATATTGAGTCTTCACATGGATACATGTTAGAGTAATGATGTATTGGACTTACCCACCATGAGAACGTTGCGTGGATCGTTACATGAGTGTCCTAAGCGATTCTCATAGTGATAATGGTGTACACGGTCCTTTGACCTGAAATCACTACGATTCCTACATGAGGAATTGTATATTTTAATGCCATCAAACGTCATTTGTAACAAGATGATTATAAAGTTGGTTATTGAATATACCACGCATCATATGGAGGGATGTGAGTGACCAAGATGGCATTTGTCCCTCCTATATAACATGAGTGATATCTTCGGGCCCCCTAATTGAGTGAGACTACGAAATGCATGACCATGCTCAAATGAGTCAATATGAGATATTGATCTCATTTGTTATTACTACATCTACTCGAGTATCAAGAAACAAAAGATTAAACTATACAAGGGTGACATGTTCCATGCCTTGTGTTCAATCTAGATATTTGGATAAAGGGAATAAACTACACGGTAACATTGATCACAAAAAGGTTATGTCAAATCACTAACATTCTCATTACTTGGGTAGCAGCAATGTGTTGCTTGATACCACTCACTGCTTGTAATATAAAAATGAGATTTTAATATTACTGCCAACATCATGAGAACCTGTAAGGTCGCACACATAGAGCATACTAAACTAGAGCAATTAGAATCCAAGTTGGACTGGGATTCAATCGTGGGCCGGACTCATAACAGATGAGTCTAGGATTACACAGCTTACCTTGCTGCTGCTCTTACTCGCATAAGTTAGCAGCTATTATAAATAGCACTGCTAAGGGATTGTCAAGGCAAGCATTACAAACCCTAGCCGCACTTGACAGAAATAGTGAGTGAGAGAATGACAGGTTTCTCTTCTCTTTGTAGCTAGCACTGTGCCAAAGACGTGGGACTACTTTTTGCGAACGTTGGACACTCGTGGGTTTGTTTGTGTGGATACCGCAGAGACATCATTGCTGTTACGATGTTGGTGATTCACGTCGCTTGATTTTAACATGCTTCAAGAATTAAACTCTTTTAAAACATGGAGTATGGTCTATTTCACATGGATCCTTGGTGGAAATTATTGTTCTTCCGCTGCGTGATGTATCTGCAATTCCCAACAGTAATATAATCTTAAATACTCAAAAAATATTAAATAACATTTCATTCATCATCCAAGTCATAATTTCATGCTTAAGAATAATAACATTTCTGGTCACACATTTTGTCGTTTCTAACAACATTTAAGGATCATTTTCATGCACAAATACTTCAAAATTATGGCCATCAATGGGCAGCATTCTGCCTTAACTAACTCAACCATATAAGTCATTATTTCTTGCTCATAAATAAACAAAATTCTGGTCAACCAATAGGTAGCAAGTGTTGTGACACAAAAAACTAAGAACACAAGTTTTTATCATTTTCTCAGCATATTCAATATCACAAAATCATGACAAGAATCAATAGGAAAGCAAGAACAATTTGAAACAAAGAATTATCCATTAATTCATGCTTTGGTCGTGACCACTATTAGGGCAAGGCTTAGCCATCAACTTCTCTAAAACAAATCATAAACTCATTTCAATCATCCATAGAAGATTAAGCACAAATTTCAAACAAGATACTCTATTCTTCTTGAATTTAGCCGTGAGTTTCATAAGAACTAAGCATGGTCTTGAGCTTCATTTAAACCATCACCAACACAATTCAAAGTTTTATGGATGAAAAAGAACAACAAAAATAGAAAAATGTCTACTCTCTCATCATTTGGCCGTGAGTCCATGCATCCAAAAATACATAACCAAAACAGAATTTTCCACCTTAAATCCATAAAAGAAAAAGAACAAGTTGATAGCAAGAAATTAAGCTCAAAATACAAGAATTTCCCCTGTTTCATGTTGGTTTTGCTGTGACCCTTAGGTGTTCAAAATCCATTATTTTGATTCATAATCAATAGAAAAGAAGAGTAAATAAAAGACAAAAACCTCTGCCTCACTTCCTAACTTTGTTTCCTTGATTTTCCTTCACTTTCTTTTCTTTTCTTTTTCTCCTTTTCCCTTATTGTTTTCCTTTGTTTTCGTTACTATTTTTGGACTGTCAACCATAAGAAACAATGGAGGAAGAACAAGGTTGGATATGGATGGAAATGGAAGGATGAAAAATAGAAGATGAAGTGTAGAAAATGGTAGCCGTGTGAAAGCTTTTTCTGCTCTGTGTTGGAGCTGTGTTGTATGTGAGAAAAGATGAACAAAAGAGAGGAAATGTCTAGATAAATTTAAAAGTGAGTTTGACGGTGGGTGAGCAAATAAAAAAGACAAAATAGTTAGACTGAGACTTTCGTATCTGTTACGTACACTTTAATCTTCCAAAGTTAAGTTTTCAAGTATCGTAAGTGTTATGAAACATTTTAGGTCTCAACTTAGTGCTCGGATCTATTTTTTCATAATTTTCTATATACTGTTATTTATCAGTTAAACTTCATTACTCTTCCTTAAATTAAGTTATACTAAAAAATTAAGCAAATAGACTTAGTGATATTCACCTTAACTGGTATTCTTTACCAAAGTATTCTTCGTGTTTTACTTGTCATTTCCATGTAATTTCATAATTTTCTGAGCTACTTTAATTGTTTAGTCAGTCTTCTAAACTCTCATTTAGTGTCATTAAAAATACTAGATCAATTCATCTGATTCTCCAAAATTTTCCACATCTTTTTCCAATCTCTTATAACCTAGAAATAAGTTTTCCATATTTATTTTCATCATATTAGCTATTTATGCAGAAACTTTAGCTATTATTTATATTTGGTATTATAGAATTAGGCTCAAACTAGTCCAAAATTTAACTGATAACTTATATCAATATTACTGAGTTTCTATAACCCTGATTAAAACTATTAGGTTAAGGAGAATGTTGCATTGAGACCGCATAACTCTTGACCTTAGCAGCCATGGCAGGCTGCCTTAATAGCTTAACTATTAAGTTTTCAAAGCAGAGTTCATTTGGGAGCCTTTCGGGTTGTTTTGAGTCCAAAAATAGTTCTTGGGTAGAGTGTAACTACCACAGGGTTCCTAATTTAGAGCTCATAAGTTTCCTAGGTTCTATTTGGAACCTCTAAAAATCCCTTGCAAAGCCTAAGACCTCCATGCACTAACCCTAACTGCTAAAATTACGTTTACATATCTTATAAATACATTATTTCATGTAATTTAATATATTCTAAAATTAATTAAATTTAGGACACTCATTATTACTTTAAAAATGTCTGAGCTAATAAGAATATAGCTAAGTGCTCTCACTTTACATGCATGAATTTCTATTGGCTTAATACTAATCATTACTTACTAATAATAATATAATATTATTATATCTAATTTAATTTCTATTTATTATAATTATATTCTAATTTAACTTCTAATTAACATAATTATATTAACAAACTCATTTCTAATATTCTAAAATATATTAATTAATTAAGTTAATAATCTTCTTAATTAATTAGTTAAATTATTAATTAATACCTAATTAACTTAATTTATAATTAATTAATACCTCTAATATTTATAAAAATATAATATGCTTTAATAATTATATATAATATTATTTATAATTATTTTAGCTAAATTCCTATTTATTAGTAATTATATCATATTTTAAATAATTATTATAATTATTCCTATGAGATAACTTGTTGACTAAGTTATTTGCCTACATCACATATAAAGGCAAACAAGTAGGCAAAAACACAACAACAACTACCGAACAACTCATACAAATAGGTAGGAAGGGAAGATATTACAGATCTCAAATTTGGTTACCTTCAGATCAAAATAAGGGTAGACGATATACCTGAAACAACATTTTCAACTTATGAAGGCCATTATAAGTTCTTGGTCATGTCATTTTGCTTAATTAACGCACCCTCTTAGTTTTTTTTACGACATCCTCATATATAGCAAAGATGAACAGATTCACAAGGATCATATAAGGGTGGTGCTACAACTACTTAAAGATAACAACTTATTTGTGAACAAGAAAAAATGCATTTTTGTCAACCTCAATTAGAGTACCTAGGCCACTTAATTTCTGTTGTAAGAGTAGCTGTTGACCTCAATCAAGTGGCTAATATGTTTAACTGACCCGTTACCACTTGTGTGAATGGGTTGGGAGGATTCCTAGTCCTTACTTAGTATTATCGCAAGTCGTGAAACATTATGGGAAGATAGCCTGCCCATTTACTCAACAACTTAAAAAGGATAATTTTACATTGGGACAAGAAGCTCAACATGTATTTGACCTTCTCATGGCTTCCATGACTTCTCTAACAATGTTTTTAGTCCCTAAATTTGAGAAAAATTATGTGGTGGAGACCAATGGATTAGGAAAAGGGCTAAGAGCAGCATTAATGCAAGAGAGTAGGCCTATGGCTTATATCAGCGAAGATTTATTTGAAAGGACTCAGGCCAAATCAATTTACAAAAAAAAATTAATGGTAGTTGTCTTTGTAGCGTAGAAATGACAGTATTATCTTATAGGGAGGCACTTTATTGTACGTGCAGATTGTAACACCCTAAACTATTGGGGTATTATCGTTGAGTCCTGAATGTACTGTTTGATGTTTTTCAACTTTAGGACAAATGACCGTTGTGTCCTTTTTGTATTGTTTGTTATTTTTCTGTATGAATTACTGCTTTATAATACTGTCTGTTATTTTATTTGAACTTTTTGTGTGATTTGCTCCGGGACAGGAAAATAATATTTTTCGGGTAGGAAATCTTATATTTTAATTATTCTGAGTTGGGGATCTTACTAAACCCAATTGAATGATACGGTTAGTAATCTTTTAATTTTTAGGATTTAACCGTAAAATAAAATAATTTTATAATATTATAATATTATTTTATTAGTCAGTACAAATAAGCGGTAATGGACCCGGAAATGTTTTGCGGGACCCACGTTTAGTAAAAACTTAATAGGATTAGTAGCTTAATTAAACATCATTAGTGGTGGAACATTCAAGAGCATGTGACTAAGCATGTGACAAGGCTTAATTAGTGACAAGGCTTAATGACAAGGCTTAGTGACTAGGCTAAGATTAACCAATGAGAGCAAAGCTTGGTGACCAAGTTTTAATCCTCACCATTCATCAATCCTAAGGCTTGGATGGAGCCAACCTAATGGACACCTCCCTTGCCCTTGATGTCTACGGCCAAGTGCCTTTGGAGAGCCAAAAATCACTTAATTTCCTAACATTTTCTCTCTTCTCTCTCTTCCAAAAATACCAAACTCCATTGGTGATTTCTTGAAGCACCATTCGGCCAAACACCATTCTTCACCATCCAACCACCCAAAAGTTCTTCTAACCAACTTTTCTAAACCTAAACACAATTCTAAGAACATCTCTAGTTGAGAGTTCTTGCAAAATCTTTCATCTTGAGTTTGAAAAACTACTTTGAAGATTCTACCTTGAAGGTGAAAATCTTTGTTTTTCATTTCTAAATTCTTTTTCAAAGTTCTAAGTCACGATTAATCCATGGTTTAAGCTTTCTTTCATGATTATAACTTGTAGAATTTTTGTTTAAGCTTGATAGGTGTCTTGGAGGGTGAAAACTGAAACCCCAGAAAGGAGTGAAAGAGTATTTGTCTTTATGTAAGGTAAGAGGAAGACTTAAATCTTATCATCCTTGGGTGGTGGTAAGAAGATGGAAATTGTTTGTGATTGTATAATCCATAAGGATTCATTTGTGTGCTTGTTAATAGCTTTCCTATTTGTGATTTGTATTAATATGCATGTCTACAAGCTTTAAAAATATTGTATGTGTTAGAAATGCATGTGTAAATAGTAGGATGTGAACAACATGTCAAGGATTGCATGAGTGTTCCAAAGAACACACCACTAAGGCTCACGCCCTCAACCAAAAAGGAGAACCAAAATGTTCTCATCAATTTTCTAAGAGTGTGATTTAATTAACCTAGGAAAATTAACAAAATGCAAAATTGTCTAGAGCAAGAAAAATGAATGTAGAGATCTAATGGTAATTTTGAGTGTTTCGGCCAACATGCCAAAGCCAAGGATTTATGATTTCTAAAATCATTTCCAAACCATTTTCAATCAAAAAGAAGCAATATATGTTAAAAGGAATTTTTCTACAATGAGTTTTGAAGAAATAAATTGATTAGATTAAGTTTAAGAAGTTAAAACTAATGATTTTAGTGGTTAAAAGTAAATACAGTAGCTTTTGTAAAATTTCTAACGTAGAGCTCATATTATATTTTGAAGCACGTTAGTAGTTTTCAAAAGTGTAATTAAATGGTTATAATATAAATAAAAGGAATTTTTACGAAAAACTTAGAAAATCACTGTTATACATTTTCTAAGCAAAATACTGTCAAATTTTTGCTAAAAACAGACAAATAAGATAGAAAAGATAGCAAATATAATTTATACGGTATGAAAAATATTCTACGTAGTTTAAACGTATTAAATATTATTTTTGTTTATTGAAAAAGTAATTTTTAAGGAATTCGGACAAGAAAATGATTTAAAAATCTTATGCGATTGAGAAAACATTTGAAAAACAGTACGCGATTTTAAAAACACAAAAATATATTTACGCAATTTAAAAACGTTTGTAAAAGCGATGAGATTTTGAAAACGCGATAAAATTTCTACGCGATTGACGAAAATAACAAGTTTTTACTGTCGGGCCAAAGTGGTGGACCAGGACAGATTGTGGAACAGTACTGTCAGGTGGGACATACTGTATATATATATGCGATTTGCCAATGAGGGCATATTCAGAATTTTTGCCAGTGAGGGCATATTTGGAATTTTTGCCAGTGAGGGCATATTCATAAATTTTTTTTATCATGCATTGCGTTGTGCCAATTTGGTTGATAATTGGTGGATTGATTGATGAGATGAATAACATCGTGTTGTCGGTGTGATAAGCATAGTGTGGTTCAACTTGAATGAACTTGGAGACATTAGTGTGCAGATTATTCCATTTGTGGACAGTTGGTCGCTCCTTTGGGCCGTGGTAACTGGTAACACACTAATGGACTCGACACGCACTATACTTAATCAAGATCTTATGAAGTCTATTAGTGCAAGCCTGTAGTGACACGACGTATGACAGTGTGCTACACCGCTATATTTTTTTTACAGTGGGCTATAGACGCAACGTGAGACAGCGGAATAGTTATTGGACGATCGACAGTACTAATAGATTTTGCGGGTCGTTCTCTCTGATGTCTGTATTTTTAGCTCCATGAAGTAGGGTTGAGTCACATTTCATATATTTATGTTTTATACATTTTAATATTATTTATTTGCTCTATTTTATCTATCTGTATCATTTTATTTATCTGTACCATTTTATTCATATGTACCATTGTATGTTGTTGTATTGAGTTTCTGTATTATTTAATATTATGATTTATGTTATTATAGAATGTTATATTGTATAAACTGTTATGCCTGTTGTATTGTCGTTTTCTTATTTTACCATGTTTGTGGTGAAATAGATTGTCTTACCTCTTTCGTGTATGTGTTATCTGTATATTTTAAATTATGTGATAAAGAGTTTGAGGAAGAGGAACAGCCTCTTGAGTGTGAGTATCCCGAAGAGGAGGAGGAGCAGCAAACCGAAGATCAGTTCTACAATCAAGAACCATCAGATCATCCGTACCCATTGGATTGATTGTGTGGATATGACGCTACCACGATTCTTTGGATTCGTGCAACTGGAGTTTCACGGAGGCTCTGAAGCCTGGCGTCTGCGAGAAGATAGAGACTCGGTGACGTGCGTAGGGCGTCTGACTGTGATCATACGTACGGAATTTGATGGAGTGCCGATCTTTTCTACCTTGCTGTACCTACATGTGGAGTTACCACTATCTCTTAGGCGTCATTGGGGCGGTATGTTTGATGCGCCTAGTGAGATTAGCAGCGTGTCGACTGCACGGACTCGTGTCCGTAGAGGGTCGAGGCATCCTGAATATTTATCACCTGAAGTTTCATCTGAGAGTGATCCTTCAGAGGGTTAGATATTTATGATGTGTACTTGGGCGCGTCTGCATTTGTATATTTTGACTTTTACTGTTTTGTTTACTGTTTTAGTTTAAATATGGATAGTTGTAAATTATTTGTATAACTTATAACTAGAACCATATGTATATTATGTGTGATGTTGGTTTGTTTATTTTGTGTTTCTGCGTTATTTTATTCAATACTATTCTGTTTAACAAGAAGAATTTTACAACCCGCAATATTATGTTACAAATGTTTTACAACTTGGGTAAATTTTATTTATCTTTCTTTTATTTTATTTATATATGTGACATCCCCACAGTGGTGTTACCCAGATCAAAGAAGCTTGAGATTTCTGACAAAACAAAAGTTGTTGGTAGAAGAGTAGCAAAGATGGACCTCCAAACTTCTCGGCTTTGATTTTGAGATACAATATAAAGTTGGAAGCGAAAATAGAGTGGCAGACACCCTCTCTCGGGAGATGAGTTTTTATGCAATTTCTACAGCGACTTTCACTGAATTAATAGGTTGGAGGAAGAATTACAAGCAAATGATAAGCTTTAGGGTATTATGCAGGATCTTGTAAGCTATCCAAGCTCTTATCTAGACTTTTAGCTCAAACAAGGAGGTTATTTTTTAAAGACAGATTGGTACTACCTAGGAAATCAACAAAAATTCCTCTAATTGTAGCACTCTCCTTAGGGCATCACATTTCTGACTACCAACTTATAATCTGAAAAGAAGTTCATAAAAGGTTTGAGTTATAAAACATGAGTTTTAAAATTTCTTCTCGCGGAAACATAAACTTACTGAAATTTATAGGTAATACTGAAAAATAGATTTAAACTAATTAAAACTCATATAGCAGACACCACTTAATATTTAACAATTATTTAATAAATATAAAACTTACAGACTCAATTTTAAACAGTAACAAACCCCATGATGGGTCCTACTTAATAGCACGGTGAAACACTAACGAGAAAACTTAACATACTTATTTCTTCTTGTATCCATCTTAGTGTACCATGTATCTGTTCCTTGTCAACACTGCACACTATCGAATCCTAAATGACCACTCCTCAATGTTATCACCAATCTCAGAATATCTACTTCCTGTCAGGTCTAAGAAACTCGTTCCATCTACTATATAATTTTAATAATACAAGCACAACGAAACAATATAACAAAGAGATGAGATCACCTACGCCAATATCAATATGGTAGCATAGAGACTATACAAACAGCATACCATACAGATATATCATATCATAATTACAGTCATGCCATCAACATTATTATTATCATATAGATGTAACAAACAATAATTATGATCATGTCCTTAGCATTATTTATCAAAATAAATAATATTTACTATCATGCCATTAACATTATTCAATTCACACGATAATAACAATAATGCCACCAACATTATTTATCATCATCATCATCCAGTATTATTCAACAGTTCAATTATCACATCGATAATAACGATAATGCCATCTACATTATCCAATATTCTTCAATCAATATCACACACACACACACACACACACACACACACACACACACACACACACACATATATATATATATATATATATATATATATATATATATATATTCAGATTATGCATGTGCACAAAGACACAGTTTTTCAAAAACTCCATGGAGGTTTTTCATAAAATCCGAGAAAAATGCTCTGGTTAATTATCCAGCATAAACCCACAGACAATTGCCCAACTTTGACCCACAGACAATGTCCAGCCTTAGCCCACAAACAATGCCCAGCCTTAGCCCACAGACAATGCCCAGCTTAGCCCACAGACAATCTCCAGTCTTCGAAAAGAATCGTGTTCTTGTCAAGTATCGCCAATGCGTTGCAACGGACTGCATCGTCAAGTGGCATGTCCAGCCTTAGCCCATAGACAAATATCCACTGGTCAACCACTGCGCCTCGACGCCCCCAAGATCCATCATAGACCTCACTTTTCAGTTCTCATTCCCTCTTCAACCACAAGGGTCATAATAGCATTAGCTATTAATTTTCGTTCAATGCACGAATATCTCAATGCAATTTTGTTCAAATTCATCATATGCGTCAATGCATATTTTCAAATTTCATCATATGCCTCAATGCATATTTTTTAATTTCATCATATGCCTCACTGCATATTTTTCAATGCATGTACACTGCACCAAATGCCAATCACAGGCAAAAATTCATCATATTCTCATACAGTGTCCATACACTGGTTCAATAGTAATGATACTGTATATTCATTCGCGAAATCGTATTATCGCGTTTTCATAGTCACGTAACACTTTTGTTACATTTTCATAATCGCGTAACATTTTTGTTACGTTTTCACAATTACGCAACACTTCTGTTGTATTTTCAAATCACGTATTGATTTTTCAACGTTTTCTCAATCACGTAAAAATATTTACATGTTTCTCAAATCGCGTAGCAATTTTCCACCATTTTCACAATCGCATAACTTCAAAATCATTCTTTTAAGTCGCGTAAACCATTTTCCATCATTTTCGAAATATTTAAATGCTTTCCAAATTGCATAGAAATATTTTAATATTTTTCAAATCTCGTAGCTTAAAAATCACATTTTCAAGTTACTTAAATTGTTTTTCACCATAATTCCATTACAAAAAATATTTCTCAACCTTCAAAAATTCCATTTCAACCTTTCTCATAATAATATGACTTCGTACTTCATTTTTCACATTTCCATATTCAAGAAATCCTTTTCGTAATAAATTCCACAATTTCACCATTTCCATTGATGTAAATCAATGTTTTCAAATCTTTAAAATTCCTTATCACACTTCAAAATCCAAAAGATGAGTTATACATTAGAAAATATCAAATCACTATTATATTCTCCATTTTTCTCAAATCAATTCTAAAATCAATTCTCTTCAAAATAAATTGAGGTTCAAACATTTTCAACCTCTTTTTGTCTTTCATAAACGAAATTCCATCTTTCAAGTAACAAAACACCTTGTTTCCATTTTCTTTAATTCTTGTACTAAAATACTTTGTTCAAACACTTTGTTTCCACTTTGAAATCACTTTGTTTCATAAAACCAAAACTATTCCAATCTCCCAAAAACCGTGGAGTCTTTGGCCATTGAAGCCATCATTTCTTTTTTTCTAAATTAACTAAGTTCCATTCTTGTTTTTACACAAACAAAATCATTAAAATTTTGTTTCAAAACCGTGAGACTCATAGTCTTAAAAACCAATTCATTTGTTCATTTTCATTTTCACTTTCACTTTCTTTGCAAATCCTTAAAATCAACAACTCATTACTCTTTTCATTTAAAATTCATGAATTATAAAATACTTAGAATATTTTTATTCAAAAATGTCCTTGAGGCCGTGTGCCTCTATGGTTCTTTGGAACCAAAATTGTTTTCCTTTCCATCATCACATCATGGCATACATATACATATTTCATCATATATACCACAAGCATGCCATAATCAAAAGCAATAAATCATGCAAATCATACAAAGTATGAACAAATAAATCAAACACATAAACACTCACAAATAATTACATGACCATGGATATGAATCCTCACATGGATTCAACATCCACCAAATACAAAACCATCTCTCACCCCCATACTTGGTTGGTGAGATGGATCTCCCTCTTACCTCTTGAAGAACCTCAAAAGCTCCTTGTTTTGCTTCTTTTTCTAAGTCCTTCACCACCAAAGGTTTCTTAAACACATAACAAAACATATATTTATTAGCATATCAAGCTTGAACAAGAGGAATCATGGATCAAACATGGCTTGGAATATGAAAATAAGACAAGTAGTGAAGTTTTCCTTACACTTCACCATAAAAAAACCTATAACTTTGCTCTTGAAGAAAGTCCTTGAAGATGAAAGATTTAGAGAAAGTTTCCAACATGAAAGTTGCTTAGATTAAGGTAAGGATTCAAGAAACTAGGTTGGTTAAAAATTTTGAGTGATGGAGGGTGATTCTAGGGTGCTTGGCCGAAACCACCATGAAGAAGAGGTGGAGAGAAAAGTTTGATAAGTTTGCTTCTTGAAATTGATCAATAATGACCAAGAGTGATCAATTATGGTCTTCAACTTGTGCTTTAGCTCCTTAAGCTTCACTCAAACCGTCCCTCCTTCCATGCACTCTTCAAAGAATGACCAATCTCCTAGCCACCATTTTAGGCAATCTTAACTGTTGATTAGATCAATGGTTAGGATTAATGCAGCATCTAGGTTTAGCCTTTAGATAGAAAACTTAATCTAGGCCATTGGATCTTTCCTCCTTGAAATCCTAGCCATTAGATGTATCTCCAAAATAAAGGGTCAAGATTGCTCCTTCAAACTTTACATCCTAGAGTCATAAATGGTCCTAGCCACTTTATAAGACTAAATCTCAACCGTTGATTAAATCAAGATCAAGTCTCCACCGTTGATTATATCAATGGTGGATATCCAAACCACCAATGTTGACTAAGCAGTATAATATTTATTTTTATATCTGCTATTACCCTTCGAATAATATTTTTGCTATATTTTTATCGCCCGATAATTAAATACAGTACAAAACACAGTAAAAGAAAATTTCAAAAACTGTTTCCGAATTCAGGTTTAGTAAGATCCCCCGTCTCCATCTCAACAGTACAAATTTTTCTATCCGCAAAAAAAGTTTTACTTTTCGGGACTCACCCCGGGCCCACATAAGGCCACTGGGCCCATAGACAGTCCAAAAACAATCAGAGAAATATAAAAATTTCATAATCATCCACAAAATCATAAAAATTAAAAAATTCATGAATATCAAATCAGATTATGTAAAATAATTAAGACTTATCGGTAAAAATTAATTTACATAAAATTTTTCCTAGACCGAAAATTATTATTTTCCTGACAAGGAGTAAATCACACAAAACGATCAAAAGCAGTCACGGAATAATCAAAATAATTTTACAGTACACAAAAATTACTAAACAGTATAATTCTATTAACTATCAAAATTACTATCTAATAGATAGGAAAACTTGGGGTGTTACAATACTCCCCCTCTAAAAAGAAGTTTCGTCCTCAAAACTTGATAAACTTGATTTCACACCCTCAGAATAAATATGGATATTGCTCTTTTATCTTATTCTCCAACTCCCATGTTGCTTCACCGCTTACATCGTTCCAAATGATTTTAACCAATGAAATCTCTTTACCTCACGTTTACCTTCTCCTGATCAAACAGATATCTCAGACTCTTGTGATTACTGAAAATGTTAAATGTTATTCCATAAAGAAAGTATATCCATACTTCTAATACCAACATAGCGGCTAACAACCACCATTCATGCATAAGCATACATCTTAAACTTCGATGTAATGCATCACAGTACACCTTCAATGGTTCACTGGAATTAGATAGAACTAATACCAGAGAAGTAATCAAACACATTTTCAACTCCTGAAAATTCTCCTTGTATGCATCAATCCATACAAACACTTAATTCTTTCTGATAAGCTAGGTGGAAAGTCTTGCGATCTTAGAAAATTTCTCAATAAATTTTCTACAGATTTTCGTTACCATTTTTGACTTTTTCCACTGAAAAACTGTTTCAACCTTCGAAGAATCCACTGCAATCCCTTTCTTAGAATCACGTGATCCAAAGAGTGAACTTCATCCTACTAGAAATCACATCTCGACAACTTAGCATATAACCACTTCTCCTTTAGAACTTGGAAAATCACACTGAGATGTTCCGTATGTTCCTCAAAATTTTTTAGAATAGATCAAAATGTCATTAACAAAGATAATGACAATTTTGTCTAGATAAGGACAAAAAATTCTACTCCTATAATTTATAAATATTATAAGAGCATCCATCACTCCACACGACATCACTTGAAATTTCCTTAACTTCGTATCGCTTCACTCTCCTGCCTTTGCTCTTAACAGGAAGTGTCTCACATATCACGTCCTATTTCAACAACACTGTATTAGATACTATGACATGGATTTAAATAGGAATATCCTTTCTTGCAATTTGAGATACATGAAAAACATTATGAAAGATAGCAAAACTATCTGATATGTTACTGGACATATCCAACAAAGAATTTGATATAACCCGATTTTCAGGAACGAATTTTCTGGAATATTAACACTTTATTGAGACAATCTCATAGGATATGGTCAGAAGATAACCAATCCGTTTCAAAGATCAAGTCTATTTATGAAAAAGATAAACAGATCAAACTAACACAAAAATTTGATCTATAACAACAATAAGATAATTTGAATAACTGGAGTAGCGCGATAGGTTAGTAATAGAAACAGAAGTAAACAAGTCAGAAGATAATGAAGACACGGATAACTCTAATTGATCTACACAATCATATGCCATAGAGAATAGATTGCTCCCAGAAATATACAACATGGTTAAAGAATCACCTTCTGTAGCACAGTCTCTTTTGTTTAGGTCTTCAGCTCGGAACACTCCCGTTCCATTTGACGTATCGACTCTCCCTACTACCTGAGATTTTACTAACAAAAAACTTCATTTTCAATGGAACACAATCTCTGAAAATATGTCCAAACTTCCCACACTTAAAATAAATTATTTCCTTGGACGTACAATCCATTGTTAAGTGCCCTCTTTTCCACATCTCTTACATAATAATAAAGACGTCATGGTCCAACTGGGTTTACTGTTACAAACATTTCCTCCACACGTTTGCTACTTCTGCTGATTTCCCAATGGTCATAAATACGTTTTCCATTGAAATTAATTTACCTTTCCATTATTCCTAAGGAGGAATACCAGGTTCCAAAATTACTAAATATTATATTTCAAGACTGATTCTCTTTTATCAGATCCTAAACCTCAACTTCCAATTTCCATTGTTCAGCGATCCTCTGTTCCTGTTGTACTATCATGTCAGTTGTCCTCTGCATTGCTCCCATAATTGCAACCATATCGTTAGTGTCACGTTCTGCTTCCACACGCGTACGTCTACCACGAGCCATTTCCTTTCTTTAAAGACGGACAAATCAAAATAAAATGGATACCGGATGTAACCATTTCAAACAACATTGTTTCCTTTTGGAAATCAAAAACACAGAGAACACAACACAAGCAAAATAGACCTAACCACAAACCCCAAGAGACTCAAATCATGCTTTGATACCAACTAATGTAACACCCTCCTTAGGGCATCACATTTCCGACTACCAACTTATAATCTGAAAAGAAGTTCATAAAAGGTTTGAGTTATAAAACATGGGTTTTAAAATTTCTTCTTGCGAAAACATAAACTTACTGAAATTTATAGGTAATACTGAAAAATAGATTTAAACTGATTAAAACTCATATAGCAAACACCACTTAATATTTAACAATTATTCAATAAATATAAAACTTACAGACTCAATTTTAAACAGTAGCAAATCCCATGACGGGTCCTACTTAATAGCACGGTAAAACACTAACGAGAAAACTTAACATACTTATTTCTTCTTGTATCCATCTTGATGTACCATGTATCTGTTCCTTGTCAACACTACACACTATCGAATCCTGAATGACCACTCCTCAATGTTGTCACCAATCTCAGAATATCTACTTCCCGTTACGTCTAAGAAACTTGTTCCATCTACTATATAATTTTAACAATACAAGCACAACGAAACAATATAACAAAAAGGTGAGATCACCTACGCCAATACCAACTTGGTAGTATAGAAACTATACAAACAGCACACTATACAGATATATCATATCATAATTACAGTCATGCCATCAACATTATTATTATCATATAGACGTAATAAACAATAATTACAATCACGTCCTCAACATTATTTATCAAAATAAATAATATTTCATATCATGCCATTAACATTATTCAATTCACACGATAATAACAATAATGCCACCAACATTATTTATCATCATCATCATCCAGTATTATTCAACAGTTCAATTATCACACCAATAATTACGATAATGCCATCTATTTTATCCAATATTCTTCAATCAATATATCACATAGATATATATATATATATATATCATTATTTATCATCATCATCATTATATTATCAATTATCACACCAATAATTACAATAATGCCATCTATATTATCCAATATTCTTCAATCAATATATCACACGTGAGATATATATTTATATATATATATATATTCAGATTATGCATGTGCACAAAGACTCAGTTTTTCAAAAACTCCATGGAGGTTTTTCACAAAATTCGAGAAGAATGCTCTGGTAAATTGCCCAGCATAAACCCACAGACAATTACCCAGCTTTGACCCACAGACAATGTCCAGCCTTAGCCCACAGACAATGCCCAGCCTTAGCCCACAAACAATCTCCAGTCTTCGAAAAGAATCATGTTCTTGTCGAGTATCGCCAATGCGTTGCAACAGACTGCATCGCGAAGTGGCATGTCCAGCCTTAGCCCACAGACAAATATCCACTGGTCGACCGCCGCCCCTCGACGCCCCCAAGATCTATCATAGACCTCACTTTTCAGTTCTCATTCCCTCTTCAACCACAAGGGTCACAATAGCATTAGTTATTAATTTTCGTTCAATAAACGAATATCTCAATGCAATTTTGTTCAAATTCATCATATGCGTCAATGCATATTTTCAAATTTCATCATATGCCTCAATGCATATTTTTCAATTTCATCATATGCCTCACTGCATATTTTCCAATGCATGTACAATGCACCAAATGCCAATCACAGGCAAAAATTCATCATATTCTCATACAATGTCCGTACACTGGTTCAATAGTAATCATACTGTATATTCATTCGCGAAATCATATTATCGCGTTTTCATAGTCACGAAACACTTTTGTTACGTTTTCACAATCGTGCAACATTTCTGTTACGTTTTCACAATTCCGCAACACTTCTGTTGTATTTTCAAATCACATTTTGATTTTTCAACGTTTTCTCAATCACATAAAAATATTTACACGTTTCTCAAATCACGTAGCAATTTTCCACAATTTTCACAATTGCGTAACTTAAAAATCATTCTTTTAAGTGGCGTAAACCATTTTCCATCATTTTCGAAATATTTAAACGCTTTCCAAATTGCGTAGAAATATTTTAATGTTTTTCAAATTGCGTATCTTAAAAATCACGTTTTTAAGTTATATAAATCGTTTTTTACCATAATTCCATTACGAAAAATATTTCTCAACCTTCAAAAATTTCATTTCAACCTTTCTCATAATAATATGACTTCGTACTTCATTTTCCACATTTCCATATTCAAGAAATCCTTTTCGTAATAAATTCCACAATTTCACCATTTCCATTGATGTAAATCATTGTTTTCAAATCTTTACAATTCCTTATCACACTTCAAAACCCAAAAGATGAGTTATACATTAGAAAATTCAAATCACTATTATATTCTTCATTTTTCTCAAATCAATTCTAAAATCAGTTCTCTTCAAAATAAATTGAGGTTCAAATACTTTCAACCTCTTTTTATCTTTCATAAACGAAATTCCATCTTTCAAGTAACAAAACACCTTGTTTCCATTTTCTTTAATTCTTGTACAAAAACACTTTTTTCAAACACTTTGTTTCCACTTTGAAATCACTTTGTTTCATAAAACCAAAACTATTCCAATCTCCCAAAAACCGTGGAGTCTTTGGCCATTGAAGCCATCATTTCTTTTTTTTAAAATCAACTAAGTTCCATTCTTGTTTTTACACAAACAAAATCATTAAAATTTTGTTTCAAAACCGTGAGACTCAGTGTCTTAAAAACCAATTCATTTGTTCATTTTCATTTTCACTTTCTTTGTAAATCCTTAAAATCAACAACTCATTGCTCTTTTCATTTAAAACTCATGATTTATAAAATACTTAGAATATTTTTATTCAAAAATGTCCTTGAGGCCGTGTGCCTCTATGGTTCTTTGGAACCAAAATTGTTTTCCTTTCCATCATCACATCATGGCATACATATACATATTTCATCATATATACCACAAGCATGCCATAATCAAAAGCAATAAATCATGTAAATCATACAAAGCATGAACAAATAAATCAAACACATAAATACCCATAAATAATTACATGGCCATGGATATGAATCCTCACATGGATTCAACATCCACCAAATACAAAATCATCTCTCACCACCATACTTGGTTGGTGACATGGATCTCCCTCTTACCTCTTGTAGAACCTCAAAAGCTCCTTGTTTTGCTTCTTTTTCCAAGTCCTTCACCACCAAAGTTTTCTTAAACACACAACAAAACATATATTTATTAGCATATCAAGCTTGAAGAAGAGGAACCATGGATCAAACATGGCTTAGAACATGAAAATAAGACAAGTAGTGAAGTTTTCCTTACACTTCACCATAAAAAAGCCTATAACTTTGCTCTTGAAGAAAGTCCTTGAAGATGAAAGATTTAGAGAAAGTTTCCAACATGAAAGTTGCTTAGAATAAGGTAAAGATTCGAGAAACTAGGTTGGTTAAAAATTTTGAGTGATGGAGGGTGGTTCTAGGGTGCTTGGCCGAAACCACCATGAAGAAGAGGTGGAGAGCAAAGTTTGATAAGTTTGCTTCTTGAAATTGATCAATAATGACCAAGAGTGATCAATTATGGTCTTCAACTTGTGCTTTAGCTCCTTAAGCTTCACAAAAACCATCCCCCCCCCTCCATGCACTCTTCAAAGAGTGACCAATCTCCTAGCCACCATTTTAGGCAATCTTAACCATTGATTAGATCAATGGTTAGGATTAATGTAGCTTCTAGTTTTAGCCTTTAGGTAGAAGACTTAATCTAGGCCATTAGATTTTTCCTCCTTGAAATCCTAGCCATTAGATGTATCTCCAAAATGAAGGGTCAAGATTGCTCCTTCAAACTTTACATCCAAGGGTCATAAATGGTCCTAGCCACTTTATAAGACTAAATCTCAACCGTTGATTAAATCAAGATCAAGTCTCCACCGTTGATTATATCAATGGTGGATATCCAAACCACCAATGTTGACTAAGCAGTATAATATTTATTTTTATATCTACTATTACCCTTCGAATAATATTTTTACTGTATTTTTATTGCCCGATAATTAAATACAGTACAAAATACAATAAAAGAAAATTTCAAAAACTATTTTCGGATTCAGGTTTAGTAAGATCCCCCGTCTCCATCTCAACAGTACAAATTTTTCTATCCGCAAAAAAATTTTTACTTTTCGGGACCAACCCTGGGCCCACAGACAGTCCAAAAACAATCAGAGAAATATAAAAATTTCATAATCATCCACAAAATCATAAAAATTAGAAAATTCATGAATATCAAATCAGATTACGTAAAATAATTAAGACTTATCAGTAAAAATTAATTTACGTAAAATTTTTCTCAGCCCAAAAATTATTATTTTCCTAACACGGAGTAAATCACACAAAACGATCAAAAGCAGTCATGGAATAATCAAAATAATTTTACAGTACACAGAAATCACTAAACACTAGAATTCTGTTAACTTTTAAAATTACTGTCTAATAGATAGGAAAACTTGGGGTGTTACACTAATTCTTAAGGAGTTTCATGATTCATCTATAGGTGGTCACTCTAGGTTCTTTAGAACCTATAAAAAGATTTTTGGATTTTTATATTAGGAAGACATGAAGACGGAGGTTTAGAAGTATGTTGCTACTCGTGAGGTTAGAGCAATAAGTATCAGACCTTGTCCCTAGCTAGACTATTACAACCCTTCCCTATACCTACTTAAACCTAGTCTAATTTGTCTATGGATTTCACAGGAGGCCTTCCTAAAGCTAGAGAAGTGTATACCATGTTGGTGGTGGTCGATAGGCTAACAAACTATACACATTTCTTTGATGTTTGCTATCTCTTCATAACTAAGGACATTGCTTATGTTAAACTTCATGGTTCCTATCTTCCAAAGTATTTGATTGAGATAGATTATTCTTCAGCCAATTTCATACTGAGTTATTTCAAATGACAAGTACTAAATTAAAGTTTAGCTTTGCATATAATCCTCTATTTGATGGACAAATTGAGGTTGTCAATATGTGCTTCGAAACATATATAAGATGCTTAATTGGGATGAATGGCCTACATGGCTGAGTTGGACCGAGTTCTAGTGCAACACAAACTACCACAGTGTCACCAAACTTACTCCTTTCAAGGCTTTGTACGGCAGAGATCCCCCAATCCTCTTGCAAGCAATACTTCATCTTCTACAATAAAAGATGTTAATAAACCTTTGGCTGAAAGGAATCAAATGTTGGATAAATTGAAGGAGCATTTTCTATAGGCTCAAAATTGGATGAAAATTCAAGCTAATAAATATCAAGGAGAAGTCATTTATTAACTAGGAGATTGGGTTTATTTGAAGATTTAGCCATATAAGCTTAAGTATGTAGCTAAGAGAATGAATAAGAAGTTGAGTCCTAGATTTTATGGGCTCTATGAGATTGTGGAGAGGGTTAGTTCGATGGCTTATCGACTTTAATTACCAGAAAGCTACATCATACATCCTATATTTCACATTTCAAGACTCAAAAAAACTATTTGACCTATTGCTATGAGTCAGCCTTTGCCCAAGTTTCTCAAGGAGAATTTAGAATTGAAGGTTCAACCAACTGCAGTCCTTGACAGGCGCACTATAGCAAAGGGTACCACTAAATTGCTCATCCAATGGCAAGTTCTTCACTTATTTGAAAGCTTTAGGGAGCCTTTGGCCTTTATACAAGCCAATTTTCCAACATTTCACCTTGATATCAAGGTGATCTTTACGAAATGTTAGAATTTTTTATGGACTAACATAAATCATATTATAATTTTATAAAACCTAAATTAATTGGATGCCAAAATTATTAAAGCATTTTGTATAGCCTAAATTGTAATCAATATTGTTAATGGGCCTATTGTTGTTAAAGCACTGCTCACATGTGAGTTTTGTTTTATGGGTCTTATATATAAGTTTGTCATATTGAGTAGGTTTAACTCATTTTAGTTATTTTCTATATACAGGGAGAGACCCCTATTCCTAGTCACTCTAGTGCATACAATTGCTCCATTAATACTGACATGTGAGCGACTACTATGAATAAGAAATTATCTCTCCTACATCGAGATTGATTTTAAGGGTTTTAACAATGACTTCCTCATCGGTGACTTTTCAAGGTAACCTTAAAACTCTTTATATATTTTGATATGTCATGAATTTTGGGATTAATAGATTTGGGAAATTTTAACAACTAGTATTCGAGAGGTTTTAATCTTAATTATGACTATTAATTTTCTATTTTACCTTAAAAATCGTATAAGGTTTAAAATTGAAGAAACCTAAAATTCGAACGTATATGATGTTTATTTCAAAAAAAAAATTAGATCAATTTTGAAAATCAAATTAGGGCTTTTGTAGATTAGGTTAGCTTGAGTCTAAAAACATGTATGTCATACTATACTATTATGAATCCATTGAGAATTTTACTCAAACCTGTAGAACCCTAAAACATTCAAGTTTTATGATTCAAAATTTTGTTGGTCGATACTTAAAATTTCTATAGGGTTATTATAGATCGTTTCATTACAAGTTGAATGACACCAAATTTCATAAATTTTGTTCAAAAACCAATGAGAATTGAAAAGAATATTGTTTTCAAACCCATTTTTCAATCTTAAATTATTGTTCAAAAGCCCAGAGATTTCGTGAAGCTTCTTTCAATTTTTTTTTAGGATTTTAGTATATCTTGAAATGCTGAATCCAACGGTGCAAGAATCGCGTCAAATGGAGGTAAAACAAGAGAGATATCACAGAAAACTTATCACAACACAAACTGGTTCTAAAGCAGGTCAAACAACTCGAATTTCAGTCAAACAGGTAAGGAAGAAGGTGATCTTCTACCCACGCTTACGTCCACTCGTGGTCTTGGAGAATGTAGGAGAATGTGAACTATAGAAAATTGTTTTTTCAATTTCATTTTTTGCATTATTCTCCATGCGCCCTAATTTAATTTTTGGAAAATTTTATTTATTTTTTCATATAAATTTTTTATTTATTCCAAAATTTCTAGAGATTAAAATTGTTAAAAATATATGGTACTCTCCTCTTTTGCCTCCAAAAAATTGTGTATTATTATGATATTTTGGGACATGATATATATTACGCACTCTTAGAGTTGATGTTGTTTAGTCACTTAAATAATTTTGGTGCCCTTTTGTGCATAAATTAATATTTAATGTTTTGAAAACTCTTTATTTTGTTATTATTTATGCAATTTGATTTTGAGAGTTGCCTGATGAGTGCAAAATAAACTCATCTTTTGAGTTTATTTATTAGGATTTTTTTATTTATGTTTATTTAGTTTTTGTTTATTTTTATTCATATTTTTATTTTTAATTTATTTTTAAATAATTATCTCTTCACCTAGGAGTATTTGAATTTTTAGGATAAATCATCAGATTTTATGTAAAAATAAGAAATTTCTAAAGATAAATATTTGAAGGATTTGAATATTTTGAGATAAGAATTATACTATTTATTTATGATATTGAGTGAATTATGGGTCCACTGAATTAAATGTACTTTTTATTGTGTTTTGTAGGAATTCAAGGAAGGATCAAGTTAGATTTTTAATTGGAGTGCAAACAATCTTTACTTGATAACTAAGTATCTATGCGTTTAATATAAGGATCTCAAGGAGTTTCTTAATTTGAGTGAGATATTTGTTTATTAATTTATATGGATTCAACAAAAAGAAATAGAACACAAGAGATTTGGTCAAAGATTAATTAAGGAAAGTATCGCTATCAAACTTATCTCAGTAAATTAAGGATAACTTTATCTATAAATAAGCGAGTTACCTGATTCTGGTAGCATTTGAAAGCTAAGAAAGAGATATATAAATCTCATGTTGACATCTTTTTGTAATTAAGCTGCCATTAATATTGAAGATTAGATAAGGATTCACAAAGATATTTGATTCAGATTCCCGCATTATCCTGATCATTTCTCATTAATGGAGTCATATCTTGGGCTACAGAGATCAGATCGACGTGTTATTTCTGACATTGAAAACTAACATAAAATCATACAAATTATCTATTGAGATCAAGGGCAAATTCGATCATTTGAAGGGTAAGAAAAATATTGCAAATTAGATATGAAAAGCTATCAACTTTTCTATAAAAAAGGGGAAAATAAATTTAGCAAGGTAGCTTTCTTTTGGTTTAAAAAATACACAAAAAAATGTAGAGTTTTGAGAGGCTCAAAGGCAGCGAAGGGACGAGCCTTAGGAGAAGAGGAGGAGCTGTCATGGAGCTCTCATGGAGTTAGAGATCGAATCACCATTGAAGGCACTTTGGTTTCTTCTCTACGGTTTTATCATGATGAATTCTCTTTCCTTTTCCTATCACTTCTTCTCTTTTGTCATATGTAACACCCATCGTAGGGTGCCACATTTAAACATTATTATTACCGAATTACCCCCAAGTTCATAAATTATGATGTTATAAAAATACGAGTTGTAAAATTTTTTAATGTCGATAAAATAAACTTAGCGAAAAATAAAAATATTACAACATCATCACAAATAATTTACATCATTTATACATTACAAAAGTACTATCAAGATTATTTAGATACAGACATAGTCCTCAAAGTATTTGAACATAATTTAAAACTCACATACTGCCCAAGTATAAACTAGACAGCAGAAGCCTCAGACGGGTCCTCCTCAGATTCCTCAGCAGGTAGGCATCCAGCTCGATGCGAAGTCCTACGGACAGGTGTCCGAGCAGACGATAAGATGCTAATCTCACTAGGAGTACGGTAGTAAGCTCCCTAGTACTACCTAATGGACAACGAAAACTCTAAGTGTACATAAATATTTACACTGAAATAAGTGTTCCCTTGATAAAACCTACTCAAAGTAATATTTAAGTCTCCTATATAGAAAATACATCCTCTGTCTAGATGGACATGTCAAGCTTCCGGACCTCCTCGAAACTGCAACGTCATATATCCTAGGAAACCGGGCATTGCCATCTTCTCAAAACTCTGCTTCCTCAGTAGGAATCTGTTCTTCTTCACCTTCTTGTTCAATTCCTTGCTCAACGTCTTTACAAATATAAATATAAATACAATACAAAATTGGCATACAAAGAGGTGAGATCACCCACGCCAATTCCAATATGGTAGCATAGAGATAACACAAACAACATACCATACAGATATATTATACTATAACTATAATAATGCCCTCAACATTATTTATCATGACAGATACAATAATTATAATAATGCCCTCAATCATTATTTATCACAACAAATATAACAAATAATAATTACCATCATGCCATTAACATTATTCAAATCACACGATAATTATAATAATGCCATCAATATTATTTATCATCATCATCATCTAATATTTCTCAATTATTATATCACACAGATATAAATATTCAATATTTATGATAATACCCTCAACATTATCCAAGTATTCAATTGTTCAATTATCATAACCAATACTCAATAATTATGCATGTGCACATAGATTCAATTTCCTACTCCATGGAGCTAATACTCAAGTCGGAGAAATTAATCCAAAAGATCTGTCTGTACCAACATGCCTCAGACCACATGCCATAATTCTCATATGTGTTTGCACATCTAGCATATACACGACAGTCTTTACTAGATCTTGATTAAGAATAGTGTCTCGATTAGGATCATCGGTGCGTTGCATCGGTCTAACCCACGGTACAGAAGAGCTACCAATTGTCCATTGTAGGCAACCCGCACCCCGATGCCCCCAAAGTCAACAAGTGACTTACACTACGCATATCGCACCCACTCAAGAGGTGTACGTCTCTCCTAGGCAATTAGCCTTAACCAGTCCATCAGACTTTTTCAATGCATGTTTAATGCACCAATGCCAATCACAGGCAAAATTCATCATTTTCTCATACAGTGTCCATACACTAGTCCAACAGTAATCCTACTGTTAAATTCATCATTTTCTCATATAGTATCCATACACTAGTCCAACAGTAATCCTACTGTTTATTTAGTCGGGAAATCATATTATCGCGTTTTCATAGTCGCGCAACACTTTTGTCGCGTTTTCACAATCGCGCAATATTTCGTTACGTTTTCACAATTTCGCAATATTTCTATTGCATTTTCAAATTGCGTAGCAATTTTCCATCGTTTTCTCAATCACGTAAAAATATTTCATCATTTTTCAATCACGTAGTGATTTTTCAACAATATTTCAGTCACGTAGAAATATTTAAACGCTTTCCAAATCGCGTAGAAATATTTTAACTTTTTTCAAATCGCGTAGCTTAAAAATCACATTTTTAAGTTATGTAAATCATTTTTCACCATTTTACAACCATGTAAAATATTCCTCAATATTTCAATTCAACCTTTCTCAAAATAATATGACTTCTCACATTATTTTCCACATTTTCTTACTCAAGAAAATCCTTTTTACAATATATTCCACAAATTTACCATTTCATTAAATTAAATCAATGTTTCTCACTTAAAATTCCCTAATGCGCTCCAAAACCCAAAGGATGAGTTTTACGTTATTAAATTTTAAATCATCAACGTTTCCTTTATAATTCAAAATAAATTCTCAAATTCAATCCTCTTCTAAAATAATTTGAGGTTCAAACCCTTATAACCTCTATTTTCCTTTTATAACCAAAATTTCTATTTCTCAAGTGATAAAACACTTTGTTTCCATTTCTTTGATCCTTGTACTAGATCAATTACATTTCGACTTTGAAATCATTTTATTTCATAAAATCTAGACACTTACAAGCCTTCAAAACCGTGGTATATGGCCATTGAAACTATTATATATTTTTCCTTCTAGATCAACTAAGTTCTATACATGGTTTTACACAAACAAAACCATTAAATTCCTTCAAAAACCGTGAACTCTTGTTCTTTGAAACCAATCCATCTTTTCTTTTTCCTTGCTCTTCAAATCCTCTAATTTCACCATTCATGAAAATATTAATTTGTAAACACCTATTTTGAGGTGTGAGGCTGAAATCCTCATGGTCCTTGGAACCAAAATTTCTTTTCCTTTCCATCATCAAATCATGGCATACATATACATATTCATAATATATATCACAAGCATGCCATAAACAAAAGCATTAAATCATGCAAATCATATCAAGCATAAGCAAATAATCAAAACACATAAACACCCACAAATAATTACATGACCATGGATATGAATCCTCACATGGATTCACTATCCATCAAATACAAAACCATCTCTCACCACCATACTTGGTTGGTGAGATGGATCTCCCTCTTACCTCTTGAAGAACCTCCAAAGCTCCTTGTTTTGCTTCTTTTTCCAAGTCCTTCACCACCAAGGGCTTCTCAAATACAAAACAAAACACAAGTTTATTAGCATATCAAACTTGAACAAGGAGAACCATGGATCAAACATGGCTTAGAACATGAAAAAGAGATAAGAAGTGAAGTTTCCTTACACTTCACCTCAAAAACCCTATAACTTTACTCTTGAAGAAAGTCCTTGAAGATGATGGATTTAGAACTTAGCCTAAACTACAAAGTGTCTTGGATTGAGGTATAGATTCAAGAAATAAGGTTGTTTAAAATTGTTGAGTGATGGAAGGTGGATTTGGTGGTCTTGGCCGAAACTAGAGAAGAAGAGAAATGGAGAGAAAAGTTTGAAGAGCTTTACTTCTTGGAAATGATCAAGAATGATCAAGAATAGCAATAATGGTCTTGAAACTTTTGCTATGGCCTTAAGGCCTCACAAAACTGTCCCCCCCACTCTTGCACTCTCAATGAGTGACCAATCTCACTAGCCTCCATTTTGAGCATTCTTAGCTATTGATTAGATCAATGGTTAGGATTAATGTAGATTCTAGGTATAGCCTTAGATGTAAGACTTAATCTAGGCCATTAGATCTTTCCTCCTTGAAATCCTAGCCATTAGATGTATCTCCAAAATGAAGGGTCAAGATCACTCCTTCATACTTTACATCCAACGGTCATAAATGGTCTTAACCACTTTATAAGACCAAATCTCCACCCTTGATTAAATTAATGGTGGATATCCAAACCACCAATGTTGACTAAGCAGTATAATATTTATTTTTATCTGCTATTACCCTACGAACAATATTTTTACTGTATTATTATTGCCCAATAATTAAATACAGTACAAAACATAGTAAAATAAAATTTTAAAAATTGTTTTCGGTTTCGGGTTTAGTAAGATCTCCCGTTCTCGTCTCAACAGTACAAAATTTTCTAGCTGTAGAAATTTTTTTACTTTTTTGGACCCACTTGGGCCCACATACACCCCCCTAGGCCCATAGACAGCCCATGAATAATATTAAAATAATTAGAGAAATATAAAAATTTCATAATCATCCACAAAATCATAAAAATTATAAAACTTATGAAAATCAAATCAGATTACGTAAAATAATTAAGACTTAACAACAATAATTAAAATACGTAAGATTTTTCCCAGCCCGAAAATTATTATTTTCCTGACACGAAGTAAATTACACAAAACGATCAAATGTACTGATGGAATATTCAAAATAATTTTACAGTACACAAAAATCACTAAACAGTAGAATTCTGTTAACTGTCAAAATTACTGTCAAATAGTTAAGAAATTTAGGGTGTTACATCATGTGTAGCTAAATTCATGTGTTTCTAGGGTGAAGATGTAACTTGATTAAATCGACATGTATTAAGATTGGATTTTTAATTAATTTCTTTTCTATTCAATTTGAGTGCTTATTATGGTTCTTAATGTTTTTATGAATTAAACACTCATAAATTGATCTATTGAGATGTGTATAGAATCGAAAGGTTTGCATATGACTTATACTATAAATAATAAGTGGCGTGATTTATAATCATCTAGGAATAAAGGTTATAGGTTGTGTGGGAGAATTGTGGTATTTTCCATGAGAATCCATAGAGTGAAGGTCATGCCTTTAAAAGTTTGGGTTTAGATCAAGAAATTGACTAAGCTTTGATAATTAAAGAGAATTAACTCGTCAAGAAATTGTGTTTTAATTAATTAAGGGATTCTCCCCATCAATTGAATGACTAGAAATTAATTAGAATGAAGATCCACAAACTACTCTATTATCTATGATAAATTATTGAATTAAGTGAAGTCAGATCCCTAGTGTTTTAATTTCATGTGTTTACATCCTTAATATGTTTTTCATTTGTGTGCTTTGTTCTATCTTTTCCATCTTAATTTCGTGCATTCTTATATGTTTTTATCTTTTATAATTTTGTGTCTTTAATTATTTTGAATCACTCTTAATTATTGGTTGCCTAAATAATATTAATATTAGAGAAGTGGTACTTAGTAAACTAATTCCTCGTGGGAACGATATCTTACTCATCATTTATTACTTTTGCGATTTGGTACACTTGCCAATATCACAACATTGTTGTTTAAAGTATTGTGGTACTATTTTGGGGCACTTTGCATGTTTGTGAGCTTACCTTGGCAAGACCAATTGTTTTGAGGTGCTATTTTGTTGATAAAATATTATTATTTTGTGGCATTTGGGATTATATTGATAATGCGCTTACCCTATTAGTTTGCATTTATTAATATAATTCTTAATGATTTGTTAAGTGGTACTATTTTGGGCACTTTGCATGATTGTGAGCTAGCCTTCACGGGATCAATTGTGTTAAGATATTATTTTGTTGATAAAATATTATTATTTTATGGCATTGGGGATTATGTTGATAATGTGTTTACCCTATCAGTTTGCTTTTATTAATGTAATTCTTAATGATTTGTTAAGGCCCTAGAGTTTTTAGTGTCCTCTCGGTACTAGCTTGAGGGACATGATTTTAATGTTTGTAAGATTCTACTCATGTGTTGTAATTTGGGACCCTTAGGCAGGATTACAATTGCATGGGAGAGCTTTATTGTGGTTATTGCTCATCTTGTTTATTAAAATATTCGGCAAAAAAATCTCCCTTTAAAATATTGGTTTAGCTTTGCTTATGAAAATAAATGTTTTGACAAAGTTGTGTGGGACCAATTATGAGGATTGGGTTGAGTCAGTGAGTTTATTTATGGTCATCTCTGTTATTGATGTTGTTCTTGTTGTGGATGAGCCTTGAAGCCCATAGATATGTTTTCCATTGGTATTAGGGTGAAATATGAAAGGTGGGATCATTCAAATAAAGTTTGTCTCACGACCATAAAGTATAGCATAGACAAAGTCATTAAGGAGAGCTTTCATGAAGTGGATAATGTCAACCAATTTTGTAAGGCTATCAACAGATCTAGAAATGCCTGTGACCTCTCTATGTTAACCAAGACTAAGCATGATGGTTTGAATGGTGATCGTGAATGCACCACGAAATTTGTAGATTGGCTCAGACGAGATAATTGTATAGAGTTTAATAATTGGATTAAGAAGAAGGAAGTTGAACCCTTGACTCTATTGTGTTTTGAATCAAATCTTGTTAATGTTCCTTCTAATACTTGTTGGTTAGATATTGGAGCAACTACTTATGTTACAAGCTCATTACTGGAGTTCAAAAATAGGCAAAAGCCCAATGAAGGAGAGTTGATGACCACACATGAATTAAAGTTAATGTCAAAGTAGAGTATATAGGTGTTATTTCCTTGAAGTTGTGTACTGGATATTCTTTATGTTTAATATGTGTCCTCTATAAGAAGGAATTTGTTTTTAGTTTCTATTTTGGATAATTACACTATCATGTCTATTTAGTGATAAGAGAGTTTCCCTACCTTATGATTCCATTTTGGTTATTTCAAGAGTTTCATCTAATGGCCTTTATATGTTAAATATTGATCACTTCCTATTGATCTAACAATGTTTAGATATCAATAATGTCGTTAGGAACAAACGTGGCAGAGTTATTGAAAACTTTTCTATATTGTCACACAAATGTTTAGGACACATCTCTAGGGAGATAATGGAGAGGTTGATCAAGGAGAATATTCTTCATGATCTTTACTTCTTTATTTTTTATACATGTGTTGATTGCATAAAAGGGAAACTTATAGCTAGGCCAGAATGAGTGGGGTTACCAGTGTGATTGTAACACCCACCGTAGGGTGCCACATTTATGTTACTTAATTACCCAAATACCTTCAAGATCATAAAAAGTGATGTTATGATAAAAATACGAATTGTAAATTTTTTTTTTCTTCTTTGATGACAATAAAATAAACTTAGCGGAAAATAAAAATATAATACATCATCACACATAATTTACATCATTATACATTACACACGTACTGTCAGGATTATTTATATTACAGACCATGTTCTCAAAGTAATTAAACATAATTTAAGACTCAACATATTGCCCAAGTCTGACTAAACAGTAGAACCCTCAGATGGGTCCTCCTCAGATTCCTCAGCAAATAGGAATCCGTTATTATGTGAAGCTCTACGGACAGGTGTCCGCGCAGACGACACGATACTTATCACACTAGGAGTACGGTAGTAAGCTCCCCAGTACTGCCTAATGGATAGTAGAAACTCCAACTGTACATAAATATTGACACTAAAGTAGGGGTTCCCTTGATAAAGCCTACTGTAAGTAATGTTCAGGTCCCCTATATAAAATATACACTGTCGATCCAAATGGACATGCCACGCCTCCGAACCTCCACGAAACTGTAACGTCACGTATCCTAGAAAGCTAGGCATCTCCATCTTCTCAAAATTCTGCATTCCTAGACGTGAGAAGTAGTTCTTCTTCTCCTTCTTGTACTGTTTCTTTCTCAACGTCTTCAGCCAATTATAAATACAATATACAAATATACATACAAAGAGGTGAGATCACCTACGCCAATACCAACATGGTAGCATAGAGATAACATAACAGCATGCCATATAAACACATCATATTACAAATATGGCATCAACATATTATCAATCAAAATTAACATTTAATAATTACAGGAAAATGCCATCTACACTAAGCAGATATTTTAAAAAGTATAATTGTCATAATCAATATTTCACAACTATTATATCTCACAGATGTAAGCATTTATGTTAATGCATGAACACATAGACTCGATTTCCTACTCCATGGAGCTAAACTCAGGTCGGAGAAATTGATCGAAAAGATCTGCCAGTACCACGTGCCTCAGACCAAGTGCTATAATTATATCTTGCACATCTAGCACATACACGACAGTCTTTATCAGATCTCAATTAAGAATAGTGTCTCGGTCCAGATCATCGGTGTGTTGCATCGGTCTAACCCATGGTACAGAAGAGCTACCAATTGCCCATTGTGAGTAACCCACACCCCGATGCCCCCAAGGTCAACGAGTGACCTACACTACGCGTATCGCACCTACTCAAGAGGTGTACGTTTCTCCTAGGCAATTAGCCTTATACAGTCCATCGAACCATTTTCAATGCATATGTAATGCACCAATTACCAACCAAAGGTAAACCACATAATTTTTCATACCAGGTTCAAATACTGTTTTACATTCGTATATTAATGCCAATTACAGGCAAACTTCTCAATTTCTTGTATAGTATTCATATACTGATTTTTAACTATAAATTTTACTGTATATTAATAGCAAAATCACATTACCATGTTTTTCTCATTCGCAAAATATTTTTGTCACGTTTTCACAGTCACGTAATATTTTATTACGTAAAAAATAATTTGTAACCTTTTCTGTTACATTTAAAAAAAATTGCGTAACCATTTTCTACTGTATTCTAAATTGCATAAAAATATTCTTTTGTTTTTAAATCGCATAGCGATTTTTCTTCAACATTTCGATCGTATAAAATATTTAAACGCTTTAAAAATCGCGAAGAAATATTTTAACATTTTTCAAGTCGCGTAACTTAAAAATTACGTTTTTGAGTTACGTAAATCATTTTTCACCATTTTTACCCTTCGTAAAATATTTCTTAACATTAAAAATATAATTTTGGACTTTTCTTACAATAATATAATTTCTTACTTTATTCCCTTCCTATTCTTAGTCAAAAATCTTTTTCGTAATATATTTTCTCAAAATCACTTTTTATTGATTTAATCTTACAAAATCACATTTAGTTGATTTAATTACTGTTTCTAACTTTAAATTTCCTAACGTATTCCAAAACCCAATAAATAAATTCTACGTTAGTAAAATTAAGTTACAACGTTTTCTTTTATATTTCTAAATCACTTCTAAAAATTAATTCTCTTTAAAATAATTTGAAATTCAACACTTTCAATCTCCTTTTTCTTTTATTTATAAAAATTCCACTTCACTTAATTGATAACACTTTAATTCCCTTTCCAAAATCCTTATTTGAAAATTCTTGTATTTTATAACATCAAAACATTTTTCTAAATTATCAAAACCTTATATATGGCCTTTGTAACCATCAAATATTTTTCTTGTAAATCATCTAAGTTCCATTCGCGTTTCTACACAAAATAAATTAATAAAAATACAACTCAAAAATCGTGTGCATTATTTTTGTAAAACAAACCCTTTTGTTTATTTTCCTTACTTCTCAAATCATTCAATTTTATCATTCAAGAAAATATAATTTTGTGAACACCAAATTGGTTGGTGTCTTGGCCGAAAATTTGCTTAAGTTTTAAGGACTAAAAATTAACTTCATTGTTCTTGAAAAATTTCAATAAAAACCCTAGTTTTGGAAACCCAAAACTGTGACCTTCTCTATGGCCTTTGGAGCCAAAATTTCTTATTTCAACATGCATACATTATAATATATTTAACATATCTTCATCATGCATATCATAAGCATACCATATAAGCAAATAAAAATCATACTAAGCATGCATACACAAATAAATCATGCAAAGCATATCAAGCATAGGCAAAAATAATCAAAGCACATAACACACACAAATTATTACATGACCATGGATATGAATCCTCACATGGATTCACCATCCATCAAATATAAAACCATCTCTCACCACCATGCTTGGTTGGTGAGATGGATCTCCTCTTACCTCTTGAAGAACCACAAAAAGCTCCTTGCTTTGGATTTAGAACAAGATCTCCACCAACAAAAGTCTCTTGAACATAAAACAAACACAAATAAATTAGTATATTAAGCTTGATTAAGAGGAACCATGGATCAAACATGGTTTAGAACATGAAAAAGAAAAGAATAAATGAAGTTTCCTTACACTTCACCAACAAAACTCTATAACTTGATCTTTGTAAAAGTCCTTCAAGATACAAGATTTAGAGAAAGTCTTCAACATGAAAGTTGCTTAGAATAAGGTAAGGATTCAAGAAACTAGGTTGTATGAAATTAAAGAGTGATGGAGGAGAGATTTAGGGTGCTTGGCCGAATGGTCTTCTTAGGGAGAGAAAATGGAGTTTTCTTTGGTTGGTTTCTTGAAACTTAAGTGAAAATGTGAAGATGTGATAATGTGAAGTGTAGAAATGAATTATTTGGTCTTCAAAGCTATGCATGGCCGTAGCTTGCATTGGAGAAAGGTGGAAAGTGAAGTTTGAAAAACTATAGCCTTTTGGAATGATCAATAATGATCAATAGGAAAATAATTGATGGTCTTGACACTTGGCTATTGCCTTCATCTTTTTCTTTGGCCTAAAAAGCCTATTCAAAGTTGTCTCCCCTCTCCCTTGCATCTCCATACCGTCCCCCCCTTCCATGCTTCATAAAAATATGACAAATTTCATAACCATCATTCTAAGCCATCCTAACCCTTGATTAAAAGAATGGTTTGGATTAAAATAGCTATTAGGTTTAGGTTATAGATGGAAGACTTTATTTGAGCCATTGGATCATTTTTGGCTTGCAATCCTAACCATTGAATGTGTCTCCAAAATGAAGGGTCAAGATTACACCTTCAAACTTTACATCCAAGGGTCCAAAATGGTTGTAGTCATTTTTGATGACCAATTCTCCACCATTGATCTAAATCCAAATCCAATGGTCATTAATGATCCTTCTCCAACATTGATTAAATTTACATCCAAGGGTTGATAATGGTCATAGCCATTTTATAAGACTAAATCTCTACCCTTGATTTAATTTCCATCCAACGGTTAAATTGATCCTATTCACTTTTAAGATCAAATCTCCACCGTTGATTAAATCTAGATTAAATCTCCAACGGTGATTAAATCGATGGTGGATATCCAAACCACCAATGTTGACTTAACAGTATAGAATTTTATTTTTTTATCTGTTATAACCCCACGAAAGAATATATTTACTGTATTTTTATCGTCCGATAATTAAATACAGTATAAAACACTGTAAAAGAAATTTTCTAAAACTGTTTTCGGATTCAAGTTTAGTAAGATCCCCTGTCTCCGTCTAAATAATACAAATTTTTCTATGCGTAAAAAAATTTTCATTTTTGTGGGAACCACCTGGGCCAACATACACCCCCTAGGGCCCACAAACAGTAAAAACTTCATAATCATCCACAAAATCATCAAAATTAGAAAACTCACAAATATCAAATCAGATTACATAAAATAATTAAGACTTTTCAGTAATAGTTAAATTACGTAAAATTTTTCTGGTCCAAAAATTATTATTTTCCTGACATGGAGTAAATTACTCAAAACGATCAAACATACAGACGAAATATTCAAAATAATTTTACAATACATAGAAATCACTAAATAGTAGACTTCTGTTAACTGTCAAAATTACTGTTTAACAAATAGAAAGTTTGGGGTGTTACAACTCTCCCCCTCTAACAAAAGTTTCGTCCTCGAAACTTGATGAAGTTGATTTCACAGCCTCAGAATAAATAGGGATACTGTTCTTTAATCTTTTCTTCTAGTTCCCATGTAGCTTCTCCACTGACATCATTTCAAATCATTTTAACCAATGAAATTTCCTTACCTCGAAGTTGCTTTGTCCTTCGATCTTCAATCTTTACTGGAAAAGTTTCATAGGTTAAATTTTCCTTCAGCTGTATTGTGTCTGGCTCAATAACATGAGTAGGATCAGAAATATATTTCTGTAGTTGTGACACGTGAAATGCATTGTGAAGATTTGACAGAAAAGGTGGTAATGCATTCTGATATGCCACCGGACCTACCCGACGTAAAATCTGATACGGCCCAATAAATTTTGGTGTGAGCTTCTTAGATTTAAGCACTCGCCCAACACCTGTCATAGGCGTCACTCGCAAAAATACATGGTCACATTCTTCAAACTCAAGAGATTTTCTCCTTTTATCAGCATAACTCTTTTGCCGAGTTTGGGTCACTCTCATTTTATCTTGAATCATCTTCACTTTCTCAGTTGTCTGTTGGACAATCTCTGGTCCTAACACAACACTCTCACTGTCTTGATACCAACATAATGGTGTTCTGCATCGTCTACCATACAATGCCTCATAGGGTGCCATCCCTATACTTGAATGGAAACTGTTGTTATATGTGAATTCTATCAATGGCAAGAATTCATCCCAACCTCCAGTTTGCTCCAGAACACAAGCTCTCAATAAATCTTCTAGAGACTGAATTGTTCTTTCTGACTGACCATCTATTTGTGGATGGTAAGCAGAACTGAGACGTAGCTTAGTTCCCATCGATTCTTGCAAACTATTCCAAAATCTCGACGTAAACCTTGTATCTCGATCCGAAATAATAATGGATGGTACACCATGAAGTCTAACAATTTCACTGATGTACACTTGGGCTAACTTTAACATTTGAGTACTTAATATTAATAGGCAAAAAGTGCGCCGACTTTGTAAGCCGATCAACAATTACCCAAATAGCATCATGACCCTTCCGAGTCTTTGGTAGTCCCGTCACAAAATCCATTGCTATATCATCCCATTTCCATTCAAGAATAGGCAAAGGTTGTAACATTCTAGAAGGTCTTTGGTGTTCTACCTTAGCCTTCTGACAGACTAAACAGGATGATACATACTCAGCAACATCTTTCTTCATTCCTTGCCACCAATATAATTGTTTTAAATCCTGGTATATCTTTGTGGCTCCTGGATGCATACTCAACTTACTCCTGTGAGCTTCATCCAAAATCAATCTCCTAAGATTTGGATCATTAGGCACACAAACTCTTCCTTGAAACTTTAAAATTCCATTAGCACCTTCGCTAAATTCCAACACTGCTCCTTGGCTCTTTGCTTCTTTTGCTTCTTGCAAATACTGGTCACTGTTTTGTCCTTCACGAATTCTATCCATCAAATCATTTGAAATGGTGATCATGTTTAAACGCATCTTGCTCGGCGTCAATTTCACAGATAATCGCGTATCCCGAAATTCTTCTACCAACTCCTTCTCTTTGATCATCATAACAGAAGCACTAAGTATTTTTCTACTCAACGCATCCGCTACGACATTCGCCTTTCCGGGATGATACTGCAATTGAAAGTCATAATCCTTCAGAAACTCTAACCAATGCCTTTGCCTCATGTTCAACTCTTTTTGGTCAAACGGATATTTTAAACTTTTATGATCACTAAAAACAGTGAACGTAGCTCTATAGAGAAAATGTCTCCAAATTTTCAAAGCAAACACCACTGCCGCCAACTCTAAATCATGAGTCGGATAATTCCTCATGATTTTTCAACTGCCTTGAAGCATAAGCCACCACCTTACGATTTTGCATAAGTACACAACCTAATCCTTAGTACGAAGCATCACAATATACTTCGAAAGGTTCGTTTGGATCAGGCAGAATCAATACTGGTGAAGTAGTCAATCGTCTTTTTAACTCTTGAAAACTTTCTTCGCATGCATCAGTCCACACGAACGGTTGATTCTTTCGTGTAAGTTGGGTAAGAGGTCCTGCGATCTTTGAAAACCCCTCAATGAACCGTCTATAATAACCAGCTAATCCGATAAAACTATGGATTTCTGTTACAGTCTTTGGTCTTTTCCATTTAACAATTGTCTCCACCTTTGAAGCATCAACCTCAATTCCATCCTTCGATATTACGTGTCCCAAAAATTGAACTTCGCTTAACCAAAATTCACATTTGGACAACTTGGCATATAATTTATTCTCCTTCAAAATCTGAAGAACCACCTGAGATGTTCAGCATGTTCCTCCTGACTTCGAGAATAGATCAAGATGTCATCAATAAAAACAACAACAAACTTGTCCAAGTATGAACGAAAAATTCTATTCATGAAGTCCATGAATATAGCTGCTGCATTTGTCACACCGAATGGCATCACAAGATATTCATAATGCCCATAGCGCGTCCGGAATGCAGTCTTGGGAATATCCTCCACTTTCACACGTATCTGGTGATACCCAGAATGTAGATCAATCTTGGAAAATATTGCGGCTCCTCGCAATTGATCCATCAGATCATCTATCTTTGGAAGTGGATATTTATTCTTAATCGTAATCTTGTTCAATTGCCGATAGTCTACACATAGACGTGAAGTCCCATCCTTCTTCTTAACCAATAAAACTGGAGCTCCCCAAGGTGGCACACTAGGTCTCAAATTGTTTCTCCAATAAATCCTCCAATTGTTTCTTCAGTTTGGCTAATTCTACCGGCGACATCCGATAGGGCGCTATAGATATCGGTCCAGCTCCAGGTACAAGATCAATGGCAAACTCGATTTCCCTTACTGGTGGTAGTCCTGGTATATCCTCAGGAAACACTTCAGGAAATTCGTTGACCACGAAAATATCCTTCAAGACATCTTCACATTGCCCTTCCAAAGAAGATAATAATAAATACCCACGATCTCCTTCTTTCAGACAAGCTTCCACTTGAGTAGCCGTTAGGAATCTAGAATCCTTAGCCTCAGGAAATACTAATGTCTTATTCGAACAATTAATTAGGATATGGTTAGAAGACAACCAATCCATTCCCAAGATTACATTAATCTTGGAAAGAGGCAAACAGATCAAATCCACATAAAAGATTCTATCCCTAACGCAGACAGGAAAATTCAGGCATACTATTGAAGTAACTACAGGCTTATCAGTAGGAGTAGCAACATTCAAATCATATGGCAATGCAGTCACAGTCAATCCCAAACGCTCCACACAATCACATGCAATGAAAGAATGTGTTGCTCCTGAATCATAAAGTATGGTTAAAGGATTACCTTCAATAGCACCCTCCTCCATTATCAAGTCCTTAGATTTAGCGGCTTCCTCCCCGCTCATTGTATAGACACGACCACCCACCTGTGGCCTGGCAGTACGGACGTTTCCCACAGAGGATTCCTTCTTTATCTGATCACAGTCTTTGGAGAAATGTCCAAGCTTTCCACACTTAAAACAAACAACTTCCTTATGTTGACAATCCTTCGTGAGATGATCCTTCCCACATTTAAAACATCGAATAGGAGTCCCAGCTTGACTTGCCTTATTGCCGCTAGAACTTCCACCTACAAATTGCTTCTTGTTCTGACCTCCTGCCGGTTTCATATGCAGCTTTTGCTGAGAGCGATTTGCTTTATTATTCTTCCCTTTTTGGAACCTTGCAGGTCCAAAATTCTTATTCCTTGCCGCACGTTGATGATCAATCTCTTCAACTTTATGACATTTTTCAATCAAAGTTGGAAATTGATTAATCTCCAGCATCGATACAGCTCTCTTAATATCTAGCTTTAATCCTTCCTCAAATTTCCTACATTTCCAGCCCTCATCTGGGTTCATCTGCAAATATCTTGAAAACTGAGACAGACTTTCAAATTTTGCCGCATACTCACTGACGGACATCAATCCTTGTCGTAAACTCAGAAATTCCATTTCCTTCATATGCCTCACACCTGCTAGAAAATATTTCTCCAGAAATTTTTGCTTAAAAAGTTGCCATGTCACCATCCTTCCTTCAGCTTCCAGCAGTCTTCTAGCTCTTGCCCACCAACGTTCACCATCTCCTACCAGCATAAACGTTGCTAACGTAAGCTTCCGTTCATCAGCACAACCCATACCATCAAATATCTTTTCAAGTTCTTGGATCCAAAGTTCAGCCTTCTCTGGGTCAAACTCCCCACGAAACTTCGGTGGATTGTTCCTTCGAAACTCCGATAAACTGTGAACATCTGCATTCGCTCTCTGATTCTGCTGCACAATAACTTCAGTCATTCGTTGCATAGCTGCTACAGCTGCAACCATGATTAAATTATCATTCCCATTAAGTTCCATATCTGTGCTATTATTCCCACATCCACGTCCTCGTCCAGTCATTACTTTTTCCCTACTCAAACTAGACAATACAAAGAAAGTAAGGTCAATATTCAAACAATATTGTTTCTTTTCAGAAAACAATAACAGAGAATCACACAACACAAACAAGACAGACCTAACCACAAATCCCAAAAAGACTCTAACTTGGGCTCTGATACCAACTAATGTAACACCCACCGTAGGGTGCCACATTTTTGTTACTTAATTACCCAAATACCCTCAAGATCCTAAAAAGTGATGTTATGATAAAAATACGAATTGTAAAATTTTTTTTTCTTCTTTGATGACAATAAAATAAAGTTAGTAGAAAATAAAAATATAATACATCATCACACATAATTTAAATCATTATACATTACACACGTACTGTCAGGATTATTTATATTACAGACCATGTTCTCAAAGTAATTAAACATAATTTAAGACTCAACATATTGCCCAAGTCTGACTAAACAGCAGAACCCTCAGATGGGTCCTCCTCAGATTCCTCAGCAGATAGGAATTCATTATTACGTGAAGCTCTACGGACAGGTGTCCGCGCAGATGACACGATACTTATCGCACTAGGAGTATGGTAGTAAGCTCCCCAGTACTGCCTAATGGATAGTGGAAACTCCAACTGTACATAAATATTGACACTAAAGTAGGGGTTCCCTTGATAAAGCCTACTGTAAGTAATGTTCAGGTCCCCTATATAAAATATACACTGTCAATCCAAATGGACATGCCACGCCTCCGAACCTACACGAAACTGTAACGTCACGTATCCTGGAAAGCTGGGCATCTCCATCTTCTCAAAATTCTGCGTTCCCAGACGTGAGAAGTAGTTCTTCTTCTCCTTCTTGTACTGTTTCTTTCTCAACGTCTTTAGCCAATTATAAATACAATATACAAATATACATACAAAGAGGTGAGATCACCTACGCCAATACCAACATGGTAGCATAGAGATAACATAACAGCATGCCATATAAACACATCATATTACAAATATGACATCAACATATTATCAATCAAAATTAACATTTAATAATTACAGGAAAATGTCATCTACACTAAGCAGATATTTTAAAAAGTATAATTGTCATAATCAATATTTCACAACTATTATATCTCACAGATGTAAGCATTTATGTTAATGCATGAACACATAGACTCGATTTCCTACTCCATGGAGCTAAACTCAGGTCGGAGAAATTGATCGAAAAGATCTGCCAGTACCACGTGCCTCAGACCAAGTGCTATAATTATATCTTGCACATCTAGCATATACACGACAGTCTTTATCAGATCTCGATCAAGAATAGTGTCTCAGTCCGGATCATTGGTGTGTTGTATCGATCTAACCCACGGTACAGAAGAGCTACCAACTGCCCATTGTGAGCAACCCACACCCCGATGCCCCCAAGGTCAACGAGTGACCTACACTACGTGTATCGCACCCACTCAAGATGTGTACGTTTCTCCTAGGCAATTAGCCCTATACAGTCCATCGAACCATTTTCAATGCATATGTAATGCACCAATTACCAACCAATGGTAAACCACATAATTTTTTATACCAGGTTCAAATACTGTTTTACGTTCGTATATTAACGCCAATTACAGGAAAACTTCTCAATTTCTTGTACAGTATTCATATACTGATTTTTAACTGTAAATTTTACTGTATATTAACAGCGAAATCACATTACCATGTTTTTCTCATTCGCAAAATATTTTTGTCATATTTTCACAGTCACGTAATATTTTATTACGTAAACAATAATTTGTAACCTTTTCTGTTACGTTTAAAAAAAATTGCATAACCATTTTCTACTGTATTCTAAATTGCATAAAAATATTCTTTTGTTTTTAAATCGCATAGCGATTTTTCTTCAACATTTCGATCGTATAAAATATTTAAACGCTTTAAAAATCGCGTAGAAATATTTTAACATTTTTTAAGTCGCATAACTTAAAAATTACGTTTTTGAGTTACGTAAATCGTTTTTCACCATTTTCACCCTTCGTAAAATATTTCTTAACATTAAAAATATAATTTTGGACTTTTCTTACAATAATATAATTTCTTACTTTATTCCCTTCCTATTCTTAGTCAAAAATCTTTTCCGTAATATATTTTCTCAAAATCACTTTTTATTGATTTAATCTTACAAAATCACATTTAGTTGATTTAATTACTGTTTCTAATTTTAAATTTCCTAACGTATTCCAAAACCCAATAAATAAATTCTACGTTAGTAAAATTAAGTTATAACGTTTTCTTTTATATTTCTAAATCACTTCTAAAAATTAATTCTCTTTAAAATAATTTGAAATTCAACACTTTCAATCTCCTTTTTCTTTTATTTATAAAATTCCACTTCACTTAATTGATAACACTTTAACTCCCTTTCCAAAATCCTTATTTGAAAATTCTTGTATTTTATAACATCAAAACATTTTTCTAAATTATCAAAACCATATATATGGCCTTTGTAACCATCAAATATTTTTCTTGTAAATCATTTAAGTTCCATTCGCGTTTCTACACAAAATAAATTAATAAAAATACAACTCAAAAATCGTGTGCATTATTTTTGTAAAACAAACCCTTTTGTTTATTTTCCTTACTTCTCAAATCATTCAATTTTATCATTCATGAAAATATAATTTTGTGAACACCAAATTGGTTGGTGTCTTGGCCGAAAATTTGCTTAAGTTTTAAGGACTAAAAATTAACTTCATTGTTCTTGAAAAATTTCAATAAAAACCTAGTTTTGGAAACACAAAACCATGACCTTCTCTATGGCCTTTGGAGCCAAAATTTCTTATTTCAACATGCATCCATCATAATATATTTAACATATCTTCATCGTGCATATCATAAGCATACCATATAAACAAATAAAAAAATCATACTAAGCATGCATACATACAAATAAATCATGCAAAGCATATCAAGATAGGCAAAAATAATCAAAGCACATAACACACACAAATTATTACATGACCATGGATATGAATCCTCACATGGATTCACCATCCATCAAATATAAAACCATCTCTCACCACCATGCTTGGTTGGTGAGATGGATGGATCCTCTTACCTCTTGAAGAACCACAAAAGCTCCTTGTTTTGGATTTAGAACAAGATCTCCACCAACAAAAGTCTCTTGAACATAAAACAAACACAAATAAATTAGTATATTAAGCTTGATTAAGAGGAACCATGGATCAAACATGGTTTAGAACATGAAAAAGAAAAGAATAAATGAAGTTTCCTTACACTTCACCAACAAAACTCTATAACTTGATCTTAGTAAAAGTTCCTTCAAGATAGAAGATTTAGAGAAAAAGTTTCAACATGAAAGTTGCTTAGAATAAAGTAAGGATTCAAAAAACTAGGTTGTATGAAATTAAAGAGTGATGGAGGAGAGATTTAGGGTGCTTGACCGAATGGTCTTCTTAGGGAGAGAAAATGGAGTTTTCTTTGGTTGGTTTCTTGAAACTTAAGTGAAAATGTGAAGATGTAATAATGTGAAGTGTAGAAATGAATTATTTGGTCTTCAAAGCTATGCATGGCCGTAGCTTGCATTGGAGAAAGGTGGAAAGTGAAGTTTGAAAAACTATAGCCTTTTGGAATGATCATTAATGATTAATAGGAAAATAATTGATGGTCTTGACACTTGGCTATTGCCTTCATCTTTTTCTTTGGCCTAAAAAGCCTATTCAAAGTTGTCTCCCCTCTCCTTTGCATCTCCAAACCGTCCCCCCCTTTCCATACTTCATAAAATATGACAAATTTCATAACCATCATTCTAAGCCATCCTAACCCTTGATTAAAAGAATGGTTTGGATTAAAATAGCTATTAGGTTTAGGTTATAGATGGAAGACTTTATTTGAGCCATTGGATCATTTTTGGCTTGCAATCCTAACCATTGAATGTGTCTCCAAAATGAAGGGTCAAGATTACACCTTCAAACTTTACATCCAAGGGTCCAAAATGGTTGTAGTCATTTTTGATGACCAATTTTCCACCATTGATCTAAATCCAAATCCAAGGGTCATTAATGATCCTTCTCCAGCATTGATTAAATTTACATCCAAGGGTTGATAATGGTCATAGCCATTTTATAAGACTAAATCTCTACCCTTGATTTAATTTCCATCCAACGGTTAAATTGATCCTATTCACTTTTAAGATCAAATCTCCACCGTTGATTAAATCAAGATTAAATCTCCAATAGTGATTAAATCGATGGTGGATATCCAAATCACCAATGTTAACTTAACAGTATAGAATTTTACTTTTATCTGTTATAACCCCACGAAAGAATATATTTACTGTATTTTTATCGTCCGATAATTAAATACAGTATAAAACACTGTAAAAGAAATTTTTTAAAACTGTTTCTGGATTCAGGTTTAGTAAGATCCCTGTCTCCGTCTAAACAGTACAAATTTTTCTATGCGTAGAAAATTTTTTATTTTTGTGGGAACCACCTGGGCCCACGTATGGCCACCTAGGCCCACATACACCCCCTGGGGCCCACAAACAGTAAAAATTTTATAATCATCCACAAAATCATAAAAATTAGAAAACTCACAAATATCAAATCAGATTACGTAAAATAATTAAGACTTTTCAGTAATAATTAAATTACGTAAAATTTTTCTGGCCCAAAAATTATTATTTTCCTGACACGGAGCAAATTACTCAAAACGATCAAATATACAGATGGAATATTCAAAATAATTTTACAGTACACAGAAATCACTAAACAGTAGAATTCTGTTAACTGTCAAAATTATTGTTTAATAAATAGAAAGTTTGGGGTGTCACAACTCTCCCCCTCTAACAAAAGTTTCGTCCTCGAAACTTGATGAACTTGATTTCACAGCCTCATAATAAATAGGGATACTGTTCTTTTTTCTTTTCTTCTAGTTTCCATGTAGCTTCTCCACTGAAATCATTCCAAACGATTTTAATCAATGAAATTTCCTTTCCTCGAAGTTGCTTTGTCCTTCGATCTTCAATCTTTACTGGAAAAGTTCCATAGGTTAAATTTTCCTTCAGTTGTACTGTGTTTGGCTCAATAACATGAGTAGGATCAGAAATATATTTCCGTAGTTGTGACACGTGAAATACATTGTGAAGATTTGACAGAAAAGGTGGTAATGTAATCTGATATGCCACCGGACCTACCCGACGTAAAATCTGATACGGCCCAATAAATTTTGGAGTGAGCTTCTTAGATTTAAGCACTCGCCTAACACCCGTCATAGGCGTCACTCGCAAAAATACATGGTCACATTCTTCAAACTCAAGAGATTTTCTCCTTTTATCAGCATAACTCTTTTGCCGAGTTTGGGTCACTCTCATTTTATCTTGAATCATCTTCACTTTCTCAGTTGTTTGTTGGACAATCTTTGGTCCTAACAAAGCACTCTCACCGTCTTGATACCAGCATAACGGTGTTCTGCATCGTCTCCCATACAATGCTTCATAGGGTGCCATCCCTATACTTGAATGGAAACTGTTGTTATATGTGAATTCTATCAATGGCAAGAATTCATCCCAACCTCCAGTTTGCTCTAGAACACAAGCTCTCAATAAATCTTCTAGAGACTGAATTGTTCTTTCTGACTGACCATCTGTTTATGGATGGTAAGCAGAACTGAGACGTAGCTTAGTTCCCATCGATTCTTGCAAACTATTCCAAAATCTCGACGTAAACCTTGTATCTCGATCCGAAATAATAATGGATGGTACACCATGAAGTCTAACAATTTCACTGATGTACACTTGGGCTAACTTTTTCATTGAGTACTTAATATTAATAGGCAAAAAATGCGCCGACTTTGTAAGCCGATCAACAATTACCTAAATAGCATCATGACCCTTCCGAGTCTTTGGTAGTCCCGTCACAAAATCCATTGCTATATCATCCCATTTCCATTCAGGAATAGGCCAAAGTTGTAACATTCCCGAAGGTCTTTGGTGTTCTACCTTAGCCTTCTGACAGACTAAACAGGATGATACATACTCAGCAACATCTTTCTTCATTCCTTGCCACCAATATAATTGTTTTAAATCCTAGTACATCTATGTGGCTCTTGGATGCATACTCAACTTACTCCTGTGAGCTTCATCCAAAATCAATCTCCTAAGATCTGGATCATTAGGCACACAAACTCTTCCTTGAAACTTCAAAATTCCATCAGCACCTTCACTAAATTCCAACACTGCTCCTTGGCTCTTTGCTTCTTTTGCTTCTTGCAAATACTGGTCACTGTTTTGCCCTTCACGAATTCTATCCATCAAATCATTTGAAATGGTGATCATGTTTAAACGCATCTTGCTCGACGTCAATTTCACAGATAATTGTGTATCCCAAAATTCTTCTGCCAACTCCTTCTCTTTGATCATCATAACAGAAGCACTAAGTATTTTTCTACTCAACGCATCCGCTATGACATTCGCCTTTTCGGGATGATACTGCAATTGAAAGTCATAATCCTTCAGAAACTCCAACCAACGCCTTTGCCTCATGTTCAACTCTTTTTGGTCAAATAGATATTTTAAACTTTTATGATCACTAAAAACAGTGAACGTAGCTCCATAGAGAAAATGTCTCTAAATTTTCAAAGCAAACACCACTACTGCCATCTCTAATTCATGAGTCGGATAATTCCTCTCATGATTTTTCAACTGCCTTGAAGCATAAGCCACCACCTTACGATTTTGCATAAGTACATAACCTAATCCTTGGTACGAAGCATCACAATATACTTCGAAAGGTTCGTTTGGATCAGGCAGAATCAATACCGGTGAAGTAGTCAATCGTCTTTTCAACTCTTGAAAACTTTCTTCGCATGCATCAGTCCACATGAACGGTTGATTCTTTCGTGTAAGTTAGGTAAGAGGTCCTGCGATCATTGAAAACCCCTCAATGAACCGTCTATAATAACCAGCTAATCCGATAAAACTACAGATTTCTGTTACAGACTTTGGTCTTTCCCATTTAACAATTGTCTCCACCTTTAAAGCATCAACCTCAATTCCATCCTTCCATATTACGTGTCCCAAAAATTGAACTTCGCTCAACCAAAATTCACATTTGGACAACTTGGCATATAATTTATTCTCCTTCAAAATCTGAAGAACTACCCTGAGATGTTCAACATGTTCCTCCTGACTTCGAGAATAGATCAAGATGTCATCAATAAAAACAACAACAAACTTGTCCAAGTATGAACGAAAAATTCTATTCATGAAGTCCATGAATATAGCTGCTGCATTTGTCACACCGAATGGCATCACAAGATATTCATAATGCCCATAGCGCGTCTGGAATGCAGTCTTGGGAATATCCTCCACTTTCATACGTATCTGGTGATACCCAGAACGTAGATCAATCTTGGAAAATATTGCGGCTCCTCGCAATTGATCCATCAGATCATCTATCTTTGGAAGTGGATATTTATTCTTAATCGTAACCTTGTTCAATTGTCGATAGTCTACACATAGACGTGAAGTCCCATCCTTCTTCTTAACCAATAAAACTGGAGCTCCCCAAGGTGACACACTAGGTCTCACAAATTTTTTCTCCAATAAATCCTCCAGCTGTTTCTTCAGTTTGGCTAATTCTAACGGCGACATTCGATAGGGCGCTATAGATATCGGTCCAGCTCCAGGTACAAGATCAATGGCAAACTCGATTTCCCTTACTGGTGGTAGTCCTGGTATATCCTCAGGAAACACTTCAGGAAATTCGTTGACCATGAAAATATCCTTCAAGACATCTTCATATTGCCCTTCTAAAGAAGATAATAATAAATACCCACGATCTCCTTCTTTCAGACAAGCTTCCACTTGAGTAGCCATTAGGAATCTAGAATCCTTAGCCTCAGGAAATACTAATGTCTTATTCGAACAATTAATTAGGATATGGTTAGAAGACAACCAATCCATTCCCAAGATTACATTAATCTTGGAAAGAGGCAAACAGATCAAATCCACATAAAAGATTCTATCCCTAACGCAGACAGGACAATTCAGTCATACTGTTGAAGTAACTACAGGCTTATCAGTAGGAGTAGCAACATTCAAATCATATGGCAATGCAGTCACAGTCAATCCCAAACGCTCCACACAATCACATGCAATGAAAGAATGTGTTGCTCCCGAATCATAAAGTATGGTTAAAGGATTACCTTCAATAGCACCCTCCTCCATTATCAAGTCCTTAGATTTAACGGCTTCCTCCCCGCTCATTGTATAGACATGACCACCCGCCTGTGGCCTGGCAGTATGAACATTTCCCACAAAGGATTCCTTATTTATCTGATCACAGTCTTTGGAGAAATGTCCAAGCTTTCCACACTTAAAACAAACAACTTCCTTATGTTGACAATCCTTCGTGAGATGATCCTTCCCACATTTAAAACATTGAATAGGAGTCCCAGCTTGACTTGCCTTACTGCCGCTAGAACTTCCACCTACAAATTGCTTCTTGTTCTGACCTCCTGCCGGTTTCATATACAGCTTTTGCTGAGAGCGATTTGCTTTATTATTCTTCCCTTTTTGGAACCTTGCAGGTCCAAAATTCTTATTCCTTGCCGCACGTTGATGATCAATCTCTTCAACTTTACGACATTTTTCAATCAAAGTTGGAAATTGATTAATCTCTAGCATCAATACAGTTCTCTTAATATCCAGCTTTAATCCTTCCTCAAATTTCCTGCATTTCCAGCCGTCATCTGGGTTCATCTGCAAATATCTTGAAAACTGAGATAGACTTTCAAATTTTGCCGCATACTCACTGACGGACATCAATCCTTGTCGTAAACTCAGAAATTCCATTTCCTTCATATGCCTCACACCTGCTGGAAAATATTTCTCCAGAAATTTTTGCTTAAAAAGTTGCCATGTCACCATCCTTCCTTCAGCTTCTAGCAGTCTTCTAGCTCTTGCCCACCAACGTTCACCATGTCCTACCAGTATAAACGTTGCTAACGTAAGTTTCCGTTCATCAGCACAACCCATACCGTCAAATATCTTTTCAAGTTCTTGGATCCAATGTTCAGCCTTCTCTGGGTTAAACTGCCCACGAAACTTCGGTGGATTGTTCCTTTGAAACTTCGATAAACTGTGAACATCTGCATTCGCTCTCTGATTATGCTGCACAATAACTTCAGCCATTTGTTGCATAGCTGCTACAGCTGCAGCCATGTTCAAATTATCATTCCCATTAAGTTCCATATCTGTGCTATTATTCCCACGTCCACGTCCTCGTCCAGTCATTACTTTTTCCCTACTCAAACTGGACAATACAAAGAAAGTAAGGTCAATATTCAAACAATATTGTTTCTTTTTAGAAAACAATAACAGAGAATCACACAATACAAACAAGATAGACCTAACCACAAACCCCAAAAAGACTCTAACTTGGGCTCTGATACCAACTAATGTAACACCCACCGTAGGGTGCCACTTTTATGTTACTTAATTACCCAAATACCCTCAAGATCATAAAAAGTGATGTTATGATAAAAATACGAATTGTAAATTTTTTTTTTCTTCTTTGATGACAATAAAATAAACTTAGCAGAAAATAAAAATATAATACATCATCACATATAATTTACATCATTATACATTACACACGTACTGTCAAGATTATTTATATTACAGACCATGTTCTCAAAGTAATTAAACATAACTTAAGACTCAACATATTGCCCAAGTCTAACTAAACAGCAGAACCCTTAGATGGGTCCTCCTCAGATTCCTCAGCAGATAGGAATCCGTTATTACGTAAAGCTCTATGGACAGGTGTCCGCGCAGACGACATGATACTTATCGCACTAGGAGTACGGTAGTAAGCTCCCCAGTACTGCCTAATGGATAGTGGAAACTCCAACTGTACATAAATATTGACACTAAAGTAGGGGTTCCCTTGATAAAGCCTATTGTAAGTAATGTTCAGGTCCCCTATATAAAATATACACTGTCGATCCAAATGGACATGCCACGCCTCCGAACCTCCACGAAACTGTAACGTCACGTATCCTAGAAAGCTGGGCATCTCCATCTTCTCAAAATTCTGCGTTCCCAGACGTGAGAAGTAGTTCTTCTTCTCCTTCTTGTACTATTTCTTTCTCAACGTCTTCAGCCAATTATAAATACAATATACAAATATACATACAAAGAGGTGAGATCACCTACGCCAATACCAACATGGTAGCATAGAGATAACATAACAACATGCCATATAAACACATCATATTACAAATATGGCATCAACATATTATCAATCAAAATTAACATTTAATAATTACAGGAAAATGCCATCTACACTAAGCAGATATTTTAAAAAGTATAATTGTCATAATCAATATTTCACAACTATTATATCTCACAGATGTAAGCATTTATGTTAATGCATGAACACAAAGACTCGATTTCCTACTCCATGGAGCTAAACTCAGGTCGGAGAAATTGATCAAAAAGATCTGCCGGTACCACGTGCCTCAGACCAAGTGCTATAATTATATCTTGTACATCTAGCACATACACGACAGTCTTTATCAGATCTCGATTAAGAATAGTATCTCGGTTCGGATCATCGGTGTGTTGCATTGGTCTAACCCACGGTACAGAAGAGCTACCAACTGCCCATTGTGAGCAACCCGCACCCCGATGCCCCCAAGGTCAACGAGTGACCTACACTACGTGTATCGCACCCACTCAAGAGGTGTACGTTTCTCCTAGGCAATTAGCCCTATACAGTCCATCGAACCATTTTCAATGCATATGTAATGCACCAATTACCAACCAAAGGTAAACCACATAATTTTTCATACCAGGTTCAAATATTGTTTTACGTTCGTATATTAACGCCAATTACAGGCAAACTTCTCAATTTCTTGTGCAGTATTCATATACTGATTTTTAACTGTAAAGTTTACTGTATATTAACAGCGAAATCACATTATCATGTTTTTCTCATTCGCAAAATATTTTTGTCACGTTTTCACAGTCATTTAATATTTTATTACGTAAACAATAATTTGTAACCTTTTCTGTTACGTTACAAAAAATTGCGTAACCATTTTCTACTGTATTCTAAATTGCGTAAAAATATTCTTTTGTTTTTAAATCGCATAGCGATTTTTCTTCAATATTTCGATCGTATAAAATATTTAAACGCTTTAAAAATCGCGTAGAAATATTTTAACATTTTTCAAGTCGCGTAACTTAAAAATTACGTTTTTGAGTTACGTAAATCGTTTTCACCATTTTTACCCTTCGTAAAATATTTCTTAACATTAAAAATATAATTTTGGACTTTTCTTACAATAATATAATTTCTTACTTTATTCCCTTCCTATTCTTAGTCAAAAATCTTTTCCGTAATATATTTTCTCAAAATCACTTTTTATTGATTTAATCTTACAAAATCACATTTAGTTGATTTAATTACTGTTTCTAACTTTAAATTTCCTAACGTATTCCAAAACCCAATAAATAAATTTTACGTTAGTAAAATTAAGTTACAACATTTTCTTTTATATTTTTAAATCACTTCTAAAAATTAATTCTCTTTAAAATAATTTGAAATTCAATACTTTCAATCTCCTTTTTCTTTTATTTATAAAAAGTCCACTTCACTTAATTGATAACACTTTAATTCCCTTTCCAAAATCCTTATTTGAAAATTCTTGTATTTTATAACATCAAAACATTTTTCTAAATTATCAAAACCTTATATATGACCTTTGTAACCATCAAATATTTTTCTTGTAAATCATCTAAGTTCCATTCGCGTTTCTACACAAAATTAAATAATAAAAATACAACTCAAAAACCGTGTGCATTATTTTTGTAAAATAAACCCTTTTGTATATTTTCCTTACTTCTCAAATCATTCAATTTTATCATTCATGAAAATATAATTTTGTGAACACCAAATTGGTTGGTGTCTTGGCCGAAAATTTGCTTAAGTTTTAAGGACTAAAAAGTAACTTCATTGTTCTTGAAAAATTTCAATAAAAACCCTAGTTTTGGAAACCCAAAACCGTGACCTTCTCTATGGCCTTTAGAGCCAAAATTTATTATTTCAACATGCATCCATCATAATATATTTAACATATCTTCATCGTGCATATCATAAGCATACCATATAAGCAAATAAAAAACATACTAAGCATGCATACACAAATAAATCATGCAAAGCATATCAAGCATAGGCAAAAATAATCAAAGCACATAACACACACAAATTATTACATGACCATGGATATGAATCCTCACATGGATTCACCATCCATCAAATATAAAACCATCTCTCACCACCATGCTTGGTTGGTGAGATGGATCTCCCTCTTACCTCTTGAAGAACCACAAAAGCTCCTTGTTTTGGATTTAGAACAAGATCTCCACCAACAAAAGTCTCTTGAACATAAAACAAACACAAATAAATTAGTATATTAAGCTTGATTAAGAGGAACCATGGATCAAACATGGTTTAGAACATGAAAAAGAAAAGAATAAATGAAGTTTCCTTACACTTCACCAACAAAACTCTATAACTTGATCTTAGTAAAAGTTCTTCAAGATAGAAGATTTAGAGAAAGTTTTCAACATGAAAGTTGCTTAGAATAAGGTAAGGATTCAAGAAACTAGGTTGTATGAAATTAAAGAGTGATGGAGGAGAGATTTAGGGTGCTTGGCCGAATGGTCTTCTTAGGGAGAGAAAATGGAGTTTTCTTTGGTTGGTTTCTTGAAACTTAAGTGAAAATGTGAAGATGTGATAATATGAAATGTAGAAATGAATTATTTGGTCTTCAAAGCTATGCATGGTCGTAGCTTGCATTGGAGAAAGGTGGAAAGTGAAGTTTGAAAAACTATAGCCTTTGGAATGATCATTAATGATCAATAGGAAAATAATTGATGGTCTTGACACTTGGCTATTGCCTTCATCTTTTTCTTTGGCCTAAAAAGCCTATTCAAAGTTGTCTCCCCTCTCCCTTGCATCTCCAAACCATCCCCCCTTCCATGCTTCATAAAAATATGACAAATTTCATAACCATCATTCTAAGCCATCCTAACCCTTGATTAAAAGAATGGTTTGGATTAAAATAGCTATTAGGTTTAGGTTATAGATGGAAGACTTTATTTGAGCCATTGGATCATTTTTGGCTTGTAATCCTAACCATTGAATATGTCTCCAAAATGAAGGGTCAAGATTACACCTTCAAACTTTACATCCAAGGGTCCAAAATGGTTGTAGTCATTTTTGATGACCAATTCTCCACCATTGATCTAAATCCAAATCCAATGGTCATTAATGATCCTTCTCCAGCATTGATTAAATTTACATCCAAGGGTTGATAATGGTCATAGCCATTTTATAAGACTAAATCTCTACCCTTGATTTAATTTCCATCCAACGGTTAAATTGATCCTATTCACTTTTAAGATCAAATCTCCACCGTTGATTAAATCAAGATTAAATCTCCAATGGTGATTAAATCGATGGTGGATATCCAAACCACCAATGTTAACTTAACAGTATAGAATTTTATTTTTATCTATTATAACCCCACGAAAGAATATATTTACTGTATTTTTATCGTCCGATAATTAAATACAGTATAAAACACTGTAAAAGAAATTTTCTAAAACTGTTTTCGGATTCAGGTTTAGTAAGATCCCCTGTCTCCGTCTAAACAGTACAAATTTTCCTATGCGTAGAAAAATTTTCATTTTTGTGGGACCCACTTGGGCCCACATACACCCCCTTGGGCCCATAAACAGTAAAAATTTCATAATCATCCACAAAATCATAAAAATTAGAAAACTCACAAATATCAAATCAGATTACGTAAAATAATTAAGACTTTTTAGTAATAATTAAATTACGTAAAATTTTTCCGGTCCGAAAATTATTATTTTCCTGACATGGAGCAAATTACTCAAAACGATCAAATATACAGAAGGAATATTCAAAATAATTTTACAGTACACAGAAATCACTAAACTGTAGAATTCTGTTAACTGTCAAAATTACTATCTAATAAATAGAAAGTTTGGGGTGTTACAGTGATTGACTACGAGTCAGTGAAGATTAGTTTTGATGATAACAAACATGAAGATGAAAGGAAGACTAAGTCCAAGAACTTTAAGATTATTAACTGTCAAAATTACTATCTAATAAATAGAAAGTTTGGGGTGTTACAGTGATTGACTACGAGTCAGTGAAGATTAGTTTTGATGATAACAAACATGAAGATGAAAGGAAGACTAAGTCCAAGAACTTTAAGATTAGCTTTAGGACTTAGAGTCTCTTTGTACGGAGCTTCCTTTTGGATGTCTCATTATTTTTACAAGATAAGATAAAAATAGTTTTAAAGAAAGAAACCCAAATTTCAAAATGACCTTGAGATTAAATTAAAAGGTTTTGATGTTTTGGAAACCACCTGGGCAGTTTTCTAAAACTATTTCAAATGGTTTTTAACAAGGTTATTCGAATAAAGGTCTCTTTATTCGAATAAACCAAGTCTAGAAAAACTGGCTGTTAACAGGGTTATTCAAATAACACTTATAGTTATTCGAATAACGTTTTCAAAGTCTTGTTGCACACCTCTGTTTTAAAAAGGTGCTATTCGAATAGCACCACTGCTATTCGAATAGAAGATTTTCAGAATGACTTTTATTAGATGAGCTATTCGAATAACCCCATGGTTATTCGAATAGACCCTGTTTCTTGAAATGGTTTTAAACAGAGTTATTCGAATAACTCCCAGCCTATTTGAATAACTTATATCAGAATTGTTTTTCATGAGGCTTTACAATCGGTGTTATTCAAATAACACTTAAAGTTATTCGAATAAACACGAATCTCTGTTTCAAAAAGCTAACGTCTCTTTGCATTTAATTGGAGAATTAATTACTCAAATGGCTATTTTCTTCAAAGAATTCTATAAATAGAAACCTTGGGCCATCTTTGCAAACTGCCTAACTATCTGAATTAATTCTTGCTTGCTCTAATACGTGATTTACTATTTTCTCATATTTTTTGTGCTCTTTTTGCTAAAACTTTGAGATATCCTTAAGAGAGCTTCTTCGTGCTTCAAGTTGTAATATTTACTCCTTGTGAGAGTTTCTTTTCATCTATTTATTGCTACTTTGTAATGAGGGTGAGGCACCCCTCAAAGATTTGTGTAAGGGTGAGGTATCCCTGATAAGTGAGGCTTTAGCATAAGGGTAGAGTTTCTCTGTGTGTGAAAAGTGCTCTTATTTGTAACAGTTGCAAGCACCTATTTAAGCTTGTATTGATAGTAAAAAATCTCGAATTATGTTTTGAGGACTAGACGTAGGCCACAAGTGATTTTGTGGCTGAACCATGATAAATATTGTGCCTACTTTTCTCATCTTTATCTCTTTATTTAATTGCAATTTATTTATTATTGCTTATCTGTTTATTTTCTATTCTTAAGGCTTTCTATCCTCTCTTTGCATTCATATTCTTCAAGAAATAGCTTCAATAAAGTTTAGTTTATAAGCATTTGTGAAAAGTTTTTAAATACTCAATTCACCCCCTTTCTTGAGTACTAGAGCCACTTGGTAACAAATGGTATTAGAGCTAGACTCTTGTTTAAAGATCTTAGCAGTTTTAAGAGAACATGGCTTCTTCAAATGGTTTTTCAAAGGGATCTTCCATAAACCGACCACCCTTTTTCAATGGGGATGGTTATGCATATTAGATGGAAAGAATGAAAATCTTCATCGAAGCTATTGATCTAGATGTGTGGGATGCTGTCAAAAACGACGCATTTATACCTACACGTGTGATCGATGGTGTAAAAACCGAGACACCAAGAAGTGATTGGTCTGATAGTGATAAAAGAAAAGTTCAACATTATTTGAAAGCTTAAAACACCATTGTCACTGCTTTGGGGTATGATGAATTTTTCAAAATTTCAAACTACAAAGCTACTAAAGAAATGTGGGGCGCTTTACAAGTTACCCATGAGGGTACTAGTGAAGTAAAGAGATCGAGAATCAATTCTCTTATTCGCGAATATGAATTATTTTGAATGAACCAAGGAGAAAGCATTCAGGAAATGCAAAAGAGGTTCACCCACATTGTAAATCATCTTGCATCATTAAGAAAGAATTTTTCTAACAAAGTTTTAAGATGTCTGAGCAGGATTTGGCAACCCAAGATGACAGCCATATTAGAATCAAAGGATTTTTCAACTATGACACTAGCTACACTTTTTGGAAAACTCCATGAACACAAATTAGAGCTAAATAGATTAAGCCAAAGTGAAGAAAATGATAAGAAGAAAAAGGGACAAGCTTTCAAAGCCACCTCCTCAGCAATTGATGATGATGTTGATGAAGGCAGAGAAGGCACAAAGAACCTTGAACCAAATGAAGAAAAGCTCAGCCTTATGATAAGAAAATTTAGTAAGTTTCTTAGGAAAAAGGGGAACCAAAGAAGACTTCCTTTTCCTCCAAAGAAAACTCATCTCAAAAGGGAAGCTACATCCTCAACTCCAACTTGCTATGAGTACAGAAAATCAGGACACATGAAAATGGAGTGTCCAATTTACCAAAAGAAGATGGAGAAATTTGAGAAGAAACCTTTCAAGGAAAGAAAAGGTAGAAGAGCCTACATAGCATGGGATGACAACGATATGGACTCAACTGATAGTTCAGATAGCGAGGAAGCCAATTTATGTCTTATGGCCAAAGGAGAAGAAGAAGTAGAAAGCGACAATGAGGTAAGTTCTGATCTTAATTTATTACCTTCTTATGACGAGCTTCAAGCCTTTGAGGAACTACATGTTGAATCACCAAGGCTCACAAAACTAATTTTTTCATCCAAGAAAACAATTTCTTCTCTAGAAAATCAAATTCTTGTTTTAAATAAAGAAATTGAAGAATTAAAAATTGAAAATGAGACATTAGGATTAATTAATGCATGTACAACTTGTTCTTCACATGCCTCTACATCTTCATCTTGTTCTTCATGCTATATGCTTGAAAAAGAAATTGAAGATTTAAAGAACACCATTTTCTAAATTTGCTTTTGGAAGAGATAATTTAAATATTTTGTTAGGAAAACAAAGAGCTATTTTTCAAAAAGCTGGGATAGGTTATAATCCTAAAAATCAACAAAAATCTTATAAAAATTTCTTTATTCATTCAAGTACTTCTAGTAGCCTATTTATTAAATGTTTCTACTGTGGGAAGAAAGGACATAGTGCATCAACATGCAATGCAGGGAAAAATGTCAACATTAATATTAGGACAAAAATAGTTTGAGTTTCTAAGGGTACTATATCCAAAACTGACACTCAAGGACCCAAGAAAATTTGGGTACCAAAAGTTAAAAACTAAAATTTGTGTTGTAGGTATGGTTGAAGACAAAAAGCTCAAATTGATACCTAGATAGTGGATGCTCCTAGCACATGACCGAAGGCGACTCCAAATTCTCATTTCTTGTCCCTAAGACTCATGGGCACGTAACATATGGAGACAACAACAAAGGAAAAATTCTTGGAGTAGGCAAAGTTAGAAAAAATCCTAACTTCTCTATTGATAATGTATTGCTTGTTGCAGGAGTGAAACATAACTTGCTTAGTATTAGTCAATTATGTGATAAAGGAAATAGAGTAATATTTGATTCAAATTGTTGCATAATTGAAGAAAAAGATTATAAGCATGTTAAGTTTGTTGGTCATAGAGTTAATAATATTTATATGATTAGTCTCAAAGATATATCTTCAAGTGATGCAAAATGCTTTTTGAGTAAGGAAGATGATTCATGGTTATGACATAGAAGAATTGCATACATTCACATGGATCACTTAAACAAGTTGGTCTCTAAAGAGCTAGTAATTGGACTTCCAAAGCTTAGATTTGAAAAAGATAAATTATGTGATGCATGTCAAAAGGGAAAACAAGTAAAGATCTTTTTTAAAGCCAAAAATATTGTTTCAACTTATAGACTTTTATAACTTTTGCACATGAATCTTTTTGGACCCTCTAGAACTATGAGCTTTGGCGAGAATTACTATCCATTAGTGATTGTAGATGATTTTTTTAGGTTCACATGGACTTTATTTCTATCTCATAAAAATGATGCATTTCTAGCTTTTAAGAAACTTGCCAAAGTTATCCAAAATGAAAAAGGTTTTTGTATTACATCCATTAGAAGTGACCATGGTGGTGAGTTTGAAAACCATGATTTTGAAACTTTTTGTGATGAACATGGCATTGAGTATAATTTTTCTGCCCCTAGAGCTCCACAACAAAATGGAGTTGTAGAAAGGAAAAATCATTCCTTAGAAGAAATGGTGAGAACTATGCTCAATGAGGCTTCTCTTCCTAAGTATTTTTCTGCGGATGCGGTTAGCACCGCTTGTTATGTAATAAACTGGGCTTTAATTAGGCCTATTTTAAAGAAAATCCCTTATGAGTTATTCAAGGGAAGAAAGTCAAATGTCTCACATTTTCATGTTTTCATATGTAAATATTTCGTTTTAAATAATGGAAAGGATAACTTAAGAAAGTTTGATGCTAAGTCTGATAAAGGTATATTTCTAGGCTATTCAATTCATAGCAAAGCTTTTAGAATTTATAATAAAAGAACTATGACAATTGAAGAATCCATTCATGTTGCATTTAATGAAACTAACCTAAATGGACCGAGAAAGGATTTTGTTGTTGATGATGTTGTAGAAGCTTTGGCAAAAACACATTTAGACAACAAGGAAGAAAGGAAACAAGAAGAAAGTCAAGAAGACTTCCCAAATCAAGAGGATTCATAAGTCATGGACCTTCCCATGGAATGGCAAACCTCAATATACCATCCGCTTGATCAAGTAATAAGTGATGTATCCAAAGGTGTAAGTACTCAAAACTTAATTAGAAATGCATGTAACCATATGGCTTTCATGTTGGGAATTGCAGATACATCACGCAGTGGAATAATAAAAATTCCCTCACAGGAACCATGCAAAAAAGCCATAATCCGAGTTTTTAAAAGTGTTTACCTCTTGAAGCGTGATAAACACAAGCGACATGAATCACCAACACCGTAATAGCGATGATGTCTCTGCGATATCCACATGAACAAACTTGTAAAAATGTCCAATGTCTGCAATCTTGGAGTCTGACCTCTCCGCAACAGTGCTAGCTGCGAAGAGAAGATAAGGAAACCTGTCACTTTGTCACTCACTTTCTGTAGGTGCAGCTAGGGTTTTGTGATGTCTGGTTAGCAGCCCCTTTAGCAGTACTATTTATAATAGTGACTGCCTTAAGTGAGTGTGAGCAGTAGTAAGGTAAGGTGTGCAACCCTAGACTCATTTTTTATGAGTCTGGCCCATAATTGAATCCAAGTTCAACTTGGATCCTAATTACTCCAATTTAGTCTGCTCTCTGTGTGCGACCCTGCAGGTTCTCATAACATTGACAGTAATATTAAAATCTCATTTTAATATTACAAGTAGTGAGCGATATATAGCAACACATCGCTACTACCCAAGTAATAAGAATGTCAGTGATTTGACATAATCTTTCTATGATCAATGTTTCTATGTAGTTTAGTCCCTTTGTCCAAATATCTAGATTGAAAACAAGGCCTGGAATGTGACGAGCACCGAACTCAGTCAAAATTATAACCGAAGTTATTACCTAAGCTTGTAGCACAGTGACAACACCGGATCATCTCCACGAGGATTGTAGATGCAATTTAATCAAATCAAGTGAAAGTTAGCAAAGGGGGGTTTGACAGTTTAAGATCGCACTTAACAAAATTAAAGGAAGAAATAACAATTAAAGAGCAGTTAATTTAGAAACCTATCCAAGATTGGGTGGATTCAATCATAGACCCTTCATAGAACACTTGAAGCGCAATTGAATTATTAATTTGGATCTAACTGAGATCTCTGCATCAAATCCAGAATTCATACTAGACGATCGTCTAGAATTTAATTAACAAGTGATAAACACAAATCCGCAATCACACCATTCATGAAGATCTATGTTAATTTCAAGTACCGAATTCAATTAACTTAGGCACAAATTAGTAACCTAACCTTTTCAATTCTGTGATTAATTTAGATTAATCAGTTCTAAGTTTCATCACAAATCTCAATCTTCATTTATGTGATTAGTTTAGATCAATTAGTTCTAAGTTTCATCACAAATCTTAATCTTAAACCAAGATCAAATCAGATCAACATAAATAGAATCACCATTCATGCATTCAAGATCAAGAAGAAGAAAAAAAGAAGAAGAAAAGAGGAATTCAATTACAAATCAAATACAATACATAACCAAGGTCTCAAGAATCCAAACCACAATCTCTTCAAGAGTTCTAAATTGACCGAAAGTAGCTTAGCCCTCCATTACCATGAAGGGGAGCATCAAAATATACAAAAGCTATGAGAAACTATGAAGAAACAAGAAGAAACTATGAGAGAAATGAAGGAGAATACAACTTGTTATTCATGATAACCAATGGTGCCTTTTATAGAAGTCTAGGGTAACAAAATGACAAAGGGGAGTGGGTGGATGAGTGGGGTGGTTGAGTGAAGTGGTTGAGTGGATGGATTAGTGGATGAGTGGGTGGATTAGTGGATAAGTAGGTGGATTAGTGGATGAGTGGGTGGATTAGTGGAAGAATGAGTGGGTGGTTGAGGACAAAAATTTCTTGTCTGACTTGGAAGCCAAAAACGACCAACTATACTTCAGATTCATGAAAAGTACTCTTCATGAAAGTTGTAGATCTTTGTCTTGGCTATAGCATGCATATCTGGATCGTCCAATTTGGCTTCCTACAACCTAAGATATGACCCAAATACCGCAGGTTGCTCAAAACCAACTTCAGCACCTCTGTTCCGACTTGCAAGCTCAAACTGACCCATTAGACTTCATTTTTTCAAAATGTGTTCTTCATGAAAGTTGTTTATTTGGATCTTAAATATCAACTGTCCAAATTTCAGCCTATCTCCATTATTACAGCTTGAGATATGATTTTATGAGTGCACACTGTTTGGATTCTAGTGACAGAACCCGTATTCTGACTTCCATGTAAACTCAGGTCCCTTAGACATCTGTGTAGGACTTCGAGCTCTTCATCAAAGTTGTAGAGCTTCCTCCTAGCTTTCCTACAAGGTAAAATTCATGATTATCAGATATCAGGAACTCAAGTTATGGCCAAAATACAGAAATAGTGTCAAATCTCAATAATGCTAAAAATATTCAATTAGGACCATTTTGAGCTTAAACTCACAAAATCTTACCAAACTCAATCAATTAAGAATATGGAGAGTGTAAATGACTAAACATAAGGGTTTCTTAATGAATAAAATATGTGATTATCAAATTTCCCCACACTTAGCTTTTTGCACTCCTGGGCAAAACTCAAGACCAAAACAAGGACATAAGAGATTAACAAAAATTTAAATTCCAACGACATTCAAGAGCCCAAAATTTTACAATCAAGAAGAACAACCAAAGGTTCAAGAGATCAAAACATTCATGAGTTAACAATTCTCCATATCTCAAACCAACAAGCAAGGTATCTTCAACATGAATCAAGAATGATAGATCTTCACAAGATTCCCTCTCAATATCTCAAGTGTTTAAAAGGTAGGTATTTCACTCAATTCAACCCATGAAAATTGCACTACCATAAGCTTGCTTATCTTCTACTTCTCCACTACTCAAAACACATACACACACAAATCATGAGGACTTTATTCAAGGTTGTAGTGAGGTCAAGGTAACAGAAGAGGATAAAATGGATATAAGAAGATAAATACCAAAGAGAATAAAAGTAAATGAGAGCTGAGTTCAAATAACAAGCATAAAAGTTCATCCTAACTCTAATGTATATCCCTTACATATTCATTTTCCAATCCTTTTCTTTTTTTTTTATATATATATATGAACATAACTATATACATACATTTTTCCTTTTTTTTTTAGGCACTCTTTCCTTTTTCAACAACCATTTTGTAAACACACCCCCACACTTGTTCAAAAACTCATCCATTAACTAAGCTAATGTTCTTTTATTCCCTAAGGTAAAGTAAGAACACGATTTTTCATTTAAGGCACATAATGAGCTAGAAACAAGGAATGGTCAAATAAGCTCAAAGGGGTTAAGTAAAGGAAAATATACAAGGTTGGCAGGAATCAGAGAATTTTCAAGAAGTCAAAAGAGTGCTTGATATCATATTGAAAACAAGGTTGGCTATTCGGTTAAACTAGCTAATTAAGAAAGAGGGCCTCAATCATGTTCATGCATGCAAGTGAAATGTAGCTTCAAAAAGAATCAAAGCAAGTTCTAGAGTGGTCATTAACATGAGTGAAAATCACACAAGAAAGAAGACAATGGCATAAATGTTTAATCCATCCATTAGGCTCAAAATCTCACAAGGTATGCATCCATCAAACTCAATTCATCAATTCAATCATCCATCACCAAGCATATCAGTTCAAGAAGGGAGAAAAGTTATTCAATCATGCAATGAACCCTTTTTTTATTTTATTTTTTTTAAATAAAAAAAATGCTAAAAACTCTCCCCCACAATTAATATAACATTGCCTTCAATGTGAAAGAGAGATATAGAAAAGAGCAACACAACCTGATAAGAAGTGAATCAATGCCAAGCAGAAAAGAAGCACATGTTAGTGCCGCATCAGACCCTGAAAAGAAATCAAACAATAAAACTTTAGTACTTCCACAATTTAATACTAATTAATTACTACTTAAAAAACTCCTTACTCTGCCACCAATTAAGATGCGTCTCAAGAGTAAAATTACTCCTTACTCTGCCATCACTAATTGGTTTAATAAGTCCATGACAATCATATCATACTTTCCAAACAAAACAACAACAATTTTTTTTTTCTTTTTTTTGGGTCAACTATCCTTCTCCCCCAACTAGATCACAACATTGTCCTCAATGTTAAAATATAGATGAGTAAAGGATAGAAGATATTACCTGTTGGAGAAAGCTGACACAAATTTAAACAGAAATAAAGTACAATAAAATCAAACCCATTAAAGATAAAGTTTCAGATTTGGCTTTTTCTTTGTTACTTCCTTCGCTGCTTCCTGTTGACCAATCTATCTGAGCTAATACCTTATCAGGTACATACTCAAAAGCTTCTAATTTATCAATGAGCTCATCAATAGTGGAGGCGAGAGATAAGAAGTTGTCTTGTAGAAGGAGTGATAAATTCTATTCCACTGACTTTGTTAAGAAAAGATAACAAAAGATCAAAGAAATTATTAACATTCAACAAACCAATGGGTCTATGGTGGATGTTCAGTTCGACAAGAGACAATTTGAAAAATTTCTTCCAAAGTACCAAAACCACCTGGTAAGACAAGAAATGCATCAGAATTGTCAACCATTGTTTTCATTCGTCCATGCATAGATATTACTTGAATTTCTTCTCCAACTGTCTTTCCAGTGATGTTATTTTCAGCTAAAGGTTTAGGAATAACACCTAAAACCTGACTGCCTCCTATAAAGGCAGCAAGTGATACAACCCCATTAACCCACGACAACCTCCCCCATATACAAGATGAATATTCCTCGCAGCAAGTGATCGACCAAGAGTGCTAGCTGCGTTTACAAACTCTAATCCCTTCCCATAACTCGACCCACAAAAAACACAGACATTTTTAAGGTTACGAATAGAAGGCCCCATTCTATACTCTTCCTCCCTTTGAGTGTTTCTGAGTTGAAGGAAAATGGAGAAAATGGAGTGTTTAAATAAGAAAAATAATGGAAAGGGAAATAATTGCACCTATAAGGGTAGGTTGGCTGTTGTCAGAAAATGTTGAAATTAAGAGACACAGAATCTTTTTTTTTTTTTTGACTTCAAGAAAACCATCAAGGTAAAGAAGTTTAAAATCCCCTGAAGGACCCTGCTCAAAGGATCGTCTGTACAAAAATCAAAATACAACAAAATGATACAAAGATAAAAGAAATAGAAAATGATGACATACCTGTATGTACAGTTTCCATGGCGTATCTTTATACTGCGCGTCATGAGTGCAGTAGACATCACGTTCGTTTTTTTTAAAAAAAAATTGTTAGAAAAACTTGATGAAAGATGAGTGTATACTTACTTAAGATTGGGATGGAGGTAGTCTGCTCTTTCAGCTTTGTGCCAAAGCATTGTTGACCAGTATTTAACCCATTCAAGACCAGCGCAACATAGGGCTCCCAAAAGGGACAAGTGGCCATAATGCGACTGGCTGCCTCACATGTGGGATACAATCTACCTTTTTTGTTTTTCAATTAAGAAGGCTGGATCAGGATGCATACATTTCCCCATTCACGGTTTGTGTTACCAAAGCCAACCCTAAGACGTATACATAATTTTTTTTTTGTGTGTTTTGTTTTGTTTTTTTTTGTTTTTTTTAATATATATTTTTTTGTTTGAAAGATGACATGAAGAAGAAGAAGAGGATGATATGTACAGATTGTTTGTGGATATGGCTCACATCTGCCTCTGGTTTAACGTCCAGTAACGGCTTAAACATCTTCTATAAGTCGAGGATAAGCTTCCCATCTAATTTTCTTATAAATTGGCAAACAGGGTCTTTTAGAGTCAGATTCCCAAGACTGTAGCGTTTTTCTTCATCCTTGAAGAGATTCCACAATTTAAGAATTTCACGATGCACCAATCCACAAGAATGCGTCTCAAGAGTCAATAAGATATCATCTAATGACTCCTTACTCAGTCCATTCTTAATGAAGAAAATTTTATCTTCTCTATTTGCGGAAACCATCTCCAAAGTATGACATCGCTTGTTACAGTTCCATCGTCCACATTTGTAACAGACTTGTAACCTTTTTGCTCTTCTCCTTTTAGAATATGAACTTCTTCCAAGACCGGGCATATATGAGTCAAATGAAATTGAGGACTCACCTGCTAATCGGACCTTTGCTTCAATTATCCAGCGTACATCTTCTGGCATACCTTTGTGCATTAACAGTCTCAATCTTTCACATCGAACATTGTAGATTTTTCTCAGAACATTTTGAGGAAGAGAAGGAAAATGTATTCTCAGGTTTGAAAGAATGACATCCATTTTGAAGGAGAAGAAGGGTTCAGTTATTTTGAGAAACTGAAAAATAAACCAACTTGAGAGTCACGGAGTACCGTATCTGCCACTTAACCGGCAACACAAAGAACTCAAGAACTTGGTTTTCCAAGAATGGTTGAGTCTTTGTCTATTAACTTTAAGCGCATTACCATTCTTAGGATCCTCAATATCTACGGCCCCAGAGGATACACGTGTTTGACAACAAAAGAACCGCGCCACCTAGATCTCAATTTTCCAAGGAGTAGGTGCAGATGATAATCTCAAAGCAGAACTTTTTTGACCAATTTTCGCAGCTTTTGCAAAAGGTGTAACAGACCTTGAATAAAGTAGGCTAATAAAATCCATACTGCAAGATTTTCGCAGTTGTTGTCGCTGAAGAAAAAAAAATGACCTCCACATGCTTCCGATTCCGAATGACAAAATTTAATGGCACTACCTACCTCATTGTCGGGTACATAGCTTTTTTTTTTCTTTCTTTTTTTTTCTCTTTTTTTTTTTATATTCATAATGCAGATGGAGAAGGTTCATCACCTCCATTTCTGCATTCTCTGGAAGTTCATGATACTGTTTGAGGCGGTGTCCATTTACGATGAAAGCTTTGGCAGTGACCTCACTTTTAATCGAACGACACCGGAAGAAAAATCTTAGTAACAATAAATGGTCCATCCCATCTAGACCTTAATTTGCCAGGCATGAGTCAGAGGCGGGAGTTATAGAGGAGAACTTTTTGACCAATCTCAAATGTTTTCCTCAGAATCAACTTATCATGGAAGGCTTTAGTCTTCTCCTTATAAGTTTGGAACTTTCATAAGCCTCCAAGCGGATCTCCTCCAATTCTTTGCATTGTTGCGGCTTCCTCTCCATACCGCTTGATCTAGGTCCAAGTTGCACCTTTTCACCGCCCGAATGCATGATGCTCAATTTCCACCGGCGGTGTGCAGGCTTTTCAAAAACAATCCGATACGGAGACATCCCGATTGGTGTCTTATAAGTAGTCCGGTAAGCCCATAAAGCATCCTCAAGCCTCTTGCTCCAGTCCTTTCTGTTAGGTTGAACTGTCTTCTGGAGTATCTGCTTGATCTCCCTGTTGGAAATCTCGGCTTGCCCATTAGTTTGGGGATGGTAAGGTGTAGAAACTATGTGCAAGACCCCATACTTTTTCATCAAAGCTTCCATGCTTCGATTACAAAAATATGAACCCTGATCACTGATGATGGCCTTCAGAACTCCAAACCTGCAAAAAATCTGTGATCTAACAAAATCACAACAACTTTGGAATCATCAGTCCGAGTAGCTTTCGCCTCCACCCACTTGGATACATAATCAACAGCTAGCAAAATGTAAATAAAACCAAAAGAAACAGGAAAGGGTCCCATAAAATCAATACCCCATACATCAAAAATCTCACAAAACAATAAGGATTTCTGGGGCATCTCATTCCTTTGAGAAGTGTTTCCTGTTCTTTGGCATTGATCACAAGATTTACAAAACACACATGCATCATGAAATAGAGTGGGCCAATATAATCCAGATTCCAAAACTTTCCTAGCAGTCCTTTGGGGACCAAAATGACCGTCACATGCAAGTGTATGACAAAAGCTAAGAATAGAATGGAATTCATTATCAGGCACGCATCTCCTAATGACTTGGTCACTACAAAATTTCCACAGATAAGGGTCATTCCACACATAATATTTTGACTCACTCTTCAATTTATCAATCTGAGCCCTAATAAAATGTGCAGGGAAGACACCAGCAACTAAGAAATTTATCAAATCAGCAAACCAAGGAGTGTTACCGTGCAGCTTGAAAAGCTGCTCATCAGGGAAGACATCATGGATAGGAAAAGTATCTGCCTCCCTTTCAATTCGGCTTAAGTGATCAGCCACTAAATTCTCCACTCCACTTTTATCACGGATTTCAATATCGAACTCTTGGAGGAGCAAAATCCACCTAATCAACCTAGGCTTTGCATCAAGCTTCTTCAGGAGAAACTTGGAGTGTATGATCGAAAACACAACCACTCTAGAACCAAGCAAATATGATCGAAATTTGTCTAAAGCAAAAACAATTGCTAAAAGTTCCTTTTCAGTGGTGGTGTAGTTGACTTGTGCAGGATCTAAAGTTCTTGAAGCATAGGAGATGACATGAGATATTTTGCCGACCCTTTGTACAAGAACAGCTCCCAAAGCATAATTAGAGACATCACACATGAGCTCAAATGGGAGTGTCCAATCTGGGTAATTTGGATGATAGGTGTACTGGTCAATGCTTGCTTCAAGTGATTGAAGGCATCCTTGCATTTCTAGTCAAAATGGAACTCCACTTCTTTTTGTAGCAAGTTGGATAATGGAAGAACAATTTTGCTGAAATCTTTTATGAATCGCCTATAGAAACCTGCATGACCAAGGAAAGAACGAACCTCCCGCACGCATGTGGGGTAAGATAGGCATGAAATAACATCTATTTTCGCAGGATCTACCTCAATACCCTTGCTAGATATTATATGCCCTAAAATTATGCCTTGCTCCACCATGAAATGACATTTCTCAAAATTCAGAACAAGGTTAGCCTTAATACATTTATGCAAAACCTGAGTCAAACTATCCAAACATGCATCAAAGGAAGAGCCATAGACAGTAAAGTCATCCATGAATACTTCCATGCAATTTTCTAAAAGGTTAGAAAATATACTTACCATACACCTTTGAAAGGTGCCTGGAGCGTTGCACAGACCAAAAGGCATCTTTCTGTATGCAAATGTGCCAAATGGGCAAGTGAAAGTAGTTTTATCTTGGTCTTCTGGGGCTATATGGATCTGAAAATAACCCGAATATCCATCCAAGAAACAGTAATGCGACTTGCCAGCTAGTCTCTCTAACATCTGATCAATGAAAGGTAATGGGAAATGATCTTTCCTAGTGGCTTGGTTAAGTCGTCTGTAATCAATGCAAACCCGCCAACTGTTTTGAATTCTTGTGGGTAGTAGCTCATTGTTCTGATTTTCAACTACTGTGACCCCAGATTTCTTTGGAACAACCTGCACAGGACTCACCCATTTACTATCAGATATGGGATAAATAATGTCAGCTTGCAGTAGCTTGGTAACTTCCTTCTTTATCACATCCAGAGTTAGGGGGTTCAGTCTCCTTTGGGGCTGCCGTACTGGTTTAGTATCTTCCTCCAACAAAATCCTATGCATGCATGTGGAGGGACTGATACCAGGAAGATCTGCAAGTGTCCATCCGATGGCTTGTTTATTCTGCCTCAAAACCTGCAGTAATTTTTCTTCTTGATCAGGTTGCAAATTTTTAGCAACAATCACAGGCAGCTTCTCACCATCTTCCAAATATGCATATTTAAGATGGTCCAGCAAAATCTTTAATTCTAAGGATGGAGGCTGTACAATGGAGGGCAGCAAGCTGTTTGAAACAACTAACTCAGCAACATTAAATTCAACATACTTCTGACTCTCATTTTCACATGCTGCATCATTCAAGTCAGCAGCTACATCACCACTCATAACTGCATAAATCTCAGCACATGCAGCACATGGTACAATATCACAGCCAGCACATGTTTCATAGGTAACAGAATCCAGAAAATCAGCAATATCAGGAAATTCAGCATAAATATCAGCATAAGCATCGTCAACTAGCATATCAATCACATCAACATGGAAAACAGAATGCTCCTCTAGGGGATGTCTCATGGCCTCAAAAATTTAAAATTATACCACATCGTCGCCAAATTCCATGGAAAGGGTGCCAGCATGCACATCTATCTTGGTTTTGGCTGTCTTGAGGAAAGGTCTGCCTAGGATCAATGGAGCATGGTTTGTTGAAGACTCATCTTCTATGTTCAGAATATAGAAGTCCGTTGGAAAAATTAGCTCATTCACTCGAACTAACACATCTTCTAGCACTCCTGCAGGATGAGCAGTGGTCCTATTTGCCAACTGAATCACTATACCAGTAGGTTGCAAAGTGCCAATGTTCAAGGACTGATATATTGACATAGGCATGACATTAATCGAAGCACCCAAGTCTAGCATTGCATGTTCAAATTTGGAGTTACCTATCGTGCAAGGAATTGTGAAAGTTCCAAGATCTTTGCATTTTTGTGGCATGCTTGGTAGAATCATTGCAGAAACATTTCTGCCCATACTTATTTTTTCAGTACCCTTAAGTCTTCTCTTGTGAGTACACAACTCTTTGAGGAATTTGGCATACTTGGGAATCTGCTTGATTGCATCAAGGAGGGGAATATTGATTTCCACCTTCCTGAATGTGTCCATGACTTCTCTTTCTATTTCTGTTTGTGCAGTATGCTTCGATTGTGTGACTCTATTTGGAAAAGGTAGTGGAATGGCCAGATTTGAATTCTCTGCAAATTTCTTCTGTGTCACAGATTTTTGGACTGAGCTATCCACTTTCTTCTATTTTACGGTCACCTTCGGTTCTTTGCACTTGTAGTTCAGGTTGTAGTGGAGTAGGACCGTCAACTTCTCTGCTACTTCTCAAGCTAATGGCACTTACATTGCCTCTTGGGTTGTTATTTGTTTGTGGAGGCAATTGGTTCGACCCTTGACTTTTCACTCACTCGAGTGGTTGCCATCGCCCAATTTGAGTTTGTAAATTCTAGATGGTGGCATTGACATTCTTGAAACTGTTTCATCAAGTCTTCGAAAGGTGGCTCGGTGGAGTTTCTTGGAATAGGTATTTGGAGAATTTCTTGCATGGGTGGCGGCGCAGGTTGAAACACCCTAATTTTTGGTTAATTACATTTTTGCCCTTATTGTACTATTTTCTGATTTTTGTGTGTTATAAAATTAATTTGACTGTTTCGTAACTGTATTTGATTATTTTATGTGATTTGTTTCGAGTCAAGAAAATAATAATTTTCGAGCCGGAAAAAATCTTATTTGATTATTTGGAGCTGGGTGATCTTACTAAACCCAATCCGAATAATGTATATATCAATCTTTTAATTTTTAGGATTTTTCGGTGTAATAAAATAATTATCATACCGAAAAATCTGTGGGACCCACGTTGGCTTGTGGGACCCACATTTGTTTTGTGGGACTCACGTTTGGGTTTATGGGACCCACTTTTAGGAAAAGTTTACCAACGTAAAAAGGCTTGTAAAATTCTAGACCAAAGGTTAAAAATCCATAAAAATGGTTAGATTTAGTAGATTAGTTAATTTAAAACTTAATTCAATAGATTAGTTAATTTAAAATCTAATTAAGTTAATCTAAAGGGGTTTAAGTGATAATTAAATGGAGTAAAACCTAATTAGTTTTTATCAAATTTTAGTTAGACAAATGTATTAGTATAATTAAGTAGAAGATTAAGGATTCTAAGTGAACTAATGATTAATTAAAATACAAAGGAATCTAACTAACTTTTAATTAAACTTAATTAGGAGGACTTAAGCATAAATAAGTTATTAAAAATTAATCAAATTTTGATTAGAATTTCCTATAGCTATTTTTGGATCTATGCATGCATTATGCATTTAGTTGGTCAACAAAGGAGACAAAGCTCCATTATGAGTGTCCTATGGCCATGCATGATAGAATAAGGCTATTATTAAGCCAAATTTGTCAAAAAGGGAGGCTTCATTTGTCTTGGAAGTCTACGACCATGCATAATGTCTTAAGGCTATTATTCACTTCAAAATCATTCATTCAATTATTCTAATTCATTCTCTCTTTTCTCTCCTACCCAAAGAAAACTTCTAAGTCCCTTTTCTTCCACCATTCGGCCAACACCATCAAACCTACTTCCATCCATCAAAAATTTCATCCAACTTCATTTCATAAATCTAAACCATATTCTAAGAACATCTCTAGTTGTGAGTTTTTGCTAAATCATCCATTTGGAGCTTGGAAAATCACTTTGAAGTTTCTTTCCTATAAGGTGAAAATTCTTGTTTCTTGTTTCTAATTTGATTTTTGATGTTATAAGCCATGATTGATCCATGGTTTATCTTTTTCATCCATAGTTTATGACTTTATAATTTGTTTAAGCTTGTTAGGATTTTTGTTAAAGCTACACAAAATTTCTAAGGAGGAGTCCAAGGAGATCTTGTCTTCCTTATAGGTAAGAGGGAGATTTAATCTCATCAACCATGTGTGGTGATGAGAAAATAGATGTATTTGTGGTGAAGAATCCATAAGGATTCATTCACTTGGTTGTTTACTATCTTCTCTATTTGTGATTGTTTATGTGTGCATGTTATTTTCTTTTCTATTTGTGATTTATTATGCATACAAGCATGTTTATAGCTTTGATATTTAGTATGTGTTTTATTATTGCTTTAATATATGGTATGTGTTCATAAATATATGTATATGTACATGAATCTATGATAATTATTGTTGGATGTGCAAATATGTTGATATTTGCAAAAGTGTTCCAAAGAACACAAGATGAAGAGCTTATGGTTTTTACTATGAAAAGAGAACCAATATGTTCTCAATAATTTTCTAAAAAGATAACCTAATTGATCTAATTAAGTTAAAGGATTTTTCAACGATTTAATGGATGAAAAAATAATTTTAAACATGGTTTGTATAAAAATGGTGATTTTCGGCCAAAATATATTTTTAATGTTTAATTGATCCAAAATTTATTTTCTAAGTGTAAACTAGTTTATTAACCTAAAAAGAATTTATTTACAATGGATTTTCAAGAACCAAATAAGTAAACAAATTTTTATTAGAAGTCTAGTATATAAAAGAAATAAATTTTTAACACTTGAAAAATACTTATCTTTGAATTTTTAAAGTATGTTAGCAATTTTCAAAGTGTATTTTATGGTTATAATTAAATAAAGGAAGTTTTAAAGGAAAACGTAGAAAATATCATTTAGTGGATTTTCTAAATTAAGTGCTGTCAAAATTGATTAAAAATGAGCAAGTATTGAAGAACGTTTCAAAATGGCATTTAAAAAGCAAAGAAATATTTTACGTAGTTGAAGAATAAAAATTAACTGTAGAAGAATTTATTAAAATTGAATTTTTGTGAAAAACGTCAGAAATTATGACTTAGAGTATTTTTTGTAAAGAAAAATGGAAAATAATGTCTAAATAATATTTTTTAGTTTTGGAAAGTTTCAAAATTTAATTTGAAACATCAAGAAATATTTTATACAGTGAAAAATAGTAGAAATAGCTTACGCGTATTTAAAATGATGATTTTTAAACTACGTGATTGAGAAAATGATTTAAAAATGTTACGAGATTGAGAAAACGTTAAAAAATATTTATGCGATTGAAAAACGTTTGTAAAATGTGATGTAATTGTAAAAATGCGATAAAATATTTACGCGACTTATGGAAACAGTAAGTTTTTACTGTCGGGCCAAAGTGGTGGACCCAGACATGTTGGGAAATAGTACTGTCAAATGGAGACATACTATTTTTGAAATTATTAATACTAAGGGTATTTTTGTAATTATGGTGACAATGAGGATATTTATGTAAATTATGATTCATGGTGATACTGAGGGTATTTTTTTGTAATTATGGATCATTACATACATAGAGTGGTATGTCAATTTGGTTGAAATGGACAATTGACTGACGAGATGAATTACACCGTGTTGCGGGTGTGATAAGCGTAGTGTGTTCGTGTGGAGAACTTGGAGGCGTTAGTGTGCAGTAAATTCCACATATGGACAGTTGGTAGCTCCTCTGGGCCGTGGTAACTGAAAACACACACTAGCGATCTCGACAAATACTATTCTTAATCATGATCTATTGGGGACTGTCTGGTACTATGCTTGGACGTACACGACGTATTTGACTGTATACTATTCACACGACGTATTTGACTGTGTGCCATTCACACGACGTATTTGATGTGTGCTTTGTTTACATGACGTATTTGACCGTGTAACAGTTGGTTGAAGCGACGATGTGCGAGACATGTCTCTAGGATCATTCTCTCTCGATGTTTGTGTTTAGCTCCATGGAGTAGGAACGAGTCTGAGTACATGGCATATTTAATCTGTATCATTGTGTGAATAGTTATAATTTGATTTATAATATTGTGCATGTGTGATAATGTGAATAGTTATAATTTGATTTATGATATTTTGCATGTGTGATAATATAAATTGTTATATTAAGCTGTTATATTTGTTTGTATTGTCGTTTTCTTCTTTGCTATCTTTGGTAATGATGTAGATTGTCTCACCTCTTTGTATATATTTTCTGTGTTATTATTTATGTTCCGTAAAGTCGTTGAGGAAGTAGAAGAGGAGCAACAATTGGATTGTCAATACAACGAAGAGCAGCAACCGAGTGACCAGTTCGAGGAAGGCGAACCTCGAGATCATCCATATCATATGGATTGATTGCAGCGTGGTATGCAATTACCAGAGTATTTATGTCTTCTGATAATCTTCCCGAGGAGGATTCTTCGGAGGATCAGAACTTTTAGTGTTATGCTTGGGCTAGTTTTATGGTTTGCTTTAAACCAGACAGTTTGCTGTTTTAATTAAATAGTTTGTAATATGTAAATTATTTGTACCTATTAAAAACAAAATCATATGTATAATTATGGTGTGTATGTAATAGTTTGTTTTATCTTGTGTTCTGTTTATTCTATTTTATAAAATAATGTGGTATAAATATATATATATATATATATATATATATATATATATATATATATTTTTACAACCTATATTATTATATATTACGAAATAATTTATAACTTGGGTAGAGGTTTTATTATTATTGTTCGGAAATGTGACATCCCCATTAGGGTGTTGCATTTTAGTTGGTATCAGAGCCCAAGTTAGAGTCTTTTGGGGTTGTGGTTGGGTCTGTTTTTGCTTGTGTTGTGTGATTCTCTGTGATTGGTGTCCGAAAGGGTACATCTGACTTTGTTTTGTCTAATTTGATTGAAGAAGAAGATGTCTGGCGGAAGAGGAACGCGTGCAAACGTGAACCGTAATGTTGACCCAATGATTGCAGCTGCTGAGGCTATGCAGCGTATGGCAGAGGTGATTACGCAACAAAATGAACAAGCAGCTCAACAGCAAGATGCGACTGCTGATGCTCTAAACTTGTCTGAGTTTAGGCGTAATAACCCGCCGCAGTTCAGAGGTGAATTTAATCCCGAGAAGGCGAGTCTTTGGATCCAAGATCTCGAAAAGATATTTGAAGGAATGGGGTGCGCCAATGATCGAAAGGTGACGTATGCTACATTTATCTTTGAGAGGGATGGTGAGAGCGGGTGGAGAGGAAACCGACGCTTACTACAAGGTGAGGCGAAATTACAGGAGGTATTCGTGAGGTATTTACGGAAAAGTACTTTCCTGCCAGTGCTCAACATGCCAAGGAGATGGAATTTCTTAGTTTACGTCAGGGCAACATGACTGTCAATGAATATGCTTCTAAATTTGAGAGTTTGTCTCAGTTCTCAGACTATGCTCAAACTCGACAGAATGATGTGTGGAAATGTCGTAAGTTTGAGGAAGGGTTGAGGGTAGAGTTGAAGAGAGGAATGCTACCCTTAAGGATGAACCAGTTTCATGCTTTGGTGGACACATGTGTACGACTCGAAGAGTTGGAGCCGTCACGTGATCCAAGGAATCGCAACTTTGGACCAACTAGGTTCCAAAGAGGAGGCAACAACAACAACAACAATAACAATAGCCGGTTTCAATGCAAGCCGTATTCGAGACCACCGGGAAGTCAGCCTCAACATCCATCTATCGGGGGAAGTTCTAGTGGCAACAAAGCTGGTACAAATGTGGCGTTTACGCCAAGATGTTTTAAATGTGGAAAGAGTGGCCACATATCTAGAGACTATTCAATCAAAGGGCCAATCTGTTTCAAGTGTGGAAGGCCTGGGCATGTTTCTAGAGAATGTAACCAGTCAGAAAGGAAGCCAGTTGTGAGCAATGTTCGTGCTACTCAGTCGCGATCTGGAGGGCGAGTGTACACGATGAGCGGGGTTAAGGCTTCTCAGTCTGAAAATCTTATTCAAGGGGAAGGTGTCGTAGCAGGTAATCTTTTGACTGTATTATATGATTCAGGTGTGACGCATTCATTTATTGCATAGGACTGTGTGGATCGGTTAAAATTGCTTGTGTCTTCTTTGAGTTTTCAATTGATTGTTTCTACACCAACTGCCAAACCTGTTGTTACATCTAAAATATGTTTGAACTGTTCTATTACCATAAATGATCAAGTCTTTTCGGTCAATTTAATTTGCTTACCTCTTGTTGAAATAGATATAATATTAGGAATGGATTGGTTATCTTCTAACCATATCCTATTAGACTGTGCTAATAAAACCTTAGTTTTTCCTAAGGATGAGGATTCTGGATTTTTAACTACTGTCAAAGTCAAATCTTTATTGAGGGACGGAGCTCAAGGATACATGTTGTTGTCTTCTTTGGAAGTCAAGAGTGAAAAAGATGTGAATGCTATTCCAATCGTGAATGAGTTTCCGGAAGTTTTTCCTGATGATGTACCTGGCTTACCACCAGAAAGAGAAATTGAGTTTGCTATTGATTTGGTACTAGGAGCAGGTCCTATTTCAATTGCACCATATCGGATGTCGCCATTGGAATTGACGGAGTTGAAGAAGCAATTGAAGGAATTGTTGGAAAAGCAGTTTGTGCGACCGAGTGTTTCACTGTGGGGAGCGCCAGTACTACTAGTCAAGAAGAAGGATGGAACTTCTCGTCTTTGCGTAGACTATCGTCAGCTGAATAAGGTCACAATAAAGAACAAATATCCACTTCCAAGGATCGATGATTTGATGGACCAGCTAAAAGGAGCAGCTATTTTCTATAAAATAGATCTGCGATCAGGTTATCATCAAATTCGTGTCAAGGTAGACGATATACCTAAAACAGCTTTTTAAACTCATTATGGGCATTATGAGTATCAGGTGATGCCGTTCGGAGTGACAAATGCTCCTGCAATATTCATGGACTATATGAATAGGATTTTTCGTCCGTACCTAGACAGATTTGTTGTCGTTTTTATCGATGGCATTCTGATCTACTCCTAAAATAAGGAAGAGCATGCTGAACATCTCAGTATAGTTCTCCAAATTTTGAAGGACAAAAAGTTGTATGCAAAATTGGCAAAGTGTGAGTTTTGGTTAGAAGAAGTTCAATTTCTGGGCCACGTGATTTCGAACGAAGGTATTGCGGTGGACCCGTCAAAAGTGGAAACTATTTTGCAATGGGAGAGGCCGAAGACGGTAACCGAAATCCGAAGTTTTGTTGGATTGGCCGGATATTATCGGAGGTTCATTGAAGGTTTTTCTAAAATAGCTGGACCTCTTACGCAACTCACAAGGAAGAGTCAAGCTTTTGATTGGACGAAAGAATGTGAGGCAAGTTTTCAAGAGTTGAAGAAAAGATTGACGACTGCATCAGTGCTGATTTTGCCGGATCCTAACGAGGCTTTTGAGGTGTATTGTGATGCTTCTTATCAAGGGTTAGGATGCGTGTTGATGCAGAACAGAAAAGTGGTAGCCTATGCTTCAAGACAGTTGAAGGTTCATAAGAGGAACTACCCAACGCATGATTTAGAACTCGGCTTGAGTGGTTTTGCGTTGAAAGTGTGGAGACATTTTTCTGTATAGAGCTGTGTTCAATGTCTTCAGTGACCACAAGAGTTTAAAATACCTGTTCAATCAAAAGGAATTGAACATGAGGCAGAGGCGATGGTTAAAGTTCTTGAAGGACTATGATTTTCAACTTCAATACCATCAGGGAAAGGCGAATGTGGTGGCGGATGCTTTAAGTAGAAAGGTGATCAGTGTTTCTACCATGATGATAAAGGAGGAAGAATTGATCAATCAGTTTAGAGATTTACGATTGTCAGTGGAATTGGCACCAGGAAGGATTCGTCTAAGTAAAGTTATTATTTTGAATGACTTGCTAGAAGAAATCAAAGAAAAACAGGATAAGGATCCATATTTGCTGAATGAGAAAGAATTTTTGAAGCAAGGTCATAAGGCAACAGTTGAGGAAGGATCTGATGGAGTTTTAAGGTTTAAAGGAAGGATTTGTATACCTAATGATCCCGAGCTGAAGCAAGCGATTCTGGACGAAGCTCATGCTAGTAGGTTGAGTATGCATCCGGGGATGACAAAGATGTATCAAGATTTAAAGCGGATGTTTTGGTGGCCAAGGATGAAGAGAGATGTTGCGGAATGTGTGGCGTCTTGTTTGGTTTGTCAAAAAGTAAAAGTGGAACATCAAAGACCAGCCGGTATGTTACAACCTTTAACTATTCCTGAGTGGAAATGGGATAGTATCTCAATGGATTTTGTCACCGGATTGCCAAGAACTAAGAGGGGTCATGATTCTATATGGGTTATAGTTGATAGGCTTACGAAGTCAGCGCACTTCTTGCCTATCAATATTAAGTATTAGTTAGAACGATTAACCCAGGTGTACATTAGTGAAATTGTTAGACTTCACGGTGTACCCTCAAGTATAGTTTTTGATAGAGACCCGACGTTTACGTCAAGGTTTTGGCGAAGCTTACAAGAAGCCATGGGGACTAAGTTACGTCTGAGTTCTGCTTATCATCCGCAAACTGATGGTCAAACGGAGAGGACTATTCAATCGCTGGAAGATCTTTTGCATGCTTGTGTGTTGGAACAACAAGGAAGTTGGGATGAATTTCTGTCTTTGATAGAATTCACCTACAATAATAGTTTTCACTCAAGTATAGGGATGGCACCCTATGAAGCACTTTATGGGCGACGATGCCGAACACCTTTGTGTTGGTATCAAGATGGGGAAAGTATGACCATTGGACCTGATCTTGTGCAACAAACTACGGAGAAGGTGAAGATGATTCAGGAGAAAATGCGGACAACTCAGAGCCGACAGAAAAGTTATGCTGATAAGCGGAGAAGACCTCTTGAATTTGAAGAAGGTGAGCATGTGTTTTTGCGTGTAACACCTACAACTGGTGTCAGAAGGGTTATCAAATTCAGAAAACTCACTCCTAAATTTATTGGACCTTATCAAATCATTCGTCGGATAGGTCCTGTAGCCTACCAAATAGCTTTACCACCTTTTCTATCCAATCTTCATAATGTATTCCATGTGTCTCAACTGAGGAAATATATCCCCGATCCAACGCATGTCATTCAGCCTGATGAAGTACAACTGAAAGATAATTTGACATATGAGACACTTCCTGTTAAGATTGAGGACAGGAGAGTGAAGCAGCTTCGAGGGAAGATGATTGTATTGGTAAAGGTTATATCGAATGAGGTAACGGGAGATGCTACTTGGGAGCTGGAAGAAAAAAATGAGGAGAGCGACCCACATCTTTTCTAAGGTACGATAAATTTCGAGGACGAAATTTACGTTAGTGGGGAGAGTTGTAACACCCAATTTTTGGTTAATTACATTTTTGCCCTTATTGTCTTGTTTTCGATTTACGTGTGTTATAAAATTAATTTGTTGTTTAGAATCTTGTATTTGATTGTTTTATATGATTTGCTCCAAGTCAAGAAAATAATAATTTTCGAGCCGGGGAAAATCTTATTTGATTATTTGGAGCTGGGCGATCTTACTAAATCCAATCCGAATAATGCATATATCAATCTTTTAATTTTTAGGATTTTTCGGTGTAATAAAATAATTATCATACCGAAAAATCTGTGGGACCCACGTTTGGCTTGTGGGACCCACATTTGTTTTGTGGGACCACGTTTGGGTTTGTGGGACCCACTTTTAGGAAAAGTTTACCAACGTAAAAAGGCTTGTAAAATTCTAGACCAAAGGTTAAAAATCCATAAAAATGGTTAGATTTAGTAGATTAGTTAATTTAAAACTTAATTCAATAGATTAGTTAATTTAAAATCTAATTAAGTTAATCTAAAGGGGTTTAAGTGATAATTAAATGGAGTAAAACCTAATTAGTTTTTATCAAATTTTAGTTAGACAAATGTATTAGTATAATTAAGTAGAAGATTAAGGATTCTAAGTAAACTAATGATTAACTAAAATACAAAGGAATCTAACTAACTTTTAATTAAACTTAATTAGGAGGACTTAAGCATAAATAAGTTATTAAAAATCAATCAAATTTTGATTAGAATTTCCATAGCTATTTTTGGATCTATGCATGCATTATGCATTTAGTTGGTCAACAAAGGAGACAAAGCTCCATTATGAGTGTCCTATGGCCATGCATGATAGAATAAGGCTATTATTAAGCCAAATTTGTCAAAAAGGGGGGCTGCATTTGTCTTGGAAGTCTACGACCATGCATAATGTCTTAAGGCTATTATTCACTTCAAAATCATTCATTCAATTATTCTAATTCATTCTCTCTTTTCTCTCCTACCCAAAGAAACCTTCTAAGTCCCTTTTCTTCCACCATTCGGCCAACACCATCAAACCTACTTCCATCCATCAAAAATTTCATCCAACTTCATTTCCTAAATCTAAACCATATTCTAAGAACATCTCTAGTTGTGAGTTTTTGCTAAATCATCCATTTGGAGCTTGGAAAATCACTTTGAAGTTTCTTTCCTATAAGGTGAAAATTCTTGTTTCTTGTTTCTAATTTGATTTTTGATGTTCTAAGCCATGATTGATCCATGGTTTATCTTTTTCATCCGTAGTTTATGACTTTATAATTTGTTTAAGCTTGTTAGGATTTTTGTTGAAGCTACACAAAATTTCTAAGGAGGAGTCCAAGGAGATCTTGTCTTCCTTATAGGTAAGAGGGAGATTTAATCTCATCAACCATGTGTGGTGGTGAGAAAATGGATGTATTTATGGTGAAGAATCCATAAGGATTCATTCATTTGGTTGTTTATTGTCTTCTCTATTTGTGATTGTTTATGTGTGCATGTTATTTTCTTTTCTATTTGTGATTTATTATGCATACAAGCATGTTTATAGCTTTGATATTTAGTATGTGTTTTATTATTACTTTAATATATGGTATGTGTTCATAAATATATGTATATGTTCATGAATCTACGATAATTATTGTTGGATGTGCAAATATGTTGAGATTTGTAAAAGTGTTCCAAAGAACACAAGATGAAGAGCTTATGGTTTTTACTATGAAAAGAGAACCAATATGTTCTCAATAATTTTCTAAAAAGATAACCTAATTGATCTAATTAAGTTAAAGGATTTTTCAACGATTTAATGGATGAAAAAATAATTTTAAACATGGTTTGTATAAAAATGGTGATTTTCGGTCAAAATATATTTTTAATGTTTAATTGATCCAAAATTTATTTTCTAAGTGTAAACTAGTTTATTAACCTAAAAAGAATTTATTTACAATGGATTTTCAAGAACCAAATAAGTAAACAAATTTTTATTAGAAGTCTAGTATATAAAAGAAATAAATTTTTAACACTTGAAAAATACTTATCTTTGAATTTTTAAAGTATGTTAGCAATTTTCAAAGTGTATTTTATGGTTATAATTAAATAAAGGAAGTTTTAAAGGAAAACGTAGAAAATATCATTTAGTGGATTTTCTAAATTAAGTGCTGTCAAAATTGATTAAAAATGAGCAAGTATTGAAGAACGTTTCAAAATGGCATTTAAAAAGCAAAGAAATATTTTACGTAGTTGAAGAATAAAAATTAACTGTAGAAGAATTTATTAAAATTGAATTTTTGAGAAAAACGTCAGAAATTATGACTTAGAGTATTTTTTGTAAAGAAAAATGGAAAATAATGTCTAAATAATATTTTTTAGTTTTGGAAAGTTTCAAAATTTAATTTGAAACATCAAGAAATATTTTATACAGTGAAAAATAGTAGAAATAGCTTACGCATATTTAAAATGATGATTTTTAAACTACGTGATTGAAAAAATAATTTAAAAATGTTACGCGATTGAGAAAACGTTGAAAAATATTTATGCGATTGAAAAACGTTTGTAAAATGTGATGTAATTGTAAAAATGCGATAAAATATTTATGCGACTTATGGAAACAGTAAGTTTTTACTGTCGGGCCAAAGTGGTGGACCCGGACATGTTGGGAAATAGTACTGTCAAATAGAGACATACTATTTTAGAAATTATTAATACTAAGGGTATTTTTGTAATTATGATGACAATGAGGATATTTATGTAAATTATGATTCATGGTGATACTGAGGGTATTTTTTTATAATTATGGATCATTACATACATAGAGTGGTATGTCAATTTGGTTGAAATGGACAATTGACTGACGAGATGAATTACACCGTGTTGCGGGTGTGATAAGCGTAGTGTGTTCGTGTGGAGAACTTGGAGGCGTTAGTGTGCAGTAAATTCCATATATGGACAGTTGGTAGCTCCTCTGGGCCGTGGTAACTGAAAACACACACTAGCGATCTCGACAAATACTATTCTTAATCATGATCTATTGAGGACTGTCTGGTACTATGCCTGGACGTACACGACGTATTTGACTGTGTACTATCCACACGACGTATTTGACTGTGTGCCATTCACACGACGTATTTGACTGTGTGCTGTTTACATGATGTATTTGACTGTGTAATAGTTGGTTGAGGCGACGATGTGCGAGACATGTCTACCAGGATCATTCTCTCTCGATGTTTGTGTTTAGCTCCACGGAGTAGGAACGAGTCTGAGTACATGGCATATTTAATCTGCATCATTGTGTGAATAGTTATAATTTGATTTATAATATTGTGCATGTGTGATAATGTGAATAGTTATAATTTGATTTATGATATTTTGCATGTGTGATAATATAAATTGTTATATTAACTGTTATATTTGTTTGTATTGTCGTTTTCTTACTGCTATGCTAGTAATGATGTAGATTGTCTCACCTCTTTGTATATATTTTCTGTGTTATTATTTATGTTCCGTAAAGTCGTTGAGGAAGTAGAAGAGGAGCAATAGTTGGATTGTCAATACAACGAAGAGTAGCAACCGAGTGACCAGTTCGAGGAAGGCAAACCTCGAGATCATCCATATCATATGGATTGATTGCAGTGTGGTATGAAGTTACCAGAGTATTTCTGTCTTCCGATAATCTTCCCGAGGAGGATTCTTCGGAGGATCAGAACTTTTAGTGTTATGCTTGGGCTAGTTTTATGGTTTGCTTTAAACCAGACAGTTTGCTGTTTTAATTAAATAGTTTGTAATATGTAAATTATTTGTACCTATTAAAAACAAAATCATATGTATAATTATGGTGTGTATGTAATAGTTTGTTTTATCTTGTGTTCTGTTTATTCTATTTTATAAAATAATGTGGTATAAAAAATATATATATATTTTTGTACAACCTATATTATTATATATTACGAAATAATTTATAACTTGGGTAGAGGTTTTATTATTATTGTTCGGAAATGTGACATCCCCGTTAGGGTGTTGCACAGGTTGTGCTTGCCTAAATGCAGGTGGTTGGTACTTGTTGCTAGGGCCTGTAGCTTGGTATCTAAACTGCGGTTGCTCCTGTTGGTGAAATTTGTTGTTGTTGTTGACCAGAATTTCCATATCTCAGGTTGGGATGGTCCCTCCAGCCAGGGTTATAGGTATTAGAAAATGGATCATATCTGGGCTGCTGCTGTGATTGCTGATATTGGGGTCTACCAGGAAAGATACCAGCTGCTGCAACAGATTACTCTAGAAAAATAGAACCACCATCCTGAAGTGTGGGGCATGCATCAGTAGGATGAGATGAACAAGAGCAAATGCCACACACAGTTGCAGCCATCTGCATTGGTGCTTGTTGTCCCACTGCTAACTACCTCACCAAAGAAGTCAATTCATCAAGTCTGTGTTCTATTCTTTGTTGGTCTACATGAGACGATTGAATCTCATTAACTCCTCTGGTTGAGGTAATAATTCGTGTGCCAAATTGTTGGGTGTTGGCTGCCATGTTTGCTATCAAATCTCTCGCTGCTGCAGGGTCCTTATCTACTAAGGCTCCTCCAGAGGCAGCATCCACCATGCTTCTGTCATTTGGCAGCAAACCTTCATAGAAATATTGAATTAAGAGTTGATCGGTGATTTGGTGGTGGGGACAGCTCGAGCACAGTTTCTTGAATCTTTCCCAATATTAATGCAAGGTCTCTCCTGTCATTTGTCTTATGCCACATATATCTTTTCTAATGGCAGCACTCTAGAGAGCGAGGAAAAATTTCTCTAAGAACAACTGCTTCATGTCAGTCTAACTTGTTACTGAACCTGGTGAAAGATAAAATAACCAATCCTTGGCTGTATCAGCGAGTGAGAAAGGAAATGCCCTCAGTTTGATGTGCTCTTCTGAGATCCCACGTGGCTTCATGGTTGAACAAACCACATGGAACTCCTTTAGATGCTTATGGGGATCCTCACCTGCAAAATCGTGAAACTTGGGCAACAAATGTATCAATCCAGATTTTAACTCAAAATCAGCATCAAGATTTGGGTATTGAATACACAAAGACTGGTTAGTTATATCAGGAGCAGCAAGTTCCTTAAGAGTTCTATTCTGCATGTTATCAGCCATGGTTTCAGAATTATTCAAGATCTCAAGTTCACTCCCAATATTAAGATCAAATTCAGAAGCAATTCTTGCACTTAGCCTACGAGCTCTAATCAACCTATGCAAGGTTCTATCAATCTCATGATCAAAGTCAACCAAGTTATCAGGCTCGGACCTAGTCATGCATCACACAAAAACAAATAAATAAGCAAAATACACTAAACAATGGATAAAAATGTTAGAAAAGTTAATAAAAAGTAAAAGTTAGTAAAAACACTTAAAATGAAAAGATTACACTTACTAATCCCCGGCAACGGCGCCAAAATTTTGACGAGCGCCGAACTCAGTCAAAATTATAACCGAAGTTATTACCTAAGCTTATAGCACAGTGACAACACCGGATCATCTCCACGAGGATTGTAGATGCAATTTAATCAAATCAAGTGAAAGTTAGCAAAGGGGGGTTTGACAGTTTAAGATCGCACTTAACAAAATTAAAGGAAGAAATAACAATTAAAGAGCAGTCAATTTAGAAACCTATCCAAGATTGGGTGGATTCAATCATAGACCCTTCATAGAACACTTGAAGCGCAATTGAATTGTTAATTTGGATCTAACCGAGATCTCTGCATCAAATCCAGAATTCATACTAGACGATCGTCTAGAATTTAATTAACAAGTGATAAACACAAATCCGCAATCACACCATTCATGAAGATCTATGTTAATTTCAAGTACCGAATTCAATTAACTTAGGCACAAATCAGTAACCTAACCTTTTCAATTCTGTGATTAATTTAGATCAATCAGTTCTAAGTTTCATCACAAATCTCAATCTTCATTTATGTGATTAGTTTAGATCAATCAGTTCTACGTTTCATCACAAATCTCAATCTTAAACAAAGATCAAATCAGATCAACATAAATAGAATCACCATTCATGCATTCAAGATCAAGAAGAAGAAAAAAGAAGAAGAAAAGAGGAATTCAATTACAAATCAAATACAATACATAACCAAGGTCTCAAGAATCCAAACCACAATCTCTTCAAGAGTTCTAAATTGACCGAAAGTAGCTTAGCCCTCCATTACCATGAAGGGGAGCATCAAAATATACAAAAGCTATGAGAAACTATGAAGAAACAAGAAGAAACTATGAGAGAAATGAAGGAGAATACAACTTATTATTCATGATAACCAATGGTGCCTTTTATAGAAGTCTAGGGTAACAAAATGACAAAGGGAGTGGGTGGATGAGTGGGGTGGTTGAGTGAAGTGGTTGAGTGGATGGATTAGTGGATGAGTGGGTGGATTAGTGGATGAGTGGGTGGATTAGTGGATGAATGAGTGGATTAGTGGATGAGTGGGTGGATTAGTGGATGAATGAGTGGGTGGTTGAGGATGAAAATTTCTTATCTGACTTGGAAGCCAAAAACAACCAACTATACTTCAGATCCATGAAAAGTACTCTTCATGAAAGTTGTAGATCTTTGTCTTGGCTATAACATGCATATCTGAATCGTCCAATTTGGCTTCCTACATCCCAAGATATGACCCAAATACCACAGGTTGCTCAAACTCAACTTCAGCACCTCTGTTCCTACTTGCAAGCTCAAACTGACCCATTAGACTTCATTTTTTCAAAACGTGTTCTCCATGAATGTTGTTTATTTGGATCTTAACTATCAACTATCCAAATTTCAGCCCATCTCCATTATTACAGCTTGAGATATGATTTTATGAGTGCACACCATTCGGATTCTAGTGACAGAACCCGTATTCTGACTTCCATGTAAGCTTAGTTCCCTTAGACATCTGTGTAGGACTTCAAGCTCTTCATCAAAGTTATAGAGCTTCCTCCTAGCTTTCCTACAAGGTAAAATTCATGATTATCAGATATCAGGAACTCAAGTTATGGCCAAAATACAAAAACAGTGTCAAATCTCAATAATACTAAAAATATTCAATTAGGACCATTTTGAGCTTAAACTCACAAAATCATACCAAACTCAATCAATTAAGAATATGGAGAGTGTAAATGACTAAACATAAGGGTTTCTTAATGAATAAAATATGTGATTATCAGAATGCATTACCCTTGTATAGTTCAATCATTCGTTTCCTGATACCCGAGTAGACTTAATAACAACAAATGAGATCAATATCTTATATCGACTCATTTGAGCATGGCCATGCATTTCGCAGTCTCACTCAATCAGGGCCCCCGAAAATATCACTCATGTTATGTAGGAGGGACAAATCCCATCTTGATCACTCATATCTATCCGCATGATTCGCGGTATGTCTAATAACTGACTTTATAATCACCTTATTACAGATGACATTTGACGACATTAAAACACACAACTCCTGATGTAGGAATCGTAGTGATTTCAGGTCAAAGAACCATATACACCATTGTCACTATGAAAATCGCTTATGACACTCACGTAACGATCCATGTAGCATTCTCATGACAGATATGTTTAGTACATTATTACTCTAATATGTACCCATGTGAAGACTTGATATCTCATATCCATGACCTGTGAGATGTGATCATCAGTCTACGCATCTACTAGTCTCAATGCATTATTATTGTCCTAATTAATAATAATACTTGACTAGGGACATTTAAGAATAGTATTTTATCTAATAGGATCTCACGATCAAGTCATCTACTTGATGTCCTACGGCATCAAACTTACTATTCTAAGGACTTTATTATGTTTATAAAAAAGAACATAATAAATGAAATGCCTCATATATTAAAAATAACATAATATAATGTATATAAATACGGACAAAATGTATCGGCCTCTAGGGCATACACCAACATTTCGTTTCTCAAATTGAACCTAAAGACATAAATGAAGCCTTTAGCGATGAACATTGGATCTTCGCCATGCAAGAGGAGCTAAACCAATTTGAAAGAAACTAAGTGTAGGAATTGGTCCCAAGGCCCAATGATCATCCAATTATAGGCACCAAATAGGTCTTTAGGAATAAGCTTAATAAAGCTGGCCTAATAACTAGAAATAAAGCTAGACTTGTAGCAAAATGATATAATCAAGACGAAGGTATAGACTATGAAGAAACATATACGCCCGTTGCTAGATTAGAAGCTATTAGAATGTTACTTGTTTTTGCTTGAATAATGGATTTTAAATTATATCAAATTGATGTTAAAAGTGCTTTTTTAAATGGCTTTATTCAAGAGGAGGTATACGTTGAACAACCTCTGGGTTTTGAAAATTATGAACTACCCAACCATGTTTTCAAACTGAAAAAGGCTTTATATGGTTTAAAACAAGCTCCTAGAGCTTAGTATGAAAGGTTGAGTAAGTTTCTTTTAGAAAACGGGTTTACAAGAGGAAAAGTTTATACAACTTTTTTATTAAAAATAAAAAACATGACATACTCCTTGTACAAGTATATATAAATGATACTATCTTCAGTGCTACTAACGAAACTTTGTGCAAGGAATTCACTAAGATTATGCAAAGTGAGTTTGAGATGTCTATGATGAGAGAGCTCAATTTCTTACTTGGGTTTCAAATTAAGCAAACAAGTAATGGAACATTCATTAGCCAAACCGAGTATTGCAAAGAGCTTCTCAAGAGATTTGGAATGGACAACTCAAAGCATATGGATACACCAATGAGCACCTCATGTTACTTGGACAAGGATGAAGCAGGTAATCCTGTAGAAATTACTAAATACATAGGTATGATTGGATCTCTTCTTTATCTCACAGCTAGTAGACCAGATATTATGTTTAGCGTATGCATGTGTGCTAGATACCAAGCTAATCCTAAGGAATCATACTTAAGTGCAGTAAAACGTATCATGAAATATTTTGGTGGAACTACACAAGTGGGCTTGTGGTACCCCAAAGGTGCCGCTTGTAGTCTTATTGGTTATTCCGACTCTAATTATGCTGGATGCAAATTGGATAGGAAAAGCACTAGTGGGACATGTCACTTGCTTAGCAATTCTTTAGTTTCTTGGCATAACAAGAAACAAAATAGTGTGGCATTATTCACTATTGAGGCTGAATATGTTGCAGCCAAAAGTTGTTGTGCCCAGATCCTATGGATGAAGCAACAACTTCTAGACTTTGGACTTCAGCTAGATTACATCCCTATAAGATGTGACAATACTAGTGCAATCAATTTGACCAAAAATCCCATTATGCACTCTAGGACTAAGCAAATTGGGATAAGACATCATTTTATAAGGGATCATGTTCAAAAAGGTGATTATGTTTTAGAATTCGTTGAGACAAATAATCAACTTACTGATATTTTCATAAAACCTTTGCCTAAAGATACCTTCTTTCACTTAAGAAGAGAACTTGGAATTTTAGATCTATATGCATATAATGATTATATTTATTAATCTTGAATTTCTACTGACTTGAGCGTCAGAGATATCTCTCAATTTGATTTTGCAGGTACACTATCATCTGGTAAGCTTCTTATTCTTAAATTTCATCTCTAAAAGTGTTTACTGGTGTATTTCTGATAAGGTTTATTAGAATAAACCTATGGTTATTCGAATAAACTCAATCAATTACTTAGAAATATGTGTTGCATATCAGAGTTATTTGAATAACATCTCATTTATTCGAATAATCTGAGTCTAGCAACCACAGTTCTTATATTTGATATTTGTCCTATTCGAATAAACCTGGTTTATTCGAATAAGTGTGTTATATATGCTGCATATGCCTTTAATTTATTAGGCCTTTATTCGAATAAACATTGGTCTTATTCGAATAAACCTGAAGTGGATAATTTAATCCTATGTTTTTCCTATATCTGTCCTATTCAAATAAGTGAAAGCTTATTCGAATAATGCTATCATAAGGGCCTTTTGTCCTTATCTGGATATTTGAATAACCAGAAGATTATTCGAATAAACCTTGGTAGATAGCCAAGTTTTCAAGGCTAGTTATTCGAATAACTTAAGAGTTATTCAAATAACATCTGGAAGGAATGCCACGACCTTTGGTCTCCATGCAAAGTTATTCGAATAACACCCTTGTTATTCGAATAAACGCAGGCCTCTTATATATACCCACATCGTCCATCACCTTTCACCTCTTCTTTTCTTTTAAATTTTTTAACGTCTGTTACTCTCTTCTCTCACTCTACCCATGATACATTCTTCATCCTCTTCTATTTCATTCTTCACCATTTCTTGTATCCTCTACCATCATCCTTCATTCTCACAACCCCTTTCACCGTGACCCCCATCACCTACTTCCAACAATGGCCTCCTCTTCTTCCCACGCAAAATGTCCACGCATGAAGACTGCTCCCTGCAACAACCCTCTTGATCTGAGAAGGCTATCCTCCAGTCTGAAAGAATTGGGGCGTTTCATCACTCATTTTCGTGAGCGCAACCTGGTGCAACCCAAATCTCTGGACTTGAATTTCTTCCAGAATGAAGGCAGCTTTGACTTCCTTAACTTGCTAAACACTCAAGGCGTTCTTCGTCTTTACTCCCTTAAAACTGATCTTTACCTTGATTTGGTAAAGATGTTCTTCTGCAATCTGAGGATTGAAGGTCAGAACCTTCTTTCAGATGTCTGTGATAAGCATATAGTGATCACTCCTCAGGATTGGTCTGCCCTGTTCGAGTTACAATTTGCTGGCACCCTTGCTGAAGGAGAAGATAACCCCTTATTCAAGAATAAACAAAATTCGTGCCATTGAGGATTTGCTGAAACTTAGCCTCGTCTTGCCAAAGAAAGGTGTCAAGGGAGGGATATTGAAGAGCCAAGATAGGCTCTTGCACTATGCTTATGCCCATATTTTGGCTCCTCGAGGTGGGAACTACACCAACCTTTCTAAAGATGACATCTTCATGCTTTGGCTTCTGAAGAGAGGTCATAAGGTCAACTTGTCAATTTTCATCATGAAGCATATGATGAAGGCCAAAGGCAAGGACAAATCTGATTTGCCTTATGGGTTACTTATCTCAGCCATCCTTGGGAAGTACCCTCAAATTCTGGAGACTGAGAGGGCAACCAAGCTAACCCATCATCATGTCTTTGGGTCATTTATGTTGCACAAGATGAAGATGGTTAAATCTGCTGAAGGCTGGGTCTACCTAGATGAAGTTGAAGATGAAGAGGAAGAACCTCAAGCAGGACCTGTTGCCTCTGCTACTAAAGTTGCTCCTGCTGCTGGTCCAATCACTCTGGATCAGATTATGGTTACCTTGCAAGACAATTAGGCATATATGGAGAACACTTTCTCTATCCTGTTTGATAGGATATAAGGTGTAGAGTGTGAATAGGCTACCTTGCGCACATTGTTGTCTGGCAAAGACTCTCCTCCTCTGCCACCAAATGCTTATTTCAAGTTTTCTGCTTTTCCTTTATTGTATTGGTTGTTTTTGCTATATCTGTATATGTACTTGGCCCATTAAATTATTATTGAAATGAGTGTTTAGATGTATTCTGCAATTCTCTGTTATTATTTGCACTGTGTTTATCTCTTATCTTTTTTATCATGCCAAAGGGGGAGAAAATTAACCAATAAAATTTGAGAAAAGATAGGTTATTGGATTCCAAAAGTACGAGGGATCTATGCATGTCTCTGATATATATCACCTCTTATGAAAAAGAGGGGGAGTAAGTCTCTTGCTTTTAACTTTGTGAATTCCAATTTATCTGTACTAATGTTTTTCTCAATGTTAGTTTGTCATCATCAAAAAGAGGGAGAATGTGATTGACTACGAGTCAGTGAAGACTAGTTTTGATGATAACAAATATGAAGATGAAAGGAAGACCAAGTCCAAGAACTTCAAGATTAGCTTTAGGACTTAGAGTTTCTTTGTACAGAGCTTCCTTTTGGATATCTCTTTGTTTTTACAAGATAAGATAAAAATAGTTTTAAACAAAGAAACCCAAATTTCAAAATGACATTGAGATTAAATTAAAAGGTTTGATGTTTTGGAAACCACTTGGGTAGTTTTCTAAAACTTTTTCAAATGGTTTTTAACAGGGTTATTCGAATAAAGGTTTCTTTATTTGAATAAACCAAGTCTAGAAAAATTGGCTTTTAATAGGGTTATTCAAATAACACTTATAATTATTCGAATAACGTTTTCAAAGTCCTGCTGTGCGCCTCTGTTTTAAAAGGTGCTATTCGAATAGCACCACTGTTATTCGAATAGAAGATTTTTAAAATGACTTTTATTAGATGAGCTATTCAAATAAATCTTAGGCTATTCGAATAACTTATATCAGAATTGTTTTTCACGAGGATTTACAATCAGTGTTATTTGAATAACACTTAAAGTTATTCGAATAAACATGAATCTCTATTTCAAAAAGCCAACGTCTCTTTGCATTTAATTGGAGAATTAATTACCTAAATGACCATTTTCTTCAAAGAACTCTATAAATAGAGACCTTGGGTCATCTTTGCAAGCTGTCTAATTATCTAAATTAATTCTTGCTTGTTCTAATACGTGATTTACTATTTTCTCATATTTTCTGTGCTATTTTCACCAAAACTTTGAGATATCCTTAAGAGAGCTTCTTAGTGCTTCAAGTTGTATTATTTGCTCCTCGTGAGAGTTTCTTTTCATCTATTTACTACTACTTTGTAACGAGGGTGAGACATCCCTCAAAGATTTGAGTAAGGGTGAGGTATCCCTGATAAGTGAAACTTTAGCATAAGGGTAGAGTTTTCTTGTGTGTGAAAAATGCTCTTATTTGTAACGGTTGCAAACACATGTTAAGCTTGTATTGATAGTGAAAAATCTCGCATTGTGTTTCAAGGATTGGACGTAGGCCATAAGTAGTTTAGTGGCTGAGCCAGGATAAATATTGTGCCTGCTTTTCTCATCTTTATCTCTTTATTTAATTGTAATTTATTTATTATTGCTTATCTGTTTATTTTCTGTTCTTAAGGCTTTCTATCCTCTCTTTGCATTCATATTCTTTAAGAAATAGCTTCAATAAAGTTTGTTTGATAAGCATTTGTGAGAAGTTATTAAATACTCAATTCACCCCCCTTCTTGAATACTAAAGGCACTTGGTAACAACCAGGAGTGAAGGAATACTACAGTTAATTTAGACAGATATTTGTAGGCTAATTACTTCTATTGCTATGGGTAGTTTTAGGTATTGTATAGCCTTTATTATTGATTTCTCTAGATACGGGTGAATTGAAATTTAGTAAATAGATCAAATGTGTGAGGTCTGATTGGGGTGGTGAGTACTATGACAGGTACGATGAAACCTATAGAAATCCTGGACCTTTTGCTAGGTTCTTACAGGACTGTGGTATTGAGGCATAGTACATTATGCCTAGAACTCCGCAACAAAACAGAGTTGCAGAAAAGCGAAATCGTACTCTTGTGGATATGGTGAGATGTATGCTTAGTCATTCTACTCGTCCAAAATTCTTGTGGGGAGATGCCTTGAAGACTGTTGTTTATATATTGAATCATATACCAAGTAAATATGTGCTTAGACTCCATATGAGCTTATGACACGCAAACAACTTACTTTGAGGCATTTTCGTGTTTAGGGTTGTAGGGCAGATGTGAGACCTTATAACCCATATTTAAAGAAGGTTGATCCCAAAACCATTAATGCTTTCTTCATTGGTTATTGTTTTGGCTCAGGGGATTCTAGGTTCTATTGTCCTTCTCATACTATTAGAGTTATTGAATCTGATCAGGCTATCTATTTTGAAAAGGACTTTGAGTATGGTGGAACTTAGGAGCCAGGTATTGTTGATTTTAGAGAGAAGTGTATTGTTGTTCTTATTTCTATTGCACCATTTCCAGGGATTGTGTCATCTCCTTTGATCCATAATGATGATGTTGTTGATGTTGTTGATAATGTCAATGTCCCTCAACAAGTCAAAAATAATGTACAGAATCCATATGTTGTTGTGACTCCACTAAGAAGATATGAGCGAGTTCCTATATCCACTGAGTCTACCAGATTCAGGGATTATGTTGTGTACTTGCAAGAGTATGAGTTTAATTTAGTTAAGGATTATGATCCTATTTCCTTTCAAGAGGCCATTTTGTTCTGATAGTGCACAATGGTTAGTGGCTATGGAGGATGACTTAGCTTCTATGAGAAAGAATAATGTTTGGGAATTGGTGGAGTTACCTGGTTGTAAAACTGTTGGTTGCAAATGGGTCTTTAAGATCAAACATGATGCTAGAGGTGAAATTGAGAGATATAAGATGTAACACCCACCGTAGGGTGCCACATTTATGTTACTTAATTATTGAATTACTCCCAAGTTCATAAATAATGATGTTATAAAAATACGAGTTATAAAATTTCTTGATTCCTCTTTGATATCGATAAAATAAACTTAGCAGAAAATAAAATATTACAACACTATCATAAATAATTTATATCATTATACATTACAGAAGTACTGTCGACATTACTTATATACAGACCAAGTTCTCAAAGTAGTTAAACATAATTTAAAACTGACATGCTTGACCAAGCATAACTATATAGTAGAACCCTCAGACGGGTCCTCCTCAAATTCCTCAGCAGGTAGGAATTCAGCTCGACGCAAGGTCCTATGGATAGGTGTCCGAGCAGACGACACGATACTTATTTCCGTTGGGACATAATACCTAGTATCCCAATGCTTCCTGATTGACAGTGGAAATTCGACATGTACATAAATAGTTATGGAAAGGAATGAATCTCCATGAAATTTTCGACTCATGTTGACCATCAGATTTCCCTGATAAATTAGTTCCCTCTCATTGGGACTAGTCCTCCATGCTCCAGCTCCACCATGGAACTGTAATCTCACGTAACCGAAGAAACTAGGTCTTGATGTCATCCTATCAAAACTCCGCTTCCTCCACAGAAACCTGCTCTTCTTCACCCTCTTGTTCTATGCCTTGCTCAACGTCTTTATCAAATATGAATATAGTACAAAATAATATACAAAGAGGTGAGATCACCTATGTCAATACCAATATGGTAGCACAAAGATAACACAACCAGCATACCATATAGATATATTATACCATAATTACAATAATGACATCAACATTATTTATCATACCAGATACAATAAATAATAATTACCATCATGCCATTAACATTATTCAAATCACACAATAATTACAGTAATGCCATCACATTATTATCATCATCATTATCCAATATTCCTCAACAATTCAATTGTCATAGCTAATATTCCCTAATTATTATATCATACAGATATAAATACTCAAATTTATGCATGTGCACATAGACTCAATTTCCTACTCCATGGAGCTAATACTCAGTTCGGAAAAATTGATCTGAAAGATCTATCTGTACCAACATGCCTCAGACCATGTGCCATATTTCTCATATGTGTTTGCACATCTAGCATATACACGACATTTTTTACTAGATCTCGATTAAGAATAGGGTCTCGATCAGGATCATCGGTGCATTGCATCGGTCTAACCCACGGTACAGTAGAGCTACCAACTGCCCACTGTAGGCAACCGCACCCTGATGCCCCAAGGTCAATAAATGACTTACACTACGCATATCGCACCCACTCAAGAGGTGTACGTCTCTCCTAGGCAAATAGCCATATCTAGTCCATCGGACCTTTTCAGTGCATGTTCAATACACCAATGCCATCACAGGCAAAATTCATCATTTTCTCATACACTAGTTCAACAGTAATCCTACTGTTTATTTAGTCACGAAATCATATTATCGCATTTTCATAGTCATGCAACACTTTCGTCATATTTTCACAATCGCACAACATTTCTATTACGTTTTCACGATTTTGCAACCATTCAGTTGTGTTTTCAAATCGCGTAGCGATTTTCCATCATTTTCTCAATCACGTAAAAATATTCCATCATTTTGCAATCACGTAGTGATTTTTTAACAATATTTGAATCGCATAAAATATTTAAACGCTTTCCAAATCGCGTAGAAATATTTAAACATTTTTCAAATCGTGTAGCTTAAAAATCACGTTTTTAAGTTATGTAAATCATTTTTCACCATTTTTCAACTTCGTAAAATATTTCTCAACCTTCAAAATTTCCATTTCAACCTTCTCAAAATAATATGACTTCTCACATTATTTTCCACATTTTCTTACTCAAGAAAATCCTTTTCGCAATTTATTCCATAAATTCACCATTTCATTGAATTAAATCAATATTTCTCACTTAAAATTCCCTAACGCTCTCCAAAACCCAAAGGATGAGTTTTACGTTAGTAAATTTTAAATCATCAACGTTTCCTTTATAATTCAAAATAAATTCTCAAATTTAATCCTCTTCTAAAATAATTTGAGGTTCAAACCCTTACAACCTCTATTTTCCTTTCACAATCGAAATATTTATTTTTCAAGTGATAAAACACTCTGATTCCCTTTCCAAAATCCTTGTACTAAATTAAATTATATTTTTACTTTGAAAATCACTTTGTTTCATAAAATCAAGGCTTTTACAAGCCTTCAAAACCGTGGACATGGCCATTGAAACCATTAAAATATTTTTCCTTCTAAATCATCTAAGTTCCATTCATGGTTTTACACAAACAAAACCATTAAAATTCCTCATCAAAACTGTTAAACACTTGGTCTTTGAAATCAAATCATTTGTTCATTTTCCTTGCTTTTCTAAACATCCAATTTTACCATTCATGAAAATATTAATTTGTGAACACCTATTTTGAGGTGTAGAGGCCGAAATTCTCATGGTCATTGGAACCAAAAATTGTTTTCCTTTCCAATAATTTTTATGGCATACATCACATATAATCAACATATTATATTTCAAGCATACCATAAAAGCAAATAAAAATCATACTAAGCATGCAAGCACAAATAAACCATGCTAAGCATATAAACCACATAAACACATAAACACCCACAAATAATTACATAACAATGGATATGAATCCTCACATGGATTCACCATCCATCAAATACAAAACTATCTCTCACCACCATACTTGGTTGGTGAGATGGATCTCCCTCTTAGCTCTTGAAGAACCTCAAAGACTCCTTGTTTTCCTTCTTTTTCCAAGTCCTTCACCACCAAAAACTTCTCAAATACAAAACAAAACACAAGTTTATTAGCATATCAAGCTTGAACAAGAAGAACCATGGATCAAACATGGCTTAGAACATGAAAAAGAGATAAGAAAAATGAAGTTTCCTTACACTTCACCTCAAAAATCCTAGAACTTGGTCTTGGAAAAAGTCCTTGAAGATGATGGATTTAGAACTTGCTCCAAACTACAAAGTGTCTTAGAATGAGGTATAGATTCAAGAAGTATGGTTGTTTGAAATTAAAGAGTGATGGAAGGTAGGTTTAGGGTGCTTGGCCAAAACTAGAGGAGAAGAGAAATGGAGAGAAAGTTTGATAAGCTTAGCTTCTTGAAAATGATCAATAATGACCAAGATGACTAATAATTGGTGTCTTGAAACTTTGCTAATCTCCTACACCATCTCAAAGCCCTCCCCCCCCTTCTTGCTTCTCAAAAAGTGACCAATCTCACTAGCAACCATTTTAGGCATTCCTAACCATTGATTAGATCAATTGTTAGGATTAATGTAGATTCTAGGTTTAGCCTTAGATAGAAGACTTAATCTAGGCCATTGGATCTTTTCTCCTTGAAATCCTAGCTATTAGATGTATTTCCAAAATGAAGAGTCAAGATTACTCCTTCAAACTTTACATCCAAAGGTCATAAATGGTCCTAGCCATTTTATAAGACCAATCTCCACCGTTGATTGAATCAATGGTGGATGTCCAAGCCACTAATGTTGACTACGCAGTACAATATTTATTTTTTTATTTGCTATAACCCTACGAATAATATTTTTACTGTATTTTTATCGCTCGATAATTATATACAGTACAAAACACAGTAAAAAAAATTTTAAAAATTGTTTCTGGATACAGGTTTTGTAATATCCCCCGTCGCCGTCTCAACAGTACAAAATTTCCTGGCTGCAGAAAATTTTTCACTTTTCGCGACCCACCTAGGCCCACATACAGCCCTTTGGGCCCACAGACGGCCCACGGATAACACTAAAATAATCAGAGTAATATAAAAATTTCATAATTATCCACAAAATAACAAAAATTATAAAACTTACAAAAATCAAATCAGATTATGTAAAATAATTAAGACTTAACAGTAATAATTAAATTACGTAAGATTTTTCCCGGCCCGAAAATTATTATTTTCCTGACACGGAGTAAATCACACAAAACGATCAAATGTATTCACGGAATACTCAAAATAATTTTACAGTACACAGAAATCACTAAACAGTAGAATTCTGTTAACTGTCAAAATTACTGTCAAATAGTTAGGAAATTTGGGGTGTTACATAAGACTAGACTTGTTGTTAAGGGATATAACTAGAGGAAAGGCATTGATTATAAGGAGACTTTCTCACCGGTCTCCACTAAAGACTCTTTTCATGTTGTGATGGCTTTGGTTGCTCATTTCATTTAGTAGCTTCAGCAAATGGATGTTAAGACTGCCTTTCTAAATGGTGATTTATATGAGGATCTATATATGGATCAACTTGATTGTTTTATCCAAGATGGTTGGTACTTGAAATTTGATTATATTGTTGACTTTCTTGGCTATAAAGAAAATATTGTTGATAATGCATTTATCTAAAGTTTAGTGAGAGCAAATTCATCATTCTTGTTTTATATGTTGATGACATATTGTTAGCTAGTAATGATGTTGTTTTCTAAATGAGACTAAGCAGATTTTGATAGTGCACTTTGATATGAAAGATCTTAGCAATGCCTCTTTTGTACTAGGCATTGAGATTCACCATGACAAATCTCGTTGTATTCTTGGCTTGTCTCAAAAAGCTTATATTGAAAGGATTTTGAATATATTTAATATAAAATCTTGTAATCCTAGTGCTACACTTATTTAAAAAGGTGAAAGACTCCCTAATACTTAGTGTCCTCAAAATGATAAATATGTTACTGAAATAGAGAATGTCACATATGCTTCCACTGTTGGCAGCATTATGTATGCTCAAGTTTGTACACATCCTGATATTATTTTCATTGTTAGTGTACTTGAGAGATACTTAAGCAAACCTGGTGTGGCTAATTAGTAGGCTGCAAAACAAATCATGAGGTATCTAAATGGTACCAAAGATCATATGTTAACTTATATGAGGTTAGATCACCTTGAGGTGATTGGCTATTCTAATTTTGATTATGGTAGGTGCCTAGGTAACCCCAAGTCCACATCAGGGTATATATCTTTATATTAGGAGTAGTAGTTGTTTCTTGAAAAGTGTCAAACAGACACTTACAGTTACTTCTACTATGAAGGCAGAGTATGGAGTTTGCTATAAGGCTATGCTTCAAACGATATGGTTGAAGAATTTGATTACTGAATTTCATGTTGTGGAGAGTATTTCCAAGCTTCTTACTATCTATTGTGGTAACTCTATCGTAGTATACTTCTCTCAAAAACAATACGAGCTCTAAGCGTTCGAAGCTTTTGATACAAAATACATGTTTGTTAGAGAAAAGATTCAGGAGTTTCAAACTCATGTTGAGTATATCCCTACATAACTTATGGTTACAGATCCTTTAACTAAAGGTTTAACTATCAAAGTTTTGATGATCATGTGACCCATATGGGCATAGTGAGTTCTTTTGATGTTTTTAGTTAGTGAGAGTTTGTTTTGTAATTTTGTTGTAACCTCATTTTATTATTATATCTCAAGTCTTTAAACAATTGTATTGTTATTATTATCGTTACCATATAATATTATTATTATTATTGTTATCTGCACAGTTTTGTTTGTTTATGACAAGACATGTTGTGGAGACATTTTGGACCCAGCCTCATTTTGTTCTTGTACAAATATGTTTGTTAAATCTCAGAAAGCATCTTGGGTGGATGCTTAGGGCCATTTTGTTGGGAAATGCACTTTGTCACATATTGACATGCATTTTTTATGTGCTTTCCCATTACCTATATATCACATTTTGTTAGGTCACCGGAATATGGGTATCTTACATGTATGATATCAGTATTCCTTCGAGTATGATTTTTGTATTGTTGAGATGCTTGTACTCCCATTTTGGACCAGTTGCTTAGAGTGCTGGCTCTATTTTGACATCATGTTATAACCACATATTGTTTGATTAATCTGGAGAATTGTTTTCATATTGAAATAATATAATATGACCTATTTTGCCCAAGTGGGAGAATGTTAGAATTTTTTATGGACTAGCATAAATCATATTATAATTTTATAAAACCCAGATTAGTTGGATGTCAAAATTATTAGAGCATTTTGTTTAACTCAAATTGTGATCAATATTGTTAATGGGCCTATTATTGTTAAAGCACTGCTCATATGTGGGTTTTGTTTTATGGGTCCTGTATATGAGTTTGTCATAATGGATAAGTTTAACACATTTTAGTTATTCTATATATACAAGAAAAGGCCCCTATTCCTAGTCATTCTAATGCGTACAGTTACCCCATTGATACTAACGCGTGAGCTACTACTGTGGGATATAAATAATATATCTCCCTCATCGAGATTGATTTTAAAGGTTTCAATAATGATTTCCTCATCAGTGCCTTTTCAAGGTAATCCTAAAACTCTTGATATTTTGATATGTCATAAATTTTGAGATTAATAGATCTGGGAATTTTAACACTTGATAGAAGGAGTATTGATAGGCCCACAAAGGTGTATGTTAGGAGGGAATATAAAGGATCAGGGGCTCAAAGTAATATGGGTCACATAGTTACCACAAATAAGTAATTGCTCATGCATACTCAAATAAGTAACTGTTCATACTCAAATAAATAATTGTTCAATAGAAGTGTAAGTGGGAAGAAAATACAAGGGAAGGAAGAGAGAAAAAAAGTAAGAAAAGGGTAAGAGAAACTTGTTGGAAGAGAACTAGGCACTTTCGAACTTGCCTAGGATTATTTATATTTTTATTTTCTGTGTGTTTTTCCTTCATTATATAATTCTATCATCCCTTCCATTATGAATATTACTTTGATATCATATTTATGAGGTGAATATGCCTATATTTCTATCTTGTTTGTATGTGACTCTAGTCAAGTTCTATCACAAAAATTAATGTCAAGTAAGATACCTAACATGCCATGTGTGTAATTCTGTTAAGTCTAATAGAGACACGTTAACCAGGAGACTAATAGAACTGACGTTTGTTCGTGGTTGTTAGGTTTCACGATAGCATTGTTTTTATTAGGGACTAATGTGTCTACCACCAAATTCCGCATAGACGAATTTAGGGATTTACCTTTTTTTATTTTGTAATATTTTAACTATGAGTTTCAACTACTCTATGTTATTTGTGAATGGTTTCATACAAAACCATTTCTAACAAATGGCATCACTGATTAAAGTAATTTATCCTTAATATCATTTTACTTTAAAAAAATTAATATAAAAAAATAAGAACTTGTATAAATAAAATAAATAAATAAATAAATAAATTTTGTAAATAACAATTGAAAAAAATACAATAAAAAACCATACGCAGAGCTTACACAATGGTTCCCCAATTCAAAGCCAAAAATTCAAGCTGATCAACATCGAAGAGAAGTCATTTATTGTAATACAAAATCTATAAGTGCATGGGTCATCAACAAGTAATAAAGTGATGAGTTGAGTGTCGTTTCCATGAGGATCGTGTGATTACCAAACTACATCAACTTTAATTATTAAGGCGAATGAAAATAACAATATAAAATAAATTAAAAGAAATTTAAAAGCAATAAAACAACTAACAAAATTAACCAGACTAAAGAAATAGAGGTCAACAAAGTATTAAAACCCTTGGATTATAAATCTACTATAATTACACATTATGATGAACAGTAATTCTCCTTTATTATTAATTAATTATGTTTTTGAAGGTGATCTATCCTAAATTATTTAAAATCTAATCTCTTAGCACTAAAAATGTGTTAAAACTAAATCAACTACATTATCATGTAAATTAATTAAATTAGTTAAAACTCATTGAGTTTTGTGATATCTCGCTAATCATTGAAGGATCAAGTTTATCTCTACACCTTAATTTCTAAGTCTAGTTCCTTGATTATTAAGCATTAGACTTCATCTCTCAACTCTTCACCTAATACCTTAGATCATGAAAGTATGGTGCACAACATATCCCACAAGTATTAAGAACACTAGGAAAGAATAAAAAAAATAATTATTTCAATAATAAAGGAAAAAATCAAGTATTTAACTTAATAGAGTAAAGAGCTTCATCCCAACCCTAACAAAAAAAAAAATTAGCCACACATGGCAATTAAAGCAACAACAAGATTAAAATGTACCAATACAACCATGAATTGATCCTAGAAAAAGAGTAAATAAGAGAAGAAGAATAAGAAGAAACAACTTTGGATGTCTTCCATGGATGTCCCTTCCCTCTTAAACTTGCCTCCAACCTATGTTCTTCAATCTTTGTTGCCTCTAGTCTCTCCTTGAGGGCTTTCTATCGTCTTATTCCTTTAATTACAAGCTCCCCCTCTATGGTAGCTTTTCACCGACAACGACTCTCTTTGTCCTTTGGTCTTCTTTTCTTATTTATAAATTAGGTATATGAGTCTTGTTTCCTATTGTATTTAGAATTCTAGTCCTTTTAGGTCTCTAACTCCTTTGATCTTTTTTATGAGGATTGCAATCTAATTAGGATTATTTGAATTTCTCCATCAATTTGGATTTGGCTAAAATTTAAGATTTTGATAAAATCCCTTTTTTAAACTTTGTCTTCAAGATCTCCCATTTTAATCCAAAATCTTCTAGATTACACCTTAAAATTCAAATAAAAGGATAAAAAAGATATAGAAGATAAAAATATTAAATTCTAAATAAAACTAATTAAGATAAAATAAAATCAAATATAAAATTCTGACAAAGAAAACTCAAAGATGTGTATAATTTTACATCCTATCAAATTCCCCAAACTTGAACAATTGCTTGTCCTCAAGCAATAAAAATTGAAATTAAAGCACTATTGAGGAAAAATTCCTTCAAGATGGCTACAATTGCAAATAAGAGTCTTAAAGAAAGCTTTAAGAAGTTTGACATACCAATAGCTCTTCATAGCTTGAAATGGTCAAACATTCAATCATGTATCCATGTTCATCTCAAGTATAAATTATCAATTCAAACTTGCTTTCAAAACAAGTCCCATGAACTCCCTCGCTCTCTCGAAGAACATATGCATACTTAGTAACTCTTAAACACCTCCCCAAAGTCAAATAGGAAAAACCACTATTCAATTCTCTACTAATTCAAGTCCATACTTCATCAATGATCCATAGGATTTCTTTAAACACTTTTCATCATTTATAGATTTTTTTCCTTTTTTCTCTTTTTTGCAATAGAGACATAGACTTAGTAAACGTTTGAACTTGTGATCGTGTACCTAATCACACATCCCAAACTATTACTAAAGAATTCAAATTCATGATCGTGTGCCTCCTCCACACATCAAGAACTCTTATCCTTGCCTAATCCTAACTCCATGCTTTCTATTTATTTACTTATCACCTTCACTACCTCCAAACTTATTTTATTCTATACATTTGGATGGTGAAAATAATTTATTTTTTTAATTTTTTATTGCTTAAATCTCCTTAACTTAGTATTTCTGAGAACTTCGCATCGAAAAGAGTAGAAGAGTTGTCTAAAGGTTAGGGAGGAAACTAGTAAATCACTTTATACACACATGCTAACTCAAGAACTCATAAATCCAATTAAATAAGTTTATTGATCATAAACAAAAATTGAGAATATTGTATCAAGCAAACACAAATAACAATCATTAAATTTCTTCCGCTCGCACTTCTCTAAATGAAAGACAAATTGTAAAGCTATTGGCCATTTTAATAATCTATTAATGCAAATTGCATAATCTCAAAGGAGTTTTATTTGTCAAAAGTTTTATAATTTTTTGTGTTTTGTATTTTTTGTATTTTTTAATTTTTTATTGGCCGATACTATTTACATTTCCCTACAAAAGTTCCAAACTCGGGAAGGCACTTAAGTCAACTAATAAAACACTAAACTATTAGCAAAATTCACAAAATAGAACTCACAAGCAAATAAAGGAAACAATGAAAAGAAACTTGGGTTGCCTCTTAGGAAATGTTAATTTAAGGTCCTCGACTTAAAAGCATCTTCTTATCTTAGTCATAAGTATCATGAATTATTCTTATTTTTACTAAGAGATGATATATCAAATATTCAACACATGAAAACGTGTACCTAAGAATGGCATAATATGAAGATTTCGGTTCAAGGAACATATACCTGAGCATGAGAAGAAGTTTAAATTCTACCTTTGGAGCTTCACTCTCAATGAGTAGAGGTGGAGTGATTTTGGTTTGCTCTTGCTCCTCAAAGTCTGGTCCTTGCCAATAGGGAGTAAGCGGACTTAATTCTAGAAATGGACTATATATCGCAACTTCTTCATCCTCATTTTTTATTATGGTACTATTCTCTAGACACGACTCAAGAGGTTCCTTTGGTTATTGTTCATTATATGTAACATCCTCTAAAACATGCTAGACTTGTAAATAGTTATAGAGGTAGCTTAATACATGTTTAACATGTCTATTTAATTTTGTGATAATCTGAGTTAGTTTAGACACTTTGTTGCTCCCCAGAAGGTGAAAAGTAGTTTAAAATGACCCATATATTAGCATAAATGGCTTAGCTAATGGAAATAAATGTGGATAATTTATGTCTAATTCACAAATATGTATTCTGTGATGTAGTTAAAGTTTGAGAATAATCAAAGTCAGTTTGGTATTTTTAGACATATTGGTTGTGTGTTTTAATGTCAAAATGACTAGTCACAGATACGAAAAATTATGATACTGGTGAAACAACTTTTTTAATGACTCTTAGTATTTATTTTAAAGTTGTTGGAACTTGAAAAACTTGACTTAGCTAAATCTGAGTATTTTTAGCAAATCGGGAAGTATTAGTGTGGTATCACTAGGCCTTAAACCAGCCACGGTTTCAACCTTTAAATTGGACTTTTATTGGTGACTTTGTTTCATCATTTCTCACTTTTCTCTCTTCTTTTCACAGCTGAAACAGAAACATCAGCAAGGGTGGAGGTTTTGAGTGGTGAAAAGAGAAACAAGAGGCACAAGAAGAAGGGGAAATCCAAGGTTCTGGATTGAGGCACAATCTATAGCATCAAGACAACTTGAGGTAGAGGTTCTTAAGCTTGAAACTTCATTTCTTCTCATTTTTCATGTTTGGACTATTTAAGGTTTAATATGTCAAAATGAGATTTAGTGGTGTTTTGAGTGATTTTCTTACTTAGATAAGTCTTATGTGTTGTTTATGATTTGTTCATGCTAAGAGTTTGGATTAGAAATTAAAAACTTTCTTTTTGGACCATTAAAGCTCAAAGTGAGGATTTTAGGGGTTTGGGCGAGTGGTTTGATTCAAGGATCCATTTTTTATGAAATGAATTGGTGTTTTATGTTTTCTTCATGTTTGTGAACTTGTGTGGAACTTAAAATCACTAAGAAACCAATTTGAAGTGATCAAATTTCGTGTATGGCACTAATAGAACAATGCCATACATCTGCAGAATTCTGTAGATTTGCCTCTGGTTGTTCAGTGCTCAAGCGCTGGTGCTTGCACGCTCAAGTGTCAGTCATCCAGAGAGCTGTGTGTTTATGCTACTTGCGCACTCAAGCGCTCGTGGTTACGTGCTCAAGCACCAAGACAGGGTAGCATCATGTTATTAGCATTGTGATGCTAATTTATTTTCCTACTTGTTGAGATCATTTGTGCAAGCCTTTTAGGGTGTAATGAGACACTTTTGAGGATATTTCTTAGAAAGATTTATCAACTTGAATATGTGAAAAGTTTGGGAATTTTAAATGTCCAAAATGTGGGAGATGCTTTAGGACAGAGTTGGAGGACTCTAGACACCCAAAGTGTGGTGGTGTGTCGAGGATTGGTGTGTTAGGACACCTTAGGCTTCCTTAGTATGATGGTATGCCTATATATATGCAAAGATTACTCCTTTAGAGTTAAGGTTGAGTTTGAGATGCATAGTTAAAGCATGTTTCCTTGATTGTCCAGGTTAAGTTTCATGAATGGTTAGAGACATGAGTTGGTTCCTTTATATGTTAGAGTTGAACCGAGAGTATATGTTTTCTAGCTATACTCTTTTCATTAGGTTAGGGTAAACCTTGTGATGGGAGTTGGTAACTCCTTGGGCATCCAAGTGTTATGGAATGCTATAAAGTAGTATCTAGAACCTTGAACAATTTGAGATTACCATGAAATCACTTATGGAGTGATGGTGTGAGGTGCTAGATATGAGAACACTAGTGATATGAGTTTTACTACTTATAAGTTAAGTTGAAGTAATGTGTTTAATCACTAGTCTTTGCTTTTCACTTAGTTGTTGTAAACCTTGTGATAAGTGCGTATGTTTTGATAATAAATCTGCATATTTAGTTTTCAATCTTGTTATTTGTTATTTCCTATGTGTTGTAACCTTATATGGCGTGCACAACCATTTAGCCAGAGAACAAGGTGTAAATCTAGATTCTCATAGCGGGCAATGCTATTATGGTTAAGGTTACAGGTATGGGGATGGCAATAGTACTCTCACATTGGTGAGGGGAAAATGTCTACCTATTACTAAGTGGGTTTAGGTTTTTAGGCCTAACCTGCTCAGTATATACAAGGGAACAGAGGTTCCTGGGAAATATGTAAATAGCATATGTTTTAAAAACCAAAATCTATATTAGCATTGCACAATCATTATATTAGGACTTTGTTTGAGCATAATCATACATCATAACATAAAGCATTTCATTGTTGACAATTGTATGGGCAGTTTCTCGCTTAGTTGCTTGATCGGTTAATTATTTGGTTGCTTGTTCGATAGTATCTTAGGATTGTATGAACGATTCTTTGATGTTATTGATTTTTGGACATTCTATTACATAGAGTGTTTTTATGTGTTCAACTGATTTATTTATTGTAAATGATTAACTACTGGTATTGGTTGCTTATATTGAGAAATTATGATTTCTCACCCTGTGTGTTGCCATGTAAATCTAGGTACAAGCAAAGAGAAGTAGAAGAAGCAGAAGATCTAGTGTAGATAATTTTGTTTCTTGTATTAAATATGTTTTGTATTTATTTCCTGCTGCTTTGAGATCGTTCAAAGTTATGTATTACAGTATGCATTTGTGAGGTTATGATGTACTTATATGACTCTTCGTTGTTCAGGCTCTCCATATTTATTTATTAAATGAATGATGTAACATCCTAAAATTTATTTATTTATCATAAATAGTCATTTATAATATTTGTGATTTTTGTGAATTTTTTTAGATTTTTCTGAGAATGCTGAATATTTTAATATTATTTCTCATTTTACGTGCAAAATGAGTGGAGCCGAGAAAATGAGATATTTTTTCCGAGAACCTTGATCTATGAAAATATCGACAGAGGATCTTACTAAACTCGAGGGAGATTTAATGTTTTTCGAGAATTTTATCAGATAAAACAAATTGCTGTGTAATTTTTATTATTCGCTGGATAATTAATACTGACTACTGTCAACTGTAATCATTGTCCATTAGATAATAACATGTATTAGAAATCCTATCACATTATCCTAATGTAATCCACTTTATGTCTAATCAAATCTACTTTAATTCAAAAATACTATATTTTAATCAAAACTTCTTTGAGAAGCTTTGACCACAAATAACTAAAGTGTCCAATCTTGTAGGAGAAGCCACTCAACCTTTCCCTCTCTCTCTCATTACTGCGGCTTAGCATCCTTGGGGGGAAGTAAATTTTTGCTTCCCACACTTATTACCCTTCACCAAAATTTCACTCATTTTTGCACTATCACTTTCTCTCTCATCATTTTCTCTTCTCACATTTTCTCTATTCTTCTTCCTCTTCCATTTCTCTCCACGGTTTGCAGCCCCAAGAGGTGACCATCACCATTTTCATTTTTCTTACCTCATCATCACCATTTCTACACTCCTCTCATCACTCTAAAGCTTTTATCTTTGAAGATTTTCTCTTAAATCCACCATCTCCTTCATCTTCTTCCAAGAACAAAGCTTGAAACTTTAAGGTAAAGCTTCTATTTTTCTTTCTTCTTCTCTTCATTTTCGTGTTCCTTGGCCACTTTAGTGACCAAGGATTCATGTTTTTCAAGACTTGGTTGTTGATTTCACAAGTTTGATTTCTAGGGTTTTTGGGAGCCCCAAAACCGAACCACCAAAAGCAAGCAAAGAGGTGATTTTCGTATTCTTCCTTTAGGTAAGAGGGAGATTTACTTACTTCAACCATTATTGGTGGTGAGAAGACTTTTGTGTGGTTGTTGATGGAGAAATCCATATCGGATTGCTTACTTTATTTGATTGTTTTTCATGTTTGTGTGTTCTTGATTGAGATTAATAATGATTGGTTGGTTTGAATGCATTAAGGATGTTGGAATGCTTTGATAATGTTGGATTTGATAAATGAAAAATTTGAGGGTTGACTGCCCTATTGAGAGGGCCACGATTTTAGTAAAAAATCTTAAGGGTTTGAATTGATTTTTGTATAGAATGAAATCTATGTAATTAGTTATTAAAGGATGGATGGAAGGAATGGAAAAATTGGAACCTTGATGTCTTAGGGAGGCTCACGGCCTCTATGGGATTTTTGGAATCCAAGTGGTGCTTTGTGCATCCTTGGGAATTAATGAATTTATACATATCTAATTTATAATGTGATGGAAGAATTTGATTGAATAAGGGTTCTTGAGAGGGCCACGGTTTTTCAAGGGTTCTTTAACCTAAAATGTTCATAATTGATCAAGATTTAGGAAACTAAGGATGTTGGATTCATAATATGGAATTATGATATGTGTTGAACCATGTATATGAAATTGTTGATATTGAGAATGGATTGTATGGAATTGTGAGTCCATGTGGGACCAAGTACTTGTTGATAGTGTACTTGAATAAATTGTGGCAATGATGTTGTTGAGGATCGACTGTGTAACACCCTCCCTAGGGTATCACATGTCTGACTCCCGACTCAAAATCTGTAAAGAAGTTCACACAAGGTTTGAGTTATAAAAAGATGGGTTTTAAAATTTCTTCTTTACTGAAACATAAACTTACTGAAATTCATAAGTATTACTGAAAATATATTTAAACTGATTAATATACAATATTGACACCAATTAATATTTCATAATTTAAAGAGAAATACAAAACTAACAGACTCTTTTTTTTTAAACAGTAGCAAACCCCATGACGGGTCCTACTAAATAGCATGGTATAACACTAACGATAAAACTTAACATACTCATTCCTTATCTTGTATCCAATTTGTTGCATCGAACTCTACTCCTTGTCTACTCGAACACCTTCGAACTTGAGACACCACTCTTCAATGTTTTCATCAATCTCTGAGTATCCATCGCCCGTTATGTCTAAGACAACTCGATCCTTCTATTATTTGATTTTAACAGTACAGACACAACAAAACAACATAACAAAGAGGTGAGATCACCTACGCCAATACCAAAGATGTATAAAGACACGGAGATAACACAAGCAGCATTATCATACAAGGATATCATACCAAACTTCCAATAATATATTCAATATTAATCAACTATCATCATCTAATCATATATCAATCCAAGTATTCAAAACAGTTGTCATAGCCAATATTCCTCAATTAATATATCATACAGATATAAGTGTTCAGATTATGCATATACACAAGACTCGATTTCCTACTCCATGGAGCTAAAACTCAGGTCGGAGAAATGATCAAAAAGATTTGTCGGTACCACATGCCTCAGACCACGTGCTATAATCCTCATTTTGATTTTGCACATCTAGCATATACACGACAGTCTTTATCAGATCTTGATTAAGAATAGTGTCTCGGTCAGGATCATCGGTGTGTTGCATCGGTCTAACCTACGAGAAGAAGCGCGACCAACCACCCGTGTAAGCAACCCGCACCCCGATGCCCCCAAGGTCAACAAGTGACCTACACTACGCATATCGCACCCACTCAAGAGGTGTGTTTCTCCTAGGCAATCAGCCATATCCAGTCCTCATCGGACCATTCCAATGCATGTATAATGCACCAAATCCAATCACAGACAAATATGTCATTTTCTCACAAACAGTGTATGGACCTGGTTCAACAGTAATCATATTATACTTTCAACAACGAAAATCATGTTATCACGTTTTCATAGTTGTAAAACACTTTTACCGTATTTTCACAATCGCGTAACATTTCTGTTACGTTTTCACAATCCAAAAACGTTTCTGTTATGTTTTCACAATACCATAACACTTCTTTTATATTTTCACAATACCGTAACACTTTTGTTACGTTTTTAAAATTTCAAAACATTTTTATTACGTTTTTACAATATCGTAACACTACTGTTACGTTTACAAAATTTTGTAACATTTCTGTTACGTTTTCAAAATGTTGCAACTCTTCTGTTGCACTTTTAAACCATGTACTAATTTTTAACGTTTTTCTCAATCACGTAAAATATTTAAACGTAAATTCAAATCGCGTATAACTATTTCAACGTATTTAAAATCACATAGAAATATTTTTCCACATCACGTAACTTAAAAATCACATTTTTAAGATACGTAAATAATTTTTCACCATAATTTCATTACAGAAAATATTTCTTGACCTTTAAAAATTTCTTTTTGACTTTTCTCAAAATAATATAACTTTATACTTCATTTTTCACATTTCCTTACTCAAGAAAATCTTTTTCCACATTTCTTTACTTAAGAAATCCTTTTCCAAAATATAACCCACAAAATCACTTTTCCAATGATATAAATCAACGTTTCAAAAGTTTAAGAATTTCCTAACGTACTTCAAAACTCGAAAATCAAATATACGTTAATAAATTTTCCAAACACCATTATATTCTCCATTTTTCTCAAATCAATTTTAAAATCAATTCTTCAAAATAAATTGAAGTTCAAACATGTTCAACCTCTCTTTGTCTTTTGTTTACAAACTTCTCTCAAGTGATAAAAACACTCTGATTCCCTTTCCAAATTCCTTGTATTAAATCAAGTTATGTTTTCACTTTGAAAAATCACTTTGTTCACAAAAATCAAGACATTACAAGCCTTAAAAAAAACGTGGACATGACTATTGAAACCATCAAATATTTTTCCTTTTAAATTGATATGGTTTTTCACAAACAAAACCATTAAATTTTTTTTACAAAAACGTAAGACTCATAGTCTTTGAAAATCAAATCATTTGTTCATTTTCATTTTTCACTTTCTTTGCAAATCCATTTTCACTTTCTTTACAAATTCTTTTTCACTTTCTTTGCAAATCCTTAAAATTATCATTGCTATTTTCATTTAAATCTCATGTTTAGTAAAACACTTAGAAACTTTTTACACAAAATAAATCAATAAAAATCCTTCTAAAACCATATTCATGTACTCTTTGAAAAATAAATTCTTTGTTTATTTTCCTTACTTTTCTAAACATCCATTTTCATCATTCAAGAAAATATTAATTTTGTGAACACCTATCTTGAGGTGTCTTGTTCGAAATCCACCATGTTCTAAGTACTCAAAAATCAATTCTTTTGTTCTTGAAAATTTTCAACATGAACCCTAATCAAGGGCATCAAAACCGTAGCTCTTCCTTGGCTATTGGAGCCAAAAATCAATTTCCTTTCCACCATCAAGTCATGGCATATACATATATATTTCATCATAAATAATATAAGCATACCATCAAAGCCATAAAAGCATGTATAGCATATCAAGCATATCATCAAAGCTATAAAATCATGCAAAGCATATCAAGCATAGAAAATTAATCAAAGCTCATAAACACCCACAAATTAATTACATGACCATAGATATGAATCCTCACATGGATTCCACATCCATCAAATAAAATACCATCTCTCACCACCATGCTTGGTTGGTGAGATGGATCTCCCTCTTACCTCTTGAAGATCCTCAAAAGCTCATTGTTTTGCTTCTTTTTCCAAGTCCTTCACCACCAAGGGCTTCTCAAATACAAAACAAAATACATAGAAATTAGTATACTAAGCTTGATTAAGAGGAACCATGGATCAAACATGGTTTAGATCATGAAAAAGAGAGAAGAAAATGAAGTTTCCTTATACTTCACCTCAAAAACCCAATAACTTTGATCTTGAAGAAAGTTCATGAAGATGAATGATTTAGAGAAAATCTTCAACATGAAAGTTGCTTAGAACATCATGTAGATTCAAGATCTAAGGTTGGATGAAATTAAAAGAGCTTGGATGGTGATTTTAGGGTAGATAACCGAATGGTTTCTCTTGAAGCACAAAGATGAAATTTTTATTTTTGATAGAAACTTGAAGCTTGGATTTGAAGATCAAGATGAATGATTTTGGAAAAACTCATAACTAGAGATGTTCTTAGAATGATGTTTAGGTTTAGAAAATCAAGTTGGATGAAATTAAAAGTGATGGAAGGTGCTTCTTGGAGAGCTTGGCCGAATTATGAAGAAGGAGAGAAATGGAGAGAAAACTTTTGTGCTTTGGTTCTTGATAATTTTTGAAGGCAAGAATGAATGATCAATAATGACCAAAGGTGATCAATTATGGTCTTCAAAGTCTCTAAATTCAGACCAAAACCGTAGTCCCCCTCCAAAGCTTCTTCAAAAATTCAATAATGATGAAACATTGATCAAGACATCCAACAATGACATAAAGCATCATTTAATGGATTGAAAATTGTTTTTCTTTGTCTTCTAACAAGCCAAAATCGTCCCCCTCCATGCATGCATTCAAAATGTGACAATTTTCAAGCCACCATTATTTGTGCATTCCTAGCCATTGATTAATTCAATGGTTAGGATTTAGGTAGATTTTTAATTTTAGAAGACTAAATCTAGGCCATTGGATTTTTTTCCTTTAAATTCTAGCCCTTAGATGTGTCTCCAAAATTAAGGGTCAAGATTGCTCCTTCAAACTTTAAATCCAAGGGTCCTAATTAGTCTTTGCTACTTTAGAAGACCAAATCTCCACCATTGATTGATTCTTCATCCAATGGTCATAAATGGTCTTTGTTACTTTTTAAGATTAAATCTCCACCCTTGATTTAATCTAAATCCAATGGTTATAAATGGTCTTTGTCATTTTTCAAGACCAATTCTACACCTTTGATTACATCTATGGTTGATATCAAAGCCTTCCTAATTAAGCTTATTCTCACACCATTGATTAAATCAATGGTTATTATCCAAGCGCTTTATTAAGTTTGTTTCTTAACCTTTGATTAAATCAATGGTTAATATTCAAACTAAGTATTCTCATCCAAGGGTATAAATCAAGTCAAGTTCTCTTTGTTGACTACGCGGTATAATATTTATTCTCGTATCCTACAAATAATACCTTTACTGTATTTTTATCATCCGATAATTAAATACAGTATAAAATACAGTACAAGAAATTTTCTAAAACTGTTTCCGGATTCAGGTTTAGTAAGATCCCCTGTCTCCGTCTAAACAGTACAAATTTTTCTATGCGTAGAAAATTTTTTCACTTTGTGGGACCCACCTGGGCTCACGTAAGGTCACCTGGGCCCACATAGGACCACCTGGGCCCACATACAGTCAAAAAAATTCATAATCATCTACAAAAATCACAAAAATTAGAAAATGCACAAATATCAAATCAGATTACGTAAAATAATTACCTAATGGTAAAAATTAAATTACGTAAAGTTTTATCCGGCCCGAAAATTTTTATTTTCCTGACGCGGAGTAAATCACTCAAAACAATCAAATATGTTGACGGAATAAACAAAATAATTTTACAGTGCACAGAAATTACTAAACAGTAAAATTCATTAGCTAATCAAATTCTCATGTTTAAGAGATACGGAAATTTTGGGATGTTACAATACTCTCTTTACTAAATTTCGTCCTCGAAATTTCATGACCATGATTTCACACCCTCGGAATAAATAATGACATTATTCCTTTATCTTTTCTTCGGTTCCCATGTAGTTTCACCTCTTACGTTATTCCAAACGATTTTAAACCATTGAAAGTTCTTTATCTCTTGTTCACTTCTTACGATCAAACAAATATCTTAATAATTTTTTTTTTACTACGGTTTTCCATTACCGTCTTAACTTTTCCCATAGACGGACTTCTTCAACTTTTGAAGAATCCACCACGCTTCCACCTGCGCCACTTTGATACTCGACCTAGATATAAATAGGAATATTCTCTCTTGCAAGATATTCCTTCAATTGCAGTAGATAAAAGAAAACATCATGCAAAAGAATAAAATGAATCGAATATGTTGTCGAACATATCCAACAAGGAATTGGATGTAACTCGATCTTCAAGAATGAATTCTCTGATACCAATACAGCGGCTACCAACCTTCATTCATGCCTAGAATAGTTTTTCTCAGATAACTTCCAACTAATGAAATGTATTACTAAAAATTTTTTTATCCTCATATCACTTTATTCTCCAGCTTTAGCTCTCACCAGGAAATGTCTCACTAGCCGAATTCTCCTTTCAACCGCATTTTATACCAGATACTATGACATGGATTTTAAATAGGAATATCCTTTCTTGCAAAATATTCTTTCTTGCAAATGCAATATATGAAAGAACATTATAGAGGTTTAGGAAGAAAAGATAGCGAAATGATCTAATCTGTTACCAAACATATTCAACAAGAATTTGATTTTGCCTGATTTTCAGGAATGATTTTTTTTTTTGAAATACTAACACTGTATTGAGACAATCTCATAGGATATGGTTGGAAAATAACCAATCCATTTTCAAATATCATGTATACGTTTATGAAACAGATCAAACTAACACAAAAATTTTGAACAACAGATCAAACTAACATAAAGATTTGATCTATAACAATGATTTGAATAACTTGAGTAGCTCAATCGGCTAAGAATAGAAAGCAGTAAACAAATCGAGAGGATTACGAATAACTCTAACATATAATTGATCTACTCAATCATATGCCCTAAGGAATAGGTTATTCACAGAAATATTCAGTATGGTTTATAGGATTAGCTCTAATGACACAATTTCCATTGTTTAAATCTTCCGCTCCGAACGCTTCCTACTACCTAAGATTTTACTAACAGAAAACTCTGTTTTCATTGGAACTCTATTTTCAAAGATTGTGTTCCAAACTTCCCGCACTTAAAACAAATTATTTCCTTGAACGTACAATCTTTCGTTAAGTGCCCCTTTCCACACTTCTTACATTTCGGTGCAGATGTCACAGTCAAACTAAACCTGTCATTACTAGTACTTTCTCCACAAGATTGTTGTTGTTGTTGACTTCTTGGAGATTGCAAGTACGTTTTCTGTTGGAATCGCTTGACCTTACGATTTCCTCTTTTTCGTAACCAATATGGTCCAACGTTACATGGTCTCTCATCCTGAGACTGATTCAACTCTAACAAAATCTTAGCTTAAGAAATTAATTCTTGCTGCGAAATAATCTTCTAAGTTTGTTGTATAATCGCTTCAGCCACTGTTAGGTTGCATCATATCACCACCATTATATCTCGCTTCCCCACGCGTACGTCTATCACGAGTCATTTCTTTTCTTCAAAGATGGACGAATCAAAATAAAATGGAAACCAGATGTAACCATTTCAAATAAACGTTTGTTTTCTTGACGTACATTCCTTCATTAAGTACCTTCTTTCACGTCAGTTACTGCCTTTGGTTTCCTCAATGGTAGTAAATACATCTTCCATTGAAATCAATCACTTTCCAAATATCCTTAAAAATATTGGGTTCCAAAATTACGTAGTCTTATATTCTAAGACTGATTCTCTTCCATTAGATCCTGAACCTCAACTTTTATTTCTTTCCCACTGAACAGTGGTCCTTTATTCCTGCAGTTATCCTTCCACATTGCTCCCGTTGCTCTCGTAACTCCTGCAACTACATTACTAGTAACATGTTCCGCTTCCACACAAGTATAACTATCCCTAGCCATTTCCTTTTTTTTTTCGAGGCGTGCGGATCGAAATACAATGGATTTGATATCCATTATAAACAGCATTGTTTCCTTTCGGAAAACAATAACACAGAGAATCATAACACAAGCAAAACAGACCTAACCACAAACCCCAAAAGACTCAAACCGTGCTCTGACACTTAAACCTTAAGCTCTGATACCAACTAATGTAACACCCTCCCTAGGGTATCACATGTCTGACTCCCGACTCAAAATCTGTAAAGAAGTTCACACAAGGTTTGAGTTATAAAAAGATGGGTTTTAAAATTTCTTCTTTACTGAAACATAAACTTACTGAAATTCATAAGTATTACTGAAAATATATTTAAACTGATTAATATACAATATTGACACCAATTAATATTTCACAATTTAAAGAGAAATACAAAACTAATGACTTTTTTTTAACAGTAGCAAACCCCATGACGGGTCCTACTAAATAGCACGGTATAACACTAACGATAAAACTTAACATACTCATTCCTTATCTTGTATCCAGCTTGTTGCATCAGAACTCTACTCCTTGTCTACTCAGAACACCTTCGAACTTGAGACAGCCACTCTTCAATGTTTTCATCAATCTCTGAGTATCCATTGCCCGTTATGTCTAAGACAACTCGATCCTTCTATTATTTGATTTTAACAGTACAGACACAACAAAACAACATAACAAAGAGGTGAGATCACCTACGCCAATACCAGCATGGCAGCACAGAGATAACACAAGCAGCAATATCATACAAGGATATCATACCAAACTTCCAATAATATATTCAATATTAATCAACTATCATTATCTAATCATATATCAATCCAAGTATTCAAAACAGTTGTCATAGCCAATATTCCTCAATTAATATATCATACAGATATAAGTGTTCAGATTATGCATGTACACAAGACTCGATTTCCTACTCCATAGAGCTAAAACTCAGGTCGGAGAAATGATCAAAAAGATCTGTCGGTACCACATGCCTCAGACCACGTGCTATAATCCTCATTTTGATTTTGCACATCTAGCATATACACGACAGTCTTTATCAGATCTTGATTAAGAATAGTGTCTCGGTCATGATCATCGGTGTGTTGCATCGGTCTAACCTACGGGAAGAAGCGCGACCAACCACCCGTGTAAGCAACCCGCACCCCGATGCCCCAAGGTCAACAAGTGACCTACACTACGCATATCGCACCCACTCAAGAGGTGTGTTTCTCCTAGGCAATTAGCCATATCCAGTCCTCATCGGACCATTCCAATGCATGTATAATGCACCAAATCCAATCACAGACAAATATGTCATTTTCTCACAAACAGTGTATGGACACTGGTCCAACAGTAATCATATTGTACTTTCAACAGCGAAAATCATGTTATCACGTTTTCATAGTTGTAAAACACTTTTACCGTATTTTCACAATCGCGTAACATTTCTATTACGTTTTCACAATCCAAAAACGTTTCTATTATGTTTTCACAATACCATAACACTTCTTTTATATTTTCACAATACCGTAAAACTTTTGTTACGTTTTTAAAATTTCAAAACATTTTTATTACGTTTTTACAATATCGTAACACTACTGTTACGTTTACAAAATTTTGTAACATTTCTGTTACGTTTTCAAAATGTTGCAACTCTTCTGTTGCACTTTTAAACCATGTACTAATTTTTAACGTTTTTCTCAATCACGTAAAATATTTAAACGTAAATTCAAATCGCGTATAACTATTTCAACGTATTTAAAATCACATAGAAATATTTTTCCACATCACGTAACTTAAAAATCACATTTTTAAGATACGTAAATAATTTTTCACCATAATTTCATTATAGAAAATATTTCTTGACCTTTAAAAATTTCTTTTTAACTTTTCTCAAAATAATATAACTTTATACTTCATTTTTCACATTTCCTTACTCAAGAAAATCTTTTTCCACATTTCTTTACTTAAGAAATCCTTTTCCAAAATATAACCCACAAAATCACTTTTCCAATGATATAAATCAACGTTTCAAAAGTTTAAGAATTTCCTAACGTACTTCAAAACTCGAAAATCAAATATACGTTAATAAATTTTCCAAACACCATTATATTCTCCATTTTTCTCAAATCAATTTTAAAATCAATTCTTCAAAATAAATTGAAGTTCAAACATGTTCAACCTCTCTTTGTCTTTTGTTTACAAAATTCTCTCAAGTGATAAAAATACTATGATTCCCTTTCCAAATTCCTTGTATTAAATCAAGTTACGTTTTCACTTTGAAAAATCACTTTGTTCACAAAAATCAAGACATTACAAGCCTTAAAAAAAACGTGGACATGACTATTGAAACCATCAAATATTTTTCCTTTTAAATTGATATGGTTTTTCACAAACAAAACCATTAAATTTTTTTTACAAAAACGTAAGACTCATAGTCTTTGAAAATCAAATCATTTGTTCATTTTCATTTTTCACTTTCTTTGCAAATCCATTTTCACTTTCTTTACAAATTCTTTTTCACTTTCTTTGCAAATCCTTAAAATTATCATTGCTATTTTCATTTAAATCTCATGTTCAGTAAAACACTTAGAAACTTTTTACACAAAATAAATCAATAAAAATCCTTCTAAAACCATATTCATGTACTCTTTTGAAAAATAAATTCTTTGTTTATTTTCCTTACTTTTCTAAACATCCATTTTCATCATTCAAGAAAATATTAATTTTGTGAACACCTATCTTGAAGTGTCTTGTTCGAAATCCACCATGTTCTAAGTACTCAAAAATCAATTCTTTTGTTCTTGAAAATTTTCAACATGAACCCTAATCAAGGGCATCAAAACTGTAGCTCTTCCTTGGCTATTGGAGCCAAAAATCAATTTCCTTTCCACCATCAAGTCATGGCATATACATATATATTTCATCATAAATAATATAAGCATACCATCAAAGCCATAAAAGCATGTATAGCATATCAAGCATATCATCAAAGCTATAAAATCATGCAAAGCATATCAAGCATAGAAAATTAATCAAAGCTCATAAACACCCACAAATTAATTACATGACCATGGATATGAATCCTCACATGGATTCCACATCCATCAAATAAAATACCATCTCTCACCACCATGCTTGGTTGGTGAGATGGATCTCCCTCTTACCTCTTGAAGATCCTCAGCTCCTTGTTTTGCTTCTTTTTCCAAGTCTTTCACCACCAAGGGCTTCTCAAATACAAAACAAAATACATAGAAATTAGTATACTAAGCTTGATTAAGAGGAACCATGGATCAAACATGGTTTAGATCATGAAAAAGAGAGAAGAAAATGAAGTTTCCTTATACTTCACCTCAAAAACCCAATAACTTTGATCTTGAAGAAAGTCCATGAAGATGAATGATTTAGAGAAAATCTTCAACATGAAAGTTGCTTAGAACATCATGTAGATTCAAGATCTAAGGTTGGATGAAATTAAAAGAGCTTGGATGGTGATTTTAGGGTAGATAACCGAATGGTTTCTCTTGAAGCACAAAGATGAAATTTTTTATTTTTGATAGAAACTTGAAGCTTGGATTTGAAGATCAAGATGAATGATTTTGGAAAAACTCATAACTAGAGATGTTCTTAGAATGATGTTTAGGTTTAGAAAATCAAGTTGGATGAAATTAAAAGTGATGGAAGGTGCTTCTTGGAGAGCTTGGCCGAATTATGAAGAAGGAGAGAAATGGAGAGAAAACTTTTGTGCTTTGGTTCTTGATAATTTTTGAAGGCAAGAATGAATGATCAATAATGACCAAAGGTGATCAATTATGGTCTTCAAAGTCTCTAAATTCAGACCAAAACCGTAGTCCCCCTCCAAAGCTTCTTCAAAAATTCAATAATGATGAAACATTGATCAAGACATCCAACAATGACATAAAGCATCATTTAATGGATTGAAAATTGTTTTTCTTTGTCTTCTAACAAGCCAAAATCGTCCCCCTCCATGCATGCATTCAAAATGTGACAATTTTCAAGCCACCATTATTTGTGCATTCCTAGCCATTGATTAATTCAATGGTTAGGATTTAGGTAGATTTTTAATTTTAGAAGACTAAATCTAGGCCATTGGATTTTTTTCCTTTAAATTCTAGCCCTTAGATGTGTCTCCAAAATTAAGGGTCAAGATTGCTCCTTCAAACTTTAAATCCAAGGGTCCTAATTAGTCTTTGCTACTTTAGAAGACCAAATCTCCACCATTGATTGATTCTTCATCCAATGGTCATAAATGGTCTTTGTTACTTTTTAAGATTAAATCTCCACCCTTGATTTAATCTAAATCCAATGGTTATAAATGGTCTTTGTCATTTTTCAAGACCAATTCTACACCTTTGATTACATCTATGGTTGATATCAAAGCCTTCCTAATTAAGCTTATTCTCACACCATTGATTAAATGGTTATTATCCAAGAAACGCTTTATTAAGTTTGTTTCTTAACCTTTGATTAAATCAATGGTTAATATTCAAACTAAGTATTCTCATCCAAGGGTATAAATCAAGTCAAGTTCTCTTTGTTGACTACGCGGTATAATATTTATTCTCGTATCCTACAAATAATACCTTTACTGTATTTTTATCATCCGATAATTAAATACAGTATAAAATACAGTACAAGAAATTTTCTAAAACTGTTTCCGGATTCAGGTTTAGTAAGATCCCCTGTCTCCGTCTAAACAGTACAAATTTTTCTATGCGTAGAAAATTTTTTTCACTTTGTGGGACCCACCTGGGCTCACGTAAGGTCACCTGGGCCCACATAGGACCACTGGGCCCACATACAGTCAAAAAAATTCATAATCATCTACAAAAATCACAAAAATTAGAAAATGCACAAATATCAAATCAGATTACGTAAAATAATTACCTAATGGTAAAAATTAAATTACGTAAAGTTTTATCCTACCGAAAATTTTTATTTTCCGACGCGGAGTAAATCACTCAAAACAATCAAATATGTTGACGGAATAAACAAAATAATTTTACAGTGCACAGAAATTACTAAACAGTAAAATTCTGTTAACTGTCAAATTACTGTTTAAGAGATACGGAAATTTTGGGATGTTACAATACTCCTCTTTCTGAGAAATTTCGTCCTCGAAATTTCATGACCATGATTTCACACCCTCGGAATAAATAATGACATTATTCCTTTATCTTTTCTTCGTTCCATGTAGTTTCACCTCTTACGTTATTCCAAACGATTTTAAACCATTGAAAGTTCTTTATCTCTTGTTCACTTCTTCCGATCAAACAAATATCTTAATAATTTTTTTTCTACTACGGTTTTCCATTACCGTCTTAACTTTTCCCATAGACAGACTTCTTCAACTTTTGAAGAATCCACCACGCTTCTAATCGCGCCACTTTGATACTCGACCTAGATATAAATAGGAATATTCTCTCTTGCAAGATATTCCTTCAATTGCAGTAGATAAAAGAAAACATCATGCAAAAGAATAAAATGAATCGAATATGTTGTCGAACATATCCAACAAGGAATTGGATGTAACTCGATCTTCAAGAATGAATTCTCTGATACCAATACAACTGCTACCAACCTTCATTCATGCCTAGAATAGTTTTTTCTCAGATAACTTCCAACTAATGAAATGTATTACTAAAAATTTTTTATCCTCATATCACTTTATTCTCCAAACTTTAGCTCTCACCAGAAATGTCTCACTAGAATTCTCCTTTCAACCGCATTTTATACCGAGATACTATGACATGGATTTTAAATAGGAATATCCTTTCTTGCAAAATATTCTTTCTTGCAAATGCAATATATGAAAGAACATTATAGAGGTTTAGGAAGAAAAGATAGCGAAATGATCTAATCTGTTACCAAACATATTCAACAAGAATTTGATTTTGCCGATTTTCAGGAATGATTTTTTTTTTTGAAATACTAACACTTGTATTGAGACAATCTCATAGGATATGGTTGGAAAATAACCAATCCATTTTCAAATATCATGTCCGTTTATGAAACAGATCAAACTAACACAAAAATTTTGAACAACAGATCAAACTAACATAAAGATTTGATCTATAACAATGATTTGAATAACTTGAGTAGCTCAATCGGCTAAGAATAGAAACAGAAGTAAACAAATCAGAGGATTACGAATAACTCTAACATATAATTGATCTACTCAATCATATGCCCTAAGGAATAGGTTATTCACAGAAATATTCAGTATGGTTTATAGGATTAGCTCTAATGACACAATTTCCATTGTTTAAATCTTCCGCTCCGAACGCTTCCTACTACCTAAGATTTTACTAACAGAAAACTCTGTTTTCATTGGAACTCTATTTTCAAAGATTGTGTTCCAAACTTCCCCGCACTTAAAACAAATTATTTCCTTGAACGTACAATCTTTCGTTAAGTGCCTCTTTCCACACTTCTTACATTTTCGGTGTAGATGTCACGGTCAAACTAAACTGTCATTACTAGTACTTTCTCCACAAGATTGTTGTTGTTGTTGACTTCTTGGAGATTGCAAGTACGTTTTCTGTTGGAATCGCTTGACCTTACGATTTCCTCTTTTTCGTAACCAATATGGTCCAACGTTACATGGTCTCTCATCCCGACTGATTCAACTCTAACAAAATCTTAGCTTAAGAAATTAATTCTTGCTGCGAAATAATCTTCTAAGTTTGTTGTATAATCGCTTCAGCCACTGTTAGGTTGCAGTCATATCACCACCATTATATCTCGCTTCCCCACGCGTACGTCTATCACGAGTCATTTCTTTTCTTCAAAGATGGACGAATCAAAATAAAATGGAAACCAGATGTAACCATTTCAAATAAACGTTTGTTTTCTTGACGTACATTCCTTCATTAAGTACCTTCTTTCACGTCAGTTACTGCCTTTGGTTTCCTCAATGGTAGTAAATACATCTTCCATTGAAATCAATCACTTTCCAAATATCCTTAAAAATATTGGGTTCCAAAATTACGTAGTCTTATATTCTAAGACTGATTCTCTTCCATTAGATCCTGAACCTCAACTTTTATTTCTTTCCCACTGAACAGTGGTCCTTTATTCCTGCAGTTATCCTTCCACATTGCTCCCGTTGCTCTCGTAACTCCTGCAACTACATTACTAGTAACATGTTCCGCTTCCACACAAGTATAACTATCCCTAGCCATTTCCTTTTTTTTTTCGAGGCGTGCGGATCGAAATACAATGGATTTGATATCCATTATAAATGCATTGTTTCCTTTCGGAAAACAATAACATAGAGAATCATAACACAAGCAAAACAGACCTAACCACAAACCCCAAAAGACTCAAACCGTGCTCTGACACTTAAACCTTAAGCTCTGATACCAACTAATGTAACACCCTCCCTAGGGTATCACATGTCTGACTCCCGACTCAAAATCTGTAAAGAAGTTCACACAAGGTTTGAGTTATAAAAAGATGGGTTTTAAAATTTCTTCTTTTCTTGAAACATAAACTTACTGAAATTCATAAGTATTATTGAAAATATATTTAAACTGATTAATATACAATATTGACACCAATTAATATTTCACAATTTAAAGAGAAATACAAAACTAACAGACTTTTTTTTTTTTTTAAGAAGCAAACCCCATGACGGGTCCTACTAAATAGCACGGTATAACACTAACGATAAAACTTAACATACTCATTCCTTATCTTGTATCCAAACTTGTTGCATCGAACTCTACTCCTTGTCTACTCGAACACCTTCGAACTTGAGACACCACTCTTCAATGTTTTCATCAATCTCTCGAGTATCCATTGCCCGTTATGTCTAAGACAACTCGATCCTTCTATTATTTGATTTTAACAAGATGAGACACAACAAAACAACATAACAAAGAGGTGAGATCACCTACGCCAATACCAAAGCATGGCAGCACGAGAGATAACACAAGCGAGCAATATCATACAAGGATATCATACCAAACTTCCAATAATATATTCAATATTAATCAACTATCATTATCTAATCATATATCAATCCAAGTATTCAAAACAGTTGTCATAGCCAATATTCCTCAATTAATATATCATACAGATATAAGTGTTCAGATTATGCATGTACACAAGACTCGATTTCCTACTCCATAGAGCTAAAACTCAGGTCGGAGAAATGATCAAAAGATCCTGTCGGTACCACGTATGCCTCGGACCACGTGCTATAATCCTCATTTTGATTTTGCACATCTAGCATATACACGACAGTCTTTATCAGATCTTGATTAAGAATAGTGTCTCGGTCATGATCATCGGTGTGTTGCATCGGTCTAACCTACGGGAAGAAGCGCGACCAACCACCCGTGTAAGCAACCCGCACCCCGATGCCCCAAGGTCAACAAGTGACCTACACTACGCATATCGCACCCACTCAAGAGGTGTGTTTCTCCTAGGCAATTAGCCATATCCAGTCCTCATCGGACCATTCCAATGCATGTATAATGCACCAAATCCAATCACAGACAAATATGTCATTTTCTCACAAACAGTGTATGGACACTGGTTCAACAGTAATCATACTGTACTTTCAACAGCGAAAATCATGTTATCACGTTTTCATAGTTGTAAAACACTTTTACCGTATTTTCACAATCGCGTAACATTTCTGTTACGTTTTCACAATCCAAAAACGTTTCTGTTATGTTTTCACAATACCATAACACTTCTTTTATATTTTCACAATACTGTAACACTTTTGTTACGTTTTTAAAATTTCAAAACATTTTTATTACGTTTTTACAATATCGTAACACTACTGTTACGTTTACAAAATTTTGTAACATTTCTGTTACGTTTTCAAAATGTTGCAACTCTTCTGTTGCACTTTTAAACCATGTACTAATTTTTAACGTTTTTCTCAATCACGTAAAATATTTAAACGTAAATTCAAATCGCGTATAACTATTTCAACGTATTTAAAATCACATAGAAATATTTTTCCACATCACGTAACTTAAAAATCACATTTTTAAGATACGTAAATAATTTTTCACCATAATTTCATTATAGAAAATATTTCTTGACCTTTAAAAATTTCTTTTTGACTTTTCTCAAAATAATATAACTTTATACTTCATTTTTCACATTTCCTTACTCAAGAAAATCTTTTTCCACATTTCTTTACTTAAGAAATCCTTTTCCAAAATATAACCCACAAAATCACTTTTCCAATGATATAAATCAACGTTTCAAAAGTTTAAGAATTTCCTAACGTACTTCAAAACTCGAAAATCAAATATACGTTAATAAATTTTCCAAACACCATTATATTCTCCATTTTTCTCAAATCAATTTTAAAATCAATTCTTCAAAATAAATTGAAGTTCAAACATGTTCAACCTCTCTTTGTCTTTTGTTTACAAAATTCTCTCAAGTGATAAAAACACTCTGATTCCCTTTCCAAATTCCTTGTATTAAATCAAGTTACGTTTTCACTTTGAAAAATCACTTTGTTCACAAAAATCAAGACATTACAAGCCTTAAAAAAGCGTGGACATGACTATTGAAACCATCAAATATTTTTCCTTTTAAATTGATATGGTTTTTCACAAACAAAACCATTAAATTTTTTTACAAAAACGTAAGACTCATAGTCTTTGAAAATCAAATCATTTGTTCATTTTCATTTTTCACTTTCTTTGCAAATCCATTTTCACTTTCTTTACAAATTCTTTTTCACTTTCTTTGCAAATCCTTAAAATTATCATTGCTATTTTCATTTAAATCTCATGTTCAGTAAAACACTTAGAAACTTTTTACACAAAATAAATCAATAAAAATCCTTCTAAAACCATATTCATGTACTCTTTTGAAAAATAAATTCTTTGTTTATTTTCCTTACTTTTCTAAACATCCATTTTCATCATTCAAGAAAATATTAATTTTGTGAACACCTATCTTGAAGTGTCTTGTTCGAAATCCACCATGTTCTAAGTACTCAAAAATCAATTCTTTTGTTCTTGAAAATTTTCAACATGAACCCTAATCAAGGGCATCAAAACTGTAGCTCTTCCTTGGCTATTGGAACCAAAAATCAATTTCCTTTCCACCATCAAGTCATGGCATATACATATATATTTCATCATAAATAATATAAGCATACCATCAAAGCCATAAAAGCATGTATAGCATATCAAGCATATCATCAAAGCTATAAAATCATGCAAAGCATATCAAGCATAGAAAATTAATCAAAGCTCATAAACACCCACAAATTAATTACATGACCATGGATATGAATCCTCACATGGATTCCACATCCATCAAATAAAATACCATCTCTCACCACCATGCTTGGTTGGTGAGATGGATCTCCCTCTTACCTCTTGAAGATCCTCAAAAGCTCCTTGTTTTGCTTCTTTTTCCAAGTCTTTCACCACCAAGGGCTTCTCAAATACAAAACAAAATACATAGAAATTAGTATACTAAGCTTGATTAAGAGGAACCATGGATCAAACATGGTTTAGATCATGAAAAAGAGAGAAGAAAATGAAGTTTCCTTATACTTCACCTCAAAAACCCAATAACTTTGATCTTGAAGAAAGTCCATGAAGATGAATGATTTAGAGAAAATCTTCAACATGAAAGTTGCTTAGAACATCATGTAGATTCAAGATCTAAGGTTGGATGAAATTAAAAGAGCTTGGATGGTGATTTTAGGGTAGATAACCGAATGGTTTCTCTTGAAGCACAAAGATGAAATTTTTTATTTTTGATAGAAACTTGAAGCTTGGATTTGAAGATCAAGATGAATGATTTTGGAAAAACTCATAACTAGAGATGTTCTTAGAATGATGTTTAGGTTTAGAAAATCAAGTTGGATGAAATTAAAAGTGATGGAAGGTGCTTCTTGGAGAGCTTGGCCGAATTATGAAGAAGGAGAGAAATGGAGAGAAAACTTTTGTGCTTTGGTTCTTGATAATTTTTGAAGGCAAGAATGAATGATCAATAATGACCAAAGGTGATCAATTATGGTCTTCAAAGTCTCTAAATTCAGACCAAAACCGTAGTCCCCTCCAAAGCTTCTTCAAAAATTCAATAATGATGAAACATTGATCAAGACATCCAACAATGACATAAAGCATCATTTAATGGATTGAAAATTGTTTTTCTTTGTCTTCTAACAAGCCAAAATCGTCCCCCTCCATGCATGCATTCAAAATGTGACAATTTTCAAGCCACCATTATTTGTGCATTCCTAGCCATTGATTAATTCAATGGTTAGGATTTAGGTAGATTTTTAATTTTAGAAGACTAAATCTGGGCCATTGGATTTTTTCCTTTAAATTTAGCCCTTAGATGTGTCTCCAAAATTAAGGGTCAAGATTGCTTCCTTCAAACTTTAAATCCAAGGGTCCTAATTAGTCTTTTTACTTTAGAAGACCAAATCTCCACCATTGATTGATTCTTCATCCAATGGTCATAAATGGTCTTTGTTACTTTTTAAGATTAAATCTCCACCCTTGATTTAATCTAAATCCAATGGTTATAAATGGTCTTTGTCATTTTTCAAGACCAATTCTACACCTTTGATTACATCTATGGTTGATATCAAAGCCTTCCTAATTAAGCTTATTCTCACACCATTGATTAAATCAATGGTTATTATCCAAGGCTTCTTTATTAAGTTTGTTTCTTAACCTTTGATTAAATCAATGGTTAATATTCAAACTAAGTATTCTCATCCAAGGGTATAAATCAAGTCAAGTTCTCTTTGTTGACTACGCGGTATAATATTTATTCTCGTATCCTACAAATAATACCTTTACTGTATTTTTATCATCCGATAATTAAATACAGTATAAAATACAGTACAAGAAATTTTCTAAAACTGTTTCCGGATTTAGGTTTAGTAAGATCCCCTGTCTCCGTCTAAACAGTACAAATTTTTCTATGCGTAGAAAATTTTTTCACTTTGTGGGACCCACCTGGGCTCACGTAAGGTCACCTGGGCCCACATAGGACCACCTGGGCCCACATACAGTCAAAAAAATTCATAATCATCTACAAAAATCACAAAAATTAGAAAATGCACAAATATCAAATCGAGATTACGTAAAATAATTACCTAATGGTAAAAATTAAATTACGTAAAGTTTTATCCTACCGAAAATTTTTATTTTCCTGACGCGGAGTAAATCACTCAAAACAATCAAATATGTTGACGGAATAAACAAAATAATTTTACAGTGCACAGAAATTACTAAACAGTAAAATTCTGTTAACTGTCAAATTACTGTTTAAGAGATACGGAAATTTTGGGATGTTACAATACTCCCCCTCTTTACAGAAATTTCGTCCTCGAAATTTCATGACCATGATTTCACACCCTCGGAATAAATAATGACATTATTCCTTTATCTTTTCTTCAGTTCCCATGTAGTTTCACCTCTTACGTTATTCCAAACGATTTTAAACCATTGAAAGTTCTTTATCTCTTGTTCACTTCTTCTGATCAAACAAATATCTTAATAATTTTTTTTTCTACGGTTTTCCATTACCGTCTTAACTTTTCCCATAGACAGACTTCTTCAACTTTTGAAGAATCCACCACGCTTCCACTGCGCCACTTTGATACTCTGACCTAGATATAAATAGGAATATTCTCTCTTGCAAGATATTCCTTCAATTGCAGTAGATAAAAGAAAACATCATGCAAAAGAATAAAATGAATCGAATATGTTGTCGAACATATCCAGCAAGGAATTGGATGTAACTCGATCTTCAAGAATGAATTCTCTGATACCAATACAATGCTACCAACCTTCATTCATGCCTAGAATAGTTTTTCTCGAGATAACTTCCAACTAATGAAATGTATTACTAAAAATTTTTTTATCCTCATATCACTTTATTCTCCAGCTTTAGCTCTCACCAGGAAATGTCTCACTAGCCGAATTCTCCTTTCAACCGCATTTTATACCAGATACTATGACATGGATTTTAAATAGGAATATCCTTTCTTGCAAAATATTCTTTCTTGCAAATGCAATATATGAAAGAACATTATAGAGGTTTAGGAAGAAAAGATAGCGAAATGATCTAATCTGTTACCAAACATATTCAACAAGAATTTGATTTTGCCTGATTTTCAGGAATGATTTTTTTTTTTGAAATACTAACACTGTATTGAGACAATCTCATAGGATATGGTTGGAAAATAACCAATCCATTTTCAAATATCATGTCTGTTTATGAAACAGATCAAACTAACACAAAAATTTTGAACAACAGATCAAACTAACATAAAGATTTGATCTATAACAATGATTTGAATAACTTGAGTAGCTCAATCGGCTAAGAATAGAAACAGAAGTAAACAAATCAGAGGATTACGAATAACTCTAACATATAATTGATCTACTCAATCATATGCCCTAAGGAATAGGTTATTCACAGAAATATTCAGTATGGTTTATAGGATTAGCTCTAATGACACAATTTCCATTGTTTAAATCTTCCGCTCCGAACGCTTCCTACTACCTAAGATTTTACTAACAGAAAACTCTGTTTTCATTGGAACTCTATTTTCAAAGATTGTGTTCCAAACTTCCCGCACTTAAAACAAATTATTTCCTTGAACGTACAATCTTTCGTTAAGTGCCTCTTTCCACACTTCTTACATTTCGGTGTAGATGTCACAGTCAAACTAAACCTGTCATTACTAGTACTTTCTCCACAAGATTGTTGTTGTTGTTGACTTCTTGGAGATTGCAAGTACGTTTTCTGTTGGAATCGCTTGACCTTACGATTTCCTCTTTTTCGTAACCAATATGGTCCAACGTTACATGGTCTCTCATCCTGAGACTGATTCAACTCTAACAAAATCTTAGCTTAAGAAATTAATTCTTGCTGCGAAATAATCTTCTAAGTTTGTTGTATAATCGCTTCAGCCACTGTTAGGTTGCAGTCATATCACCACCATTATATCTCGCTTCCCCACGCGTACGTCTATCACGAGTCATTTCTTTTCTTCAAAGATGGACGAATCAAAATAAAATGGAAACCAGATGTAACCATTTCAAATAAACGTTTGTTTTCTTGACGTACATTCCTTCATTAAGTACCTTCTTTCACGTCAGTTACTGCCTTTGGTTTCCTCAATGGTAGTAAATACATCTTCCATTGAAATCAATCACTTTCCAAATATCCTTAAAAATATTGGGTTCCAAAATTACGTAGTCTTATATTCTAAGACCGATTCTCTTCCATTAGATCCCGAACCTCAACTTTTATTTCTTTCCCACTGAACAGTGGTCCTTTATTCCTGCAGTTATCCTTCCACATTGCTCCCGTTGCTCTCGTAACTCCCGCAACTACATTACTAGTAACATGTTCCGCTTCCACACAAGTATAACTATCCCTAGCCATTTCCTTTTTTTTTTTCGAGGCGTGCGGATCGAAATACAATGGATTTGATATCCATTATAAAAGCATTGTTTCCTTTCGGAAAACAATAACACAGAGAATCATAACACAAGCAAAAAACAGACCTAACCACAAACCCCAAAAGACTCAAACCGTGCTCTGACACTTAAACCTTAAGCTCTGATACCAACTAATGTAACACCCTCCCTAGGGTATCACATGTCTGACTCCCGACTCAAAATCTGTAAAGAAGTTCACACAAGGTTTGAGTTATAAAAAGATGGGTTTTAAAATTTCTTCTTTACTGAAACATAAACTTACTGAAATTCATAAGTATTACTGAAAATATATTTAAACTGATTAATATACAATATTGACACCAATTAATATTTCACAATTTAAAGAGAAATACAAAACTAACAGACTCTTTTTTTTTAACAGTAGCAAACCCCATGACGGGTCCTACTAAATAGCACGGTATAACACTAACGATAAAACTTAACATACTCATTCCTTATCTTGTATCCAGCTTGTTGCATCAGAACTCTACTCCTTGTCTACTCAGAACACCTTCGAACTTGAGACAGCCACTCTTCAATGTTTTCATCAATCTCTGAGTATCCATTGCCCGTTATGTCTAAGACAACTCGATCCTTCTATTATTTGATTTTAACAGTACAGACACAACAAAACAACATAACAAAGAGGTGAGATCACCTACGCCAATACCAGCATGGCAGCACAGAGATAACACAAGCAGCAATATCATACAAGGATATCATACCAAACTTCCAATAATATATTCAATATTAATCAACTATCATTATCTAATCATATATCAATCCAAGTATTCAAAACAGTTGTCATAGCCAATATTCCTCAATTAATATATCATACAGATATAAGTGTTCAGATTATGCATGTACACAAGACTCGATTTCCTACTCCATAGAGCTAAAACTCAGGTCGGAGAAATGATCAAAAAGATCTGTCGGTACCACATGCCTCAGACCACGTGCTATAATCCTCATTTTGATTTTGCACATCTAGCATATACACGATGCGATCTTTATCGATCTTGATTAAGAATAGTGTCTCGGTCATGATCATCGGTGTGTTGCATCGGTCTAACCTACGGAAGAAGCGCGACCAACCACCCGTGTAAGCAACCCGCACCCCGATGCCCCAAGGTCAACAAGTGACCTACACTACGCATATCGCACCCACTCAAGAGTGTGTGTTTCTCCTAGGCAATTAGCCATATCCAATTCTCATCGGACCATTCCAATGCATGTATAATGCACCAAATCCAATCATAGACAAATATGTCATTTTCTCACAACAGTGTATGGACACTGGTTCAACAGTAATCATACTGTACTTTCAACAGCGAAAATCATGTTATCACGTTTTCATAGTTGTAAAACACTTTTACCGTATTTTCACAATCGCGTAACATTTCTGTTACGTTTTCACAATCCAAAAACGTTTCTGTTATGTTTTCACAATACCATAACACTTCTTTTATATTTTCACAATACCGTAACACTTTTGTTACGTTTTTAAAATTTCAAAACATTTTTATTACGTTTTTACAATATCGTAACACTATATTACGTTTACAAAATTTTGTAACATTTTTCACGTTTTCAAAATGTTGCAACTCTTCTGTTGCACTTTTAAACCATGTACTAATTTTTAACGTTTTTCTCAATCACGTAAAATATTTAAACGTAAATTCAAATCGCGTATAACTATTTCAACGTATTTAAAATCACATAGAAATATTTTTCCACATCACGTAACTTAAAAATCACATTTTTAAGATACGTAAATAATTTTTCACCATAATTTCATTATAGAAAATATTTCTTGACCTTTAAAAATTTCTTTTGACTTTTCTCAAAATAATATAACTTTATACTTCATTTTTCACATTTCCTTACTCAAGAAAATCTTTTTCCACATTTCTTTACTTAAGAAATCCTTTTCCAAAATATAACCCACAAAATCACTTTTCCAATGATATAAATCAACGTTTCAAAAGTTTAAGAATTTCCTAACGCATCTTCAAAACTCGAAAATCAAATATACGTTAATAAATTTTCCAAACACCATTATATTCTCCATTTTTCTCAAATCAATTTTAAAATCAATTCTTCAAAATAAATTGAAGTTCAAACATGTTCAACCTCTCTTTGTCTTTTGTTTACAAAATTCTCTCAAGTGATAAAAATACTATGATTCCCTTTCCAAATTCTCTTGTATTAAATCAAGTTACGTTTTCACTTTGAAAAATCACTTTGTTCACAAAAATCAAGACATTACAAGCCTTAAAAAACGCGTGGACATGACTATTGAAACCATCAAATATTTTTCCTTTTAAATTGATATGGTTTTTCACAAACAAAACCATTAAATTTTTTTACAAAAACGTAAGACTCATAGTCTTTGAAAATCAAATCATTTGTTCATTTTCATTTTTCACTTTCTTTGCAAATCCATTTTCACTTTCTTTACAAATTCTTTTTCACTTTCTTTGCAAATCCTTAAAATTATCATTGCTATTTTCATTTAAATCTCATGTTCAGTAAAACACTTAGAAACTTTTTACACAAAATAAATCAATAAAAATCCTTCTAAAACCATATTCATGTACTCTTTTGAAAAATAAATTCTTTGTTTATTTTCCTTACTTTTCTAAACATCCATTTTCATCATTCAAGAAAATATTAATTTTGTGAACACCTATCTTGAGGTGTCTTGTTCGAAATCCACCATGTTCTAAGTACTCAAAAATCAATTCTTTTGTTCTTGAAAATTTTCAACATGAACCCTAATCAAGGGCATCAAAACTGTAGCTCTTCCTTGGCTATTGGAGCCAAAAATCAATTTCCTTTCCACCATCAAGTCATGGCATATACATATATATTTCATCATAAATAATATAAGCATACCATCAAAGCCATAAAAGCATGTATAGCATATCAAGCATATCATCAAAGCTATAAAATCATGCAAAGCATATCAAGCATAGAAAATTAATCAAAGCTCATAAACACCCACAAATTAATTACATGACCATGGATATGAATCCTCACATGGATTCCACATCCATCAAATAAAATACCATCTCTCACCACCATGCTTGGTTGGTGAGATGGATCTCCCTCTTACCTCTTGAAGATCCTCAAAAGCTCCTTGTTTTGCTTCTTTTTCCAAGTCTTTCACCACCAAGGGCTTCTCAAATACAAAACAAAATACATAGAAATTAGTATACTAAGCTTGATTAAGAGGAACCATGGATCAAACATGGTTTAGATCATGAAAAAAGAGAGAAGAAAATGAAGTTTCCTTATACTTCACCTCAAAAACCCAATAACTTTGATCTTGAAGAAAGTCCATGAAGATGAATGATTTAGAGAAAATCTTCAACATGAAAGTTGCTTAGAACATCATGTAGATTCAAGATCTAAGGTTGGATGAAATTAAAAGAGCTTGGATGGTGATTTTAGGGTAGATAACCGAATGGTTTCTCTTGAAGCACAAAGATGAAATTTTTTATTTTTGATAGAAACTTGAAGCTTGGATTTGAAGATCAAGATGAATGATTTTGGAAAAACTCATAACTAGAGATGTTCTTAGAATGATGTTTAGGTTTAGAAAATCAAGTTGGATGAAATTAAAAGTGATGGAAGGTGCTTCTTGGAGAGCTTGGCCGAATTATGAAGAAGGAGAGAAATGGAGAGAAAACTTTTGTGCTTTGGTTCTTGATAATTTTTGAAGGCAAGAATGAATGATCAATAATGACCAAAGGTGATCAATTATGGTCTTCAAAGTCTCTAAATTCAGACCAAAACCGTAGTCCCCTCCAAAGCTTCTTCAAAAATTCAATAATGATGAAACATTGATCAAGACATCCAACAATGACATAAAGATCATTTAATGGATTGAAAATTGTTTTTCTTTGTCTTCTAACAAGCCAAAATCGTCCCCCTCCATGCATGCATTCAAAATGTGACAATTTTCAAGCCACCATTATTTGTGCATTCCTAGCCATTGATTAATTCAATGGTTAGGATTTAGGTAGATTTTTAATTTTAGAAGACTAAATCTAGGCCATTGGATTTTTTCCTTTAAATTCTAGCCCTTAGATGTGTCTCCAAAATTAAGGGTCAAGATTGCTCCTTCAAACTTTAAATCCAAGGGTCCTAATTAGTCTTTGCTACTTTAGAAGACCAAATCTCCACCATTGATTGATTCTTCATCCAATGGTCATAAATGGTCTTTGTTACTTTTTAAGATTAAATCTCCACTCTTGATTTAATCTAAATCCAATGGTTATAAATGGTCTTTGTCATTTTTCAAGACCAATTCTACACCTTTGATTACATCTATGGTTGATATCAAAGCCTTCCTAACTAAGCTTATTCTCACACCATTGATTAAATCAATGGTTATTATCCAAGCGCTTTATTAAGTTTGTTTCTTAACCTTTGATTAAATCAATGGTTAATATTCAAACTAAGTATTCTCATCCAAGGGTATAAATCAAGTCAAGTTCTCTTTGTTGACTACGCAGTATAATATTTATTCTCGTATCCTACAAATAATACCTTTATCTTGTATTTTTATCATCCGATAATTAAATACAAGATAAAATACAAGATACAAGAAATTTTCTAAAACTGTTTCCGGATTTAGGTTTAGTAAGATCCCCTGCTCCCCGTCTAAACAAGTACAAATTTTTCTATGCGTAGAAAATTTTTTCACTTTGTGGGACCCACCTGGCTCACGTAAGGTCACCTGGCCCACATAGGACCACTGGGCCCACATACAGTCAAAAAAAATTCATAATCATCTACAAAAATCACAAAAATTAGAAAATGCACAAATATCAAATCAGATTACGTAAAATAATTACCTAATGGTAAAAATTAAATTACGTAAAGTTTTATCCGGCCCGAAAATTTTTATTTTCCTGACGCGGAGTAAATCACTCAAAACAATCAAATATGTTGACGGAATAAACAAAATAATTTTACAGTGCACAGAAATTACTAAACAGTAAAATTCTGTTAACTGTCAAATTACTGTTTAAGAGATACGGAAATTTTGGGATGTTACAATACTCCCCCTCTTTACAGAAATTTCGTCCTCGAAATTTCATGACCATGATTTCACACCCTCGGAATAAATAATGACATTATTCCTTTATCTTTTCTTCAGTTCCCATGTAGTTTCACCTCTTACGTTATTCCAAACGATTTTAAACCATTGAAAGTTCTTTATCTCTTGTTCACTTCTTCTGATCAAACAAATATCTTAATAATTTTTTTTTCTACGGTTTTCCATTACCGTCTTAACTTTTCCCATAGACAGACTTCTTCAACTTTTGAAGAATCCACCACGCTTCCACTGCGCCACTTTGATACTCTGACCTAGATATAAATAGGAATATTCTCTCTTGCAAGATATTCCTTCAATTGCAGTAGATAAAAGAAAACATCATGCAAAAGAATAAAATGAATCGAATATGTTGTCGAACATATCCAACAAGGAATTGGATGTAACTCGATCTTCAAGAATGAATTCTCTGATACCAATACAGCGGCTACCAACCTTCATTCATGCCTAGAATAGTTTTTCTCAGATAACTTCCAACTAATGAAATGTATTACTAAAAATTTTTTTATCCTCATATCACTTTATTCTCCAGCTTTAGCTCTCACCAGGAAATGTCTCACTAGCCGAATTCTCCTTTCAACCGCATTTTATACCAGATACTATGACATGGATTTTAAATAGGAATATCCTTTCTTGCAAAATATTCTTTCTTGCAAATGCAATATATGAAAGAACATTATAGAGGTTTAGGAAGAAAAGATAGCGAAATGATCTAATCTGTTACCAAACATATTCAACAAGAATTTGATTTTGCCTGATTTTCAGAATGATTTTTTTTTTTGAAATACTAACACTGTATTGAGACAATCTCATAGGATATGGTTGGAAAATAACCAATCCATTTTCAAATATCATGTCTGTTTATGAAACAGATCAAACTAACACAAAAATTTTGAACAACAGATCAAACTAACATAAAGATTTGATCTATAACAATGATTTGAATAACTTGAGTAGCTCAATCGGCTAAGAATAGAAACAGAAGTAAACAAATCAGAGGATTACGAATAACTCTAACATATAATTGATCTACTCAATCATATGCCCTAAGGAATAGGTTATTCAGAAATATTCAAGTATGGTTTATAGGATTAGCTCTAATGACACAATTTCCATTGTTTAAATCTTCCGCTCCGAACGCTTCCTACTACCTAAGATTTTACTAACAGAAAACTCTGTTTTCATTGGAACTCTATTTTCAAAGATTGTGTTCCAAACTTCCCGCACTTAAAACAAATTATTTCCTTGAACGTACAATCTTTCGTTAAGTGCCCCTTTCCACACTTCTTACATTTCGGTGTAGATGTCACAAACCAAACTAAACCTGTCATTACTAGTACTTTCTCCACAAGATTGTTGTTGTTGTTGACTTCTTGGAGATTGCAAGTACGTTTTCTGTTGGAATCGCTTGACCTTACGATTTCCCCTTTTTCGTAACCAATATGGTCCAACGTTACAGGGTCTCTCATCCTGAGACTGATTCAACTCTAACAAAATCTTAGCTTAAGAAATTAATTCTTGCTGTGAAATAATCTTCTAAGTTTGTTGTATAATCGCTTCACCACTGTTAGGTTGCGGTCATATCACCACCATTATATCTCGCTTCCCACGCGTACGTCTATCACGAGTCATTTCTTTTCTTCAAAGATGGACGAATCAAAATAAAATGGAAACCAGATGTAACCATTTCAAATAAACGTTTGTTTTCTTGACGTACATTCCTTCATTAAGTACCTTCTTTCACGTCGCCATCGCTTTGGTTTCCTCAATGGTAGTAAATACATCTTCCATTGAAATCAATCACTTTCCAAATATCCTTAAAAATATTGGGTTCCAAAATTACGTAGTCTTATATTCTAAGACCGATTCTCTTCCATTAGATCCTGAACCTCAACTTTTATTTCTTTCCCACTGAACAGTGGTCCTTTATTCCTGCAGCTATCCTTCCACATTGCTCCCGTTGCTCTCGTAACTCCTGCAACTACATTACTAGTAACATGTTCCGCTTCCACACAAGTATAACTATCCCTAGCCATTTCCTTTTTTTTTTCGAGGCGTGCGGATCGAAATACAATGGATTTGATATCCATTATAAACAGCATTGTTTCCTTTCGGAAAACAATAACACAGAGAATCATAACACAAGCAAAACAGACCTAACCACAAACCCCAAAAGACTCAAACCGTGCTCTGACACTTAAACCTTAAGCTCTGATACCAACTAATGTAACACCCTCCCTAGGGTATCACATGTCTGACTCCCGACTCAAAATCTGTAAAGAAGTTCACACAAGGTTTGAGTTATAAAAAGATGGGTTTTAAAATTTCTTCTTTACTGAAACATAAACTTACTGAAATTCATAAGTATTACTGAAAATATATTTAAACTGATTAATATACAATATTGACACCAATTAATATTTCACAATTTAAAGAGAAATACAAAACTAATGACTCTTTTTTTTTTAACAGTAGCAAACCCCATGACGGGTCCTACTAAATAGCACGGTATAACACTAACGATAAAACTTAACATACTCATTCCTTATCTTGTATCCAGCTTGTTGCATCAGAACTCTACTCCTTGTCTACTCGAACACCTTCGAACTTGAGACATGTCCACTCTTCAATGTTTTCATCAATCTCTCGAGTATCCATTGCCCGTTATGTCTAAGACAACTCGATCCTTCTATTATTTGATTTTAACAAGTGACATGACACAACAAAACAACATAACAAAGAGGTGAGATCACCTACGCCAATACCAGCATGGCAGCACAGAGATAACACAAGCAGCAATATCATACAAGGATATCATACCAAACTTCCAATAATATATTCAATATTAATCAACTATCATTATCTAATCATATATCAATCCAAGTATTCAAAACAGTTGTCATAGCCAATATTCCTCAATTAATATATCATACAGATATAAGTGTTCAGATTATGCATGTACACAAGACTCGATTTCCTACTCCATAGAGCTAAAACTCAGGTCGGAGAAATGATCAAAAAGATCTGTCGGTACCACATGCCTCAGACCACGTGCTATAATCCTCATTTTGATTTTGCACATCTAGCATATACACGACAGTCTTTATCAGATCTTGATTAAGAATAGTGTCTCGGTCATGATCATCGGTGTGTTGCATCGGTCTAACCTACGGGAAGAAGCGCGACCAACCACCCGTGTAAGCAACCCGCACCCCGATGCCCCAAGGTCAACAAGTGACCTACACTACGCATATCGCACCCACTCAAGAGGTGTGTTTCTCCTAGGCAATTAGCCATATCCAATTCTCATCGGACCATTCCAATGCATGTATAATGCACCAAATCCAATCACAGACAAATATGTCATTTTCTCACAACAAATGTATGGATGGACGGTCCAACAAGAATCATACTGTACTTTCAACAGCGAAAATCATGTTATCACGTTTTCATAGTTGTAAAACACTTTTACCGTATTTTCACAATCGCGTAACATTTCTGTTACGTTTCACAATCCAAAAACGTTTCTATTATGTTTTCACAATACATAACACTTCTTTTATATTTTCACAATACCGTAAAACTTTTGTTACGTTTTTAAAATTTCAAAACATTTTTATTACGTTTTTACAATATCGTAACACTACTGTTACGTTTACAAAATTTTGTAACATTTCACATCATTTTCAAAAATTTGCAACTCTTCCAAATTCATTTGCACTTTTAAACCATGTACTAATTTTTAACGTTTTTCTCAATCACGTAAAATATTTAAACGTAAATTCAAATCGCGTATAACTATTTCAACGTATTTAAAATCACATAGAAATATTTTTCCACATCACGTAACTTAAAAATCACATTTTTAAGATACGTAAATAATTTTTCACCATAATTTCATTATAGAAAATATTTCTTGACCTTTAAAAATTTCTTTTTGACTTTTCTCAAAATAATATAACTTTATACTTCATTTTTCACATTTCTTACTCAAGAAAATCTTTTTCCACATTTCTTTACTTAAGAAATCCTTTTCCAAAATATAACCCACAAAATCACTTTTCCAATGATATAAATCAACGTTTCAAAAGTTTAAGAATTTCCTAACGTACTTCAAAACTCGAAAATCAAATATACGTTAATAAATTTTCCAAACACCATTATATTCTCCATTTTTCTCAAATCAATTTTAAAATCAATTCTTCAAAATAAATTGAAGTTCAAACATGTTCAACCTCTCTTTGTCTTTTGTTTACAAAATTCTCTCAAGTGATAAAAATACTATGATTCCCTTTCCAAATTCCTTGTATTAAATCAAGTTACGTTTTCACTTTGAAAAATCACTTTGTTCACAAAAATCAAGACATTACAAGCCTTAAAAAAAACGTGGACATGACTATTGAAACCATCAAATATTTTTCCTTTTAAATTGATATGGTTTTTCACAAACAAAACCATTAAATTTTTTTTACAAAAACGTAAGACTCATAGTCTTTGAAAATCAAATCATTTGTTCATTTTCATTTTTCACTTTCTTTTGCAAATCCATTTTCACTTTCTTTACAAATTCTTTTTCACTTTCTTTGCAAATCCTTAAAATTATCATTGCTATTTTCATTTAAATCTCATGTTCAAGAAAAACACTTAGAAACTTTTTACACAAAATAAATCAATAAAAATCCTTCTAAAACCATATTCATGTACTCTTTTGAAAAATAAATTCTTTGTTTATTTTCCTTACTTTTCTAAACATCCATTTTCATCATTCAAGAAAATATTAATTTTGTGAACACCTATCTTGAAGTGTCTTGTTGAAATCCACCATGTTCTAAGTACTCAAAAATCAATTCTTTTGTTCTTGAAAATTTTCAACATGAACCCTAATCAAGGGCATCAAAACCGTAGCTCTTCCTTGGCTATTGGAGCCAAAAATCAATTTCCTTTCCACCATCAAGTCATGGCATATACATATATATTTCATCATAAATAATATAAGCATACCATCAAAGCCATAAAAGCATGTATAGCATATCAAGCATATCATCAAAGCTATAAAATCATGCAAAGCATATCAAGCATAGAAAATTAATCAAAGCTCATAAACACCCACAAATTAATTACATGACCATGGATATGAATCCTCACATGGATTCCACATCCATCAAATAAAATACCATCTCTCACCACCATGCTTGGTTGGTGAGATGGATCTCCCTCTTACCTCTTGAAGATCCTCAAAAGCTCCTTGTTTTGCTTCTTTTTCCAAGTCTTTCACCACCAAGGGCTTCTCAAATACAAAACAAAATACATAGAAATTAGTATACTAAGCTTGATTAAGAGGAACCATGGATCAAACATGGTTTAGATCATGAAAAGAGAGAAGAAAATGAAGTTTCCTTATACTTCACCTCAAAAACCCAATAACTTTGATCTTGAAGAAAGTCCATGAAGATGAATGATTTAGAGAAAATCTTCAACATGAAAGTTGCTTAGAACATCATGTAGATTCAAGATCTAAGGTTGGATGAAATTAAAAGAGCTTGGATGGTGATTTTAGGGTAGATAACCGAATGGTTTCTCTTGAAGCACAAAGATGAAATTTTTTATTTTTGATAGAAACTTGAAGCTTGGATTTGAAGATCAAGATGAATGATTTTGGAAAAACTCATAACTAGAGATGTTCTTAGAATGATGTTTAGGTTTAGAAAATCAAGTTGGATGAAATTAAAAGTGATGGAAGGTGCTTCTTGGAGAGCTTGGCCGAATTATGAAGAAGGAGAGAAATGGAGAGAAAACTTTTGTGCTTTGGTTCTTGATAATTTTTGAAGGCAAGAATGAATGATCAATAATGACCAAAGGTGATCAATTATGGTCTTCAAAGTCTCTAAATTCAGACCAAAACCGTAGCCCCCCTCCAAAGCTTCTTCAAAAATTCAATAATGATGAAACATTGATCAAGACATCCAACAATGACATAAAGCATCATTTAATGGATTGAAAATTGTTTTTCTTTGTCTTCTAACAAGCCAAAATCGCCCCATGCATGCATTCATTCAAAATGTGACAATTTTCAAGCCATCATTATTTGTGCATTCCTAGCCATTGATTAATTCAATGGTTAGGATTTAGGTAGATTTTTAATTTTAGAAGACTAAATCTAAGTAGGCCATTGGATTTTTTTCCTTTAAATTCTAGCCCTTAGATGTGTCTCCAAAATTAAGGGTCAAGATTGCTCCTTCAAACTTTAAATCCAAGGGTCCTAATTAGTCTTTGCTACTTTAGAAGAAGACCAAATCTCCACCATTGATTGATTCTTCATCCAATGGTCATAAATGGTCTTTGTTACTTTTTAAGATTAAATCTCCACCCTTGATTTAATCTAAATCCAATGGTTATAAATGGTCTTTGTCATTTTTCAAGACCAATTCTACACCTTTGATTACATCTATGGTTGATATCAAAGCCTTCCTAATTAAGCTTATTCTCACACCATTGATTAAATCAATGGTTATTATCCAAGCGCTTTATTAAGTTTGTTTCGACCAAATTTAACCTTTGATTAAATCAATGGTTAATATTCAAACTAAGTATTCTCATCCAAGGGTATAAATCAAGTCAAGTTCTCTTTGTTGACTACGCGGTATAATATTTATTCTCGTATCCTACAAATAATACCTTTACTGTATTTTTATCATCCGATAATTAAATACAGTATAAAATACAGTACAAGAAATTTTCTAAAACTGTTTCCGGATTTAGGTTTAGTAAGATCCCCTGTCTCCGTCTAAACAGTACAAATTTTTCTATGCGTAGAAAATTTTTTCACTTTGTGGGACCCACCTGGGCTCACGTAAGGTCACCTGGGCCCACATAGGACCACTTGGGCCCGCATACATCAAAAAATTCATAATCATCCACAAAAATCACAAAAATTAGAAAATGCACAAATATCAAATCGATTACGTAAAATAATTACCTAATGGTAAAAATTAAATTACGTAAAGTTTTCTCCTACCGAAAATTTTTATTTTCTCGACGCGAGTAAATCACTCAAAACAATCAAATATCTTGACGGAATAAACAAAATAATTTTACAAAGGTACGTAAATTACTAAACAAGAAAATTACATTAATCGTCAAAATTACTGTTTAAGAGATACGGAAATTTTGGGATGTTACAGACTGTATGCCATTAAGGTATGTTCCATGAAAAAAAAAATATATTGTTAATGAGTATGCATGATATGCATTGTTTTATGAGGAACATGTAATTGATACACATACATGATGTAAATTGAGTCGTCATGTATATGTGATGTCCGTTAGACTTTGTTGGAAAGGCGATGTGTGTCTAGGAGATTGAATAACACCTTAGTGCCAGTGCAAGTAGACTAAGTATGGGTCATAATGGTTGACCTTGGAGGCGTTGGGGTATGAGTGTCTCACAATAGACAGTGGTAGCTCCACTGGGGCCGTGGGATAGACTGATGCAAACACACCGACGATCCGGACCGAGACGCAGTCCTATATCGTGATCAATTGTTGAGGTGCCATGTATAAGCCATATTGCGTAAATATTATTTTTGAGATGAAGCACTTTATTTTAAGGCTAATGAGATACTGACATGACTACTTGATCATTCTCTCCGAAATATTGATGTCTAGCTCCATGGAGTAGGATTTTTTGTACCATGTGCATTGTGCATTGTGAGTCTCATATTTCATTGAGCATGAGTATTTATGACTGTTAAACTACCTACTTTTGATATTGCAAAAATTATTTGATGGTTGAACTGTTGACTGCTTGAGATATCAATACTGTTAAACTTTCACTAACTATTTTATTATTGTTTACGGTTATCCTTTTCTTACTATTGGTTTGATTACTACTATTGATGAATATATGTGTTGTAATGCTATGTGGGCACTCAGCGCCGTTTCGTCTTCTTACTGCCATATTGGTATTGAATGCTAGGTGTCTCACCTCTTTTCTGTATACCTGTATCCCTGTTTAAATTATGTACTTCTGAGAAGACATTCACGAGGAAGAAAAGGAAGCACCTGATTTTCCTGACTTCTGGCCTGATTATGAATAGTGCTGATTGAAGATGTCACTCCGATTTTTGGGTTACGCAAGGATGACTTTTCACAGTGGTCCAGATTGCTGGCACATAAACTTGAGCATGAACCGTTGCATCTATCACGGAGAGCTGACTGTGCCTTTAGCTTGGGGTCGCTACGACCCGCCTGTTTTTTATTTCACAACTTTTGTTCACATAGAGTTTTACCTACCCGTTAGGGATTTGTGGATGACCTTTATTACACCCCACGAGATGATTCATTTCTCTCCACTGCTCGAGCTTCTGCTCGAAATTCGGTCGCTCCGATGGTGATTTCATTGGATGAGGAGGATCCTGCTATGGTTCCTTCTCATCAGTCTTAGGGGGCTGATACTGTCAGTGATTACTGATGGCTAACCGTATATCTTTTTGGGAAGCCTGACGTTTTGCTATTTTGATGGGATGTAAATTTGTATACATCTTGGGGGTGGGTAAAGCCTTTTACTTTTTGTGAATTTGATGATGTAACTAAACATTAACTAATGCATATATATATATATATATAATATGCTCGATATATATATATATATATATAATAATGAATGTATGGTTTCATTTCATAACGATTTTTATTGTATTTATATTTATCATTATCTCCAAAAAAAAAAGAGAAAAAAAATGTACTCATATTTCGATACTCAATTATTGCGCTATTAAAATGGAAATTGTTTGTTCAGATAACAAATATGAACTTGGTCTTAATCAATCAATGAATTTGTATTTTTTCGCATTTTCGTTTCATTCGTTTTACTATGGTGTGACGTTCCTTCTTCTAAGAGGAAAAATGGACGTTTCAAATGATATGGGTTTAGTTTGTCGTTTTAGGTTAGAAGTAGCATAACTAGTATTGTGCTCCTTTCATACAGTAGATATATCAGGTTCTCAGTATTAGGGTGTTACATTGTACACCTCTTGATCAAGCTCATAGGTGTCATCATCTTCCAAGAAAGGATTTACCAAAGTTAATTGTCTTGGAGCATCAAATAAATTAAAATCGGCCTCATCTTCAACCTCTTCCCCATTCTTTTTATCTTCACCACCTTTTGAAATCTCAAGTTGACCAATTTGATATGCTAGCATCATTTGGTTGTGAGCAATTTGATCTTCTATCATCATATTGTGTGTATCTAACTAGTCAAGCCTTGATGTGATGTGTTGGAGAGCTTCACTTTATTCTTGAATTTGTTGTTCAATGACTTGATTTTGTTGTTGAATGGCTTGAGTTTGTTGACTTTGAGTGGCTTTGAAATTCTCCATGAGGATCTCAAAATTTGATTTCTCAGTTTGGGGTGGTTATTAGTAAGTTATTAGAACATTAACACCCTATTCTTGTATAAAATTTTCCAACATTATCACCAAGTTGAACTTTTGATTTTAGGTGGGTATTTGTAATTGGCTATTAGCTATTGAAGATAGTTTTGATGATAACAAATATGAAGATGATGAAAAGATCAAGTCCAAGGCCTTTCAAGAATAGCATTAGGACTTAAATCATTTTGTAAAGGTAAAAGGGTTCACACTTAAGCTCCAAACATGTTTTTCATGAACCCAAATAGCACATATCATTTCCAAGTTTTTAAAATAAGTTTTGGTTTCTCAAGAAATAGATTTTAAGTGTCTAAAATCTTGTTGGATCTCTTGGAAACATTTGGCAAAGTTTACAAAGCTGATTAAAGTATGTTTCAATAGGTCTATTCGAATAGCAAAAGTCAGAATGTTATGTTTTTCATTCCATCAAGCTCTATTCAGATAGAGCAAGGCATCTATTCAAATAGAGGGCTTAAAATGGCTACGTACCTTTTGTTTTTAAAAGGCTATAATCAAATAGCCTTTGAGCCTATTCGAATAGGTTATTCTAGAAACCAAAGATTGTTGTGCTATAACGCATCTATTCGAATAGAGACTTGCCTATTCGAATAAACTGAGTTTTCAAAAATAGAAATTAAAGGCTAGTTACTTGCATTTAATGCTCCCAACCACTCTCAACGAATCTTTAATGCATTGAGCTATAAATACAAGTCATTGGCTATTAAAGAGGAGTAGAAAATTATTCTGAAACATCTTGTTGAGCATTTAATATGAGTTTTCTCAACCTTAATCCTTATATTATGTTTTTGAGCTAAAAAGTGTGAACATCCTTATACTCATTGAGCTTCAATTTGTATTATCCACTCTTGTGAGAGTTTATCATTCAAATACACTTTGATTTTCTGTAAAGAGGGTGAAGTATCCTTAAAAAATTGTAAGGGTGAGATATCCCTTGTTTTGAGACTCAAACATAAAGGGTGAGTGATAATAACTTAATTTTTATATTTTTTTTATAAAATAGGCATTATTATATCTCATTATATTTGATTTTAGTGACTTTGTGACATTATTCATTTATTTATTAAAAAAATGTCATTCATCTAATTTTTGTGATAAATTTAATAGACAATTGGACCCACAATTAAGAAAAATAAAATAAAAGATAGGAGGCCCACAATGCAAAAGTGGCAAGTTGAACCAAATCAAAAGTTGCAAAAATGTTAATGGGCTTTGATCACAAAATTAAGTGAAATAGTGCTCAAATTAAAAGCCACGGGATGAGAGGTGGACAAACATATATATAAATAAGTAGCAATAGATAAGGGACGTGAAAGAACGGGCCGAATTGGAGAATTGGAAAACAACCATGATTTTCCTACCGCGTACAGTACCCACACCCATTTCAATACCGGGTACTGTTCATGGGACCCACCCGTGAACAGTACCAAATCATGTTTCTGTTTTCTTTTTTTTTTAGTAGATGTCCATTAACCAACTTCTCTACGTCGTTAACCACTTTTTTGTTCTTCATTAACCAACTTTTTTCACGAGCATAGAAACAAAGTTGGTTAATAATAACAAAAACATGGTTAATGACCTACAAAAGCTAGTTAATAATACAAGATTTTACCACATAGTTTTTATGCTCGTGAAATAAGTTAGTTAATGAAGAACAAAAAAGTGGTTAACTACGTAGAGAAGTTGGTTAATGGACATATACTAAAAAAAAAGAAAACAGAAACATGATTTGATACTATTCATGGGTGGGTCCCATGAACAGTACCCGGTGTTGAAATGGGTGTGGGCACTGTACACGGTAAGATGATACTTTTCCATTGGAAAAAGAGGAGCACGTCGTTTGAGATAGAGACTTGGACGCACCACACAGTGCATAGAAGAAGAAGAGGAGTATCAATGGAGAATATTAGTGAGATAATTTTTTTGTGTTCTAATTTTTTTATGTCTTGTTAAATTTTTTGTACTAAAGAGATAATGAAACCTTGATTATTTTGACATTACTATGTTGAATTATTGTTACCTAATTTTATGATTTAATGTTTATAGATTCTATTTTCCTATCAGATTATATTAATAAACTTTTAGATGAGTTTAGTCATGTTTTTCTCATACTTTGCAATTTATTTGTATTATCATAGTATTGGTGGTAATTGTTGGATATCAATTGTGATTTCTTGTTAGAGATACATTTGAAGATTTGATAATTTACTATCAATTAAGGAAATTTTATCATACACTTGATTATTATTTTTAGTGCTTCATTGATAGATTTTCCTTGAGCACATATTTTTCTGCTAGATGTTCATGAGATAAAATATTTGAGTATGATAATTTGACATAGTTAATGTTAAAATTAATATTGATGGATACTAACCCTTAGTCATTTTACTTCTGGTAGAAATCTCATTCATAAACTTGCTTTCTTTTTATTTATTTTTTATTTTAGTTATTTATTTAATTTAATTTTTGCATCTTTGGCTCATCAATTTGTGCAACTAGATTAGGAAGAATTTTTCAATACTTAAAATTAACTCTAAGTCTCTGTGGAATCGACCTTGTACTTTCTCAACTGTACTTCGGTACGGCTCGTGCACTTGCAACTGTACATGCATTGTGGGCATACTGCACGGCATTTAAGACTCCTATTAGGATGTCTCTATATAGACTTGTTTATGGTAAGACTTGTCATCTCCCTGTTGAGTTGGAGCATAGAGCATATTAGACTATCAAGTGTCGTAATTTTGAGTTGGATAAGGCTAGTAATCAAAGGAAACTTCATCTCAATGAACTGGAAGAAATTTGTAACGATGCTTATAAGTGTGCAAAGTCTTATAAAGATAGGATGAAGAGAGTGCATGATAGTTACATCTTTAGGAAGTCTTTTCAACCTGGTCAAAAAGTCTTTTTGTACAATTCTCGCTTATGTTTATTTCCAGGTAAATTGAGATCCAAGTGGTCTAGCCTATATGTAGTAAGGACTGTCTACCCTTATAGTGTTGTTGAGATAGAGAATCTCATGGAAAGTAATATTTTTAAGGTAAATGGTCAGCGGTTGAAGTCGTACCTTGAGTTGAAGGATCCGAATATAGAAGAGACTTTGGTAGGCAATCATGTCTACCAAAATTGAGGTAAATTTTTAGTTTAAGTTTTGTTTTTATTGAGTCGGCTTAAGTGACTCCCAGATTTCGGAGCCTTTGTATGAGGATGTAAATAGTATCGGCCATAAAAACAAAATTTAAAAAATTCAAAACCCAAAAAAAAAAAATCAAATTTAGTTTGCATGCTTGTTTATTTTATTTTACTTTATTTTGTTTTTATTATATTTGTCATTGCTAATCATTGTCAAGGTATAATTTGAGAACTCCATAAAATGTAGTTATTTGCGCCCCATATTGGTGGTATATTGATTCCTTAGTCCTTGTGTTTAGGCATGATTGGAAGACTTTTCCCTCACTTTTTATTCAAAGTCATATTGATGTCTTCCTCTTCAATCTTGCTAAAATCCTGTCTATTCTTTGTTGGATTAAGTTGAATTACACTTGTGATTAATTAGGTGACTTCTCTATTGTAGGATGGCCTCTAAACTGATAAAATAAAGCAAGTCAAGGCCTTGCATTGGAGGAGGGAGATTAGCATGCATTCCATCTTATCATGCCGCGGTGCAAGGTGTAGTATGCCACGACGTCTCGCTCTCTGCCTACTGCGCATATTGAAGACAAAGGCTAGAGCGTCGCGGCGCAAGGGATGTCACGCTGCAGCGCGTGTTTGTTTGCACTGGTTCCACTTAACTATGTAGGCATTCACACCGCGACACAACAATGGTCACGCCGCAGCGTGAGTTCGCGGGCTTTGTCTATTAATACTATTTCATCAGATATTTTGAGGTGTGTTAGGTGGGAGACAAGACAGAATGCAGAGAACACCAGTTTTTCATCATTTTCTAGAGCTTTGAAGAGATTTAGAAGGGAAACCATCATCATCTAAGGAGGATCAAGCCTCCCAAGATCTCAATATAGAGTTTTCCCTCTTTTCTCTTTATTCTCTCTTTTTCTAGGCTATGGGTAGGAAATCTCTCTTGAGATTTGAAAAATCTTGAGTGATTTACTTGAGAACTAGACATAGGTCACAAGAAGTGACTGAATTAGGATAACTATTGGGTTTGGTCATCTCTACTCGAACTCCTTTACATTTGTGATTTAATTTTATATGTTTACTTGAATTCTCTTCATCTTGACTTGTTTATTTATGAGTGAAGTATTCAATCTCTTCTATCTATTCACCTCAATCAATCAATAGTTTCAACGAAAATTTATATACAAGTGTATTGTGAAAAGTTTGCGAAAATATTTTATAAACTCAATTCACCCCCCTCTTGAGTTTGAAGCTACTTGGTAACAGTATTAATAAGACATATGAGCAAGAGCATCCCTTTGTTGAAAGTTCATTGGTGGTCTAGGTGCCTTTGAATTTGTTGATTTTCTAGGGAAATTGTGGTGATTCCTCCAACCATGATTATATACTTTGGGATATGGATTATTTTGAGGCTTGAAATTGTCTAACTTCTGAATGAAAGTATCAAGTTTAGCATTAAGTGTGCTCAATGGATCTAACATACTAGCTTGCATAGACATGACATAGTACATGAAAAGGAAAAGTAAAAACAAAACAAAATAAACAAGAACTTAAAACAAAAATAAAGTGTCTAAACTAATTAAATCACCAATCGTTTAATATTAGCACCGATCCCTGACAATGATGTCAAAAACTTGTTGTGCAAAATCTGCAAGTGCATAAGTTATCAACAAGTAATAAAGTGATGAGTTTAGTACCATTCTCACGAGGACCATGTGATTACCAAACCACGAAAACTTTTATTATTTATGCAAATGAAAATAAAAATATAAAATAAATTAAAAAGCTAAAAAAAAATAACTAACAAAATTAACAAGACTAAAGAGATAGAGGTCAACCAAGTATTAAAGTCCTAGGATTAGGAATTTACTACAATTACACATTATGATGAACATTGACTTTCCTTCATTAATGATTAACTATGTTTTTTAAGGTGGTCTATCCTAAATTATTTAAAGTTTAATCTCTTGGCATTAAAAATGTGTTAAAACTAAATCAAAATTCATTCTCATGACAATTAAATTAGTTAAAACTCACTAAATTTTGTGATATTTTGTTAACCCTTGAAGGATCAAGCCTATCTCTAGGTCTTAATTCCTAAGTCCAATTTCTAGATTATCAAGCATTAGACTTCATCTCTTCATCCCACGTAATACCTAAGACCATGCAAGTATGGTGCACAACATACCCCAAGCATTGAGAACACTAGGAAAGAATAAAAAAAATAATTATTTCAATAATAAAGGAAAAAAATCAAGTGTTTAACATATTAGAGTAAATAGCTTCATCCAACCCTAGAAAAAGGGGGGTTTAGCCACACATGGCAGTTAAACCACCAACAAGATTAAAATGTAGAGATACAACCATGAATTGATCCCAGAAAAAGAGTAAATAAGAGAAGAAGGTTAAGAAGAAAGAAAGGACTATGGATGTCTTCAATGGATGCCCCTTCCCTCTTGATCTTGCCATTAACCTGTAATACCCTGGGTTTCATATAGGTTTTTTCAGGGTAATTATAGAATTTCTTACGATGTCTTGAGCCTTTATGATTGACCTTGTGTGCCATTTTTTGTGATTATAACTTTTTTTATTAGTTTCATCTTGTTAAAACAATTTTAAAGCCATTGGACTAATTTTAGTAACTATCTACCAATACGGGTCCTAAAATTTTCTAAGTCTGTAACCTAGCACCTCCTTGAAGGGCTATATAAAATATGCATTTTCTTAACACCAAAAATTGTGGTAATTGATCCTTTGATGATAATGAGTTACAAAATGATTTTTAATGAATTTTTGAGACCTTTAAACCTACTCATTTTGAAGAGGGGAAGTGTTAAAAATCTTATTTTGAACTAAAACCCAAGTTTTGACTTTTGATTATTAAGGATTTAAATTTTTTATTTATTTTTATTGAATCCAAATGAGAGTGTTTTCTTATTTATATTTATGTTTTAAATTTAATGGAGAGTAAAATAACTGTAAAAAAATGGAGAATAATATAAATGATGACATTAACTTAAAACAAGAAATTTAAATAACTATAATGTTAGACAAGCCTTCTAATAGTGTGTTAGACAAGCCCCATGATAAAAGTCTTATGCAACCAAGTCTTCCACGAATTCCACAAACAGAAATAAAGAACTCGACAACCTTACTTCTCCTTCTTCTCCTCTTCAATTTTCGTTCCTTTGGCCATTGATATATTTCACCCTAATTTCCATGGGGTTCCGTCATTGACGCAACCTCCTTGCAGGTGAGGTGTTGACCTACGAGTTTTTGGGGTGGGTGTTGCAGTTAGGAGAAGACCCAAGCTATCCACTTGCTTCCTTCTTGTTTTCTTGGCCCCTTAAGGTACTCCTAAGGCTCATAACTTCTCCCATTTCATGGATTTAGTTAATTTTACAAGGAGTATTGGGATTTGGAGGAGTTACTACAACCTAGGGTTTGAATTTGGGGATTTCTTGAATAAAAATAATTATTGACTTTCTTATGATTCTAAATGTTGATTATTGGTATTTATGTGTCTTGTTTATGGTCATAGATTCATTGGACACTTCTCCTGTTGCTACCATTAGCTCTACGGTATATAACTTCCTCCTTAATATGTTAGTCTTGAATATGGTTATAGAGGTAATATAACTCTTGCTTGAATTATTTGTTAGTTCTAGTGGCCATTTGAAATAGTTTAAGCGATTTATTATAACACTAAATATGAAAAATAGTTGTTATTAGCTCGGAGAATAACATAAACTGCTTAAAAAGATGGAGATAAATATAAAGGATTTATTTTTAGGTTATTTAAGATTAGAACTAATTGCAATTAATTTTGAAGAATTAACTGAATTAGTTTGGTATCTTTAATAACATTGAATAGACAGATATCTTGAAAAATTATAAATTTTTGTAAAGATATCAAGTAAGCAGTGGAGAATTTTCTAGAGACGAATACAGGTTAAGGTAGATACCTGTAAGCCTATTAACTTATTTCCTTAGGTTTATTTTAACTTGAGGAAGAGTAATAGGACTTAAGTGATAGTTTTAGGTGTATGGAAAATAAAGTAATGATGATAATAGGATTGAGATGAGACCTAAGATTTTCTATAACTCCTATGAAAGTTAGGAAACTTGATTTGGTGAGATCAAAGTATTCCTAAGAGATATAATGTTTCCAGCAAAATATCTAAAGTAATCCTTATCTCTCCATAAGCTTCTGTTGTTTTTCTCAATTAGCTTTCTTTGACTTTTCATTTCATTTTGTCCCTTTTCACGTTACCAAAAAAAGGAAAGAAAGGAAGAAAAAAGAAAGGAAAGAAAAAAAAGTAGAAGGAATAGGAAGAAGCAGGAGAGGAAGAAGAGGAAACCAAGGAAGAAGGAAAGAGGAATCAAGCCTAAACACCATAATCTTTGGAAGTCAAGGTAAGGGAGCTTGTTCTTTAACTCTACCCTTTTCTACTTCTTCTTGGTGCTAGATGCATGCAAGCTGGAGTAAAAATGAGTTTTTGAGAGATTTCTCAATGTTTTGAGTTGTATGAACTTGAGTTATGTTGTTTTGAGTTGATTCATGCATGGTTGAGGTTGTGAGACTTGTAAACACCCTTATAACCTCATATCTTTGAGTTTAGTTAAAATGGGTTTTTGGGTGATTTGCTTTTGATCATATTTCCACGAGTTGATGATTTGAAATGGAGTATAAGAGTTTCATTAGGTTATAAACCATGTATCTAGGACCTAAGTTTGAGGGTCCAAGTTTGGTTAGAGATTCAATAGAACAAGGTAGCAGAATCTGGTACCGGGTGCCTAAGCACCCAGAAGTTTAGCGCCTAAGCGCCCAAGGCCAGAAAGCAGAAATGTGATGGGTGCTCAAGTGCTCAAGAAGTGACCGCCTAAGTATCCAAGGCTAGAGAGAAAATGTGTTGAGCACCTAAGCACATAGGAAATGGGCACCTAAGCGCGCTAGTCTAGAGAGTTCTAGAGCTGAGCGATTAAGCGCTCAGACTCTAGGTGCCTAAGCGCTCAAAGGCAGTAACTCCCAAGCTTTTTGTTTTGAGAAAATGAAGTTCCCTATTTGTTAGGATCTATTGTATATGCTTTGTAGTGTAAGATAAGGCACTTATAAGGATATTTCAAGAAGGAAATAACCACGTAGCATAAATATAGTGAGACAAGCCGTTGTGAAACAAAAGTTGAGTATTAATATAGATATGTCTCTACATTTTTGTTGAGCATGGATGTTGCACTTAATATTACGAAGTAGTGAGAAAAACACTTTGTAAAAAGGTGGACTACAAAACAAGAGACTGAGATAAGCACCTTGTCATAATAGAGGAGTGAGAAAAACCCTCTAAATAGGACAAAAAAGTGAGAAAAATACTTTATCAAGTAACATGATATTACAACTATATGGGTGGTTGTTTATCATTGATTTATGTTTAATTAAAATATGAATAATTGATTTATCATGATGTCATATAGGAAATTATACTACTGAGAATTATTAATTCTCACTCTTTTTGTTGTTTCCATGATAAATCTTGGTCAAGATCCTTCCAAGGAAAAGTAATAAAAAGAGAAGCAGATGTACTAGTTTAGTTTTATTCTGGTTTTTGTTGTTACTAAATGGCCTCAATACTCAAGAGGGGGTGAATTGAGTTTATAAAATAAGTTTGCAAATCTTTCGCAAAACACTTGATTATAGATTTTCGTTGAAGTTATTAATTAATAGAGATGAATGAATAATGAAGATTGAACACTTTCACTCATAAAAGAACCAACCAAACAAGATAGTATTCAAGCAAGCAAATATAATCAATGCATAATGGTAAAAGAGTAGGGTTAAGAAAATCAAACACAATGTTTATCCTGGTTCAGCCATTTATCCACTTGTGACCCATGTCTAGTCCTCAAGCAACTACTCGAGATTTTTCACTATATCTTTAAGCTTCAACAAGTGCTTGACAACCTTTACAAACTGGAGCACTCAACACCTTGGGATACCTCACCCTTTATGCTTTAGCCTCTACTTTCAAGGGATGCCTCACCCTTTATAAATTGGAGGGATGTCTCACCCTCTTTTATAGATTAATCAAGGTTAATAGAATGAAACTCTCATAAAAGTAATTAATACAAATTGAAGTCCTAACAATGCTTTTCAAGAATATCTCAAATGATTTGTAAAAATAGAGCAATAAGGGTTTGAAAGATTGATTCTCATACTAGAGTGACAGAGATAAGTTCCAAGTTGATGGTTAGCCATACATGATCCCCTAAGATGTGTATTTATAAGTTTCCAGATCAAAGGAGTCATTGGATGGCTTTTATGGTAGCATTAAATGCTAAGAAAAGTGTCATTGGGTGTTGTCAGACTTGATGCAATCGATTACAATGTCCATGTAATCGATTACATGACTCTTAGAACATGTTCTTGGCTTTATGGGCAGGATGTAATCGATTACAACCTTCATGTAATCGATTACATGGCCTCTGCCAGACTTGTAATTGATTACATCCTCAATGTAATCGATTACAAGGCTTCTGCTATGCTTGTAATCGATTACAACACCTATGTAATTGATCACAAGGCCTCTGGTTGACTTGTGATCGATTACAACACTTGTGTAATCAATTACAATGGCCTTTAAACACATTTCTCAAGACCAATTAAGCTTGATGGTCATTTCCTACTTAGAAAACCTTAGATTTGCTTAAGATATGATCTTTAGTTACAAAAACCAAGATTAAAATAAACATTTCTTTAACATGTGAACTTTGATCATAAAGTTGATTTATAAAGGATCTTTCAAAAATCATTTGAAGATAATTGAGATACTTGAGAACATTTCACATTGAGATCCTAAGACCTATAACCTATACCAAATATACCTCTTTTGATCATGGTCACTTCTTTTGATCTTGGTCTTCATCTTGACTTTGTTATCATCAAAAACTTCATTTGATATGATTCATGACATAAGCATTCACATTCTCTCCCTTTTTAATGATGACAAAATAACATAGGAAAAGAGAGAAACATTTGTATTTATACATTAGAGATTTAAGTACTACTCTCTCCCGTAGTTTATACATGAGATAGAATAAATAATTTTACATGTAAAAACTCCCCCGCACTCATGCAAGGGATATAGGAGCAGGAGGAGGAGTGGGAGCACCAGTATCTCTCCTAGGTACATAACCTGGGGCCTCCAGCAATGATCTAATGGAGGCTAACTCTTGATCGGAGTAATCCATCCGCAGCTTAAGATGATCAACTTTCTGCTCAATACGATCCATCTGTACTTCCATTGTGGTGGCCAAGCTACGCATCTCCCAAAGTAAAAGATCCAAAGTAGTCGGAGCAGAAGTAGGCTGTTGACCATCTTCTTCATCACCATCCTCACAGCCTCACGATGGATGTGACCATTGCTCCCATGAAAGAGATAGTACCATTTGTCGTTAATCTTCCTTAGCTGAAGCTTGTGCAGAGTATGCACACCAATAGATTGTGGCCCTTTAGAACTCGTGTCCTTTGTCTCCTCAGACAAAGGAATACGGAATTGCTCTAGAATAGCAGTTACTAGCATGGCATATGGCAGAGCATGTGCTTTCTTTCTTGCTTGCAACATAAGTTGGATAACATAATATCCCCATTTGATTGGCTTCCCTGTGTTCATGGTCCATAAGGTTAACACATCGTCTTTTAAAACTTAAGAATAATTTCCTCCTCAAGGAACTAGACCTTTTGCCACAAGATAGTGGAGTACCCTATTTTCCATGGTTAGGCCAGTGACCATCACTCTTTTTGTTCATCTAGGAATATCATAACTAGCTCGCAGTAAGGATGTTAGTCCATCTTTATATTCATAGTCATGTCTCTAAACATTTTCACCATCGGAGAAACGTGCACCATCAGATGATAACATAGTCAACCTATACCGAAGTTCCCTAATGACAACTATTGGTATCTTCTTAACCTCTGAAATCAGGCAGTTGTCCTCATATTTTAAATTTGCATAAAAGACTTTGACTAAATTTGGATAGATGTCCTTTTTTATGCTCATAAAATCAACCAATTCAAGTCGCTCAACTAAAACATTCTAGTGGTTCACTTGAGCAAAAGTCTTTGATAAGATACCTTGGTGAGATGATTTTTCTCAATTAAAAATGTTTGCGGAAGTATTCAGCTCGCTTGGTGGTATATAAGTGTTGAACAAGTTCCAACTCGGGAATGGTGAGTAGAGGAGTGTTGGCGGAAGTTCCCATGGAGACCCCTATTCTTTGTCATTTGGTACGCTTAGAGGATTCTGCCATTGAGAAGAAATAAGGGGAAAAGGTTGTGATGAAGGTGAAGGGAAGGAGGTTGTGTGGTGTTTGATGGTGGAGGATGGTAGAAACAATGAGAAGGTGGAGGTATTCGTGGGTTAGGGCTTAGAGAGAGAGAACGTTCGTGAGGGGAGATAAAGGAAGGAATTTGGGGTGATTTTGGTTGAAATTGGTTTAGGGGTATGGTGGAGAAGAGAAATCCAAGTAGAATGGTGTGGAATGAGGTAATTTTGCTAAGAAATAAGAGAGAAATTGAAGGTTAGAAGTGAGGGGTTTCGTGAGGGAAGAGAGAGAAAGTTGAGTTGCAGGTGAAAAATGGTTGTCTCACTCATTTTTGCCTTTTAAAACCCCTTTGTAATTGATTATATTAGGGTTGTAATCGATTACACGCATTTTGGGTTTCATGTAATCGATTACAATATGGTTGTAATCGATTACAAGCTTTCTGGAATGGCTGTAATCGATTACATGGTATATGTAATCAATTACAAGCATTCTGACTTTGCTTGTAACGCTTGGCAGAGCTTTTGTAATCGATTACAAGCCTACTGAACTTGATTTTCTCACTTCTAATTGCAAAAGACTTGTGCCAAACCCATCAAAATGCTTCCGAATTTTCCCAAACTGAGTCTAAACATCATGTAATCATCAAAACTAACCAGTTCTTGATCTAAAACACATGTTCTTGTAAAATCATCACCTTTGTCAATGATCACACCATTTTAACAGGATTGGTGAATTTTGAGCTACTTGGAGGACTTGTTATGATGGAGTACCTGCAAAACAACTTGGGGAGAACCTCTGATGCTAAAGTCAATATTGGATTCAAAAGTGATTAAAGTAAAGTAATTGTAAAGCAAAAACAACATATTATACAACAAATCAATCAACTAATGCAACAAATTTCAGATTATGCAGCAAGAAAACAGATTATACAGAAGATTGTGACTTTATGTAGTAAAAGTGACAAGTTATGCATCAAAATTACAGATTATATAGCAAATGGCACATTATGCAGCAAAATTATGCATTATGGTGGAAATTACATATAATGCAGCAAATTGATGAGTTTTATAGCAAAATTGTGTAGCATGAGTTTAGATGTATGATTGATCCAATATATCAAGTTCAGTTCTTATATAGAAGAATGCTTCTTTGTTCAAGGGCTTAGTAAAGATATTAGCTAATTGCTTAGTGGTTTCAATAAACTCAAGCATGGAATCACCTTTCTGAACATGATCTCTTATGAAATGGTGCCTTATTTCTATGCACTTTGTTCTTGGGATTTTTAGACAAATTGATTGTACTAGTGTTATCACACCTTATAGGGATATGATTAAGCTCAAGACCATAGTCTAGAAGTTGTTGCTTCATCCAAAGGACTTGAGTACAACAACTCCCAATTGTAACACATTCAGCTTCAGCTGTAGATAATGTCACTCTATTTTGTTTCTTGTTATGCCAGGAAACTATTGAGCTTCTGAGCAAGTGGCATATCCTACTACTGTTCTTCCTATCCATTCTGCATTCAGCAAAATCAGAGTCAGAATAACCAATTAGGCTACATGAGGCACCCTTAGGGTACTAAAAACCCATTTGTGAAGTGCCTACTAGATATTTCATAATTCTTTTTACAGCACATAGGTGAGATTCTTCAAGATTTGCTTGAAATCTAGCACACATACACACAATAAACATGATATATGGCCTACTTGTGGTAAGATAAAGGAGTTAGTCAACATTACCTCTATATTTTGAGATATCTACAGATTTACCTCATTCGCTTTTGTCCAAACAACAAGAAGTGCTCATTGGTGTAGTCATATGCTTGCCATTGTACATTCCAAACTTTTTGAGTAGCTCCTTGCAATATTTGGATTGACTTATAAAAGTCATATCCCTTGTTTGCTTAATTTGGAGTCCAAGGAAGAAGTTGAGCACACCTATCATACACATCTCAAATTCATTTTGCATAATATTGGAAAATTCTTTACAAAGAGATTTATTAGTAGCATTGAATATGATATCAACGTATATTTGAACAAGAAGAATATCATGATTTTTATGTTTGATGAAGAGAGTAGTATCAACCTTTCGTCTAGAGAACCCTTTTTCTAAAAGAAACTTGCTCAACCTCTCATACCAAGCTCTAGGAGCTTGTTTTAAGCCATACAAGGGTTTTTTCAATTTAAAAACATGGTTGTGCAGTTCAAAATTTTCAAAACCAGGAGGTTGTCCCACATACACCTCTTCTTGAATAAAACCATTTAAGAAAGCACTTTTGACATCCATTTGATAAAGCTTGAAATCCATGATGCATGCATATGCAAGTAGCATTCTAATGGCTTCTAATCTAGCTATGGGAGCATATGTTTCCTTATAATCTATTCCTTCTTCTTGATTATAACCTTTAGCAACAAGTTTAGCCTTGTTTCTTATTATTAAACTTATTTCATCAAGCTTGTTCATAAAGACCCATTTGGTGTCAATTATGGGATGATCATTGGGCCTCAGAACTAATTCCTAAACAAGATTTATTTCAAATTAGTTTAGTTCATCTTGCATGGCCAAGATCCAATGTTCATCATCAATGGCCTCATTTATGTCTTCAGGTTCAATTTGAGAGACAAAGGTCATTTGGTTGCATGCATTTCTAAGAGAGTTTTGAGCAATTACCCTTTTTGATACATCATCTATCACCTTGTCAAGAGGATGATATCTTGATGTCCTTCATTCCTTGGATAGATCCATGATTTCTAAATCCTCTTGCCTTGAGGGATCAGATGGTCTTTCTTCTTTCTTCTTGGGCTCTTTTTCTTGATTCTTCAAGTGTGTTCTTGCCAAGATTTTTGCAACATTATCAATAAACTCCTTTCTCAGTTCATTCGGGTTAGTTTCATCAAAAGCAACATGTATTGATTCTTCAACAATCACAGTTCTCTTATTATAAATTCGAAAGGATTTACTACTAAGTGAATAACCAAGAAATATTTCCTCATCAGATTTAGCATCAAACTTGCCTAGGTTATCTTTTCCATTGTTTAAAAGAAAGCATTTGCAACCAAAGACATGAAAGTGGAAAATGTTTAGTTTCCTTCCTTTGTATAGTTCATAGGGGGTTTTCTTTAAAATTGGTATTATTAGGACCCTATTCATAACATAACAAGTGGTACTTACCGCATCTGCCCAAAAATACTTAGGAAGACTTGTTCATTGAGCATAGTTCTTGCTAACTCTTCTAAAGATTAATTTTTCCTTTCAACCACTCCATTTTGTTATGGGGTTTTAGGAGTAGAAAAATTATGCTCAATGTCATTGTCATTGCAAAACATTTCAAATTCATGATTTTCAAATTCCCCACCACGATCACTTCTTATGGATGCAATGCTACAATTCTTTTCATTTTGAATAACTTTTGCAAGTTTTCTAAATGCATGAAAGACATCATTCTTATGAGCAAGGAAAAGAGTCCATGTAAATCTAGAGTAATCATCCACAATCACAAAAGCATAGTAGTTACCCCTAAAGCTCATAGTTCTTGATGGTCCAAAAAGATCCATGTGAAAAAGTTGTAAAGGTCTAGTAGAAGAAACAATATTTTTAGCTTTGAAAGAAACTTTTACTTGTTTACCCTTTTGACATGCACTACAAAGTTTATTTTTTTTCTTAAATTTGAGCTTTAGAATACCAATTACTAAATCTTTAGAAACATGTTTGTTTAGGTGATCCATATGAATGTGGACAATTTTCCTATGTCATACCTATGAATCACTCTCTTTACTCATAAGATATCTTGCATTTTGAGAGGTAATATCATCAAGGTTAATCATATATATATTATCAATTCTATGACCAACAAACTTAACTTGCTTGTTATCCTTACCCTCAATTATGCAACAATTAGAATTAAATATAACTCTATTACCTTTATCACATAATTGACTAATGCTTAGGAAGTTGAGTTTGAGTCATTACACATATAAGATATTATCAATTGAAGTTGAGGAATCCTTACCAACTTTTCCAACACCAAGGATCCTTCCTTTATTATTGTCCCCATATGTGACATGACCATGCTTCTTTGGTGCACGCAAGGAGAACTTGGATCCATCACCTGTTATGTGCTTGGAGCATCCACTATCAAGATACTAATATGAGCTTTTGGTCTTCAAGCACACCTACAACACACATTCAAGTTTTAACCTTTGGTACCCAAATTATCTTAGGTCCTTATGTGTTAAAGTTAAGCAAGGTGCCCTTAGGAACCCAAACCATTTTAGTTCCAACATTGGTGTTTATGTTCTTTCTAACAATGCATGTATATGCACTATACCCTTTCTTTCCACAATGAAAGCATTTGACAAATGGAATACTTGATGTACTTGAGGAAACAAAGAAATTCTTGTAAGATTTTTGTTAGTTATTGGGATTATACCCCAAAATGGCTTTTTGAAAAACAAATCTTTGTTTCCCTAGTAACATATTCGAATTGTCTCTTCTAAAGGTAAATTTGACAAGAGTATTTTTCAAATCCTCAACCTCTTTTTCAAATGATTCACATGATGAGCAAGGTAATTGAATGGATGCATTATCATGTAAGGAACAAGTTATGCATGATGAGTTAGCATTAATAAGTCTTAGAGTTTCATTCTCAATTTTGAGTTCATTGAAACTTTGTTTATCAATAAAAAAATTGTTTTGTTAGAAGATAAAATCATTTTTGTGAGCCTTAATGATTCATCATGAAATTCTTGAAAAGCATCTTGTAATTCACTATAGGAGGGTAAAGTGTCTAGGTTAGAAGAAGTTACCTCTGTGTCACTCTCCTCTCCTTCTTCTCTTTGAGCTATGAGACATAGATGAGCTTCCTTATTTTCTAAGCTATCGGTAGAATCCATATCATTGTCCTCCCATGTAATGTAAGCCCTTCTTCATTTTCTTTCTTTAGAAGGTTTCTTCTCAAACTTCTTTGTCTTCTTAAGATATATGGGACATTCTATCTTCATATGTCCCGGTTTACCGCATTCATAACATGTTGGAGTTGATGAGGTTTCTTCCCCTTTATGATAGGTTCTTAGGAGGGAAATATGGCTTTCTTTGAATTCTTTTTTTTTTTAAGAAATCTTCTAAACTTTCTCACAAGAAGACTAAAATTTTCTTCATTCAACTCAAGGTTTCCTACTCCATCTTCATCATCATCTTCAATTATGGATGAAGTGGCTTTGAGAGCAATCCCCTTTTTCTTTTTGTCATGCTCCTCACTTTAATTGAGTCTATTGAGCTCCAATTCATGCTCTTGGAACTTCCCACATAGATTAGCTAGAGACATTGTTGATAAATCCCTTAATTCCGCCATAGTTGTTACTTTGGGTTATCAATTCCTGCTCAAACATCTCAAAACTTTGTTAATAAGATCTTCATTAGGATGTGTCATTCCCAATGAAATAAGATGATTTACAATGTGTGTGAATCTCTTTTGCATTTCTTAAATACTTTCTCCTTGATTCATTCTAAACAATTAGTATTCATGAGTGAGAGTGTTTATTCTTAATCGTTTTACTTCACTTGTACTCTCATGAGTTACTTGTAGAGTATCCCATATTTCTTTGGTGATCTTACAATTTGACACCCTAAAGAATTCATCATACCCCAAGGATGTGGTGATGATGTTTTTGGCTCTCAAATTATATTTAACATTCTTTTTGTCATCATCGGTTCATTCACTTCTTAGTGTACTAGTTCTTACACCATCAATAGTATGTGTGGGAACAAAAGCACCATTTTCAACAACATCCCACACATTGAAAAAGGGAGGTCTATTTATAGAGGAACCTTTGTTAGAAAAACCATTTGAAGTCATCTTTTCTCTTGAAGCTGCTAAGCTCTTTACACAAGAGTCTAGCTCTGATACCACTTGTTACCAAGTGGCCTCAATACTTAAGAGGGATGTGAATTGAGTTTATAAAATCAGTTCACAAATCTTTCGCAAAATACTTGATTATCGATTTTCGTTGAAGCTATTGATTGATAGATATGAATGAATAATGAAGATTGAATACTTTCACTAACAAAAGAACCAACCAAACAAGATAGTATTCAAGCAAGCAAATACAATCAATGCACAAAGGTAAAATAATAGGGTTAAGAAAATCAAACACACAGTTTATCTTGGTTTAGCCACTTATCCACTTGTAACCTACATCCAGTCCTCAAGTAACCACTCGAGATTTTTCACTATATCTTCAAGCTTCAACAAGTGCTTGACAACCTTTACAAACTGGAGCACTCAATACCTTGAGATCCCTCACCCTTTGTGCTTGAGCCTTTACTTTCAAGAGATGCCTCACCCTTTACAAATTGGAGGGATACCTCACCCTCTTTTACAGATTAATCAAGGTTGATAGAATGAAACTCTCACAAGAGTAATTAATACAAACTGAAGTCCTAACAATGCTCGTTAAGAATATCCCAAATGATTTGTAAAAATAGAGCAATATGGGTTTGAAAGATTGATTCTCGGATTAAAGTGATAGAGATAAGTTTCAAGTTGATGGTTAGCCATAAATGATCACCTAAGTTGTGTATTTATAAGTTTGTAGATCAAAGGAGTCATTGGGTGGCATTTATGGTAATAGTAAATGCCAAGAAAAGAGTTGTTGGGTGTTGTTAGACTTGATGTAATCGATTACAATGTCCAAGGAATCGATTACAATGTCCAAGGAATCGATTACATGGCTCTTAGAAAGTGTTCTTGGCTTTCTGGGCAGGATGTAATCAATTATAACTTTCATGTAATCGATTACATGGCCTCTGCCAGACTTGTAATCGATTACATCCTCAATGTAATCGATTACAAGGCTTCTGCTATGCTTGTAATCGATTACAACACCTATGTAATTGATCACAAGGCCTCTGGTTGACTTGTGATCGATTACAACACTTGTGTAATCAATTACAATGGCCTTTAAACACATTTCTCAAGACCAATTAAGCTTGATGGTCATTTCCTACTTAGAAAACCTTAGATTTGCTTAAGATATGATCTTTAGTTACAAAAACCAAGATTAAAATAAACATTTCTTTAACATGTGAACTTTGATCATAAAGTTGATTTATAAAGGATCTTTCAAAAATCATTTGAAGATAATTGAGATACTTGAGAGCATTTTACATTGAGATCCTAAGACCTATAACCTATACCAAATATACCTCTTTTGATCATGGTCACTTCTTTTGATCTTGGTCTTCATCTTGACTTTGTTATCATCAAAAACTTCATTTGATATGCTTCATGACATAAGCATTCACATTTGTAATGATTACTTTGGACTGTATAAGTTTTCTTGTATTGTACTTATGCCCCTTGAGGCTTAGTTTATAAATACAATGTAAAGGCTTATATATTTATGAGTTCTCTTTTTCCCTCATGGATCTTTAAAATAACAAATATGGTTTTTATGAATCTAGTATTATGTGTATAAGCTATAAGTAATGCACTTAACTCTATTTACTCATGAAATTGGCTGATATAATACGGTAATAGGAGTTGAGACGTTACACGGTACCATAGCCTTTGGACCCAAGTTGTTTGGCTTCTTGAGTGAGTTGATAACTTAAGCTATGACATGTTTCACTAACTTTGCATATTTATCATGTATTATTTTATCCTATTTAGTTTCATGTTTGCTCAAGTGAGGTACTTTATGAACATAATTGTTTCTTAATATTTTAGAGAACTTGCAATTTTGGGACAAACCCTTTTTTTAAAAAAAAAATAACTTGCCAAAGTAGTATGTTTACAACACTTTATTGATATAAATGATGAAGGTTGAACTTGCTAATGATGCTTGGAAAGTTACAATGATATTTGGAAATTGAACTTCTCTTTGAGTATTTTAGAATTTGTGAATTTTGGACATATTGGAACATTGAAATACATATTATGATTATGATTACATTTGGATATAAATCAAGTATGTTTTCTTGGGAGGAAACTTTGACAAAATACTATAGCTAATGACAATAGACATTAACCTTTGTGCACCTTGGTTTGAACCCCAACTAGCATGGGAGTTGCTAGCTAAGAGTGATAGGCCCTCACGGTCGGCTTAGATTTAGCCCAGTAGGTGGGCATCCTTTGACCCTTTGAGGGGTATGCTCATTGGTGAGTTAATTGGATATTTGATTCTTGATTAGGGACCTTGATGTGGATTAAAGGATGCAAACCCAAGTGTAGGTTGTCTCAAGTAATAAATTTCTCGAGAGTTTGAGGTAGATCCACAGGAAATTGATAAAGAAAAATTCTTTGAGTTAAGGAAAGGCTTTGTCACAACAATAAAGATAATAAAACTTATTCACAATTAAATTAAAGAACTTGCTTAGGCTAAGAGATTCACTTATGGTAATAAATTAAGGACAAGATTAATTCTTTTTATAACTCAATTGAAATCCATGCACAATGGAGGTTCCAATCGGAAAATAAAACATTCAAAGTCTATTTAGAATTATATACGTAGTTATATTATGGTTCCTTTAATTATTTACTAACACCAACACTTGTAAATGGGTTCAAGCATTCATTGTATCAAACCACTTGTCTACAATGAATCAAGAACTCTACTTTACAATGAGGATTTCTAAATTGATTAGAAACAAAATACAAGACATATAATGACCATTTGATAATATATCATTTAAGCACAAGAAAAAAATTAATCTAACCTTATTTTATTACCAAAAGCTTCACCCCTTCACCCAAGCAAGATGAAAAATAGTTACCCACGAGCAAGAAGAAAGAAAGAGAGAAGAAGAAGATGATGATCATAACTTCTATTTACAACAAAAGAAAATTACAACAAGTAAATAACATAATAGCATGATCTTAATTTAAAAACCAAGATTTTCCTAATAGGCAGCCAAGGCTACCTTTTATAGAGCATCACAAGCAAAATATGATAATGAGTGGGACAATGAGTGGATGGATGATTAAGTGGATGATTAAGGAGTAGGTGGATGATTGCAAAAAATGCTTGTCTTCACTTGCATAAAATAATTTGGTGCCAAACTCGTGCTTGCCAATAGAATCTCAAAAAGTGGCCTTTATGAAAGTTGTAGGCCTTTGTTTTGGCTATCAAATGCCTGCTTAAACTATCCAATTTGGCCTTTCACAACCCAAGATATGACCCAATCATTACAACTGCTCAGGCCCAATTTCAGCTCCTCTGTTATGACTTGCAAGCCTAATATGACCCACTAGACCTCAGAATCTCAAAAAGTGTTCTTCATAAAAGTTGTAGATTTAGGTCTTAACTATTAACTGTCAAAATTTTCGCTCATTATCATTCCTACAGCCTGAGATATGGCCTGATGAGTGCACACTACTCGGGTTCTAGTGACAGAATCCATTTTCTGATGTCCAGGCCCAATTAGCTTCACTAGATGTCTGATTGAGACTTTGAGCTCTTCATCAAAGTTGTAGAGCTTTCTCTCAGCTTTTCTACAAGGTAAATTTCATAATTTCTAGACATCTAGAACTCAAGATATGGCTGAAATATAGAAATAATATAAAATCTCAACAATACTAGAAAATATCAATTAAGCCTAATTTGAACCCAAACTTACAAAACATGACCAAACTCAAACAATTAAATACATGGAGAGTGTAAATGATTAAACATGAGAGTTTATTAATGTATTAAATATGTGATTATCAGATCTCCCAGTTTAAGTTTGCTATATGATCATTTTACATGGAGAACTCACATTTGGTTTGCACTAAGTATTATGTATTGTGAATATTTCAAAATGATGAGATTTATGTCACATGTTATTTATAGTACATACACTACCAAAAAATTTGCAAATAGTAGTGGTTTATTTGCGGCGGTTTCTTAAACTACCACAATTATCAGCGGTTTAAACTGTGGTTTTATTAACTGCCATAAAATTTAACATGTTCTGGTAGTTTAATATCATTTAGTGGCGGTTTATAAAAAAAATGCTAAATTTTGTGGAGTTTAACAGTGTTTAGTGGCAGTTTATACAAAAAAAAAAGTTGAACATTGTTTTTTTCTCGAAATTTCATTTCCTCCATCTTTTTCCCTTCCCTCTCTTTCTCTGCCCTAACATCTCACCATTCTCTATCATTCTCTGCCCTAACATCTCCTTTTCCTTCTCTTTCTTTTTTGCACCCTCTCATTTAATAGACAATAACATACCAGTAGCAGTAACTTAATAGACAACACCACACCTCAATGCCTTAACGCCTCAAGGTCTCAACAGCAGTGACACCTACCACACCGGTTCAATCCAAATTTAGGAAGGGTTTCTTTTTTTTTGGAATTAATTGATGAGTGTTTTGAATTTGTAGTAAGTTACACTTCCAAGGATTTTATGGCTTTTTTTTCTTTGGTACATGAATTTATGGCTTTCTCTCTAAAGTGAGTTATTGACTTGGCTGGTTGGAGTTATTCTAATCTATTAATACATATGTCAGATTTGCTATGCTCTGTTTATCACATCTCGAATTTGTGAAAATGTTGGGAATACTGAATAGAAATTGACTATGTTCTTCACGTTATGTTTGCTTTTTTTTTTCTTATATATATGCCTTCAAGAAAGGAAGAAAAGGATTCTAGCGGTTCCTTTAAGGTTTCTTATTGAACTTTAAATGGTAAAGGTGTTGAGATTATAGTCTGGATGGTACTTTATGATTAAGAAAATTATGTTAATTGACTTTGAGTTATATGCTAACTAGGTCAATAATGCTGACTTGGAAGTGTAATTTAGTGGTCTTAGAATCTCACTCTCATGTACTATTTATCTCTCTCAGTAGGCACCTTCGATGAGTGTTTTGAAAACCTAGAATTTTCATCAAGAGATTAACTCCAGATTTATCCTGCCATCACTCCCTACAGGTAAAAAGGTTATAGTCATATGCACTGAGCTTGGTCAACCCATAGATGATGCATGTGGCCTTTTGGGTGGCTTCTTGGGAGATTTAGGATCTGGTTATTATAAGTTTCTCATGTGTTATGTCTCTTGGCGTAAGGTTCCAGGTACATATAACGAGAAAGTGTATGATGATATTATAAAGGTAAATATAAATTATCTATTTGTATTTATGATTTGTATGACTTAGTTACTAATATCTTTTCTTATGCAAAAAAAAAATTTATATAGAGGACAGTCAGTTGAAGGGATATATCATGAAAAATATTGGGAAGAAGTGGAAAGATACCAAGCATAATCTATTTCACCAATTTTATGATAAAACATTGACTATGAAGGAAAATGTTGCAAGACACCCAAATGGAATTGATCCCGACCATTGGACATGGTTTATTGAATATCACAATGATAGGAAAACATAGGTAACATATCCAAAACAAAAATGGTCATTTCATTTAATGTAAAATAATCAAATCAGTTCATAATTGTGTTGTTGTTAATGCAAGCATAGGAGATATGCAAAAAGAATGCTGAAAATCAAAAAAAGCAATTGTAAACACACACTGGTGGTTCAAAAAGCATACCTAGGAGAAAAGCTGAAGATGTTATTAATGTTGAAGCTCTTTGATTCTTTATATTTGATTTTTTATCTTATTTAATTTTTAAGTATATGATTGTGGTAATAATGATATAGGAATGGCAACGTGGGAGCCGCATTGGTAGAGGAGAGATGTGGATTATAGTACACAAGCGAAAAAACAGTTCTTATGTCAATGATAAGGCCAAAATTGTTAGTGTAAGTAATTTAAGAAATTAATGTTGCTTAATTTTTTTTATTAATATTTTATCCAATGTATAAATTTAAACTTTAATGGTTGAAATCTTACATGTTTATAGGAGAAAATTGTGAATATTTAGTGTCAAGATGGCTCATCACAGTAAATTTCACAAGATGATTCACTTGCTCGGGTTCTAGGGAGGTAGCACTCTGGCCGAGTTCGGGGTGTGGGTTTTGGGCCATCTGTTACTCAAATATTTGACCACATAACTCATCGATTTAGTGGAATATCTTTAACTCCACCAATTCAAACAAAGGTGGATGAGATGAAGTCAGAATTGGAAGCTTAGAAATTAAAGGTGCAGAAGCTTGAATCAGTGGTGGAAACTGGGAGATTGAGAAAGCAAGCATTTGAAGGTGCTATAACAAGATATTTACTTCAACAAGGATGGGATTTGCTTGCTGAATTGGCCGCTATGGTTAATGCAATGGTATGTATTTTAAATTTCTTAATATCATTGTAAAAAGTGAAGTATGATCCTAGTATGTTTTGCTTGATTTTGGCTGAGAGCTTTGGAGATATTCTTTATGCTTAAGTGATCAAATACCACTTGCTTGATGAAAAGTTTGAGTCATGGATTATATTTAACTTGTTTATGTTCCCATTGTTATGTTTTAATTCTATTCTTAATTGTGATATGTTGAGGTATTTTTCTAAAATGCTTGTTGTTGGTTCTGGTTAAGGCATAAAATGCTTTCTGAATTTGTCTCCAGCTTGTGGTAATCCTTGATTATTTTCTATTATTGACATTAGATGCGGGGAATTCTGTTTACTTTTTGCATTAAATCATGAGTATCTCAATAATGTGAAAATGATTATTATGTTGAGGTATTCTTCATGCTTGAGTGACCAAATACCACTTGTTTGCATGAATTTAAGTATGGGTCCATTTGGGATTTGGAAGAGAATGATATAGGATAGTCTTGTTGTGATCATGATTGTCCAAACTAATGTAGGACCAACTTTGTTTATATAGAAAATCTATGGTGTGTTTGTTTTAAAATCCATGGTGTGTTTGTTTATGTAGAAAATCCGGTATTTGGACTTGGGTAAACTCATGGTGTGTTTGTTTTAAAATTCATGGTGCTTTTATCGAATGCATACAACTCATAATTCTTTTATATTTTCAGGCTTCAGATGAAGGAAGTGGGAAAATTTCACTAGATGTCATACCGTCTTCCTCAGCAAATCATAAAGCTCAAATTGGACAAGATTCTAATCAGAGTGAAAAGTGAATGTCTCATAATAGAAAAATGATTTGCTATTGCTATATTCTTCAAATCTTATTTTGTTTGTAATGGATTTTAGTTTGTTTATGTTGTTTGTACTGAATTTTAGTTTGTTTGTGTACTGAATTATCATTTCAGATATTTATCTAAGATTATGTTGACAAATTAATACATTTGTTGAAAGTTTAAATATTTTATAATTTTATTTGAATATGCTAGTTGATTGTAATGTAAAACAAGTTGAAATGTACTAAAATTGGCATGCGAATAAAGTTGGGAAAATAAAATTAATTTAATAACCACTGCAAAAAAAAAGATGTAAGCTATTTTTCAATTTTAGCAGCGATTTCCAAACCACCGCTATAAATAAATAATAATGAAATTCAAGATTTTAGCGGCGGTTCGTTAGCATTTTAAAATTTTAGTGACGGTTTTCAAACTGCCGCTATAAATAATAAATGATGAAATATAAAATTGTAGTGGCGGTTAATGCTAAAAGTGACAAACTACCGCTATAATACCATAGCAAAAAATCATTTCGCTGGAGTTATTGCAGCGGTTGTCTAAAACCACTGTGAAATGGTTTTAGGACGCCTGTATCAGTGGCACCGCCGCTATTTGTTTTTGTGGTAGTTTGAACAGCCGCTAAACGTAATTTTGAACTGTCGTTAAAATTGATTTTTTTTGTAGTGATACTTCCAAAGTTAGAACATGTTGGATTTGAAAAAACTCATGCTTATGCTTGTCTCAATTCTGTGATGGTTGATGTTATCTCTCATTAAGTTTTGTGACTCACCTCCCATCATTGTTATGTTTTTCATATTCTAGTACTGAGAAGGCTCCTGGTTCCTTCACTTGATAAGAGGTGTTGCTTATTTTGGTGAGCCTTACACTTGTTCATGTAGGAAACTTCTTTTACAGTCTGTCCTTTACTATTTTGGTACACTTGGATTACTATATAAATTTTTAGATATGCTCCATCATTTACAGGCAGGATCTAGTTTCTATTATGTTGTTTATTTTGGAATGTGTTTGGACATATATTTATCATTGTTGAGCATCGTGTGGATGCTATAATTGTTAGAAATTTGAATATGTATATAAATTTGCTAAATTGCAGGATATGGCATATTTATAGGATGTTCCACTTTTAGAGGAAGTTCTGTCAAATTTTCAAAAGAATCTTTATATTCAATATGTTATGTTTAATGGTTCCAGTAGGCTCGTTAGGTTGGTTAGTCCACTTATGCGCGGGTCATGGCCCTGGGTTTGGGCCATGACACAACTTTTGTTCTTCAATCTATGTTGCCTCTAATCTTTCCTTTGGGCCTCTCTAATTGTCTTCTTCCTTTAATTACAAGTTCTCCTTTATGGCGGCTTTTCACCAACAACAACTCTCCTTTTCCTTTGGTCATCTATTCTTCTTTATAGATTGGGTATAAGTGTCGTGTTTCCTATTATATTTTGTCTTCTAGTCCTTTTTGGTCTCTAACTCCTTTGATCTTTTGGATAAGGATTGCAATCCAATTAGGATTATTTGAATTTCTCTGTCAATTTGGGTTTGGCTAAAATTTAGAATTTGGATAAAATCTCTTTTTAAACTTTATCTTCAAGATCTTCCAATTTAATCCAAAATCCTTTGGATTACACCTGAAAATTCAAATACAATGATAAAAGGGATAAGGAAGATAAAAATATTAAATTCTAAATAAAACTAATTAAGATAAAATAGAATTAAATGAAATGAAAATAAAAATCCTGACAAATAAAATTCAAAGATGTGTGTAATTTTTTGGTTTCCCAGAGTATCCACTTACTCAATATGTAAGAGACTAATCTTTCAGTGTACGATTAGGTACCTAAGCGACAACCCCTCCCAATGGCGTTATTTCAATACTCATGAATCCTGAGATCAAACCTAGTACCATATGCTTAAGGAACCTAAGCCCCTTCCACACAGACCAACACACATTTGTAGATGTGTGCAATTTTCTATCACACCATTTATCAACTAAGAGACTGGGTCTATTTGAAGATTCAACCATATAAGCTTAAGTATTTGGCCAAGTGAATGAATGAGAAGAGATGAGTCCTAGATTTTATGTGCCCTATGAGATTATGGAGAGGGTTAGTCCGATGGCTTATCGACTTTTAATTACCAAAAGGCAGCAACTTACACCCTATATTTCATGTTTCAAGACTCAAAAAATCTATTTTACCTACTGCTATAAGTCAGCCTTTGCCTAAGTTTCTATTAGAGGATTTGGAATTAGAGGTTCAACCAGTTGTAGTCCTTGACAGCCACACTATAGGAAAGGGTACCACTGAATTGCTCATCCAATGGTAGGATCTTCCCTCATTTGAAAGCTCAGGGAGCCCTTGGCCCTTAGGTAAGCCAATTTTTCTATATTTAACCTTGGGGACAAGGTGCACTTGAGGGAGGGAGTATTCATAGGCCCACAAAGGTGTATACTAGGAGGAAATATAATGGATCAGGGCCTCAAAGCGATATGGGTCACACAGTTTGTAACATCCTCATAATAATACTAATGAAATATCTGAATTATGCATTAGTAAATAGAATTAAGCATGTCACGTAAACTAATATTAGTTCTTAAGAAAACATTTATACAATATACAAAAATATGAGCCTGTAACATGAATACATTATACATATGTCTGGAAATGGAGTTTATACAAACTGTACATCATTGTACTATATATACATGACTAGCCTCCAAGGCACAAAGTCTATACAAGTAATTTCTACTATTAACACAAAAAGAAACAAAGGTTTCTACATCCAAATTCTCCATCCACTTGGCTGCAGGAGTCCTTCCTAGAATCATCATGGAAAATCACACAAATGGGATAAGAATTATAAAATTATGAGTAGTTATATAAAATCATGTCATCATAACAATCCCAGCTGTTTCGGGGAAAAATAGTTATAAAACTTAGGTTATACTTTAGAAAGATGGCAAAAAGCAAATCAAATCATTTCTCTTTCCAAAATAGCAATTCAATTTTAATAATTTATCAAAATCATTTGCATAATCAAGTCATTCAATCAATCTAATCATAGTTCGGTATATCTGGACATCATATGAATGATATAATGAATGATAAGATGGTATTATCCATCATCAGAAATCATTATTCATCATCAATCATCATAAATCATCAATTATCATATCTCATCATTCATAATGTGTTTATGGGGTATGGAGGGAATGTCCATCCTCATAATACCTTATATTTGGTAGTAGTCTACTTTTAGGTTAGTGCACTTCAACCTATTTGTAACAATATTGTCTTGTTACATAGAACTACTCCTAGTAACCCAGGCCACAACTAGTGAGGGAATGTCCATCTTCAATCTAGAATTGTGGGTAGAAAGGGAATGTCACATCCTCAACTACTCTAATAGGGAGGGTATCATCCTTCCTCGCACTATCATTAATTCAGTATCACCTCAAGTAGAAAGGAAATGCCCATCCTTAACTACTTATCATCAAGGGAAAGCTCAAGTAAAAAGGGACGAAATATCTATCCTCAACCTCAATTACTTTGGTAAAGAGGGAATGTCGTATCCTCTTACCATTATCCAAGTCTTACCCTAAGTATGAGGATAGTTTCCTAGATAATGGGTTACCCCTGAAAGTCAAATATCAATCTTTTTTCATACATCTTGATCATCAAATTCATTGTGCATGCAACAAAGTGCTTAAAATAATCATTTCATCATAGAAATATGATTCTTCATTCATATATCCTCAATTGATTCAATAGTATTGTGGAATCCTTTTCAAGAATAATTAGATGCACGTTCATGTCACAAGGTGATTTTTAATGTTTTGATTCAAGGTTTAGGGTTTATGTTTAGTTCTAATAGAGTAAAGGACTCTATTTCCATCACTCCTCAAGCCAAAACCTCAAAATAGAGACCTAGTAATTGATTACTAGGCCTTAATAATCGTTTACCAGCTTAGCAGAGGCTTGGTAATTGATTACCTGAGTGTGGTAATTAATTACCACTTGCCCAGAAACTTGGTAATCAATTACCAGCTCATGGTAATCGATTACCAGCATTCTGGAACCGATATCGCAGCTTGGTAATTACCACCTGGTTTTATGTAAAAAAAATAGAGCATTTTAAACATAACAACCCAAAACCAAATCATTATACATCAACCACAATATCAATACTTCAAATATATGCATCCAAATCAACCTCAAAGTAGCAAACCTAATATGGGTAACATAGAAACCCATTTTCCAATCTCAAATCTCATCAAGATCAAAGCTAAAATTTAAGCTTAAAACTCTTAAACAAAGCATAGAAACATTTTTCTATCATTACCAATCCAAATCATTCTATAAATTCTCAATCCATCTATCAATTTATAATCTTTAAACGATGAGAAAAGATGAAATAAATAATAGGAAATCACCCCTACCTTAGCCTCTAACTTGTTGCTATTTGCTTCCTTTTTTCTTTTCTTCTTTCTTTTTTCTTTTCCTTTCTTCCTCCTTGGCTACCTCCTTCTCCCTTTTCTTTTCTTACTTTCTTATTTCTTTTCTTCTCAACTGAGTGAACGTGAGAGAGAGTGGAGGGTAAATGAGGAAAAGTTAAATTAAAGATAAGGTGAAAGGAATGAGGCAATGTTGAGAAAAGAAAATGAGAAGGAAAGAATGAAATACTACTGGAAACATTATATATCTTAAGAATACTTTAATATTCCATTGATGAATTTTCTAACCTTCATAGGTATTATAGAAAATTCTAAGATTTCATTCAAATATCAGTTTCATCATTCAACAGTTATCCTTATACACCTTTATCAGCCATTAAGCTTCATTATTCTTTCCTAGGTTTTGTTAAACCTATGGAATTGAACTAAGAAGCTTTTAGGCATCCATTTTAATTTGTTTCCATTCTCAATTTAATGTTTATCCTTTAATTGACATTTGCTCATAATCTTATAATATTATAAGCTACTTATCTGTTTAATTTTGGTCTTAAAACTCTTACTCAGTGTCATCAAAAATGCCAAATCAATTCATTAAATCTTTCAAAATTTACCTTTGCTCATTCCAATCATTTGTGGTCTAAAAATAAATTTTCTATATTTATTTTTATTTTCTTAGCTATATATGCCAAAATCAGAGTTTGTATGAGTTATTTCTCACTTTCAATATTATAGATTTATGCTCAAAACACTTATCAAAATTAATAGGTGACTTATACCAGTGTTATTGAGATTTTATAACCCTGATTAGGACTATTAGGTTAAGGAGAATGTTACAAAGCTACCTTAAATAAGTAACTACTCACTCACACTCAGATAAGTAACTACTCGCACTCAAATAAGTAATTGCTCAACAGTAGTGTAGGTGGGAAGATAATATAAGGGGAAGGAAGAGAGAAAAAAAATGCAAGGAATGGGTAAAAGGAACTTGGTGGGAGAGAACTAGGCATCCTCGAACTTGCCTAGGACTATCTGTTTGAAAACTATATAAATAGTGTCTAAATTTGTTGTATAGGCTAACCAAATCATAACCATATCATGTAATTATGGTACTTAGGATCTTTATATTTATTGTAATAGGTCTATATAATTTAGGCTCTGATGTGTAGTTTAGACACACAATTTTCTTCATATGTCTCTTTCTTTTCTCTTTTTCAAAATGGTATCTAGAACCTAAAGAGAGGCAATCTTAGAACTATGCATGCCAGATGAGCCCACTGTTCTCTGGTGAAAATTTTTTTTCAGCTAATCGTGTTTTCATTCTGATTTGCTGACCTTTCTCCTTATGTTGTGTCCTATTTCCGACAGACCTATCCCTTTTATTGCTGCTCGCCGTTGTCCGTCGTTGTTTGCTGCCATTGCCGATGTCCAACTTTCCTATGACCTTTTCCAGCGGCCTTTTCGGCTGGTGACCCCACCACCAGAATTGCCTCTCCCTGTCCAGCCAAAACTTAGAAGCCCGCCCCTAAACACTATAAGACGTGTGTACACGTGCCGTCCAAAGTCCATGCGCACAGGACCATGCACAGCTTTTTCACTGGCGCGTGGTGGCTTATAGGCCACCCCTCGGCCATCGTTTGTAGTGCCGTACTCACCCTTCTCTCCTCTTTTTGGACCTGCCCTCGTCTTTTGTGTTCGTGACAGTTTGTCACAACTCTATTTTGAATCAATGCATTCAGGTACTGTTTAGTTGTTATTTACTAATCTATGACTAGTTCTATCCCCTCATATAGCTCTAAGGACACCTCAAAGGTTGAGTATGTAGATTTTTTACAGTGGTTTGCACAACGCAAGTCCTCTGGTTCTTCTGCTCCAACGACTGCCTATGTTGACTTTCTGAAATGTTTTGAGCAGCATCAGACCTCTAGTTCCACTACCTCTATTGCATATATTAGTACTTCATTTGCTTGTCCCTCTCGTTCCCCATCCATTGATACTTGGGTTCTTGATTCTAGTGCGACTGACCACATTTCTAGTAATAAGACTCTTTTCTCCAACCTTTCTCACAATGATTATTTGCCTACTATCACTTTAGCAAATGGTTCCTAGTCCCAATCCCAAGGGATCAACACTACCCATCCCTTCCCTTCCCTTTCAATAGACTTTGTCCTTTATGTTCATGGATCTCCTTTTAATTTGCTTTTCATTAGTCGTTTGACTCGATCTCTTCATTGTATGATTACCTTTACTAAAGACTCTATCATTCTGCAGGACTGGAGTTCGAGTCAGATACTTAGCACTGGATGTGAGTCTCATGGCCTCTACCAACTCTCCAACCCCTCTCGTGTTTGCACTGTCAAGGATTCTCTTCTCACCATCCATGCACAGTTGGGTCATCCTAACCTTCTTAAATTACAAAAATTGGTGCCTAGCCTCTCTAAGTTGTCGAGTCTCCCTTGTGAGTCATGTCAACTAGGAAAACACACACGTAGTCCATTTCTCGATAAAGTCAGCAATCGAGCGTCATCTCCTTTTACTTTAGTACATTCTGATGTTTGAGGTCCCAGTCGTACTATTTCTCCTCTAGGGTCTAGATATTTTGTCATTTTTATTGATGATTACTCTCGTTGCACTTGGTTATTTTTTATACAAAATCGATCTGAGTTGTTTTCTATATTTTAGAACTTTTATCATGAAATTAAAATTCAATTTGGTGTTCCAATAAATAGTTTACGTAGTGATAATACCCGTAAGTATTTGTCTAAACCATTTCAATCTTTTATGGCTTCTCATGGCATTCTTCACCAAACCTCTTGTGCCCATACCCCTCAACAAAATGGGGTCGCTGAACGTAAAAACAGACATCTCATAGAAATAACTTGGACCCTTTTACTTCATGGTAATTTTCCTTTCCACTTTTGGGGCGATGCAGTTCTTATTGTTTGTTATCTGATTAATTGCATGCTCTCCTCTATACTTGATTACCAAGTCTCTTACTTTATTTAATATCCTCATTAACCTCTACATTCCCTACTGTAACACCCTCAATAACATCTTAGGCTTGTAAATAGTTACATAGGTAACCTAATACTTACTTAACATGCCAGTTCAGTTTTGTGACAAATTGAGTTACTTTAGGCACTTTGCTATAACAGAAAAGGTGAAAAGTAGCCTAAAATAACTCAGAAAATGGCATTAAAGGCTACGTTGAGGGAATCAGGCATGAATAACTTGTTTCTAGGTCACAAATGAGCAAAGTAAGATGCAGTTAAAATTTGAGGATAATCAAAGTTAGTTTGGTATTTTTAAGCATACTGGTTGTGTATTTTAATATTAGATTGACTAGCAATAGATATGGAAACTTGAGAAAAATGTGAAACAACAATTTAGATGAATCCTAGTATTTATTCTAAAGTTGTTGGAAGTTATGAAACTTGAATCAATATAATTCAAGTGTCCTTAGCAGATATAAGTTTCAGCACAGAAACTTAAGTTTTCAAGTTTGGCTTTTTATCCTCATTTTCTCTCCTTTCTCATGAAGCATCAGCAGAAAACAGAGAAAGAAAGAAAGAAATGAGAGAAGAGAGAAAGAGGAAGAAAGAAATAAAAGGAAGAGGAAGAAAAAAGGAAGATCAAGAAGAAGACAAAGGCTTCAAGGTCATCATCTACACAAGAGGTAGGGGTGTTCTTCATATTTTCCTCCATTTTTTTCTTCCTCCCTCTATGTATGTTATCATGTGAGTTTGGAATGGGTTATGGTTGGGATGAGTTTCCTTGAGTTTGAGTGAAGGAACTCTTAGAAGTCTTGAAATAGGGTTGTTTTTGAGTTGATCTATGCATGATTTATGGTTTAAATCCTTGTTGTATCCATGAATTACTTGGGTTGAAAGTGGTGAGCTGGATAGGAGAATTAGGGTTTTGGTTTTGTAACTTATGCTTAGATGGTTAGAAATCATGCATGTGATGAATTTGATGTATAGAGGTGTTAAAGGATCATGGTTATGATCTGAAAACCCTTGGAATTGCTTAGGAATGGTGGTTCTCAAGTTGGTTTCTGCAGAATACTACAGAAATTAATTTTTTTGAGGGAGAGCTGCAACATTCCAGTCTCTGCCTGCACAAGGATTTTCAACTGAGAGCAGAGAGCCGCGACACAAATAAGCATGAGCCGCGGCACAACCTGTTATGCCACAACACAAAAGAGTTAGAGTCGTGGCACTTCTTAGGAAAATTCTTCCTACACCTTGTTAGATCTTTCCCAAGAGTTGGTTCCCTTAAAGGTTGAAATATAGCAAGAGTTGGTTCTCTCATAGGTTGAACCATAGCAAGAGTTGGTTCCTTATATAATAAGGTTGATCCATAGAGATAGAACCCTTATACAATAAGGTTGAACCACAGAGAAATGAATCACTTATGCAATAAGGTTGAACCATAGAGAAATGGATCCCTTATTTAATAAGGTTGAACCACAATAAGAGTGGCTCATCTTTTTATTGAAGTTGAACTATAGAAAGAATGGTTCTTTTGTTTATCAAAGCTAAACCATAATTTACCACAATTCCTAACTGAGGAAGCGAGATAAGCCCTTTGACCTGGCAAAGGAGTGAGAAAAGCACTTTGCTATAGGTGGAGTTGTGAGACAAGAGACACAATTCCTAACTGAGGGAGTGAGGCAAGCCCCTTGACCTTTCAAAGGAGTGAGAAAAGCACTTTGCTAAATGTGGAGTTGTGATGAGTTAAGTCCAATGTTAGGCTAAGGATGAGTTAAGTCCTATGCTAGGCTAAGAATGGGTTGGAATTCTATGAGTTGATCCTCCGATGGGTAAGGGTATCCTAAATCCCCAGTTTGAGATTTTTCCACAAGAGTCCTCACCAGTAGGGCCAGAGTTACTAGTTTGATATTGTGAAAGTAATACATGGAACAGTCCACTCATTATTAGGTATGTTGTGGAAGTAGTACATGGAACAATTCATTCATCATCAAGTATGTAGTGAAAGTAGTACATTCACTATTGTGTGATGGAATAGTCCACTCATCACCAAATAGTCTAAGGGCTATTAGCCTATTCTACAAAGATAGATACCAGGAAAACATAGTTCTTGGTAATAGTTAAGTTATGTGTATGAGCTTAGTATTGGATTATGAGATTCCTAAATGAATGTTTACATAGAGTCAGAATGTGAATGTTTTAGTGGTAATGAGTAGAAACTCATTTACTTATTGTAATTGTTGATCCAATGCTAGTAGTTTCATTCATTGTGACTTGATATTAGTATAGTACTTATATCATGTTAATGAATAACTAGAGTAGATAAATTAGTATAGTATGCCTACTTTAATAAATAAAGATGAGACATAAGAGTACTTTTATAACATGTTTTACTTCTTATGTAAGATTGTATCTATATGTTATAAATGTCTGGTTTTGGAATACTGTTATTGAGAATTATGATTTCGCACTCCACTGTGTTTCCATGTAAATCCAGGTTAAGGCCCTACAAGAGGGTAAGAAGATGAAGAAAATAGAAGAAAATAGAAGAACTAGATTATTTTAGTTTTAATGTTTTCACTTCAAAGCTTATGCAATTATTTATATTAGGTTTGAAGATGTAAAAGTTGTATATATGTATGACTTTTAGATATGACTTTCTATAATTATTTATTTAAATGTTATGGATTAGTTAATGTTTAAGTTAGAAGTAGCATGATTGATACTGCTTATCCAGGTATATGTCAGATATACTAGGATATCGGTATTAGGTTGTTACACCTACCACCTCGTATATTTGGGTCTACCTATTTTGTTCATAATCTTACTCATGGTCTTGATAAACATTTCACATGATCTATTAAGTGTGTTTTTCTTGGTTACACTTGGTCCCAAAATGGTTATCGTTGTTTTTCCTCTGATCTCTAATGTTACCTTGTCTCGGCCAATGTTACCTTCTTTGAGTATGTTCCCTTCTTCCAGTCTCCATCATCGACTCTTGAGCCTATCTCTGAGGTCTTACTCGTCCCTCTTCCTCTTATCACTGTTTAGTCATATACACCTCCGACCCCTATGTCAAGAAACCTACCACTACTATTCGCTCTTTCTAGGTCTATCATCGTCGGCCACAGCAACCTCCACTGCCCCTACTTCCACCAGAAGTTACAGAGGTCAATGTGGACTCTCCTCAGCACCAATTCCTTTACCAGCTCCAACACTGCCTCCTGAACCTGACCTTCCCATTGCTCTCTGAAAAGGTATATAGTCTACTCGTAACCCTTCTCCTCACCATGTTATTTTGAGTTATCATTGCCTATCTTCTTCACATTATGCTTGTCTTTTTTCCTAGTCTTCTGTGTCTATTCCTAACTCTCTAAGTGACGCTTCATCTCATCTTGGGTGGAGACAAGCTATAATTGATGAAATGTGTGCCATTCAGAATAGTGGTACTTGGGATCTTGTTCCTCTTCCTCCGGGTAAGTCTGTTATAGGTTATCTGTGGATTTATACGGTTAAGATTAGCCTTGATGGCAAGATTGATAGCCTCAAGACTCGTCTGGTGGCAAAAAAGTATACCTAAATTTTTGGCTTAGATTATAGGGACATTTTCTCACCCGTAGCGAAAATGGTTTTGGTTCGACTTTTTCTATCAATGACTGCTATTCGCCACTGGCCCCTTCATCAGTTGGACATCAAAAATACTTTGCTCCATAGTGATCTAGAAGAAGAGGTTTATATGGAGCAACCACCAAGGTTTGTTGCTCATGGGAAGTCTTTTGGACTAGTTTGTCGTCTTCACAAATCTTTGTATGGTCTTCAACAGTCTCCTATGGCTTAGTTTGACCGATTTAGTACTGTAGTTCAACAGTTTAGTATGTCACGCAGTGAGGCTGACCACTCTGTTTTCTATCGCCATTCAGCTCAAGGGTGTATTTATTTGATTGTGTATATCAACGACATTGTTATAATTGACAGTGATCACCATCATATAATTCAGGTAAAATAATATCTTGGTCATCACTTTCAGACTAAAGGTCTTGGCAAACTTTGATACTTCTTGGGAGTAGAAGTGACACAATCCAGTGATGGTATAGTAATTCACAAAGGAAGTATGTCATGGACATTCTTGAGGAAACAAGTTTGTTGAATACAAAGACTGTTGACACTCGTATGGATTTGAATGCTAAACTTCTACTAAATTAAGGGGAGCCACTCTCCGATCCAAGAAGATATAGAAGATTAATTGGAAAACTGAACTACCTCACTGTTATCTATCTTGACATCCCCTTTGCAGTTAGTCTAGCAAGTCAGTTTCTAAATTCACCTTGTGATGCACATTGGGATGCAGTGATTCACATCTTAAAGTATATTACAAGAGTTCCTGGAAGAGGCCTTATTTATGAAGATAAGGGTCACACTCAGATTGTTGGATACTCGGATACTGATTGGGTACGTTCTCCTCTTGATAGAAGATCCACTTCTAGGTATTGTGCATTCATCAAGGGTAATCTGATATCTTGGAAAAGTAGAAACAAAATGTGATCGTAAGATCAAGTGCCGAAGCAAAATATCAAGTCATGACCTCAACTACTTGTGAACTCATTTGGTTAAAACAACTACTTAAAGAGCTTCAATTTTGGGATATTATGCAAATGACACTCATTTGTGATAATCAAGTTTATTACATATCACCTCTAATCTAGTGTTTCACGGGAGGACCAAACATATTGAGATAGACTGTCATTTTGTTAGAGAAAAGATCCTATGTGGAGACATCATTACTAGCTTCGTCAATTCAAATGATCAACTGATGGATTTTTTCACTAAGTCTTTGAGAGGTCCTATGATAAGCTATATTTGTAACAAACTTGATGTATATGACCTATATGCTCCAACTTGAACAGGAGTGTTGAAAACTATATAAATAATATCTAGATTCGTTGTATAGACTAACCAAATTATAATCATTTCATGTAATTATAATAATTATGATCTTTATATTTATTATAATAGGTCTATATAATTTAACATCTATTGTATAATTTAGACACACGATATTTTTCATATCTCTCTTTATTTTCTCTTTTATCTCTTTCAACAACCTGTATTTTCATTTTCTAGGTGTTTTTCCTTCATTGTATATTTCCATCATCCCCTCTGTTCTGAATATTACTTTGATATCAGTTTTGTGAGGTGAATATACCTATATTTCTATCCTGTTTGTGTTGATCTTAGTCTAGTTCTATCACAAAAGTTAATGTCAAGTAAGATACTTAACATGTCACGTGTATAATTCTGTTAGGTTTAATAGAGACACGTTAATCGAAAGACTAACATGTCTGCCATTCATTTGTGGTTGTCAGGGATCAACGATACATTTTTTTTTTATCAAGAACTAATGTGTCTGCTATCTAATTCCTCATGAACGAATTTGGGAATTTACTTTTTTTTTTTCTGGAACAATTTATATAGAGTTTCAACTACGCTATGCTACTTGTGAATGGTTTCAAAGAAAACTGTTTCTGACAAATGGCATTACTGATTAAAGTAATTTATCTTTAATATAATTTTGCCCTAAAAAATTAATATAAAATATAAGAACTTGTATAAATAAATCATTTTAGTAAAGTAACAATTGAAAAAAAAATAAAAATTGCAAAGCTTACACGATGGTTCCCCAATAAGAAGCCCGAAATCCAAAGCCCTTGTCAAACTGTGCCACTTGCCAACATTTCCCACAAAATTCCGAATCACTCCCACAACATAACAAGTTTACAACAACTTGCGTTTTCTTCTCAAATTGTTCCCAATTCCCATTTAACTTTGATTCATCACACACCCCACCCACCAATGCATCCTTCTTGATGTGTTTCCTCATGTTCCTTGTGCAGTTGCCTACCCCAAAATCATAGGGTCTATCTTTTGTTTCAGATCTTTCTTTTTTTTTCTTTACCTTCAGGTAAAAATCTCGTTTTGATGGTGCTTTGTTGCTCTTACGAATTCTGGGTGCATTTTCTGTTTGTGAGTGCAATTTAGTTTTCTGGCTTTTTTTTTTTCCGTGATCTTATATGATGATTTTGATTCAAATGGGGTTGATCATGATTTGTGAATCATAATGTTTGAATCTTGATGGGTGCTTGATTTGTTTGTCATTTTGAGGAAGTGGGAAAAGGGAAGGAATTTTAATACAAATATCTTTGTTATGATACATTTTGTCCCAAGCTGTTGGTGTCTTTTTAAAGAACCCAGAAAGGCTGCAGTGTTAGATTTTAAAAAAAATTTGGGAATTTGTTTTAGGGGAGGCTCTACGATAATGATTTGATATTGGGATGTAAGTTCTAGGGCTCCTAGTTCAATGCTCAGTGATTTTTGATTAATTGCTGCTTGTGGTTACAGGTTTTGGGTTGAGGGTGTGTTGAATGGGGATTCAGACAATGGGTTCTCAAGGTAATGGGCAGCAGTCTCATTTACAGCCTTCTCCGTTGTCTAGGCAAAGCTCGTGGTATAGTCTCACTCTTGATGAGGTTAATAGTCAATTAGGAGACATGGGGAAGCCATTGGGGAGTATGAACCTCGATGAGCTTCTTCAAAATGTATGGAATGCTGAAGCAAATAAATCTGTTATAGGCATAGATAATGAGAACATGTCATCGTCGTCTTCTCTTCAACGTCAGGCCAGCCTGACCTTGGCTCGTGCTTTGAGTGGGAAGACAGTTGATGATGTATGGAGAGAAATTCAACAAGGTCAGAAGCAACGGTATGGAGAAGATGTCAATAGTCAGGATAGAGAAATGACTCTTGGTGAAACGACCTTAGAGGACTTCTTGGTGCAAGCAGGGCTTTTTGCTGAAGCTTCTATAAGTCCAGCTGTGGAGTTGGATACAATGGATTCTCCCACCCCTCAAAGTTTTCAACAAAAAATAGGCTTATCATCCTCCCCTTCAATTGGCAGTTTATCAGACACGAGACCTGGCCGGAAAAGGGATGCTCCTGATGCATATGAGAAAACTCTGGAAAGGAGGCTGAGGAGGAAAATAAAGAATAGGGAATCTGCTGCCCGCTCACGGGCCCGAAAACAGGTTTAACCTTCATGTACTATATAAGCTAACATGCTTTAGGGAAATGATTAGTTTTTTGTTTCTTTAGGGAATATTATTTTTGACTATCGCTTAATAATGTTTGATGGTGCAGGCTTACCATAATGAACTGGTTAACAAGGTTTCCCGTCTAGAAGAAGAAAATATAAAGCTTAAGAAAGAGAAGGTACAGGATCTCATTCACGTTTTGTTTTTCCCACTATGTTCAGCATTTGTTGTGTTTATCGTAGAGACCTTTGTATTGAACATTTGTTTTTCCCTCTATATATGGTTTGTTCACCATTAATTTCCCTTCCTTGATTGAAAAGTTTAGGTTGTTTCCTATGGATTGAATATGTTTTGCAACTCAGACTAGTTGATTGTCATGTAGTGAACTTTCTCATCCTTGTGAAAGTGGAAATTTGTAAATAGCCAAAATTTATCACAATTCTAATATTTGAATTGAATAGAATGGAATTTGAGATATGAATAGTTGAAGTGATCTTCTGTCAATTATGTTTGGGTATAATGTCTCTTCCGTTTTAAGAAATTAGAACCACTTGAGGGTGAAATGGTATTTTAATACCCTGCCATGCGAGTTTGTTAACTTTCTACCAAAGGGAAAAACAGGAACAGAAGAAATTCTTTACATCAACATAATGACTATCTTTAAACTGTCCTTATTTTAATGAGCCTCTAAAATATTGGATTCTAAACCATTGTGTATTAAAAAAAAAGCGTTGTATCTGTATTGTAAATGTACTTCTTTTATACACAAATAATCCCTTTCTGCTTATTTCCAGAATGATTTCGGTATAATATTGTTGAATCACTTTTCTTTTTCACTCATTTAATATATGTTGATAAATTTTTCTCTGTTATGCTTTGTTTATGTTAGCACCTTAAGCTTTAATCCACTTTGAGTCTTGTATTTTATGAAGGAATAATTGCTTTAGAACCTGGGCATGTTTGTCTTGACCAGTGGTGTATGGTAATATTTATGTGAGACTTGAGGTTTCATGTTATATAGTTATGATTTGTATCCTCTGAGTGCAAATCATTCGATACTAGGTATCTCTCAAATGAATATATTTTATTTGTGAAATTAATAATTTAATCCCGAAGATTGCTACAATGCATCTTGGATATTGCTGAGACCTAGTGGAGTATATTTGGCATTCAACTGGGCTACACTGCAAATTTTTTCTTTTGTGATCTAACAAGTACCTATATTGTTTCTACAATTAAAAAAAAAAGGAAAAAACCTATAGCGTAGCTTCAAATGTATATCTTATTGGTTCTAGTTTGGGTGATTTCTATCTTGTCTTTTTCCTGATTGAATGGTGTTGTGTATAAATGGATTTTGTTTTAAAAAACAGTGTTAATATGATTATTTATTAAGTATCTTATTGATGCTGGAATATGAAAATACTATTTGTTATCAAACTCAGTGGTATTATGTTTCTAATCATCTTTCTCTGTCCAAAATATTTCGAATCTGTTTATATGAAATCTGACAATTATGATTAGCTGAGTCCTATCTTCAAGATGCCACAAACACCTTCTCTCCTCCTGTAGTGAAAAATCGGGAAATCGCCTGTAACTTGACTCATTATCATTTGCCTCTTGTTATTTGGATATTGTCATTCTATTGCCCTGTGGTTAAGTCCCTTATCACCTGAACTCCAATCCATCAATTTGACATGTTTTCACTTCGGCTACAAAATTGATTTTTTTTGGGGGAGGGGGGTGGGGGGGTGGGGGGGGTTGGGCGGATATAGACTTATTCATTTGGTGGCAGAATAACACTCTTAAAATCACATTGGGAAAATTAAGAATGGCTATATAGGAATTATTTGACTATTTTTTCCTCTGTATATTTTGTGGTTAAGTAGGATTTCGATGGAGCATAATGGAATGCAAGTATGTTAAGGCACGAATTAGCAATGTTTAGGAGATATCATAGCACAAGTTGCAGGATTTAGGTATCTTCTATCCATTTTACAAAGTGATAGGGAGATTGATTAGGGGGGGGGTATAGACTTATTCATTGGGTGGCAGAATAACACTCTTAAAATCACATTGGGAAAATTAAGAATGGCTATATAGGAATTATTTGGCTCTTTTTTCCTCTATATATTTTGTGGTTAAGTAGGAGTACTGCAGAGCATAATGGAATGCAAGTATGTTATGGCACGAATTAGCAAAGTTTAGGAGATATCATAGCACAAGTTGCAGGGTTTAGGTATCTTCTATCCATTTTACAAAGTTATAGGGAGAATGTTGAGGTGGATGAGTGGACATCCAATAAAAGATAAGATTAGGAACGATAACGAATGGATCTGAGAGTAAGTTGCAGTAACACCTATCGAGGAGAAGATGGTTGAAACAAGCCTAAGATTGTTTGGTCATGTGAGAAGAAGATCAATAGAGACTCTAGTGAGAAAAGTGGATCAAATGGAAGATAGTTTGAGTAAAAGAACGAGAGGAAGACCTAAGAAAACATTAGGAGAAACCATTAAAAAAAGACTTTGCTGTAAATGGTTTTATTGAAAAATTTGGTTTTTAATAGAGCCCAATGGTGTCAACTAATCTGTGTATCTGACCCCGCCTAATGGGATAAGACTTAATTATTGTTGTTGCGGATTGCGGACTTGGCTACCTTCCCATTTTATACCAACATATGTGCTTTATCAAGATCTTTTCCATTATGTATGCTATAATGCTCTATGTTTGTTGTTTACGCTCTCTTGTATATATTGCAGTGTGAGCAAATGTCATTTGAATAGGAGGGTTGCCTGGTTTATTGTTGGACCTCAAGTTTAGATTCACTTGGTCTAATTAACTATGCAGGTTGACCAAAGAATAAAAAAAAAGGTGAAAACGAGAAAATGGGTTTACAATTTTAATGATTACTTTTGGTCCCTCCTTTTTGTTTATGGGTGTGATATTCTGGAATCTGGACTTAATAGAGCTGCACAGAGGGTTGTAAATGTTATATACTTGCATGTGAATTTTGGACACATATCTACCTATTATAATGTTCTAATTTGTATTTGGGTGGGACATTAATATGCCTACAAACTTATCTCTTAACTCCCTATGACAGTTTTGAATATCAGTGAGAGCAGGCATTATTTGGTACTTATAAGTTACTTCTTCTTATTGAAGTTTATTGTTTGGGCAACATCTTTTTTGCAGCACCTGCAATGGTGTTTCTAAGATGCAACATTCCTAATTGTTTCCTTCCATTTTACTAATTAATTGGACTGAGTCTAAATATGATTCTATTGCATATAGATTTCTTTGGGAATTGGGATTATGTTATGTAAATCATACATACAATTTGCTTGTTCTAGCCTAATATGCATTGCTTTCCAACTCATGAACATAGTTATGAAAAAAGGCATGTGGAGTAAGTGCTAATGCATGGCATACTTTGAGATTATTGTTGTTTTGAGAAGCCAATCTGGTGATGCTTTTGTATAAGAAAAAATTAGTGGAACCAGTATTGAAATCTGATCAGCATTTCAGTATTATTTTAGCTATGGACAACATGCTTTGAAATTATTGTAGTTTTGAGAAGTCAATCTGGTTATGCTTTTGTATAAGAAGAAATTAGTGGAACCAGTATTGAAATCTGATCAACATTTCAGTATTATTTTAGCTATGGACAACATGGTGTTTCATCCTTCTGTTTATTTGCTGCTTAAATTTTCTTTGGGAAAAATTGCTCATATTTCATGCTATATTTTTAATATGTATATATCTCCTTTGCAGCATGGATAATGTTTTTATATGTATTTGCACCTTCACTGCATTTGGTACTTATGTGAATTTCCATTCACTTATAGGCTGTCACAAAGTCCCTTTGTTTTCAGAGAGTTGTAGCTTACTTTTTCCAGTTCATTTTACACCTGTATCCCTGTTATCAGCTGCAGTCAAATTAGTGTCACTATGGTCTTCTGTTTTTTATTTTATGACAAGCTCATTTTATAGTATTTTAACCAGGCTGATGATTGATGCATAATTTTATTATAGTATTTCGAATTCAAAAAACCTTAATAACAGCTATGTAATAGAATAGAAGTCTACCATTCTTTGCTATTCGTTGCAAGATGATTTTACTTGAACATATTATGTGTTGATTTGATATTTGTGCAACAACTGCAAATTTCTGATTTCATATTGGATTCTTCCCCTTTAATAGGAGTTTGAGCAGAGGTTACCATCTGATCCATTGCCTGAACCAAAATATCAGCTTCGAAGAATAAGTTCTGCCTCTTTCTGACATTTGACCTATAATGAAGTTTTCTTGTTCACCATGTTCTTGGTTTTAAGAGGACATGTCCAGGATTGCATCACTGCATTGCTCATTTGCTGCTGCTACTGGCGTCTGTTTGCTCCAGTAGGAAAGTTTCTCTATCTCTATAGTTAACTAACTACAGGGTACATATTGCAGTAAAGGTTTGTTGTTTATAAGCTTTAGCTTTGCTGGGAGACAATATCAGGAAAGATTTGAGTCTGGTGGAAGGGTTACCTTTTTGTATAATGATGATTATCCGTGTGTACTAGGGTAATTATTAGGCATTTAAGTTATTGAAAGGTGATTTCCAAAATAACTGAAACTAGGTAAAGTAGGTCTTATTAGCATTTCTGAACTGGAGTATTGTAATAGACTTTACTAATATCTGTTGGTAAGTTTTAGGGGAAAATTCAGTTATGGAGAAATAGTGTGCTCTGTAGAGATAATTCCAAGAAAAATGAAATAGCAAAAGAAAAATTTATTTATAATTATGTTTTCTAGGGAAGTTTGCCACCATGAACATATCACTTTTATTGTTTACCCATTTCATCTCTGTTTTACTCTATTTTGTGGATTGGGAAACATGGGTAAACTCTGTTCCTTTTTTTTTTTTAAACTTCTTAGCCTCAAGTCTTGATGCCTTGTACTGTCTTTCATGTTGAGCTCTGCTAGGCTGGTTTAGAAGTCTAAGGACTCCGAGGAACAGAAAAAGCTCAGATCTTCAAGGCCATTGATGATCTGTTACAAAAATTTTCTTACCATCTATATTGGTGGGTTAAAACAGAGATGTCTGGCTTGCCTGACCTCATTCTGAAAATTTTGCAGACAATTGAATTGCAACTTATGTTGTTCGAGACTTAAATCATGGTCTGTTGAACAGTCTTGCAGTTATCAATTTGACCTTTAAACTCACTGCGGTTGTAAACTTAAATCATCCGAAATTGAGAATGTAAGCAAAGAATGAAGATAGGTGAAAATTAATAATGTATTGAAATCTTATTTTAGATATGTAAATTAATTTAACTACTTTTCTTTTATTTTTTTTCCTTCACTTCTACTAAGTAGTTTTTAATTTCATTATGTAAATACTTCTCAGTGTGATGACAATTTTATTTTCAAAAGTTCACAATTTTTCTCTTTTCACAAGGTTATCTTTTGTGATTTGTAAGGTATGAAAGTAATTTTATGTCTAGGCCTGGCAATTCCATCAGACTTGCGGTTACTCAACCCATCCTATAGCTGTGCATGGCAAGATGGAATAGTGCTGCGGGGCGGGTGTGAATTTGTGGTTAATCTATCCTACCGTACGTCGCATTCCTCATCTAAATAAGCATCATGTTTGTTTAACTATTAATATGTTTATTCACTTTAAGTTTTGTTTTGTTTTTTTTTGCAAAATTTAACTGGTATTTTTTAGTGTAACACTTATATGTCTCTTAATATATGAGATGATACATTAATTTTGAGATTGCGATTAATTGTATGAATTTATTGAAAATGATCATAAGTGTAAGGCGAGGCACATAGGGTGCAAAATTTAATATCTTGTGGGGGCAGGTTCAGGTTTTTCATCCCTAAACTTTGTGGAGCGAATAGGGGTGGGTTGAGTAATATTTTGAAGAGTGCGGGCAAGATCAGGTTAAATAAAAACTCGCTTTTATCTGTCCTTTACTAAGCCTATTTATGTTTTGTGAATCATAGCCAGTAAGATGTTATTAAAAGTTACTTCCTTTTATCTTTTGAAATGCAAAATACAAACTACATTTGTTCTACAAATCTCAAGGTCATTTGAACCTCTATTCCAAGTTTGCTAATATTTCTTTTTACAATTTGTGTTTTTTTAAATGTAAATTTTGTCATTTTGGACAAATAGAATGTATATTTGTATAAATTTACAGTCACACACTCCTTACATATTCGAATACAAGTAATTAGATAATACCTTAGTTCTACTATAACTTTTTATGAATAGTTTAAATTGTGTGCATATCTTACATAATTTGTGTATGTATCTTTTCCCTTCTTTTAAATATATGAAAGGACTAAGATAATCTACTATCGAGTGAGAGGAGGTTATGGAACCTATTTCCATGAATCTATTATGGGCAGAGATTTGTGGTCATTGGTCATCCTTTGTATCTTCTTTAGAGGAATTTGATCATAATTGCAAGTGGCAGAGATGCTAGATAAAAGGTAAAGGAATTGGAATCTGAAAATAGGGGCTGAGAGAGGAAATTTGATCCTCTAATAGCATAGTTCAATTTGTAAACAGACGTCAACAAACAGACCTCCTTCCTCGTACATAGCAGCAATATAGAGGCTTAAATTTGAGAAAAATGTACCCGCACTCTCTGAACTTCACCCGTTTTGAAGTACTATGAACTATTAAATTTAGATGAGCGATCTTTAAACTTTCTAAAATTCACAAACAATTCCTTTTGTCCACCATTAAGCAGTAACCGTTCATCAATAACATGCACTTGTTGATTAATATATGTGGTATTCTCCCATTTGTTCATAATATTTAAAATTATAAAAAAATTCCCTCTTATTTATTTAATTTTTATTTTTAAAATAGAAAATATAGGATAATTACATATAGAAAAATTTTTTTTTTATTTTTTAACAAATAGTGGATAAATTAGACATTTCCACAAGTATTAAAAATATGTATAATTCATTTGCTTAGTTTAAAACGTACAAGTCATGTACGTTTAGTTTATGATAAAAAGGTCAATCTGCAGGTTTGAGAAAGTTGAAGAATTCTAGTCCAAATTCAAAAGTTCATGATGCCTACGTCAAAGTGGAAAAGTTTATAATGCTACTAAAAGAATTTGAAGTATTGATGCTATATTAACTTTATTTAATATTTTTATTTTATTTTTTATTTTTTTATCCGTTTTTATTATTTATTAAAAAGCTCAATATTATTTATTTGTAAAATCCTTATTTCTTTTTTTTTTTTTTTTTCATTTATTTCATATCTATCAAAACTCTTATCTTCTCCCTCCTCTTCCCTCATGTTTCCTTACTCTCGCTCTGGCTCCAGCTCTGGTTTGGTTTCTCTAAAGCTCTGATTGGCTCACGAATTATGACCACCATGCATTACCCATTCATAAACAACCACGACCCGCGAGCAACACGCAAGCCTACAACCTGTCGCCACACCGCCAGATCCATGAATCAAAACCACCACAACAACGTTCCGTTCCACCGCATCTTGGATCCAGTACCACCGTGACCCAACACCTGAACCTACAACTCAAATCACCAGATATGTCATACTTGCAACCCGCGATCCTATTACTCACCGACCTAGATCCCTTGTGCCACCATCCTCCACCGCAAGCCCATTACCACGTGCACCACCGCGCGAGCCACCACCACGCAGATCCGCTCATCGCGCCACCTTCTGCCGTCTCGTTGCACCGCTGCTTGCGTCATGCTCCACGCGCAGCCATCAACCACCACAATCTCACAAACTCAGAAGTGTCACACCACATTGACCCTATACATCACCATCTAGCCACGCACTACCGTGAGCTCTACCCTCAAACCCCTTTTTTATCCTTTCTTTCCCTATTTTATTTTGCACTTTCAGAGGCTAAAGGTCCCTCAACCCGTGGTGCAAGGACAGAGGTTCGTAGATCTGGACAGTGGGCTCACGACGATCCTGGTTTGGGGCTCAGCCATGGGTGGCTTAGGCTTGGGCTGCGATGGCGGCTCGAGCGCAACCGGTGAAAGACGTGATGACTGGTTGAGGTTTAATGGCTGAACATATAATATTTTATAAGTTGAGATATTATCATTGTAAATAATAAATTTACCTATTATCAAAGTTATATGTGACTAAATCTAATCATTGAATTATTTTTATAAAAAATTAATAGTGATGTGATGTAGAACATTCATGCTCAATACTTCATTAGAAGTATTATAAAAGCCTCCCATCAAACACACTAAAGTTTAGGGAATGTCCCAACTTGAGGGGCCCAGTGAACCCAAGTGTAGTTTTTGACAAAATTTTCATAGAAGTTTGTAGCAGCCGAGAGTTAGTGCTGGATTTTGGTTCCGTCTGACACTCAATACTAGAATGGATCCTTGCTTACCATTTAGACACGCTGAAACCTGTTGTGCTAGTACTTCTATTAGAGGGAATTGTGTTGATAATCTCCATCGCTGTTCTTTCTACTAGTGTTGAGCAGCATTTACTGTGTCTTTCTTTTATTTATTTATGCTTCTGTGGGATCGTAAAAAACTCTCCACATTAGCTAAGCTGCATTTCAAATAGGATGTGTAATTCCCATTAGTGTGCACTGCAAGGCCAGGGAATCTGTTTCAAACATTCCGGACTGGCCGATCAAACCAGAAAAACCAGGAATCGGTCCTCCAGCAAATACAATCAACCTTCAAAAACCATATTTTAAAAAATCAGTTAAAAATAAAAAACCAATTCTTTTCTTTTTGAAAAAATCTATTTTTTTTAAATCCAATTTTTTTTAAAAAATATTTAAACTTTTTTTAAGACATTGATTATTTGATTTCCGATTTACAATCAAATCTCGTTATTTAAAACTCTTAATTTATTCAATGTAAAACAAATACGAACTTATAATACAATAAAAGTTTATCTTTACTTTATAATGAAAATCTTTCCCTTTTATTTATTCGATCTAAAACTAATCTATGTTAGAAAATTATACTAATATTAATATAATATTTTTAATTTAATATTTATTTAAGTGATAAATGAATTTAATTATGTTAATAATACATTTTAATTTTTTTGTATTATTTATACAATTAACATATGTATATTATATTTTTCTTATATATTATTATATATTTATATAATACATATGTATATATATAAAAAAATACCCCAATTGAACTTCAAAATCTTAATCCTCTTTTTTTTCTGATTTAATTATCGGTCCAATTCTGAAAACATTGGTTTCAAATATATCAAAATCCCAGATAGATGAATTATAACATCATAAAATAGAAGACCTGCTAACAAAAATTATTCAATGATAAAGCTAATTGTTTTCTTCTTTGCTGCATAGCTAGACCCTGATTTCATTTTTGCAGCCAAACACCTCTGGTTTTTGAAACCCATTATGAAGGCACAGCTCTATTTGAAATTGTTTGATTTTCATACTTTATATACAGATGGCTTATCATTGTTACAAATGGTATCCATAACAGAATGTTCATAGGTGAATGTAATTCATTATCAGCTAGCACTTCTATAGCCAGGATTAAACTTACATTGCTTGAGAGTCAAATACTGTAAACAAATCAACGGTTTTATCTCATTCAAAACATTGGTTCTTTTGGTCATTGGAATAATCACTAGTCTATCATTCACAGAACAAATTGTATGGGATGGTTATAACTGTAACCAAGAAGTTGTACAATTTTACTGCAGTTATTATGGGATAAATAAAACACCAGGGACTCACATAAGGAAACTGCATATTCCCCATAAAGATGAGTACAGTCTGTTTAAATGACCTGAGCTTAGTTTGACTTGAATTAGAAGAGAAAAAAGATGTGCTGCATCAGGAGACAAGATTTTAATACTTCCATTCAAAAATATTGCAGCAGTTAAGCATCTAGAGTTGAGTTTCATGACAAGAGGCCTTTCAGAAAAGTACTCACGATGTGATGGGTTCAGCACGCGGCCTCCATAATCCTAGCCTGTACTTGTGAGTGTGCTTTAGTATCAACTTTCTCTGCATGGCAGATTCTAAATGTTAGAGTATGCATGTGGAGTAATCAATTTAATGCCATGTTATACCAGGGTAATAGAAACATTACAATAGATTCATTCCAATAAAAAATGCACTTTGCACCTTATACTCCATCAGCAAGTTCAAGTAGTTTTGGAATTTATACCAGACTGGTTGCCAAATGATGACCAAAACACGAAATCACCTCTCACTTCAAATATTGTAGAAGTCAATAACAGACTTTGCATTCACATATATGCATGCACAAAACAAAATCACATATAATCTTTTACCACATTCACTGCAGCTTATTGAGCCCCCTTTTCTGGTTGCGAGTTAATGGGGATAAAATTATTAGATGTGCATAAAATTTATATTTAAATTTTCAATTAAGTCTATCAAATTTTGTTAGTTCAATCTACTGAATCTAGTGCATTAACTTTCATAAAAGTATACAATGTGTTAGCAGGCCTATCATTAAAAGGGTGTACAAGAGGAAGAGTAAATAAGTAGTAGTGGATCAGAACCACTTGTAGGGTAGTTATTCTGTTTTGAGCAGTTATTCTGTTGGAATAATAGTTAGTTGGTTATTCTGTTAGAATAATAGTTAGTTGGTTATAAATAGAGAGGGGATCCTTTGGGGGAGGGCATTCTGTTTCTAAGTAGAAAGGAAGGTTTAAGAGAGAAAGGGACCTCTTGAATTGTCCTTGGGCTGTGGATATTCACAGTTTGGTTTGTGTTTACCGTTTCTTGATAGTTTCTTGTAATTCTTTCTGTTTCTACTTCTCTGGTTCTAACACAGAGAGGGAAATTCATCAATAAAATTCTATCTTTTCTTTAATTTCTGGTCCAGTTCTATCAACTGGTATCAGAGCTGCCAAATCCTGGGAGTTTTTCATGGTTTTAACAAGAATGGAGGCAAGAATTGATGCTGCGGAAAGGGAACTGGAAGCTTGGAGAAGCCAAGCAGAAGAGGAGTTGGTTCAGCGGGAATTGCTACAGGCAAGGACCAAGAAGACAGAGGAGACAGTGGAGGAAATTCTGAGGCTGGTAAAAGGATTTAATCGGGACTCACCTTCAAGAGACCGATCCAGCAATTCCGATCATGAGGTAGAGAAATAGCAGGAAGAAAGAAGATCAGTTGAGGGTCCAAGATCCGAGGAAACAGATGACCGGTGGAGGAAACTTGATATTCCTCTGTTTTCAGGTGAAGACGCATATGGATGGGTGAATAGGATAGAGAGGTATTTTCAGGTAAAGGGGGTGATGGAGGAAGAGAAGTTACGAGCGGCGATGATGGCCATGGAGGGTCGTGGGTTGAGTTGGTTTTAGTGGTGGGAATCTTGTACACAAAATGTTTCTTGGGAAGCTTTTCGCACAGCTGTGATCAGAAGATTCCAGTCATCAATGATGCAGAACCCCTATGAGGTTCTTCTTGGGCTGAAACAAACTGGGTCTGTGGAGGAGTTTAGGGAAGCTTTTGAGTTGTATGCGGGTCTGTGGAGGAGTTTAGGGAAGCTTTTGAGTTGTATGCGGGTCCTTTGAGGAATATTAATCAAGAATACCTCTGCGGTATCTTCTTGAATGGATTGAGAGAAGAAATCAGGGCAGAATTGAAGCTGCATTATGTAGGAACTCTGTCTGAATTAATGGATGTAGCCCAGTTGATTGAAGAGAAGAATTGGGTATTACGCAAGGGAGATGTAGGAGAAAAATCGAAGCTGGGAGAGAATTTCAGAGGGTTTCAGTCAACAAGAACGACTTCAGTGGAGCTAGGACCGAGATCAATTGATAATCCGGTTTCTCAAAGAACAACATCCAGTATTGGCTCTACAACCAACAGACACAATAATGCTGCCAGGGCACCCGAGGTCAGCACAAACAGTAAGAGGGGAAGAAATAGATAAAAAGGGGGTTATGTTTTCGCTGTGATGAGAAGTATGATCCGGAACATGTGTAAGAATAAACAGTTTCAGGTGATGTTGATGGAGGAGTTGGTACAAGAAAAGGACGACTTTGATCCACTGTGGAGCCACCAGGAGCTGGATTACAAAGCTTTGCAACTTTGCATGACCAACAATGTGGGCTTGACATCCAAAAGATCCCTTGAGTTGTGGGGTGCAATAGGAGAAAGGAGGGTAATAGTTTTGATTGATTGTGGAGCTTCACACAGCTTTATAGCTACTGGTTTGGTGCAGGAACTACAACTTCCAATAGTGGAATCACCTACCTACTATGTGGAAGTTGGTGATGGGCATAAGGTCAACTGCATGGGGGTATGCCAAGGAGTTAGCCTGCAGCTACAAGGAATGGAGGTACATCAGGATTTTTTTCTCTTGGGTTTAAGTGAGGTTGATTTGGTGCTAGGAATGGATTGGTTGGCAAGTCTGGGGGAGATTCGGGCTACCTTCAAGCACTTAACCCTACAGCTAGCAGTGGGAGGAGAGGTTAAAATGCTGAAGGGGGAACCTGCTTTATACAGATCGACAAATGTTGGTTCCAGTACAAGAGGGTGCAGCAATTCAGCCACAGAACCTGTATCATCTCTCATTGCTGCAACAAATTGGCATTGGGACCCAGGAGGGAGTTTATTCTCAGCTGCTAGACCCTTACGAACTCTTCACCTTGAGGACAAGGTGTAAGTCTTGGAGGGGAGTATTGTTAGCAGGCCTATCATTAAAAGGGTGTACAAGAGGAAGTGTAAATAAGTAGTAGTGGATCAGAACCACTTGTAGGGTAGTTATTCTGTTTTGAGCAGTTATTCTGTTGGAATAATAGTTAGTTGGTTATTCTGTTAGAATAATAGTTAGTTGGTTATAAATAGAGAGGGGGTCCTTTGGGGGAGGGCATTCTGTTCCTAAGTAGAAAGGAAGGTTTAGGAGAGAAAGGGACCTCTCAAATTGTCCTTGGGCTGTGGATATTCACAGTTTGGTTTGTGTTTACCATTTCTTGATAGTTTCTTGTAATTCTTTCTGTTTCTACTTCTCTGGTTCTAACACAGAGAGGGAAATTCATCAATAAAATTCTATCTTTTCTTTAATTTCTGGTCCAGTTCTATCACAATGCAGTTCGTGTTATAACACCATTAATATAAGTTTTTTACAATATATGACAAACTTACTTTACCTGCCTGTAAGTCAACAATGTATTGTGTACAACATGAATCTCATATCAGCATCCCACTGTTTACTACTAAAACCATTACTTTACAATTTTGGTTCTGTTTTATGTTTGTTTTTCCCTGACACTTTAGCTTGTTATAATCCATTATATAAATGTCCAGTTATAACTTATAAGTGCAAAAACAGAAATGATAACAAAATAGATATTAACATCGTTGATGCGTCATCCATGCCATCTATGATTTACAACCTCAGCAGCTTCTACAAATGTAAGTTACAAAAATAACTATTAACTTTTGCAAAGTTAATCAAACAAACTAAAAGTTGGATGGACTCAATTGAATATTCATATATAAACTCCATGGACATTTGGTGACTTCATCTGAAACTAATAATGACTTATTAACTTGATTTTGCACTCATTTGGTGGCTGCTACATGACGATGTAAGTCAAAATGAAGATAAAATTCCTAATGGCTAGTGACCTGAATTTATTATTAGGCCCACTTGGACTTGGCACAAATTTTAGATACTCTGGTATAGTAATCCTGTGACATTTTCTTTCCAAAGGGCTCGTTCTACTTTTTGGCTAAAATAAGTTATTAATATTTAAAAGGCAAATAAACAAAAGCTATCAGAGAAGAGAAAATGATAATAGGTAGTAGGCAGAACACGTGCAAAACTCTTCCAGATTTATACAAATAATCAAGCAAACTTCTGCAGCTTTCCATTCATATATCCCAAAAAATTTCTTTTAATGCCTACATAATTTGGTTTCATGTTAATAACAAATCACAACCTATTAACTACTCCAAACCAATCCAATCTCCAAGCAACATTTCATTTAATTTAGCGCATTTCCTACTTTTACTCTTTCTATTAATATTTTGAAAATGTTCCTGATAGGACTGCTGATATTGGGCAAGGACCAAATGAGCTGTTAGTCCAACAGCAGCCCAAGCCCAAAGTGTGGAGAGTTTATGTGAGGAAAAATAGAAAACGTAATGGTAATGCCCACGTGACTGAGAATGATGATGGGGGCTGAAATTGTAAAGGGATTCTGTTATAAGGGGTGTGAGGTGGAGAGAGAAAAGGTATCGAAGGAAATCATTTGTTAGTTATTGGCAAAGAACTTTTGTTCTCTGAAGGTGCTAGGCTCTTGGACAGTTGGAATAGCCATTCCTTCTATATTTTCCTTTTTTCTGCAAATAATACAAACAACATCCATTACCCTTAAGCATTTTCTTCTTTATTCTGCATTTAATTTTTTTTGGTTTCTATCAAACTAGTTCGACCTACCGGATTCGAGACGGGACCGGTAAGATAAGGAGACTGAGAAGTGGATGCCACCAAAGAAGAAAACGAACAACGGAGGAGCAATGGAAGCAAAGGTAGCGGCACTGGAGAATGATGTGGCGATCCTCAAGGTTACTCTCGCCGAAATGAAATCACAGGCAGCAGAGAACCAAGAGACGTTGATCGCGTTACTCACTAGGAACAAAGGGACTGAGACCCCTGAGAAATCATACGAGAAAAACACTAAGATTGTCACAAAGCTCCAAGTGAGGCGATTCACTTGATGAGTTTTGGAAATCGGTGAAGAAAATCAAATTACCCATGTTCATCGGAGAGGACCCAGTTGGGTGGATAGCTCGAGCTGAAGTTCATTTCCAAGTACAAGAGACGAGTCCAGAAGTGAGGGTGAGTTTGGCTCAGCTGTATATGGAGGGACCCACCATTCATTTCTTCAACTCCCTTCTTGATGGAGAAGATGAATTGACGTGGGACCAATTCAAGGGAGAGCTGCTGGAGCGATACGGCAGAATCAGGGATGGTAACGTCTTCGAGCAACTCTCTTCAATTCGACAAGAGGGTGGCGTCGATGAGTATATCCAGGAATTCGAGAGGTTGACTGCACAAATTCCACAACTCCCGGATGAGCAGTACTTTGGGTACTTTGTTCATGGATTGAAGGAGGGAATCAGAGGAAAGGTGAGGAGCATGAAGACACTTGGCCCCATTTCTCGTCCACGTCTGATGAACTTGACAAGAGCAGTGGAGCGTGAGTTGTAGGAGACGAAGTGGGGATGGACTGGGCAACGTCATTCTGGGAACAGAGGGCAGTTTGGGTTGGGCTCTAATTACCAATCCAGCCCAAATCATGTGCCAGGAATTATTAATACGGGTCGGTCCAGTGGGAATGACTGGGTCTATGTTAGAGGAGGAAAGGAGACTAGCAAAAAGGGCTTTATTGGACCCGGGCCCAAAATGGAATCAAGGTTGGACAGAAAGGGGCAGGGGTGCGTAACAGGGGAGTGAGGCACTTGTCCTACGATGAAATTACCGAGAGGAAACAGAAGGGACTCTATGTCAAATGTGGAGGATCCTTCCACCCTCGCCATCAATGTCCAGATCGACAGCTGAGGGTCATGGTGATGGAGGACGAGGAGAGCAAAGAGGGTGAGGCAAACGTGCTAGTCGTTGAGGACGACGAAGAAGCTAAGGTTGATGGGGAGTGCAGTGTGATGAATCTTAGGAGCTTAATTATGGAGAAGGACCAACAGCCCCAAACACTGAAGTTGAAGGGAACAATCCGAGGGGTACCCGTTCTATTGTTGGTCGATTGTGGTGCAACTCACAACTTCGTTTCCAAGAAATTAGTGGCAACCATGGGTTGGGTGGTAGAGGAGACCAAACCCATGCGCATTAAACTTGGAGATGGGTACAAAGCAATAGCACAAGGAAAATGTTCTGGGATTGAGGCAGAGTTGGGAAGCACTAAAGTGGTGGTTGATGCTTTACTTTTTGAATTGGAGGGCATTGACTTGGTTCTGGGAATTTCTTGGTTGGCATCTCTCGGTGGTATGTGGGTTGATTGGGGAAAAAAGGTGATGCAATTCCAAGTGAATGGGCAGTGGATGGAGCTGAAGGGAGAGGGGCATTGTGATAAGCATCAAGTGGCCTTACAGAGTTATTTAGGGAAGCCTCTACAATTGATAGAAGGGGTGCTTTTCTCAGCTGAAATGCATGTGCCAGTCCAGTTTAGGCAAGATGAGGCAAAAGAAAAAATCTCAGAAGCACAGGAGAGAGAGTTGCAGAATTTACTTGCCCAATACAGAGGGGTTTTTAGAGAGCCAAAAGGGCTGCCACCGAAAAGAGAGGAGGAACATGTTATCATCCTGTTGGAAGGACAAGCCCCAGTCAATGCGAGACCGTATCGATACCCACACCATCACAAAAATGAAATTGAAAAACAAGTGCAGGAGATGCTGAACTCGGGGATGATTAGACACAGCCAGAGCGCTTTCTCTAGTCCTGTAATTTTGGTGAAGAAGAAAGATGATTCATGGCGGATGTGTGTTGACTACCGTGCTTTAAACAAGGTAACTGTTCCCAACAAATTCCCTATACCCATGATAGATGAGTTGTTGGATGAGCTTCATGGGGCTCAATTTTTCTCCAAATTAGATCTCAAGTCAGGTTACCATCAAGTGAGAGTTAGGGAGGAGGATGTTCACAAAACAGCGTTCAGAGCTCACGAGGGTCACTATGAATATATGGTGATGCCTTTTGGATTAATGAATGCTCCCTCGACATTTCAAGCCCTTATGAATGCCATTTTTCGAGCTATGTTAAGGAGATTTGTACTCGTATTTTTTGATGATATCCTAGTGTACAGTTCGGATTGGGACTCTCATTTGAAGCATTTAGGTGCAGTGTTGGCAGTGTTACAGGATCAGAAACTGGTTGCAAATGAAAAGAAGTGTGCCTTTGCCCGAAAATCTATTGAGTACCTTGGACACAGTATTTCCAAAGAGGGGGTAGCTATGGATCCCAACAAATTCAGACTGTATTACACTGGCCAGTTCCAAAAAATGTCAAAGGGATGCGAGGGTTCCTTGGACTTACGGGTTACTATAGAAAGTATATAAGGGATTATGGGAAGCTTGCTAAACCCCTCACAGCTCTCACCAAGAAGGACAATTTCCAGTGGACCGCCAAGACACAGGAAGCTTTCGATTTGCTCAAAAGGAAAATGACTACAGGTCCTGTTTTAGCTCTCCCTGATTTCAACCAAGAGTTCTTCATTGAGAGTGATGCCTCTGGACATGGGTTGGGTGCAATTCTCATACAAAAGGGCAGACCAATTACATATTTTAGTAAAGCGCTTGGAGATCGTAATTTGGCCAAATCTGCATATGAGAAAGAACTTATGGCCGTGGCACTTTCTATCCAGCATTGGCGTCCTTACTTATTGGGTCGCAAGTTCACAGTATGCACGAATCAGAAGAGCCTTCGCCAACTTTTGTTGCAGCGCATTACCACTGTTGATCAACAAAACTGGGCAGCCAAGCTCCTTGGCTATCAGTTTCATATTATATATAAACCGGGTCTCAAAAATAAAGGTACCGACGCTTTGTCTCGGATGTATGGGGAAGCTGAATTTGGGGCTTTGGTCCACCTCCCAAGCTGGCCGGAGGGAAGGGAGTTATTAAAAGAAGTGCACCAAGATGCTAAGTTACTGGAAATTATAGGAGCATTGCAGCAAAACTTGCCCACAAAACCAGGTTTCACGTACAAGAATGGGGTTCTATTGTATGAGGGGCACTTAGTGGTATCAGCTTCATCTCCCTGGATTCCTAAGCTGCTGGATGAATTTCATGCCACTCCCCAAGGAGGCCATTCGGGTTTTTACCGCACTTACAGGCGTGTTGCAGCAAATTTATATTGGTTTGGGATGAAAAATCGCATTCAGCAGTTTGTGCAGGAATGTGATGTATGTCAGCGCCAAAAGTACTTAGCAGCCTCACCTGGAGGGTTATTACAGCCTCTAACAGTCCCAGAACAGATTTGGGAGGAACTTTCGATGGATTTCATTACTGGACTTCCTAAATCGAAAGGATTTGAAGCAATTTTGGTGGTGGTCGACAGACTGTCCAAGTACGGCCACTTCATTCCCCTAAAACACCCCTATACAGCAAGGGGAGTTGCTGATGTGTTCATCAAAGAGGTGGTGAAACTCCATGGCATTCCAGCTTCTATTTTGAGTGACAGGGACCTATTTTTGTCAGCAATTTCTGGCAGGAACTGTTCAAATCGCAAGGGACTGACCTCAAAATGAGCACTGCATACCACCCTCAAACGGATGGCCAAACGGAGGTTGTTAACAGGTGTTTGGAAACCTTTCTCAGTTGTTTCATTGCTGACCAGCCAAAATCATGGGTGCAGTGGCTGCCTTGGGCCAAATATTAGTACAACACCACTTTTCATGTTTCTACTAGCACTACTCCTTTTGAGGCAGTTTATGGGAGACCACCACCAGTGATAACTCGCTTTTTACCTGGCGAAATCAAGGTGGAAGCAGTCCGGAGGGAATTGGTGGATGGAGATGAAGCTTTGAGACAGCTGAAATATCACTTGAACAGAGCTCAGCACAGCATGAAACTTCAGGCCGACAAGAAGAGAACTGCACGCAGTTTTGAGATAGGGGAGTGGGTCTTTTTGAAGTTGAGGCCTCATGGGCAACAAACCATGGGGTCCCAAATATGTCCTAAATTATCTCCAAGATATTATGGCCCTTTTCAAATCCTGGAGAAGATGGGGGCGGTAGCTTGTAAGCTGAAACTCCCTGAATCTACTTGCATCCACCAAGTATTTCATGTTTCCTTGTTGAAGAAAGCTGTTGGGGACTATTGAGTGGAGGAGGAACTTCCTGCGGAGTTGGAGGGGGACACCACGACCACTCAAGGCCCTGCAGCCATTCTAGCCACTCGCAGGATCACAGAGAGGAGAAACTGTTAGCCAATTCCAGGTGCAGTGGAAAGGGAAATCACTAGAAGATGCTACTTGGGAGAATGAGTTTAACTTTCGAAGTCAATTTCCTCACTTCAGACTTGAGGACAAGTCTGTTTTTCAAGGGAGGGACAGTGATAGGACTGCTGATATTGGGCAAGGACCAAATGAGTTGTTAGTCCAACAGCAGCCCAAGCCCAAAGTGTGGAGAGTTTATGTGAGGAAAAATAGAAAACGTGATGGTAATGCCCACGTGGCTGAGAATGATGATGGGGGCTGAAATTGTAAAGGGATTCTGTTATAAGGGGTGTGAGGTGGAGAGAGAAAAGGTATCGAAGGAAATCATTTGTTAGTTATTGGCAGAGAACTTTTGTTCTCTGAAGGAGCTAGGCTCTTGGACAGTTGGAATAGCCATTCCTTCTGTATTTTCCTTTTTTCTGCAAATAAAACAAACAGCATCCATTACCCTTAAGCATTTTCTTCTTTATTCTGCATTTAATTTTTTTTGGTTTCTATCAGTTCCCCCTCCCCTATATTCATCCTCTACTTTCCCAGACATTTGGGTGTGTGGAGCATGTTAGAATTAACTTATGCATTAAAAAAAAATTGACCATTAGCATGCAGAGCATCATTTAATAAAGCTTATATGAAGTTAAAAAAATTAGTAATGGTACAGTTTCCAGGTTGATAGGGAATTTCTACTACAACATCATCATGTTACAATAGAAATGGCATTAGGGAAATGAAATATAAAAGCTTCTACCAAGACAAACATTAGTGAAATCTGAACCATGCAAACAATCAACAGATGCTTACAGTAAGCCTATAGAAATAGAAACAATAAATCTGCAATACAAAAATATGTAACCCACAATTGACAACATTTTCGTAAATATAAATGGATTGCATACATGTGTGTGAGTGTTTTGTTAAATGATTGTAAGTTTCTGTATTTTTATGCAAAGAAAGTATGTAAAGATGTTGTAGAGCTTACATGTTTGCAAGGAATGCCAAGCTTCTCTAGTTTGAGGGTACGAGTGACAAGAAGATTCTGAAAATCACCAATTTCAGACTCAAGTTTGGCAACATGGGATTCAACCCCTTTGCCTATTCCATTAAGAAACTCTGGTATTCCAACCTTGACTGCAGAAACAAAAAAGGAATATCAGCTAATTCTAAGTTGTCAGAGAGAAGGGGAAAAAAAAATCTTTAACTAGTTTCAGACTTAGATAACAAGTGGTCTAAAGACAGGTAAGAAAACATTTTGAGATATTGGAAAACTTAATTCAGTCATTAGAAGCTTAAAGACAATTTAGAGCAATAACAAGAATACATCTGAAGTTATTCTAAAGTGCCTGAATAATTTAAAAATATTGAACACTTCTTTAATTTTTTTGGTAATGATACTGAACATTCATTAAATGGTTTATAGGCAGGAATCGCATCCATTTCCAGAATTAACGATGTTAACTTATTTCTACTGTCCAATCCGTTCAGATAAGGTAAACAAGAGAAGGAAACTCAATATTTCACTTTCTTGAGCTTTTTTGGCAATATAATTCTGAAAAAAAATAAGGCTCAATTAAGTTTTTTATCCCTATATTTTTAGTATTTGTTCATTTTAGTCCTTCCTTACTTTTTCAATTTGCTCATTTTCTTTTTTTGGTAACATCATTTTGTTCAGGAACTAGTTGATACCATGATTAGGAGGAGGATTAATTTTATGTGCCTATAAGAAACTAAGTGGGTTAGAGAAAAGGCAAAGGAACTCGACACTTCAGGTTTTAAGCTTTAGTACACCGGCAAGGTAAAATCTAGAAATAGAGTAGGCATAATAATAAATAAGAATTGGAAGAATAATATTGTGGATGTGAGAAGGCTCGAAGATAGGATCATAGTTTTGAAGTTTGTTGTGGAACAAGAAACTTTTAATGTTATCAGTGCATATGCACCCCAAGTAGGGTTAGAGGAGCACTACAAGATAAAATTTTGGGAGGATTTAGAAAGTTTAATTCAGAAAATACCTTTAGCAGAGAAGATTGTTCTAGGAGGGGACTTAAATGGTCATGTGGAGAGTGATTCTAGGGAGTATGAGGGTTTGCATGGAGGGTATGGTCTAGGAGTAGCTAATGCTGAGGGCAAAGCGATTCTAGATTTTTTGGTAGCTTTCGATTTTACAATAGCTAACACTTGTTTTAGGAAGCGGGAAGAGCATCTTATCACGTACAGAAGCCGGAGTTCTTGCTCTCAAATTGATTATTTTCTAATAAGGAAATCGGATAAAAAGCTTGCATGGATTGCAAAGTCATCCCTGGAGAGAGCTTGACTACCCAACACAGGGTTTTGGTCATGGATGTACGGGTTAATATAAGATTAAGAAGAAATTGTCGAGACAGAGTCCCAAGGATCAAATGGTGGCAACTAAAGGGAGGAAAACAAATATTCTTTCAGAGTAGGATTATGGAGGAAGAGATTTGGGAGGTATAAGGGAGTTCAAATGATATGTGGGACGAGATGGCTAAAGGGATTAGGAAGGTAGCAAAAGAGACACTAGGTGAATCAAGAGGCTTTGGACCCAAGGATAAAGAATCTTGGTGGTGGGATGCAAGTGTACAAGATAAGGTTAAGGTTAAAGGAAAATATTATAAAGCTTGGCACGTGTGTAAAAACGATGAAAATTGGAAAAAAAATATAAAAACGAAAAATTGGAAAAAATATAAGGCAGCTAAAAAAGATACTAAGGCGGTGAGCGAGGCGAAAGCTAAAGCGTTCAATGGATTATATCAATCTATGGGCACCAAAGACGGAGAAAGAAATATTTACAGGCTTGTTAAAAGTAAGGAAAGGAAGACAAGAGACTTGGATCAAGTGAAAAGTATTAAGGATGAAGATGGTAAAGTCTTGGTTACGGAACAAGACATCAAGGATCGATGGAAGGGTTATTTTCACAAGTTATTTAATGAGGGACATGAGACTTTAGGGGACTCGGACATTCTAAACACTAGAGAGGAAGATCAAAATAAAACCTTTTATCGTAAAATTCGAGAGTTCGAGGTAAAAGAAACTTTGAAGAGGATGGATAATGGAAAAGTGGTCGGACCGGATAATATACCTATCGAGGTGTGGAAGTGCTTAGGAGATAAAGGTATAAGTTGGCTCACAAAACTGTTTAACGAGATAATGAGATATAAGAAAATGCCAAATGAATGGAGAAGCACTTTAATTCCTATTTATAAGAACAAGGGAGATATACAAAACTGTGCAAATTACAGAGAGATTAAGCTCATGAGTCATACCATGAAGTTATGGAAAAGAGTGATTGAACGGAAATTAAGACAAGAGACTCATATTTCAGAGAATCAATTCAATTTTATGCCTAGGAGGTCAACCATGAAAGCAATCTATCTTCTACGAAGATTGATGAAGGTATTGGAGGAAGCAAAAAGATCTACACATGATTTTCATTGATCTGGAAAAAGCCTACAATAGAGTACCGAGAGAAGTCTTGTGAAAGGCTCTGGAGAAGAAAGGAGTTCGTATCGCTTATATTTGAGCAATCCAAGATATGTATGATGAGGCTAAAACTAGTGTGAGAACACAAGGTGGGGTTACAAAAGATTTTCCTATAACTATAGGACTACCTTTCTATTACAAATAACACCTGAAGCATTCCACCAATTCATCCACCCAGCTTAAATCTTATGATTTTGTTTACGTGTGAAATAAATTTACCAGCCGAATAAGAATTCAGCCGATGAACACGTATGGATTTTGATAAGAAACAGGCAATTTGAACTAAAGGCAAAATCCAACCTTTAGCAAGGATTCCCAAACTTACTAAAGAAAGCGTTTGGTATTAAGGTGAACTTAAGAAGTCTAAGAATTTAAGGTTAAAGCTGTAATCGGATAGGAAAAATAAGCTTGCAGAAAAATAAATTGCACAAAGTAAAAGCAATATAGTAAAGGGGTGAAAAGTTAAGCAAAATAGGCAACGCTTAAAAGTTGTATTGACTGTGATCCGTCTATTTCAATTGGTACAAATCATATTTATAGATAAAATATAACCCCCATCATAGCCAACTTTACTGGCTAGAGCTCCTAAAAACAAGCGACTAACCCACGGCTAGCCTACCCACGTCTCTTAACCGTTTTTTGCCACAACGGCTACTCTCCAACATCTCAACTCCTATTTTCTCGGCATGTTTTGTGGCATCCGTTGGTAACAGCTCCAGTTCTTAGCCATCCATCAACCTACAACCCATTATGCTTCAGGTTTTATTGTTTCAATACTGGTCTACTAACAGCAAAGCCCAGCTTACCCTTAACCGAGTGCTCCTCTACTCATCGGCTATATCCTCCTTCGGCTAATTACCCTCAACTAGCCGTTATATCAACTTACTCTTTTGAATTTATTTTTTGGGTGATAACAACTGCCCCCTTACATTTTTTAGCTGATTCAGAGAAGCTGAATAAATGTAATTAAGTTTTTCTTCGGGCACCGTGCCCAATTTAATATCCACTTTATCCTTCAATATGAGAGATACTCGGCCGAAAAAAATCAAACAGTCAAAACATATTACCATTCCTCTGCGGAACAATTATAAATTCAACCGAAACTTACTTTAATTGACTTACTCTTGCCATTTCTTCTTCAAAGCACCTAGCAAACTACTTTTCCCATTTCTTCGATCATGTCTGACATCTCTGATTCCCAAAACAAGACCTACTCTTATGGGGATGATGATTCCTCATCATTCTCATCCGATTCGGCTTTCAGCACCCAGCAACCATTGAACCAGGAACAAGATGCTGGCTTCCCCGTACTTGTTCCGCTTTTGCATTCCTTTATCATTACCCCATGTTCCTCTAACATCTACGAGGGCAAAATCTTTCTTGATTATCACCTATATCCCAAGCATTTTGAGCTTCCTATCACTGCCAACTGGTACTCCATCAATAAATGCCCAAATGACATCCGGACCTGGCCTCACCTTGCTCCTCAGTATGCCGATTGGCTAAAACAAGTTTCGACTAGCCGAGGAGAAGATTGGAAAACATGGGGGATTTATGACATTATTATGCTTTCTCAACATGAGGCTCCCCTAAATCTTAACCTTTTGTTTAGCTTCCTAGGGTTTTGGTCTACCTCTGTGAACGGATTCATCCTTCCTTCAGGCATCGTGAGCCCTACCTTATTGGATATGACAGCTATCACCAGCCTTCCAATAATTGGTGAAGATGTGAATTCGTTTTTTAAACTTTCCTATCCAGCATTGAAAGTAAATTTTTCTAAAAACACCTCTTCCTACTCCAATTTCTTGGCTGCTAATGCCAAGGCCTCTCACCAGGTGTCTAATGGGGAACATCAAGCCTTCCTTCTTTACTGGTTTTGCAAATATTTTATTTGCTCTAGCTCGGTCGCAGTGGTCCTTGAGATATCCCATCTTATTTCTTTAGTTACTTCTAGCAAACCTCTAGCCTTAGGTACTCTTTTCCTTTCCTCTTTGTATAAGAGCCTTTTCACCATGGTTACCAGACTCCAAAACAATGAGAAACTAGATAATGTGGCAGGGCCTCTCTGGTTTCTTCAGCTCTGGATAACCCTTTACTTTCCAGAATTCATACCCCTATCTCATAAGAATTTTACTTCTTCTTCCTCGACTCCGATCTCTCTAGGTCGAGTCTTGCAAACCACTCCCCTTGTCAAGCATTCAGCCTTTAACTTTGCAACTGAACTTTTCACTTCTACTCGGCATGGCAAAGAGTTCTTCCCTTTAGCCGATAGACCCCACAGTCTTCCCTGGACGAGTACCCATGTGGACTCTCCAAATCCTCAGCTGGCCAACTATATTTCTCTATGCTGGGGTAGTGTGTTATCAGCCAGAGATTGATGTGTGAAGTAAAGCCATCTAGCCGCTACAACAAGACATCGGCCGAATTTTACTGCCCACACATCCTGGCTCGGCAATTTGGACTTCTTCAGAACATCCCTTTGGCTTACCAATCAGTGGCAACCGCTTTTGCTTTTGGAAGACCCACATTATCTGACAAAGACGTGGTATCTTTGACTCAGCATAACCTGCAAAAGCTAAATGCTTTTGAGTTTAAAACTTATAGGCAACTTCCTGAAGAATCATCAGCCTTTACCAACTGGTGGCCTTCAGTATCCAGCAAGATTTTCTCTGCTTCTACTTCCAGTTACCTCTCAAAACCGATCATCAGAGGCATGAGTCAACCCACTATCAATGCTCAGCCCATATCAGCCAGGAAACCCAAACCCACAAGAGACAGACCTACAGCCGATGTAGCAGGTACTTTCAAGTCCACTTTTCTAAGTATTGACTACCTTCAGCATTTTCTAATGCCTTTTCTATTTCAGGGCCTTCTCAACCAATTACCATAAATCTTGACACACTAGAAGATACTCCCGCTTCCAAAGCTGTTTGCCCTAGGCCTACTAGGCATTCAGCTAGGCAAACAGGGATTGTCATTCGAGAATCCGCATCTGTTGCTCAACAATCATTTCCTGCTACTCAACAATCAGCTCCCAAGAAGAAGAAACTAAGAAAGGTATATGATTTTAAACCTTACTCTTATAAATCCCTAGTTCTAACATTTTTACCTTGCTCTTATAGACTTATCAACAGTCTCCCGATACTCATCCAAAAGTTGCTTCTCTAAGACCTTCTCTCGCAAGATTTCCTCTAACACCAGTAATGCTCTTAACTTCTTAGCCAATACATTTTCACCTTTTTTCTGATTATTGACTAATCTTATTTTTATATTTTATCAGGAACATGAGCCAACTCTTCTCACAACTCCTCCAGCTCCTGTGTTGCATGCTCCAACAACTCAAGCCTTTGATGTGCTTGTTTCTGAGGAGGACTTGGCTCAATATTTTTCCTCTCCAGTTCCCAAAGTCATTGTGGGTCCGAGTTCTCCTTCAGACCAACATCTGTCTTTCGTGGAAACTTTGCTTAATCAAGATATTCCGATGGAGCAGCACACGATTACTGACCTTCGGATCGCACTGTCAAAGCTTGCTAAATCGTCCAATACTGATGAAAACCAGAGAGCCATCTTCAATCGTATAGCCGCTCAAGTTGGTGAAGTGTTCTACAATTTCCAAATTTTCAAAGGTCGTCATGACCAAGCTGCTAAGGATCTTGCTCGGCTGGGTGAACTCCAAGACCATAAGCTTCATTTTCAATCCTCCTTCCAACAAGCTGAAGCTGAAAAGAAAGTTGATCTTAGTGAAAAGGACAAAATGTCCAAACACCTAGCCGAGCTGATTGCTGAGAGGGAGAGAATCAACAAGGAGATTGCCGAAACGGAGCCTAATCTGGCAGTTCTTACTCAGAAACTAACTTCTAATGCTAATTTCCAGATGCAAATGTATCATCAATCTACTGCTCTAGATGCCGAGATGATCCCTTTACTACAACAAAAGGATGCATTTAAAGAGGCTTTAAACGCTGCTGATCGTGGACTTTTCCTCACCAAGGAGGCTTGGGCAAATTTAAAAGAGCTCCTGGCCGAGGCAAAAAGGACATTGGCACTATCTTCGGTTGATACAATAATTAATCAACCAGAAGTGGAAGTCATTCCTGTCCTTGAACCTGCGACTGATCAAGTCACCTCTTTCGCTGTTAGTCCTGTTGAACCAACCGCTTCGGCTGATGCTCCAACCCATGATCCAACTCAAGCACCTAACTCTGACCAATCGGCTACCATTCTTGTCGATCCGTAAACTGTTACCTTTTTCAATTATGTTTAACTTTCAAGTCTTAGTTTGAAAAAGCTAATTGGCTGGCTTGTAGCCGATATTTTGAACTGACTCTTTTTTAATTATCCCAAATCGAGGGATAATAGTTTTTTAGATACTTCCCATTTATGCTTCTCACCATTTCTTCACCATGCATGTTAACTAGCCGATAAGCTCCATTAATCATAACTTGACTAATTATATAAGGTCCTTCCCAGTTTGGTGACCATTTTCCTAACTTTGGGTCTTTAGCCCCTAAAGGCAAAACGACTTTCCAAACTAAATCCCCTTCGACAAATCTTTTAATTTTGACATGTTTATTATATGCCTTGGCCACTTTTTCTTTATTCTTTCGAATATTTTCCAAAGCCATTAACTTGTCTTCATCAGCCGATTCCAGCTCCATGAACATGGCTTGCTGGTACTCATCCATAGTCATGCAGTGTTGTTTGGCTACCCTTAATGATTTTACATTAATTTCCAATGGTAACACAGCATCCTTACCATAAGTCAACCGATAAGGGGTAAACCCCGTCGCGGTAGACTTAGATTTCTGTAAGCCCATAGTACTTCGGCTAACACTTCATGCCATCTTTTAGGTTTGTCTTCTATGGTCTTCTTAATCAAGCTGATCAATATTTTGTTTGTAACCTCGGCTTGACCATTTGCCTGTGCATAATAAGGTGAAGACTGGATCAACTTGATCCCATATTCTTGTGAAAAAGCAACCGTCTTTTCTCCTGTGAACATTGTGCCCTGATCAGTTGTAATGGTTTCTGGAATGCCATACTGATAGATAATTTGATTTTTAATAAACCTAATAACATCATCTTGGGTAACATTAACCATCGGCTGGGCCTCCACCCACTTGGTAAAATAATTAGTGGCAACAATAATGAATGAATGTCTTTTGGAAGATGAAGGGTATATTTTTCCAATTAGATCCATTGCCCATCCTCGGAATGGCCAAGGCTTAACAACAGAATGCATCTCCTCGGCTGGTATCCTCTGAATGGGTCCATGCTTTTGACACTCTTCACACCCTTTGGCATAAGCATGACAATCTGTATTGATGGTTGGCCAATAATATCCATACCTATGTATTAGCCAGCGCATTACAGATCCTGACCTATGTGAACCACATATCCCTTCATGTGCTTCCCCCATGAGTTTTATGGTCTCGGCTTTGCTAGGACATTTTAACAAAATTCCCTCCAATTCTCTCTTATGTAGTTCTTCATCCATCAAGGTATATTTTAAGGCCTTTTGCCTCATTTGGAAAGTAGAAGAAGAAGAAAGGTTTTGCAAATACTTTGTTAGCTCAACTCTCCAGTCATCAATTGTATCTACTTTTCTAATAAGGAACTCCTTGAGCCGATTATCTACGAGCTGAACATCTTCAAAGTTTTCCTTATAACCAGAGGCATGTTGTGCCAAATCATTTGCTTCTTCGTTATACCTTCTGGGTATATGCATTATCACTACATCGGCAAACAGTTTTAACAAATTGCTAGCCGTTTCATGATATTCTAACAAATTTGGGTTAGTGCATTTATAATCCCCATCTAGCTATTTTATAACTAACTGGGAATCTCCCATAACCTGGATGTATTTGGCTTTCATAGACAATAAGATTCTTAACCCTAATATTAAAGCTCGTATTCAGCTTGGTTGTTCGAACATCCTATCCTCAACTGATGCATGAACTTCCAGCTTTCTTCAGCAGGACTTGTAATTGTGATTCCAGCCCCAGCGCCCTTATTAGTTCTGGATCCATCAAAAGTTAATATCCAAGGTCTCAAGTTAACACAATGGTTCACCTCAGCTAAAGGATCTATGACATCTACACAAGGATGTTGAGCCAAGAAATCAACTAAAGCTTGGCCTTTCATCGCCTTTAGAGGCACGTACTTCAATGCATATGCACTTAGCTTAATGGCCCACTTCATTAACCGTCCTTGCAAAACAGATCTATGTAACAAGTATTTTACTATGTCAATTTTGCATACTACTTGAACCTCCCTTGGTAAGAGGTAGTATTCCAACTTCGTACAGGCATGAAAAAGATATAAGCATAGTTTTTCTATGGAAGTATATCTAGTTTCAGGGTCATTAAGCAATCGGCTAAGATAATAGATAGATCTTTCATTTCCATCTTCATCATCCTGTGCCAACAGGCAACCGATTGATTCTGGGGCAGTCGATATATATAATTTCAATGGCCTCCCTAACACTGGGGGAACTAACACTGGGGGACTAGCCAAACATTGCTTTATTTGATCAAATGCAAGCTGTTGTTCTTCTCCCCATACCAATTCATCAACGTCTTTCAATTTCAGTAATGGGGAGAAAGCTTTTAGCTTACCGACTGAATTTGAAATAAACTTTCTCAGAAAGTTAATTTTACCGATCAAGCTCTACAATTCTTTTTTATTCTGAGGGAGTCTCGCATCTAATACGACATTGGTTTTATTTTTATCAACTTCAATCTCATGCTTATGAACCAAAAAACCCAAAAAGTTCCCAGCCGATACTCCAAAAGAGCATTTGGCAGGATTCATTTTTAAATTATGATGCCTCATCCTCTTAAGAGCTTGCTCTAAATCGGCTAGATGTTGGTTAAAATCATGGGATTTCACTATGACATCATCAATATATACTTCCATGTTTTTTCCTATTAATTCATGGAAAATAGCATTCATGGCTCTTTGGTACGTGGCACTAGCATTTTTCAATCCAAATGGCATGACTAGCCATTCGAATATCCCAATAGCGCCAGGACACCTGAAGGCTGTCTTATGGACATCTTCTTTGGCTATGAAAATTTGATTATACCCAGAATACCCATCCATTAATGTTAAAATGTCGTTTTTGGCTACAGAATCGACAAGCATGTCAGCTATAGGCATTACATACTCATCTTTGGGAGTGGCAAGATTCAAATTTCTATAGTCAGTACAAATCTTAACCTTCCCACTTTTCTTTATTACAGGGACTATGTTCGACAACCATTCTACATATCTGGTCGTACGAATAAAACCTGCTTTAAGTAGCCGTTCCATCTCTTCCTTAATCTTAGGTATTAACTCTGGATTGAATCTTCTAGCAGCCTGCTTGTGAGGCTTAAATCCTTCTTCCTATTAATCTCATGGTAGTCCCATGCAAAACAATCCTTGTACGTCTTTATTAAATCAGTCATCTGATTTCGTTCTTCCTCGCTCAACAAGCTACTTATTTTTGTCATTCTCGGTTCCTGTTCAGTTCCTAAGTTGACATCCAACAAAGGATCTTCAGCTGAAAAGGTAGGGATCTTCCTGCTGATTGGAGACTCCCACCTCTCTTCAAGCTCATGCCCCCTAGGCGTATCAGCCGAACATTCTTCTTCCACTATCTCCTCCAACTCCATAGACATGGCCGTACCAATCCTATGTTCAACTTCCAAGGATGTCAGCCTATGTCTCAGGTCTTCAATTACTTGGGCCTTGTTATTCATCTAAACACAACTGTAAAGGCCGTAAATCGACCTGGATATTGACAGCAAAGCCATCGGCAGTTAGGTTGCAAGACTCCCATGATCCTTCTTCATATCCTTCAAGGATAGTAATAGGCTCCAGTCGAGGTGAATAGAATATAGCCTCAGCCATCTTGATGTCAACCGTAAACGGATTCTTATCGGCTAGCACTGACTCTACCTTATCCCCATCCCAAAACATTAGCATCTGGTGCAAAGTGGAAGGCACACATTGACTGGAATGAATCCAATCCCTTCCCAGCAATATGGAGTAAGTGGACTTAGAGTCTACCACAAAGAAGGCAGAGTTCAAAGTTTTGTTCCCCACAGTGATATCAGCTACCAAAATTCCTAAGGCAGCTGTAGTACCCCCTGTAAAATTGGTCATTTTCATATTCGTGGGAATCAAATCCTGCTTAGATCTAGCCAGCTTCTTCATTGTAGCTGAAGGCATTATGTTTAACACTGCTCCTCCATCCACCAAGACTCGGCTAATAGTCTTACCATTAACCTGAGCCCTGATGTATAAAGGCTTCAGATGCTTTGTCATCTCCCTTGCTGGTTTAAGGAATTCCACTTTGGTTCTTCTGAAATAGGAGCTAACACAGCCCATTCAACTTCCTCCGCAACCACATCACCTTCCAATTTCTCAGGTTGCTTTTGCCAAGCCGAAAACTCACTAGGAATCAACCCCACCATGTTAGTTTCAGCCGAGGGGTGATCTTCGTCTTCCCCCAGTATGGAATTTAACACAGAATCTTCTAATAGAAGATCTGACCCGAGTTCCTCTTCCATTTCCTCGACTATTAGAAGAACTTGTTCTTCTGCTGTTATGACTGGTCCTTCTTCTAATTCAGTTGTCTCCAACTCATTAATCATCTCCTGGAAATCCTGCTCTTCCTTTCCAAGACAATCTTGGCTTCCTGACTGCATTGGTTCCTGCTTTCTTTCTTCAGCAGTTGTTTCTTCCTTTGGTTGCCCAAAAGCAACCTCTAGAATCTCAACCACGCTAGAAGATTTAATCTCAGCACGGTCAATTCTTTTTGCCTCGACTAACATGGCCAAGGTTTGTTTCATTCGTTGTACTGATTTATTCCTCTGGGCCCTTCTTTTCTGAGTTCTAGTCATCATCCCTGGTTCCTTTACCACAACATCCTTCCCTTTTGCATATTTGTTAATGAACCAGTGTCCTTTCTCCACCTCGGCTGGTGGTTTAACTATACGTTGGGGCCTAATAACTTCTTCATTCTTTACAGTAATCTTTAATGTAGTCATGCCCTTTTCCACATCAAAACGAGCTACTCTTTTACCTTTGTCTGGTATAGGAGTCTCGTCAATCATGGGTAGCCTTACATCAGTTAACGTATTATTATATTTTCCGGCTACATTTCTTCCTACGTTTCTTCCTGGAACCTTCTTTGTTGCTTCCTGAGACTTGATTGCAGGCTTCCTTGTCCTTTCAAAATCCTTTCTCACACCTGAAAAATCTAATCTACCAAAGACCCCAGACTTAACCTTATCTATTCTGTCCCTGTGGACCAGAATGGTCTTCCCATTCGGACCTTTGTATACATCACAATCTGCCGAATGCTGTTTGACTTCAGCTTGTCTCCTAGGCTGATTCCTCGCCAACCTGCCGAACACTGTGAACTTGTTGTATTCAGCCAGTGCATCTTTCTTGACACATTCATTATTTACCTGAGGTCTCTTTAATCTGTCAAACATAGATGATTTTTGATCTATTGTTTTGGACTGATCAGATACAGCTAGAGTTCTCCCAGTCCCATTTGGCTCATCATACACTCCCCTTTGTCTCCACTAGCGACGTATCGGCTGTTTCCATCTTTTAGATGGTGAGCCAGATACTGTCTCCCCAGAGAAGGAAACCATATTAACCCCAGCTAAAGGAAATGGATTTGTAATGACAGTCATCTCCTTTTCGGCTAATTTTAAACCTTCCTTCTTTCATGGCCTTTTGCATAGCCTTTCTGAATACTATACAGTTGATAGTAGCATGAGTGTAAGAATTATGCCACTTACAATATTTCTTTCCCTTCAATTCCTCAGCTGGGGGAATTTGGTGTCCTTCATTCAATCTAATCTGTTGATCCTTCAGAAGATAATCAAATATTTGGTCTGCTTTGGAAATGTCAAATGGATAATCGACCCCACTCTCTGGAGTTTGGACCTCCTTTCCTTTGGGGGGTCTTAAAGCTGGGCATGAATATGGTTTTCCTCTCACTATATCTGCAGCCATGATATCTGCCGATTGCTCGGCTGACTCATCTGATAGATAATCTGGATCTTCAACATCAATTACACTAATTAGATGAGACCCCCTGTTCTTGCTAGACCTCCTTCTTTCTTTTTCTACGATGTACTGCTTAATTCTGGAAGCCCTGGAAGCCAACTGACTCAGGTCAGTGCAATCTTGTCCTACTAACTTCTCCCTGAGCTAAGGGTGCATGTTACTAACAGCCATAGAAGAATATTTAGCCTCAGGCAACTGCATAACACACTTGCTTCATAATTTCCTGAATCTCTCTAAGAAATCAGCTACTGGTTCATCCACCAATTGCCTCAGATTCATCATGTCAGCTACAGTCACATCGAGCTGAGGCATATAGAATCTATCATGGAAGCAACGCTCCATGTCAGTCCAATTTTGTATGGAGTTAGGGGCTAAGGAAGAATACCAAGTAAAAGCCGCCCCAGTCAAAGACAAAGGGAACAACTGGAGCTTATAGAACTCATTCTGGTTCGCCTCCCCGCATTGGGCCGTGAACCTACCAACGTGTTCCATAGTGGATTTACCATCCTCCCCTGAGAAAGTGGTAAAGTCAGGAGTCTTAAACCCTCTAGGCAAAGGCATCATCCTATCTACCCACTCAGGATAGGGCTTTTTATACACAGGTCTGTCCAACAATCTCAGCTGGATTCCAAAATGCCTCCTCATGGTCTCGGCTATCATTTCTGGGTCTATCAGCTGAGGAGCTCTGTCACCCGGATAATTTGGCGCTGGTGGCTGAACAGGCCTCACTGGCCTAACAGGAGCACCCCCTAGTTGATGGGGCACCTGATATTGCTAATCCTGGATGGGAATTGCCCTCTGGTTATAACCTGGATGTGGAGGATTATTCGCCCATGGCCGAGCAATCAGCTGAATTAGGGCCACCTGAGGTACATTAACCCATGACTGATCGATTCCAACAGGAACAGATTGCCCATAAGGAAACCCCTCAGGGGTACCTATTGGAGTAGGAGGGATGTTAGACCAGGGTAACTCACCCACATAATCAGGAATATACCTGGGAGGACTCGGAGCAGCCGAGAAAATGGTGCCCCCAGTTGCGGCTACCTGTGCACTAACACCTATCACAGAAGTGTTAGGCGCCAGATACGGCAAGCCAATTGTTCCTGTTATCTGGGGGGGTCTCCTGGGTACTTGTACTTGCCCATATTGCAAGCTCGACTGGATACCACTGTCAGAGTGAGGAGGCTGGAACATGGGGACTACCTGCGGCATGCCCAGACTCGGCTGGACCATAAATTGTGGTCCTGCCTGACTCTGTCCGCTAGCAGAAGGTGCCACGATAGCCGAGTGGGCCGAAGCCTCACCTGCATTGGATTGTTTTGTCTCAGCCTCTCTAACAAAATGCAGCTCATTATGCACCATGGGTTTCACGATCTCCGAAAGTTGCCTTGACATATGGTACATTAAGTCATTCATCCCTTGATCAATTTGGTCCCGAATAAATGAAGTGGTCATTACTATCGGCTAAGGCTGATCAAAGAGCTCTACCACTGGGGTAGCAGTTATGGTGGAAGGTGTGGGAGTACCCACTGGCTGGGGTGAAGCAGGCATTCCCAGAGTAGACTGGGCGCTTCCCTCTGAAGTCTTTTTGCCCCCGTTCTTCTTACTAAGTTGACTTGTATCCATACTGCTAAGGTTTCTACCGGACCTTAGGTGCATACGCGAATAGTGCTCTGAACCGGGAGATGGAAACTTCTCAATTTGCTTACCTTAGAGGATCCCACCGGCGTGCCAAATTTGTTTACGTGTGAAATAAATTTACCAGCCGAATAAGAATTCAGCCGATGAACACGTATGGATTTTGATAAGAAACAGGCGACTTGAACTAAAGGCAAAATCCAACCTTTAGCAAGGATTCCCAAACTTATTAAAGAAAGCGTTTGGTATTAAGGTGAACTTAAGAAGTCTAAGAATTTAAGGTTAAAGCTGTAATCGACTAGAAAAAATAAGCTTGCAGAAAAATAAATTGCATAAAGTAAAAGCAATATAGTAAAGGGGTGAAAAGTTAAGCAAAATAAGCAAAGCTTAAAAGTTGTATTGACTGTGATCCGTCTATTTCAATTGGTACAAATCGTATTTATAGATAAAATCTAACCCCCATCATAGCCAACTTTACTGGCTAGAGCTCCTAAAAACAAGCGACTAACCCATGACTAGCCTACCCACGTCTCTTAACCGTTTTTTGCCACAACGGCTACCCTCCAACATCTCAACTCCTATTTTCTCAGCATGTTTTGTGGCATCCGTTAGTAACAGCTCCAGTTCTTAGCCTTCCATCAACCTACAACCCATTATGCTTCAGCTTTTATTGTTTCAATACTGGTCTACTAACAGCAAAGCCCAGCTTACCCTTAACCGAGTGCTCCTCTATCGGTTATATCCTCCTTCGGTTAATTACCCTCAACTAGCCATTATATCAGCTTACTCTTTTGAATTTATTTTTTGGGTGATAACAGATTTACATTTCCTTCTATTTCTCCAATACTTTGTATGATAGATCTGAGGTACCTATACTATGTGACTTCTGGTATGGTGTGATATCCAATTTTCATCTCTAAGCTTTATTTGTTCATGTCATAGAGATTCAATAAAGTTTTACGATGACGGTTGACTACCTAATATAATTCTCCTCTTTTATCCGAGCTTGGGACTGGCTATGTTAAACAAAGGCAGAACTCCCTTTGATAAATCATCATTTAATAAAACTGGATGTAATTGGTAAATTGAGAGACTGAAATTAAAAAAAAAAAGGACTAAAATGACCATTGAGTAAAAATATAGGGACCAAGCTTAATTAAACCAAAAAAGAAAAATAAAGGGAACACAAAGCTCAGTTGTGAAGAACCATTCCCCAAAGGATTGAAATTATTCACTTCATGAACACCCAACAAAATGGTAATTTTTTTCTTCCCATTTCCTCTGATTTTTGCAACCAAACGATGCCTCCAAATGGACCCAACAGCAACATACTTCAATTCTCTAAACTGAAAATCTCAAATTTCTCATTCAATTCAATTCAAAATCACAAACCCATTCTCCTTTTCATCAAACGGAGAATGAAAACACATGGAAATGGGTGAAATCGTACCTACATATGGTGATGATTTGGAGAAGAATCTGGAGAAAGAAGTTGCAAACAGTGATTGGGTTGAAACAGGAATTGCGCCTCTGTTTATGCTTCTCTGCAACCATGCCATGTTGATATTTTCAATTCAATGGCACGCAAAGCAGCTCCAATTGCAACAATCACGACGAGAAGAGATTCTTAGGTGCCAGACTGCCATTGAAAGTAAACCCTAATAGGGTTGGTTTGTTTGATTTTTAATTAACGAGAAATGCTTGGTGAACATCAATATGGGTCACAAATCAGATTACTGCGTGGCACAATGACGTCAATACTTAAAAAAAATGGAGAGATTAATTATAATTAGGTGATAAAAATTATATATTAATACAAAATAATATTTGTAAAAAAATGTATAAGTAACATTATTTTAAATTAATTTTGTGTATCTTATATTATTTTAATTTATTTTTTAAGACTAATTTGTATTTAAATATATAAGAGTAAATCTCTAAATTCGTTCCCAACATATTTAATGGCATATTCATTACTTCTTGACAATTAAAATTGCACTCGTGGTCCTAGTCAATCACAAACATCAACTACACCATCCTTTCTGGTAATATACCTTTGTTACAATTAACAAGTTAGACTTAATAGAATCACACATGTAACACATTAAGTCAGTAATGTAAAACAAAATTTTCTAACCTAAAATTATATTTTTCTTAAGTGGCTTTGAATCAGCTATTCCCCCATTATCAAACAATTGTTTGGAGAAAAGGTTAAAAAAACCCAATTGTTTTTCCTCATCCTCATTATCTGCTTCCCTTGCAATTGAACAAAAACTTCACCCTTTGAACTCAACATTTGTTTGTAAATCATGAGTGGTGGTGGAGATGGATTATCGCCTTAGTTGAATCGACACTAATAGAAACAACGATTGAGTGAGGTGAGCTGAGAGTGCAACAAGCATGGGAATAGGTCTTTATAGCCAATACGTGGATGTGGCACAAATGCCATAATGTATACCTTAAAAATTGCTAAAAATTCATACAGACTATTTTTTGAGTGCCCATATTACAAAGTAATGAATTTGATACTAAGCTATTAAGTGAAAATGAATTTTTGATCAAAATTTTACCCCTATTTTAATATTGAGTTATTATATTTTTTGCAGGAGATAAAAGTCGTATTATGGCTATTTCTTGTGGTTAAATGATGTTGCTAATAATGAGTTGGTGTTTTATGAGATGGAAGAAGGTAGAGTTAATCTCTTGGACATAAAGATGAGTAGGAAGTTTGTTACGCTCGAAAATGATATTAGGTGTTTGAAAATATGTTTTAGAGTGTTAACAACTATTATGATAGTTGTTATCACTATATTTGTATGTATTTGGAAATATGGTTAGTGGAATGCAATGTAATGTAGACTTAGATAATGAATTAGTATTTAGTATGTATTTAGAAGTTATATCTTGGGCAAGTGGTGCAATGTAATGTTGGTTTTATGATAATGAAATTAGTATTTGGTATATATGTTTCAGTTTTCTAACTTTCTCTTTTAACTAACAGAATATGAGTGTATGAGGATAATATAACAAACATGATATTAAAAGACAATGAGAATAACCCACAAAGGGCGGGTTGAGATGGTAAACAATCTCGGCCCATTGAGACGATAATGCAAGTTCGAATCTCAGGGAAGTAGCTCTTATGAGGAGATCACATAACTCTTGTACTCTTGCGGTCGAACGAGTATTAATCTCATGGGCGATTCAAAAGGGCCGAACCTGTAGGGATACCTCTTAGTATCACAAAAAAAAGGCTAAGTGAACAACAACGTAATAGACAAATCTAAGGAAATTGTATAGCGGAGTATAACCAAATATGGACTTTCATTGATTTTACACTTTATTTCATTACAACTTTTGTTGTGTTGCATAACCACACTCTATGTGATATGATCCAAGTTAGATGCATATTATTTTTATGGATCGTCCTTGAGTTAATTTCGTATTTTAAAGAATTAAACGATGAAGGATGAATAGTAACATAAACAGTACCGTGAACAGTAAAAAATAGAAAAGATGGAAAAAAAAGACAAGGAATGGAAGGAAGAAGACGCCACATTCTTGCAGAGTGATAAGTCAAGCGAAGATTCGCCACAAAGGTAAGGAAACCTTTGATAAGAACCAAGATAGTTCTTCTAAGAACCCCAAGAGAACTAAGCTCTCAAAACTCATAAAGGAATGCAATAATATTCTCAAATTCAAAAGTGTTAAATGTAGTTAACACAAGTCTATTTATAGGCATTAGGTATGCGGCTAGGTCTAGCTAAAGGAGGCAGCAAGCTAGAGCATTTTTAATCCTAACCCTAGCACAAATGTGTCCCAGGCCCAATTAGAAGGAAACACTTATTCCTAGCTCTGTTATGCGCAAGTTAAGCCCAAACAATAGGCTCTTATTACAAAATTATCCTAAAAAGAAAATAAGAGCCAAAACTAAGAAAATTAAAAAGTTCAAATACATAATTAAATAAAATTGACTAAGAAGAAATCATGCCCCCACATTGGGCCCTTCATCAACTTGGATCATTTGGACTATCTTGAGTGCTCCTTCTCTTGGAATGGGCTTGAGTGAGAGAAAATGGTTGACTTCTTTGTCCAAATCCTCCTTAGCCTTCTTAGCTCTTGATTTTGTCATTGGGCCTCCAAGTCCTCGCAGTGCATCTTTGGGCATTGGGCCCATTGGGCTGCCACTTAAGCTTTCTTGGTCTCCATCATATCCTCCCCCTTCGAAAGAATTCGTCCTCGAATTTGATCTTTCATCTCCTATATCAAAAGGACTTAAGTCAGCCATATTAAATGTTGCACTAACCCCATACTCACGTGGTAGGTTAACTTTATAGGCATTGTCATTGGTTCTTTCTAAGATTTGGAAAAGTCCATCTCCTCTAGGTAAAAGCTTAGATTTCCTTTGCAAAGGAAACCTTTCTTTTCGCATGTGCACTTACACCCAATCTCCTGATTCAAAAACAACTTGCCTCATTCCCTTGTTTGCTTGCCTAGCATATTGCTCTATCTTCCTTTCAATTTGAGTCTTGACTTGTTCATGGAGCTTCCTCACATATTCAACTTTTGCCTATCCATCCCTATGAATTAAAGAAGAGACATTAGGTAGAGGCAGTAAATCAAAGGAGGTGAGGGGATTAAAACCATATACAATCTTAAAAGGAGAAAAGCTAGTAGTAGCATGCACAGCCCTATTATAAGCAAATTCAACAAGAGGTAAGCATTCTTCACAGGTTTTGATATTCCTCTTGATGATTAATCGTAGCAAGGTTGATAGGGTCCTATTCACCACCTCAGTTTGCCTATTGGTTTGTGGGTGGCAAGTGGTAGAGAAAAGTAGCTTAGTCCCAAGCTTGTTTTAAAGGGTCCTCTAAAAATGGCTTAGGAACTCTGAGTCCCTATCTGAGACTATGCTTTTGGGCATTCCATGAAGTCTTACTACTTCTTTAAAGAACAAGTCTGCCACATGAATGGCGTCATCCACCTTATAGCAAGGAATGAAGTGGGCCATCTTGGAGAATCTGTCCACCACCACAAAAATGGAGTCTCTTCCTTTTTTTAAGCAAGGCAAAGGCAAAGAGGCTCCCAGGATGAAGTCCATTTGATGTTCAATCCCCTCAAGGGCGGTAGTCCGGAAGGAACACTCTTTGGAAAAACATCTTCAAAGTCTTGCAAAATAGAATCAACTTCACTAGGTAGAGGGTTAGAGTTACAATTTAAGTACAAGTCTTTGTATACGCAAATGTACATCTCTTGCTTTGCAAAGCAAACCTTCTTAATCTTACTCTCCCTAGCAATTAAACATTCATTTTTTTTTCATTTACAAGTTTTTGTCCCTATTCTTTACTTCCCCCTTTGATTTTACTTTTACGTCTTTCTTCTCTTGCTCCCTTCTTAGCTTCAAGGCGATTTGGTCTTCACAAACCTATTTAGGAGTAAGGGGTATAAGGGTTACCTTTAAGAAATTATGAACAAATGAGTACTTGTTAGTGAAACTATCATGAATAGCATGCTTATCAAATTGTCAAGGCCTTCCAAGCAAAATATGACCGACCTCCATGAGAATAATATCACACAAAACATCATTATTATACTTACCAATTGACAAACTTACCAACACTTATTGATTCACTATCAACTCACCATTCTCATTTAGCCATTGAAGCTTGTATGGTCGGGAGTGAGGAGTAGTTTTAAGGTCAAGTTTTCTTACCAAGTGAGTGCTTGCCACATTGGTGCAACTTCCCCCATCAATGATTAATAAGCACACTTTGCCTTAGATGGCACATCTTGTGTGGAAGATGTTTTGCCTTTGGTCTTGGTCCCTTGCCACAACTTGGCTACCCAAGAGTCTCCTTATCATTAACAAGTCGCCATCATGAGCATAGGTTTCACATTCTTCTTCTCCTTCACTTGAGGGAGGGGAATTTGGACATGAATCACTAGAGAGGTATCCTTCTCTTATCACCATTGCTCTTTTGTTTGGGCATTGAGAGGCTATGTGTCCACTCCCCAAGCATTTGAAACACTTGATGTTCCTATTTTTAGAAGAAGAAGAGGAAGAAGCATTAGTGGAAGGAAAAACATTAGAGCTTTTAGAAGTCATACCTCCCTTAGGTTGTGTAGAGGAGTCTTCCTTTGGTTCCTTGTCCTTCCAAGTGGGAGGTTTGAGGTTAGAAGAAGGCTTCTTCCATGCACCATTTCTTTTGAGTTGTTGTTCTACCTTTATAGCTTGGTGGACTAACTCATCAACCTCTTCATAATTGTGCGACTCCACAATGTCTCCTATCTTACGGTTTAAACCATGAAGGAAACGTGACATAGTAGCCTCCCTATCTTCAATGACATTGACCCTTATCATGGCCACCTCCATCTCTTTGTAGTACTCATCCACACTCCTACTTTTTTGGGTAAGTCTTTGGAGTTTATTGTGTAATTCCCTATGGTACCATGAAGGGACAAACCTCTTCCTCATCAAACTTTTCATCTCTTCCCAAGTATCTACGGGGTACTCCCTATTCATTTTCCTCTCTTTTTGTACTTGGTCCCACCAAATTAGGGCATAGTCAGAAAATTCTAGGGCAGCCACCTTCACCTTCCTTTCTTCATTGTAATGGTGATAGGAAAAGATTTGTTCTACCTTAGTTTCCCATTCTAAGTAGGCTTTGGGGTCATTCTTTCCTTGGAAAGAAGGTACTTAGGTCTTTACTCCTCCTCTTTCATCACTCATATGCCTCCTATTCCTCCTTTCATAACTCCTTTCACTTCTCTCATGCCTCATTCTCTTATCATGGTTCCTCCTAGTCCTCATTTCCCTACCCGAATCATAGGTATCTTCATCCTCATGCGAGACTTCATGGTGAGAGTCTCTCCTCCTTTCATTATCGAGCCTTGTGTTTATTTCCATCCTAAACTTCTCAAGTTTTTTAGCTAAGGCTTGCATAAGGTTTGCAGTCCTAGGGGATGGGGGTATACTTCCTTCACTCATCTTTGTACAAGTAATAAGAATAATTCAAGATTAAAGAGGCCCTTACCACTCTTCTCACATGTATACACTCTTAGATTGATTACACTTGTGTTTCACACAATTAGGCATTTGTTTAATGAAAACGCTCTTGCCTTTTACCACTCAAGTTTTCTTTGCAAGTTCTTAAATGAACCCTCTCGCTTTTCAATTACCAAAAGCTCTTACAAAAGTAGTGGTCATCACAAGAGAAAGCGCTCAAAAGTTGAAGAAATGATGAAACTCTAGACAAAATTCAAAGGAATTTAAAAGACAAGCAAGAAAAGCTAATTAAAAAAAGAAAGGTAAAAACTCAATAGAAATAAGAAGAAAAAGAAATGCGTAAGGTATGTAGAATAACACTGCTTAATGAAATTCACAAGGCATTCAAATTTAATTTTGCTTAAGTGCAAGGGCGGTCTCCTTTTTTTGGAATAGACTTTTTTCCCTTTTTTTATAATATTTTTCACGCCCTTATTCTCTTTTTGCACTTAAAAAAAATTGGTTCTTGCAATTTTAGTTCCAAATGTTATTATGTCCAATTGTGTATTTAGGAGCTTCCTTTCAAATTAAGGTGTTATAAAACATGTAAAAACAATGGATATAGAGTTGATAAGATCAAAGCTGTAAATATTGCGTAGAAATTAAAGAACAGAAACTAAAGGCAGAAAATAAAAGGACTGGAATTTAAATGGCAAAAAGTAAAGAACAGAAAGTAAAGAATGTTGCCAATTGATGTGTGTGAAACATCATATTTTGTTCTTATTTTGCATGCATTTTTAGGCATTTTAGGCATTTTAGTTTCCCTTTTTATTTGTTTTTCTCCTTAGTTTGGATAACTGCAGTATTTTTGGTATTGTTGTGCAGGATTAGTGCTGAATTGGTCTTGAAATGGATGGAAAGCTTACATAATTGAAGTTGGAGCTTAAAGGATAGTAATTTGGGACAAAAAAGCTCACTCCAGAGGGTTCCACGGCCTGCCTGTGGAATTTTCCACGGCCATGAATTGAGCAGTTGCGAGAAAAAGCAAAAGGGAACTTCCAGGGAATTCCACGGCTGTGGAACTTAAACAGAGAGATCCACGGCCGTGGATCGTTGTCCGTGTCAAATTTTTAAGTTCGTCTTTCTTCCTTTTTATGGGCTTGGATCAGTTTAGACCCCAAGGATATATATAACTGTTCTGAATGCAATATTAGGGTTCGAAATTGTTTGGAAGGAGGCACATTAGAGGCTCTTGATCTTCATCTTCCTCTATTCTCATTTTGATTACAGGTTTGAATGTTTTTGAACTTGATTTCTTGTTTCTTCTTCTCCATGTCTGAGTAGTTCCTTTTGTTTCTAGGATTGAGTAATGCCCTTTGATATATTGATGATGATTAATTGACTTTGTTTACCTTTTTTATTAATCTTGAATGTTCTTTGATTCAATTCTTATTGCGCTTATTCATGTGAATTTGCTAGTCACTTATTTGCATCTCATAGATATTTAAGGACATACTGAGAGCTGAACCTAGGTGTTGGAACCATAAGAATTGAACTTAAGGTCTAAATCACGAGAGTAGGTTTAGCCTTTCAAGGATTTAATGAATTACCATAAAGCGTAATGAGTTCAATTTAGATTCAATTATCACAAGAGTAGGAATTGGTTTAATTGGGCACGGTTCTTGTCTCTTGAGAAAGAATATCAACTAATTTAGGATAATTCACCTTCAATTGAATTTGAGTTTTAATAAAAGGATTACCAATTAGGAGTCTTGTATCATTGTGGTTACCCCTAATCCTAGAAGCTTTCTTGAATCTGAAAAATCCTTCTCAACAATTTGCTGTTTTTATTCTCAACTCTACATCTTAACTTTTATTTATTTAATTGTTTGGTTACTACATTCTATACACTCGATAACTATATTCCCTTTTGTTTAATTAATTGAATTAATTAATTGGTATTCATAGACATAGTCTCTGTGGATTCGATCTTTTTATTACTTGGACAAAACCGTACATTTGCGCATTTTACACACCAAGTTTTTGGCGCCATTGCCGGAGGTTGTGTTTTTCTTGAATATCGGTTTAATTTTTAATTTAATTGTTTTAAACTTTTTTACTTCTTTCTTGGTTTCTCTTTGACTCTCTATAGGTAATTTCTCTTGTTTATGCGAAGTACTAGACATTCTGAGACTCTTGAAGAAGCAGATCCTGAAATTGAAAGAACTTTTCGTAGAAGGAGAAGACAACAAAGGCAAAGAGCGGGAGAAATACTTGAGCCAATGTAACACCCTAAACTTTTGGGTGAATTACCGTTGTGTCCTGAATGTACTGTTTGATATTTTTTAATTTTAGGATAAATGATCGTTGTGTCCTTTTTGTACTATTTGTTATTTTTCTGTATGAATTACTGTTTTATATTATTGTCTGTTATTTTATTTGGACTTTTTGTGTGATTTGCTCCAGGACAGGAAAATAATATTTTTCAGGCCGGGGAAATCTTATTTAATTATTCGGAGCTGTGGGATCTTACTAAACCCAATTCTGAATGATACGATTAGTAATCTTTTAATTTTTAGGATTTAACTGTAAAATAAAATAATTTTATATTATTATAATATTATTTTATTAGTCAGTACAAATAAGCGGTAATGGACCCGGAAATGTTTTGCGGAACCCACGTTTAGTAAAAACTTAATAAGATTAGTAGCTTAATTAAGCATCATTAGAGGTGGAACATTCAAGAGCATGTGACTAAGCATGTGACAAGGCTTAATTAGTGACAAGGCTTAATGACAAGGCTTAGTGACTAGGCTTAGATTAACCAATGAGAGCTAAGCTTGGTGATCAAGTTTTAATCCTCACCATTGATTATTCCTAAGGCTTGGATGGAGCCAACCAAATGGACACCTCCTTGTGCATTGAAGTCTACGGCCATTCACTCTTGGAAGGTCATTCTTCACTTGATTTTCTAACACTTTCTCTCTTCTCTCTCTTCTCTCTCTTCCAAAAATACCAAACTCCATTGTTGTTTTCTTGAAGGTCCATTCGGCCAAACACCATTCCTCACCATCCATCCACCTAAAATTTTATCCAACCAACTTTTCTAAACCTAAACACAATTCTAAGAACATCTCTAGTTGAGAGTTCTTGCAAAATCCTTCATCTTGGGCTTGAAACCCTACTTGGGAGATTTTACCTAGAAGGTGAAATTTCTTGTTTTTCATTTCTAATTTTTTTTTCAAAGTTCTAAACCATGATTGATCCATGGTTTAAGCTTTCTTTCATGCTAATAACTTGTAGAATTTTGTTTAAGCTTGATAGGTGTCTTGGAGGGTGAAAATCGAAACCCTAGAAAGGAGTGAAAGAGTGTTTGTCTTCATTTAAGGTAAGAGGAAGACTTAAATCTTATCATCCTTGGGTGGTGGTAAGAAGATGGAAATTGTTTGTGATTGTAGAATCCATAAGGATTCATTTGTGTGTTTGTTATTAGCTTTTCTATTTGTGATTTGTATTATTTTGCATGTCTACAAGCTTTGAAATATTGTATGTGTTAGTAGATGCATGTGTAAATATTAGGATGTGAACAACATGTCAAGGATTATATGAGTGTTCCAAAGAACACCAATGAAGGCTCACGGCCTCAACATGAAAGGAGAACCAAAATGTTCTCATTAATTTTCTAAGAGTGTGATTTAATTAACTTAGGAAAATGAACAAGATGCAAAATTGTTTAGAGCAAGAAAAATGAATGTAGCGATCAAATGGAAATTTTAAGTATTTCGGCCAACATGCCAAAGTCAAGGATTTATGATTTCTAAAATCATTTCCAAACCATTTTTAATAAAAAAGAAGCAATATATGTTAAAAGGAATTTTTTTTACAATGAGTTTTGAAGAAATAAATTGATTAGAATTAAGTTCAAGAAGTTAAAACTAATGATTTTATTGTTAGAAGAAAATACAGTAACTTTTGTAAAATTCTAACATATAGCTCATATTATATTTTGAAGCATGTTAGTGATTTTCAAAAAGTTAAATTATACGGTTAAAAATTAAGTAAAAGGAATTTTCACAGAAAAATTAGGAAACCATTATTATAAGTTTCTAAACAAAATACTGTTAATTTTTAGTAAAAATGGACAAATAAGATAGAAAAGATGTCCAAAAGATAGTATACGGTATGAAAAATATTCTACATAGTTTAAACGTATTAAATACTATTTCTGTTTATTTAAACAGTAATTTTTAAGGAATTCGGACCAGAAAATAATTTAAAAACCTTACGCAATTGAGAAAATGTGTTAAAAACCCTACACGATTTTAAAAACAGTAAAATATATTTACGCAATTTAAAAACGTTTATAAAAAAAGACGGAATTGTGAAAACACGATAAAATTTCTATGCGATTGACGAAAACAGTGAATTTTACTGTCGGGCTAAGTGGTGAACCCGGACAGGTTGTGAAACAGTATTTGTCTGGTGGAACATACTGTATTTATTTCTGCCATGAGGGCATGAGTTTCTGCCATGAGGGCATGAGTTTTTGCCATTGAGGGCATTTGCGTAAATATGCATATTTATACCATTGAGGGTATTCTGATAATTTTTCTATCATGCATTGAGTTTATGCCAATTTTTGGTGGATTGATTGACGAGGTGAATCACATCGTATTGTCGGTGCGATAAATGTAGTGTGGTTCATTTTCTTTATGGACTTGGAGACGTTAGTGTGCGGTATCCCATATGTGGACAGTTGGTCGCTCCTCTGGGTCGTGGTAACTGGCAACACACTAATGGACTCGACACGCACTATATTTAATCGAGATCTTGTAAAGTCTAATAGTACATTACTGTAGTGACACGATGTTAGACAGTGTGCTACACCACGCCATATGATTTGTGGGCTATAGACGCAACGTGAGACCGCGAAATAGTTTGGTTGGGCAGCCGTGGTACTAATAAATTTTGCGGGTTATTCTCTCTGATGTCTGTATGTGTTTAGCTCCATGGAGTAGGATCGTGTCATATTGCATATGTATCTGTGTTGTACATCATTATATTTTTATCTGTGATATCATATATATTTAATTCTTATATTATATTTGGGATATACTGTATTTATGGTTATGTTGCTATGGCATTCTATATTGTATGAACTATTTTATCTGTTGTATTGTCATTTTCTTATTTACCATGTTTGTGATGATTTAGATTGTCTTACCTCTTTCTTGTATGCATTCTCTATATATTTTAAATTATGTGATAAAGAGTTTGAGGAAGAGGAACGGCCTCTTGAGTGTGAGTATCTAGAGGAGGAGGAAGAGCAGCAAGCCGAAGATCAGTTCTACGAGCAAGAACCATCCGATCATCCATATCCATTGGATTGATTATGTGGATATGACGCTACCAGGTTTCTTTGGGTTTGTGAGGACCGGAGTTCCATGGAGGCTCAAGCACGGCGTCCCGCGAGAGGATCGTGATTCGGTTACGTATGTGGGGCGTCTGACGGTGTCTATCCATACTGAGTTTGATGGAGTGTCGATCTTTTCTACTTTGTTGTACTTACATGTAGAGTTGCCGCTATCTCTTAGGCGTCATTGGGGCGGTATGTTTGATATGCCTAGCGAGATCAGCAGCGTATCGACTGCATGGAACCGTGTCCGTAGAGGGTCGAGGCATCCTGGATATCTATCACCTGAAGTTTCATCTGAGAGTGATCCTTCAGAGGGTTAGATATTTATGATGTGTACTTGGGCGCGTCTGCATTTGTATATTTTAACTTTTACTGTTTTGTTTACTATTTTAGTTTAAATATGGATAGTTGTAAATTATTTGTATAACTTATAACTAGAACCATATGTATATTATGTGTGATGTTAGTTTGTTTATTTTGTGTTTCCGCGTTATTTTATTTAATACTATTCTGTTTAACAAGAAGAATTTTTACAACCCGCAATATTATGTTACAAATGTTTTACAACTTGGGTAGATTTTATTTATCTTTCTGCTATTTTATTTATAAATGTGACATCCCCACAAGGGTGTTACAGCCAACGCTTGTCATGGCTGCACCTGCTGATAATAGACCGCTTAAAGAGTATGCAGCTCCTAATGCTCGGGGTTTGCGTTCTAGAATTGCTCGGCCAGACATTGAAGCTAGACAGTTCACCATACCTCTTGTCTTACTTTCTATGATAAGGCAGAACCAGTCTGGAAGATTGCCATCAGAGGACCCGAATGATCATGTGGATATGTTCTTGGAGTTCTGTGAGACTCTTAAGATTGAAGGCGCTTCTGTTTATGCTATTCGTCTCCGTCTATTTCCATTGTCATTGAGAGATAGAGCTAGAGCTTGGTTGAAGTCAGTTCCCGCTGAGACAATCACTTCTTGGGACCAATTGGAGCAAGCTTTCTTGAACAAATTCTTTCTATCTTCCAAGATTGCTCATCTTAGGACCCAGATCACAAGCTTCATTTAGAAAGATAGAGTCATTGTCGGAAGCTTGGGACAGATATAAGGCTTTGCTGGAAGCTTGCCCACACCATGGGTTAGAAAAATAGTTGATCGTCCACACCTTCTATAATGGGCTAGAATATTCTTCGAAGGTGTCTCTAAACTCCGCAGCTGGTGGAGCTTTGATGAACAAAAGACTGACAAAAGCTTATGAGATCATTAAGAGTGTTGCCTCGAATCATCACCAATGGGCAAATGAAAGAGGTAATAACCCGAGAAAACTCTCGGGAGGTAAGTTTGAGGTAGACGGAGTTGATTTAATTATGTCAAAATTTGATTCTTTGAATAAACGTTTTGACATACTTGAAAAAGCTCATGTTAATGCCATAGGTGCTTTTAACAATTTTTGTGAGATTTGTGGAGCGTAAGGACACATGGGTGCTGAATGCTAAGTTGGAATTGGCTCCTCACAAGGTGCATCGGTGGAGCAAGTGGAATCATGCCACAATTTCCATGACTTCAACCAAAAAGGGTGGAATAATCCATATTCCCAAACTTACAACCCCGGTTGGAGGTCACATCCCAACTTCTCCTACCGGAATAGTCAATACCAAGCTAGGCAAGGCAGTGCTAAACCCTCTTCTGGATTCCAATAGGTACAAAAATCTAGACTTGAGTCCCTCCTAGAGAATTTTGTTGAGAGTCAATCTAAGCAGAATGAGGAGTTTAGGCAGCATGGGCAAGTTGTGACTGAGACAATTTGTAACACCCCAAATTTTCCTAACTAGTTGACAGTAATTTTGACAGTTAACAGAATTCTAGTGTTTAGTGATTTCTGTGTACTATAAAATTATTTTGAGTATTTCGTCAGTATATTTGATCGTTTTGAGTGATTTATTCCATGTCAAGAAAATAATAATTTTTGGGCCGAGGAAAATCTTTATGTATTTATTTCTCTTGATTGTTAATTATTTTTAACAATCTAACTTGATTTTCATACGTTTTCTAATATTTGTGATTTTTGTAGATGATTATAAATTTTTATATTTTTCTAATTAGTTTTGGGCTATTTGTGGGCTTAGGTGGCCTTATATGGACCCAGGTGGGTCCCGCAAAGTGAAAATTTTTTTACGCATAGAAAATTTTGTACTGTTGAGATAGAGGCGGAGGATCTTACTAAACCTGAATTCAGAAACAGTTTTAGAAAAAAAAATTTACTGTGTATTGTACTGTATTTAATTATCGAGCAATAAAAATATAGTAAATATATTTTTTCGTGGAGTTATAGCAGATAAAAATAAATATTATACTGTTAAGTCAATATTAGTGGTTATGACAACTTTTTGACGGACCAATAGCAAGCAAGCTTAATGTTTAAGATTTTGATATCAACCGTCGATTTAATCAATGGTGTAGAATCGGTCTAATAAAATGACTATGACCATTTATAACCATTGGATGAAGAATTAATCAAGGGTGGAGATTTGATCTTACAAAGTGGCTAGGACCATTTGTGACCATTGGATTTGGATTTAATCAACGGTGGAGATGGATCATTTATGACCATTAGATGTAGATTTAATCAATGGTGAAGATTTAGTTTTCTAAAATGGCTATGACTAATTATGACCCTTGGATTTAAAGTATGAAGGAGTAATCTTGACTCTCCATTTTTGGAGATGCATCTAATGGCTAGGATTTCAAGGAAGAGAGATCCAATGGCCTAGATTAAGTCTTCTAATCTAAAGCTAAACCTAGAAGCTACATTAATCCTAACCATTGATCTAATCAATGGTTAAGGTTGCTCTAAATGGTGGCTAGCAATTGTAACACCCTCCGTAGGGCGTCACATTTTAAAAAAAAAATAAATCTTAAAACTAATTAAAATTATTTTATAAAAGCTTTGAGTTTCAAAATATGAATTTTAAAATTTCTTGTCGCGGAAATACAAACTTACCGAAAATTTTAAGTAAAATGGAAATTAAATTTAACAGATTAACAACACATCACCAATCATTTCATATAAGTTAAAACGTAATATTTACAAACTCGAGAAAACTTGATAGCAAACCCAAAGACGGGTACTACCAATAGCACGGTAACACTAACGAGAAAAATTCAACCTACATAGTCTGTTTCTTCACCAACTGCATCTTGTTGAAACTTGAAAGACCACTCAATGACGCCACCACCATCTTCAGAATATTGTTTCCCCTAGGGTTAAGAATGTGCTCGCCTACTATACGAATTCGAAGAATACAAACCAAACAAAAACAACACAGAAAGAGGTGAGATCCCCTTTCACCGGTACTGCGATCGGTAGTAAAGAATAATACGAATGACAAAGTCATTCCATACAATATGAGATAATCACAATTATAGTCATGTTATCAATTTACAAATATTTCTAACATACATATAACCTAATAAAATAAACAGTAATAACATTATCAGGATAGATATAACAATTCATACCATATAAAATATCATAACAGTACAATATAAAAGAAAGATCAAATGTCATAACAACATAAATATCACAAATGGAAGGTCATGAGATAAAAATCACAAATAAAAAGCATAGATAGAAATCACAAATAAAATCACAAATAAAAATATCATAGATAAAAGATGAGATAAAAGAAATAACAAATAAAAGATAATAGATAAAAATAACAAATAGAAGATAATAATGCACCACATATCAACATATACAATAAGACACAATCCTACTCCATGGAGCTAAAGAAAACACAAGTATCGAGAGAGCGGAATGACTAGCAAAATCTATTAGTACCACTTTTTTGCCTAACCAACTATTCTTGTTTGTCACACGTTGCGTCTATAGCCCCACGACACAGAATCCATCATCCGGGCGTGGTGTAGTTCACGGTCTCACGTTGTGGCACTACGGGCAAATGTACTACTAGATTTCACAAATCTCGATTAAATATAGTGCGTGTCGAGCACCATAGTGTGCTATCGGTTTACCACGACCCAACGGAGCTACCAACTGTCCACATGTGGGATCCCGTACACTAAAGTCTCTAAGTTCATTAGAACAATGAACCACACTACGTTTATCGCATCGACAACACGATGTGATTTGTCTCGTCAACCAATCCACCAAAAACTTGGCACACATAAATAGAAAGCCTGCGGGTTCACATTTTCCCGACAGCAGATAAACTCTCAAAAGCCTGTACGGGTTCACATTTTCCCAACAACAAATAAATTCTCAAAAGCCTGTATGGGTTCACATTTTTCCGACAGCAGATAAATTCTCAAAAACCTGTATGGGTTCACATTTTCCCGACAGCGAAAGATCCTAAAAAATAATCATGACGGGTTCACATTTTCCCGACAAATGAAAATTCTCAAAAGCTCATGACGGGTTCACATTTTCCCGACAACAAAAATAAATACAGTAACGTTTAATCGCGTAGAAATTTTATCGTATTTTCATAATTCCGTCATTTTTACAAACGTTTGCAAAACGCGTAAATATATTTTTCTGTTTTCAAAATCGCGTAGAATTTTTATATACGTTTTCTCAATCGCGTAAGATTTTTAAATCGTTTTCTTGTCCAACTTCCTTAAAATAACTGTTTAAAAAAAAGAAATAATATTTAGTACTTTCAATTACGTAGAATATTTTTCATAAGCGATATCTTGTCTTTTGGACATCTTTTCTATCTTATTTATCCGTTTTTACTAAAAATTGATGATTATTTTGTTTAATAAATTATAATAATGGTTTCCTAAATTTACCATTTAAAAGTCCTTTTCATTTTTATTAATACCAAATAATTAAACTTTTGAAAATTCCTAACGTGCTTCAAAACACACGATGAGCTATACGTTAGAAATTTTATAAAGCTCTTGTATTTCTTCTTACAAGTAAAAACCATTAGTATTAACCTCTTAAACTTAATTCTAACTACTTTATTTCTTTAAAACTCATTGTAGAAAATTTACTTTAACTTGTATTGCTTCTTCTTGATTGAAAATAGCTTGGAATTAATTTTAGAAATCATGAATGTCTAATTTGGCACGTTGGCCGAATTTGATAAAAACTTTGCATTTGATTTCCAAATTATTTTTCACCTTTTAAATACATGTTTAATCTCTTGTATTGTCTACATTGATTTAATCCTTACCCTAGAAAATAGTTTTAGAAATCAAAGTGTTGAAGTTAGACATGTTGGATGAAAATGTAAGGTTATGCCATTTAATTTCTAAATTCATTTTTCTTAATCTAAACAAATGGATATCTTACCAATTCTCTTAGGTTAATTAGGTCACCTTTTAAGAAAATTAAGAGAACATTTTGGTTCCCCATTTGGATCATGGCCGTGAGCCTTGTTAGTGTGTTCTTTGGAACACTCATACAATCCTTGACATATTATTCATATCCTATATTTTATCATGCATTTCTAACACATGCAATATATCATATGTAGAATGCAAATTAAAGCTTGTAGACATGCAATTTATTACAAACATCAAATAAGAAGGCTACTAACAAATACACAACAACCTAATAACAAACACAAAATTAACAAACACACAAATAATAAACACATAAACAATTTACACACATAATCAACCACAATTAGGAAAAACTATAAACAATCAAGTGAATGAATCCTTATGGATTCTTCACCACAACCACAAACATTCCTCACCACCAACACATGGTTGATGATGGTAATCTCCCTCTTACCTCTTGAAGAACCTCCAAGTCCTTTGTATGTCTCCTTCAAGCAAGCTTCCTCCTCCAAGAGCTCCTTGAAAACAAAGAAAACATACAATATTAATACCTAAGGCTCTAAACTAGAATAATCATGGATTAAAATCATGATTAAAACTTTAAAATGGATAGAAACATGAAGATTAAAGAATTTCACCTTCATGGTTTCAAACTTGAGCTTTGAAGAACAAGGTAGAAAATAGAAGATTTAGGAAAAACTTCCAACATGAAAGTTCTTTAGAAATGCATGGAGATTCAAGATCTATGGTCATTTAAAATTATTGAAGCTTGGAAGGTGATTTTTGAGGGTTGGCCGTGAGCTTGAAGAAAGGGAGAGATATGAGTTTTTGTGGTTTTTGCTTGATAGGAAGATGAAGATGAAGGAATCTTGAGAAATTCCTAACATGAAAGTGTCTTGGTTTGATGAAAGGATTCAAGAAATGATATTGGTAGGATTTATTGAAGTTTGGAGAATGGTTCTTGGTGATTTGGCCGAAATCAAAGGGAAGAGAAAATGAGAGAATTTTGGTTGCTTGGTCTTGGTTCTTTGGAGAAAATGATGTGTAGAAGAGTAAATGAGGTGAATGGGTGGAGATTGTCTCCATTTGGGAGCCATGGCCGTGGAGCACATGGAGAGAAAAGGAAGGTGAGAGCTTCTTGCCAAAGTTGAAAATGAGCCAAAGCTCTCCTATTTATAGACTCGGGAAAAAGATGAAGGCTTAGGATATTTTTCGGTATATCATAAGCAATGAACAACAATTATTGCTTATAAAGCCAATGTCTATTGTCTAATGGGTGATAAAATATACATAGATTTTTATCTTATACTAGCAGAGTAGAAATTATTATTGATCATTTTTCTACTGATTGCCCTTGATGAGTCATAAAGCGAGTCATTAAAGAGAAATTTCTAGAACATGTGACTCACTACGATGAGTCAGTATGATGAGTCATCGTGGAATTTTCTAGAACGGGTGAGTCAACATGGCGAGTCAGCGTAGATATTTTCTAGAGCAGATGAGTCAGCATAGATATTTTCCAAAACAGGTGAGTCAGCATGGCGAGTCAGCATGCTGAGTCACTGACTACATCATAACTGCATCATTGGTTGCGTCATCAATGGTGAGTCACGGTATTTGAGTCATCGAGAAACTTACGGGGCCGGCGAGTCACTGCGGTGAGTCACGGGCCGAGTCGACACTTACGGAACCTTCTAGAAGCTGCTTGAGTCATGATCTTGAGGTGTCACGCCACGTGTCATCGTCCTATTGGCCGTTGCGATGAGTCATAGCCACCAATTTTGACCCGGCTCCTCATTGGTCCACGTGTACAAAGACTCGATGACTAAACGTGGGTCCCACAAAATATTTTCGAGTCGTAGTCACTTATTTATCTTGACTAATAAAATAATATTATAATAATATAAAATTATTTTTTTTGTGATTAAATCCTAAAAATTAAAAGATTAATTTTAGGCTCATTCGAATTGGGTTTAGTAAGATCCCCCGCATGCCTCGAATAATTAAAAACAGATTTTCCGGTCTGGAAAAATATTATTTTCCTACCTCGAGCAAATCACACAAAAAGTCCATATAAAATTACAGACGGTAATATTGAGCAATTGTATCATGTAGAAAACAATTAAAAAAAGAAAAACAAAGACAAAAAGACGTTCGGGACGTAACGGTCATTTTCCTAATTTTTTCCCACAACGTAGCTAATCATGCAAAGCGTTCAAATAAAATTACAGACAGTATTATTTGTCTCGTATATCAACGAGAAAAATTAAAAACAAATAGATTCAAGAAAAATTTTATTTCTTGTCTTGAAGAAAAATACGTAAAACGATTATATAAAATACTAGACAGTATTATACATCTGTTTTTGATACAGAAAAATTTAAAACAGTAATTTGATAAAATTTTTATCTTACTGTATCGAAACAAATTATGTAAAACTACCAAATAAAATAACAAACAGTATTATTTTTCTGTATTTCATACAGAAAAACAAGAAACAATAAAATAGGGACACAACGGTCTTTTATCCAAAAGTTGGGATGTTACAACACTCCCCACCAAAAAGAATTTCGCCCTCGAAATTCGCGCTAGCCGATCTGAACAGTCCCTTCATCTTGTCTTTTAATTTTCACGTTGCACCTCCGTTTACACCACTCCAGATTACCTCGATTAACGAAAACTCCTTGCATCGCGTAAAACATGGAGAATAGCATTTTAGTGTGATTCTTCATGATTTTGAGAATAGATCAGAATGTCGTTAATAAAGATAATGACAATTCTGTCTAAATAAGGACGAAAGATACTATCCACTACGCTTCCGCTGCGTCACTCTGATCAGTACCATTTGAAATTATCCCTGACTTTGTACCGCTTCACTCTTCTGCCTTTACTTTTAACTGGAAGTGCCTCACAATCCAAGTTCTCTTTTTCAACAATACTGTATTTGATACTTATGACATAATTTTGACTAAAAACATCCTTTCTTTACAATTGCAACACACAAAAGGACATTATAAAAATTTAGAAGAAAAGGTAGAGAAATTATCTCGAATTGTTATCAGACTTGTCTAACAAAGAATTTGACATTGCACGATTTTAAGAATAAGATTTACGGGACACCAAAATTTTATTGAAATAATTTACGAGGATATGATTAAAGATAACCAATCCATGTATAAGATCACATCTATCTCGCGAAAGAGGTAAGCAGTTTAGATTAACGAGAAAAGATTATTTAAGGAACTAGATAATAACAATGGATTTGGTAATAAAAGCGAGAAATAAAGAAGGCAAAAGGTAACAAAGATATTGATAGCTTTAATCAACTCAAATAGTTAATTAGTCATAAAAGAATGGATTAAACTAAAAGTACATTTCCACATATTTCGCAATTGCGGCATAAGGAAAATATTATGAAAACATAGAAATAAGAGATGATAGAAAGAGATGATAGAATCATCCATACCACCGAACCTATCCAATAAAGAAATTGATATGGTACGATGAATTTAAAAGTGAACTTTTAACTTGAACAATTCAACTGATAAGTCTAACAGTATGGATGGTTGGAAAAATACCCAATCCATATTTGTAGATCACGTCTGTTTTGAGAAAGAAGTATACAAATTGAATCAACAGAAAAGATTTAATTATTCAATAAACTTACAATGGTTTAAGCAACTCAAGTCCTCAACCACATGTTCTAGTATCAGAAGTAGAAACATCGAGCCAAAAGAATAATGAAAGCACGAGATAACTCTAATTGACCCACATAATTATATGCCATAGAGAAATATGTTACTCTCGAATTATACAACATAGTTAAAGAATCACCTTTTTGCGATACAATCTTCTTTGTTTAAGTTCTTCCATTTAAGATGTTTTTGCTCCACTTGAAGAATCGATGCTCCATTCTACTTAAGATGTCGAAGCACGTACGTTATTAACAGATGACCTTGTCTTTGGCGAGATACACTGTTCAGCAAAATGTTTGGGCATCCTACACTTGAAATAGAGGATTTTCCTTTGATTATACCGTCCCTCGTTGGATGATCTTCCCCGCACTTTCAACATTTTGGTGCAGATGTCACAGTCTAGCCAAACACACTCCTGCTAGCTTTTCCTCCACAAGATTGTTGTTGTTGTTGACTTCCCGATGATCACGAATACGTTTTTCCACTGGACTTGCTTGGCCTTACGACTTCTCCTCCTTCAGAACTAATACGGTCTAACGTTACGAAATTGCGTATTCTAAGATTTATTTCGACTTGGTCTGCTTCTAATCCTCGGCTATCGTTCCTCGCTGCTGAGTAATCCTCAAGTCATATTGTACTGTTTCTTCAACTATTCTTTACCTTGTTTTCATAGTTGCAGTCATATCGCCGCTATCGCGTCCTGCTTCCTCACGTGCACGTTTACCACGAATCATCGTCTTTCTTCAAAGACAGACGAATCATAGTACAATGGATACCAAAGTAACCATTCCAAAGAAACATTGTCTCCTTTCGGAGTCCAAGCACAGAGAGTCACACAACAAAAACAAGACAGACCTAACCACAACCCCAAAAAGACTCTAACCGTGCTCTGATACCAACTAATGTAACACTCTCTGTAGGGCGTCACATTTAAAAAAAAAATAAATCTTAAAACTAATTAAAATTATTTTATAAAAGCTTTGAGTTTCAAAATATGGATTTTAAAATTTCTTGTCGCGGAAATACAAACTTACCGAAAATTTTAAGTAAAATGGAAATTAAATTTAACAGATTAACATACACATCACCAATCATTTCATATAAGTTAAAACGTAATATTTACGAGACTCGGAGAAAACAGTAGCAAACCCAAAGACGGGTACTACCAATAGCACGGTAACAACACTAACGAGAAAAATTCAACCTACATAGTCTGTTTCTTCACCAACTGCATCTTGTTGAAACTTGAAAGACCACTCAATGACGCCACCACCATCTTCAGAATATTGTTTCCCCTAGGGTTAAGAATGTGCTCCGCCTACTATACGAATTCGAAGAATACAAACCAAACAAAAACAACACAGGAAAGAGGTGAGATCCCCTTTCACCAGTACCAGTACGGTAGTAAAGAATAATACGAATGACAAAGTCATTCCATACCTGAGATAATCACAATTATAGTCATGTTATCAATTTACAAATATTTCTAACATACATATAACCTAATAAAATAAACAAGTAATAACATTATCGGGATAGATATAACAATTCATACCATATAAAATATCATAACAATGATACAATATAAAAGAAAGATCAAATGTCATAACAACATAAATATCACAAATGGAAGGTCACGAGATAAAAATCACAGATAAAAAGCATAGATAGAAATCACAAATAAAATCACAAATAAAAATATCATAGATAAAAGATGACAGATAAAAGAAATAACAAATAAAAGATAATAGATAAAAATAACAAATAGAAGATAATAATGCACCACATATCAACATATACAATAAGACACAATCCTACTCCATGGAGCTAAGGAAAACACAAGTATCGAGAGAGCGGAATGACTCGCAAAATCTATTAGTACCACGGCTGCCCAACCAACTATTGCTTATTTGTCACACGTTGCGTCTATAGCCCCACGACACAGGAATCCATCATCCAGGCGTGGTGTAGTTCACGGTCTCACGTTGTGGCACTACAGGCAAATGTACTACTAGATTTCACAAATCTCGATTAAATATAGTGCGTGTCGAGCACCATAGTGTGCTATCGGTTTACCACGGCCCAGCGGAGCTACCAACTGTCCACATGTGGGATCCCGTACACTAAAGTCTCTAAGTTCATTAGAACAATGAACCACACTACGTTTATCGCATCGACAACACGATGTGATTTGTCTCGTCAACCAATCCACCAAAAACTTGGCACACATAAATAGAAAGCCTGTACGGGTTCACATTTTCCCGACAGCAGATAAACTCTCAAAAGCCTGTACGGGTTCACATTTTCCCGACAGCAAATAAATTCTCAAAAGCCTGTACGGGTTCACATTTTCCCGACAGCAGATAAATTCTCAAAAACCTGTACGGGTTCACATTTTCCCGACAGCGAAAGATCCTCAAAAATAATCTGTACGGGTTCACATTTTCCCGACAGCGAAAATTCTCAAAAGCCTGTACGGGTTCACATTTTCCCGACAGCAAAAATAAATACAGTAACGTTTAATCGCGTAGAAATTTTATCGTATTTTCACAATTCCGTCATTTTTACAAACGTTTGCAAAACGCGTAAATATATTTTTCTGTTTTCAAAATCGCGTAGAATTTTTAATACGTTTTTTCAATCGCGTAAGATTTTTAAATTATTTTCTTGTCCAACTTCCTTAAAATAACTGTTTAAAACAAACAGAAATAATATTTAGTACTTTCAAGTTACGTAGAATATTTTTCATAGCGTATACTGTCTTTTGGACATCTTTTCTATCTTATTTATCCGTTTTTACTAAAAATTGACAGTATTTTGTTTAATAAATTATAATAATGGTTTCCTAAATTTACCATTTAAAAGTCCTTTTCATTTTTATTAATACCAAATAATTAAACTTTTGAAAATTCCTAACGTGCTTCAAAACACACGATGAGCTATACGTTAGAAATTTTATAAAGCTACTGTATTTCTTCTTACAGTAAAAACCATTAGTATTAACCTCTTAAACTTAATTCTAACTACTTTATTTCTTTAAAACTCATTGTAGAAAATTTACTTTAACTTGTATTGCTTCTTCTTGATTGAAAATAGCTTGGAATTAATTTTAGAAATCATGAATGTCTAATTTGGCACGTTGGCGAATTTGATAAAAACTTTGCATTTGATTTCCAAATTATTTTTCACCTTTTAAATACATGTTTAATCTCTTGTATTGTCTACATTGATTTAATCCTTACCCTAGAAAATAGTTTTAGAAATCAAAGTGTTGAAGTTAGACATGTTGGATGAAAATGTAAGGTTATGCCATTTAATTTCCAAATTCATTTTTCTTAATCTAAACAAATGGATATCTTACCAATTCTCTTAGGTTAATTAGGTCACCTTTTAAGAAAATTAAGAGAACATTTTGGTTCCCCATTTGGATCATGGCCGTGAGCCTTGTTAGTGTGTTCTTTGGAACACTCATACAATCCTTGACATATTATTCATATCCTATATTTTATCATGCATTTCTAACACATGCAATATTATCAAAGCTTGTAGACATGCAATTTATTACAAACATCAAATAAGAAGGCTACTAACAAATACACAACAACCTAATAACAAACACAAAATTAACAAACACACAAATAATAAACACATAAACAATTTACACACATAATCAACCACAATTAGGAAAAACTATAAACAATCAAGTGAATGAATCCTTATGGATTCTTCACCACAACCACAAACATTCCTCACCACCAACACATGGTTGATGATGGTAATCTCCCTCTTACCTCTTGAAGAACCTCCAAGTCCTTTGTATGTCTCCTTCAAGCAAGCTTCCTCCTCCAAGAGCTCCTTGAAAACAAAGAAAACATACAATATTAATACCTAAGGCTCTAAACTAGAATAATCATGGATTAAAATCATGATTAAAACTTTAAAATGGATAGAAACATGAAGATTAAAGAATTTCACCTTCATGGTTTCAAACTTGAGCTTTGAAGAACAAGGTAGAAAATAGAAGATTTAGGAAAAACTTCCAACATGAAAGTTCTTTAGAAATGCATGGAGATTCAAGATCTATGGTCATTTAAAATTATTGAAGCTTGGAAGGTGATTTTTGAGGGTTGGCCGTGAGCTTGAAGAAAGGGAGAGATATGAGTTTTGTGGTTTTTGCTTGATAGGAAGATGAAGATGAAGGAATCTTGAGAAATTCCTAACATGAAAGTGTCTTGGTTTGATGAAAGGATTCAAGAAATGATATTGGTAGGATTTATTGAAGTTTGGAGAATGGTTCTTGGTGATTTGGCCGAAATCAAAGGGAAGAGAAAAGGAGAGAATTTTGGTTGCTTGGTCTTGGTTCTTTGGAGAAAATGATGTGTAGAAGAGTAAATGAGGTGAATGGGTGGAGATTGTCTCCATTTGGGAGCCATGGCCGTGGAGCACATGGAGAGAAAAGGAAGGTGAGAGCTTCTTGCCAAAGTTGAAAATGAGCCAAGGCTCTCCTATTTATAGACTCAGGAAAAAGATGAAGGCTTAGGATATTTTTCGGTATATCATAAGCAATGAACAACAATTATCGCTTATAAAGCCAATGTCTATTGTCTAATGGATGATAAAATATACATAGATTTTTATCTTATACTAGCAGAGTAGAAATTATTATTGATCATTTTTTCTATCGATTGCCCTTGATGAGTCATAAAGCGAGTCATCAAAGAGAAATTTCTAGAACATGTGACTCACTACGATGAGTCAGTATGATGAGTCATCGTGGAATTTTCTAGAACGGGTGAGTCAGCATGGCGAGTCAGCGTAGATATTTTCTAGAGCAGATGAGTCAACATAGATATTTTCCAAAACAGGTGAGTCAGCATGGCGAGTCAGCATGCTGAGTCACTGACTGCATCACAACTGCATCATTGGCTGCGTCATCAATGGTGAGTCACTGGGCACGAGTCATCGAGAAACTTCTGAGGCCGGCGAGTCACTGCGGTGAGTCAAGTCACAGGCCGAAAGTCGCACTACGGAACCTTCTAGAAGCTGGCGAGTCATGATCTTGAGGTGTCATGCCACGTGTCATCGTCCTATTGGCCCGTTGCGATGAGTCATAGCCACCAATTTTGACCGGGCTCCTCATTGGTCCACGTGTACAAAGACTCGATGACTAAACGTGGGTCCCACAAAATATTTTCGAGTCGCCGTCACTTATTTATCTTATCGACTAATAAAATAATATTATAATAATATAAAATTATTTTTTTTGACAGTTAAATCCTAAAAATTAAAAGATTAATTTTAGGCTCATTCAGAATTGGGTTTAGTAAGATCCCCCGCCTCGAATAATTAAAAGCAGATTTTCCCGGTCTGGAAAAATATTATTTTCCTACCGGAGCAAATCACACAAAAAGTCCATATAAAATTACAGACAGTAATATTGAGCACTGTATCATGTAGAAAACAATTAAAAACAGCAAAAACAGCACAAACAGCACGTTCGGGACGTAACGGTCATTTTCCTAATTTTTTCCCACAACGTAGCTAATCATGCAAAACGTTCAAATAAAATTACAGACAGTATTATTTATCTGTATATCAACCAGAAAAATTAAAACAGCAGATTCAAGAAAAATTTTATTTCACTGTCTTGAAGAAAAATACGTAAAACGATTATATAAAATACTAGACAGTATTATACATCTGTTTTTGATACAGAAAAATTTAAAACAGTAATTTGATAAAATTTTTATCTTACTGTATCAAAACAAATTATGTAAAACTACCAAATAAAATAACAAACAATATTATTTTTCTTTATTTCATACAGAAAAACAAGAAACAGTAAAATAGGGACACAACGGTCTTTTACCCAAAAGTTGGGATGTTACAGCAATAATGATCACTCAAGGAGAGTGCATGAAGAGGGGGGATGGTTTTTGTGCTTGTTTAGGAGCTAAAGCAAAGTTGAAGACCATTATTAGTTGTCATGGTCACTTATTGATCATTCTTGATCATTTCCTTCAAGCAAGCTCTTCAAAATTTTCTCTCCTTCCTTCTCTAAGCTAGTTTCGGCCAAGCAACATAGAACCATCTTCCATCACTCTTTAATTTCATACAACCTTATTTCTTGAATCCTTACCTTATTCTAAGCAACTTTCATGTTGGAGACTTTCTCTAAATCTTTCATCTTCAAGGAGTTTTTCTAAGAGCAAAGTTATAGGGTATTTGAGGTGAAGTGTAAGAAAACTTCATTTCTTCTCTCTTTTTCATGTTCTAAGCCATGTTTGATCCATGGTTCCTCTTGTTCAAGCTTGATATGCTAATAAATATATGTTTTGTTATGTGTTTAAGAAACCTTTGGTGGTGAAGGACTTGGAAAAAGAAGCAAACTAAGGAGCTTTTGAGGTTTTTTCAAGAGGTAAGAGGGAGATCTATCTCACCAACCAAGTATGGTGGTGAGAGATGGTTTTGTATTTAATGGATGGAAAATCCATGTGAGGATTCATATCCAAGGTCATGTAATTATTTGTGGGTGTTTATGTGTTTGATTTATTTGTTCATGCTTTGTATGATTTGCATGATTTATTACTTTTGATTATGGCATGGTTGTAGTATTTATGATGAAATATGTATATGTATGTCATGATTTGATGATGAAAAGGAAAAAAAATTTGGTTCCAAAGAACCATAGAGGCACACAGCCTCAAGAGTGATTTTTGAGTAAAAAGATTCTAAGTATTTTACAAATCGTGAATTTTAAATGAAAAGAACAATAAGTTGTTGATTTTAAAGATTTGTAAAGAAAGTGAAAATGAAAATGAACAAATGAATGGGTTTGAAGGACAATGAGTCTCATGGTTTTTGTGAAGAATTTTTAATAGTTTTGTTTGTGTAAAACCATATTGACTTAGAAGGAAAAATATTTGATGGTTTCAATGGCCAAGTACTACGGTTTTGAAGGCTTATGAATGCCTTGATTTTATGAAACAAAGTGATTTTCAAAGTAGAAATATAATTGGGTTTAGTACAAGGAATTTGGAAAGGGAGTCAGAGTGTTTTATCACTTGAGAAATGGAATTTTCATATGTGAATGGAAAAGAGAGGTTGAAAGTGTTTGAACCTCAATTTATTTTGAAGAGAATTGATTTTAGAATTGATTTGAGAAAAATGGAGAATATAATAGTGATTTGATATTTTCTAATCTATAACTCAACCTTTGGGTTTTGAAGTGTGATGAGGAATTTTAAAGATTTGAAAACGTTGATTTACATCAATGGAAATGGTGAAATTGTGGAATTTATTGTGAAAAGGATTTTCTTGAGTAAGAAAATGAGGAAAATAATATGAGAAGTCATATTATTTTGAGGAAAGGATTTCTTAAAGGAGAAATGTGAAAAATGATGTTGGAAATGATATTGATTTGTTTGAAAGTCCAAAATAATGTTTGGAATATTGAGGAATATTTTACGTGATTGTAAAATGGTGAAAAATGATTTACCTAACTTAAAAACGTGATTTTTAAGCTATGCGATTTGAAAAATGTTAAAATATTTCTACGCGATTTGGAAAGCATTTAAATATTTCGAAAATGATGGAAAATGATTGACGCGACTTAAAAGAATGATTTTTAAGTTACACGATTGTGAAAAATGGTGGAAAATCGCTACGCGATTTGAGTAACGTGTAAATATTTTTACGTGATTAAGAAAACGTTGAAAAATCAATACGTAATTTGAAAACATAACAGAAATGTTGCGCGATTGTAAAAATACGACGAAAGTGTTTTGTGACTATGAAAACACGATAACATGATTTCGCTATTGAATATACAGTATGATTACTATTGAACCAGTGTATGGGCACTGTATGAGAAAATGACGAGTTTCGCCTGTGAATGGCATTTGGTGCATTTTACATGCTTTGGAAAGATATGCCTGTGATTGGCATTGGTGCATTGAACATGCATTAGAAATGATGAATTTTGCCTGTGATTGCATTGGTGCATTGATTATGCATTGGAAAGATATGCAATGAAGCATATGATGAAATTGAAAAATATGCATTGAGGCATATTATGATTTTAAATTGAACAAAAAATTAATAGTTGATGCTATTGTGACCCTTGTGGTTGAAGATGGAATGAAAATTGATAGTGAGGTCTATGATGGATCTTGGGGGCATCAAGGCGTGGCGGTCGACCAGTGGATATTTGTCTGTGGGCTAAGGCTGGACCATATGTCACTTGGCGATGCAGTCCGTTGCAACGCATTGATGATACCCGACAATAAGACGATTCTTTTCGACGACTAGGAGATTGTCTTTAGGCTAAGGCTGACAATTAACCAGAGCATTCTTCTCGAAATTGTGAAAACCTCCATGGAGTTGGACATTGAGTCTATGTGCACATGCATAACATATGCATCATTATTGAGTATTGACTATGAAAATTGAACTGTTGAATACCTGGATAATGTTGAGAGCATTATCGTAAATATTGAATATTTATATCGTGTATATAATAATTGAGGAATATTAGATGATGATGATGATGATAATAATGTTGATGGTATGATTGTAATTATTGTATCTGTGTGATGACAATAATGTTGATGGCATGATTATAATTATGGTATGATATATCTGTATGATATGTTGTTTGTGTTATCTCTATGCTACCATGTTGGTATTGGCGTAGGTGATCTCACCTCTTTGTTATATTATTTTGTTGTGTTTGTATTATTAAAAATTATATAGTAGATGGAACGAAATTCTTAGACGTGATTGGAGATGAATATTTTGAGATTGATGATAACATGGAGGGGTGACCATCCCAGATTTGTTGGTATGCAGTTTTGATGAGGAACAAATATATGATGCATCAAGATAAATACAAGACGAAATAAGTATGTTGAGTTTTTACCATTAGTGTTTTACCGTGCTATTGAGTAGGACCCGTCATGGGGTTTACTACTATTTAAAATTGAGTCTGTAAGTTTTATATTTATTGAATAATTGTTAAATATTAATTGGTGTCAATATTGTATATTAATAAGTTTAAATCTATTTTTCAGTATTATCTATAAATTCCGGTAAATTTATGTTTCGGCAAGAAGAAATTTTAAAACCCACTTTTTATAACTCAAACATTTTATGAACTGATTTTCAGATTTTAAGTTGGTAGTTGGAAATGTGATGCCCTACGGGTGGTGCTACACAATTAAAGAGCTGTCAACTAAGGTTGATAATTTGGCCATTCATAACAAGATGTTGGAAACTCAGATTGCCTAACAAGCAAGCACTTCACATAGGCAACAAGGTAAGTTTCCTGGTCAACCCGAAATAAATCCAGGTAATGAACACTGCAAGGCTGTGAGTTTGAGAAGTGGAAAGAAATTGGAGGATCCTAAGGGTAATGGTGAGAGTGACAATGATAAGGGAAATGAGAAAAAAGAGACTAAGACACAACCCTTAGAAAAAGAGGAAAATAATGAAAAGATGTCTAAGTGTGTACCCCCTGAAACTTACCAACCCCCAGTTTCCTTCCCTCAAAGATTGGCTAATGCTAAGCTAGATAGGCAATTTGGGAAGTTCCTAGAGGTCTTAAAGAAACTGTACATTAATGTACCCTTCACTGAGGCGTTGAAACAAATGCCTACCTATGCTAAGTTTCTTAAGGACATTTTGTCTAATAAGAGAAAGCTTGAGGAATATGAGATCGTAGCTCTAACCGAGGAGTGTAGTGCTTTAATTCAAAATAAATTGTCTCCTAAGCTAAAAGATCCAAGTAGCTTCTCTATTCCTTGTTTGATTGGTAACACAAATTTTGATAAAGCTCTGTGTGATTTGGGGGCTAGTGTTAGTCTTATGCCCCTTTCTGTGTGCAAGAAGTTGGAGGTGGGTGAGCTGAAACCTATAACTATTTCACTTCAGTTGGCAAATCGGTCCGTCAAGTACCCAGTAGGCATCTTGGAGGATGTTCCTATTAGAGTAGGTAAGTTTTTCATACCTACTAATTTTGTTGTGCTTGAGATGGAGGAGGATTCCCAAATCCCCATTATCCTTAGTAGGCCTTTCTTAGCTACTGCTGGTGCTATAATTGATGTTAAAAATGAGAAATTGTCTTTAACTGTTAGTGATAATAAAGTTGAGTTTGATCTTTCTAAATCTATTAAACAACCTTCTTTTGAAGATTCTTGTTGCAGGATTGATTTATTGCACCAGGTGGTGAAAGAAGAATCCACTAAGATTCATTTTGAAGATCCATTGGAAAGATGTTTGGTTGGAGGCGGCTCATGTGATTCTAGAGGTGAGGTAGCTGAGTATGCTCGCTTGTTGGAGGCAACCTCAAAAATCCCGCCTTACAAAGTCAAAGTGGAAAAGCTAGAGCCAAAGCCTAAGTCTGAAGATTGGGAAGAGGAAAAGGCTCCCAAGGTAGAACTTAAAACCCTTCCTTCCACTTTCAGGTATGAATTTCTTGGTCCCAATTCTTCTTATCCTGTCATTGTTAGTGCTAGCTTGAATGAGTTAGAGACTGATAAATTGCTTATAGCTCTTAGAATGCATAGAAAGGTCATAGGATACACTCTTGATGATATTAAAGGCATAAATCCTTCCTTTTGCATGCATAGAATTTTGATGGAATCCAACCATAAACCCTTTGTTGAGCATCAACATAGGTTGAATCCTAACATGAAAGAGGTTGTTAAAAAAGAGGTTCTTAAGTTGCTTGACACTGGGGTAATTTACCCAATTTCTGATAGTGAATGGATTAGTCCTGTGCATGTGGTTCTTAAGAAAGGGGGGATGACTGCAATTGAAAATGAGAAAAATAAATTAATTCCCACTAGGACAGTCACAGGGTAGAGGATATGCATTGATTATAGGAAGTTGAATAATGCAACTAGGAAAGATCATTTTCCCCTACCCTTCATTGATCAACTGCTTAAGAGGCTAGCTAGGCATTCATACTTTTATTACTTAGATGGCTATTCAGGATTCCACCAAATCCCTATCCATCGTAGTGACCAGGAGAAAACCACATTTACTTGCCCCTATGACACTTTTGCCTATAGGAGAATGCCTTTTGGTTTATATAATGCCCCTGCTACTTTCCAAAGATGCATGACTGCAATATTCTCTGAATTTATTGAAAACATCATGGAAGTTTTTATGGATGATTTTTCGATATATGGAACTAACTTCAATGATTGTTTGTCCAATTTGTCTAAGATTTTGCAGAGATGTGAAGATATAAATCTTGTTTTGAATTGGGAAAAGTACCATTTTATGGTACAAAAGGGCATCGTGCTTGGACATTTGGTTTCTGGAAAAGGAATTGAGGTGAATAAGGCAAAAATTGAAGTAATTGAGAAATTGCCTCCACCAGTGAATGTGAAGGGAGTGTGAAGTTTCTTGGGACATGTCGGTTTTTACCAGAGATTCATTAGAGATTTTTCTAAAATTGCTAAACCTTTGTCTAATCTCTTAGTAAAAGATGTCCCATTTAATTTTGATAGTGACTGTTTGAATGCCTTTAGCAGGTTGAAAGAAGCTTTGATCACCGCCTTCATTTTGCAAACACTGGATTAGAATCTACCATTTGAGGTCATGTGTAATGCTAGTAACTATGCCGTAGGAGCTGTGTTGGGGCAAAGAAAAGACAAGAAAGTGCATGCAATTTACTATGCCAGCAAGACACTTGATGGAGCTCAAGCAAACTATACCACTACAGATAAAGAATTGCTAGCGGTAGTCTTTGCCTTTGAGAAGTTCAGGTCCTATTTAGTGGGTTCAAAGGTAATTGTGTACACTGACCACTTGGCACTGAGGCATCTCATGAGCAAGAAGGAAGCAAAGCCTAGACTTATCCGTTGGATCCTTCTTCTACAAGAGTTTGATTTGAAAATCCTGGATAGAAAAGGAATAGAGAATCAAGTGGCAGATCATTTATCCAGACTTGAGCAACCTATGATTAGGGAGGGTGCATTACCTATTGATGATTCTTTCCCCGATGAGCAATTGTTTGCACTTTCTGTAGAGAATGTTCCTTGGTATGTTGACTATGCAAACTACTTGGTTAGCAAAGTTCTACCTCCTGAGCTTAATTATCAGCAGAAGAAGAATTTTTTCTCAGATTTGAAGTGTTTTGTGTGGGACGACCCATACATATACCGGAGGTGTGCTGATGGTATCTATAGGAGGTGTGTCTTAGAGGAAGAAGTCCCGAGTATATTGAGTTATTGTCATTCTGCATCCTATGGAGGACATGTTAGTGCTTCCAAGACGGCAACCAAAGTTCTTTAGTCTGGTTTCTTTTGGCCTCATATTTTCAGGGATGCTCCAAATTTCATGTTATCATGTGATCCATGTCAGAGAACTGGAAGTATCTCCAAGTGGCATGAGATGCCTATGAATACTATTCTTGAGGTAGAAATCTTTGCTGTTTGGGGAGTTGACTATATGGGCCCTTTTCCATCCTCTTGCAACAATAAATTCATTCTTGTAACTGTTGATTATGTGTCTAAGTGGGTGGAGGCCATTCCATCCCCAACAAGTGATGCAAAGACTGTGATCAAGTTATTCAAGAAGATCATCTTCCCAAGGTTTAGAGTTCCTAGGGCTGTGATTAGTGATGAAGGTTCACACTTCATTGAGAGACAGTTTGAGAACCTCTTGAAGAAATATGGAGTCACTCATAAGGTTGCTACACCTTACCATCCTCAGACTAGTGGCCAAGTAGAGGTCTCTAATCGAGAGATAAAAAGTATTCTGGAGAAAACTGTGCCTGGATCAAGAAAAGATTAGTCATTGAAGCTCGATGATGCTCTTTAGGCTTACCGCATTGCTTACAAGACTCCGATTAGGATGACACCCTTTCGATTGATTTATGGGAAGCCCTGCCATCTGCCCGTTGAGCTTGAACATAAAACCTTTTGGGCTATCAAACTTCTAAATTTTGACTTATAAGTGGCAGGAGAAAAGAGAAAGCTTCAACTTCATGAGCTTGATGAGCTGAGATTGGATCTTATGAGACCACCAAATCATACAAAGAAAGAACCAAGAGGTGGCATGACAAGCATATTCTTCGTAGAGAGTTTCATGAAGGAGAATTAGTGCTTTTTTTCAATTCTAGATTGAAACTTTTTCCTGGAAAGCTTAAGTCAAGGTGGTTTGGACCATTTTTAGTGAAGAAAGTGTTTCCCTGTGGCACAGTGGAGGTTTAGAATGAAGAGCGAGGGACTTTCAAGGTTAATGGTCAGAGATTGAAGCATTATCTAGTGGAGGAGCAGCTTGAGAAGAGGATGAATATTGCCCTCCATGACCCAACTGTAGAAGGATGAATGAACAGGAGTCGAGTTAATGACTTTAAACATGCGCTTCTTGGGAGGCAACCCAAGTTTCCTAGTTTTTCCCTTATTTTATTTCCTGTTTTTCTTTTAATTTTGTCTGTTAGATTGTTAGTTTGGTGTTTGTCTCATGGATTTTGCTAGGTTTGACCCATTTTGAAGTTGAATTTAGAAGGAGAGTGAAGTCAAAAAGTTCCACACCCAGGCCATGGAAAATTCCATGGCTATGGATTGAAGATCAGAAGAAAGACTTCAAAGTCAGAGAGATCCACAACTAGGCCATGGATCCAACCATGGCCATGGAATTCATGGGCAAAAAAAAGAAAGAATGGTTCGGTTGCCAGGACAGTCAAAGAATTCCACGGCATGACCATTGATCAAGGTGGCAAAACGGGTTCAACCCGTTGGATTGGCCCGCCAACCCGCTATTTTTTTATGGGTTGGGTTCAAGATTTCAACCCATTTTTAATTTCCAACCCGCATAACCGCTTAACTCGCGGGTTAGCGGGGCGGGTGCGAGTTGGCCTGTCGGGTTGAGTTTTTTAAAAAAAGTATTATAAATTAGTCTTATTATTTGTGTTTGTGATATTTTTATGGGTATGATACTATATTTATTTTATTTTTTTTTTTTTAATCTCTATAAATTATAATTTTTCTATTTTTAATTTTTATGATTTTAATTTTATTTTTATACATTTTATTTTATTTTTTAGGATCAACTCACTTACTTTTTTCTATTTTTTTCTTTATACAGGTCAACCCGCCAACCCGCACTAAAACGGGGTGGGTTGGCTCTTCTAAACCATTTTTCAAAACGGGCTAACCCACCCCGCTCCGTATTTTTGCTGGTTGAACGTGGGGTGGGGCAAGCGGGGCGGATTAGCCCATTTTGCCACCTCTAACCGTGGATACCACCATGCCTGTGGAATTCAGGGCATAAAAAAAAATGAAAAGTCAGCAACGTCCACGGCCTGGCCGTGGATCGTCCCAGCGTAGGATTTTTAAAAACCACGGCCCCCCCTTTCTTCTCCTTCATTCCATCATTTCCTTCTTCCTTCATCTCCTTCCTCTCTCCTTCTACCTCTCTCCCTCTACCTCTATACCCATTACCCCAAACCTCCATTACTCCTCATTTCCCTCACATCCACACATAAACCACCTTCTCCCACACACTCTCAAACCTTCTCTTCCACCTCCATCCTTCCTCCTTCTCTTCCTTTCTTCTCCACCATAACCACCATACCCTAACCTTCAAAATCACCCTTTTACTCTACAAACCACCCTTTTCTTCCATTTTTCTACCATTTCTAACCTTCCTAACCTCTACCCATCCACTAATTCCTTCAATTTTGGAAACCCCAAATTTGATAAACCTTCCCCCAATTTCGTGGATTGCTCTGAAAAGGGGGGATTTTTGCTATGTTGTTGCTATTGTGGTTTGGTTAAGCAGAATGAAACCCATGCGCCAGAGAACAGAAAGAGCTTCAAGCTCAAGGCCACGGGGCAGAGGTACTGAAGCTCCAAGAGGTAATCCCCCTAATCCCCATGGCTTTCATTTTAAAGATAATGAGCAGAGGGATAGGTATAATGTGCTTGTAACTAGACGAATTGTTAACACTAAGTATATGGAGGACACTGTCTTAGATACCTTAGGCTTGCGAGATGACTTTGATTGGATGCTTGAAAGGGCAGGGTGGACTAATTTTCTAAATTTGAAATACCCCACATACACTAAGCTTACACTGGAGTTCCTTAGTTCTGTTGAGGCTCATATTATTTAGGGGGAGGGATGTACTGAAGGTAGAATCACTTTTTGGTTATTCAATAATGACCACTGCCTAAGCTTGGTAGAATTTAATGAGATTTTTGGGTTACCTGCTGGGGGGATAGGAGGCACCCATGTGGGTTTTCTGCAATATCTTTTTGAGCTAAGATTTCTCATAGGTCTAGCACGTTTGATTCCTCAAATTGTAAAGTATCCTTTATGCCAAACCCTAGCCTCCGTTATCTCTACCGTATCATGGCTCATACCTTATTTGGGCGTGGGGATAGTGATGGAAATGTTCGTGCTGATGAACTTATTTTTCTGTGGGCTATCCTTAATAATGTTAAAATGGACACAGGCTCTTTTCTGGCTAGGCATCTGCTTAAGGTAGGTAGAGCCCAATCGGGCACAATCGTTGTAGGTGAACTTATCACGGCGATAGCCTATTTCTTTGAGTATGACTTGGACGGTTTGGTTGCACTTCGGGGTAATTCTAGGATCGATTTAGAGTCTTGTTTGGCTATCAAGATGATCCTTAAGGAAGACGATATCTACTGCCTCAGTCTGCATAACAGGGATCACCCTTTACCCCTACCTAACCCCTTTGCTATCACTGTGCGTAACTCTGCAAATTGGCGCACACCTGGGAGTGAAGCAAATGAGTCGATCGTTGTTCAGTGGCCCTTTAGCCCTCCACCAAGGGCAGGCCCCTCTCGTCCTTCTTCTTCCTCTTTTGCAGGTCCTTTGGAGGATGCTCTCACTCGGATATTTACCTCTTTGGAAGGACTTCATGCTGAGCAGGCGCAGCAGCGCCACATGTTGGAGGAACTTCGTCAGCAAGGACAGGCTACTGATGGTTGCTTGCAGGACTTGGAGGGCACGGTTTAGAGCATGGCAAGCATGGTCCAGGCCATCCATAGTTGGCATCTGAGTCAGCACCATTTCCCACCACTGCAATGAGTTCTTTTCATTTCTTCCTTCTATAGTTATAGATTTTTACATTGGGAACAATGTAAGGTCTAAGCTTGGGGGGTATTTTTAATTTTTTAATTTTTTTATCTTCATTGTCATGCATTCCCATGTCTCATATTGCATTGCATCTTCTTAATTACATTTTCACGCCATCATATTTCTCGGCTTTTTGGTTGAACCTTGTGCCCCATTCTTTTGGAGATTTTGAGATGATATTGATTTGGAACCCAATTTGTTAATTTTTGTGGTAGGCAACAAGCATTGTCTTTAATTGATAGTAGAGGTGATTTCTTGATAGTTGATAATTAGCATATGTTCTCTGAATTTGTGCTTCTCATTGATTTTTGAACCTCTAAATGTGAGTTTTTGAGCCTATGAGATTTATGCACTATATGATTTTTGCTCCCATTCTGTGTGTTGAGTGATCATTCCTCATTGATTTTGTGCTTTAGAACTTGATTTGAAACCATTTTGAGGAGAAATTTTGGTTTGCATGCTTGAATGTGATTAAGGCATCTTAGGTTTTTTTCTAGCCTTCTGAAATTGTTACATTTTCATCCAATAGTTGCCCATTTTGAGCCTATTGCATAATTATTTTTTCTTGATGCCTATGATGATACATTGTCAGTAATCATTTAGAGTATTGAATGGAGCAATTGGGTTTGAATATTGTATTGGGAATCAAGTTTCTCCCCTATGTTAAATAAATAAATAAAAAAAGTTAAGGGGAAACGAAAAAGAAAATAAAAAGGAAAAGCATGAGATGAAAGTTTGAAAAGAGGGAAAAGAAAAGGAAGAAAATGCGGAGTTATGCTTTTGATTGAAGAATATCTTTGCTCTATTTATGTTCTATTGGGTTTCTTGTGCTTATTGAAAATTTTGTTAGCCCTTTGTGCATACCTTCATTTCTTTACCCTACCTAACATCATTCCTATGGCCCCATTATAACCCTTGAAAGACCTTTTGATTATTGCATGCATGCTAATTATTAGTGGATATTTGGTTTCTTATCAAGCTTATGGAAGTGCATTTTCTTTGAGAAATCTTGAGCACATTGTCTTCACCTTTAAACACTTTGAGTGTGGTTAGTGGAGTGATCTTAATTTAGTAAGGAGCATGATGTCTGAGAACTTAGCCTCTAATTAGACTTGATTTTAATTACCTCTCTAATTCTTGGTTTGCCTTTGCCTATTGCTTGGTTGGATGTTTTCTCGAGTTCCTCATTCATTATTATCCCTTGATCCCATTTCTTGGTTTGACATTAGTCATTGCTTGGGGACAAGCAAAATCTTAAGCTTAGGGGGATTTGATGTGTGTGAAACAACATCATATTTTGTTCTTGTTTTGCAGGTATTTTTAGGTATTTTAGTTTTCCTTTTTATTTGTTTTTTCCCTTAGTTCGGATAACTGCAGTGTTTTTGGTGTTGTTGTGCAAGATTGGTACTGAATTGGTCTTGAAATGGATGGACATCTTACATAATTGAAGTTGGAGCTTAAAGGATAGCAATTTGGGACAAAAAAGCTCACTCCAGAGGGTTCCATGGCATGCCTGTGGAATCCCCCACGGCCATGGATCGAGCAGCTGCACGAAAAAAATAAAAGGGAACTTCCAGGGAATTCCACGGCCGTGGAACTCAAACAGAGAGATCCACGGCCTGGCCATGGAATTACCCATGGCCGTTGATCGTTGTCCGTGTCAGATTTTTAAGTTCGTTTTTCTTCCTTTTTATGGGCTTGGATCAGTTTAGACCCCAACAGTATATATAGTTATTTTGAATACAATATTAAGGTTTGAATTTTGTTTGGAAGGAGATACATTAGAGGCTCTTGATCTTCATATTCATCTCTTCTCATTTTGATTACGAGTTTGAATATTTTTGAACTTGATTTCTTATTTCTTCTTCTCCATGTCTAAGTAGTTCCTTTTGTATCTAGGATTGGGCAATGCCCTTTGATACATTGATGATGATTAATTGACTTTGTTTACCCCTTTTATTAATCTTGAATGTTCTTTGATTCAATCCTTATTGCGCTTATTCATATGAATTTACTGGCCACTTTTTTGCATCTTATAGATATCTAAGGACGTACTGAGAGGTGAACCTAGGTGTTGGAACCATAAGAATTGAACTTAAGGTCTAAATCACGAGAGTAGGTTTAGCCTTTCGAGGATTTAATGAATTACCATAAAGCGTAATGGGTTCAATTTAGATTCAATTACCACGAGAGTAGGAATTTGTTTAATTGGGCACGGTTCTTGTCTCTTGAGAAAGAACATTAACTAATTTAGGGTAATTTACCTTCAATTGAATTTTAGTTTTAATAAAAGGATTGTCAATTAGGAGTCTTGTATCATTGTGGTTACCCCCAATCCTGGAAGCTTTCTTGAATCTGAAAAATCCTTCTCAATAATTTGTTATTTTTATTCTCAACTCTACGTCTTAATTTTTATTTATTTAATTATTTGGTTACTACATTCCATACACTCGATAATTATATTCCTTTTTTGTTTAATTAATTGAATTAATTAATTAATTGGTATTCATAGACATAGTCCCTGTAGATTCGATTTTTTTATTATTTGATGACGAAACCGTACACTTGCGGATTTCACACACCATCAATTCTTAGGAATGACAGAGATCAATGATGATCAAGGTTCTGTACAATTATGACATTCAAGCAATGGTGCTTAATGTTTGGAAAGCAATAAGAACAAGTATAAAAAATACAAGAACTCTATCAACTCTAGGATCCATGCTCTAGATACCACATGATATGATCCAAGTTGTATACATATTGTTTTTACGGATCGTCCTTGAGTTAATTTCGTGTTTTAAAGAATAAAACGATGAAGGATGAATAGTAACATGAACAGTACCGTGAACAGTAAAAATATAAAAAGATGGAAAAAGATAAGAAATGGAAGGAAGAAGACGCCACACTCTTGGAGAGTGATATGTCAAGCGAAGATTCGCCACAAAGGTAAGGAAACCTTTGATAAGAACCAAGATGGTTCTTCCAAGAACCCCAAGAGAACTAAGCTCTCAAAACTCACAAAGGAGTGCAATAATATTCTCAAATTCAAAAGGGTCAAATGCAGTTAATACAAGTCTATTTATAGGCATTAGGTATGCGGCTAGGTCTAGCTAAAGGAGGCAGCAAGCTAGCGCATTTTTAATCCTAACCCTAGCACAAATATGGCCCAAGCCCAATTAGAAGGCAACACTTATCCCTAACTCTATTATGCGCAAGTTAAGCTCAAACAATAGGTCCTTATTACAAAATTATCCCAAAAAGAAAATAAGAACCAAAACTGAGAAAACTAAAAAGTTCAAATACATAATTAAATATCATGCCCCCATATTGGGCCCTTCATCAACTTGGATCATTTGGACCATCTTGAGTGCTCTTTCTCCTGGAATGGACTTGAGTGAGAAAAAGTGGTTGACTTCTTTATCCAAATCCTCCTTAGCCTTCTTAGCTCTTGACTTTGTCATTGGGCTTCTAAGTTCTCGCAGTGCATCTTTGGGCATTGGGCCCATTGGGCTGCCGCTTAAGCTTTCTTGGTCTCCATCATTATGTATGTGCAATATACCAAAAGACATTATCCTAAAAAATTATTGTCACCTACAATATGTATGTGCTATATAGCTTAAGAAAGCACCCTAAAAAATATGTCCACTAATAAGACTACCATACCCAAAAAAAAATCTACATAATGACAGTCACCCTAGATAATTTCAAAAGACTGTCGCACCCTAAACAACCAAAACAAATGATTATGAGGCCTATGGAGTTCCAACATGTGGTCTGAAGCCTAGTGTTACAATAAACTTGAATAGTCTTGATGTTGTTGCATCACTTGTTGCTACCAATGTTTTTGCAAAAACCCCTTGAACTGTTGAAGAACTACTTATTAAGGATGGACGCCTCACTAGTTCAGGTTGAGGGTGTGGTGGAATAGGTCTTGTTGTGGCAGGTCTCAATGATGGTGGCCATAAACTAGCTGATCTAGTTTGTAGTACCTTGAAACTTGTAGGCCTAATTAATGGTGCCCTAAAAGCTAGTCTCCTCATTGCTACTGATGGGATTACAGCCCTTGGCCTAATTGGTGGTGCACTAAACCTAATAGGAACTCTGGCAAGAGGCGGACTGAGACTAGTAGTTACATCTTCTTGCAGAAACAAAAAACAATGTAAATTGCAATCATAGTTTTCAAAACTAGATCGAACCAACCAATTAGACTGGACAAAACTAGGAATTGGTCCTCCAATTGGTTCAGTTCACCCGTAAAAATGGCATTTTCAAAAACTAGTAAAGAATTGGAAAAACCAATCCCGAACCGGTCAACTCATGTTGGACAGGTCAATTTTTTAACATTTTTTAAATTTTTTAACTCTACTAATTATTTGGTTCCTAATTTATAACAAAAATTAAGCCTTTCTCTTTTTAGTTATGTGATAAATCAAATTAATTATGTTAAAAATACAGCTAAATATTTTTTCTTGGTTTTATTTATGCATTTAACATATGTATATTGTATTTTTCTTACATATTGTTATATATTTATATTTATATAATATATATGTATACACATAAAACCTCAATTCGACCCTTGTCTAACCCTAGTTAAACCTTAAAACCTCAAACCTCTCTCTTTACCAGTTCAATAAATGGTTTGGTTTGGAAAACACTAGCTACAATGTAAACTCAAACAAAACTAACAGAATTAGCAATTTCAAGAGGAATACACAATCTAAGTTTGAGATGGCATGTTCTGAGATGAGGGAAGCTGAGAAGATCACTGCAAGTTGATAGGAAGAAGGCTTCCATTACACTACTCAAACTAAAAACAACAAAATAAGAAAATAAAATTTGACAAAAAAAAACCCATATGGAGGTAAAGGATTGAACTAGTCCAATATTGATCGTTGGACCAATAATTGGTTCAAGGTTAACAAGTGGAGGGCTTCCACTACCCTGCTAAGGCTGAAAACAAATCAAAATATTAACCACAATAATAGCATAAATGAAATGGTTATGAAATAAATATGTATTAGTTGGAGTATTAACCTATGGTTTGCAAGTTGAGGAAGTGACTGTGACAAAGGGATTTCATCCTAAGTAGTCTGTGTTGCTTTCTTTATCTTTGGCTAAGGTTGTTTTTTTCTTTAGGGGTGCTCCTTTACAAGTAGCATGGAAATGGCCAAGGTTACCACACTTAAAGCATTTCACCTTATATGTTCTTTTCATCTTGCAATCTTTTCAAAACCAGATCGGTCCACAAATTGGTAAGTGGAAAGGTTTAAGGTTTTGAGGTCAGACCGGTGTTGAATTGGGGTTTTGCAAATGTGTATATATTCTATAAATAATGACAATATATAACATATATATGTTAAATATATAAGTAAAATTATGAAAAAAAATACATATATTATAATGCAAGTAATTCTTAACACATATAATAAGGAAAAAGTCCAAAAAAAAACCCTTCAACTTTACTTGATTTTCACTTTGGTCCTTCAACTTTAAAAATGTGCATCCACCTCCTCCAACTTTCAAATGTGTGTACTTGACTCCAAAATGGTAATGTCTGACTAAAATTGGACAAAAATTTTGCACATGACCTGCATATGAGGGTATTTAAGTAAATTTATTTTTAGAAATTTGCATGCGAATTCCATTCCATTCAATTATAGGCCACATGCATTTTAGTCCTAAAACTTAAAAAAACATACAAATCTAAGCTCCAACTTTTAAAAGTGTGTGTCGTAGTCCTTTCTTATTTCCATAAAAAAAAGCTAACCATGAGCAATATAAGTGATCACATGAGAGTCACATAATTATCTTCTTCCCTCTAATCACCTTCCATCTGATGCCTAAGCGTTTAATCATAAACTCCTAACCAAGTCACCATGAACGTCACATTGCCAAACTTTATGCAAATCACATATACACTCATTGTGGTTGATAGGTAGCGGATGGGCTACTATTGACAGAGTGGGGGTTCATGATGGGTAGCCATGGAGGTGAAATTCATACATAGCAAGCAGTGGGTTGTTGTTGCTGGATGGTCTATCTTTGATACTAGTAGGTGCATTGCTACGGTGGTTTGCGTATTGGGACCTTGGTCATCTAGGTCTTGTGTCTATTTGGGGTAAGAGGAGTGCAGAAGTTGAGTGATTTGGTTCATGGGTGCATGTTGAAGCTTTGAAAAAGAGGAATTGAGTGTTTGTTTCTAGGTAATTATAAAGTTACAAAATGGGAGCATTAAAGCCAGTGATTTGCATTGGATAAGTTAATTCGGGTTAGAAAGAACATAACCATGTGACTCTTACATGATCACTTATATTGCTTTCCATTAGTTCTTTGATGGAAATCACACAGAAGAATTAAGACAGACACTTTGGAATGTTGGAGGACCAATTTACATATTTTTTAAGTTTCAGGATTAAAGTGAAGTGCACATGGCCTATAGTTGAAAGGATAAAATAGAAATCACATGTAATTTTTTTAAAAAAAATTCCACCCAAATACCCTCGCTTGTAGGTCACTTGCAGATTTTCGTCCAAATTTGGACAAATGTTACCATTTTGCAGTTAAGTGCACATGTTTGCAAGTTGAAAGACACATGCACATTTTTTAAGTTTAAAGACCAAAATGCATATTGAGTAAAGTTGAAGGGGATTTTTTTGGTCTTTTCCTCATATAATAACTTAATACATTCTAGAAATACAATAAATAAATATTACACTATATAAATGTATTTAAATATATGCTACAATAAATATATTTCATCAAACAAAATTATATTGAAATATATTAAATATCACAAATGATATACAAAATAATAAATAATCTCAAAAAATAATGTGCAATGTGCAATAATGGCATGGTGGCAGGTTATCCCATTATTATTTAAGGAATCAAGGTTCGTTTCTTTGAAATCATTTTTTTAATTTGATATTCATATCTAATTTGTATGAATATATTTAATGATTGCACATATATTTACAAGATTGAGTTTTAGCCTAAAGGTAACATGTTGAAGAATTTATTAGAGGGACCAAGTTCAATTCTCAACACTGGAAATTTCTCGCTATGTTACAAATTAAGTTGATTTAATCGTACAAACCGTGGTCAATTCACACAGTTTGACTAATTCATACCCCGTTTATTATTTTTGAGGTTGGTTTTCAAATATTCAATTCTAGAAGCTTGATTAAACCGATCGTCGAACTAATTCACGATTAATAACTCCATAAAATGTAGTTATTTATACTCTACATTTATGTCCTATAGATAACTTAATCCTTCTTATTATGCATATATGGAAGATTTTAGGCTTATGTTCATCGAATTCAATTTTTATATCTTCCAATATGATCTTAAGAAAACCTTGCGTATTCTTCAAGAAATGAAGTACATTTATAACTATTATTAACTTAGTGATATCTCTATTACATGAAGGGCTTCAAACAAGCAGATTTGTGGAAGACTTGGACCTACATTAGAAGAGAAAGCTCAAGGTGTAATTCAGTATCTCACGTCGCGGCACAGGCTGTAACATCCCGAAAAATACATATTTGATCATCAATCATCATTTTATAATATTCTTGATTTTTAGAAATTTTTTTGAAATTTTTCGGAAACGATGAATATTTTAATATATTCTTCGTTTTGCGTGCACACTGGAAATTTGAGAATTGCTTGAGACGGTGTAACACTCAGGAAATTGATTATTTCACCATGAATAGTCATTTTCCAATATTTGTGATTTATGTGGATTTTTCTGGAATTTTTCGGAAACGATGAATATTTTAATATATTTCTCGTTTTGCGTGGAAACAACTGTAGCGCTTCAAAAATTGGAAAATTATATGACAAATGGTCGTTTTATAATATTTTCAATTTTTGGGAATTTTCTGGGAATTTTTCGGAACCGTCGAATATTTTAATATATTCCTCGTTTTACGTGCGCGCTGAGCAGAATCAGAGAAACGCGATGTTTCACAATTTTCGAGAAATATTAACAGATACAATTAAATCAATACAGCAAAAAATTTATCTGTCAGATTAATTAAATGCGACTTACATCATGTAACTATTATCTATTGGATAATAGTGTGTAATAAAAATACTATCACATTATCCTAATGTAATCCGCTTTATGTCTAATCAAATCACTTTAATTCAAATTTAATAGTTAAATATTCAAGCTTCCTTAAGAAGCTTTGACCCAACTTTGACCATCAATATCTTGGCTTCCTTTGGAAGCCAAATTTCTCACCACTCTTCTCTCTCTTTTACGTATTCTGCAGCCACTCAAGGAGAATGAATTGATTCATTTATCATAATATTTCATTTAACTCATTATCACCAAAAACACTTTCTTCCTCTTCATTTACGTTCTTCTTCTTCTTTTCCTTCTTCAAATATTTCTTTTCTTCCCACCCCACACCTCACGGCCGACCACCCCAAGAACCCCAACCTTCATAAAAATTTACACCAACCATGTTTTCTTAATCTCCTACTCCTTCTCATCATCTTTTGTGCTTGGAGTTTTCAAGAAAGCTTCCATCTTCAACCATTTTTCAAGCTTTGAAGGTGAGCTTCCATGGCTGAAAAAATTTCAGACCTTCACTTCCATTTTAGTTTTACGGTTTCCTCTTGATTTAATGGTCATTTTCTTCTTCTTTTTCACATCATTACATTGTTCTAACTTGGACCACATTTTCTAGGGTTTTTGAGCTTCAAATCCGAAAATCAAGAGTGCTTCTTGGAATTTTCTTGGTTCTTCATCTTGGTAAGAGGAAGACACTCCTCTTCAACCATTTTTAGCATCTAGGAACCTTGGTTGTGTTGGTTTGTGAGGAACCCTAATGAGGGTTGTTCTTGATTCTAATGATTAATTATGTTATATGTTGATTTTGATTAATTTATGTTATTGGTTTGATTAGTTGTATATAATGGATGGTTGGAATGGATTGAGTGATTTAAAATGGAAGAAAAATGATTGAACACCCACCAAGGAGTGTCACGATTTTAGGCTAGAAATTTAGGGGAATTTGTGAAGTTGTAAATGGTATAAGACTTAAATTAATTAATGTATTAGATGAAATTCAATGGAAGGAAAATTTGAAATAGAAACCACCATGAGGGCTACGGTTTTGGGAGCCAAGAACCTAGGGTTTTTGGGTGAATTAATTTGACAAATGAACAATTTAAAGAATTGAGACAATGGTGTACAAGATGATGACTTGAAAAGAAATTTGAAACTTGACCTATTAGGGGGCCACGGCCTCTAGAGCATTCTTAGGTAAAAGTGTGATTTTAGTGATTGGAAGCTTAAGTAATTAGGTAATTGGAAGCCTAGGTAATGAAATGGATAATTAAGAGATTAGAAGAATTTATTAAAAAAAATCAAGACTTCATAAATTTCAAAGAACCAAAAGTGAAAGTATCATAAGAATTAAGGAGATTCTAAGTGAGTGAAGAACATGAGGGTGTGAGGCCTAAGAGCTAAAATAAAATGTAAGTTATGGGGAATTGAGTTGTCTTGGAATATTAAGTTGGCTATAAGAATTGATTTTTGAACATGAACCTTAAAAAGGGGGACAAAGTTTAATTTAGGATTCATAATGAACCTAATGATGCATTAATGGGCTTGATACTTATATTATGTGATTATGGGTCCATGTGAGTGACCAATTATATAATGATGCTTATGTTGGCCTAATGTGGCATATTATGAATTTGTATGAGATTGTGGATCATACATGAGCATGCATAGTATCTTATGCATTATGATGTCCTTGTGGACCGTTGTAAGGCCAAGTTGCCTAGGAGATTGAACACACCTTAGTGCGGGTGCGAGTAGACAAGTGTGGGTCTTGTTATGACCTTGGGGGCGTCGGGGTGCGGGTCCTCCACAATGGGTAGTTGGTAGCTCCTTTGCCGTGGGGCAAACCGATCTAAACGCACCGACGATCCGGACTTGACACCATTTGTCCTATATCGTGATCTAGTGTAGAATGTCGTGCAATGCCATGATTGTGCACGATAAAATTTATTGATAGCATTGGCCTCGGCGGTAGGAGTCACGACATGTCTCCCCGATCTTTCTCTCCGATGATTGAGTCTAGCTCCATGGAGTAGGAATTTGGGAATGCATGCATACGAGTCATGATATACTGTCATCATTAATTCTTATTTACGTAACTATACTTGATTTAACTTGTCATTATAATAATTATATGCCTGGAGTTTGTTTAGTTACTTATTGTTATGTCTACTTTTGCTCATTAATTGAATATGATGTGTTGAATTGCTATTTGGGCGCGTGGCTGCTGTTTTGTTTCTAGCATGCTATAGCTGGTAATGATGTAGGATGTCTTACCTCTTTCCCTGTGCTTCTATTATTTCTTGTTTATGTGCACCCTGTGCGATCGAAGACGACGGTGAAGAGACGAGAAGATCCTGCCTTCCCGGCTTAACGGCACGCACAAGATTGACTTTTTGCGACGATGTACGCACGTATGCGTGGGTTCTTGGGAGATGTGCGTCGACCTTCCTTGGGGGCAGTGCGGCACATCAACCCGAACTCCGACCGCTGCGTGTATTTGGGAGACGTGTCGATAGCACTTGCCTGGAGACGTCATGAGGCTCCTGTCCTCACCTGCTACCTCAGCTTGCGTCTGGAGTTTTACCTGCCCATTAAGGAGATGTGGGGTGCCCGTTATTGCACCCCGCAGGAGGATTCGTTTGATTCCACCGCTCGGGCTCCGTCCCGCGCCTCTGTGGTTCCTATGGATGAGTCCTCGGATGAGGAAGATCGATGAGGGTCCTCCGAGGATCTGAATCGGTTTCTTTTTATCGAGGGGTCGATGATCATTGGTGGCTCGATAGGCATTGCCATGTTTTTGTTTTGGGGGCGATGTATTTTTCTTTTTGGTTGAAATTTGTATATTTTGTATATGCATGAGGTATATATGCATGTTCCTTGGGGTGGGTATAGTTTTGCTTTTTGATGATGGCAGGCTTGTATCTACAAAATAGTTGTATCAAAATATATATATATATATATATATATATATATATATATATATATATATATATATATATATGCTAATCAGTGCAATTTCGGTGTATTGTTTTATTCGTTCCTCTTATTCACATTCCGCATTATCGTTATTAAAAAAAATATATATATTGCCAATTTGGCTCACATGGTTAAACATCAATTAATTAAAATGAACCGGGTCTTAATCGTTTGTTTATTTAATTTCCGCATTTTATTTATTTGACAATGTGACGTTCTCTCCCAAAAAGGGGCGTTACACAGGCAGGTTCATGTCGCGGCGTGGTGCACTCAGCCGGTTCTATACTGAAAACCAAGGCTAGCATGCCGCGGCGTAAAGTAGTGTATACCGTAGTGTGGTGACCTAAATTAAATACGCGTCGTGGCGCAAGATGGTTCATATCGTGGCACGAGACTAAAAACTGAGCCTATAAATACTTATTTAAGGCAATTCAGTAAAGGAGCTTTTTGAAAAACAGAACTCAGCTACTAGGGTTTAACATTGAGGTTGAAAGGAAGCAAAGTTGGAGGTCATCTTCTTCAAATAGGAAGATTCAAGCATCAAAGGATCAACAATCCTTGAGCCTCCCTCTTATTCTTTTTACTTTCTCTCGTCCATTGTCATGAACATGATTATTTGTGATAGATTTTTGTGTGTCATGTGTAGCTAAGCTGTATTTAGGGATTTCTTTGGATCCCTATATGAATATTGGTGATTTTGTAACCCTTTGAGTTAATATAGATGATTTGGGTTTGTTTAACCATATTTCTTTTAATCATCTTGAGTGTTTGACCAACAATTAATGTGATTTAATTAAATCTATTGAACTAGACATAGAGATTTAGATTTGAGATCATGGATATGGTTGATGCATGTTTGATTTCATTCTAATGGTATGATAAGTTAATTAGCTAATGGGATAGACATATACCTTTTGGTCATGTATAGTAATTATTGAGAATAGTTCTTAATGAGTGGAGTTTATGCTAGCTCTCATGAAAACATAGTGAACTAGGTAAATGAAACATGGTTAATTGACCTAGATATAGGCTTTTAACTAAGTTAGTTTCTCAAGCTAACAAATTCCTTTTCATTTATGTTGCTCAAGAGATTACATATTACCAATTGAAGTAGAGGGTGAAGAAGGATTTGTAGAATTGTTTTTGCCCCAATGGTTTAATATATTAAGTTTTGATGATGACAAATACAAGATAAAAAGAATGATGCTTATGCTTCATAAATGTGCTTAATAGATGATAAATGCATTACAAAAGAATATTGATTATGTTACATAGATGTACTTAATGAGATATATTGTATCATGCATATGAAGATATTGAATTATGAATTTAGACTAACTATACTTGTGTTAAGTGTGTAATACTTTGTAAGATAGTTCAAGTATTAAGAGTGAGCATTGCAACAAAAAAATAAAAGATCACAATTATGCTCAACTCAAGAAGAATGAGAATGATAAGTTGTTCCAAGCTTTTACAAGATTTGAAGAGAAGAAATTTTTTGGAAGCTTGGATTACATCAAGAATTGATGATGGCAAAAGATCAAGTCCCAAGGTTCTTCAAGAATAGCTTATAGGACTTAGATCTTATATAAAGGTAAAAATGAATCACACTAAGCTCAAATGTGTTTTAACATCTTTAAAAGTGTTTCTTACATGTTTTAATGCCTAACAAACTGTTTTTGGAAAGTTAGTCTTGGTGGTAGTTCAAACCTTTGAAAAATAGCTAAGTTTGTGTTTTGTAAAACTAACATTCGGTTATTATTTTGATCATAACTTTCAAAATATTTTGAGTTTTGTTATGAAACTTATTTTATATGAAAATAGACTCAAATATCTTTCCAATGAGTGGTCATTCACTTTAAACGGATAAGAAATGAAGAAGTTATGACCATTTGCTTTAAACTATGAAATATAGTCAAGTTTGAGTTTTGAAAAACTGACCTTTGGTCACTCTTTTGATCATAACTCTCAAAATACTTTGGGTTTTGTTGTGAAACTTTTTTATTTGAAAATAGACTCAAAGATCTTTCCAATGGCTGGTCATTTGCTTTAATTAGATAAGAAATGAAGAAGTTATGACCTTTTAAAGTCAGTTTTCAAAACCAGAAATGATGTAATCGATTACATAATTCCTGTAATCGATTACAGCTCTGGCAGAAGCTATGTAATCGATTACAACACCCATGTAATCGATTACCAAGTGCCCAGAAACATTCCCAACGGCTATAAACGGCTAGTTTTCATAAAAAAAATCATTTCTAAACACTACTAACAACTATTTTATTATTTGGGCTCTATATATAAGTGATATTTGAAGCTTTTACAACACTTCAACACTTGATTTGATCCTTGAATCATCAACATCATATTTTGAGCTTTGAAGTATAAATGCTTGATACCCATAGTGCTTTAATTTGTATTATCCACTCTTAAAGAGAGTTTCTTATCTTCTATTCTTTTGTTCTTCAAGTTGTATATCTACTCTTGTGAGAGTTTATAATCTTTCTCTTTATCTCAAAATTATTGTAAGAGGGTGAGGTATCCCTCAAGAGAGAAAAGGATGAGGTATCTCTTGTAGTGAGGTTTAAACACAAAAGGTGAGGTATCCAAAAGGTGTTGTGAGTGTTCTTGAATGTAAATATTTTTCAAGCACCTGTGAAGCTTGAAGAGTTAGAGGCTCTAGCACAAGGGTGAGGTATGTAACATCCCAGAAATCATGTTAGGCTTGTAATTAGTTACAAAGGTAATATATTACTTGTTTAGCATGTCAGTGAAATTTTGTGACAAATTGAGTTAGTTTAGGTACTTTGCTGCAACACAAAGTGTGGAAAGTGGCCTAAAATGACCCAGAAAGTGGCATAAGTTGATAGGTTAAGGGAAACAGATTTAGATAATTTGTTTCTAGGTCACAAATGAGGTAAGTAAGGTATGGTTAAAGTTTTAAGATAATCTGAGTTAGTTTGGTATTTTTAAGCATAATAGTTGTGTATTTTAATACTGCATTGACCGCCAGCAGATATGGAAAAGTGGAGAAAAAGTACAACATGATTTTTAATGAATCCTAAGATTTATTTTGAGTCTGTTGGAGGTTAGAAACCTGGATTTGGGGGAATCTAAATATTCATAGCAGATCGAAAATATCAGTACCACATTAGTGGTTGGCTTATAAGAAGCCAAATAGAATTTCTCCTTCTTCATTCCACGGCTAAAGTAGAAAACAGAGGAGAGAAAGGAGAAGGGAGAAACCAAGAAAAGAGAAAAGAAAGAAAGAAGAAGGAAAAGAAGGAGATCAAAGAGAAAGATCCAAGAGCAAGTTCAAGGCTACAAGATCATCTTGTCTTCAAGAGGTAGGGCATTCTATTCATCTTTTCTTATTGTTCATCATGGATGAACATAGGGTTCATGAATGGAAGTAAGGATTTGGAAAGCCAAATCCATGTTTTTGACTTGGTTCTTGATTTCAAGGACTAGGTTAGTATGTATTCAGTTTAGTGAGCACTAGATAGCCATTTATGGCTCAAGATCAATCATTAGAGTTCATAGAAGAGGAACTTTGTGATGGTTGGAGTTTTGCGGGTTTTGGACCTAAATCTATACCTAAGTGAATTAATAGGTTGTATGAAAGTTACAATAAGTTTAGGGGCCTAGATTGGTGTTAAAAATCACCTAGGAACCAATTTTGGATGATTGGAAGCCAAAAAAATTTGAATGGAACAGTAACCCGCAACTGCAGAATTCTGTAGAATCTGAGTTTTGCATATCACACCGCGGCGTGGCTCGAGGTGTGGCCTGAGGCGTAAGCATGCCACAGCGTGGATCATGGCATGCCGCAGCGTGGGGCAATTTTTTGCCCAGAAGTTGCACCCGAGAGTTGGGTGCCGCAGCGTGCACAGTTTTGTGCCACGACGTGAGACCCTAAAACTTCAAAAATGTTGTTTTTAAATGCTTTAAGTCCTTTAGTTGATAGAATCCTTTGGCTATGCCTAGTAGAATGTGTTGAGGCACTAGAGAGGGTATTGCTTAGATAGAAAAACCTAGAGGCATACAAAGAAAAATAAGAGTAAAGTTATGCATCCATTAGACATGGATTGACATCGATCAAGAGTTTGGTTTCATAAGCAACTTGAAGTTGCACAGATGTCACAAGAGAGGTGATAAGAGATTTAAGAAGCAAGATGGCAATAGTAGAGTACCATAGTGCTTAATTGACAAGAGTTAATGACCAAGGTGCCAAGTTGGCAATAGTAGAGTACCTAAGTGGCAAGAGTTAAGGGCCAAGGTACCGAGTTGGCAAAAATTAAGTGCCATAGACCCTAGTTGGTAAGGGTGAATGCCATGGTGCGTGAAGAGCTCTCAAAGAGTGAAAGAGAGAGTTAGTAATGCAAAGATAGTAGTGTACTAAGTCTAGTTGACATTGGTTAAATGGCGTAGTGCATGAAATGCTCCCACAAAGAAGAAGTGGACTTAGTAATACAAGATGGACTTAGTATGAGGTCATGTGGCAGTTATGTTAGAGTTAGGACATAACTTCACATTTACACACATATCACATCTCACATATGCTTGCTATTCCTAGAGAGCAAATAGTGGAGACATTCACTCAGATTTTGGTGGTGATATTCACCCAGTTTATGGTAGGTTATAAGAGGTTGCATAATATGATAGCAGACTCCCTCCCTACTTGGTAGGTTATAGGAGGTTACTTGTTATCGTACCAGAGTCCCTCCCTACCTAAGGGAATAATTAAGTATTCATGACATTGCACCTACACTATCATATACTTTTCTTTGAACATAAACATACATCATCTCATCATTGCATTATTTAATATTGTTTGGATTAGAATTGTATTTTGTTATGTATGTTTGCTTATTGCATTGTTCCCTTCGGTGACAATTGTATGGGCAGTTATCTGGTCGATGATTTCAAATGATTGTATGGGCGGTTGTTTGATATCATTGTGGTTTCGGTTATCAGAATAGAAGTATAGTTTGCTAAAGAACGTTACATAAAGAGAGAGTTGTAATTGTTTCTTATGCAGGAAGTATTAGTTCAGTTGGGTTTATTCATTGTGAATGTTTAAACTGCTGGTTTTGGTATACTTATACTGAGAAATGTGATTTCTCACCCCGTTGTTGCCATGTAAATCCAGGTGGAAGTTCATCCAAAGGCAAGAAGAAGAAGTGTGAAGACAAAGATAGTTTTTATATTTTCTAGTTTAAAGCTTGTATTTATTTACAAGTTTTTAGTTTGTTCAGGAAATTTATGTATACAATGAGCCCTTTAGTGGTAATGTTATATGTATAATCTTTTAGTTTTTCCACAAGGCTTTCCATTATTGTTTGTTTAAATGATATGGATTAGTATTATGTTAAGTTAGAAGTAGCATAACTAATACTGCTTATCCAGGTATATTCTGATATACTAGGTTATCGGTATTAGGGTGTTCCAAGGTATCCCAAGGTATGAGGAGTGGTCTTGCTTGTACAAAGGTTTTCCTAACACCTGTAAAGTCTAGGAGATAGTGAAGAAAATCTCAAGTTAAGCTTGGGGACTAGATGTAGGTCACTAGTGGTTGGTGGCTGAACCAGGATAAATCATTGTGTTTGCTCTTCTCAACTCTATCTCATTTACATTGTGCTTTAATTATATATGCTTGAGTTGAATTTGATATCTAGCTTATTTGTTTGATTTATCCTATGATCCAAATGGTGTTTGTGAAATCTCTAATAGTTGCACCTTTGTTAAATTTATTCCGCTACATTTATTAATTGAGTTATTCAAAATGCGTAATTTCTCAAAGGTGTTTTAAAAACTTGCGATCACCCAATTCACCCCCCTTTTGGGTGATGGTTGCCATGGCCAACAGGATTCCCTATTCTTTAATCAATATCTTTTATTCTCGATTTACAACATATAAGTCTTTTACTTCATAGTTAACTTATATAAACCTTTCCCAATTTGAATATTCTTGAATAGCATTACTTAAGCTATTGGTTGATAATTAGCATTAGAAATTGACCGTATCCTTGTGAGAATGATATTCTACTTGTCACAATATTACTTGCGTGACCCGTGTACTTGCGGTACACAAAAGGACAAACAAGGTTCTTACGCCATTGTCTGGGAATACAACTTAATTTCTATAATGCAAATATTAACAACAAGCTTATTTAGTTCTATTTCAAGTTTCTTTTTGTTCATTTTAATTTAAGTTTCCATTCTTTATCTGTTATAGGTACATCTGAAATGGTGGACGATCATAACCACACGAGGCCTTGAGGGAGTTCGTAACTCCTCAAATGGAGAATTTACAGTCAATCATAAGAAGACCTCCTATATGCGCAAACAATTTCGAGATCAAACCAGCCATAATCCAAATGATACAAACTTCTGTGCAGTTTGGCAATTTACCTAGTGAAGATCCCAACGCTCACTTATCCAACTTCCTAGAGATATGACACTTTCAGGCATAATAGAGTCTCTGAAGATGCCATTTACCTACGACTCTTTCCTTTTTCTCTCAAAGATAGAGCCAAGAGTTGGTTGCAATCTCTACCAGTGGGGTCAATTGTTACTTGGATTAATGTCTTCAACAAATTTCTCAATAAATACTTTCCACCAGCCAAAACTGCTAAAATGGTGAATGATATCACTTCATTCACACAATCTGAATATGAGTCCTTATACAAAGTTTGGGAGAGGTACAAGGATCTTCTTCGTAGTTGTTCCCATTATGAGATACCTCTTTGGCATCAGGTCTACTCTTTTCATAAAGGCTTGTTGCCACATCATCGTCCTATTGTGGATGCAGCTGCTGAAGGTTCATTATTAAGCAAATCTTTTGATAATGCATTTCAATTGCTAGAAGAATTGGTAACCAATAGCTACCAATGGCCTTCAGCGAGAAATGCTACAAGGAAGGTGGCAAGAGTACATGATGTTGATGCAATTACCTTGTTATCAGCTCAAGTGGCAGCAATTGCTTACAAGGTAGAGAGTTTGGGACAAAGCCCTCACCAGAGCCCATTTGTTCTCTGTGACAAGTGTGGTGATAATCATGTAAGCGATAGATGTCCTTCTATGTCGGAAAGTGCTCAATATATTGGGAACTATCGCCCATAGTAGAACAACCCCTACTCAAATTAGTATAATCCAGGATGGAGGAACCATCCCAACTTCTCATTGAGAGACAATCAAGGAGCTTTCTCTTCATCTGCTAGAAATGAGAGACTAAACTATCCTCCTGGTTTTCCTCACAATCAAGACAGCCTATGCAAGAAAAAAAAGGCATCTTTACAAGACATGTTTATGTAGTTGATGGTTAATTTAGATTCCTATATGACCAAGACAGACACTCATTTGGCCAAGAATAATTCAATGATTCAAAGTCAAATAGCTTTGATGGGAGCATTGGAGACACAAGTGGGGCAGTTGGCAAATGCCATAAACAATAGGCCCCCAGGGACTTTTCCAAGTGACACCGTTAACAATCCTAAAGGAGACTTTAATGAACATTGCAAGGTCATATCATTGAGAAGTGGGAAAGATATAGAAGGGAATCCCAAGACAAAGCTGCTTGAAGAAGATGCTAAGGTAACAAAAGATGAGGCGATTATGAGCAAAGAGGTTAAGAAGAAAAAGAAAGTTTCCAAAAAGAAGAAGGTTGAGGACAAGAAGAAGGAGGACAAACCTTATACACAACCTCCATATTTCCCTAACTAGTTTGTTAAGCAAAAACTGGATGCTCAATTCCATAAGATTTTGGAAATCTTTAAGAAACTTTACATTAACATACCATTTGCTAAGGCTTTGGAACAAATGCCAAGTTACGTGAAGTTTATGAAAGAACAAATGCCAAGTTATGTGAAGTTTATGACATCATATCTAAGAAGAGAAGGCTTGAGCATTATAAAATTGTTTCACTTACAGAGGAATGTAGTGCAATCTTGCAAAACAAGCTACTCCTCAAGTTGAAGGACCTAGGAAGCTTTACCATACCATGCACAATTAGTAGTCAATTTTTTGGTAAAGCTTTGTGTGACCTTGATTCGAGTGTCAAACTCAACCAAATAATAAAATTTCAGTTCTACCAATAACTTGTAGTACAAGGCAGCGAACCGAGTCATCTCTTGAGGATCAAGATACCAATTAAACCAAATCAAGATCACAAAGGGGGGGATTGTGTATGCAGAATGTAAACGTAATAATTAAATATAAGAAAGAAAAACAAATTGCAAAACAACTAATCCAAGAAACCGTCAAAAATCTAGTTGGCTTCTCATTGATCGCTAAACATGCATCTTGATTGAATTAATTGGTTAATCTATGATTGATCAAAATCTTTGTATCAAACACATAGAATTCAACACTAGATAATGACCTAGAATTTAACTAATAAATAATTCATAAATCCACAATCGCTAGAATCATGCAACCTATGTTAGTTTAACAGCCAGAATTCAATTAACCCAGATTAACAAATCTGCCAACCTAATCTTCTTCAATTCATGTGACTAAATCACAATTAATCAATCATAATTTAATCACAAATATTAATTAGGATTAAAGATTCAATCATATCACACAACAGAAATATCTAATCATGTAATTCGAAATCCAAATCAAGAGAAGAAGAAGATAATTAATTCAATTCAAAATTGAAATTAGGAACGGAATCTCAAAGCTAAACTAGAATTTCCTCAAGATCCTTGGATTGATCTCAAATAATTAGCTCTCTATGGCTGCCACACACAATTTGCAAAAAGAAAATAGAAAACTCTAGGTAGAAGAATAAAGTAAAAATGACTAGGATTTCTATCTATCTCGGATCTCCTCTTTATAACAAAATAATTGACTTAAAAATTAAGAATCCTAATTTGCCTCTAGGTTAACATTAATTTTTGGCCTCATAGATTCCCTTGGCCATCGAAATCACTTCAATTGGGCTTAAGATGAGAGAGTTATGCCCAAATCACTCTTAGTAGGTCTCTGATCCCTTCAGCCGACTTCACAGGGGTGAAACACCATCAAAACGTTGTAGTTTCAATTCATGGTCTTCATAAGCATTGAAGATCTATGCCTTAGATTTTGAATGCCACTAATTTCAGGTCCATATCACACCTATAGTCCGAATTATGGACCAATTAGGGCACACTGCTCGGGTTACGCGATAGAACCCGAGTTCTGACTTCGTGGTCTAATCTGACCCACTAGACATCTAATTCAGACTTTAAGCTTTTCATCAAAGTTGTAGAGATTTTTCTCAAATTTCTTACAAGGTAAAATTTATAATTATTAGATATCTAGAACTTAAGATATGACCAAAATAAAGAAATGGTATAAAATCCTAATAATGTTAGAAAAATCAATTAAGCCTAATTTGAGCCCAAACTTATAAATTGTGGTCAAAACCAATCAATTAAGCATATAAGAGGTCAAAGAAACTAAATATGAGGGTTAACTAATGTATGAAAATCATGTTTATTAAATTCTCCCATACTTAGCTTTTGCACATCCTGGGCAAACTAAAGATTCAAACTAAGGGACAAAAAACACAAAAACTCAAAAACCAAAACTCAAAGAGATTCATTTTCCAATGACCTTCAAGAATGCTGAAGTTTACAAGTAAGGATAGCAACCAAGAAGATTATGGGATCAAAACATTCGTGAAGTGATATTTCTTTACATCTTAAATCAATAAGCAAGGTAATTTCAATTGAAAAACATAAACCAAGAATGATAGATTCTCACAAGATATACTCCCACTCTCTCAAGTGTTTAGTGTTAGAAATGTCTAGAAGGTAAGTGTTTCACTCAACTCATGAAAATTTACACTGCCATAAGCTTGCTTATCTTCTTATTCTCCACTATTATATACACATGCATACACATACAAGAGGGCTTTACTCAAAGTTGTAATAAGGTCAAGGTAAGGAAAGGAAATAATATGAATATGATAAGCTAAATACCCAAGAGAATAAAAGAGCATTGGGGAGGAATTCAAATTACAAGTATAAAATTTTTCCCCCAATTCCATATAATGCAGATTCTCTTTATATATTCCTTTCTTATTTTTTTATCTTTTTTCTTTCACAACCTTATTACATTTATTATTTTTCTTTCTTTTTTTCATAATAATTTAGCACAACATTTTCACACCCCCACACTTAAACCTTGCTTATCCTCAAGCAAGACCAAACAACAATAACAATATAAGATTCCCCACACTTGTTCTTGAGCTCATCCAAGGATAAGGCCAATGCTCTCCTATTCCCTAAGGTAAAGGGACAACATGCTTTTTCACTTAGGGTATGTAATGAGCTAAGAACAACAAAGAATAGGAAAATAAGCTCAAGGGAGTTAATCAAGGGAACATATGTAAGATTGGCTATTTGGCTAAAGTAGCTAATGCAAGGAAATAATGTCTCAATCATATTCATGCATGTATGTGAAAATGTAGCCTAAAAAAGAATCAAAGCAAGTTCTAGAGTGATCAAAATCTATGAGTGAAAATCACATAAGAAGGAAGAGAATGACATAAGTACTAAATCCATTAATCAATAAACTCAAATTCTCACAAGGTATAAGTCTATCAAACTTAATTACCAATTCAATTTCTATTGCCAAACAAGTCAAGTGCAAAATGAAAGACAAGTCATTCACTTATGTCATGAACTTCTAATCCTCAATTTATTCAAACTCACAACTTCTACACATCTCCAGAGCAATTGGAAAGTAATTAAAAATGAAAAACAAGAAGTATATAATTTTTTTTCAAAAACATCAAAATAGAATTTAAAAACAAAACAAAAACAAATTTGAAAAAAAAAATAAAAATAGAAATAGAACAAACAACAATAAAATAGAAACAGAAAATTAAAACAAAAATGAAATCAAACACAAAAAAAGAAATAAAAACAAAAAATAATAATAAAAATAGAAAATAGAATGTAAATCCCCCCCACACTTAAATTCTACATTGTCCTTAATGTAAAGTTTAAAAGAAATCAACATCCCTCAATTATCATCAATTAATCTAGGACAAATGAAATAAAAGAGAAAAAAGAAACATCCTTATCAAGTGAGGTAGATGGAGAGATTTCCACCAGGATCCTATTGGCGAAAACATAATGATCGAGTTATGCTTGAAGCACGACAGCTTCCACCAAGATCCCATTGACCCTCCTTAATTCCCTTGGGATTCACCCAAGTACTATCATCGGGATCCCAGGCTTTTTTATGCTCTCTCGGAATTTGTAGCAATCTCTCCTCATGTTTAGCAAGGAGGTTCTTAGCTACGATCACAGGAAGCTACTCATCATCCACCAAGTATGCATACTTTAGGTGCTCGAGTAATGACTTTAGCTCCAATTTTGGTGGCTGCACTACAAAAGGTAATAATTCAGCTGCCTGAACCTTTGCATATATATCACCTGTTATACAATCTGCTAACACAGGAACAGGTTCATCATATCCCAAAAATGGAGAAATTTTAGAACACACAGAACACAACTTATTACCATCACAACTAGCACACAAATCACCACACATAGAGTCACCAAAATCAGCAATCTCAGGAAACTCCTCACACAAACCAGCATATGAATTATCAGCCAAATCATTAATTAAATTAATATGAAAGACATAATGTTCTTCCATAGAATGTTTCATAGCATCAAGAATATTAAACCTTACTAAAAGGACTCAAAACTGACTCAAGACACAAAAACACATAGTAATGGTAAAAATCACACAAAAATTCAAAAGAAACTACATATACAGATTTTTAAAAAATTATGGGACCACCACAACATGAAAACTACATAAAAATAAAACTAAAAAATGCAATAAAAAATTTTTAAAAATTGAAAAAGTGGTCTAAACGACATAATTTGGCCAAATCTGAGTGACCTCGTTATTGCTTAAAATGCCATTTTACTTTAACTAACCAAGTTGCAAATCATTATGAGCACAAAATTCCTTACAGAATTCAGGAAATTGAACCAAAATTACCCATCTTCGCCTGAAAACCACAAAAACAAAGAAGCAAAGGGGTTAGGGAGTTAAAGTCTTGAAATGATTAATTAGCACCTATTGATCCCCGACAATGGTGCCAAATTTGGTTGGACTTCATAGTGGTGAAATGCTATCAAAACGTTGTAGTTTCAATTCGTGGTCCATAAGAATTGAAGTTCTATGTCTTAGCTTTCGAATGCGACTGATTTCAGGTCCATAGCACACCTACAGTCCGAATTATGGAACAATTAGTGCACATTGCTCGGGTTACACGACAGAACCCAAGTTCTGACTTTGTGGCCCAATCTGACCTACTAGATATCCAATTCAGACTTTGAGCTTTTCATCAAAGTTGTAGAGATTTCCCTCAAATTTCCTACAAGGTAAAATTCATAATTATTAAATATCTAGAACTCAATATATGATCGAAATACAAAAATAGTATAAAATCCTAATAATGCTGAAAAAATCAATTAAGCCCAATTTGAGCCCAAACTTATAAATTGTGGTCAAAACTAATCAATTAAGCGTATAAGAGGTCCAAGAGACTAAATATGAGGGTTAAATAATGTATGAAAATGATGTTTATCAGACCTAGGGCAAGCATAAACTTAATGCCCTTATCTATTTTCCAAAGGCTAGGTTTGGGGGAGGTAAAACCAACTTCGGTTACTTTGCAAATAGCTGACCGAACCCTCACTTATCCGAAGGGGGTCATTGATGATGTATTAGTTAAAGTAGATAAATTTATCTTCCCACATGATTTCATTATTCTTGACATAAAAGAGGTCTGCAATGTACCATTGATCCTTGGGAGGCCCTTCTTAGCTACTAGTAAGATAATGATTGACATGCAAAAATGTGAGCTAACTATGCAAGTCAATGATGAGAAAATAACCTTTGACATTTATAGGCCATGAAATTCCCAAATGATCAAGAAGAATACTCTTATATTGGTATGATTGATCAAGTGGTCAATACTGCATTTCATGCTAGTTTTCTTGATGATTCTCTTGCTTTATCTTTGACATCTATTGATGAACATATAGATAGGAAGGATGTTATGGAATGTATTAAGCTACTTGACTCCTCTGCTAAGTATTTCAGGAAACCAAGTTTCAAGTCATTGTGTATATCTTTTAACAAGCCCATTTTTTAACCCTCCATAGTCACCCCACCCAAGTTAGAACTCAAGCCATTACTTGATCACTTAAGGTATTCATACTTGGGGGAATCATCTACATTGCCTGTCATTATTTCTTTATTTTTATCAGAAGAGCAGGAATCCAAGCTATTGAGAGTACTCAGGGAGTACAAGAAAGCTTTGGGGTGGACTATTGCAGACATAAAAGGCATTAGTCTTACAATCTGTATACATAAAATTTTGATGGAAGCTAATGCCAAGCCAACCAATGAGTATCAGAAGCATCTCAACCCCATCATGAAGGAGGTGGCAAAGAAAGAGATCATCAAGTGGTTAGATGGGGGCATCGTATACCCAATCTCTGATAGCAAATGAGTAAGCTTTGTTCAGTGTGTGCCCAAGAAGGGTGGAATGATGGTTGTTGCTAATGAGAACAATGACTTGATCCTACCAGGATAGTAATAGGGTGGTGCATTTGCATGGACTATAGGAGGCTTAACACTACAATAAAAAAGGATTATTTCCCACTACTATTTATCAATAAGATATTGGACATGTTGGTAGGGCGTGCATTTTACTATTTTCTAGATGGATATTTGGGGTACAATCAGAGCTATTGCCCCTAATGATCAAGAGAAAACTACTTTCACATGCCCCTATGTTACATATGCTTTCAGAAGGATGCCTTTTGGTTTGTGCAATGCACCGACAACCTTTCAAAAATGTATGATGACTATCTTTACCGACATGATAGAGAAATGTTTGGAGGTTTTTATGGATAACTTTTTCGTCTTTGGGGATTCCTTTGAAAAATGTCTTAATAATTTGGCTCTAGTGTTGTAAAGATGTAAGGAGACGAATTTAGTACTCAACTGGGAGAAATGTCACTTTATGGTCCAAGAAGGCATAATTTTTGACCATAGAGTGTCACATAAAGGAATGAAGGTGGATAGAACAAAGATAGAGGCTGTTAAGAAACTCCTATAACATCCTCCCTGATCTAATAAATTATAATTAGTGTTATAGAAACTCAATAATATTAGTATAAGTTATTTGTTAAAGTTGGTCAATTTATTGGATAAGTTGAGTGCAATCCTATAACACTGAAAATGTATAATAGCTTATATTTTGAAATTTATAGATAATGAAGGAAATAAACATGAGAAGTTTATTTTCAGGATGAAGATATTTGGCATGAGTCATAGTAAATTTTGAAAAATTAAATGAATTAATCTGATATTTTTAATAACACTAAGAAAATATTTAAAGATTAAATTAAAATAGATAGGTAACTTGAAAATTTTTGGAATCACTTGGAAATGATAAGTGAAGTATAGGTAATATATTTTAATATGAAAAACAAGTTGAGACAGGTATATTTACTTACCTCACAGGTTCAATTTAATTTAAGAATAATAATGTAATTTATCGATAAATGGTTACTATGAAAACTTGAATATAAGTATTAAATTGAGATTGGTAATTTTTGAGAACACTCATAAATATTGAAAAACTCATAATAAAAATATGAAAATATCCTTATAAATATAAATTTTTTGATTTATTCTTATATTTTGTTGAAACTACCTTTGATTTATTATTTTCTATCTTACATTACCTTTACCATTAAGTCTATTTTCCTATTCTTTCTCTCACAGCCGTCCGTCCCTCATGCATTCATTTTTCAATCTTTCCCTTACTCTCCCTATTCACTCATTTTCTTTCCGTCTCACTCGTCCGTCTCTTTTTCTCTCTTGTTGGCTCTCGTTGCTCTTTCTCTTCCTCGCGTGCTCGCCCTTCCTCTTGTCAGTCCGCCGTTCGCTCATCTCTGTCGTTCCCAGCCAGTTCATTCTGGCCGTCGCTCTCTCTCTCTCGTGTGCTCCGCTCGTTCTCTCTCGCTGGTACGCTCGTCTCTCTCCCGCTGGTTGATCTTATCGTTGCTCTAGTTGGTCTATTCTGGTCCTTTTTCTTCTTTTCTGTTATTTGATTCCCACTCACCCATTTTCTTGTCTTTGTGGGTACTGGAACCGAGGGAATAGAGGCAGAAACGAAGAACTAAGAACAACAGAAACAAGAGAGAAATGAGGGAGAGGAAGGGCATGGGAGGGGGAGAAACGAAACCATGGAGCCGTAGAAATGAGGTAGGGGCTGTTCTATTCTTCTTTCACATTTTATTTGATTGAAAATTTTGCATTTTCCCCTCCATGGTTGTCATGATTAGGGCTGATTTGGTATGGTTGATTCTTGAATTTTGAGTTATGGTTCTGGTTCAATTGATTTTTGGTGATGAATTGACTTTAATATATAGGGATAAAAGATACTTGAGCTTGGGAATTTATTGACTTGAATTTGTTCTTTCTTTTCTATTGATTCTTGAGAGGAATTTGTGATATTGTGAAATCAAAATTTTCAGAGCTTTGGACTAGATTATTTACGGCTAGATAGGGCCAAGTTGGGATTGAATGCTTAGTCTAAGTTTCTATGGTGTATTCATGATTTTGGGAACCTTGTAAAGTGATTGACTATGTAAGGTTATAAAATGTTTGGTTTTTTTGGCTTCATGAGACTCACGACCATGAGGGAGAATTCTTGTTAACTTTGTAATTTTCATGTTTTTTTTTGTATAAGCACTTGATAATTAAATTGATTTAGGAAATAATGTGTAATTAATGAATTTGCAAAGATGGATCTAGGTTGAACCTTGACTGTGACCCACTCTTCACCGTGCATGTTTGAATTATTGTGAATGTAATTTGTAAATGACTAGCTATGCTTGTTAAGGTATACTTGTAGTACTAATAATTTATGAAAAGTATTGGTATAATGATTGTATTTTGTTGTCTTAAGTCTCACGGCCATGTGGGACATTAGATGTGATAATATTCTTTTATTTGTTTATTTATTTCTATTGATATTTGTATTGAAGTTGTGATGTGGAAAATGACAAGAAAGATGAGATTTCATTGTGTTATTTGTGCTAAATTGTTGTGGCAGCTTGTTGCCCTGTTTTTGAATTGAAATTGTGATATTTTATGCTTGAAATGAGTGGCTTGTATGGCTGGATTTGTTGTGGTAAATGGCTGCCCAAGGTTGTTTGGAATTGTGTTGCCTCTAGTATGAGAATTTGTGACTTGAAAGTGTTGTATTGGCTTGGGTAGTATGCTACCTATTTGTGTGCAAAATGTTGATGTTTTGTGAATGAAAATGTAACTTAGGGATATTTGAATTTGGACTGCACATTTTAAAACAGTATGTTGCCTTGTTTGTGATCAAATTTTAATTGTTTTTGTGCTTGAATGATGACTTGATTGATGTTTAAAAATTAGGGCAGATTGCTGCCCTTTTTTATACAAGTATGTGGCTAAAATTGTGTTGTAGTTATGTGTGCTATTGTCACTTGAAATGTGGTTAAAAGACATGGTAGAGTGTTGACCCCGTTATGGCCATAAATTAAGTGTAATTGTGTTATATAATGATGCTTGAAAGATTGAAGTTGGTCATGTACTTAAGAGAATTGATTAAGCTAAATTGATGACATATTGTTGTTGAAGACTTAATGTGTAATTGAGATTGTATTATTCTCAACTAATTATGTAGAATTATAAAGAGAATTGTATGGCTTCCTTAGTTCTTAAAGGTTGAGCTAATAATTGTAATTGAAAGGATATAGTATTGAATGGTATTGAGATTGATCTTATAAAATAAGAATTTGTATAGAACGACTAGTGAATTTGAGATTATACTCGTATATTTATCCCACTTTACCGTGGCGAACCGTGGCGAAGAGACTTAACGGTATATATATATATATATATATATATATATATATCTCGCTTTACCATGACGAAGAGACTTAACAGAATATATTCCGCCTTGTTGTGGCGAAGAGACTTAACGGTATATATTCCGCTTTACCATGGCGAAGAGACTTAACGGCATAAGTGTTTGAAATATTTGAATAATTAAATTGTAATTTATCTTTCAATGTGTCTTGAATAAGTATTTGAATTATTAAGTATATGTGATATTGTAGCATTTGTATTTAAAAATATCTCATGGATTTTTGAAAATGATTTAACAAAGAATTTGGTTGAATTCTTATAATTTGTTTAATTTGTGCAAGAATTTTTATAATAAAATATTTGAACATCTGTTTCGGGAAGAGAGAGGACGCAATTAGGTCGTTTGCTACCTCTCTAACTTTTATATATTGAAATTTTAAACAAAAATGGATTTTTCCCCGAAATAGTTGGAAATACTGCGATGACACGTTTTAATAGAACTACTGAGAATTCACTGAATTCTCACCCACTTGTTTGTATATTCCGTAATATTTCCAGGGATAATGAAAACACCAGCTAGCACGAAGATCAAGGATTTGAAGAATAATTTATTTGTAAATTCAAGGAAATAGTGAAGTGTAAAATTTGTATAATTATTGCTATTGAGGCATATAAAGTAGTACTTGTATTAGGATAAATATATTTGTATAAAGATTATTTCAATGTATGTATACTATTACACTTCTTGAGGCTCATATTTTTGTATATATTATATTTAAATTATTTAAAATTTTTATTTTTTAAATCAAAAGTAACATATCTAATTCTAATTACTAATACATGATATTAGTATTAGTGTTAGGGTGTTACATTTTGGTATCAGAGCAGGTTCATCCTGTTGAGCTGGGGATGGACTAACTATGCTTTGTTATGCACTTGTCTTGTCTTATTGATGAGATGCATAGGTAAAATTGCATAATGGCCTTGAGTTTGTATGTTATGGTTAATTGTTACACTGTTGCATAATATTGAGTCTGGTCAACTCAATATATAATGTGCAGTGCGTGCAGGAGATTATAGCATCAACCAGGCGAACCTACGATGGTAGAGCCCCGTAGGCAACAGTGTGTCAAATATATTAGAGTTTAGACAAAAATAAATAACTAAACGAATTCCTCATCTTTTAAAGGATAATAGGATCCAATGAAAGTAGAGGTATAAGGGTTGAATGTTCTGATTCCTTTAACAATTGTTGAGTTTTGAATAGGAGTTTTTGTAACTCATGTTGATTTATTTAACCCAAGCTTGAATAATTTAAAAAGGAAAACTGGAAGTTGGTTAATATGTGATTGTTTTTCTTATTTGGAAGTATTGTTTAAATTGACCATGAATAAGAAACCTAAGGGCCAAGGAACTTGGCTGCTAATTGAACAACTTTTCTGTTTTGGAAATCAAAATATAATCAATTATGGATGATAAATAATAGGTTATTTGATGTTTCAAACCTCATTTTTATGAGTTATAACCGATTAGTCGTGTAAGGTAATTGATTATGACTATAATTGGAGCTACTGCCAAATAAGAATAATCGGTTAGTTCTAAGTGCTAACTGGTTATTAAATTAAAACAGAAAGTGGAAACAAGGAGATAATTGGTTAGCCTATGATGCTAACCAATTATCCAATGTTTCCTAGAGGATTCTAAAAAGGCCTAACCGATTATCAAAACAAGACAATCGATTAGAGACTCCTTCAAAACAGATTTTTAATTGCTTCAATCAATTATACAAGTAACATAACCGGTTATTAACGTGTAGAAATAGAATTTGTTGTTCTTGGATTTATGATTAAGTTTGTCTAAGTGAATACATAAATACTAAGGAACCATTTATAGTATGATGTTATGTTATGTCATTCTAAGAAAATGAATTATAAAATACAATTTAATACTAATTAAAGTATGGTTGTGCATGACTTCTATCGTGATTACCAAGAACTTTGGAATGAAATGAATGGTATTTGAATATATAGTATGGTTATGCAATGTGATGCATAAACATGTTTAACTTCTTTGTTATGCCTAGTTGAGCTGTGATATTCCCTTCTTACTCAAAGATTAAACTAGAACTATGAATTGAATAAATGTATGTATTTTAAAGTATGTTAAGTTATAATTCGTTAATTATTCTCTATGTATTAAGGCAAATATATTGGATTGGCTTTATTATTATTTTATTTTTTTAATTATGAATTTAAGTTGTGAGAATGGTGAATTGGAAAATATGTTTTAAATATAATTATGTATTTTGAGTAGTATATTATAAATTTGATGATATGCCTCCTTGAATTTAAGGTTGAGCAAAAAATTTGTATTACATGAATATTTAGATGCTCAGTGCTCACTGAATTTGAATTTGGAATGAGAATAAGAATTGGACTATTATCCTTGAATGAGGAGGTAACTAGTCCAAGCTTTCCCACTCAGTATCCTTTGTATTTATGTGAACTTTGCTTCACTCAGTATAGTGGATTTAGAGATAATCCTGTATGAGGGCAGGGTATTCGAGATTCCATTTGAACCATGGTGATGACCTCTTGTGAGGAAGGGGGATCTTGTGTTTTGGTATAAATTCCTCACAGTATCAGTATATTCCTCACATATTAATTCTCTCATAGGATACTAGTGGTAGTGTGAGGCACTGAATCACTCCTTACCATGAGTATGGGACCTGAGTTATATGAGGTGGCTCCAGTGGTTCTGTGGGACAAGCAAATATTTAAAACTGAAACTTGAATTATAGTTATTCAACATGTTTTGGTTAGAATATATATTTGAATCTTTGAATGAATTGGATAACATAATATTCGTGCTTGGAAATGATTTTTGAACTATATTTGTATGTCATGATATAACTTGAATGTGAATTTGAATATTTGAATGAGATTAGTGTTACAGAATTGGTATTGACAGTAATTTTTTTGGAAGCTAATTATGAGTTAGATTTGTATTAAATTTGAATATAACATTGTACAATTACTAGAATTACATATATTTGAAATTTGTTTTTATTGATAAAGAATTACAGAATGGGTAGTAATGGGTAACTCATTATCTAGGATTATCTTTATACCTGAATTTTCTTCTTAGGAGAAATGTAGATGAGGAAGAACATTTCTTCTTTTACTGGAGATAGTCTTGGATGAATGATAGAATAAGGAGAGGATCCTTATTCTAGGTTATAATGGAGGCTGAGTATGGTATTTCCCTCTCCTCTAGAGTAGTCAAGGTTGAGGATGATGATGTTCTCTTCCTCTTCACTCAAATTCTTCTTAGTTGACAGAAGTGATTCTAGAATAAATGGTAATGAGAGAATAAACATTCCCTTTAAATATTGAAACTTTGAAAAGATGTTTGTTGGAATCATATAAAAGTTGATATCGTTTTATATGAGTACAAATGAATTATTTGCCAAAAAGTAAAGATAGAATATTAGAAATCCTCAGGATTTATATAACTCGTAGAAGTTCTTGAATGGAAATAGAAGAGTACGTCCTTGGCAATAAAATGTTCCAAAGATGTTTAAGTGAATTCCTTACTTGATGAAGAAGAAAAGAGAAGCTGGGGACTGTGATAATCTTTTATTTAAAGAACGATCTTGGTTATGCTAATTGCGTCTGTGAGGTTATTAGCAAAGGAATTGAAACCATGTGCACCCACGTCATATGAAGCATATGAAGCCTCATCAAGTTGAAATATTCAAATTTTCTGTTAAAAGTCTTGTGAGTGAGCATCCTATGGACTGTATCATGGTCATGCCCTGAGATTTGAGAAGACATTCATAAGTATCAGTGTCATGCAAAGTTTCCTTAGCAAGTATCCTGATGCTAGACCTTTAGTGACGCTTCCTAAAGTGATATTATTGATTTGAGAAAAAGTTTTAAATGTGGCAAGTTGAAGGACATATTCCAAGGAACGAGAATAATGATAGGGTACAGTTCCTTGCTAAAGTACAAACCTAGAAAAAATTGTACTGTTAGGAACCCTATATTAGAATTATATCAGGAAGATGTTGATATTGTAAATCTTGTGTGGTTAGAATTTTGCAGCTAAAACTATTGACAAACACATTCATAATAGTATACATATACTTGGTATAAGAAGTTCTTTTGAGTTAGCTGAAAATGTTTCTACAGAAGAACACAGAATTAGAAGGAAAGTGACCGCCATACAAGAATTTCATGAAATAATACTAGTGTAAAAAGATTCCCTTATTAAGCTTCTTGGTTTAGTAGAATGAGACAAATCAAATTTTGAGGACAAAATTTTTTAAAAAGGAGAGGAGAATTATTACATCCTCCCTAATCTAATAAATTATAATTAGTGTTATAGAAACTCAATAATATTAGTATAAGTTATTTGTTAAAGTTGGTCAATTTATTGGATAAGTTGAGTGCAATCCTATAACACTGAAAATGTATAATAGCTTATATTTTGAAATTCATAGATAAAATGAAGGAAATAAACATGGAAAGTTTATTTCCAAGATGAAGATATTTGGCATGAGCCATAGTAAATTTTGGAAAATTAAATGAATTAATCTAATATTTTTAATAACACTAAGAAATTGTTTAAAGATTAAATTAAAATAGCTAGGTGATAATCACATATTTTATACATTAATAAATTCTTATTTTTAGTTATTTACACTTTTCATATACTTAATTGATTAATCCTAGTTATGTTTTGTTAGTTTTGACTCAAATTAGACTTAATTGATTTTTTTAGCATTATCTGGGTCTTATACTGTTTCTATATTTCTGCCATATCTTGAGTTCTAGATGTGTAAAAATTATGTATCTTACCTTGTAGGAAAGATAAGAGAGAGCTCTAAAACTTTCATGAAGAGCTCCTGGTAAAATATGGACATCTAGTGGAGCTAAATGGGCTTGGAAGTCAGAACATGAGTTTTGTGATTGGAACCTGAGTAATGTGCAATAATCAGAGTATAACTCGGGCTGTAGGAACTTTCTTGGGCTGAAATTCGGAGAATTGAAAGTGAAGACCCATATCTACAACTGTCATGAAGAACATAAAAGTTCATTCGGACAGCTTAGAAGTGATATTGGGTCTGGAAGTCAAAACAGAGGTGTTGAAACTGGGCCTGAATAGTCTGCAGTAATTGGGTTATATCTTGAGTTGTAGGATAGATTTTTGGATGATTTTGGTGGCATTGGAAAGCTGAGACAAAATGCTACAACTTTCATGAAGACCACGTTGCTTCATTTTGATGGCATCCATGATATCAACACTGAATGATTTTGGAGAGAAAGAATCTCAATAATTTTTCACTCACCAACTCACTATTTGACATTTTCCACTCATCCACCTACTTCTCACCTGCTCTTAATCAGCCCCCTTGTCATTTTGTATCTCTAATCCTCTATAAAAGGCTCCATTGGCTGATCATTTAGAGACTTTGGTGTTAGGCTTAGTTTTGAGAAGTTATGGTCATGCTTGTTTATTATTTTCCTTTGTTGTAATTTTCTCTTGCTCTAAATTGAAGTTATGTTCATCTTTCTCTTCTTCTCTCTTTCTTTCTTCTTATCTATGAGTAACTAAATCTTCATCTTACTTAAGTGAAATAGTGAAGCTCTTGGTAATGAAATAATGTTAGATTATTCTATTTCTTGTGTTTAAATGATATATTATAAAGTGAATATTATATGTATTGTATTTTGTTTCCAATCAATTTAGAAACCTTCTTTGTATAATGAAGATTTTGATTTATTGTAGACAATATGATTGGCACATTGAATGCTTGAACTCATTTATAAATATTGATAGATAATTAACGGAATCATAATATGATTGCATATATAATTGAACTTTGAATGTTATATTTTCCGATTGGAACCTTCGTTGTGTGTGGATTTCAATTGAGTTATAAAGAGAAATAATCTTGCCTTTAATTTATTATCAAGAGTGGATCTCATAACCCAAGCAAGTTCTTAAATTTAATTGTGAATAAGTTTTATTATTTTTTGTGACAAATCTTTTTCTTACTTCAAATAATTTCTCTTCATCAATTCCCTGTGGATCGACCTCGGACTCCTGAGAATTTATTACTTGAGACAACCTGCACTTGGATTTGCATCCTTAAATCCCGCATCAAGTTTTTGATGATGCACTTTGAACTGATCGTACTGCTTTCAAAACATCATTGGGCATGTCACCCTATCGTTTAGTTTATGAAAAATCTTGTCACTTGCTTGTAGAATTGGAACATAAAACATTTTGGGCCATTAATGCTTTCAATCTAAACCTTGATAATGCTTGCAAGATACACAAATTATAATTAAATAAACTTGAGGAATTGAGAAATGATGCATATGAAAATTTAAAGATTTATAAAGATAGAACAAAAAATTTTCATGACAAGACAATTTTGAGAAAATCTTTTGAAATTAATTAAAAAGTTCTGCTTTATAATTCTCGTCTGCACTTATTCCCTGGAAAATTGAGATCTAGGTGGAGTGGTCCTTTTGTTGTCAAACATGTGTATCCTCATGGGGTCATAGATATTGAGAATCCTAAGAATGGTAATGTGTTTAAAGTCAATGGAGATCTTGATTTATTGTAGACAATAAGATTGACACAGTGAATGTTTGAACTCATTTACAAATGTTAGTAGATAATTAAAGGAATCATAATATGATTGCATATATAATTGAACTTTGAATATTATATTTTTCAATTGGAATCTCCATTGTATGTGAATTTCAATTGAGTTATAAAGAAAAATAATTTTGCCTTTAATTTATTACCAAGAGTGGATTTCCTAACCCAAGTAAGTTCTTAAATTTAATTGTGAACAAGTTTTACTATTTATATTATTGTGATAAATTATTCTCTTACCTTAATTAATTTTTCTTCATCAATTCCCTGATGATCGACCTTAGACTTCCGAGAATTTATTACTTGAGACAACCTGCATTTGGGTTTGCATCTTTAAATCTCGCATCAAGTTTTTTTTCCTTAAGAAAACATAAAGAAGAAGAAGATAATATGTACAGATTGTTGTGGATATGACTCATATCTGCCTCTGGTTTCACGTCCAATAACGGTTTAAACGCCTTCTATGAGTTGATGATAAGTTTCCCATCCAATTTTTTTATAAATTAGCAAACAGGGTCTTTTAGAGTCAGATTCCCAAGACTATAACGTTTTTCTTCATCCTTGAAGAGATTCCACAAATTAAGAAGTTCATGATGCATAAATCCGCAAGAATGCGTCTCAAGAGTCAATAAGATATCATCTAATGACTCCTTACTTAGTCCATTCTTAATGAAGAAAAATTTTATCTTCTCTGTTTGCAGAAACTATCCCTAAAGAACGACATCGCTTGTTACAATTCTATTATGCACATTTGTGACAAATTTGTAACTTTTTTGTTCTTCTCCTTTTAGAATATGAACTTCTTCCAAGACCTGACATGTATGAATCAAATGAAATTGAAGACTCACCTATTAGTCGGACCTTTGCTTCAGTTATCTAGCGTACATCTTCTAGCATACTATTGTGCATTAACAGTTTCAATTTTTCACATCTAGCTTTGTAGATTTTTGTCAGAGCATTTTGAGGGAGGGAAGAAAAATGTTTTCTCAGGTTTGAAAGAATAACATATATTTTAAAGGAGAATGATTCAGTTATTTTGGGAAATTGAAAAACAAACTGACTCGAGAGTCACGGAGTACCGTTATCCGCCATTTAACCGGCAACACAAAGAACTGCAAAATCAAGGTAACAAAATTAGAATAAATTCTATTCATAACAAAGATCAGAAAGAGAGATGAATTTTACCTCATCAACTTGATTTTTCAAAAATGGTTTGAGTCTTTGTCCATTGACTTTAAACACATTATCATTCCTAGGATTCTCAATATCTATGATCCCATAAGGATACACATGTTTGATAATAAAAGGACCACTCCACCTAAATCTAAATTTTCTAGGGAATAGGTGCAGACAAGAATTATAAAACAGAACTTTTTGATCAATTTCAAAAGATTTTCTCAAAATTGTCTTGTCATGAAAAGTTTTTGTTCTAGCTTTATAAATCTTTGAATTTTCATATGCATCATTTCTCAATTTCTCAAGTTCATTTAATTGTAATTTGCGTATCTTGCAAGCATCATCAATGTTTAGATTGAAAGCTTTAATGACCTAAAATGCTTTATGTTCCAATTCTACAGGCAAGTGACAAGGTTTTTCATAGACTAACTGATAGGGTGACATGCCCAAGGATGTTTTGAAAGCAATACGGTAGGCCCAAAGTGTATCGTTTAGTCTTAAAGATCAATCTTTACGATTTGGGTTAACTATTTTTTTCAAAATTTATTTAATCTCCCTATTTGCCAATTCAACTTGGCCACTTGTCTGAGGGTGATAAAGGTGGCAATTTTGTATGTAATACCATATTTTTTCATTAAAGATTTAAATGGTTTATTGCAAAAATATGTTCCCCCATCACTGATGATAACTCGAGGGATTCCAAATCGACACAAGATTTTCTTTTAAAAATTTGATAACAGTTTTATGATCATTGTGTCGGCATGAAATTGCCTCAATCCATTTTGAGACATAATTAACTGCAAATAAAATATACACAAATCCAAATGAAGGTGGAAATGAGCCCATGAAATCAATTTCCTAACAACAAAAAATTTCAATGACAAGGATGAGGTTCAGAGGCATCATGTTTCTTTTTGAAATTGAGCCCAATTTTTGACAATTTTCACAACTTTTATAAAAAGTATAGCAATCATTAAATAAAGTGGGCTAATAAAATTTGCATTGCAAGATTTTCGCAGCTGTTTTCTTTGAAGAAAAGTGACCTTCATATGCTTCTGAGTGACAAAATTTAATGACACTACCTACCTCACTGTCGGGCACACATCTTCAAAAGATTTAGTCAGGATAATATTTGAACAAATATGAGTTATCCCAATAAAAAATTTTCACCTCTGTCAAAAATTTCATTCTATCTTGGTGCGTCCATTGAGGCGACATCTTTTCTGTTATAATAAAGTTGACTATGTTAGCAAACCAAGGCATGAAATTGACAGAAAATAACAATTCATCAGGAAAAGAATCATTGATGGGTGTGCTATCAAAAGGTGAGCCTGTTGTAAGTCTAGACAAGTGATCAGCGACAACATTTTCGGCTCCTTTCTTATATTTTACTGTGATGTTGAATTCTTGAAGTAACAAGATCCACCGTATCAAATCTTGGTTTGACATCTTGCTTAGACATCAAATATCTAACAGCAACATGATCAGTGAAAATCACAATAGAATAACCAATTAAGTAAGATCGAAATTTATCCAGTTCAAAAATTACAGCAAGTAGTTTTTTTTTCAGTAGTGGTGTAATTCATTTGTGCACTATTTAAAGTTCTACTTGCGTAACAAATCACATGAGACTTACCTTCCTTTCTTTGGCCTAAAACAGCGCCAACAACAAAATCATTAGCATCACACATCAACTCAAAAGGCAAAGACCAGTCAGGAGATTGCATGATAGGAGCAGATGTCAGAAGACCAATTAATTTTTCAAAAGATTTTTGACATTCTTGAATCCAATCAAATAGTGCATCTTTCAACAGAAGATTACATAATGGTCTAGATATGACACTAAAGTCCTTAATGAATCTTTTGTAAAATCCTGCATGTCCTAAAAAGGAACGAACTTCTCTGACTATTTTGGGGAAGGCAAATGGGCAATTAATTCAACTTTGGCCTTATCAACTTCAATTCCTTTAGAAGATATCACATGATCTAACACTATTCCTGAGGTAACCATGTAATGACATTTTTCTCAATTTAACACAAATCTTTTTTCTTCACACATTTTAAGAACTTTTTCTAAATTATCAAGACAATTTTCAAAAGAATTTCTAAAAATTGTCAGGTCATCCATGAAAATCTCTAAATAATGTTCAATCATATCACTAAAAATGCTTAACATGCATCTTTAGAATGTTGTCAGAGCATTACAAAGGCCAAAAGACATTCTTTTATATGCAAAAGTACTAAATGAACATGTAAAAGTGGTCTTTTCTTGATTTTTCAATGTAATTGGCATTTGATTATAACCCGAATAACCATCAAGAAAGCAGTAGTATGGATATCCTGCTACCCTTTCCAGAATTTGATCAAGAAATGACAAAGGAAAATGATCTTTCTTAGTAGCAGCATTTAATTTTCTAAAATCAATACACATACACTAACTAGATGAGACTCGCGTAAGTATTAATTCACCTTTATCATTTTTAACCACTGTTATTCCATATTTCTTATGCACAACTTGTGTAGAGCTTACCCATTGGCTATCAGAGATAAGATAGATAATTCCAACATCAAGCAATTTAAGGACTTCAGCTCTAACTGCCTCTTTCATGTGTGGATTTAATCTTCTTTGAGGTTGTTGAGAAGTTTTAGTATTATCCTCTAAATGTATTTTATGTGTATAAATTAATGGATTAATGTCTTTTATGTCCTTTAATGTCCATCCAATTGCACTTTTATGCCTTTTAAGTATTTTTGTTAACATACCTTCTTGTTCTTCAGTAAGAGACGAGGAAATTACCACTGAAAAGTTTTGTTCTTCTCCAAAAAATGTGTACTTCAACCCAGCAGGTAATGACTTTAGTTCCGGTGTGGGTAATTTTTCATGGGCATTATCATTCATGAGTTTTAACTCTTCAAATCTTGACTTTCATCTCTTGTACTCCATTACCTGTGTACAATCAAGCAAAGAGCATATTTCAGAGATATCATCTTCTAATTGCATGCCTGACTCAAATGAATTGACTAAACAAATTTTTAATGGGTCAAAAAAATTCCTTGTTTGAAGATGATCATCTATAATGACTTCAATTTCTTCAACTTCTTCCTTTTCATCAAGGACTTCCTGTGGTTGCTTGCACATGTTAAAAACATTGAGCTCTAGTGTCATGTTTCCAAATGTTAGCTTCACCACTACATTTCTGCAATTTATCAAAGCATTAGATGTTGCTAAAAATAGATGGCCTAAAATAACAAGAATTGACTTGCTACTATCAACCATAGGTTCAATATCTAAGACAATAAAATTTATAGGATATATGAATTTATCAGCTTGAACTAACACATCTTTTACTATTCCTCTTGGAATTTTAATTGATCTATTGACAAGTAGAAGAGTTACAAAAGTTAGTTTTAACTCACCCAAGTTGAGTTGTTGATAAACTGAATATGGAAGAAAATTGACACTAGCACTAAGATTAAGTAAAGCTTTTTCAATTTTATCTTCTCTAATAACGCATGAAAATGTAGGACAACAGGGGTCTTTATATTTCAACGCATTATTATTCTGAAGAATGGAGCTTACTTGTTCAATTAAAAATGTTTTCTTTTTCACATTTAGTTTCCTTTTAACAGTGCACAAGTCCTTCAAATATTTGGCATAAGAAGGAATCTGTTTGATAACATCTAACAGAGGAATATTGACCTTCACTTGTTTCAAAATTTCAAAAATTTCAATGTTATGGTTCAATTTCCTTGAATTGTTTAATGCTTGAGGAAATGAGGGTGCAAGCAAGGGTTTGGTCTCTTTTTGGTCAACTTCTTCATTTTCTTGGGGGAATTGGTTCATCTTCTTGCTCACAAGGTTCGGGAATTTATTTTTCAACAACATTTCCACTCTTAAGAGTTATCGCTGACTTGACTTGGTCCATGTGCTGGTTTTCTGAACTTTCCTCATTTAAACTGTACTAACTCTTGGGATTTGGTTGATGTTGAGAAAGAAATTTTCCTTTCTCATGAATGATGAGTGCAGAAGAAAGTTTAGCAATGGTTTCTTTTATGTCACTCATGGTTTGATTGTTTTGTTTATTAATGGCCACTTGCTTTTTTATGAATGCATGCAGTGTTTCTTCAAAGTTTTTCCTATATGGTGGGACATAAAGTGCATATCCTTGAGAATTTTGAGAGTCCTGTTGTGCCTGGGGAGGTGGTGGTTGCATGAATTGTGACTGATTATTATTCTTCCAACTAAAATTCGAGTGATTTCTCTATCACAGATTGTATGTATCTGAAAAAGAAGAAGTAAATGACTTTTTAAAATTATTCATTGCATTTACTTGCTCATGTACAACTTCTTTAAAAACAGGAATTTTAGGTCATTCATGTGTTGAGTGTCCTAAGTCATCACAAATGCCACAAATTTCTTTATTTTGCACAAATTTAATTTCTTTTGCTTTTCCTAATTCCATTGCTTCAATTTTTCTAGCCACACTGGCAAACCTAGCATTTGGATCTTCCTCTTGACTAAGGTGATATTTTTCTTTATTAGCACTTGCAAGGTTAGATCTAATTGAATTTTCAGAAGGGTTAGTACTATGCCAAGATTGAGAATTTTCAGCCAACTAATTTAAATAGTCTAAAGCTTCATCAGGTTCTTTATCAAGAAACTCACCATTACACAGTATTTCCATAAATTGTTTGGTTTCAGGTGTTAAACCTTCATAAAAGAAGCTTATAGTGCACCATTTTTCAAAACTATGATGTGGGCAAGAATTTAACAAATCTTTAAACCGTTTTCAATATTGAAAATATGCTTCATTTGAATTTTGGGAAAAATTTTCAATTTATCTTTTCATAACATTGGTTTTGTGTTGGAAAAAATTTCTTTAAGAACTCACCTTGCATTTATTGCCATGTGCCAATTGATCTTGGTTTCAAAGTGTTAAGCCAAGATTTTGCTTTATCTTTTAAAGAAAAAGGAAACAATTTAAGCTTAACAATCTTTTCAGTGCAATTTTAGTCATTGAAAGCAATACATACTTCCTCAAATTCCTTTAGATGTAAATATGGGCTTTCAGATTCTAAACCATGAAAATTAGGAAGTAAAGAAATCATACCTGACTTAAATCTAAAATTATTGGCATTGAGTGGAAAGATAAAACATGATGGATTAGAATTTTGAGGTGGTTGCAAATATTCACGCATGGTTCACAATGGTTGATTTTCATGTTCATCATGTATACTTCCATTTTCAGTCATTGTGTCAATTGTGTGTGATTGTGATTCAAACAAATCAATATATAAAGTACCAGGATTAATTTTAACAAAACGACTAGAATTAAAATCACGATACCAATTAAGCATAAATAAATGACTTAAAATAAAAAAAATAATGTACAAGTCGGCAGTTTACACCAGCCATTAAATATTAACATGGATGTGATATAAACCAACCACTCCAATAAATATTAACAAGTAAAAAGTTAGATAATTAGAGAGTTAATAATTAGTAAGTTAGAAAGTGCAGAAAGTAAATTGTAAAAAATAAATTTAAAATATGAAAATTGGATAGAGGCAGAGCCCCACTAGAGCCGGTGAAAGAGAAGAGAAGAAGAAAGATTATTTCATTACGTTAGACAACAATAATAAATAACAGAAATTAAAAAGAAAAAAGCGAGAAAATAAATGACGTAAATTAAAAATTAGAGAGTAGAAAATAAAAGTTAGTAAGCAAAAATAAATGATATAAATTAAAAGTTAGAAAGTTAGTATGTTAGCAAGTTAGTAGGTTAGTAAGTTAGATAGTTAGAAAGTTAGTAAAGAAACCGAAGGATCGGCAAGCCGATCTTTTGTTCCGGTGAGGGAGAAGAGAGAATAAATTTTATTAAAGAAAAAGAACCTCGATAAATTAAAACTTCAAATCAAGTCCAGAGCAACGACGCCAAAAACTTGATGCAGGATTTAAGGATGCAAACTCAAGTGCAGGTTGTAACGCACTTAAATATACCAACTGCAGCGCAATCGTCATTACACCACAGTTACTAAATCTAGGTATGTCACAGTCATGATAACAGTAGTTTCCAAAAATTTACGAGTTTAATTTTTTTTTTCTTTTTCGCATTTATGCATAAGTAGAAAATACGAGTCATGAATGAAATATAAAAGTATTCAACCCTTAATACAACCATTGGCATGGAATCACGTTCCTTATATATATATATATATATATATATATATATATATATATATATATATATATATATATATATATATATATATATATATATATATATATAGTTTATAGCCAATTTAGGCACGAATTGCGATAACGTAGAATATAATAATTACATAGTCAAATAAATTATAGCGGGAATAAAAGTATTAGAGGGGAGGAGTAGTAAACCAGGGATGGGTACTACCAGTAGACAAGGCCGCAACCCCATATACACATGACGCACGACGTCCCAGTTGACACGACAGGCATCAATGCCACCACGCAGCTGCACTCTTACGTAGTCGACGAAATCTTGTCCAGATGCTCAAGTCAATCAACCAAGGTATAGTCCCTCTTTATCTTCCTCACGATCTTTTATCAAATATAAATGTAAAATAGAAATGCACAAATATAAGAAAGAGGTGAAATTCCCAGCTTTCAGTACCAACATGGTAGCAAGAAAATAAACGGCGTCGAACGCCCACAGAAGACACAGTTAATACATACAAGTGCAGTAATACCCAAAAGCAATTAACGAGAGTAAAGCAGCAAAGAACAATAGTTAACATTATCCATAGCCAGCTAGCAACATTAGCATTACCAAGAGTCAAATAAATATCGCAGTCATAATAGTAAACACATTATCCAATTATAAATGCTCAATGGACCATGTAACTGACAACTCATAATGCAACAAGGGTACCAAAGTTCGTACTCCATGGAGCTAGACATAAATATTTTCAGAGTGAATGATCAAGAAGTAATACCAGTGTATCAGTAGCCTTAAAAATACAATGTGCTTTCTTTCATAAAATTGTTTACGCAATGGCTCACACATGGTACCTCAACAATTGATCGCGACATAGGACAACGTCTCAGACCGGATCGTTGGTGTGTTGCATTGGTCTATCCCACGGCCCCAGCGGAGCTACCACTGTCTATTGTGAGACACATCCACACCCCAACGTCCCCGAGGTCAACAACATATGACACCTACGCTTAGTCTATTCGCACCCGTACATAGGCGTTATTCAAACTCTTAGGCAACATAGCCTTCTCAACAATGTCCTACGGACAACATGCATGCATGATGACACAATATCCAATCATGTATGTTCATCAATGATGCATTCAACATCAGCATTGCCTCAATGGCACATAAGCATTATTCAATGATCAACATGACATATCAACAATATATCTATTAAAAACATTGTCTCAATGGCATATCATCATTTCTTATCTCATTGAATATTTGAATCAATAACTGCATAACCCACATAGGGAATCACACTTGCATCAATAATTCTCACTAGGAATATATGTTCCTACATACCACAATTTCCATGTCATGGATCCAAGAATTGTATTTTCAAAATCATTTCTTCTCTATTGATATGAATGCATATTCCTATCACATTTAAGTAAAGTAAAATCCTTGAATCCAGGGTTTTTAGGTTATGTTTGAGTTACAAGGGACAAAGAACCATAATCTCAATCATTTCCATTTCAAAAATCTCATTTTTGGGTCTTGTGTAATCGATTACATCACCTTTATGTCGATTGCCGAGAAACGAATCTCTCTGTGTCGATTACAATCTCATTGTAATCGATTACGTGATTCGCAAAACCACGTTTTGTAACTTCAAGGCCCTGGTAATCGATTACACCATTGTAATCGATTACCAATTGACAGAACCTCCGTAATCGATTACCCACAAGTTGTAATCGATTACGTGATTCCCGTAAGCACCATTTCATGACATCGAGGCTTGGTAATCGATTACACCATTCAAGTAATCGCTTGGTAATTGTCGATTACAAGCGTAATCGATTACCGATTTCGAATCGATTACTTAAGAGCTTTAATCGATTAAAGGCCGTGTAATCGATTACTATGCGTAAACTTGCAGAAAACAGAGTTCTCCAGGTCTTTTAACTCAAACCAAACTAATCATTATCATATTTAATCAATAAGTTACTCAAATATACTTTCAAATCATGCAAGAGGCATCAATAAATCATACAAACCCAACAAAATGCACTATCATGAAGAAGAACATAAAAATGAGAGAACTTTATACATGGATTCAGAAATCAATAACAACACACATACATGACATTCCCTTACTACCAAGATTGGTTGAAGAGGATCATCTCTCTCTTACCTATTTGGGAGACAACACAAGGTGTTACCTCTTCTTAACCTAGATTTTCGTTTTCCCCTTCAAGAAGAACACCAATGTGAGTGATTTCCATAATGTCCACTCAAACCATGGAAAAATGAGTTCTTGATCACATAGGAGACCAAGAAAAACGAAAATGAGAAGAAAGTGAAAGAAAGGTTAAGACTTTACCTCCAAACTCAAAGCTTTAGCTTCACAAGTGAAAAATGGAGGAAGAAGAAGAAGAACCAAGGATGGCCACATGGAAAATGGTCTTGGAATGATGGAAGAAAGCTAGATATGAGTTTAGTTGTAGCAAACAATGGAGATGGTCTCCAATGAAAGTGTGTGTACGGTGGTGAAGCAAGGAGAAGAAGAGGAGAAGAAGAGAAGAGTGTTTGAGATGTGAGAGTGGAGTGGTAAAAGTGAGAATGAGAAGAGTGGCTATTTTTGGCTCCCAAAATAGCCATCTGCCGTGTAGGAGGATGGGGAGAGGAAGTGAGAGAAATGGGAAATGGGAGGAAATTTCCTGGAAGCTTCCCAAATGAGTTTTTGAATTAATTTAACTTCTATTTTGAAAATAAGGTTAAAGGAGCTTGACACAAGGTAGATTTTAGAATAGTGTGATAAGATTTTTATTACATGTTATTATTTATTGGACAATAGTTATAGTTGGCAGAAGTCAACATTAACAAATTTGACAGATCAATTCTTCGCATTGTTTTATTATTCCATCTGTTAAATTTCTCGAAGGACATGAAACCTTGTAAACTGTGTTCGACCTCGGATTTAGTAAGATCTCCCGTCGATGTTTCCATAGTTCAAGGTTCTCGGGAAAAATATTTCATTTTCTCGACTCTGCTCAATATGCACGTAAAACGAAGAATATATTAAAATATTCATCGTTTTCGAAAAATTCTGAAAGAACTCACATAAATCACAAACATTAGAAAATGACTATTCGTAATAAAATTTTCTAACTTTGGGAGCGTTACAGTCGTTTTGCCAATTCTACCCAATGTGCACACAAAACGAGAAATAATATTAAAATATTCCATGTTCTCCGAAAAATCCAGAAAAATTCCTAAAAATCCCAAATATTGTAAAATGATCATTTATCCTAAAATTATAAATTTTCGGGATGTTACAACTCTCCCCTTCAAATAGAAATTTCGTCCTCGAAATTTTCATTCCTTAGGATAAATATCGACGTTGTTTCTTCACCTTATCTCTTGACCTCCATATCGCGCTTCTAATCACGTCAATTCAATTTGTTATTACCAATGTGATCTCCCTGCCTCCATGTGGTTTTGCTCTATCGCACAAGCTCTCAGCAAATCCTCTAATGACTGAATCATCCTCTCTGATTGGCCATCAGTCTGTGGATGGTATGTCGAACTCAATCGCAACTTCGTTCCCATAACTTCTTGAAGACTCTTCCAAAACTTAGACGTAAACCTTGGATCTCTATCGGAAGTGATACTTGTGGGCACACCATGAAGTCTGACAATTTCACCAACGTATATCCGACTCAACTTTTCCAATGGATATCTTATGTTGATTGGCAAAAAGTGAGCTTATTTTGTAAGCCGATCCACAATTACCCATATTGAGTCATTTCTTTTCTTAGTCCTTGGCAACCCGAAAACAAAGTCCATGGCAATACTATCCCATTTCCATTCGGGGATAGTCAAGGGTTGTAACAGTCCAGCTGGTCTTTGATGTTCAATCTTCGTTTTCTGGCAGACCAAACAAGATGACACACATTTAGCAACGTCTTTCTTCATCCATTGTTACCATCACTTCTGTTTTAGATTTTGATGTACCTTGATCACTCTGATGTGTAAACTCAATTTACTCTCGTGGGTTTCATTGGGAATGAACTCCTTAAGTTCTGAATCATCTGGTATTGCAACCCTCACTTGTGAACATGAAGGTTCCATCGAGTTCCTTCCTCACATTCTGACACCATGCTTTGTCTTAATAGCTTCTTCTTGTCTTGTACAAATTGGTCACTATTCTACTTCTCTTGAATCCTTCCCAACAGATCATTCGAGGTAGTGACTATATCTAGACATACCCCATCCAGTGTCATTTCTAATGACAGCCACCTGTCCTCAAAATACTCTACTAATTCCTTCTTCTCGACCATCATAATGAAGGTATTAGGCAGTTTCCGGTTCAAAGCGTCCGCCATGGCGTTTTCTTTTCCAAGATGACTCTAAAGTTAGAGATCATGTTCCTTCAAAATCTTTGGTCACTTCTCTGCCTCATGTTTGGTTCCTTCTCATCGAATAAATACTTCAGGTTCTTGTGACAGCGAAGGGCATTGAATATTGCTCCATATAGAAGGTGTCTCTATATTCTTAGAGCCGATATCACCGCTGCTAACACCAGTTCGTGAGTCGGCAATTCCCAACGCACCTTCTACAACCTCAAGGCATAAGTTATAACTTCTCAACTTTGCATGAACACACATCCTAAACCTTGATGTGAAGCATCCCAAAAACACTTCGAATGTTTCACTGGGATCGGGCAGTATCGAAATCGGAATATTCCCTCAATCTTTGGAAATTTTCTCTGCCTGTGCTGGTCTGTAAAAGTTTTGATTCTCTTTTTGTAAGCTGAACAAGTTGTCCAACTATCTTCGAGAATCTGTTGATACTCCCTCGATAAAAACTAACTAATCCCACTAGCTATGAATCCCCCTCACGGTTTCCGATCTTTCCTTTTGAGGAACTGCTTCAACCTTTTTGTGAATCCACATGATTCCTCCATTTGGAATTTCATGATCCAAAACGGAACCTCCTTAAACAAGAATCCGCACTCTGATACTTTGGCACTTACTCCCCTTTCCTTAAAGTTAGGAAAACTATATCGAGATGTCCAACGTATCTCCCCATATCTTCGAGAATAGGTCAGAATGTCATCATTAATGACAACGACGATTCCGTTCTAGGTAAGGATAGAAAATACAATTCATGTTGTCCAAGAATATAACATGAGCGTTTGTCACTCCAGTTGACATCACGAGATACCCATAATGTCGAAAGCACACTCGAAAAATCATCTTGGGGACATTCTCTATTTCCACGAATCCATCGGTGATTAGGACATACATCTATCTTGGACAGAACAACGATTTCCTTCTCGCTGATCCATCAAATCATTTACCTTCCTCCAAGAATACTCATCTTTGATTATAATCTTGTTTAACAAGCGATAATCCTCGTATCACCGAGAAATTTTTATTCTTCTCCTTAACCGACAACATCTTAGCTCAACATGCGAAACTCTTTGGCTATTAAAGTGACATTTATATTCCCTTTACTCTTGGTCCTCTACGGAGAACATTACATGTACCCTCAAGCTCCTTTCTTTTATGAGGCTTAGACCATGTTGGCCGTTACGAATTCAAAAGCCTTAATTTCAAAAATTACTAAGGTGTTGATCAGAACGCTCTAGCAGATACTAACCAGAAAATGACTAATCAATTTCTAAAATCATAAACTCTAACTGGTACGATTTTAGGTAGGCACGATAGATCAACAAAAGATTCAATCTTTGGTAGAAAGAGGTTAGATTAAACAAACTTAGGCATCAACGACAGGTCTTAACAACAGAAATAGAAATAACTAAGCCGAAGATAATAAAGATAAGGATGAATCCAAGTGATCCATACAGTCACAAATTGTAAAAGGAAGGGTTACCCCCAGAATTATACAACACGATTATGGGATCATCATTTGAGGTATAACTTCCATGGTTTAGATCTCCGAATTTTGAAGTCTCAGCACCTCCCAGGGTATAAGTTCGGCTTCGCTTGTGGTTCTACGACCACTTACTGACATTGGTGAAGAATTTGCCATTGCTTGGTCGCAGTTGCGGGAGACGTGTCCAGACTTTCCACATTTAAAACAGATTATCCCTTTGATCTTACACTCCCTTGTGAAGTGTTCTTTTCCGCATTTCATACATCTTGGCGAGGATGTCGGGGTCTGGCTGGATACACCACCACTAGTACTTTGTCCAGAAGTTGGTTGTTGTTGTTTCCCTGATACCCGTGCATATGGTTTCCGCTTAAACTGGTTAACTTTTCTATTATTCCTCTTTTGGAATCTAGGTAGTCCAAGGTTGCCCCAAAGCCGACTATCCTCCAACAGATTCTGAACCTCAACTTCCAATTCTCGTTGTTGCGTGGCCCTCTGATCCTGGTATGTTGTCACCACAGCTATCATTTGCCTTTCTTCGGCAGTTGCAGCCATACTCCTATTGTCTTGTCCCGCGCTCACATGTATTCTTCTGTCACGAGCCATCGCCCTTGCATGTCTACTGCGAGCCATTGAATCTCTTTGAAGACGGACATAGGTACAACAAACACAAAATTACTTCAAACAACGTTATCTCCCTATGAAAACCTAATGCAAAGAGTCATACAATTCACACAATTCAAGCAAGACAAGTTCAATTCCATACATCCTAACAATCTCCAGCTCGAACTTCTTCATTCTGCTTCCACAGCGTAGTCCCTCGTAAGCCGTCAACTTCCAAACTGCTTCTCGAATCTAGTTTACACCAACTATTTCTTTCTCTAGAAGATCGATTTTCCAAAACTTTTTGATCTCCTCACAAAAGAAATCCTATTTTCCTAACACAGTACGCCTAGGTGAAGTCATAGTTTCCTGTACACACAGAACATTACATATTGAGTAGGCCAATCCTCAATATCATGCAATTGTATAACAGTAGCCATCAACATTCGACCTACGGCAAGTCATACATTCCTTTCCCATCATCTCAATCAAGAGACAAGGAAGTGCACAACAGACCAAATTCTAACATGCCTAAACATAGCAAGTCCATACCCCGGATCAACAGGATGAACTGCTCTGATACCACCAAGTGTAACGCACCTAAATATACCAACTGCAGCGCAATCGTCATTACACCACAGTTACTAAATCCAGGTGTGTCACAGTCATGATAACAGTAGTTTCCAAAAATTTACAAGTTTAATTTTTTTTCCTTTTTCGCATATATGCATAAGTAGAAAATACGAGCCATGAATGAAATATAAAAGTATTCAACCCTTAATACAACCATTGGCATGGAATCACGTTCCTTATATATATATATATATATATATAGCTTATAACCAATTTACACGAATTACTAATAACATAGAATATAATAATTACAGAGTCAAATAAATTACAGCGGGAATAAAAGTATTAGAGGGGAGGAGTAGTAACCCAGGGATGGGTACTACCAGCAGACAAGGCCGCAACCCCATATACACATGACGCACGGCGTCCCAGTTGACACGACAGGCATCAATGCCACCACACAGCTGCACTCTTACGTAGTCGACGAAATCTTGTCCAGATGCTCAAGTCAATCAACCAAGGTATAGTCCCTCTTTATCTTCCTCACGATCTTTTATCAAATATAAATGTAAAACAGAAATGCACAAATATAGGAAAGAGGTGAGATTCCCAGCTTTCAATACCAACATGGCAGCAAGAAAATAAACGGCGTCGAATGCCTACAGAAGACACATTTAATACATACAAGTGCAGTAATACCCGAAAGCAATTAACGAGAGTAAAGCAAGAAAGAACAATAGTTAACATTATCCATAGCCAGCTAGCAACATTAGCATTATCAAGAGTCAAATAAATATCGCAGTCATAATAGTAAACACATTATCCAATTATAAATGCTCAATGGACCATGTAACTGACAACTCATAATGCAACAAGGGTACCAAAGTTCCTACTCCATGGAGTTAGACATAAATATTTTCGGAGTGAATGATCAAGGAGTAATACCAGTGTATCAGTAGCCTTAAAAATACAGTGTGCTTTCTTTCATAAAATTGTTGCGCAATGGCTCACACATGGTACCTCAACAGTTGATCGCGACATAGGACAGCGTCTCAGGCCGGATCGTTGGTGTGTTGCATTGGTCTATCTCACGACCCCAGCGGAGCTACCACTGCCTCATTGTGAGACATCCCACACCCCACGCCCCAGGGTCAACAACATATGACACCTACGCTTAGTTTATTCGCACCCGCACATAGGTGTTATTCAAACTCCTAGGCAACATAGCCTTCTCAACAATGTCCTACGGACAACACGCATGCATGATGACACAATGTCCAATCATGTATGTTCATCAATGATGCATTCAACATCAAGCATTGCCTCAATGGCACATAAGCATTATTCAATGATCAACATGACATATCAATAATATATCTATTAAAAACATTGCCTCAATGGCATATCATCATTTCTTATCTCATTGAATACTGAATCAATAACTGCATAACCCACATAGGGAATCACACTTGCATCAATAATTCTCACTAGGAATATATGTTCCTACATACCACAATTTCCATGTCATGGATCAAAGAATTCCATTTTCAAAATCATTTCTTCTCTATTGATATGAATGCATATTCCTATCACATTTAAGTAAAGTAAAATCCTTGAATCCAGGGTTTTTAGGTTATATTTGAGTTACAAGGGACAAAAAACCATAATCTCAATCATTTCCAGCTCAAAAATCTCATTTTTGGGTCTTGGTAATTGATTACATCACCCTTGTAATTGATTGCCCGAGGAACAGAATCTCTGTAATCGATTACAATCTCATTGTAATCAATTACATGATTCCCAGAACCACGTTTTGTAACTTCAAGGCCCTGGTAATCGATTACACAACCCTGGTAATCGATTACCAATTGGACAGAACCTCCGTAATCGATTACCCACAAGTTGTAATCGATTACGTGATTCCCAGAAGCACCATTTCGTGACATCAGAGGCTTGATAATCGATTACACCATTCTTGTAATCGATTACAAGCTAGACAGAATCTCGATAATCGATTACACACAAGACGTAATCGATTACCAGAATTCCAGAATCATGATTTCGTACCCTTAAGAGCTTGGTAATCGATTACAAGCCCCGTGTAATCGATTACCACGCGTAAACTTGCAGAAAATAGAGTTCTCCAGGTCCTCTAACTCAAACCAAACCAATCATTATCATATTTAATTAACAAGTCACTCAAATATACCTTCAAATTATGCAAGAGGCATCAATAAATCATACAAACCCAACAAAATGCACTATCATGAAGAACAACATAAAAATGAGAGAACTTTATACATGGATTCAGAAATCAATAACAACACACATACATGACATTCCCTTACTACCAAGATTGGTTGAAGAGGATCATCTCTCTCTTACCTATTTGGGATACAACACAAGGTGTTACCTCTTCTTGCCCTAGATTTTTGTTTTCCCTTTCAAGAAGAACACCAATGTGAGTGATTTCCATAATGTCCACTCAAACCATGGAAAAATGAGTTCTTGATCACATAGGTGACCAAGAAAAATGAAAATGAGAAGAAAGTGAAAGAAAGGTTAAGACTTTACCTCCAAGCTCAAAGCTTTAGCGTCACCGGTGAAAAATGGAGGAAGAAAAAGAAGAACCAAGGATGGCCACAAGGAAAATGGTTTTGGAATGATGGAAGAAAGCTAGATATGAGTTTAGTTGTAGCAAACAATGAAGATGGTCTCCAAGGAGAAGAAGAGAAGAGTGTTTGAGATGTGAGAGTGGAGTAGTAAAAGTGAGAATGAGAGAAGTGGCTATTTTTGGCTCCCAAAATAGCCATCTGCCGTGTAGGAGGATGGGGAGAGGGAAGAGAGAGAAATGGGAAATGGGAGGAAATTTCCTGGAAGCTTCCCAAATGAGTTTTTGAATTAATTTAACTTCTATTTTGAAAATAAGGTTAAAGGAGCTTGACACAAGGTAGATTTTAGAATAATGTGATAAGATTTTTATTACATGTTATTATTTATTGGACAATAGTTATAGTTGGCAGAAGTCAGCATTAACAAATTTGACAGATCAATTCTTCGCATTGTTTTATTATTCCATCTGTTAAAATTTCTCGAAGGACGTGAAATCTTGTAAACTGTGTCCGGCCTCGGGTTTAGTAAGATCCCCCGTCGACGTTTCCATAGTTCAAGGTTCTCGGGAAAAATATTTCATTTTCCCGACTCTACTCAATATGCACGCAAAATGAGAAATATATTAAAATATTCATCGTTTCCGAAAAATTCTGAAAGAACTCACATAAATCACAAACATTAAAAAATGACTATTCGTAATAAAATTTTTCAACTTTGGGAGCATTACAGTCGTTTTGCCAATTCTGCCCAATGTGCACGTAAAACAAGAAATAATATTAAAATATTCCGTATTCTCCGAAAAATCCAAAAAAATTCCTAAAAATACCAAATATTGTAAATTGATCATTTATCCTAAAATTATAAATTTTCGGGATGTTACATAGGTTGTCTCAAGTAATAAATTCTCAGGAGTCCGAGGTCGATCTACAGGGAATTGATGAAGAGAAATTATTTGAGGTAAGAAAATGATTTGTCACAAAAAATAATAAAACTTATTCACAATTAAATTTAAGAACTTGCTTGGGTTAGGAGATCCACTCTTGGTAATAAATTAAAGGCAATAGTATTTATTTTTATAACTCAATTGAAATCCACACACAACGAAGGTTCTAATCGGAAAATATAACATTCAAAGTTTAATTATATATGCAATCATATTATGATTCTTTTAATTATCTACCAATATTTATAAATGAGTTCAAGCATTCACTGTGCCAATCATATTGTCTATAATAAATCAAGATCTTCATTATACAAAGAAGGTTTCTAAATTGATTGAAAACAAAATACAACACATATAATATCCACTTTATAATATATCATTTAAACACAAGAAATGGAATAATCTAACATTATTTCATTACCAAGAGTTTTACTCTTTCACCCAAATAAGATGAAGATTTAGTTACTCATAGACAAGAAGAAAGAAAGAGAGAAGAAGAGAAAGATGAACATAGCTTCAATTTAGAGCAAGAGAAAATTACAACAAAGGAAAACAATAAACAAGCATGACCATAACTTCTCAAAACTAAGCCTAACACCAAAGTCTCTAAATGATCAGCCAATGGAGCCTTTTATAGAGGATTAGAGATACAAAATAACAAGGAGGCTGATTAAGAGTAGGTGAGGAGTAGGTGGATGAGTGGAAAATGTCAAATGGTAAGTTGATGAGTAGAAAATTATTGAGATTCTTTGTCTCCAAAATCATTCAGTGTTGATATCATGGATGCCATCAGAATGAAGCAACATGGTCTTCATGAAAGTTGTATCATTTTATCTCAGCTTTCCAATGCCACCAACTAGATGTCTATTTAGCTCTACTAGATGTCCATATCTTACCCGGAGCTCTTCATGAAAGTTTTAAAGCTCACTCTTATCTTTCTTACAAGGTAAGATACATACTTATAAGACATCTAGAACTCAAGATATGACCGAAATACAGAAACAATGTAAGACCAAAATAGTACTGAAAAAATCACTTTAGTCCAATTTGAGTCCAAACTTACAAAACAAAACCAGGCTTAATCAATAAAGTATATGGAGAGTATAAATGACTAAAAATGAAGGTTTATTAATGTATAAAATATGTGATTATCATGCAGCTTTAATTTGGTTTCTTAATTCATTTTGGATATCTATTCTATTCAAACGGAGACTATGTGGTAACACAATCACTGCCAAACTCAAGCTTCTGAAATTCTCTATTAATTCCATTTCTTGTATCATCATATGGGAGACATGCCGAAATTTTCTACTTAGTGCATCAACTACTGCATTAGCCTTGCCCGGATGATATCTCAATTCAAAGTCATAATCTTTCAAAAATTCCATCCACTTTTTTTGCCTCATGTTTAATTCTTTCTGATCAAACAAGTATTTCAAACTTTTATGATCACTAAAGACCTCAAATTTTACGCCATACAAGTAGTGTCTCCAAATCTTTAGAGCAAAAACAACTATTGCTAATTTCAAATCATGGGTTGGATAGTTTTCTTCATGGGGTCTCAGTTGCCTAGAAGCATATACAACTACCCTACCATTTTACATTAAAACACATCCTAATCCCTTTCTTGAGGCATCACAATATACCTTAGTTTTCCTCTGGATTTGGAATTACTAAAACATGAGTGGTGGTTAACTTCTCTTTTAATTCCTGGAAACTATTTTCACATTCTTGTGTCCATTCAAAGGTACTTCCTTTTCGAGTCAACCTGGACAATGGTAAAGCTATTTGGAAAAAGCCCTTAATAAATCTTCTATAATATCTCGCTAAACCCAAAAAGCTTCTAATTTCGGTTACAGTGGACAGTCTTTCCCAACGTAAGACTGCCTTTACTTTACTAGGATCTACTGATATTCCTTCACTAGATATCATATGTCTTAGAAATTGTGCCTTTTCCATCCAAAATTCACATTTTGATAATTTAGCATACAATTTCTTTTCCTTTAGGATTTTTAGAACTAACCTAAGATGTGTCTCATGCTCCTTTGTTGTCTTCGAATAAATGAGAATGTCATCTATAAAGACAACAACAAATTTATCAAGGTATGGTCTAAAAATCCTATTCATATAATCTATATATGTTGTGGATGCATTTGTTAAACCAAAGGACATTACAAGATATTCATAATGCCTATATCTAGTTTTAAAGGCAGTCTTAGGAATATCTTCTCTGACTCGTATTTTATGGTATCCAGATCTTAAATTGATCTTGGAAAACACAGTTGCACCTCTCAACTGATCCATCAAATCATCAATTCTAGGCAATGGGTGTAACATCTTGAAAATTTCTTATTTTATCATAAATACTCATTTTATATTATTTGTGATTTTTGTGAATTTTTTTGGATTTTTCTGAGAACGTGAAATATTTTAATAGTATTATTCATTTTGCATGTGCGCTGAGCGGAACCGGAAAAATGAGATATTTTTTCTGAGAACCTTGAACTGTGGAAACGTCGACGAAGGATCTTACTAAACTTGAGGCCAAACACGGTTTACGATATTTCATATTTTTCGAGATTTTTATCAGATAAAAATATAAAATTGCTATACATTTTATTATCCGTTAGACAATTAATACTAACTTTGCTATCTATAACAATTGTTCATTGGGTAATAGCTTGTAGTAGAAATCCTATCACCTTATCCAAATGAAATCCACTTTATGTTAGATCAAATCTCCTTTATTTCAAAAGAATGATTAAATTAATCAAAAAGCTCCTTAAGGAAGCTTTCTAGTAATTTCCTCTTAGCTTGTTGGAGAAGCTTTTCTCTCTCTCACTTGGGCCCCACAATTTTGGGGGGAAAATGGAGTACCAAAGTGGTCATCTTTTCCACTAAAGGCATTCCTTCATTTTCAAGGAAATTTGCTATCACTTTCTCTCTCTGCACTTTTTCTCTCAACCATTTTCTCCTCCTTCTCTCTTCTTCATCCACGGCAACCACCACCATGGGAGGCCATCTTCATTAGCTTGCTAAGCTCATCTTGATCGTTGAATCTACATAACACTTGACGGTTTTTCCTCTCTCTCACTTTTCTCTCATTTTCTCTTCCATCTCTCTCCATGCTCCACGACCTCACACCATTTTTGCACCTCCAAGTTTGCAAAAAATTCAAGTAACCACATTTCCATACACTACATCACATTCTAAGACCTTTCCTTGTTGTAAGCTATCTAAAAAGCTCACATCTTCATCATCTTTCTTCAAGTCATAAAGCTTGAAGCTTTGAGGTAAAGCTCTCAACTTTCTTTCTTTTCTTCTCATTTTCGTGTTCCTTGGCCACCTTTATGACCAAGGATTCATCTTTTCAAAGTTTGGTTGTTGATTCTACAAGTTTGATCATTCTAGGGTTTCTTGGAGACTTGGACGAAATTTCAAGGAAAGAACCAAGAAGCTTGCTTTCTTGTGTTGTCTTCCATAGGTAAGAGGGAGATAATCCTCTTCAACCAATCTTGGTAGTGAGGAGATGTCTTGTGTGTTGTTGGTTGAGGAATCCATGTGGGATTGCTCACTTTGTGTGTTGTTTTTCATGATTTTGTATTTATTTAGACTTGTATGAGTTATTGGTTGTCTTTGCTTGTCTTGATGGTTATGAATTATATATATATCTTGTTTGGATTAATGTATGAAAAAAAGGGTAGGGTTTTCCTACCATTTTTAGGGATCACGTCCTTAGGGCAAATTTTTAGGGAATCAAGTGTGATTTTGGAGACATTGGAACTTAGGTGATTAGGTGTTAAAGAATTGATGATTGTAATGGAAAATTTTGGGACTTTTCACCTTGGGAGGCTCACGGCCACTAGGGGATTTATTGGTCCAATTTGTGATTGTTGTACAACCTTGGGACTTAAGTAATTAAGTGGTAAGTGATTAATAAAGTGGCGAAGGAAAAAGGGATTGGACTTTTATTATAATGAGGCTCATGGCCTCTTGTGGAAAAATGCCACAAAACGTAGTGCTAAAATGGAGACCTAGATGGTTGGAAAATTTTAGATTCCTTAGGAGTTCATAAAATGGAAAGAATAAAGAATAAGACTTTATATTATGACTTAGAATGATTTTGGACATGTGGGAAGAACAAAAGAGTTTGTGAGACTTGCAAAACCTTAGAGTAGTTTTAAGCAAGCATAATTTGATTAGATTAAAGAACTTGACTAATCTAAAGGAGTGAAGATTGAACAAGGACTTCAACAGAATCCCTCTAGAAAATGAATTCATAAGATATGTTAATTAAAGTGAAACCCCGAAATAAACCTCAAAAAGTGTGTTATCATTCTTGAGAACTTAATACTATGCTATTGTGGATCCGTATTTGGGACTAAAATTCTGTTGATGCTTAACTTGGCTAAATTATGGCATATTATGGAAAAGTATTACTGTGAAATATACATGAGCATGTTGACATCTAACTTGGCCTAATTGTGGTGTGTTACGGAACATATATCATTATTCTTGAATATACATGATTATGCATAGAGTCAACATGCATTGAATACTTGCTCAGTCGATGACTGTTAAAAGGCTTTATGAGCCCATGATTATGCATTGAGTCAACATGCATTGAATACTTGCTCAGTCGATGACTGTTAAAAGGCTGTACGAGCCTATGAATGAGAACTCAATAGTGTGATCCAATGGAAGGATCTATGGGGGCCGTAAGGCACAGTGTAAACTGATTGCACGCATTACGGGCCCAACATATCACTACTCTTTTCGCGGTGAATGAACGAGAATTGAATAGTGTGATCTATGATGGATCTATGGGGGGTGTAAGGCGCGGTGGTTCATTTCGTGATGATGTTATCACATTATATACCCCTGGCCATGATAAACTGATTGCAATGCATTATGGGCCTGACAAATCACTATTCTCTTCGTGGTCTGGCGTAGACTGTCATTGAGGAGGACAGATCTTCTGGAACGTTCATCTTTGAAATTGATAAAGCCCCATGGAGTGGGAATTCTTGGTACCAAGTGCACATACATTGTGAGTCGGCATTGTGAGAGTCCGTGCTATTGACACTATACTGATCTCACTAGATACGCGAAAAAGTCCTCCCTAATGATGCCTCAGATCCAATGGCATCTCCAGATGTAGGTACAAAGTAGAAGTAAAGACTGGCTCAGCATCAAACTCTCCTCGTAGGGACACAGTCAGACGTCCCAAGTAGATCACCGATCCTCGATCCTCTCGCAGTCGCCAGGCCTCCGAGCCTCTATGAAACTCTAGTCTCACAAAACCAAGAAATCCCGGCAACACCATACTCGCCAAATCAGTCCAACGGATATGGATGATCAGATGGTTCGCACTCGTCAAACTGATCACCCGTCTGCTGTTGCTCCTCCTCAGGGAGCAACCAATCTAGAGGTTGTTCCTCTTCCTCAAACTCTTTATAACATAAATAATAATACAAACGCAATACATGTAGAGAGGTGAGATAATCATACATCAATACCAGCATGACAAATAAGAAAACGATTATACAACAGATATCACAGTTTAATACAATAAAGCATATCATAGCATCATAAATAATAATACAATTTAACACAAAAATTTTAATATAACAGTATCATATAATATCACAAATAATAATGTTATGATGCATGACACAAATGCAAATGCAATACGACTCGTTCTTACTCCATGGAGCTAGACACAAACATCAGAGAGAATGACCTGTAAAGATCTATCAGTACCTCAGGCTGCCCAACCAAACTATTCAACTGTCTAACGTCGTGTCTATAGCCCATAGTCCAAGGTCGTGTAGTAGTACACAGTCCAACGTCGTGCACTACAGGCATTGTACTAAACAGTCTTTATAAGATCTTGATTAAGTATAGTGCGTGTCGAGATTATTAGTGTGTTGTCAGTTACCACGACCTAGAGGAACGACCAACTGTCCACATGTGGAATACTCCACACACTAATGCCTCCAAGTCCACCCAAGATGAACCACACTACGCTTATCACATTGACAACGCGATGTAATTCTCCTCGTCAATCAATCATCAATATCAACTAAATTGGCACAACTCAATGCAGGAATAAAAATAGTAATTACCAAATTACCCTTAGTCTTAAAATATTATTATCTTTACAAAAACGCCCTTAACCTCAAAGTTTCTAATATATAGTACGTCACTACTTAACAGTACCATATCTTCACATGTCCAGGTCCATCACTTTAGCCCGACAGCAAAACTTACTGTTCTAATTAATCGCGTAGAAATTTTATCGCGTTTTTACAATTTCGTCATTTTTACAAACTTTTTTAAATCGCGTAAATATATTTTGTTGTTTTTAAAATTGCGTAGTATTTTTAAATTGTTTTCTCAATCGCGTAAGATTTTTAAATCGTTTTCTTGATCGAAAAACTTTAAAATCTCTATTTAAAACTGCGTAAGCTATTTTTAATACTTTTAAACTACGCAGAATATTTTCCTTACGTTATAAATATATTATAAAATGTTCTTTTTTATTTGTCTATTTTTAATAAATTTTGACAATATTTTGTCTATAAAATCTATTAAAAATGTGTTTTCTACGTTTTTCCTCTAAAAAAATTCTTTTGTTTAGTTTATTACTACTAAATACACTTTGAAAATTTAACTCATACTTTTAAAATTCAAAAGTAAGTATTTTTCAAGAGTTTTGTTTATTTTTCTTCTTTACTATATTTCTAATAAAATTAGTTTACTTCTTTAATTCTTAAAAATTTATTACCAATGTATTCTTTTTAGGTAAAACATCAAATCTACACTTTAGAAAATAAGTTTTGGATTGATTACACATTCACAAGGCATGTTGGCCGAATTTAACGAAATCTTGACATTTGATCTTTGGATCATTTTTTATCTTCTAAATCATTTTGGATTTCATTAATTTACCTAATTCCATTAAATCCTTCCTTTAGAAAATGGTTCAGAACATTTTGGTTCTTTTTTTCTTGTTGAAGCCGAAAGCTACATGGTTGTGTTCTTTGGAACACTCATGCAAACCTTGCATATTATTCACATCCTAATTAATAATCATGCATATATCAACACATGCAATATATCATAAAGCTTGTAAACATGCATACAAACAATATCAAATACAAATAAGAAGGCTTTTAAACAATCAAACAAGTGAATCCTTATGGATTCTTCACACACATACAATCCATTTTCTCATCACCACACTTGGTTGATGAGATTAAATCTCCCTCTTACCTTTAAGGAAGATAAAACCTTCTACTCCTTCTCCTAGTTGATTTCGTGACTCTCCAAAGAAACCTAAAAGATCTTAAACAAAAATTTAAAGAGTTATAACTATAGGAGAAAAGCATAAACCATGGATCAATTATGGCTTAGAACCTCAAAAATCAAGTTAGAAATGAAAAACAAGAATCTTCACCTTGTAGGAAAAATCTCCAAAGAAATTTTCCAAGCTTAAGATGAAGGATTTTGGAAAAACTCTCAACTAGAGATGTTCTTAGAATATGGTTTAGGTTTAAGAAATGTGCTTAAGTAAAATTTTAGAAGAGTGGAGGTAGGGTTTAGTGATGGTGGCCGAATAGCTCCTCAAAGGAGTAATAATGGTGTTTTTAAGTTTTTGGAAGAAAGAGAAAGGAAAGAATTTTGGGTGATAGCAAAGATGATGAAGATGAAATGAATTTTGGTCTCCTAATGGGTGCATGGCCGTGAGGTAGGGTTCCTAAGGAGGTGGCCACTTTAGTTGACTCCAAAGACTCCATCCTAGCCTTAGCTTGCATCAAGGGTTCACATGCAAAGGCTTCTCCCCTAAGCTTGCCTCTAATTGGCTTATTCAAGCCTTAGTCACATGTTCTTGAAGGTTCTACCCTAATGGTGATCATAGGATACTAACTAAGTTACTAATCCCATTAAGTTTCTACGCACACTTAATCTAACTTAGTTAGGAAAATTAGTTATATTTACTAACTACATAATTTTCTATGCTTGAATCAAATATTCTTGATTACTCTACACTCCACCAAAACCGTATGGCATTTAGAAAATTAACTAGGTTTATTTCCATTTAATTACTTCCTACACTTCTTAGAATAACCAAATTAGATTTAGGCTAATTTAATAAATTTTCTAGTTACATTACTAATTAATTAGCATTCTTGTAACTAAGCTTCAAGAGTCATTGATTAAATCAATGGTTGATATTAGGTAGAAGCTTCCAAATGATATGATCAAATCTAAGCCACTGGATCTCTTCTCCATGAAATCCTAGCCATTAGATGCATCTTCAAAAATAGAGGGTCAAGTTCTTCTCTACATACTTCCCATCCAATGGTCACAAATGATTCTAGCCATTTTGTGAGACCAATCTCCACCGTACATTAAATCAACTGTGGATATCCAAAGCCTTCCTTATTAAGCTTATCTTTACAACCATTGATTAGATCAATGGTTGATATTCAAAACTAAACCTTCTCATCCAATGGTGCAAATCAAGTCAAGCCCTCTTTGTTGACTAATTTCTATTGGCTTAAAAATAATTTAAGCCATCAACGTTGACTGTTTTTTCTAAATGTGGGTCCTGTAAACCAATTGTGGGTCCCACAGACTTTTTCGGGTCTATAGTCGTTTTATTTGTACTGACTAATAAAATAATATTATAAAAATATAAAATTATTTTATTGTACAGATAAATTCTAAAAATTAAAAGATTGATACACGTATCATTCGGAATTGGGTTTAGTAAGATCCCCAAACTCAGAATAATTAAAATAAGATTTTCCCGACCCAAAAATTATTATTTTCTTGACTCGGAGTAAATCATACAGTTACAAAACAGTCAAATTAATTTTATAACACACAGAAAAACATAAAACAGTACAATCAGGACAAAACTATTATTTATCCAAAAGTTGGGGTGTTACAAAATCTGCTCACTAATATCACTTAGAGCTTTATCCTCCTTTTGAGCTTCTAAAATTTGAATCCTTAAGTCATCTACTATGTCCACTCTGCTCATAAAGAGACTATGTGGCATCACAGTTATCGTGAGACTTAAATTCCTGAAACTCTCAAGAAGTTCACTCTCTTGGACCATCATTCGAGACACGTGTAAGGATTTCCTACTTAGTGCATCAGCCACTACATTGGCTTTACTCGGGTGATACTTTAACTCAAAGTCATAATCCTTTAAGAATTCCGTCCACCTCTTTATCTCATGTTCAACTCCTTTTGATTAAACAAGTACTTTAAACTTTTATGATCGATGAACACCTCAAACTGGACTCTATAAAGATAATGCCTCCAAATCTTTAAGGCAAACACTACAGCAATTAAGTCCAAATCATGCGTAGGGTAGTTCTCCTCATGTGGCCTTAACTACCTTGATGCACAGGAAACTACTCTCCTATCTTTCATCAGAATATACCTTAATCCCATCTTTGAAGCATCGCAAAATACCTCAAAGTTCTCATGGGGATCTGGAATTACCAAAACTAGTGTAGTGGTCAACCTCTCATTTAGCTCTTGGAAACTATTCTCACAATCTTGAGTTCACTCAAAAGTACTACATTTCCTAGTCAACCTAGTCAATGGTAGCGCTAGTTGAGAAAATTCTTTTATAAACGTTCTGTAATACCCAGCCAGGCCTATAAAGCTCCTAATCTCGGTCATAGTGGTGAGTCTCTTCCACTATAATACTTCCTCAACTTTATTGGGGTCAACTGAAATTCCTCCTTGAGAAATTACATGACCCAAAAATTGGACTTCTGTTAGCCAAAACTCACACTTGGACAATTTGGCAAACAACTTCTTTTCTTTAAGCATTTCTAAAACTACTCTTAGATGCTGCTCATGTTCTTCCATTGTCTTAGAATAGATAAGGATGACATCGACAAACACTACCACAAACCTATCTAGGCAGGGTCTAAAAATCATGTTCATATAATCCATGAACATCGCTGGCACTTTTATTAACCCAAAGGACATCACAAGATACTCATAATGTTCTGAAAGCAGTTTTAGGGATATCATCTTCCTTAACCCTAATTTAATGATATCCAGATCTTAGGTCAATCTTGGAGAACACTAAAGCTCCTCTTAATTGATCCATCAGATCATCTATCCTAGGCAATGGATACTTGTTCTTGATGGTTTCCTTGTTCAACTGTCTATAGTCAACACAAAGTCTCATGATACCATATTTCTTCTTTACTAGTAACAAAGGTGCTCCACATGGAGAAACACTAGGCCTAATGAATTGCTTATCCAACAACTTCTCTATTTGTTTCTTGAGCTCTACTAACTCTAGAGGTTCCATCCTATAGGGTGCTATAGATATAAGTCCTATACCTGGCACTAAATCTATAGAAAACTCTATTTCTTTCTCTAGTGGCAACTTAGCTATGTCACTCGTAAATACCTTTGTGTACTCCCTCACCACATGTATACTATTTAGGTTCTGCTCAACCTCTACATCTAATGAGAAAAGAAGAACATATCCTAGAGCTCATTCTACCAAACAGTGGTTGACTTGATTAGCATTGAGATAGATAGACTCAGAAAAAATAATTCTGGTAGAAACATCAGACAGGAAAACCAAAGTCTTATCTGAACAGTTTAAGACTAAATGATTGGACGACAACTAATCCATACCAAGAATGACATTTATGTCCACAAAGGATAAACAAATAAGATTTACGAAGAAAACTCTATCTTCTATTCTTATGCCACAATCATGATAAACTTTTGAAGTTATGACTGGTTTACCGGTTGGTGTAGAAACAGACAAGTCATATGGCAATTCTGACATAGGCAAATCCAACATCCTTACACAATCATCAGAAACAAAGAAGTGAGATGCTCTTGAATCATACATGACATTTAAAAGACGATTATGAATTATTCTTTTACCTTAAATAAGGTTGGAAGATTGGGCTACCTCCTTTTCGCTTAGAGTATAAACTCTCCCTTTGGCTAGTAGCTTTGGGGTAGGCACATCTTCCCATTTCTGGGGACAATATCTGGAAAAGTGTCCCAGTTGTTCACATGTGTAACACACAGACTGGCCTGCCAAACATGGTTTACCTCCATGTATTTTCTTACACTTAGGACCTCTGGGTACTTTGGAGTCCGTCTGTACTTGCTTGCCCTTTCCTTGAGGACTGCTAGTTTTAGAAGTGATTTTCTTAAACTTATCATCCTCACGTTTCCTCTTCTGGAACTCTTGTGACTTTTGCCCCAAAAGAACCTTCTTGTTATATTCTTCCATAATTCGGCACTTACTTACCAAAGATGGAAAATGTCTAATCTCTAGGGGTCAAATGGCCCTCTATATATCTTCTTTCAAACTTTCTTCAAATTTAATAAACTTTCATGCTTCATCTGGATTAAATCTGATGTAAGAGAATTTTGATAACACAACAAATCTGGCACAAACTAACTAATTGGCATATCGCCTTGCACAAGCCTTAGAAATTCCTTTTCCTTCGCACTCTGCAAATTCTGAGGAAAGTATTTTCCTAAGAAAGAATTTTTGAACACTTCCCAAGTGATAGAAGTTCTAGATGTGTCTAGTGTAACATCCTCTATAACATATTAGTCCTGTATATGGTTACATAGGTAGCATATTACTTACTTAACATGTCAGTTTAATTTTGTGACAAACTAAGTTAGTTTAGGCACTTTGTTGCAACACATAAGGTGAAAAGTAGTCTAAAATGACTCAGATAATAGATAAATTGCTTGGATGAGGGAAATAAATATGGATAATTTATTTCTAGGTCACAAATATATGAAACAAGATGTAGTTAAAGTTTCAAGATAAACTGAGCCAGTTTGGTATTTTTAAGTATATTAGTTGTGTGTTTTAATACTGGATTGCCTTGTAGCATATATGGAAACTTATATAAATGATGAAATGAGTATTTAGCTGAATCTTATGATTTATTCTTTTTCTATGGAAGTTAGGAAACTTGATTTTTTAATATCAAAGTATTCCTAGTAGATATAAAGTTTCAGTATAGAAACTTAAGTGGCATAAGTTTCAAACGTTCCTATCCTTTTATTTCTTTTGACTTTCTCTACTTCTTTCACTCCACACACACGTCTCCTTTAGTAGAGAGAGCAGTAGAAAACGAGAGAGAAGAGAGGAAAGAAGAAAAGATAAAGAAGAAGAAAAAAGAGGAGGAAAAGAGGAAGATCAAAAGCAAGGCCAAGGTTTGATCATCAGCTGCACTACAAGAGGTAGGGGTGGTTGTATTTATGTGCTTCTTTTCTACCTCACTTCATCTTTGCTTCATGGTTTGTTCATGGATGAAAAATGGGTTTTTGAGAGGCTGTTAATGTCTTCTTGTCTAGTTGATGTCTTCAATGGTAGAATATGGTCTATTTTAGCTTGATCTATGCATGGTTAATGATTGTAAACTTCCATAAATCCATTTGAATGCTTGAGTTCAAATTTGAGAAATGGGTAGAAGGTTCTTTGCTTTCTAGGTCATGATTCTGTGCTAGATGAGTTGTTTGTGAGCATGAGGATTTAACATTGCTTAGGGACCATATTTAAGCTTGAAAATCACTTAGAACTTGAAATTAGAGGTTTGAAGATGGTTAGCAAACCAATGATATAGTAACTGAAGTTTCAGATGCCCGGCGCCTAAGCGTCCAGTTTTTGGCCGCTTGAGTGCCCAAGGCCAGAGAGCTCGTTCTTAGGTTCTGGAGGCCAGTGATTAAGCACTCAGAAAGTGAGCGCTTAAGCATGCTTAAGCGCTCACTTAAGCATGCTTAAGCGCTCACTTAAGCATGCTAGTCCAGAGGGCTATGGTTTTAAGCAATTAAGCGCTCATAGTTTAGGCAATTAAGCATCCAACGACAGATAGAATAAGGGAGGCTTTCTGCCATCCAGCGACTAAGCACTGAGAAAGTGGGTGACTAGGCACCTAAAGGCAGAGGGTTCTAAGATTTTTATCTTGGAGATCTTAAGTATCCTACTTGTTGGGGTTCTTTTTACATACTTTTTGAAGTATGTTAAGATACTACTAGAGGTATTTTAGTAAAGGAATGATCCTTTGGCATATATATGAAATGTATAAAACTTAGAGCAATACAGTCATTTGGCCAAGGAAGATAAATGGGATGTCCAAAAGGTTCTTTTAAGCCTGGATTTAGCCAGAGTTTCTCGATAGTGCCTGGATTACGTGTAGTGTAAGGATGAGCTTTCCTTATATCTACCATAGGATAATACAATGAACCAACATTCCTAGTAAAACTTCTTGGTTCTAAATTGAGCTAAGTATGTAGCTATGTATGTATGTATGTAAAACTTGGTTTATCTAGTTGTTAAAGTTAAACCTTGTAAAGAACTTAAACATATCTTATTATGACATGTGTTAAGATTATGTTTATTATGATATCAATAACTGGTTTTGGTATACTTATATTGAGAATTGTTGATTCTCATCCTGCTGTGTTGCAATTTAAATCTAGGTGAAGGCTCTTAATGAAAAAGAAGAATAAGAAAGCTAAAGGATTATATTAGTCCTAGTTTTTAGTTGCTTTAATTACAAACTTTGTATCTATTTATACTTCTTTTGTAATGTAAAAGAGTTATGTATTACTTCATGCCCCTAGGAGGCTAATGTTGTTTATATATGTATGCATGTTTTTCGCATTTCATAAGGCTCTCTATAATGACTTCAGTGTGCATTCTGGATATATTATCAGACTAATATGTATGTAGTGACGTTGTAATGTTGCTTATCTTTGTAAATGTTACACATATCGATATGTTACTATTAGGATGTTACATTATGGTATCAGAGCAATTCATCCTATTGAGCTGAGGTATGGACTGACTATGCTTAGGCATGTTAAGAGTTCCTTTTAATAATTGTACTTTTCCTGTCTCTTATGTGAGATCCTTTTATGGAATTGCATGATTTGCCTTAGGTTAGTTTGTTATTAGCTATTGTTGCACAATTACATGATATTGAGATTGATCAACTCAATATACATTGTTCTGTGTGTACAGGAAACTATAGCACCACGAAGGAAAACTAGGGCATTAAGGAACTCAACTAGAGAGGGCCCTGACATGACTGCAACGGTTATGGCTATGGCAAATGCAATTAATGAGGGATCAGACGACCATAACTACAAATGCCATGAGAGACCAAGCAACTGTGACTGCTAATGCTATAAGAGAACAAGCAGCTGTTACAGTTAGGGTTCTTGAGAGGATGGAAGCAAATCCACCTTAGCAACCCACATAGCCTGTACAACCAGTGCAGGAGGTACAAGTCAGAAGGTACCAGAACTTCTAAGACTTGTTAGCTTTTCGTTAGACGAACCCTCCACCTTTTAGAGGTGAATATAATCCCACTAAAGCTGAGGAGTGGCTTAGTGAAATGGAAAAGATATTTGAAGTAATGATTTGCTCAGATAAGCAAAAGGTGTCATTCGTCTCTTATATGTTAAAGGTGTAACACTCCAATTTTTGGTTAATTACGTTTTTACCCTAATTGTACTATTTTCTATTTTTTGTGTTATAAAATTAATTTGACTGTTTCGTAACTGTATTTGATTGTTTTGTTTGATTTACTCTAAGTCAAGAAAATAATAATTTTCGGGTCGGGGAAAATCTTGTTTGATTATTTGGAGCTGGGCGATCTTACTAAACCCAATCCGAATAATATATATATCAATCATTTAATTTTTAGGATTTTTCTGTGTAATAAAAACATTTATCATGCAGAAAAGTCCGTGGGACCCATGTTTGGCTTGTGGGACCCACATATATTTTGTGGGATCCACTTTTGTTTTGTGGGACCCACGTTTGGGTTTGTGGGACCCACTTTTAGGAAAAATTTACCAACGTAAATGGCTTGTAAAATTCTAAACCAAAAAGTTGAAAATCCATAAAATGGTTAGATTTAGTAGATTAGTTAGTTTAAAATCTAAATTAATGGCATAATTAGTCAAAAACTTAATTAAGTTAATCTAAAGGGTTTGAGTGGTAATTAAATGGAATAAAACCTAATTAGTTTTTATCAAATTTTAGTTAGACAAATGTATTAGTATAATTAAGTAGAAGATTAAGGATTCTAAGTAAATGATTAACTAAAATACAAAGGGATCTAACTAACTTTTAATTAAACCTAATTAGGAGGACTTAAGCATAAATAAGTTATTAAAAGTCAATCAAATTTTGATTAGAATTCCTATAGCTATTTTTGGATTTATGCATGCATTATGCATTCAATTATGCACTCAAATGCAATCATGGAGATCTAGATGCTTAGTCATCCACCATCCAACTCATCTAAGGCGATTATGTTAGCAAAATTGTCAAAAAAAGGGGGCTGCATTTGTCTTGGAAGTCCACGGCCATGCATTATGCATTTAGGCAATCATTCACCTCCTTCATCATTTATTCAATCATTCCACACCTTCATCCGTTTCTTTTCCTACCAAAGAACCCAAAGAAAACTTCTAAGTCTTCATTTTCCTACCATTTGGCCAACACCACTTCACCTACTTCCATCCATCAAAAATTTCATCCAACTTCATTTCCTAAATCTAAACCATATTCTAAGAACATCTCTAGTTGTGAGTTTTTGCTAAATCATCCATTTGAAGCTTGGAAAATCATTTTGAAGTTTCTTTCTTATAAGGTGAAAATTCTTCTTTCTTGTTTCTAATTTGATTTTTGATGTTCTAAGCCATGATTGATCCATGGTTTATCTTTTTCATCCATAGTTTATGACTTTATAATTTGTTTAAGCTTGTTAGGATTTTGTTGAAGCTACACAAAATTTCTAAGGAAGAGTCCAAAGAGATCTTGTCTTCCTTATTGGTAAGAGGGAGATTTAATCTCATCAACCATGTGTGGTGGTGAGAAAATGGATGTATTTGTGGTGAAGAATCCATAAGGATTCATTCACTTGGTTGTTTGTTGTCTTCTCTATTTGTGATTGTTTATGTGTGCATGTTATTTACTTTTCTATTTGTGATTTATTATGCATGCAAGTATGTTTATAGCTTTGATATTTGGTATGTGTTTTATTATTGCTTTAATATATGGTATGTGTTCATAAATATATGTATATGTTCATGGATCTATGATAATTATTGTTGGATGTGCAAATATTTTGAAACTTGTAAAAGTGTTCCAAAGAACACAAGATGAAGAGCTTATGATTTTTACTGTGAAAAGAGAACCAATATGTTCTCAACCATTTTCTAAAAGGATAACCTAATTGATCTAATTAAGTTAAAGGATTTTTCAATGATTTAATGGATGAAAAATAATTTTAAACATGGTTTGTATAAAAATGGTGATTTTCGCCAAAAAATATTTTTAATGTTTAATTGATCCAAAATTTATTTTCTAAGTGTAAACTAGTTTATTAACCTAAAACGAATTCAATTACGATGGATTTTCAAGAGTCAAATAAGTAAATGAATTTTTACTAGAAGTCTAGTATGGTAAAGAAATAAATTTTAGACACTTGAAAAATACTTACCCTTTGAGTTTTCAAAGTATGTTAGCAATTTTCAAAGTGTATTTGATGGTTATAATTAAATAAAGGATTTTTTTTAAAAGAAAACGTAGAAAATATCATTTAGTGAATTTTCTAAACTAAATGCTGTCAAAATTGACTAAAAATGAGCAAGTATTGAAGAACGTTTCAAAATGGCATTTAGAAAGCAAAGAAATATTTTACGTAGTTAAAGAATAAAATTAACTGTAGAAGAATTTATTAAAATCGAATTTTTGAGAAAAACGTCAGAAATTATTACTTAGAGTAATTTTTGTAAAGAAAAATGGAAAATAATGTCTAAATAATATTTTTAGTTTTGGAAAGTTTAAAATTTAATTTGGAGCGTCAAGAAATATTTTATACAGTGAAAAACAGTAGAAATAGTTTACACATATTTAAAATGATGATTTTTAAACTACGCGATTGAGAAAATGATTTAAAAATGTTACGCAATTGAGAAAATGTTGAAAAATGTAAAATTTTTATGCGACTTATGGAAACAGTAAGTTTTTATTGTCGGGCCAAAGTGGTGGACCCGGACATGTTGGGAAATAGTACTGTCAAGTGGAGACATACTGTTTTTGGAATTATTGATACTAAGGGTATTTTTGTAATTATGGTGACAATGAGGATATTTATGTAATTATGATTCATGGTGATACTGAGGGTATTTTTGTAATTATGGATCATTACATACATAGAGTGGTATGTCAATTTGGTTGAAATTGACAATTGACTGACGAGATGAATTACACCGTGTTGTGGGTGTGATAGGCGTAGTGTGTTCATGTGGAGAACTTGGAGGCGTTAATGTGCAGTAGATTCCACATGTGGATAGTTGGTAGTTCCTGGTCGTGGTAACTAAAAACACACACTAGCGATCTCGATAAATACTATTCTTAATCAGGATCTATTGGGGACTGTCTGGTACTATGCCTGGACGTACACGACGTATTTGACTGTGTACCATTCACACGACGTATTTGACTGTGTGTTGTTTACACGACGTATTTGACTGTGTACCATTCACACGACATATTTACTACTATGTCGTTTACACGACGTATTTGACTGTGTAACAATTGGTTGAGGCAGCCTGATGTGCGGACATGTCTACCGGATCATTTCTCTCGATGTTTGTGTTTAGCTCCATGGAGTAGGAAGCAGTCTGAGTACATAGCATATTTAATCTGCATCACTGTGTGAATAGTTATAATTTGATTTATGATATTTTGCATGTGTGATAATGTGAATAGTTATAATTTGATTTATGATATTTTGCATGTGTGATAATATGAATTGTTATATTAACTGTTATATTTGTTTGTATTGTCATTTTCTTACTGCTATGCTGGTAATGATGTAGATTGTCTCACCTCTTTGTATATATTTTCTGTATTATTATTTATGTTTCGTAAAGTCGTTGAGGAAGTAGAAGAGGAACAACTGTTGGATTGTCAATACAACAAGGAGCAGCAACCGAGTGACCAGTTCGAGGAAGGCGAACCTCGAGATCATCCATATCATATGGATTGATTGCAACGTAGTATGATGTTACCAGAGTATTTCTATCTTCCGATAATCTTCCGAGGAGGATTCTTCGGAGGATCGAACTTTTAGTGTTATGCTTGGCAATTTAGTTTATGTTTGCTTTAAATCGATAGTTCTTGTTTTTAATTAACTAGTTTGTAATATGTAAATTATTTGTACCTATTAAAAACAAAATCATATATGTAATTATGGTGTGTATGTAATAGTTTGTTTTATTTTATGTGCTGTTTATTTTATTTTATAATATAATATGTTTTTTAAAAAAATATTTTTACAACCTATATTAATATATATTACGAAATAATTTATAACTTGGGTAAAGGTTTTATTATTATTGTTCGGAAATGTGACATCCCCAGTAGGGTGTTGCAAAAGGGAGAGGCGGAGCATTGGTGGAAAAGTACGAAGAGGTAATGAAAGCTACTAGAACCTTGATGTCATGGGAGATTTTCAAGATAACCTTTTTGGAGAATTACTTTCTGCAAACTCTACATGATGATAAGGAAGTAGAGTTTATGCACTTAGAGCAAGGAAGCTTGTCAGTGGGCCAGTATATGGCCAAGTTTGAGAAGTTGTCGAAGTTCTCTTCACATTTTCGTTACAATCCAGATGAGAATTGGCGATGTTTGAAGTTTGAAACAAGTTTGAGAGATGAGATTAAAAGTATGGTTAGACCTATGGAGATTAGGGAATTTCCTTCCCTAGTCAACAAATGTAGAATTGTGGAGTCAAGTGTTTATAGGCCTCAACCAGAGGAAAGGGCACAAGACTTGCAGAAGAGAAAGCGCGATAATGATAAGAGCAAGCATGGTGCTTCTAAAACGAGCACCAAAAACTTGTTGATTGGGTTTACCCAAACTTGAATTGGTAGGTAACTCCTTTTGCTAACCGCAAGTGCATAGGTCGTTCAAGTAATAAAAAATGAAATGTAGAGATCGTTTTCACGGGGAATATGGTTACTTTCTTATGCTAAACATTGACCTACAGTTTGACTAATTCTATTCAAGCAAATATAAATTGGAAAATGGGTTTATTAACTACAATACAAAATATAAGGAAAAGATAAAGATATGGTTGAGAATATAAGGAATCCTTTTTCACCCCCTACTTCAATTGATAACTTGCAATCCTTATAAGCAATGCAAACGATTAGATTATGTTAGCCTAAGAAACTAACTTAGTTAAAAGCCTACATCTAGGTCGCTTAACCTTATGCTACTTACCTGTTTTACTATGCATCCATGAAAACTAGAGCAAACAACAAGCAATAAGATTGATTCTCAACTATGACTATGCATGACTAAGAGGTATATGTCTATCCTAGTAGCGAATCAATCTATCTCGCCATTGGAATGAAATCAAACATGCATTTTCTAACATCCCGAAAATTTATAATTTTAGGATAAATGATTATTTTACAATATTTAGGATTTTTAGGAATTTTTCTGAATTTTTCTGGGAACGCAGAATATTTTAATATTATTCCTCGTTCTACGCGCACATTGGACAGAATTGGCATAACACTGTAACGCTTCCAAAGTTGAAAAATTTTATTACGAATAGTCATTTTCTAATATTCGTGATTTATGTGAATTCTTTCAGAATTTTTCAGAAACGACGAATATTTTAATATTTTCCTCGTTTTACGTGCACACTGAGTCGAACCGGGAAAATGAAATATTTTTCCCGAGAACCTTGAACTATGGAAACATCGATGGGGGATCTTACTAAATCCGAGGCTGGACACAGTTTACAAGGTTTTACGTCTTTCGAGAAATTTTAACAGATAAAATAATAAAATACTGCGAAGAATTAATCCGTCAGATTTATTAATACCGACACGCGACTATGATTATTGTCCAATAAATAATAACATGTAATAAAAATCTTATCACACTGTTCAAAATTTACATTGTGTCAAGCCCCTTTAGCTTTATTTTCAAAATAAAAGTTAAATTAATTCAAAAGCTTATTTGGGAAACTTCTAGAAGCTTCCTTCCATTTCACTTTTTCTCTCTCTTCCCTCTCCATTCTTGTACGGCAGAGGCCCTTATTTTGGAGCCCATATTCACGTTCTTCTTTTCTTCTACGTTTCTTTTCTTCTTCTTCTCTTCTACGTTTCTTTTCTTCTTCTTCTTCTTCTTCTTCTTCCTTCTTTTCCACCGTCCACCCTCACCATTCACCATTTTCATTCCTTGCTTCACCACTTCTATATCTAGCTTCTTCCATCATTCCAAGACCATTTTCCTTATGGCCTTCCTTAGTTCTTCTTCTCTTCTTCTTCTTCCTCCATTTTTCACCATTGAAGCTAAAGCTTGGAGCTTTTGAGGTAAAATCTTCAAGTAACTTCTATCTTCTTCTCATTTTCGTTTTATTGGTCACCTATGTGGCCAAGAAGCCATTTTTCTATGATTGGAGTGAACACATTGGGAATTTCTCACCCTAGGGTTTTTCTTGAAGGGGAAAACGAAAATCAAGAGCAAAAAGGGGAAAGCATTCTTGTGATTGCCTTCATTTAGGTAAGAGGGAGATGATCCTCTTCAACCAATCTTGGTAGTAAGGAAATGTCTTGTGTGTTGTTGTTGATGAGGGAATCCATGTTGGATTTCTCTCTTTGTTATATTGAGTCATTTCCATGATGTTGTAGTTGTTTGATTTGTATGAATGTATGGATGTATATTGTGTGCTTTGATGATCATGAACATATATATTGTTATTTTGTATTTAGAGGACATGAATCATGCTTTGGATTGTGGAAAATAAATGAGAAACTATGATAAAGGAAGGGCCAGGGCTCTGCAGAAATGAATTCTGCAGAACCCCTGTTAATGCACTAGCTCCCAGGCACTGTGCATAGAGCGTCTAGGCGCTCTGTGCCCAGAGAAGTTTTCCCTGTGACGCGGCCTGGTGAGCGTTCAGGCGCTTCGTGGTCAGCGCCCAGGCGCTCAACCAGCGCTCAGGTGCTACAGATATGGCGCCTAGGCGCCCATGACAGAACCAGTAGGGAACTGTGAGATGAAGCCTATGTAATTGGAAATATAAATGTTAAGGTTGGGATGTGAGATGGAGAGCTTTAAGGGTTATTTAACTCAATTTGAAGCCAGGATATTAGATTAAAACTATAAGGGATTGGAATGAACTTGGTGAACAAAAACTTAAGTAAAGGATATCAAGAAATCAATGCATAAAATGGGAGAAATTGAGGTTAGCAGTGGACTTTGGGAAGCCACGATTTTGATCATGGATTTTAGGAATGGGATTGACCCCATGAAGAATAAAAACTAAATGATTGGTATCGAGAGACTTGAGCATAACGCGAGATGGAAACTTACTTAGTGATGGATTCTTGTAAGAGTGGCAAATCTTGAATAAGAATGCATAATGAACCTTAAAAAATGTATTACCTTATTTGATTTCAATATTATGATATTGTGGGTCCATATGAGTGACCAATGTTGTATTGATGCTTATTTGAGCCAATTGTGGCATATTATGGAATGGTATGTGATATGGACCATACATGTTCATGCATAGAGTCATATGCATTATGAATGTCCTGTGGACTGTTGTAAGGCCAAGTTGCCTAGGAGATTGAACACACCCTGGGTGCGGGTGCGAATAGACTAGTGTGGGTCGTGTTATGACCTCGGGGGCGTCGGGGTGCGGGTCCCTCACATGGACAGTTTAGAGCTCCTCTGTGCCGTGGGGCAAACCGATGCAAACACACCGATGATCCGGACTTGACACTGTCCTATGTCGTGATCGAGCGTGGACTATCTGTACAATGCCTGATGTGCAGGTAGAAAACTGTTGAGTTTTAGCACCTTGGCCGCGGCAGCCGAGTTGCAGACACGTCTCCTGATCTTTCTCTCCAACTATTTGAGTCTAGCTCCATGGAGTAGGAATTGGGAAAGCATGTATTGTGCATCGTTCATTATTGGTCTTATAAACTGTTGAGCATGAACACCTGTGAATGTGAAGATAACTGTTGTACTTCTGTAAATGGTTATCTGATTGTTGTACTGATTCTTGGAAATACTATTGTAATATGCCTGTTATTGCTTACTGTTGTTCTACTTTTACTATAAATATCACTGTTATTATTGACTCTGATTATTGCTTAGAATTGAATTGCTCTTATTATAAATTCCGTTCTTGCTATTGATGAATATATGAACTGTATTGCTCGGTGGGCGCTTTGCGCCGTGCTATTTTCTTACTGCCATAGTGGTAATGAAAGACGGGTGTCTCACCTCTTTCCTATATTTCTGTATTTCTGTTTCATATTCATACTTGTTAAGAGACCTGGACGAAGATGATATAGAATCACGCCTTGCCGAAGGGATTGGGAACCTGGACAATATTTCTTCGATTTTCGTAGGAGTGCAGCTGCGTGGAGGCATTAATGCCTGTTGTATCAACTAGGACGCTGAGTGTCATGTGCATATGGGGTTGCGGCTTTGTCTACTGGTAGTGCCCATCCCTGGGTCACTACTTCTCCCCTTTTATGTTTTTATTCCCGCTGTATTTTACTTGACTCTGTAATTATTATATTCTATGTTATCAGTGATTCGTGTAAGTTGGCTATAAAATATATATATAAAGAATGTGATTTCATTTCAATGGTTGTATTAAGGGTTGAATGCATCTATAATTCATTCATGGCTCGTATTTTCTACTCATGCATGAATGCGAAGAAATAAACTCGTTAATTTTTGAAACTACTGTTATCATGACTGTGACACGCCTGGATTTAGTAACTGTGGTGTAATGACGATTGCGTTGTAGTTGGTATATTCAGGGGCGTTACATTAGGTGGTATCAGAGCAGTTCAGCCTATTGAGCCGGGGTATGGACTTGCTATGTTTAGGCATATTAGAATTTGGTCTGTTGTGCACTTCCTTGTCTCTTGATTAAGATGATGGGAAAGGAATGCATGACGTGCCGTAGGTTGAATATTGATGGCTACTATTATACGGTTGCATGATATTGAGGACTGGCCTACTCAATATGTAATGTTCTGTGTGTACAGGAAACTATGACTTCACCTAGGCGTAATATGTTAGGAAAGTAGGATTTCTTTTGTGAGGAGATCAAAAGGTTTTGGAAAATCGATCTTCTGGAGAAAGAAATAGTTAGTGTAAACTAGGTTCGAGAAGCAGTTTAGAAGTTAACGACTTACGAGGGATTACGCTGTGGAAGCAGAATGAAGAAGTTCGAGCTGGAGATCGTTAGGATGTATGGAATTGAACTTGTCTTGCTTGAATTGTATGAATTGTGTGACTCTCTATATTTGGTTTTCATAGGGAGATAACGAAGTTGAGGTAATTTTGTGTTTGTTGTATCTATGTCCGTCTTCAGAGAAATTCAATGGCTCGCGGTAGACATACAAGGATGATGGCCCGTGACAGACGTATACATGCGAGCGCGGGACAAGACAATAGGAGTATGGCTGCAACTGCAAAAGAAAGGCAAATGATAGCTGAGGTGACAACTCGCCAGGATCAGAGGGCCACGCAACAACGAGAATTGGAAGTTAAGGTTCAGAATCTGTTGGAAGAAAGTCGGCTTTGGGGCAACCTTGGACTGCCTAGATTCCAAAAGAGGAATAATAGAAAAGTTAACCAGTTTAAGCGGAAACCATACGCACGGGTATCAGGGAAACAACAACAACAACAACCAACTCCTGGGCAAAGTGCTCGTAGCGGTATATCCCGTCAGACCCCGACATCTTCGCCAAGATGTATGAAATACGGAAAGAACCACTTCACGAGGGAGTGTAAGATCAAAGGGATAATCTGTTTTAGATTTGGGAAGCCTGGACACGTCTCCCGCAACTGCGATCAAGCAAAGGCAAATTCTTTAATCAATGCTGCAAGGGCTGTGAAACCACAAGCAGAAGCCAGAATTTATACCTTGGGTGGTGTTGAGACCTCGACATTTGGAAATCTAAACAAGGGAAGTTACGCCTCAAGTGACGACCCTGTAATCGTACTGTATAATTCTGGGGGTAACCCCTCATTTTACCATTTGTAACCGTATGGATCATTTGGATTCATCTATATCTTTCTTATCTTCAACTTAAGTTACTTATATTTCTGTTACTAAGACTTGTTGTTGACACCTAAGTTGTGTAATCTATCCTACTTCTACTAAAGATCGAGTCTTTTGTTAACCTATCTTACTTACTTCGAATCATATCTGTTCGAGTTCATGATTTTAGAGATTGATCAGTCGTTTCCTGATTATTATCTGCTAGGTCATTCCGATAAAAACCTTAACGATTTTTGAGACTAAGACTTTTGGATTCGTAACAACTGACAAAGTCTAAGCTTTGTGAGGGAAATGAATCTGAGGATACATGTTAATGCTTTCCGTAGAGAACCAAGAGTAAAGGGAATATAGATGCCGCTCTTGTAGTCGAAGAGTGTCACATGTCAAACTACGATGCTGTTGGTTAAGGAGAGGAATGAAATTTCTCGGTGAGACGGGGACCATCACAAAATAAACAAGACTTCAATCAAGGATGAGTGTCCTCGGGGAAAGATGAGCGATTCAATGGGCTGGTAAGGAAAGAGTCGTAGTTCTCTCCAAGATCGATGTATGACCTGGTCATCGATGGATTCGTGGAAATTGAGAATGTTCCCAAAATGATTTTTTCGAGTGTGCTTTCAACATTATGGGTATCCCGTGATGTCAATCGGAGTGACAAAAGTTCCTATTGTATTCATGGATAACATGAATTGTATTTTCTATCCTTACCTAGAACAGAATTGTCGTTATCATTAATGATGACATTCTGATCTATTCTCGAAGATATAGGGAGATACGTCAGACATCTCGGTATAGTTTTCCTAACTTTAAAGAAGATGAAGTAAATGCTAAAGTATCAAAGTACGATTTCCCGTTTGAAGAGATTCAGTTTTTGGGTTGTGAAATTCCAAATGGAGGAATTGTTATGAATTCACCAAAGGTTGGAGTAGTTCTTCAAAGGGAAAGACCGGAAACCGTAAAGGAGACTTGTAGCTAATGGAATTAGTTGATTTTATCGAAGGAGCACCGATGAGTTCTCCAAGATGGCAGAATCTCTTACGTAGCTTACAAGAAGAGGATCAAATTTCTACGAGCTGGCACAGGTAAAGAAGGTTTTCCAAGAATTGAGGAGATATTTAGATGCTCACTAGTTTTGATTCTACTTAATCTCGAGAAACCATTTGAAATGCCTGGCGATACTTTGCATGAAGGTTTGGGATGCGCGCTCTTGCAAAGCTGGAAAGTTGTGGCTTGCACCTCCAGGTTGTTGAGGGTGCGTGAGAAGTGTTACCTGATCCGTGACTTGTAATTGACCACTGTTGTATCCGCTCTGAGAATATAGAGACACTTTCTATATGGAGCAAAATTCAATGTCCTTAGCTGTCACAAGAACCTGAAGTACTTAATCAACGAGAAGGAACCAAACATGAGGCAGAGAAAGTGACTAAAGATTTTGAAGGAACATGATCTCTAACTTTAGAGTCATCTTGGAAAGGAAAACGCCATGTCGACTTTTGAGCTGAAGCGCCTAATACCTTCATTATGATGGTCGAGAAGAAGGAATTAGGAGAGTAATTCGAGGACAGGTGGCTGTCATTAGAAATGACACTGGATGAGGTATGTCTAGATATAGTCACTATTTCGAATGATCTGTTGGGAAGGATTCGAGAGAAGTAAAAACAATGACCAATTTCTACAAGACAAGAAAAAGCTATTAAGACAAGGCATAGAGTCAGAATGTGAGGAAGGAACTCGACAGAATCTAAATGTTCATGAGTGAAAGTTGCATACTAGATGATTCAGAACTTAAGGAGTTTATTCCCAATGAAACTCACGAGAGTAAAATCGAGTTTACACATCAAGGTATATCAAAATCTAGAACAGAAGTAATGGTAACAAGGGATGAAAAAAAAAGGCGTTGCTAAAGGTGTGTCATCTTGTCTAAGTTGCCAGCAAACTCACTCTTGAATTCTACGAGCTGTATCAAATTCTTTTTCGGATTGGTCCAGTGGCTATAACTAATCTTTGCCATCCTTTCTTTTTAAATCTTCATGATATCTTCCGTATGCCATGATCACGAAAGTATATCCTTGGACCCAGCCATGTTATCGAACAGGACACAGTACGATTGAAAGAGAGTTTAACCCATGGAATGCTTCCTGTGAGATCGAGAATAGAATAGCAAAGCGACATGGAGGTCAGAAGATAAGGTGAAGAGACAATGTCGATATTTATCCTAAGGAATGAAAATTTCGAGGACGAAATTTCTATTTGAAGGGGAGTGTTGTAACATCCCGAAAATTTATAATTTTAGGATAAATGGTCATTTTATAATATTTAGGATTTTTAGGAATTTTTCTGGATTTTTATGGGAAAGCGGAATATTTCAATATTATTCTTCGTTCTGCGCGCACATTGGACAGAATTGGCAGAACGACTGTAACGCTTCCAAAGTTGGAAAATTTTATTACGAATAGTCATTTTCTAATATTCGTGATTTATGTGAATTCTTTCAGAATTTTTTGGAAATGACGAATATTTTAATATATTCTTCGTTTTGCGTGCACACTGAGTCGAACCGGGAAAATGAAATATTTTTCCCGAGAGCCTTGAACTATGGAAACATCAACGGGAGATCTTACTAAATCCGAGGCCGGACACAGTTTACAAGGTTTTACGTCTTTCGAGAAATTTTAACAGATGAAATAATAAAATACTGCGAAGAATTAATCCGTCAGATTTATTAATGCTGACTTCTGCCAGCTATGATTATTGTCCAATAAATAATAACATGTAATAAAAATCTTATCACACTGTTCAAAATTTACCTTGTGTCAAGCCCCTTTAGCTTTATTTTCAAAATAAAAGTTAAATTAATTCAAAAGCTTATTTGGGAAACTTCTAGGAAGCTTCCTCCCATTTCACTTTTTCTCTCTCTTCCCTCTCCATTCTTGTACGGCAGAGGCCCTTATTTTGGAGCCCATATTCACGTTCTTCTTCTCTTCTACGTTTCTTTTCTTCTTCTTCTTCTTCTTCTCTTCTTATTCTTCCTCCTTTCTCCACCGTCCACCCTCACCATTCACCATTTTCATTCCTTGCTTCACCACTTCTATATCTAGCTTCTTCCATCATTCCAAGACCATTTTCCTTGTGGCCTTCCTTGGTTCTTCTTCTCTTCTTCTTCTTCCTCCATTTTTCACCATTGAAGCTAAAGCTTGGAGCTTTTGAGGTAAAGTCTTCAAGTCTCTTCTATCTTCTTCTCATTTTCGTTTTATTGGTCACCTATGTGGCCAAGGAGCCATTTTTCTATGATTGGAGTGAACACATTGGGAATTTCTCACCCTAGGGTTTTTCTTGAAGGGGGAAAACGAAAATCAAGAGCAAAAAGGGGAAAGCATTCTTGTGATTGCCTTCAATTAGGTAAGAGGGAGATGATCCTCTTCAACCAATCTTGGTAGTAAGGAAATGTCTTATGTGTTGTTGTTGATGAGGGAATCCATGTTGGATTTCTCTCTTTGTTATATTGAGTCATTTCCATGATGTTGTAGTTGTTTGATTTGTATGAATGTATGGATATATATTGTGTGCTTTGATGATCATGAACATATATATTGTTATTTTGTATTTAGAGGACATGAATCATGCTTTGGATTGTGGAAAATAAATGAGAAACTATGATAAAGGAAGGGCCAGGGCTCTGTAGAAATGAATTCTGTAGAACCCCTGTTAATGCACTAGCTCCCAGGCGCTGTGCATAGAGCGTCTAGGCGCTCTGTGCCCAGAGAAGTTTTCCCTGTGACACGGCCTGGTGAGTGCTCAAGCGCTTCGTGGTCAGCGCCCAGGCGCTCAACCAGCGCTCAGGCGCTACAGATATGGCGCCTAGGCGCCCATGATGTAACCAAGAGGAGCGTGAGATGAAGCCTATGTAATTGGAAATATAAATGTTAAGGTTGGGATGTGAGATGGAGAGCTTTAAGGGTTATTTAACTCAATTTGAAGCCAGGATATTAGATTAAAACTATAAGGGATTGGAATGAACTTGGTGAACAAAAACTTAAGTAAAGGATATCAAGAAATCAATGCATAAAATGGGAGAAATTGAGGTTAGCAGTGGACTTTGGGAATGTAACGCCCCTTTTTGGGAGGGAACGTCACATTGTCAAATAAAGTAAAATGCGGAAATTAAATAAACAACGATTAAGACCCAGTTCATTTTAATTAATTAATGTTTAACCATGTGAGCAAACTTGGCAATATTTATTTATTTTTTTTATAATAATAATAATAATGATACTACGGAGTGCAGATAAAAATGACGAATAAAATAATACATAGAGATTTGCACCTGAATAGCATGCATATATATCTGGAGTTTAATACAACTGTTTCATAAATTGGCCATCATCAAAAGCAAAACTATACCCACCCCCAAGGAACATGTATATACAAAATATACAGCCCAACCAAAAAGAAAAGTACATCGGGCCCCCAAAAAATAAAACACCGGACCACCAAGTAGCCACCAATGATCATCGACCCCTCAAATAAAAGGGACCGATTCAGATCCTCGGGAGGACCCTCATCGGGATCTTCCTCATCCGAGGACTCATCCATAGGAACCACGGATGCACGGGACGGGGCCCGAGCGGTGGAATCGAAAGAATCCTCTGCGGAGTGTAATAACGGGAACCCCACATCTCCCGATAGGCGGGTAAAACTCCGGGCGTGGGCGAGGTAGCAAGTGAGGACAGGAGCCTCATGACGTCTCCAGGCAAGTGCTATCGACACGTCTCCCACATACACGCAACGGTCGGAGTTTAGGTTGATGTGCCAGCACTCTGGCCCCCCAAGGAAGGTCAGACGCACATCTCCCAAGAATCCGCGCATACGTGCAGACATCGTCGCAGTAGAAGTCAATCTGTGCATGTGCCCGAAGCCGGGAAGGCAGGATCTTGTCTCTTCACCGTCGTCTTTGATCGATGCACAGGGTGCACATAAACAGCAAATAATAGAAGCACATGGAAAGAGGTAAGATATCCTACCATCAATACCAATACAGCAACCAAGAACCGAACGGCGCATAACGCCCACGTAGCATGTAAAGGCAATAAATAAGCTTTTAAACAGATAACCGGTCTAGCAATCATTAATAGAGGTAATGAATAATTCATAATATCCGGTAGTTAAATTCGAGACGCATCAAACATTGTGTAAACAATAATTTTCGAACTGACAGATTATTCCATGATGCATGGACACAATGTTCAATTTCTACTCTATGGAGCTAGACTCAAACGGTCGGAGAGAAAGATCAGGAGACATGTATGTGACTCGGTGCCGAGGCCGGTGCTATCAATAAATTTTCTCGTGCACAATCATGGCATTGCACAGACATTCTACACTAGATCACGATATAGGACAGTGTCAAGTCCGGATCGTTGGTGCGTTTGCATCGGTTTGCCCCACGGGCAAAGGAGCTACCAACTACCCATTGTGGAGGACCCGCACCCCGACGCCCCCAAGGTCATAACAAGACCCACACTTGTCTACTCGCACCCGCACTAAGGTGTGTTCAATCTCCTAGGCAACTTGGCCTTACAACAGTCCACAAGGACATTCACAATGCATAAGATACTATGCATGCTCATGTATGATCCACAATCTCATACAAATTCATAATATACCACATTTGATCAAGAGAGTGCAATAAGCAAATTTACATCCAAAAAGAACCCAATATCAACGTAATATCAATTTATAATTCAAGGAACATATTTTAGGTCCATTATGGATTTCTAAAATCTCCAAGTCTTATGAAAGTCATCTCATTGGTTCATTAAGGTTTATGAAATCCTTAATCTCTTGTATTCTTTGATTGCTTGTAATCCGAGTAAGGGGTTATGGAATCTTAACCCAAATTTTCACCTAGAGGCCGTGGCCTTTCCAAGATTTCAAATAAATCATGTTCACATCATTAGGTCCATTTACTTGTTATTTTGATCCAAGTTATTTGATTCTTATAGTTACCTTCCAAGTTTAGCTTATCTCCTAAGTCTTAACCACAATCCATCACAAAAATTATTGTTGCAAGTTTCCTACTATTTTAATCTACATTTGGTTACTTGATTAATTCAAGTCTTGACATCCCAAATTTGTTATCTTTTCCCTCATTCAAGCCCTCAAAACCGTGGCACTCAATAGGGTCCTAGGTTGCAAATTTTCTTCTCACTAGTTTAGTCTTCCTTTACCTAATTTGCCTAGCATTATTCTTGACACAATTTCAATCAAAATTCTGCTCTTAAAAACAGCCCAAAACCGTGGCACTCACCAAGGTCCAACAACCAGAATTTTGTCCACTTTGATCAACCTTAACTACTTGATTTAATTAGCCTTGTATTGGTCAAAATTTAAGCATCATTTCCATTCATTTTCCAGCCCAAAAACAGCCCCAAACCGTGACACATTCAGGGGGTTCCAGCAACCAGAATTTCCAGCAAGCAAACATGGATTTCAATCACAAAATTACATGAATAATTAACCACTCAATCAACTACTCAAAGCTAAATTAAGATAACATTCAAGTAACCAATTTCAAGCAATTTCAAGAACAACCACCATGTGGTTTTTCTTCCAAAAATCAAATACAAGATTCCTAGTTGCTAAAGAGGTTGAGGAGGATTAATCTTCCTCTTACCAAGATGAAGAACCAAGAAAAATTCCAAGAGCACTCTTGATTTTCGGATTTGAAGCTCAAAAACCCTAGAAAATGTGGTCCAAGTTAGAACAATGTAATGATGTGAAAAAGAAGAAAAAAATGACCATTAAATCAAGAGGAAAACCAGAAACAAAAATGGAGTGGAAGTCTGAAATTTTTCAGCCATGGGAGCTCACCTTCAAAGCTTGAGAAATGGTTGAAGATGGAAGCTTTCTTGAAAACTCCAAGCACAAAAGATGATGAGAAGGAGTAGGAGATTAAGAAAATATGGTTGATGTGAATTTTTATGAATGTTGGAGTCTTTGGAGGGTGGCTGGACGTGTGGTGGCTGGAAGAGGAAGAAAGAAAAGGTTGAAGAGAGAAAGAAGAAGAAGAAACGTAAAAAGGAGAAGAAAATGGTGCTTTTGGTGATAATGCCTTTAGATGTAATATTAGGATATTAGAATCAATTATTTCTCTTGAGTGGGCTGCAGATACGTAAATGAGAGAGAGAAATGGGTGACAAAAATTGGCTTCCTTTGGAAGCTACACATGTGGTCAAAGCTTGGGGTCAAAGCTTCTTAAGGAAGCTTGAATATTTAACTATTAAATTTGAATTAAAGTGATTTGATTAGACATAAGGTAGATTACATTAGGATAATGTGATAGTATTTTTATTACACACTATTATCCAATGGATAATAGTTACTGAGTTAATGAGTGAGTATTTAATTAATCCGACGGATGAATTTTTCATTTGTATTGATTTAAATGTAACTGTTAAGATTTCTCGAAAATTGTGAAACCTCGTAAAGCTGTGTCAAGTCTCGGGTTTAGTAAGATCCCCGTCGACATGTCCATAGTCCAAGGTTCTGGAGAAAACATCGCGTTTCTCGATTTCTTGGCACAAGACGCAAAACGAGGAATATATTAAAATATTCGACGGTTCCGGAAAATTCCCAGAAAATTCTCAAAAATTGAAAATATTATAAAACGACCATTCGTCATATAATTTTCCAATTTTTGAAGCGCTACAGTCGTTTTCACGACTCTGCTCGAGTTTCACGTAAAACGAGGAATATATTAAAATATTCGTCGTTTCCGAAAAATTCCAGAAAAATTCACATAAAGCACAAATATTGGAAAATGACTATTCATGGTGAAATAATCAATTTTCCGGAGTGTTACACTGGTCTCAGCAATTCTCAGCCCAGTGTGCACGCAAAACGAGGAATATATTAAAATATTCGTCGTTTCCGAAAAATTCCAGAAAAATTCCTAAAAATCAAGAATATTATAAAACTATGATTTATGATCAAATATGTATTTTTAGGAATGTTACAGGGAAGCCACGATTTTGATCATGGATTTTAGGAATGAGATTGACCCCATGAAGAATAAAAACTAAATGATTGGTATCGAGAGACTTGAGCATAACGTGAGATGGAAACTTACTTAGTGATGGATTCTTGTAAGAGTGGCAAATCTTGAATAAGAATGCATAATGAACCTTAAAAAATGTATTACCTTATTTGATTTCAATATTATGATATTGTGGGTCCATATGAGTGACCAATGTTGTATTGATGCTTATTTGAGCCAATTGTGGCATATTATGGAATGGTATGTGATATGGACCATACATGTTCATGCATAGAGTCTTATGCATTGTGAATGTCCTGTGGACTGTTGTAAGGCCAAGTTGCCTAGGAGATTGAACACACCCTGGGTGCGGGTGCGAATAGACTAGTGTGGGTCGTGTTATGGCCTCGGGGGCGTCGGGGTGCGGGTCCCTCACATGGACAGTTTAGAGCTCCTCTGTGTTGTGGGGCAAACCGATGCAAACACACCGACGATCCGGACTTGACACTGTCTTATGTCGTGATCGAGCGTGGACTATCTGTACAATGCCTGATGTGCACGTAGAAAACTGTTGAGTTTTAGCACCTTATGGCGGCGAAATGAGTTGCGTACACGTCTCCTGATCTTTCTCTCCGACTGTTTGAGTCTAGCTCCATGGAGTAGGAATTGGGAAAGCATGCATTGTGCATCGTTCATTATTGGTCTTATAAACTGTTGAGCATGAACACTTGTGAATGTGAAGATAACTGTTGTACTTCTGTAAATGGTTATCTGATTGTTGTACTGATTCTTGGAAATACTATTGTAATATGCCTGCTATTGCTTACTGTTGTTCTACTTTTACTATAAATATCACTGTTATTATTGACTCTGATTATTACTTAGAATTGAATTGCTCTTATTATAAATTCATTGTTGCTATTGATGAATATATGAACTGTATTGCTCGGTGGGCGCTTTGCGCCGTGCTATTTTCTTACTGCCATAGTGGTAATGAAAGACGGGTGTCTCACCTCTTTCCTATATTTCTGTATTTCTATTTCATATTCATACTTGTTAAGAGACCTGGACGAAGATGATATGGAATCACGCCTTGCCGAATGGATTAGGAACCTGGACAATATTTCTTCGATTTTCGTAGGAGTGCACCTGCGTGGAGGCATTGATGCCTGTTGTATCAACTAGGACGCTGAGTGTCATGTGCATATAGGGTTGCGGCTTTGTCTGCTAGTAGTACCCATCCCTGGGTCACTACTTCTCCCCTTTTATGTTTTTATTCTCGTTGTATTTTACTTGACTCTGTAATTATTATATTCTATGTTATCAGTGATTCATGTAAGTTGGCTATAAAATATATATATATAAAGAATGTGATTTCATTTCAATGGTTGTATTAAGGGTTGAATACATCTATAATTCATTCATGGCTCGTATTTTCTACTCATGCATGAATGCGAAGAAATAAACTTGTTAATTTTTGAAACTACTGTTATCATGACTGTGACACGCCTGGATTTAGTAACTGTGGTGTAATGACGATTGCGTTGTAGTTGGTATATTCAGGGGCGTTACACATTTACCATGTGTATAATCTAAAACACAAAGTCCTATGTCTAGGCTCATTAGATTTCATCAAATTACCTAAATGCTGATCAAACAAGTAAGAGCAGTAAGCACATTATGATAAAACAAAACCCAAATCATTCATATAAGCTCAAAAGAGTACAAATCAATCAATATTCATAGAGGGATCCAAAGAATACCCTATACATAGCTTAGCTACTCATTGAATACGAAAATGTATTACAAAAATTCATATTCAAGTTAAAGGGAAGAGAGAAAGAAGAAAAAACAGAAGATGAAGCCCAATGGGGTGAGCCTTGAAGCTTGAATCTCCCTCGAAGATAAAGAAAACCTCTAATCTAGGCTCATTCAACTCTCTTTTAGCCTATAAATGAAGATCTAGTTGCTGGATTCTCAGAAAGGTAAAAGCCCTCAAAGTTTTGAGAGAAAATATAACATCCCGGGACTGCCTGCAAGATTGATGAGTGTCTTCACAAACTAACACGAGTCTTTTTAGCGTGCTTTGTCCTCACCCACATGAAGTTCTTATGTTCTAGGCTCCCGAAAAGAAGTTGCAACTTGTTAATATGGCTACGCCTAATCAATTCTTTTAAGCCATCCTCAACTATGCTGTTACATACCTGCACAGTCTTTGAATTCCTCTCATTGCAGTGCGTATTCAGTTCATTCATGGGACCCTTCGCCTAGAAGCTTGCCAGGAGCCGCTCATTGATGCTTTCTTTTAGCACCAGCGACCACTCCCCGCCCTCGTCGGCCCTAGGACGCCACATGCCCACTAACTTCCGCTTGGTTCGTCCTCGAACCACACCATACTGGGAGAGTTCACTAAGTCATTCAATATCAAATAATCAAACATATATGAAGTGTCATGAGGGTATGCAGACTCCCTATGCATGTACACAATGTACTCAATTCCTAATCCATGGAGCTAGACAAATGTAACACCCTAAAAATTCGTATTTTATTTATTTCGCTCGATTCTTAATTATTTTGAGTAATCTGACTTTACTTCCGTAAATTTTATAATTTTTATGATTTTTAAGAATTTTTGGGAGTTCTTAGATTTTTTATTATTTTAATATTACTTTTGGGGCTGTATATGAACCTTCATATTTTATTTCTTTCTGTCAATCCTTAATGATTTTATTAATTTGATTTGATTTTCATGACTTATATAATATTTGTGAATTTTGGTGATATTTTGAATATTTTAATATATTTGAGATATTTTGAATATTTTATTATATTTTGGATGTTTTGTGATTTCTATATGTTGTAAAATTATTTTGACTGTTCTGTGATTGTATTTGATTATTTTGTGTGATTTACTCCGGGTCAGGAAAATAATAATTTTCGAGCCGGGAAAAATCTTTACGTATTTATTTGGAGCTGGGAGATCTTACTAAACCCAATTCTGAGAGATACGTGACATAATCTTTTAATTTTTAGAAATTATCTGTGAAATAAAAATGTACTATAAGCAGTAATGTTTTGTTCATTGAGTAATAGTTTTTGTAGCTATTGTCCGTTGGTTAATAGCTATCGGTAAATATCTTTCTCGAAAATATCTAGTAGATGATTCTAGACACAAGCCTAGTCACCCACTCTAGAATGTTCTAGATGATGACTAAAACATGCTCAGAATGAGCTGAAAATTGGTGGGTTGAAGGAAAATGGCATTCTCCACAAGGCTCACAGCTTTGCTGTGAGCAACACCCTCTCCTGCTCTAATTCCTTCATTTAGGCCACTTTTTCATTTTTTGAAGATTTTTCATTGCATTTTTGAGTTCCATTTTAGTGTAGTTTTAAGTGTGTGGTGGTCCCATATTTTTTAAAAATCATTTGATAGGTCAAATAGATTTATTTTGGTGCATTTCTAGTGTTGGATACTCCATTTTGCTGTTTTGCTATTTTTGAGTTTTGCATGTTATATGACTAGGTCCAATCCTGGTTCCTTGCATCAATTTGATCCTGAGATAGATAGGACTTTTCATACCTTGCATAGGTTCAATAGAGTTGATTCGTAATCGCCTTGAGCATATAGGAAGTAGAGGTTCTTCACTTAGTTACCATACTAGTGATTACGCTTCGAATTTTTCGCTTCGAATTTTTCGATTCGATCCATCTTTCAATTCGATTCTGGCGATCATCGAGATTATGGATAACGAGAACCTTGAAGGAGCTAGCTGCTCCCGATGTTACATACCGGTCTTTATGCATTCAATATCGATGTTGATGTTCCATTTGAACTTAAATCGGATTGATTCATTTGTTGCCTAAGTTTAGTGGTCATGCAGAGAAGATCCTCATAAGCACCTCAAGGAGTTCCACATTGTGTGTTCTACCATGAAGCCTCAAGGCATTTCGGAGGATCATATCAAACTTAGAGCATTCCCTTTCTCATTACAGGATCTTTGCTAAGGATTGGTGTACTACTGCATCCGAGATCCGTGAATAGTTGGAATGATCTTAAGAGGCGTTTTTGGAGAAATTCTTTCTGCATCAAGGGCTGCCTCAATCCGAAAAGAGATATGTGGCATCGCGGTTTTGAGAGAACCATTGTCGAATCGGGAAAGATTCAAGAAGATGTGTGCTAGCTGTCCTCACCATCGATTAGTGATCACTACTAATCCAAGATTTTTATGAAGGTTTTCTTGCCCATGGATAGGAGCATGATTGATCTTTGCTAGTGGAGGAGCATTGGTAGACAAGACTCTGTGGCTGCAAGGGCACCGATTGAGAATATGGCCACTAACTCCCAACGGTTTGGTACCGAAGTAACTCGGTGGCATTAAGTAGAGGTGTCCACGAAATTGAGGCAACTTATGTTGCAGATCACGAGAAATTGGAAAGCAAAATTGATGACCTTGCTTCCTTGGTGAGGCAATTGGCGTGACTCAACATCAACAACCTCTGCAGTAAGTGTGTGGCATTTGTATTTCTCGCGATCATTCCTGATTCTGTCCTACACTGCAAGAGGTTGATGCGATGGCACCCCCCGTGCCTATGCAAAGCAAACATCTACAATAATAGGCCTCAAGAAGAACAACACCGAGTTATGATCTATCTTCCAACGGATATAACCCAGTGGAGAAATCATCCAAAACCGAGGTGGGGAATAACCCTACACACTGCCTACTCAATTTAGGCAACGACGAAGTAGTTTCCCTTCCGGAAGCGGCGGCCAGACTCCCTTCCAGTCCACTACAGGACCCAGCAGACCATACCAGCCACCTTTCATGCAGCAGCAAAATAATGCCCCTCCTCCTAAATCCGAGCCAACCTTGGAGGAATTGATGAAACAAATGGCAGTGAACAACCTGCAGTTCCAGCAGAGGACAGAAGCTACCATTCAGAATTTGGAGAATCAGATTGGACAACTTGCAAGTTCTATGAACCAATTACAGTCCCAAGATTCTGATAAGCTTCCTGCACAAACTGTGGTGAATCCAAGAAATGTGAGTGCAATCACTCTAAGATCTGGTAAGACTGTTGCGAGAATTAGATAAGGAGAAGCAAGCCATACCGAGAAATTCCATGTAGCAAAGCAAAGATCGAAACTGATCCTGCTCCCATTCCTGTAGTTGCTGCTGAGCAGTCCATCCCACTACCATTCCCTCAGAGAGTTGTGCAGCTTAAGAAGACTCATGAGACTGATACAGATAGGGAGATCTTGGAGACATTTAGGAAGGTTGAGGTGAACATTCCTCTCATTGAAGCAATCAAGCAAATTCCAAGATATGCTAAGTTTCTTAAGGATTTGTGTACTCATAGAAGGAGACTCAAGGGAAATGAGAAGATCAAAGCATTTGCACTTATACGACCTACAATGCCTCAAAAATGCAAGGATCCAGGAATTTTTACTATTCCATGCACCATAGGCGTAGCAAATTCGAAAATGCCATGTTGGATTTAGGTGCTTCAATCAATGTTATGCCAATGTACGTGTTTCAATCTCTTGCCCTTGGACCTCTGAGAATACGGGAGTCATCATTCGGTTGGCAAATAGGAGTAATGCATACCCCTTTGGACTCATTGAGGATGTTCTTGTTAGAGTTAATGACTGATCTTCCCGCGGACTTCTACATTCGGATATGGATGGAGAATCCGAATCTGTAGAGCCCCCATCATTCTTGGTAGACCATTCCTCAAAGCGCGTAACCAAAATTGATGTCCATGCAGGCACTCTTTCCATGGAGTTTGGAGATAATGTGGTTCGATTTAATATCTTGGATGCCATGAAGCACCCCATGGAAGAACATTCAGTTTTCCATATAGATTTGCTGGCTGATATAGTTGATGATAGCTTTTCTGAGCTCTTTGCTAAAGATCTTCCATTCTTTTCTGATTTTGTTGATACCTACACATGTGATGCTTGTACTGTTACAGAAATGTGTAGTGTTTGTGCTGAGATTGCATCTTGTTTACATGGTGATTCTGATACAGATTGTGTGGAGTCTGAACAGTTAAATGGTGTTGCAGCTGAAAATTTGAGGAAGTCAGAATGTAGCAGTTTGATTACCTCTGAATCAGATTTCGTTGAATTGCAGGCTATAAACATAGCTACTTCCACCAGGATACTCCCATCTGTGGTGCAGCCACCTTCACTGGAGCTTAAGCCACTCCCAGAGCACCTTAAGTATGCATACTTAGAGGAGGATCAGAAGCTTCCAGTTATCATTTCCACTGCCCTCCATGCTGACCAGGAGGAAAAGCTGCTGCAAATACTGAGGAAGCATAAGAAGGCTATTGGCTGGACCTTGGCTGACCTTCCTGGCATTAGTCCTTCTATGTGCATGCACAGGATACTACTTGAGGATGGTGCTAAACCAGTGAGACAACCACAGAGGCGACTCAACCCCTTGATCTTGGATGTGGTGAAGAAAGAGGTGACCAAGCTTTTGCAAGCAGGCATCATCTATCCTATCTCGAGATAGTGCTTGGGTGAGTCCAGTTCAAGTGGTTCCAAAAAATCGGGAATCACGGTAGTGAAGAATGATCAAGATGAGTGATTCCTACTAGAGTGCGAGTAGCCGGAGAGTTTGTATAGATTACAGGCGGCGAACCAAGCGACAAGGAAGGACCATTTTCCTCTGCCCTTTATCGATCAGATGCTTGAGCGCCTGGCTGGAAAGTCTTTCTATTGCTTTCTTGATGGCTTTTCTAGATACTTCCAGATCCATATAGCACCAGAGGACCAGGAGAAGACCACCTTCACTTGCCCTTTTGGCACTTTTGCCTACAGGAGGATGCCTTTCGGCTTGTGCAATGCTCCTGGTACCTTCCAGCGATGCATGGTGAGTATCTTTACAGATTTTTTAGAGGATTGCATTGAGGTGTTTATGGATGATTTTACTGTTTATGGTTTTTTCTTTTGATGCATGCTTGGACAGTTTGGATAGAGTTTTGCATAGGTGCATTGAGACTAACCTTGTTCTTAATTATGAAAAATGTCATTTTATGGTAGAACAAGGCATAGTCTTAGGTCATATCATCTCTCAGAAGGGTATAGAAGTAGATCCTGCTAAAATTAATGTTATTTCCCAGTTACCTTACCCCTCTTGCGTGCGAGAGGTTCGTTCTTTTCTTGGCCATGCAGGTTTCTACAGGCGGTTCATTAAAGACTTCAGCAAAAAGGCCCTTCCACTGTCCAACTTGTTGCAGAAAGAAGTTGTTTTTGATTTTGATGATAGGTGCAGAGAGGCTTTTGATTGCCTCAAAGGAGCTTTGACCACCACTCCCATCATTCAGCCACCAGAGTGGACACTTCCTTTTGAACTCATGTGTGACGCATCTAACTATGCATTGGGAGCTATCCTTGCACAGAGAGTTGGCAGACAACCTCATGTCATTTCATATGCTTCTCGGACTTTAGATGCTGCACAGGCTAACTATACTACCACTGAGAAAGAGTTGCTTGCTATTGTATTTGCACTTAATAAGTTTAGATCATATCTACTTGGCTCTAGAGTGGTTGTCTTTTACCGATCATGCAAAGCATTAAAATTCTTGTTGAAAAAGCGAGAATCGAAGTTCGAGATTGATTAGATGGATCCGCTTCTCCGGGAGTTTGATTTGGAGATTAGAGATAGGAGTGGCACGAGAGAATTTGGTGGCGGATCATTTGAGCGAGAATAGAAGGAGTTGTTGACCCTTCTCCTATCGAGATGACTTCCCGGATGAGCGGCTCATGCATTGCATGATACCACCCTTTCTCCTTGGTTTCTTTGATCTAGTTAATTTCATAGTTGCATCTGTTTTTCCTCCTCATGCATCTAGATCACAAACAAGCTAAACTTAGGAGTGATGCTAAATATTATGTGTGGGATGATCCATATTTGTGGAAATTTTGTAGTGACCGGGTGATTCGCAGATGCATTGAGATCCGTCGGTTCTTCACTTCACGTCATGCGTCTCCGGTAGGAGGACACTTTGGACCACAATGGACTGACTAGGAAGGTCTTTGGATTCGGATTCTATTGGCCTACCATTTTCAGAGATGCATATCAGGTTTTCAGTACTTGTGAGCAGTGCCAGAGAGCAGGAGTGACCATTACTCGGAGGCAAGAGATGCCCCAACAACCCATTCTGTTTTGCGAGGTCTTTGATGTTTGGGGTATCGATTTTATGGGCCCTTTCCCTATTTCTTTTGGTTTTTTATATATTGTACTTGCAGTTGATTATGTTTCTAAGTGGGTGGAAGCTAAGGCCACCAGGACTAATGATGCTCGAGTTGTTGTGGATTTTGTCAGGTCTAATATATTTTGCAGGTTTGGAGTGCCTCGAGCTATCATTAGTGACCAAGGGACTCATTTCTGTAACCGGACTTTGGATGGTTTGTTTCGGAAGTATGGGGTTGTACATAGAGTGATCGCATATCATCCCCAAACTAATGGGCAGGCCGAGATTTCTAATAGAGAGATCAAGCAGATTCTGGAGAAGATGGTGCAGCCGAATAGGAAAGATTGGAGCCACCGGTTAGAAGATGCTCTTTGGGCTCATCGTACCGCTTACAAGACACCTATAGGGATGTCTCCTTTCAGGGTTGTTTTTGGTAAACCATGCCACCTTCCGGTGGAGATAGAGCATCGTGCATACTGGGCAGTGAAGAGTTGTAACTTAGCATTTGACCAAGCAAGTTCCGAGAGGAAGCTTCAATTGCAACAAATTTGGAAGAACTTCGCTTGGAAGCTTATGAGAATTCCGGGATCTATAAGGAAAAGACCAAGCATTTCCATGATAAGATGATTTCTAGAAAGGAGTTCTCCATTGGCCAAAAGGTGCTTTTGTTCAACTCTCGCCTTAAACTCATGCCCGTAAGCTGCGTTCTAGGTGGGATGGTCCTTTTGTTGTCACTAGCATCTTTCCTTATGGTGCGTGGAGATTTCGAATGAAGCCACCAACAAGAGTTTCAAGGTTAATGGCCACCGTCTTAAGCCCTTTCTTGAGAGCCCCACAAGCCCTGCAAGCCCAGCATCTGTAGAGGAGCTCTCCTTGGCAAAGCCCACCTTTCCCCAAGTGCAAATTTTCCCACCATGATGAGGGTGTTCTCTTCCCTTACTCTTTAATTACACATGTCTTCTTGTCTTTTGCTTTGTGTTTCATTGAGGACAATGTATGATTTAAGTGTGGGGGGGAATTTCGCTATTTTTCTCATTCTGTTTTCTATTTTCTGCAGAATTTTCTTGTTTTTCGATTTTCGATTTTTGCTTTTCTGTTTCTCGCAGAATTTTTTTTTGTTTTTTGATTTTCTATTTTTTTTCTGTTTTTACGCTTGTTTTTAATTTTGTTTTAATTCTGTTTTTTTTGTTTCCATTTTGATATTTTGCATGCCTTTCATTGAATATCTTGGTTTGTACAGTTGTGAATAATTTCATCATTCTTAGTTAGAGGTTTCATGACATGATGTGAATACTTTTCTTGCATTTTTGGTTTAGCAAGCTGGCATTGAGAATTAAAGTGTTGCATCAATTGTGATAGGCTTGTCCTTGGTGAGATTTTGGACCTTATACATGGATGGATTGCATTATGCCATTCTCTTTTCTTTCTTTTGTGATTTCACTCATGATTGTTAGTGCTCTAGAACTTGACTTGATTCTTTTTGAAGCTTCTTGTTCACATGCATGTATTGAGATGATTGAGGCCTTCTTTCTTTGTTTAGCTACTTTGGCCAAAAAAGCCAACCTTGCATCATTTTCCTTTGATTACCCCCCTTAAGCCTAATTGCCTATTCTTTGCTTTAGCTCATTTTATGCCTTTGTGAAAAACCATGATTTTACCGTACCTTAGGGAATGGGAGAGCATTGGTTTATTTCATTTGAGGAGCTCTTTTGCCTTGTAGGCAGTTGATAGTTTGAGTGGTGTGGTTATACAAATTGATGTGTATGTATGCAAGGTTATTATTATTAAAAAAATAAAAATTTTGAAATAAAAAAGAAGAAAAAGAAAAAAAAAAAGAGTTTAAAAAAAAAAAAAGGTTCAAGAAAGGTTGTAAAAGCAAAAGGAAAGGTGATAAAAGTGATCAAAGTAAGAGAATGTGCATTACTTGTCATTTGAGTTCCTCATCATTGCTCTTTTATTCTCTTGGGTGCTTAACTTGTCATATCCATATTGTTCCTTCCCTTACCTTGGCCCCATTACAACCTTGAATAAAGTCCTTTTGATCTTTATTTGCATGTGTTTCAAGTGGTGGAAATTAGAGACTTGTCAAGCTTATGGTAGTACTTGCTTTCTTGGGTGCTTTGAGTGTAAATACAATCCTAAACACTTGAGAGTAGAGTATGCCTAGTGAGGATCTTATCACTTTTGGTTCATCATTTGATTCGAGTTGTCTTCTTGCTTGCTTGAGATGTTGAGAGATATATTCATGTTTGTCTTGATTCCTTGATACTTTGAATGTTTGAATCTTGATCACTACCTTGCATTCTTGCAATTCATTGGAAGGCATGTTGCTTTTGTGGTTCAAATTTTGAATGTTGCCCAGGAGTGCAAAGGTTCAAGTGTGGGGGATTTTGATCAATGACTCATCGTTTGGTGACTCACCTAGGTGATTAGCCTAGTGACTCACATATTCTAGACTATTCTAGAAGATTTTAGAAAATGCTTAGTCACGCGACTAGTCATCAAGTACTTGAGTACTTACTTTACACGTGGACCAATGAGAAGCTGGTCAAAGTTGGCGACTATAACTCATTACAGAGGACCAATAGGAGCTTGACACGTGGCGTGACACCTCAACACCTGTGACTCAGCTTGTTCTGGAAGCTTGTAGAAACGATGACTCGCCATGTTCTAGAATGCTGACTCGCTACATTCTAGAAGAATGTAGAACACTGGCTCACACTGTGACTCACCGCAGTGAGTCACACGTTCCAGAAGATTCTCTTGGTGACTCAGCTAGCCACTCAGCGCTACGACTCATCATGCTGACTCACTTGTTCTAGAAATCTCCATGGTGACTCACTATGTTGACTCATCGTAGTGAGTCGCATGTTCTAGGAGTTTCTCTTTGATGACTCGCTATGTGACTCAGCATGTAACTTAAGGCTAAAGGAAGGTTCTAGGAGACTCTAAAAATATCTTGATCAAAATATCCTAAGCTTCATCTTTTTCATGAAGTCTATAAATAGGAGGGCTTTGATTCATTTCCATCTTTTGCATGAAGCTCTCACCCTTTTCTCTCTTTGTGTTCGATGGCCAAATATCACTTGGAGGCCAAAATTCTATACATGGTCATCTTTTCTTCATCTCCATTCAAGAAGACAAAATCTATACACCAAACTCTCTCACATTTATGAAAATATCTCACTTTTCTTTCTTGAAAGCCAAGGCCAAGCTTGTTTGTAGAGGCCAAGTTTGTGACTTATTTATCTTTCCATCAATTCCATCAAGAAAACTAAAAGTTAAACACAAAACTCTTATCCTTTCCCTTCTCTATAACCCACGGCCAAAGCACCAAGAACCCATCTCCCAACTGCCTAAATTTCATATAATTTCATATCTTGAATCCTTATACCAATTCAAGATACTTTGGTGTTTAATAATCTTCATCTCTCTCTTGGAAACCAAAAAGTTCTCACTTTATTCTTCAAAGGAAGCTCACGGCCACACCCTTTCAAAATACCTTCCAAGTTTCAATAATTCTAAACAACCTTAGATCTTGAATCTCCATGCAATTCTAAGGAACTTTCATGTTGAGACCATCTTCCAAATCATCCATCTTCAAGCACTTTTCCTAAGATCTAAGTTTGAAGGATAAAGGGTGAAGTTCTTGATATTCTTTTCTAATCTTAAGATTTAAAGTTCTAAACCATGTTTTGATCCATGATTTTCTTATTCAAGCCTTAGATATTGATTATGTGTGTTTACTTTGATTTTTAAGAAGCTCTTGGTGGAGAAAAGTGGACTCAAGAGGGACATACAAGGAGCTTTGGAGGTTTCATCAAGAGGTAAGAGGGAGATTGCCCTCATCAACCATGTGTTGGTGGTGAGGAGTGGATTTGTGTGTGGTGAAGAATGCATAAGGATTTATTCACTTGATTGTATAAGCTTAAGTGTTCTATGTTATGTTCTATGTGATTTTATTTCTTTGATAGCTATGCATGATTTTATTGCTTGATTAGTATGTGTGATAGTATGATTTTGATTACCTTGTGATAAATTGCTTAATATGAGTTTTATTGCTTTAATAATATGTATGAACATGTGGCAGTATAAATATGATTAAAATGATATATGTATATTATGATATATGTTGCAAATAAAAGAATTTTGGTCCCAATGGTCATTAAGAGGCTCACGGCCTTCACTCTTGTTTTAGAGCAAACCAATTTAAAATGTTTTACTAAGTGTAAATTTAGATGATTTAGTAACAAGTAATTGGATTAAAGATTTTTTTTTTTACAAAGAAAAAATGAGATAGAAAATGAATAAATATTCAATGATGAAGCAAAGATTTAATTTCGGCCAACCTGCCAAGAATTGATATTCTAGATCAAAAATATTTTCTTAAGTGTAGTCTTAAAGGATTAATTAATAGGAACTCAATTTAGTGAATTTTGAAATATAAAAAAAATGATTTTATTGATAGAAATGTAAAAGGAGTTTTAAAAGTGATTTGAAATTCAAGTAATTTACTTAAAGAGAATGGAACAAAGTTTTTATTAGATAAAAGTGATTTTTATTTATGATAATGGAGAATAAGTTTTGAAAGTAATTTATAGCTCAAAGTATTTTATTTAAAAGGATTTTAGTTAAGGTAACAGTAGAAGATTTTATTAAATTTGAATAATACAAATTTTTAGAAAAACGTCAGAAATTATTACTTAGAGTAGTTTTTATAAGAAAAATGAAAAACGATGTCCAAATAATATTTTTAGTATGGAAAGTTTCAGAATTTAATTTAGAACGTCAAGAAATATTTTATACAGTGAAAAACAGTAAAAAAAACCTTACGCGTTTCAAAAATAATGATTTTTGAGCTACGCAATTTTGAAAACGTTTAAATATTTTTAAATATTAGGAAAACGTTGGAAAATATTTATTTGATTTGAAAACGTACAAAAGCGTCACGAGATTGTGAAAACGCGATAAAAAGGTAACGCGATTGAGAAAACAGTGGATTACTGTTAGGCCGACGTACTGGACCCGGGTGGATCATTGATATTATGTAATTGAATAAGCAGTTATATAATATCATTTATAGTAATAGTATTAGACAATTGAATGAGCAATTATTCTGATATTATTGTGAATAGTATAACATTGGCTTAAGTTATACATTGAGTTATCATGCATTGAACATTGTACAGTCGATGGTTGTGATGGTTTTTTGTTGCTTAGGAGTGAATGAGAACTGAATAGTGTGATCCAGTGGGGGATCTGCTAGGGGCGTCAGGGCGCGGTGATTCATAGTGACCTATTTGTCACTTTATACATCTCTGGCCATGATAAACTATTGCAACGCACTGCCGCATGTTCCGACGAAACACTATTGCTTTCGCGTCCATGTAGACTGTCATAGAGATGGGAAGATCTTTTAGGCCATTCATATCCAAAGTTGTTTAACTCCATGGAGTAGGAAGATGATGCATTGTGCATATGCATAGTCGGTATACATTTTGTTGTGGCATTGTCAAGGTGTATATTCTGGTGGCATAATTCAATATATATATTATTAATGTCTGTTGTTAAAATACCATTAATATTTATATTATTGTGAAATATGTTTTCTGAAGATAAATTGATAACATGATTATACTTGTGATATCTGTGTGTATGAAATGACTTTGTCATTCGTATCATTCTTTGCTACCATATTGGTACTGATGAAAGGGGATCTCACTTCTTTGCTATACTGTTTTGTTGTGTTAAAATTCGTATAGTAGGCAAAGCGAGATTCTTAGACTTAACTGGAGGCAATGTTCTGAGGTCGGTGATGGCGTCGACGAGTGATCTTTCCAGTTTCGACAGTATGCAGTTTGGTGGAGGAACGGAACAAGTATGTTGAGTTTTCTCGTTAGTGATGTTACCGTGCTATTAAGTAGGACCCGTCATTGGGTTTGCTACTATTTCTTTGAGTCTGTAAGTTTTATATTTTAAATGTTGTTTAATATTATGTGGTATAAGTAATATGTGTATTAATCAGTTTAGTCTATTTTCTGTATTATCTATATATTTCAGTAAGTTTATGTTTCCACAAAAAGAAATTTTAAAATCCATATTTTAGAACTCAAAGCTTTTATGAAATGACCTTCAAATTTAAAGTTTGTAGTCAGAAATGTAATGCCCTACGGAGGATGTTACAGAAAACGGAAGAGAGAGAGTTGAAATCTGTGTAGAAAGTATTTATAAGCCTACAGATTCAACACTTCACGCCGCAGCATTACGCAACGCGCGCCGCGAGGCGCAAAAATTAGGTCACCAGTGCCGCGGCATTCATTTCCTTGCGCCGCGGCGTGAAAGCCTCGGGTTATCAGGGTGCACTGGTAGAGAGTAGAATGCCACGACGCAAGCATACCAGTGCTGCGACGTGATGTACTGGAGCTTGTCTTGTGATTTTTCTTCTAATGCAGGACCTTTGCTTACATAAAATTGGTTCTTTTGGGCTCAACTTGTAGTTGAGAAATCACCCAATCAAATACAAATGTAACCAAGCTCAATCAAATCGAAGATTAGGAAGAATTTTAGCAAGATTAGAGAGGAAGACCTTAATATGGATTTCACTTGAAAATGAGGCTAAAGTTTTCCAATAATGCATAACAACAAGGACAAAGCCATCAATAATGCATAGGGATAGGGCATAAATAACTACATTATGTGGAGTTATCAAGCAACCCCAAAAGAAAAGGCAAGACATGCTCTAAGGTACCAAAGTGCACTAAATGTGGGAAAACACATGGAGGCAGACCATGTTTGGCAGGCCAGTCTGTGAGTTACACATGTGAGGAACCAGGGCCTTTCTCCAAGGTTTGTCCTCTGAACAAGGAAGATGTGCCTATCCCAAAGCCGCTAGCTAAAGGAAGAGTTTACACTCTAGGTGGAAAAGAGGTGGCCCAGTCTTTTGACCTTATCCAAGGTAAAGACATAATTCATAATCATCTTTTAAATATCATGAATGATTCAGGAGCATCTCACTCTTTTGTTTCTTATGATTGTGTTAGGATGTTGGATTTGCCTATGTTCGAGTTATCATATGACTTGTTTGTTTCCACACCAATCGATAAACTAGTCATAACTTCGAAAGTATGTCTTGATTATTGTATAAGAATATAAGCTAGAGTTTTCTTCGTAAATCTTATGTGTTTACCCCTTGTGGACATAGATGTCATCCTTGGTATGGATTGATTGTCGTCCAATCTTGTAGTCTTAAACTGTTTAGATAAGACTTTAGTTTTTTTGTCTGATGTTCTTACCAGAGTTGTTTCCTCTGAATCTGTCTATCTCAATGCTAATCAGGTCAATCACTGTTTGGTAGAAAGAGCTCTAGGATATGTTCTTCTTTTCTCATTAGATGCAAAGGTAGAGCAGAACCTAGATAGTATACCTATAGTGAGGGAATACCCGGAGGTATTTTCGAGTGACATAGCTGAGTTACCACAAGAGAGATAAATAAAGTTTTCTATAGATTTAGTATCTGGTACAAGACCTATATCTATAGCACCCTATACAATGGCACCTTTAAAGTTAACAGAGCTCTAGAAACAAATAGAGGAGTTATTAGACAAGCAATTCATTAGGCCTAGTGTTTCTCCATGGAGAGCACTAGTGTTACTAGTGAAGAAGAAATATGGTACAATGAGGTTATGTGTCGACTATAGATAGTTGAATAAGGTGACTATCAAGAACAAGTATCTATTGCCTAGGATAGATGATCAGATGGATCAATTAAGAGGAGCTTCATTGTTCTCCAAGATTGATCTAAGATCTAGATATCATCAAATTAGGGTTAGGAAAGAGGATATCCCTATTACCGCTTTTAGAACTTGGTATGGACATTATGAATATCTTGTGATGTCCTTTGGATTGACAAATGCACCAACAGTGTTCATGGATTACATGAATTACATGAATATCTAGTGTTTATTGATGACATCCTAAACTATTCCAAGACAATGGAAGAACATGAGCAGTATGTCAAGACAGTTTTAGAAATCCTTAAAGAGAAGAAACTATTTGCTAAATTGTCTAAGTGTGAGTTTTGGCTAACAAAAGTTTAGTTTCTGGGTCACGTAATTTTTCTAGGAAGAATTTCAGTGGACCCCAGTAAAATTGAGGCAATGTTACAGTGGGAGCCCACCTCTGTGACTGAGATTAGAAGCGTTATAGGCCTGGCTAGGTATTATAGAAGGTTTATCAAGGGTTTTTCTCAACTAGCGCTACCATGGAGTAGGTTGACTAAGAAATGTAGTACTTTTGAGTGGACTCAAGACTGTGAGAATAGTTTCCAAGAGATGAAAAAGAGGTTAACCACTACGCCAGTGTTGGTAATTCCAAATCCTCATGAGAACTTTGAGATATTTTGCAATGCTTCAAAGAAGGGATTGGGGTGTGTTTTGATGCAAGATATGAGAGTAGTTGTCTATGCATCAAGGCTGTTAAGGCCACATGAGGAGAACTACCCTATGCATGATTTGGAGTTAGCTGCTGTAGTGTTTTCCTTAAAGATTTGGAGGCATTATCTCTATGGGGTCCAATTTGAGGTGTTCAGAGATTATAAGAGTTTAAAGTACTTGTTTGATCAAAAGGAGCTGAACATGAGACAAAGAAGGTAGATGGAATTATTAAAGGATTATGAATTTGAGTTAAAGTATCACCCGCGTAAAGCCAATGTAGTGGCTGATGCATTAAGTAGGAAATCCCTACACGTGTCTCAGATGATGGTCCAAGAGAGTGAACTTCTAGAGAGTTTCATGAATTTGAGTCTCGCGGTAACTGTGATACCACATAGTCTCTTTATGAGCAGAAAGGACATAGTAAATGACTTAAGGATTCAAATTTTAGAAGCTCAAAAGCAGGATAAAGCTCTAAGGGACATTAGTGAACAAATTTTCTTAGGAGTCCAAAAAGATTTTGATATGACTGATGATAGAATGATAAAGTTTAGAGACAAACTTTGTGTCCCAAGAGAGTCAGAAATCAAAAATAGGATTATAGAAGAAGCTCATAAGAGTGAGTATACCATCCATCTCGGAGCCACTAAGATGTACTAAGATTTAAAGAAGATGTTTTGGTGGTCTGGAATGAAAAGAGACATAGCAGAATATTTGTCTAGGTGTCTAACTTGCCAAAAGGTAAAGATTGAACACCAAAAACCTGTAGGACCTTGACAGTCTTTAGGGATCCCTAAGTGGAAATGGGATAAGATCTCTATGGACTTTGTAATAGGTTTACCCAAAGCTCGGTCAGGATATGATGCAGTTTGGGTCATAGTGGATAGATTAACCAAATCTGCTCACTTTATACCAATCAGAGTTAACTATTCTCTAGAGAAATTAACCCAGCTATACTTGAAAGAGATAGTTATGTTGCACGAAGTCCCCATGAGTATAGTGTCAGATAGAGATCCTAGATTCATATTTAGATTTTGGGGAGCCTTGCAAAAGGCATTTAGGACTAAGTTGAACCTTAGTACAGCTTATCACCTACAGACAGATGGGCAAACAGAGAGAACTATCCAAACCCTTCAGGATATGCTTAGAGCATGTGTTTTAGAACAACAAGGTTGTTGGGATTAGTTCTTACCATTAGTGGAGTTTGCCTATAATAATAGCTATCACTCTAACATGGGTATGGCACCTTATGAGACTTTGTACAGAATGAGGTGTAGATTGCCTTTATGTTGGTATGAAGTAGGTGGGAGAATCATCCTAGGTCCAGAGTTGGTCCAGCAGACCATAGAGCAAATCAAAATAATTAAGGATAGGTTGGTTACTGCTCAAAGTCAACAAAAGAGCTATACTGACAGGAGAATGAGACCTCTTGAGTTTGATGAGGGAGAACATATCTTCTTAAGAGTTACTCCTATGACAGGAATTGATGGAGCATTGAAAACCTGAAAGTTAAATCCTTGTTTTCTTGGTCCATACCATATTCTGAAAAAAGTTGGACCCGTAGCCTACCAGATAGCCCTTCGTCCCAGTTTGTCTAACCTTCATGATGTTTTTCATGTGTCTCAGTTAAGAAAGTATGTTCCAGATCCTTTGCATATCATAGAACATGAATCTGTACAGTTAAGAGAAGATTTGTCTTATGATGTACAAACGGTAACAATCATCCATATAGGGGTTAAAGAGCTTAGAAGTAAGCAAATTCCTTTGGTGAATGTTATATAGGGTGTCAATGAAACCGAGGAGGCTACTTGGGAGCTGGAGACTCATATGCAGTAGGACTACCTAGACTTGTTTACTCGAGGTAAGCAATTTTGGCATCAAATTTTTTTTTTAAATGGAAAAAATGTAACATACTCTATAACATGTTAGTCTTGTATATGGTTACATAGGTAGCATATTACTTGCTTAACATGTCTATTTAATTTTGTGACAAACTAAGTTAGTTTGGATGCTTTGTTACAACACATAAGGCGAAAAATAGCATAAAGTGCTTAGATGAGGAAAATAAATATGGATAATTTATTTCTAGGTCACAAATATATAAAACAAGATGTAGTTAAAGTTTTAAGATAAACTGAGTCAATTTGGCATTTTTAAGTACACTAGTTGTGTGTTTTAATATCGAATTGCCTTATAGCATATATGGAAACTTATGTAAATGATGAAGTAAGTATTTAGATGAATCTTAGGATTTATTCTAATATCTATGGAATTTAGGAAACTTGATTTGTTAAGATCAAAGTATTCCTAGTAGATATAAAGTTTCAGTATAGGAACTTAAGTGGCATAAGTTTCAAACGATCCTATCCTTTTATTTCTTTTGACTTTCTCTACTTCTTTCACTCTACTCACACGTCTCCTTTAGCAGAGAGAGCAATAGAAAACGAGAGAGAAGAGAGAGCAGCAGAAAACGAGAGAGAGGAGAGGAAAGAAGAAAAGAGAAAGAACAAGGAAAAAGAGGAGGAAAAGAGGAAGATCAAAGACAAGGCCAAGGTTTGATCATTAGCTACACTAGAAGAGATAGGGGTGGTTGTATTTATGTGCTTCTTTTCTCCCTGACTTCATCTTTGCTTCATGGTTTGTTCATGGATGAAAAATGAGTTTTTGAGAGGTTGTTGATGTCTTCTTGCTTAGTTGATGTCTTCAATGGTAAAATATAGTCTATTTTAGCTTGATCTATGCATGGTTAATGATTGTAAACTTAGAGAAATTCATTTGAATGCTTGAGTTCAAATTTGAGAAATGGGTAGAAGGTTCTTTACTTTCTAGGTCATGTTTTCATGTTGGATGAGTTGTTTGTGAGCATGAGGATTCAACATGCTTAGGGACCATATTTAAGGTTGAAAATCACTTAGAACCTAAAATTAGAGGTTTGAAGATGGTTAGAAAACCAATGGTATAGCAACTGAAGTTTCAGATGTCTGGCGCCTAAGCACCCAGTTTTTGGCCTCTTGAGCGCCTAAGGCCAGAGAGCTCATTCTTAGGTTATGGAGGCCAGCGATTTAGCGCCCAGAAAGTGAGCACTTAAGCGCGCTAGTCCAAAGGGCTATGGTTCTGAGTGATTAAGCGCTCATAGTTTGGGCGATTAAGCACCCAATGACAAACAAAACAAGGGAGGCTTTCTATCATCCAACGATTAAGCATTGAGGGTTCTAGGATTTTTATTTTGAAGAACTTGAGTCTTCTACTTGTTGGGTTTCTTTTTACATGCTTTTTGAAGTGTGTTAAGATACTACTAGAGGTATTTTGGTAAGGGAATGATCCTTTGGTATGTATATGAAATGTATGAAACTTGGAGCAACCTAAAGTAATGGTTTGTCCTAAGTAAGTGTCTAGAACCTTAAACAACTTAGTGTTGTATGAATATCACTTAAGATGTAATGAGTGATGATGTGGTGTTTAGATGCATGTATGTTAGGATGATCTGGTAGTATTTTTCCTATGTGAGTATCCTTTAATGATGTGTATAGTCATTTGGCCAAGGGAGATAAATCTAGCCCTTGCTTCTCGATAGTGCCAGGGTTACGTGGGAAGTCCGAAAAGTTCACACTCCACCACAAGATTACAAGCTTAGATTTAGCCCTTGCTTCTTGATAGTGTATGTATGGGGTTACGTGTAATGTGAGGATGTATGTATGTAGTTTCCTCTACCTACCACAAGATAATACAATGAACCAGCATTCCTAGTAAAATATCTTGGTTTTGAATTGATCTAAGTATGTAGTTGTGTATGTATGTATGTATGTATGTATGTATGTATGTATGTATGTATGTATGTATGTATGTATGTATGTATGTATGTATGTATGTATATGTATGTATGTATGTATATATATATGTATGTATGTAAAACTTTGTTTATCTAGTTATTAAAGTCAAACCTTGTAAAGAACTTAAACATATCGTATTATGGCATGTGTTAAGATATGTTTATTATGATATGAATAATTGGTTTTTGTATACTTATACTGAGAATTATTGATTCTCACCTCGTTGTAATGCCATATAAATCCAAGTGAAGGCTCTTCAATGAAAAAGAAGAATAAGGAAGCTAAAGGATTAGATTAGTCCTAGTTTTTAGTTGCTTTTATTACAAACTTTGTATCTATTTATACTTCTTTTGTAATGTAAACGAGTTATGTATTACTTTATGCCCTGAGAGGCTAATGTTGTATATATATGTATGCATGTTTTTCGCACTTCATAAGGCTCTTTATAATGACTCCAATGTGCATTATGGAAATATTATCAGGTTAATACGTATGTAGTGACGTTGTAATGCTGCTTATCTTTGTAAATGTTACATATATCAAGATGTCAATATTAGGACATTACATTTAGCAATCTCTTTGCATCAGTCCACTTCTGCCTCCCCCTATAAGGTGAAGGAAGCAAAAAGAACCTTCTGATTGTTTGAGCAAGTCATAACTGTGAAAATCTTCTCAATTTCCTTCAACCATCAAGCTGCTCGCACCGAGTCATACTCCCCCTTGAACGATGATGGATTTGTCTTCTTGAATTCTGACAAGTCAACAAAATTTTGATTTCTTCCAACCAGTACGTCCCTCACTAGTGGTGGTGTTGGTGGCGGAGGTGGATTGTTCCTCATCCTTCTAGAACCCTTACAGTGACAGCTACCTGGTCTCTCATGACATTGGCAGTAGTGGCAGTAGTGGTTATCTGCTCCTTCATGGCATTAGCCATTGCTATAACAACCTCTGCCATATCTGGGCTTTCTCTAGATGATGAGTTCCTAGTCTCTTTAGCTTGCCTAGGGGGTGCTATAGTTTTTTATACACACAGAATAATACATATTAAGTTGATCAGTCCCAATATCATGTAACCCTACAACTGTAGCTAATAACATTCTAACCTAAGACCAATCATGCAATTCCATCAAGGTATCTCACATAAGAGACAAGAAAAACATAAGTCCTAGTAGGAACCCTTAAACATGCCTAAGCATAGTCAGTCCATACCACAACTCAACAGGATGAACTGCTCTGATATCATAATGTAACACCCTAATAGAAGTATCTGAATACATCCTTGATATTTACAGGTAAATAGTATCAAGTATGTCACTTCCTAATATATATATAAAACATAAAACATAAATCCACAATGACTTATATAGTCATTATAGAGAGCCTTATGAAATGTGAAAACATACATACTTATATATATATACAACATTAGCCAGAAAAAGACATACTAAGATACATAACTCTCTTACATTACAAAACAAGTATAAATAAATAAAAGGTTCGTACTATGAGCAATAAAAAACTAAGACTATTCTAGTCTTTCAACTTCTTTTTCTGCTTATTCTTTGAAAAGTCTTCACCTGGATTTACATGGTAACATAGCGGGGTGAGAAACAACAATTCTCCATATGAGTAAACAAAAACCAATCATACATAGCATGATAAACATAATCTTAATAAACATAGAGTAAGACATGTTTAAAATTCTCTACAAGGTCTAACTTTAGAAACTAGATAAACTGAGTTTAACATACATACATTCATATTTATATACTTAGCCCATTTAAGACCTAAACATGTTCTACTAGGAACTCCAGTTTCTCGTGTTTACCTATTGTAGGGAAGAAATATGTAGCTTCTTAGTACATGTAACTCTAGCTCTTACTCAAGAATGACTTGTTCCCTTAGGAACTACAGATCCCTTTCCTTTTGGCGTTTGACAACATTACATCATCTAAGGTCACATTCATAGGAAAAACACTATCAATCCATCCTAGTGTACTTGCTTCTAATACACCACATCATCACATCTTATGTGATATCTAAAGCAACACTAAGTTACTTAAGGTGCTAGATACTTGCAAAAGACAAACCATTACTTTAGATTGCTCTAAATTTCATACATTTCCTACACATACCAAAGGATCATTCCCTAACCAAAATACCTCTAATAGTGTCTTAACACACTCCAAAAAAAAGCATGTATAAAGAATCCCAACAAGTAGGAAACTCAAGTTCTTTAGGATAAAATCTTAGAATCCTCTGTCTTTGGGCGACTAGTTGCCCACTTTCTCAGCGCTTAGTCATTGGATGACAGAAAGTTTCCCCTGTTCTGTCTGTCATTGGGCGCTTAATCGCCCAAAACACTGAGTGCTTAATTGCTCAGAACTAGAGCCCTCTGGACTAGCGCGCTTAAGCACTCACTTCCTGGGTGCTTAATCGTTGGCTTCCATAACCTAAATATGAGTTGTTACCCAAGTGACTTCAGTACTCAAGAGGGAGGAGTGAATTGAGTATATAAAGTTTTTCGCAAACGCTTGTAAAACAAATTTCATTGAAGCTATTTTTAAATGAAGTGAATAAAAAGAGAAGATAGAGAACCTTAAAGCACAGAAAATAAACACGTAATAAAATAAATTGCAGGAAATAAAGAGATAAAGATGAGAAGAGCAGGCACGATATTTATCCTGGTTCAGCTACCAAGCCACTTGTGCCCTACATTCAGTCCTCAAAACACAATTCGAGATTTTTCACTATCAATACAAGCTTAAACGGGCGCTTGCAACCTTTACAAACAAGAGCGCTCCTCACACCTTGGGATACCACTTGTGCTTGAGCCTCAACTTTCAGGGATACCTCATCCTTACACAAACCTTAGAGGGATACCTCACCCTCTTTACAAACCTTTGAGGGATACCTCACCCTCTTTAAAAACCTTTGAGAGATACCTCACCCTCTTTACAATAGAGCAGAAAGTAGATGAAGGGAAACTCTCACATAGAGCAAATAATACATTTTGAAGCACTAAGAAAGCTATTTAAGGCTATCTAATAATTTTGGCAAAAAGAGTACAAAAAATATGAGAAAATTATAAATCACCTTTTCAAGCAAGCAAAGAATGATTCAGATAGTTAAGCTTGTTGCAAAGATGACCCAAGGTCTCTATTTATAGAGCTTTGAATAAAAGAGTCGTTGGGTGCAATTAAATCATATAATAAATGCAAATATGGTCGTTTGTTTCTAAATCTGTAACTCGTGTTTATTCGAATAACCTTTGTGTTATTTGAATAATACGTTTGAAAAGTGTCGACAAAACTAGTTCTGATAAACGTTATTCGAAAGCCAGAGAGTTATTCGAATAACTCTATTTAAAACCTTTTCATAGAAATAGGGTCTATTCGAATAACCATAGGGTTATTCGAATAGCTCATCTTATAAAAACCATTCTGAAAACCTTTTATTCGAATAACAATGTGCTATTCGAATAGAACTTTAAAAAACAAAAACGTATAGCAGGATTTTGAAATGTTTATTTGAATACCATCAGAGTTATTCGAATAACTCTGATAGAAAAACAGTTTTTCCAGACGTGGTTTATTCGAATAAAGGGACCTTCATTCTAATAACCTTGTTATAAATCATTTGTAAAAGCTTTAGAAAACATCCAAGGTGATTTCCAAAAACATCAAATCCTTTTGATTAATCTCAAGGTCATTTTGAAATTTGGGTTTCTTTATTTAAAATAAATTTTATCTTTTCTTGCAAAATCAATGAGATATCTAAGAAGGCTTCGTACAAAAAAGATTCTAAGTCCTAAAGCTAGTCTTGAAGGTCTTGGACTTGGTCTTATCATCATCTTCATCATGTTTATTATCATCAAAACTATTATCAATGTCATCTAACTAATTACATTCTCCCCCTTTTTAATGATGACAAACTAACATTTGAGAAAAGAATTAGTTCAAATAAATAGAATTCACAAAGTTATTTGAGAAACTTACTCCCTCTCTTTTTCGTAAGAGGTGATTATATCAGATATGTGCGCAGCTCCCCCTTACTTTTGGAATCCAATTTCTCTTTTTAATTTTACCTGTCTTTTCTCAAATAAACTCAAATTGTTCTCCCCCTTTTGTCATAAACAAAAAGGTGGGGTAAGTGAAAGCCTAGAGCTTAAGTAGAGTATGTTCCAGTCCAACAAGATATATTCATTTACAACAGACTATAATAGCAACAAAGTATAGTATTATAATTTTAGCAAAGTGAACACATTATTCAGCACATTAACCACAAACAAGTTCAGAAGAACATATATTCATTCATTCATCTTCCAATTATATTATATAGTCATCAAAACAACCATTTACATTTGCAAGATCAAAGAAAATCATATATATTAAATATTTACATTGATGAAATATGTTATAGAGATCAGAGCATGGTATAGAACTAACATTATCTACCCTATATGTAATGACAAAATTAGCAAGTTAATATCCACTTTGGCACTTTGTTAATGCTAAGCATACTACTCATGTAAAAAAATATTTAATCATTTAATATCAATTTATTAACAAGTATCTTACAATTCATAACATATACAAAAAAAAAAACTATAATAGCTTGGGAATAAAGAAACTTATTGAGTTAGGAAGAGAGTGATGCTTCTTTAGAATGTTCTTAATTTATTGGTCCTCTGTTCTTCATTTATTTCTCTCAAGTTGAATAATCTTTTTCCATTTAAATATTTACTTGAGGTAGTTATCACCCTACAACACAATTTAAAGAACTTTTCTTTGGTATCCATCAATTTTTGAATCCATAGAGGTTAGTGATTATGTAAAACTCATAAGAAAATAAGCATTCAAAACAATAAGACAAAATAGCAAATAAGTTCACAAGGGCAAAAGATATTTCATTTCATTGATTAATTTAGTCAAGTACAAATATTCATCAAAATAATAGCCGATTGTATAAAAACAACCAATAAAAATAGAACAGAGATCAGACCTGTAAACTTGGCTTTCTGCCAAGGTTTATTTGAATAACCCTATAGTTATTTGAATAACCAGATTTAGATAAAATCCCATGTGGAGGCTTTATTCGAATAAGAAATGTCTTATTTGGATAATCCAGATACATGAATGGGGAGAGCTAACATGGACATCAGTTTATTCGAATAAAATTTATTTTATTCAAATGACACAGATATAAAACATAAAGACTGTGGTTGCTGGTTTCAGGTTATTTGAATGAATTGAGTGTTATTCGAATAACACAGATGCACAACACAAATTCTTGAGCAACTGACTATGTTTATTCAAATAGTCACATGGTTATTCAAATAAACTTATCAAAGAAACATCAGTAAATACGTTCAGAGTTGTAATTTAAGAACGGGAACCTTACCCAATAATGGTTTACCTACAAAATAAATTCTGGGGATATCTCTGGTGTTCAAGTTAGTTATAAATCAATATTAATAAATCAATAATTAAGTAATAAATAAAAGCATGATGTATATATGTACTTGAATAAAAAAGAAATGTTTTAAGCATTTTAAGGCATGATTCAAGTCTATCAAGAAACATATGATTATCATCAAAACTTATATAAGCATCTTGGGCAAACAATGATCATGTTAGGCAAGTTATATCAAGTAAGAACTTCTAGTATGCACACCTGATTTGTGTTCCTTACAAAGAAGTTCAAAGACAAGTTCAATGTATAAGATGAAACATGAACATATCAAGCAATATCAAACAAAAAGACATATAATACTTGTGAGCATGTGAATTTTAATAAAAGATAAATGGTCATATGGTCAAGAACAAAGATATTAGCATAAAACATGTTATTCCAAATAAGATGTGTATTCAGCTAGCATATTCAAGACATGTAGAAATATTTACAAAACATAAAGCTAGAAAAGTATAACACATGTTTCCACTTATCCAAAGATTACAAGTCCAAGCTTCATGGAGACTAAGAAGAGAGCTTGAAATTATTTCCAGTCTTGTGCTTAGAGTAGCCACTTTCAAAATGCCACAATCAACTCTTGCCCTTCAAGCACACCTACAACACACTTCAAATTTTGACTTTTGGTACCCAAGTCTTCTTGGGTCCTTGTGTGTTAGTTTAGGATAAAGTACCCTTAAGAACTCATACCATTCTAGTTCTAATTTTCGTGTTGATATTTTTTCTTGCATTACATATTGATGCACTATGTCCTTTCTTTCCACAATAAAAATATTTAATAAAAGGACTACTTGAAGTACTAGAATGAACAAAGAGATTTTTATAAATTTTTTGTTGATTTTTGGGATTATAACCTATCTCAGCTTTTTGATAAATAACTCTTTGTTTTCCTAATAAAATATTTAAATTATCTCATTCTAAAGTAAACTTAGAAAAGGTGTTTTTTAAGTCTTCAATTTCTTTTTCAAGAACATGACAAGATGAACAAGATGAAGATGTAGAAGCATGTGAAGAACAAGTTATGCATGCATCAATTAATCTTAATGTTTCATTTCAATTTTTAATTCTTCAATTTCCTTGTTTAAAATTAGAATTTGGTTTTCCAAAGAAGAAATTGTTTTATTAGATGAAGAAATTAATTTTGTGAGCCTTATTGATTCGTCATACAATTCTTCGAAGGCATCTTGTAATTTATCATAAGAAGGAGATAAGTCAAAGTTAGAAATTATCTCAATGTCGCTTTCTTGTTCTTCTTCTCCCTTGCCCATAAGACATAGATGGGCTTCCTTACTATCTGAGTTATCAGTGGAGTCTATATCATTGTCATCCCATGCTATATAGGCTCTTCTTTCCTTGGAGGGTTTCTTTTCAAATTTTTCCATTTTCTTTTCGTAAATTGGGCACTCCATCTTTATGTGACCCAATTTTATGCACTCGTAATAGATTGGAATTGAATAAGTTCCTTCCCCTTTGTGATGGGTTTTCTTTGGAGGGAGAAACGGTCTTCTCTGAATTCCCGTTTTCTTGATAAATTTTCTAAACTTTCTCACTAGAAGACTGAGATGTTCTTCATTTAGCTCAAGATTGTCTGTGTTTTCTCCATCGTCTTCTTCATTGTCAATAGTGGAGGAGGTAGCTTTAAGTGCGGTCCCCTTTTTCTTCTTATCATTTTATTCACTTTGGTCAAGCCTGTTAAGTTTTAATTCGTGCTCTTGAAGTTTTTCAAAAAGAGTTGCAAGAGGCATAGTTGTCAAATTTCTTGACTCTAGAATAGTTGTCACCTTAGGCTGCCAAATCCTACTCAAACATCTCAACACTTTGTTAATCAAATCTTCATTGGAAAAATTCTTTCCTAATGATGCAAGATGATTTACAATGTGGGTGAACCTCTTTCGCATTTCCTGAATGCTTTCTCCTTGGTTCATTCTAAATAATTCATATTTGTGAGTAAGAGAATTTATTCTTGACCTCTTTACTTCACTAGTACCCTCATGGATAACTTGTAAAGTATCCCACATTTCTTTAGTAGTTTTTCAATTTAAAATTCTAAAAAATTCATCATACCCCAAAACAATGGTAATGATGTTTTTGGCTTTCAAATTATGTTGAACTTTTCTTTTATCATCATTTGACCATTCACTCCTTGGTGTTTCAGTCTTTACACTATTGATCTCTCGCGTAGGTATAAATGCACCATTTTCGACACCATCCCACACATCTAGATCAATAGCATCGATGAAAATTTTTATTCTTTCCTTCCAATATGCATAACCATCCTCATTGAAAAAAGTTAGTCGATTTTTGGAAGTTCCATCTGAAAAATTATTTGATGAAGCCATGATCTCTTGAAGTGGCTAAGCTCTTTATACAAGAGTCTAGCTCTGATACCACTTGTTACCCAAGTGGCTTCAGTACTCAAGAGGACGGGTGAATTGAGTATATAAAGTTTTTCGCAAATGCTTGTAAAGCAAATTTTGTTGAAGGTATTTTTAAATGAAGTGAATAAAAAAATAATATAGAGACCTTAAAGCACAGAAAATAAACACGTAATAAAATAAATTGCAGGAAATAAAGAGATAAAGATGAGAAGAGCAGGCACGATATTTATCCTAATTCAGCCACCAAATCATTTGTGCCTACGTCCAGTCCTCGAAACACAATTCGAGATTTTTCACTATCAATACAAGCTTAAATGGGTGCTTGCAACCTTTACAAACAAGAGCGCTCCTCACACCTTGGGATACCTCACCCTTGTGCTTGAGCCTCAACTTTCAGGGATATCTCACCCTTACACAAATCTTAGAGGGATATCTTACCCTCTTTACAAACCTTTGAGGGATACCTCACCCTCTTTACAATAGAGCAGAAAATTGATGAAGGGAAACTCTCACACAGAGCAAATAATACAATTTGAAGCACTAAGAAAACTCTTTAAGGATATCTTAAAGTTTTGGCGAAAAGAGTATAGAAAATATGAGAAAATTATAAATCACGTTTTCAAGCAAGCAAAGAATGATTCAGATAGTTAAACTTGTTGCAAAGATTACCCAAGGTCTCTATCTATAGAGCTTTGAACAAAAGAGTCGTTGGGTGCAATTAAATCATGTAATAAATGCAAATATGGTTGTTTGTTTCTAACTCTGTAACCTGTGTTTATTCGAATAACCTTTGTGTTATTCGAATAACACGTTTGAAAATCCTCGACAAAACCAGTTCTGATAAACGTTATTCGAATAGCCAGAGAGTTATTTGAATAACTCTGTTTCAAACTTGATGGGATATAATTATATTTAAAAGTTTCAACCCAAGTGTAGGTTGTCTCAAGTAATAAATTCTCAGGTGTCCGAGGTCGATCCACAGGGAATTAATGAAGGAAAACTAATTAATTGAGGTAAAGAAAAGATGTGTCACAAAATTAAAGGTGATATGAGTTGTTCACAAAGGAAAAGGATTTGCTTGGGTTAAGAGATCCACTCTTGGTAATAAATTAAAAATAAGATTATTTCCTTTTATAACTCAATTGAAATCATGCATAATGAAGATTCCAATCGGAAGATTTAACATTCAAAGTTCAATTATGTAATCATATTATGGTTCCAATAATTATCTACTAATACTTGTAAATCGTCAAAAGCATCCAATGTGCCAATCCTATTGTCTACAATGGATCAAGATATTCATTATACAAGAAGAGTTTCTAAATTAATTGAAAACAACATACAACACATATTATATTTGCTTAATAATATATCGTTTAAATACAAGAAAGAAATTAATCTAACCTTAATTTATTACCAAGAGCTTCACCTTTTTACCCAAGCAAGATGAAGATTAGTTACACATGAGAAAGAAGAAAAGAAAAAGAAAAGAAAAAGGAAAAGGAAAACAAAGAAATCTCTGACAGAGAGAACAACCCTCCTAAAAATTAGAGAAAACAGCGCCCCTTTCCCTTCGTCCGTCGTCCCTATTTATAGAAATTTTTGAGGTTACTGTGCAATGAACAGTAACCTATTGATGTCATGGATGATGTAATGCTACAGTACTTGATGATGTCATGCTGATGTTATGCTGACGTCGTGCTACAGTAACTTGCTTATGTCATGCTGGCGTCGTGCTACAGTAACTTGCTTATGTCATGCTGGCGTCGTGCTACAGTAACTTGCTACAGTACTTGTTGCTACAGTTTTTTTTTTTGCAAAATCTTCTATGCAATCACCTCCATTCTTTGATCCTTTGCATTTATCTAACAAAAATACATAGAAATACATAATTACAACACAATTTAAAATACTAAAAATATAACAAAACTTAAGAACAAACCCAATTAAAAAGATTAAAAAGAATGAAAAACACACACAATGAACCGTAAAAATTATAAGTTTTGCAGGTTCATCAAAAACCATTTCACAGAAACAAGGTCTATTCGAATAACCATCGGGTTATTTGAATAGCTCATCTTATAAAAACCATTCTGAAAACCTTTTATTCGAATAACAATAGTGCTATTCAAATAGCACTTTAAAAAATAGAAGTGCATAGCAGGATTTTGAAATGTTTATTCAAATACCATCTAAGTTATTCGAATAACTCTGATAGAAAAACAGTTTTTCCAGACATGGTTTATTCGAATAAAGGGACCTTCATTCGAATAACCTTGTTATAAATCATTTGTAAAAGCTTTAGAAAACATCCAAGGTGATTTCCAAAAACATCAAATCCTTTTGATTAATCTCAAGTTCATTTTGAAATTTGGGTTTCTTTGTTTAAAACAATTTTTATCTTTTCTTGCAAAATCAATGAGATATCCAAGAAGGCTTCGTACAAAAAAGACTCTAAGTCCTAAAGTTATTCTTGTAGGTCTTGGACTTGGTCTTATCATCATCTTCATCATGTTTGTTATCATCAAAATTATTATCAATGCGTGCTAGCCAATTACACGAGCTCTCTGGCCTTGGGCGCTCATGCTGCCAAAAACTGGGCACTTAGGCGCTAGGCACCTGAAACTTCAGTTACCATTTCATTGATTTCCTAACCTTCTCTAAAACCTCTCAATTCAGGTTTAAGTGGCTTTCAACCTAAAAAAAAATGGTCCCCAAGCATGCTAAATCTTCATGCTCACAAATTAACTCACCTAGTATGGAATCATGACCTAGAAAATAAAGAGCTTATACCCATTTCTCAAGTTTGAACTTAAGCATCCAAATGGATTTTTCTAAGTTTCTAAACATTAACCATGCAAGAAATAAGTTAAGAATAGATCCATCTTAACCATAAAGGCATTATCCAAGTAAGGAAACATCAAGAATCACTCAAAAACCCATTTTTTTTCATCCATGAACAAAACATGAACCAAAGATGAAGATATGGAGATGAGAAATTCATAAACATAACACCCCTAGGTCTTGTAGTTGGATGCACTTTAAACTTTAGCCTTTCCCTTTGCCTTCCTCTTCCTTTCCCCTTGTTCCTCCTTTTTTCCCTCTTCTTTCTTTCCTCTGTTTTCCTCTTTTTTTGCTGCTGTTGGTTATGAACGTGAGAGAGTGAGTGAAAACAAGTGTGAAAGGAAGGATATAGCCAAGAAAAGTCAAGAAAGTTAGTTGTATAGAGCCGTGAAGGACTTTTGCAAATTTTAGATATTTTACTGAAACTTTATATCTATTAAGAATACTTTGACCTTACAAAATCAAGTTTATCTATTAAGAATACTTTGACCTTACAAAATCAAGTTTCTTAACTTTCAGAGGTATTAGAATAAATCTTAAGATTCATCTAAATACTCATTTCATCATTTACATTAGTTTCAATATTTGTTACAATGTAATCTGGTATTAAAACACACAACTAGTGTACTTAAAAATATCAAACTGACTCAGTTTATCTTGAAACTTTAACTACATCTTGTTTCATACATTTGTGACCTATAAATAAATTATCCATATTTATTTCCCTCATCCAAGCAATGTATGCTATTATCTGAGTCATTTTAAGTTACTTTTCACCTTTTGTGTTGCAACAAAGTGCTTAAACTAACTCAGTTTATCACAAAATTAAACAAACATGTTAAGTAAGTAATATGCTATCTATGTAGTCATATACAAGACTAACATGTTATAGAAGATGTTAGAGAATCAACTCATTTGTTTTCCATTTATTCTAAATAAAAGGCAAAAAGGGGTAGCTATTGATACTCAAATTTGTCCAAGTGATTTTTGGACCATGTACTATTTTTTTTTTTGGGTTACTCAAGTCTAAGCCCAATTGGTTAGAAAAATAATAAAGAGAGAAGCAAAGACCAATGCTGAAAAAAGGAAAAAGAATATTAATTTGCGTAAAAAATAAAACAATAATTGAAATATTTAGATGAAATTTTTGGTAGGATATTGAAAGAAATTTGAAGATAAAATCTTAATTAAATCTCAATATTAATTTAAAATGTCCAATTTGGATTTTAACAACTAAAAGGGTTAACAAGAATGATTAGCAATTTTTAGATCAGATATGTGCTAAATTTTTGTAGTAAAACATCTTCAAATCATTTATTTGTTCCTGATTTAAAGAGTTTTAATTCTTAATCCGAATAAGAAATAAGAAGATACATGTTGAGATTTTTAATGTCATCAAATTAAATTTCAAATCACCTGAGATTACTTTTTGATTTACAAGTAATAAATGAGGGAAAACAGGAAAAAAATTTGATGGTTAAATTAATTGAGGCATTACTTGGCTTATAAATAAGAAAGCACTAAAAGCACTTAAAGACACTTTTTTTTCTTTTCAAAGAAACAACACACTTTTTTCTTTTAAAAAATTCACACTTTTTTTTCTTTTAAAAAAGATCACACCTTTTTTCTTTAAAAAAAATCACTTATTTTTCTTTTAAAAAAAATAAACTTTTTTCTTTTAAAAAAATAACACTTTTCTTTTCAAAAATAACACAACTTTGGTGAGCACACACTAATAACTTTTCTAAAGAAAAAAAAAGATACAGAGAGAATAAGGATCTGAGAGTGTTTCAGATGTGGGAGGAAAAGGCAAACAATGGCTCAAAGCTTCATCATTTTATCTTTCAAAATCCCTATTTTTTATTCAAGTATGACACCTATATTTTCTTGATTATCTCTTTGGTTTGTCACCTTACTGTAATTATTCTCTCATTAATCAAGTTAGAATATAAAAATATGCACAAGCACTGGCTCGTAAAACTGCTGCTAGTGATGCAGATCTCACCAAGTGAGCTGGCTTGATCTTTTTTTTATTATTATTTTAGCAAAATTGGTATGCAAGAGCATCACTATAATGCAAGACATCCCAACTAGGTTGGCACCTCAAGCATTATTTATCATTTGCAGCATACCAAAAATATTATTAAAAAAGATAAAAGAAGAAAGAATACAAAAAACATGGGGGGGCATAAACCTGACCCATGAAAAATTCATCTAAACCTATAGTTTGGAATTCCAAATCTATTTCTAAAAACTTCGTTCTTTAAAAAAGAAGGAATAGAATCCCACCAAGTCATACCGTCAATAGAAATACCATGATTGGCTAACAAATTTGCACACGAATTTCCCTCTCTAAAAACATGAGAAAAAACAAAATTCATCTTTTTGGAATACACTAAAGCATTTAACCATCTATTTTTTAGTCTCTAAAGAACTATGAGGGGGTTGGAAAAAGCAGCAATAACCAAACTTGAATCACATTCAAGCCAAATATGATGCCAACCCTTCTTGAATGCTATTTCAATTGCAAGAATAACTCCCATAATTTCGGCATGAAAAGCAAAAGAAACTCCTAAATTCAAGGCAAAGCATCCTACAACAGCAGCATCCCTATCCCAAAAGATCCCACCACCCAAATTCAAACCATTCGTATTACATTTCAGCCAGTTGTAGCTAGGGGCCTTCCAGATTACCTCTATGATATCCAGGGCTTTAGCTAGCTTAGAATTAACAGAAAACTTCTGCAAGATAGAGCTCTTTGCAGCATTAGAGTAGGAGTGACCTTTTGACAGATTTCCAGCCAAAGCAACGTTGGCCATGATCCTATTTATAGCTGCTTGAAAGGTGATTATTTTGGATTCAAATCTAGCTTGATTCCTGCAAAACCAAATAAACCATATAATATTGGCAACACTAGAAATTTTAATATCTTTAACTTGAGAACTCCAGTGCAACTGACAGATATCCAAAATCGAATGGATAAAGTTGTGATTAATATGAATTGCTAGGCATGAAGCAAACCAATTCCATAACTTAGTTGCAAATCTACCTTGAAAGAACAAATGTTCCATATTCTCAGTTGCAGCACCACAGAGGCAGCAAATTGAAACCATGTAAAAACCTCTTTTCCTGAGAATGTCATCAGTAGGAAGTCTGTTATGGATGATTTTCCAAATCAGTAAAGATCTTGAGGGAGGCACAACATTGCACCAAATAGCCTTGCCCCAATGGACTTTAGAAACAACACCATTCTTCATGTTATAAGCTCCTTTAAGTGTAAGTTTACCATAATCATCAGGACACCAAACCTGTGCATCAGGAAAAGGCTCAATTGAAAGAGCATACTGTTTAAATTCAACAGCCAGAGAAGCAGACCTATGTAGAACAAAGTCAGGCAGAACAAAGCTACCATCCTGAATAAAGTCTCTTACTCGAGCTTGAAGCAAATGATGGAGATGGAGAGGGATATTAAGAAAGTCCACAACAGGCTTGGATAGCCATTTATCTGTCCAAAAATTGATAGTGCAACCATCACCAATGATCCACTTATAATTTCTGAGAGCTATATCAGAGTATTCCTTCAAACCAACCCAAATAGAGGAAGATATATGCTGAGTTATAAAGATATTATTAGCAAATGCCCCTGCTCTCAGCAGTTTGGCCCATTGCTGATCTGAGACAATCAATTCCCAACAGAGTTTAAGAAGAGAAGCTTTGTTAAAACCAATGATAGGCCTTATGCCTAAACCACCAGCTTTTGTGGGGGAGCAGATTGAGCACCATTTGACTGTAAGCAATTTCCTAGTCATAACATCTCCTAACCATATGAAATTCCTTATCCATTTATCTACCATTTTTAAAAGAGCTTTAGGCCAGACATCTACCCTAAAAGAATGTAGCAACATACTATGAATTACAGACTGGACAAGCTACACCCTCCCCATTACAGATAGCAGGAGGCCTTTCCAAGTTGCCAATCTTATCTTGATTCTATTAGCCAGAGGCAGAAGGAAGAGTTTTTTTGGCTTGCCCTTAAACAAGGGAACTCTAAGGTAAAGAAAGAGAAGCTGACCAATACTAAATCCAAGCATATTAGATATGCGAGCAAATCTGTTAGCTACTATGGAGCCATTGTAAATCTTTGATTTATCCTTGTTGATAAACTGACCAGAAGAGCAACTGTATCTATTCAAAGAATTCATCAAGTTCTCTAGATTCCTATTTGTCCCCTTGCAAAAAATAAGAAGATCATCTGCATATAGTACATGAGAGGGGACTGTGAATCCTCTAGGACTAGACATAGGTTTTAAGTGACCTTCCTCAACTAGCTTTGTTAAAGCCCTACTCAAAACATCCTCAGCAATGCAAAAAAGGATAGGAGATAGAGGATCACCCTGCCTAATACCCCTCTTGTACGAGAAGAAACCCATACTATGACCATTGATAAGGATGGACACTTTAGCAGAATGTAGAATGGTATTAATCCATTTGCAGAACAGAGGATCAAAACCAAAGGCATGCAGGGATTTAAGGATAAAGTTCCAATCCATAGTGTCAAAGGCTTTCCTTATATCAATTTTCAAAGCAACATTCCCACCAAAACACCTTTTATCCAGCAAATTGACAGCTTCAGAAGCTACGCATATGCAATCTGTTATCTGCCTATTCCTAACAAACCCTCTTTGATTTTGAGAGATTATCTTTGGAGAAATACAGGCAAGTCTCTCAGCTAGAAGCTTGGTGATTATTTTAAATTGGAAGTTAGCAAGGGCAGTAGGTCTATATTGAGAAATGGAATCAGCATTGGAAGATTTGGGAATGAGCACCACTGTATTGGAATTTAAGTTGGGGAGAAGCCAACCTTGTTTAAAGAACTGTGTAACAGAGTTGAAGACATCTGTCCCTATAATATCCTAATAATGCTAGAAAAAGAAACCACCAAATCCATCTTGTCTAGGAGCACCATTCAGATTCATACCAAAAATAGCATTTCTTACTTCATCCCAAGATGGCAATCCAACTAACATTTTGTTGTCAGTTTCAGAAACTAGAGGCCTGATCACCTCCTCAATTAAACCATCATTAATACAAGCATTGTCTAAGGAAAACAAATCCTCATAATATTTCAAAATATGGGCTTCAATATCTGTCTGACTATCTAGCAGTTCATCCCCATTATTCAATAGAGCAATCCTCTTTGAAGCCTACCTAACTTTTTCCAATTTGTGAAAATAGGCTATGTTCCTGTCCCCACTTGTATGCCAATCCACTCTGGCCTTTTCCATCCAAAAGAGCTCTTGAGAATTCAAAGCTTTATTTAATTCTAATTGAGCATTTTGTTCCTGAACCAGCAGATCATCAGAACAACCTTCACTTGACATTAAATCTTGGATAGCTTCCAGATTATGCAAAGCTGAGTCCACTTATTTATACACATCCCCGAAGACCTCTTTATTCCAAACCTTTAAAGTTGCTTTAAGGTTTTTTAGTTTTTGAGCCAAAATGAACATTGGACAACCAAAAACTTCCTTCCTCCAAGAATCAGTAATCACTTTATGGCAATCCATATGAGAAGACTACATTTTTAAGAACTTAAAAGAAGAACTGAATGAACTAACATTCTTCAAAAGCTTCAACATAATAGGATGATGATCAGACTTGTGCCTTGGAAGAGTGCAACAAGTAGAGCCTTCCTAAAAACTGAGCCAAGCCTCATTGCAAATCACTCTATCCAATCTCCTTTCAGTGCAAGCTATTCCCCTTCTTCTGTTAGTCCATGTGAAATCAACACCAACAGTAGGCAAATGAATCAGGTTACAAGCATCAGACCATGTTTTAAATTCGTTGTAGGCAATATGGATGGCAGCCTTCTTCCCCTCTACTCATGAGAGCCAATAACAGCATTGAAATCCCCCAAATAACACCAAGGGCCATCAAAGGAATGTTGGAGCATAATCAACTCCTGCCAAAGAAATCTTCTTTGGATATGGGTAGTTGCAGCATAAACAGCAGTGAAGTAAAGGGGCCAATTGTCTTTGATAACTGAAAATGTTGTTGTGCAGAAGAAGCAATCACAGTAGGTGACATGTCAATATCACAGATTTGGAGCTAAGGAATCTCTAGCATTAAAAGCAAAAACTTTAAGATGCAGATTGGACCAAAATGAATTTGGGAAATTACAAAAATCAATCCAAGGTTCAACAACCAAAACAAAATCTGGCTTGTTACTCAAAATCATGTTTTTCAAAACTAACCTAGTGTCATGGTTAGCTATGCCTCTAGCATTCCAAAAAATGACCTTCATTGAGAAACAGTATGAAGGCCTACTTTAGACCTAGTATTTCTAACCACAACAGATTTATGCTGTTCATTTTGCCTTTTCTTTAATTTTTTAATTTGAGATTTAGACATGACCTTAGTAAAGCCATCATCAACTAGGTATTTAACAGCATTGCCCTCAACCTTTGCATTCTGTTTGCCAGCTTCATTTTCAAGCTCCAAGTCCTAATCCACCTTAGAGCTCCAGAATTTTCCAACCACTTCCAAATCCTTTTGAGCTTGGTTTGACAGAATCCTGGGAGTGGACAGTTCCTTACCCGAGTTAGCCTCACCAGCAACAATGATTGGTGATTCAGGAACAAATTCATGAATATCTGGATCAGAGTCAGTCTTGTTCTGCAATTCTGCCTCAGTGTCATCATAAATAATCTCTGCATCTGACTCTTCGTCAACCCTACCAAGGATTACAATTTCAGGCACAAAGCCAGAATTCGTACCTCTAATTACCATATCTGGACCATAAATAGGATCCATAGCCTGATCCCTGTTATTATTATTATTAGCATGTGGATCACCATCTAAGACCTGTTGTATTAAAAAAGAATTTTCATTCCCAATCACTTTGCTTTGTGCATAAGCTTGTTGATCAGGACAGATATCTGGACCCTCTTGAAGATTAGCTAAGGCTTCAGGATTATTATGTTGTTCAGCCATAACTTCATTAATATCATTCTTTTCACCCTCTTGAACCACATTCTTGGATGAATCATTTAAAACATCTTTAGGAACATAAATCTTTCTAACTTTGATAGGATCATCTTTCCTCTCCATGCCTTTAGATTTAAAGCAATTGGCCAAAGAGTGCCCAATTAATTGGCATGAAGTGCAAAAATCTGGAAGCCTCTCATATTCAACATTAGCAAAAAAAGCATAATTATCCCTCTCTACCAAGATTTAACTTCTGAGTTGTGAAGTCAGGTCCAAATCGATAAGCACCCTTGCAAAATGGCCAAAGGTTTTCTGACTGGTGGCTTCATCCAAACAAATCGGAACCCCCAATCCACCAGCAATAGCAAAAAGAATCCTAGGACGCCAATATTCTTGTGGCAATCCAAAGAATCTCACCCAAACCTGAGCATTAGTATGTTTCAAGGCATAAGGATTGAAGTCCTTGGTCCAAGAAAATACTCTCAAATTCCCAGGGTCAAGATTCCACATTCCAATGGCTAAAACGCTGCACAAATCCTCCAAAGAGGAAAAAGAAAACTCGAAAAGCCATTCCCTAAAGATATGAGTTCCCATGGCCCGAGTTTGTTCTATAATTTTAGAAGCTTGCATCGCAAGTCTGCCACCTTTAATGAGACGGAACCTTTTGATAATAGAAGCCTTCCATGAAGATGATTCTTGTAAGCCTCCAGCCCTGCCAAATACTCGCTTTCGGGAATTTTGATTGAAACTTCATCACCCTTGAGGCAAGGCTTAGGAAGATGGCTGAAAGGGACCGAACATGTGTTTTACAATGCTTGCATAAATAATTTCGATTGTAGGTGTATTTTAGGATTAAGAATTGAAGGAGGAGAAGAAGGAGGGGGAGGGAGATGAGTTTCAGATTCAGGAAAGAGAAGATCACAGGGGCAATCAGAAAAGATTGCCATGACAAATCCCTGACCTCCCTCAAAATTTGATTCATATTAGCTAGCTTGATCTAATTTTTCAATAAATAAAAAAAAAATTCTTACATCCAACTTTAAACATAACATCAAATAAAAATTAAATAAAATTTTGAAACACGACCAATGACGGAGAAGTTGAGAGAGTATCATGGTGTTGATCATTTAAATTCTTCCTAATATTGTTGAAGTTTATCTCTATTGAATCTAGTCAAGTGAGCTGACTTGATCTAATTTATCAAGATTTTTTTAATAAAACAAAATAAAAATAAATGTGAACAAATTTACAAATTCCCAACCTTTTAATTGTGGTAGATTAAAGCTCCTATGAAAACTTTTTTTAAAATCACCTCAAAAGTCTTATTTCACAAAAAAAAATCTTAAATTAAAGTCTTTTGAAATGAGATTTTATTTTGCTATTCACTCTAAAGAAGAAATATTTTCTTCAAGCAAATAAATAAAATTTTGTTTGGTCATCTTTCTTTTTTTAAATATTTTTAATAAAATATGTAAGCATTAATTCACCCCTTTTATATTATATGTTACAATATTTAAATTTGTTCTATAGAACAATGTCTATTTAGCTACTCATTCCTTGTAAAAATCATTTATTACTCTTGATAATATGTTTGACAAAGTGAGACATATTAAAATAAAATAAAATAAAATATTTTTGTAAATAAACAATAAATGATCAATTTAATTAATTTTAAAGAATAATATTATATTAAATAAGTAATCGTTCTTAGAACGAATAACATAGGGTGCTAATACATTTCTTACTCAACCTCCGAACCTAAACTCTAAAACTCATACTATCTTTTAAGTATCCGATCGAACCTTTCTATTTTTAATAGATAAATCGGTTGATGACGACTCTTTCATTCTTGTATTCATTTACAAGAATTTTTCGCTCTACGTTACATTGTGCCGAGAGAGATGTTGTGACAAACATTGTTGTTATCAGCACCACCAACATCACACCCAATGCAATCGTTGCATATTTCAACAATTCTAGAAGGAAAAAGAACTAAAACATTCTGTGAGAATATACATTAAAACTTTTCATCTTTAAAAACTGATACTACAAAGAAAAATAAATAAATAAACAACAAAACAATAAAGGAAAATTGTTACATAATTACTTCCACAATGAGGTTATAGAATTAAACCATCAAACAACAGCTTCAATCCAATGAACTTGTTGGACAAAAAGTTGCAATGGTATTCCTACAAATTTGATGCACAACACCGAAGTTTTCTGCTACTCCCATTGCAGATTGCATTAACTTGAGATTGTCAAACAAAAACATTATTATCATCAACACCACCAACATCACTCAATGCAACCGTTGCATATTTCAACAATTCCAGAAGGAAAAAAGAACCAAAAAAGCAGAAAGTTATTGGAAAATAAAAAGTTTTTATATAGCAATTCAAAACAGAAGCATGAGTTAATTTCAAGCATATATACAGATCTATAGACAAAAGGCCTTCATACATATACTGTGAGAGTATACATTTAAACTTTTCATCTTTACAAACTGAAACTACAAAGAAAAATAAATAAATAAACATAACAAAACAATAAAGGACAATTGATACATAATTACTTCCACAATCAGGTTATAGAATTAAACCATCAAACAACAGTTTCTATCCAAGGAACTTGTTGGACAAAAAGTTGCACCGGTGTTCCTACAAATTCGATGCACAAAAGCAAAGTTTTCTGCTACTCCCATTGCAGATTGCATTAACTTGAGATTGTCAAACCATTTATTGTCATCAGCACCACCAACATCACACTCAATGCAACCGTTGCATATTTCAACAATTCCAGAAGGGAAAAAGAACCAAAAAAGCATAAAGTTATTGGAAAACGAAAAGTTTTTATATAGAAATTCAAAACCGAAGCATGAATAACTTTCAAGCAAACATACAGATCTATAGACAAAAGACCTTCATACATATACTGTGAGAGTATCATTTAAACTTTTCATCTTTACAAACTGAAACTACGAAGAAAAATAATAAATAAACATAACAAAACAATAAACGACAATTGTTACATACTTACATATCTATCTTTTGAGTGGTTTATAAAGGACGACTGTCATATATTTGGACTGGAACCTGTGAGTCAGTCCCATGGCAACAACAAACTGGGAGGCCAAGTTTTTCTATATGAATACGTGATTTAGCACAACATGTTGAGGCTTTGAAAAGGTACCTATGTCTGAGTTCTCCATACCTAGAACAGTGAGATGCAGATGCGGAGGAACAGCCATTGGCTCTTTCGCAAAGTCTTCCTCAGTTGGAAATGCTTGGCCAAAGCTGGACACTGGAGAGGCTGGAGCCTCAAACTCGGTCACACCCTCAGGGTTTTCGGGTACATAATCCTGCAGCCAGAAAACAAGAATATTTGTTACAACAACAACAACAACAACAACCAAGCCTTTTCCCACTAGGTGGGGTTGGCTACATGGATCAGACGACGCCATTGTGTCCTATCATGAACTAAGTCTTCAGAAAAGCCATTCAAATCTAGATCTTTTTTAACCGTTTCGCTTATATTCTTTCTTGGTCTTCCTCTACCTCTAGCTATTGGGCTATTCTCCATCTGATCTACTCTTCTTACAGGGGCTTCTAAGGATCTTCTCCTTACATGTCCAAACCACCTAAGGCGAGATTCTCCCATCTTTTCTACAATAGGTGCTACCCCTACTTTCTCTCTAATGCATTCATTCCTAATCCTATCTTGTCTAGTATGGCCACACATCCAACGCAACATCCTCATCTCCGCGACACTGATCTAGTGCTCTTGTTGGCTTTTTACCGCCCAACATTCAGTACCATACAACATTGCGGGCCTTATAGCTGTGCAGTAAAATTTACCCTTAAGCTTGAGAGGCACTTTCCTATCACAAATAACTCCTGAAGCACATCTCCATTTCATCCATCCAGCTTAAATCCTATGGTTTACATCTCCTTCTATCTCTCCATCATTTTGTATGATGGATCCAAGATACTTAAACTTTGTAACTTGTGGTATGGTATGATCTCCACTTTTTACCGCTAAGCTAGCATTAGCATGTTTCTTACTGAACTTACATTCCATATACTCCGTCTTACTCCTGCTTAGACGAAAGCCATGTTCTTCCAAAGCCCGTCTCCATAACTCTAGCTTCCCGTTTATTTCCTCTCTCGACTCTCCAACTAAGATTATATCATCTGCAAAAAGCATGCATTGAGGCACTGGCTCTTGGATATGCGCAGTCAACACATCCAAGACCAAGGTAAAAAGATAAGGACTCAAAGTTGACCCTTGGTGCATCTCCCATAGTTATAGGGAACTCTTCGTGACCCCACTCGGTGTTCTCACACTGGTTTTAACCTCATCATACATATCTTAGATTGCTCGAATATAGGCAATACGAACTCTTTTCTTCTCCAAAGCCTTCCACAAGACTTCTCTCGGTACCCTATCGTAGGCTTTTTTCAAATCAATGAAAATCATGTGTAGGTCTTTTTGCTTCCTCCGATACCGCTCCGTCAATCTTCGTAGAAGATAGATTGCTTCCATGGTTGACCTCCCAGGCATAAAACCAAATTGATTCTCCGAAATATGAGTCTCTTGTCTTAGTCTCCTTTCAATGACTCTTTCCCATAGCTTCATAGTATGACTCATGAACTTAATCCCTCTGTAATTTGCACAGTTTTGTATATCTCCCTTATTCTTATAAATAGGGATTAAAATGCTTCTCCTCCATTCATTTGGCATCTTCTTAGACCTCAATATCTTGTTAAACAGCTTTGTAAGTCAGCTTATACCTTTATCTCCTAGGCACTTCCATATCTCAATAGGTATATTATCTGGTCCAACCGCTTTTCCATTATCCATCCTCTTCAATGCTTCTTTTACCTCAAACTCCCGAATTCTACGATAAAATGTTTTAATTTGGTCTTCCTCTCTAGTGTTTAGAATGTCTGAGTCCCCTAATGCCCCGTGTTCCTCATTAAATAACTTGTGAAAATAACCCTTTCATCGATCTTTGATGTCTTGTTTCGTAACCAAGACTTTACCCTCTTCATCCTTAATGCATTTCACTTGATCTAGGTCTCTTGTCTTCCTTTCCCTACTTTTAGCAAGCTTGTAGATATACCTTTCTCCGTCTTTGATGCCCAACGATTGATATAACCCATTAAACGCTTTAGCTTTCGCCTCGCTCACCGCCTTCTTAGTAGTATTTTTTAGCCTTATATTTTTCCCAATTTTCATCATTTTTACACACGTGCAAGCTTTATAACATTCTCTTTTAACCTTAACCTTATCTTGTACACTTGTGTCCCACCACCAAGATTCTTTATCCTTGGGTCCAAAGCCCCTTGATTCACCGAGTGTCTCTTTTGCTACCTTCCTAATCCCTTTAGCCATCTCGTTCCACATATCATTAGCACTCCTTGTACTTCCCAAATCTCTTCCTCCATAATCCTCCTCTGAAAGAGCATTTGTTTTCCGCCCTTTAGTTGCCACCATTTGATCCTTGGCTCTCTGTCTCGACAATTTCTCCTTACTCTCATCTTAACTCGTACATCCATAACCAAAACCCTGTGTTGAGTAGTCAAGCTCTCTCCAGGGATGACTTTGCAATCCATGCAAATCTTTCTATCATATTTCCTTAATAGAAAGAAATCAATTTGAGAGAAAGAACCCCCGCTTCTATATGTGATAAGATGCTCTTCCCGCTTCCTAAAACAAGTGTTAGTTATTGTAAGATCAAACGCTACCGCAAAATCTAAAATCGCTTCGCCCTCTGCATTAACTACTCCTAGACCATAACCCCCATGCAAACCCTCATACCCCCTAGATTCGCTCCCCACATGACCATTTAGGTCCCCACCTAGAAAAATCTTCTCTCCCAATGGTATTCTTTGCACTAAACCTTCTAAATCCTCCCAAAATTTAATCTTGTAGTGCTCGTCTAACCCTACTTGGGGTGCATACGCACTGATAACATTAAAAGTCTCCTGTTCCACAACAAACTTCAAAGCTATAATCCTATCTCCAAGTCTTGTCACATCCACAACATTATTCTTCCAATTCTTATCTACTATTATGCCTATCCCATTTCTAGATTTTATCTTGTCAGTGTACCAAAGCTTAAAACCCAAAGTGTCGAGTTCCTTTGCCTTTTCTCCAACCGAAAAAATGGAAGAGCATGCAAATTATTATATGGAAGACAAATCATACTTCCTCATAATCAAGAGCAATGATGGTGGGTTTTGATAGAATAAAGAAATATTAACATTCCTCATAATCCGGGTTTCTTATTCAAGTTTCATCCTACTATTAACCTATTTCATCACACTGTTACTCTAAAAACACTAAAACCCATAAAACCTGTCTTTCCAAAACTAAGGTTTCCTGAAAGCAATAGGAGAGAGCGCAGAATCAGTGTTTTTTCTATGTTACAAGCAGGCATGATATAAGAAATAGGACACATTACTCATTCCATAAAAAAATCCTTTAGCATCATTTTTTTGGGGTTAGATTGGAGGTCCAAGCACCTGGGTAGGGGAGGGGGATAGGTGACCTGGTGGGGCATCGAACCTCCGACATTATCATCACACCGACAACCTAAATGAAGTAACAACCCTAAAACCAAAACAAGAAGATCTTCTAGAAGCATAGAGATGTGCAATTAAGAATATAGGAGGATAAATATTAGTAAGATGATGTTCGTAAACGATCAGATGTTTTAATAAAGAGAAAGAAAGAAAACTAAAAGAAACAAAAATGCAGATGCATACATTAACATCAAGAAGATTGCTTATGTGGCCCATCTCATCAGCTACATGCGGAAGATCTGGAATATATCTCTGTTCACCATCAACAAAGAACTTGTAATGATATATACCTGATGGCAGAACAATAACACTTGAGTGATCTTAGCCAGTTCTCTGCAGTGTCTTCCTGCAAGTAATCCAAAGTTACCCAAGGCACCAATTACCAAGTTCATTACAGAATATTTGCAATTATGATTACTTTTCATGTTGAATGCCATGAAGATAACATTACTGAATCACCTAGATGTCCAGTTATCCCATGATCCCTCCACAGCCACATTGTTACCACCATAATTCCACGTAATCATGACAGGGATTCCTCGCTCAGGAGGTTGATCAACAATTCCATGACACTCATTCTGCCTCATTTGATTGAAAAAAGGGGAGGCATTACCTCCTTGCAATGGAGCTAGAGGAACCTGAAAAGCACAGAGAAACCCTATATTTAGTACTGTCACACTGCCACTGACAAGACTTAGATTTTATTTCCTAATAATATAAACAAATTAATTTTATCCTGACTGAAAAAGAATTAAACCTTCTGTAACTGAAGTTCAATATTAATTGAGGATAATAAGGTATGCTGCAGGACCTATTTATCAATCCACCAGAGAGATTGCAAAGTCAACAAGAACAGCAGCACACATGCACAGCACTACCATGCATCCCCCATAGTCAAAAGTTGACCCTTCAAACTTACATTTAAATGGTCTCTTATCATCTAAGATTCACAAAAGTAACATCCCAAAACTAATTTCAGCCTCATCTATTGATGCATATGAAATTGTTAAATCAGGGAACTTGCTAGAAAAGCTTTCTAGATTAAATCAGATACTACCCTTTTGCAAATATACACAGTTGCACGCACAACAGTTACGATTTAAGAGCAAAAAAACAGCACTTAAAAATCCATTCAGAAAGTCTTCATTATGCATTGATATAGCTTCAAAGTAACAAAATTTATTGTATGCAAACTTTTATAAGACAATGCCAGGTCCTTCAATCACAAATCATGGAGTTTTACAGACAACTATTCATAGCCACTTTTCTGCATCATCTTCCTTGAGACATAATAACTTGGAGGAGGCTACAGATGTCAACCTAGAATGTCTATATCAAAGCCAGCATCTTTAAGCCAGCATTCTAACAGAGCTCTTTTGAATAGTTACACAAGGTAAAAACAGCTAATTAACTGAAATTTTCAGCAGGAAAAAAAAAAGAAAAAACACACACACAATCAGAAACCAGAAGTACTGTAACCAAAACACCAAATAAATGAGATTACATATTCATTTTTATATTTTTATAAGGCCAAAATATATCTGACATCATATGGGTGCCTCTCAATTTATCCTTTTCATAAATTTTGACAAAAATATATTTTTGTTAACAATATTTATTTTACACATCAAATTTGCCTCTCACATCAAATTGGTGCCACATGAAGGCGCCTTACTTTAGCCTTGGAAACCCCTGTCCCTGAAAAAATAATAATTAAAACTTCCATTCTTGATTCAGATAAATTTAGATACTAATATTAATAATGGATGGGAGGATTCCGTCATAAAGCTACCATGCTTCGATGGGCAGTCTTAAAAATGGATTTAAAAGGATTGCTGCATCTAATTCAGTAATTCCTCAAGTTGGATTACTTAATCGTTTTCTTAATGCAGATCTTATAATTTCAAATATGTGGCTATTGAAACAAATGCTATTATGGCAACTCAGCATATTTTAACTTTTCATTCTATTGCTTCTCTTTCTCCCAACTTGGATAATAATTCATTGCATAAACGTGACCAATAAATGGAATGGCAAAGGACCATGTCACACATTTGTGCAACAATTAGAAATGCTACTACAACAATCTGTCCACAACTGCTGATGTGGCTGCATCAGAGGTTGACCAAAAAAAAATGTTTCAGCTGGACTCACGTCATGGGTAGGTTTTATTACTGAGATGCAACCTCACATCAGCAGTTGCTCACAGTTTGTACCAAAAATAGTTGTGCAAGTAGCATTGCTCGAAAACAATTTACATTGGAATGGTCTGTTACGAATATCTACTCAATCACATTGCTCATAATCAGGATTACCAAGCTTAACTTATAGCCAAATCTCTATTCAAAGACATACAGTTACTTATGTTTTGATAATAGAGGAAAAATTATTAGAGAAAACAAAGAAGTAAAATTTGGGGGAGGATCCATATTTATGTATCTTGAATGTAACATTGCAAAAATTTCTCACAAAAGGAAAGAAAGAAAAGAAAGAGAAAATGAAGCTTGTTTGATTATTGATGCACATGTATGTCAATAGCCATTCTTTCGAAGGACCATGAGAATTTGAAGTTTCTAGGTTATGACATATTTATAAGTAACTATAACTATGAATTATTAAAATAGCAATGTGATAAGTATAGAGAATTAGAAATTGAATTCCCACCTGAGTGAGAAAGCCGAGAGGTAGAAGAAGACAATTTTGTGGGAATTTTCTCCTCCTCTTTTATTATCATACCAATGACTATATATTCATTCCATACAATCTTTCAATTTCCTATATTTCATGATCACTAGCCATCTGTCCTAACTGACTGAATTAAAATAGTAGAATTATAAATTGCAATTGGTAAAATAACAACTGTAAATTGCTTCTAGAATTTCTCTGATGTGATGCTGCTCTACTTGTTTATTCAGGTGAAATCCTTCAAGTAAATGGGTTGCCTCTTGTTACGTTTGGGCCTATTGGTGTGAGAAGCCCAGGTTGCCCTACCTCTAATGTAGCGAGCCCAGCCCGTATATCATTACTTACCCCTTTCGGACCAATCTTGTCCTCAAGATCCAGATGGGGATAGTGTTCAACTAAAGTAGATTCACTTTCCCAAGTGGCCTCTGTCGGTTCTTGACCCTCCCACTGAACAAGACACTTAGTTCATGGTCCCAACCACGTGGTTATCTGTCGGCATGCGAGCATTGTGTTTAGATTCAGCCGATGAGATGGGGTGGAAGCCGAAGGAGGGAGTGGAAGCACCTGGTTGTCAGGCCGGCCGTAGCATGGTTTTAACAGAGAGATGTGAAATACAGGGTGTATGCGTGCCGTAGCCAGAAGATCTAGCTCGTAAGCCACCGGTCCCAAGCATCGGAGAATACGGAAAGGCCCGTAAAAATGCTTAGCTAGTTTCTTGGAAACACAGCTCTTGACAGATGTTTGGCGGTACGGTTGGAGCTTAAGGTACACCCACTAACCCTCTGTAAACTCCTTCTCAGTCCTCTTGGAGTTGGCCTGTTGTAACATACGATTTCTGGCTTTTGAGAGATTAAACTTCAGAAGCTTCAAAACCTGTTGTCTTTGTGCTAGGGTGTCATCCAAAGACTCAATCTTTGAGCTGCTTGGTGTGTACTGACGTAGTGAGGGGGGCGGCCGTCCATACAGAGCTTCGAAAGGAGTCATGCCGATTGCAAAATGGTAGGCTGAGTTGTACCAAAACTCAGCTAGTGATAGAAAATGGGTCCAGAACTGAGGTTCCTCACTGACAAAACAACGAAGGTATGTTTCTAAACATCGATTGAGCACCTCCGTTTGGCCATCAGTCTGAGGATGGTAAGAACTACTGTAGGCCAAAGTGGTACCTAATATTTTGAACAATTCCTTCCAAAACTTGCTAATGAATACCCTGTCTCGATCGCTAACTATGGTCTTTGTTGCACCATGTAAATGATAAATCTCAGCCAAGAAAATCGATGCTAAGGAGGCAGCTGTGAAACTGGTGGGCAATGCAATAAAGTGGGCATATTTTGTCAATCGATCAACTACAACCCAAATGACAGTCTTGTTTGCTGAACTTGGAAGATGAGTAATTAAGTCCATGGAAATTTCTTCCCAGACACAACTTGGCATAGGCAGAGGTTGGAGAAGCCCATAGGGACTGTGCGTATTGTATTTGTGAAGCTGACAAGTGTGGCACTGATTGACAAAGTTTTTAACAGCAGAATACATTCCTGGCCAGTAGAAGGAAGCAGAAAGGCGTGCCAAAGTGGCTTTGATCCCAGGATGACCACCCAGTGGAGAAGAATGGTACTCAGTCAGTAGTGAAGGAATCAATCCCGAATCATGAGGTATCAAAAATCTGTCCTTGAAATACAGTAGCCCTGCTTTAGCAGTAAATTTCTATTGCATTTTAGTTTCCTTCTGGACCCTTGCAACTAATCTTTGCCCAACAGAGTGTGCTGTATAAAACCTCTGCAGCTCGGAGAGTATAGGACTTGTAGGAGAGCTGATGCTAGCAAAAAGGACATCATCTGTGTCAGTTGGAAACCAGGACAAGGCATCTGCCACCACATTTTCCTTCCCAGGTTTGTAATGAATTTCATAAGAGTAACCCATTAATTTTGTGAGCCATTTCTGCTGCTCTAGTGTTTGGATAGTCTGGGTCATAAGGCTCTTGATACTCTTATGATCAGTAAAAATCATGAAAGTATGGCCTAACAGGTATTGTCTCCATTTTTTTACAGCCTCTATGACTACATACAACTCCCTGACATAAGCAGAAGCTGAACATAGGCATGGTCCCATTTTCTTGTTGAAGAATGTAATCGGGTGGCCTTGTTGGGACAGAACGGCTCCCACAACAGTACTTGAAGCATCCGTAGTGACATCAAAGGGGATGGAGAAATTAGGCAGAGACAAGATAGGTAAAGTGCTCATTGCCGCCTTCAATTTCAAAAATGATTGTTCCACTGAATTTGGCCAGTGAAATGAGGATGATTTAAGTAAATCAGTTAGAAGGCTAGCAATAGCTGCATAATTTTGCACAAAACGCCTATAGAATCCCGTGAGGCCGAGGAAAGCCCTTAGTGTAGTGAGGGAATAAGGGGTAGACCAATCTGTGATTGCTTGTAATTTGCTAGGGTCTGCTTGTACCCCTTGGCCTAAAATGACATGGCCAAGATACTCCACCGATCTAACACCAAATTGGCATTTAGAAAGCTTAGCAAAAAATTGATGTGTGATAATCACATATTTTATTCATTAAAAAACCCTTATGTTTAGTCATTTACACTCTCCATATTCTTAATTGATTGAGTTTGGTATGATTTTGTGAGTTTGAGCTCAAATTGGTCCTAATTGAATATTTTCAGCATTATTGAGATTTGACACTGTTTCTGTATTTTGTCCATAACTTGAGTTCCTAATATCTGATGAACATGAATTTTACCTTGTAGGAAAGCTAAGAGGAAGCTCTACAACTTTGATGAAGAGCTCGAAGTCCCAAAAAGATGTCTAAAGGACCTAAGTTTACATGGAAGTCAGAATACGGGTTCTGTCAGTAGAATCCGAACAGTGTGCACTCATAAAATCATATCTCAGGATGTAATAATGAAGATGGGCTCACATTTGGACAGTGGATAGTCAAGATCCAAATAAACAACTTTCATGAAGAACACTTTTTGAAAAAAGGAAGTCTAGTAGGTCATTTTGAGCTTGCAAGTCGGAACAGAGGAGCTGAAGTTGGGTTTGAGCAACCTACGGTATTTGGGACATATCTTGGGCTGAAGGAAGCCAAATTAGACGAACCAGCTATCCATTTTATAGCCAAGACAAGGATCTACAACTTTCATGAAGAGCACTTTTTGTGGATCTGAAGTATAGTTGGTCATTTTTGGCTTCCAAGTCAGACACGAAATTTTCGTCCTCAACCACCCACTCATCCATCCACTAATCCACTCATCCATCCACTAATCCACTAATCCACTCATCCACTCATCTACTAATCCACCCACTCATCCACTCATATACTAATCCAACCACTTAACCACTCCACCCACTCATCCACTAATCCACCCACTCATCCATCCACTCACCCATTCATGTCCATAATTTCCCACTCACCAAAAGTCCTTTGGCATTTTCCACTCAACCAACCCACTTAACCATTCCACTCACTCGTCCACTAAACCAATCCACTAAACCAACCCACTCAACCATTCCACTCAAACACTCCACTCACTCACCCACTCATCCACTCACTCCCCTTTGTCATTTTGTTACCCTAGACTTCTATAAAAGGCACCATTGGTTATCATTTCTTTCATGTATTCTCCTTCATTTCTCTCTAAGTTTCTTCTTGCTTCTTCATAGTTTCTCATAGTTTTGTATATTTTGATGCTCCCCTTCATGGTAATGGAGGGCTAAGCTACTTTGGGTCAATTTAGAACTCTTGAAGAGATTGTGGTTTGGATTCTTGAGACCTTGGTTATGCATTGTATTTGATTTGTAATTGAATTCCTCTTTTCTTCTTTTTTCTTCTTCTTCTTGATCTTGAATGCATGAATGGTGATTCTATTTATGTTGATCTGATTTGATCTTGGTTTAAGATTGAGATTTGTGATGAAACTTAGAACTAATTGATCTAAACTAATCACATAAATGAAGATTGAGATTTGCGATGAAACTTAGAACTGATTGATCTAAATTAATCGCGTAATTGAAGAGGTTAGGTTACTGATTTGTGCCTAAGTTAATTGAATTCGGTACTTGAAATTAACATAGATTTTCATGAATGGTGCGATTGCGGATTTGTGTTTATCACTTGTTAATTGAATTCTAGACGATCATCTAGTATGAATTTTGGGTTTGATGCAAAGATCTCAGTTAGATCCAAATTAACAATTCAATTGCGCTTCAAGTGTTTTATGAAGGGTCTATGATTGAATCCACCCAATCTTGGATAGGTTTCTAAATTGACTACTCTTTAATTGTCATTTCTTCCGTTAATTTTGTTAAGTACGATCTTAAACTGTCAAACCCCCCTTTGCTAACTTTCACTTGATTTGATTAAATTGTATCTATAATCCTCGTGGAGCTGATCCGGTGTTGTCACTGTACTAAAAGCTTAGGTAATAATTTCGGTTAAAATTTTGACTGAGTTCGGCGCTCGTCAATGTGTGAAGAGTAAGTTTAGGATTTGTTCAACATGAGTTAAATGGTCAGCCCAAGTAGCACTAAAAATAAGTATATCATAAAAAAAACAAGAACAAATTGGCGAAGACAAGGCCTTAGAAGGTCGTTCATAGTTGCCTGAAATGTAGAGGGAGCATTAGTGAGGCCAAAAGGCATCACCATAATTTGTAATGACCATCAAAAGTGCGAAACCCTGTTTTAGGGTATCTTCAGGTGCCAATTTGATTTAATGATATCTAGATCGAAGGTCAATCTTAGAAAAATAGGATGCACCTCAGAGCTCATCAAGAAGCTCATCAATTGTGGGGATAGGAAAACGATCCCGAATGGTAATGGCATTGAGGGCCCGATAATCTACACAAAAACGCCATGACCCATCTTTTTTTTTAACCAAGAGAACTGATGAAGAGTAGGGGCTGGTGCTTGGACGGATGATTCCCTTTTGCAACATTTCAGCAATTAGTTTAGCCATGGCTTCCTTTTGAAAATGTGGATATCTGTATGGTTTAGTGTTTACTGGTGAGGAGTTAGGGGCTAGGTGAATATGGTGGTCATGAGGTCTAGGAGGGGGAAGGCCATGAGGGATGGTGAATATATGAGAGTATTGGTGTAAGATGGAAGCCAAGTCAGGAGATAAAGAGTTAATTAAGTGCAGTTCCTCTTGTGTCAAGGTGGTGGCATGTTCAATATAGGTAGGGACAGTATGGTGGGGCGAGGGAATCATGGACACAACATGCAAAGTATCAACTGAATCCGTGTGTAGCATGCGGGTGAATTGGTGGAATGTGGTGGGAGAAATGAAAGTATTGGTAGTAGCCGTGAGGGTAATGAGGGAGCCTTGATGGTAAAATTGCATAGATGGGATAGTGTAATCTGAGACATGTGGACCCAAGGTTTGTAGCCACTGCATGCCCAAAACCATATCCGCTCCATGAATAGGTATGACATAGAATGAAATATGGAAGGTATGATTCTGAACTGTGAGAGGAACTTCTGCACAGTACCTAGAGCATTGCAAGTATGCAACATTACCCACCATAACTAAGAATGATGGAAGTGTGAGAATGGGTAAACCTAGAATAGTGGCAATTCTGGGCTGTATGATGTTGTGGGAGCTGCCTGTATCAACCAAGATAGAGACCATGTGTCCTTGGAAAACAGCTTGAAATCGCAATGTGCGAGGAGAGGGTTGTCCCATGACAGCACGCATTGAGAGATGGAAGGTGTGTGGGTTCTCATTGGTAGAGTCTGATGCATTCTGTGGGTTAAGTGTAGATAGTGGAATAAGGGTAGTGGGGATGGGTGGGGCTAGTGGTTCTAGGGTAGGATAATCCAGAGAAATAGTAGCTTTGTCATGGCTTGACTCGGGAGAGTCATCATTGGTGAGCAGCAGCAAAAATTGCTTGGTTTTGTAACGATGTCCAGGTTGGAATCGTTCATCACAATTAAAACATAGGCCCTTGGCTCTCCTGGCTTGCATTTCGGTAGGTGTGAGGCAGTGAATGGGGGGTGTAGGAGGAGGAGTAGGTAATGCCAAACGAGGTGGGGGTGTGGGTAACAAAGGTTGAAGCTGTTTAGGTGGATTCTGGCGTGGAAATGACGACAGAAAGGTTTTGGATGCCTGAATTTTGGATTCAATGAGTTTAGCAAGACCTATGGCATGGGAAATGGTAGTGAGTTGTAGGATAGCAATTTCGTTTTGAATGTCAGCACGCAGTCCTGAGATAAAACAATCAAGTATGGCTGTAGGTGGAAGGCCAATCACCCTATTGGATAGCCGCTCAAAGTCCTTTTAGTATGCTGTCACAGTAGTGTTTTGCTGCAGCTTAAAGAGTGCTTGCTGGTGGTTTTCAAAGGCTGAAGGCCCAAAGCGTACTTCCAATGCTCGGATAAAATCATCCCAAGTAGATAAGAGATTGTGATTGTACATCCATTGGAACCATCCAAGGGCGTCGCCAGTCATATAACAAGAGACATAAGCTAACCGGTGGAGGGGTAGGATGGAGTAGTGAGCAAAAAATGGCTCAACCTAAAAAATCCACTCCAGAGGGTTGGAACCATCAAATTGTTGCAGCTGGAGTTTGGGTGGCTTAATTGTTTGGAGAGGAGTTTGGGAAAAGGGAGGGGAGGTGGGGGGTTGTGTTCCTGAAGCTGGGTTTGAATTATTTGGAAGGTGGTGAGGTATGACTCATGGCGAAGATCTTGGGATGCTCTAAATTCAGTGAAAGTAGTGGTTAAGGCAAGAATGGATTCCTGAAGTTGATTGATTTCTCATTTTTCGGTTTGAGAGCGGGTCATTGTGAGAACGAGAATGAAAGCACCAAATGATAAGTATAGAGAGTTAGAAATTGAATTCCCACCTAAGTGAGCAAGCCGAGAGGTAGAAGAAGACAATTTTGTGGGAATTTTCTCCTCCTCTTTTATTATCATACTGATGACTATATATTCATTCCATACAATCTTTCAGTTTCCTATATTTCAAGATCACTAGCCATATGTCCTAACTGACTAAATTAAAATACTGGAATTATAAATTGCAATTGGTAAAATAACAACTGTAAATTGCTTCTAGAATTTCTCTGATGCGATGCTGCTCTACTTGTTTATTCAGGTGAAATCCTTCAAGTAAATGGGTTGCCTCTTGTTACGTTTGGGCCTATTGGTGTGAGAAGGCCTAGGTCACCCTACCTCTGATGCAGCGAGCCCAGTCCGCGTATCACAATGACATTTAATTTTCCTGTATTCAAATGAAAATATAACCATGGAGTTCCATTCAGTTATCAGCAAGAGCAAATCGCTGTGCTGCAAAGTGACACCAATCACTCTGGATTTTACCTAGCTAATATGGTACAACAATTTTATACAACCTAACAATGATTTGAGGGGTTACCATCTTGTTTGCCGATTTCATACCAAGTAACTAAAATAAGTAATGAACATATTAATTGAACCATGTCTAATGTATTTAAATTTTAAAGATGTCATGATTTGGGTCCTATGATACGGATATGGGTACGAGCATCTGATACAATACGGATATGGTACGAAAATACAATAATTTCTTAAAAATTAGGATACGGGTACGACAAGATATGATATAACATATATATATAAAAATTATAAAACATATCATTTTAAATAACTCAAAGTATTAAGTATCAAATGAGATAAATCATAAAAAAAATTCAAAGTATAAAATAAATAATTTCATCAAATACTAAAGTCGTTGAAAACTAAACTAGTTATTATTAAACTTTGATTTTTTTTATAAAAAAAAATTGAGTCAACCTCATAAAATTATAAGACAAGTAATTATTCTAAATAGAAAGAAATATTGATAAGAAGAAATTATAATTTATAAAGTTGATTAATATTATAAAATTAAAGTCATATATTAAAATTTATTTATCGGTGATAAAATTTTTAAATATTAAAAATTATAACTAAAAAGAGAGAATCATAATAAAAGTTTAAAAATTGATAGTTCCAAAACGATGAGTCAATTAAGAAGTTGATATCTTTTTAGTCATAATTAAATTGATAGTTTTAAAATTGTGAGTGAATTAAAAAGTTGAGACTTGAAAGCTTTTCAATTACTGTGTGACACACAGTAAAAAGTGAAGGGTATATATTAATAAAAGAACGGATAAGTGCCTGTTAAAGGTTTAAAGCATCAGCTTATTATAATAAGATGAAGAATAAAGGGAATTGAATAAAAATATTAAAATAGTAACGAGAATTGTAATAAGCCATCAGCTACCCTTTCCGTTTCATGTGTTGTACCTTGGCTTTCACTGAAAAAGTCTCATTTTAGTTTTGAGGAAAGTTGAAACATAGGGTGGGAAAAGTTGAAATAGAGAGTGAGAGAACTTCGAATAGGGAGACTGAGAGAGCTTCGAGCAAGAAGAGACGAGACAAGCTTCGAGCAGGGAGAGACGAGCTTCAACTTGTCACGGACACATGTGCAACAGAGGTCGGAGAGTCACTGAAAAAGTTGCAGTTGCAGATCGGAGAAGGAAGCTGCAAATCTAGAAAACCATAGTTGAATGAGTGTTTTTCGACTCAAAATATAAGATTAAGGTGAGTTAAATAAGTTGAATATATTAGATAAGTTTGGTCCTAAAAAATCTCAATTTTTTTGAATTGATTTGATTCACCGGCCATTTTCATACGTTTTCCAGCTTACTGTACGCGTCTCCATGTCCAGTATGTACCGGACAGGTATGATGACCTGAGAGTTGTATCAGTACTTCATAGTTTGGGTCTAGTTAAGGTAGTTGGAAGGTGTAGATTACTAAGAATAAGGAAATGTTTTGACGGGCACTACTCCTTCAAGATCAAAACTATTTCGAAAAATAATTTCAACCTTGGAAGATAGAAAGTCATTTTCCACATGTTGACAAAATGATTTTTCTGCTGACCACAGCCCCAAACACCTAAAAATGTGTAAAATTTTTCACAAGATTACACTCTACTTAACAAAGAGAATGAAAATCTTCAAATGTAAAACACAAACTAGCACATACGCATTGGCACACCTAGCAAAAATACATGAAAGGTGAAAAAAAAATCTTGGATCTCCAAGTTAAATTTAATAAAATAAGCATTCATTCACCATTAAAGAACTAGAAAACAACTAAAGGATGATCATTTATATAAAAATTCACATCAAACAAAAAGCTTTATGAAACCTTGGGAAAGAAAATTAAAAACAATCATCACATTCATGTCATCCAAAATACATATAATGCCTTCAAATAGTGACTGTACATTAAGTCAAATTAAATAAACCAAAGTATTGAATCTTGTCTTTTAAGTTTTTTACCATCCATGGAAAACTATCTGTTAGAGATATAAAAGCCATTCATAAGTCTTCACCCAACAACTTAAGTCATCACCCAAAAGTAGTCAAGAGTTCGTTCCTTGCTGCCCCATTTTTCTAATAAAGAAAAAAAATGAATTTTAGCACAAGGTAGAATAGGTCTATGCCAAAGAAGCACGTGTACTTCATAATATTTGCCGTACCCGTATCGGATACATATCTAATATCGTACCAAATACTCAGATACTTAATAAATGTTTGATTTTTTTAACAAAAACTATATCCCCGTACCGTATTTGTGTTGTATTCGATATACATACCCGTATCCGTGCATCATAAGCCTATGCATTGTTCATACTTCAAGTCCAAAGGTCTCTTGCATGAGCAGACCTGACAGAGATATAATAAAAATCATTTATGATCCTTCACTTAACAACATAAACTTTTAAGAGAGCTAGTCCTCAACACTATCAAACTCGAGAAATCATCAAGAGAAGTTGGCGAAGAGAGAGAGAAGGTGAATGTATAACAAAACTTCTTTGTCTAATTCCCTTCATTATAGTGGAGAAACACTTGACAATCAAATAGGGATAATTGGTAGTGTCCTCTTTCACATCCATCCAAATACTCAGCATAATCTTTTTTTTTTTCCACATTCTCCTCTAATCAATGGCAAAGATTATTCTAAGCATTGATGGCAAAAAAGGGGACAATTGGAGAATATTTGCCGAATCCCTAGGATCAATATATATTGGGCAGGTGGGAATAAAAATAAGGGAAAGAAGTGTGTAACTTTCTTAAATTTTAATCTTTTTATAAATCATCACCACAAAATTTAAAATCTTCCTAATTACTCTTTAAACTTTAATTAATGTCTCAATAGATCTTTATGTTTAATTTGAATCAACGAATTCATTAACAATAAAATTATATGGTATCATTTTATTTGTATTTATATTAATTATTAAGAATTATTTATTAATTAATTTATTAAAAATTAATTTTAAATGTATTTTCGTCCTTAAAAAAATAAAAAAAAACAAATTTATTTTAAAAACTAAATTTGTTTTATTTATTTTATAAGGAAGAAAATATATTTAAAATTAAATTTTAATAAATAAATTAATAAACAATTCTTAATTAATGTTAATTCAAATAAAATGATATCATATATTATTATTATTAGTAAATTAATTGATCTAAATTAAACATAAAGATCTATTGGAATATGAATTAAAATTTAGAAACTAATTAAAAAAAATTTAAAATTTATAATGATAATTTACAAAAGGATCAAAGTTTAAGAGAATTTCATACTCTTTTTCCTAAAAATAAAGAAAACTATTGATTGTATATTGTATATCACGCTTAACTAACATTAAAATAAACCACGGATAACCTTCTTGTCTTATGTGTAAAGCTCGATATTATATCCTGGTGCATGCATTACAATATTCCAAATTATTGCCTAAAATTGGTGGGCAGTGTCATATTCCAGCACTTCATGTGCTGTTTCTCGAATGGATAAGTTTCTAAGGATAGTAAGCTAATTTGTAACTGAGGGCAGATGTTACAAAAATTTACATAAAGCAAAATGAATATTGTTGCATGAATAAAATCATTCCGTAAAACATACGTTTTATCGACATTCCAAATGGTAAGGCTCACGCACTCAATTAGACTACTTTGGTCCATTCAATTTCCCAATCGGACAAAATTAGCCAGTTGACCCAGGTACACTGCAACTAGGAATTTTTATTTCAAAATGCAGACATGGTACTCACGCAACTCTCAGTTACAACTATTCACAAATGGCAGACATGGCTCCATATGAGAGTAACAAAGAAAATTTAATATACCAAAAAAAATGAAAAACAGAAAAATTGAGTGCGAGTTCGACCACCTAAACTCAGATGGAGTCATGTGCACCAGTTGTATAAGTTGTGAATGTGGTGTTGCATAAGTAGCATTTTCGTTCAAATCAGATAAGATTAACTAAATGAGCTAGCTGAACCAAAATGAAATTGCAGGGACACATAAAAAAACTAAAATAGAAATTGCAGGAAACCCGCAATACAATTTGGTAAGGTAACTACATACACAGATGCCATGTTTCCGTAAACTGCAAGCATTTTATAAAGTAAAAAAAAAATATATAAAAAAACAGAAAAACTGGAAAACCTCCTAATTCTGCAGTTTTTATCACTTCATGCCCTTCCTTCTCAAGTTTTTGGTATATAAATCATATGATCTCAATCAAAACCACCTGCACTTCTTTTAGTCACTGCCATGCATATTCTAGCCGAGACACATTTGTTGGTTATATATGCTCCATCCATGCAATAAATGGCCAATTATAATCAATAATAGAATTCCCAGATCTGTTCAATTCAAATATATATATCCATGTCAAGTTTGAAGCTTTGACACTAGGAATACGAGTTTCTAATCTTTCCCTCTCACAGATTCACACACCAGACATTTATTACCATTAAACTCAAAATGCAGAATCCTCATCCAAACAGAAAGAAAAACGAGAATCAATGCAAAACTGGTGTGGTGTGGATTGTGATTAAAATTTAGAATAAAAATCAGTTGTCAAGTTCTACCAAAAATAAAAATCTTGCAACCGGTTGTAGTTAGCAAGGATCGATCTACAGAGAACTAATTCAATTAACACTATAATTTGAATCCTAATTTAAACACTCAAAAATAGTAAACAATAAAATAGAGGTTTTGTTTGTTGAAATTAAAAGCATAAATTGAATTCAAAACAAAAACAGTAAATATAATTTAGAAAATCAATTAAAAGAAAATGGTTAAGAGATGGAATCCACCACTAGATTTATAAGATTATGCTAGTCCACATATCCTTTATACCAACATGATCAATTATGTTTTTATGTGATTGTGAGATTAATTCTCTGTTTTCCTTAAGTTTTGGTTAATTCAGCAACCGCTCAAATTAATCCCTAATCAATAGTTATTTGTAAAGCAACCGCTCTTACTCCTACCTATTGATTGCATTAAGATTTAGAAAACCAATCACACTAAGATCAAATCACACATCGGGATTAAATTACTTAAATTATATGTCTCACTAGTCCTACCACCGCAAATCACAAGATAGCAATCCTAGTTTTACCACTTTTGAAATTGGCAAAGAGTATAAAAACCTTTATACTAAATTAAGAACAGAAACATATGAATAAAAACACAATTGTATTGATATAAGGAAATATGCAAGAATCACATAATCAAAACTAGGGTTTCATCTTCCCTTAATCATATAAGAAAACTAGCCACACATGGCAAATTCAAAACCAAAAGAATAGAATAAGAAAAACACTGTCAAGAATAGAAGTGCAGAAGAAAACTAAAGATCAAACTAGTTTCCAAAGATTGGGGATGATTGATCTCCAATTGCTCGAAGCCGAGACTCCAATCTTCGATCCAATCTCCTTCTCCCTTGTTCTTGGTCTTCTCCTTAGCCTCTTGGCAGTTTCCCAGTTCAAACCCTCTTTTTAAGACCTTAGGCAATCCTATTTATAACTTTTTATACCTAACACAACATTAGAATTCGTATTTAATGTTCTGATGCGATGACACGGGCCGTGTCATTTGACACGGCCTACCCCGTGTCAGGTTCTGGTAACACAAATTCAAGTGTTTTGCAAGTCAGAGAGAAACAAGACCTACCCCGTGTCATTTGACACGGGCCGTGTTGATGGTCGATGCTCAAAACTGGATCCTCTTGTGCAGACAGAGATGTACATGGCCTACCCCGTGGCATATGACACAGGCCGTGTTGTTGGTCAGGTCCATGTTGAAAATCCAGAGAAGGACACAGCCCACCTCGTGTCACCTACTTTCTTTAAATTCCTCTCTCTTTCTTTGCTTCTAGGGGTGATATTGATCTCCTGAAAAACACAATGCAATTATGAGTGCTTATAAACACACTTAAGCATAGTTTCACAATAAAGATCCGACTAAACTTCATATCCAGAAACTTAGCTAAAAGTTAACAATTAAGCACACATGAAGTCCAATTAGATCAAATATAAGACACTCAAGTTATGAAAATAATCGACAGATCAAATACCCCCACACTTAGCCTTTTGCACTCCTGGGCAAAACATAAGACCGAACTAGGGAACAAAGAAAAACAAAAACAAAACTAAAAACTTTAAAGATTCAATTTCCAATGATATTCAAGAAAGGCCAAAATTTGTAAGTGACGAGCGCCGAACTCAGTCAAAATTATAACCGAAGTTATTAACTAAGTTTGCAGTATAGTGAACAACACTGGATCGTCTCCCCAAGGATCGTAAATGCAATTTTATCAAATTAAGTTAAGTTAGAAAGGGGGGGTTTTGATTGTTCAAGGATTACAATGACAAGATCTCGAAGAAAAATAACAATTAAAAGAACGTCAATTTAAATCTATCCGAGATTGGGTGGATTCAATCATAGACCTTTCAACAAACACCGAAATACATTTGAATGATTAACTTGGATCTAACCGAGATCTCTCGCATCGGATCCGAATTCATACTAGACAATCGTCAGAATTCAATTGACAAGTGATAAACACAAATCTGCAATCGCACCATTCATGTAAATATATGTCAATTTAAGCACCGAATTCAATTTACCTAGGCACAAATCAAGTAACCTAACCTCTTCAATTACATGATTAGTTTAGATCAATCAGTTCTAAGTTTCATCACAAATCTCAATCTTCAGTTATGTGATTAATTCAGATCAATCAGCTCTAAGTTTAATCACAATACTTAATCTTAAAATAAACATAAACAGAATCACCATTCATGTATTCAAGATCAAGAAAACAGAAGAAGAAGAAGAGAAGAAGAATCCAAATATAAATCAAATACTTTACATAAACCAAGGTCTCAAGAATCCAAACCACAATCTCTTCAAGAGTCCCAAATTGACTAGAAGTGACTTAGCTCTCCATTACAATGAAGGAAAAATATACAAGAACTATGAAAAGCTATCTCTAACACCAAGTGTATGCTGTTGTTCCTAGAGCTCTCCACATGCTTCCTTTTATAGAGGATTCAGAGTAGTAGTAGATGGGTAGATGGGATGAGTAGATGGATGAGTAGGTGGGTGAGTAGGTGGGTGAGTAGGTGAGCTACCTTGTCTCTGAAATTCTTTATTGCTGAACTCATTGATTTCGTCATTTCTGAGCCAAGTGGTCTTCATGAAAGTTCTAGGAAATTGTCTAAGCTTTCCAATGGCTCTGGAAACACCCAAAAATTCGTCCTACAGCCCAAGATATGACTCAATTACTACAGACTGTTCAGGACCAGTTTCAGCACCTCTGTTTTGACTTTCAGACCCAATATCTCCATCAAGGAGCCCGAATCAAGTTTTGTGCTTGACATGAAAGTTGTACATATGGGTCTTAACTTTCAGATTACAAATTTTCAGCCCATTTTATATGTCCAAACTCAAATTATGTTCTGGTTACTACACACTGTTCGGGTTCCAATCACAAATCCCGTATTCTGATTTCCATGCCCAATTAGCTCCACTAGATGTCTGAAATTGACTTTGAGCTCTTCATCAAAGTTGTAGAGCTCTCTCTTATCTTTCCTACAAGGTAAAATTCATAATTATCAGACATTCAGAACTCAAGATATGGCTAAAATACAGAAACAGTGTAAGACCCGAATAATGCTGAAAAAAATCAATTAAGTCCGATTCGAGTTCAAACTTACAAAACATAATCAAATTCAGTCAATTAAGTACATGAAGAGTGTAAATAACTAATCATAAGGGTTTCTTAATGAATAAAATATGTGATTATCAGTAAGTAAGAAGAGCAAGAAAAGATTCGAGGGGTCAAAATATTCAAGAGATAACAAATCTTCACATCTCAAACCAACAAGCAAGGTATCTTCAATTTAAAAAGCATGAATCAAGAATGATAGATCCTCACAAGATACACTCTCAATCTCTCAAGTGTTTACAAGGTAAGTATCTCACTCAATTCAGCCCATGAAAAATGTACTACCATAAGCTTGCTTATCTTCTACTTCTCTACTACTCAAACATATGCACACATAAATCAAGAGGACTTTGTTCAAGGTTGTAATGAGGCCAAGGTAAGGGAAGGAAATAGTATGGATATGGCAAGATAAATACCAAAGAGAATAAAAGAATATTGGAGAGGAACTCAAATGACAAGTAATAAGCATGAAATTTTCCCCCCAATTCTATATAATGCACATTCTCTTCACATATTCCTTTCTTTTTTCTTTCTTTCCTTTTACAACCTTTCTTGCATTGATTCTTTTTTCTTTGCATTTTTTTTTTCAACCAACACTTTGCATATTGTACATCAAGAACATAACCCCCACACTTGTACTATACATTGCCCACAAGTAAAAGAGCTCCTCCAATGAAATTGAACCAATATTCTCCCATTCCCTAAGGTAAGGTAAAATCATGGTTTTTCACATAAGCCATATAATGAGCTAAGACAAAGAATAGGCAATAGGCTCAAGGGGTTAGTCAAAGGAAAAAGATGCAAGGTTAGTTATTTGGCCAAAGTAGTTACTCAAGAAAGAATAAAGAAGGCCTCAATCATGTTTATGCATGCAAGTGAAAATATAGCCTCAAAAAGAATCAAAGCAAGTTCTAGAGTGATCAAATGACATGAGTGAAAATCACACAAGAAAAAGGAGAATGACAAAAATGCTCAATTCATCCATCAATAGGCTCAAAATCTCACAAGGTATGCATCTATCAATCTCAATCCATAAATCAAACATTCAAAACCAAGCATGTCAAATTCAAGACAGAAGAAAAAATTTATAAAACACACCCTTGAACTTCAATTGCTTCAAACTCATAAGCGTCACAAATCTCAAAACATCATTGGAAATCAATCAAAAACACATTTTTTTTTAAAAACAGAATTAAAAAAAATTAAAATAGAAAGTAGAATGAAAACTCCTCCCCCACACTTAAATTCTACATTGTCCTCAATGTAAAGCTCAAAAGAAAAATAATATCTATCAAAATCATCAATTAAACTAGGACAAGTAAACTAAAAGAAAGAGAGAAGAAACATCCTTATCAAATGAGGAGACTTCTACCAGGGTCCCATTGCTTGAAATGTAATGACCAACTTATGCTTGAAGTAGCATGAGAGCTTCCACCGGGGTCCCATTGATCCTCCTTGATTTCTTTGGAATTCACTAAAGCGCTATCACCAGGATCCCAAGCTTTCTTATGCCCCTTCAAAATTTGTAGCAATCTCGCCTCCTGTTCAGCAAGGAGGTTCTTGGTCACAAACACAGAAAGTTGTTTAACATTAACTGAGTATGCATACTTCCAATGTTCGTATAACGACTTCAGCTCCATCTCTCTTTGTGTCTTAAATTCTGCAATAGTGTCATGAACATTATTGATAGATCTTTCAATATTTTTAGCTGCTGCATGAACAGGATCATCAGCTCTCAAGTATGCAGAATCTCAGCACAAATAGCACAAGTCATATCACCATCACAATCAGTACATGAGTGACAATGAATAAAATTATTGAAACCAATAAAATCAGGAAATTCATCACACAACTCATCATAACTTTCCTCCACTACAATAGGAAGGGGTTTAAGAATACTTACCTTGGGGGCCTTAAAGTTTTGCCCTTCCTCATTTACGTCTTTAGTCTCTTGGTCTTTCTCTTCAGTGGCTTGTGGAGGAGAAGTAGGTTCACCTAACAACTTATCACTTCGCGATGTGACATCACTAGTATTTTCCTCCACATTCACTTCCGGTGGTGAGGGAAGTTCTTCAAAAAATAAGCTTTGCACCTTGCTTAATTCTGTGGTTAACTGCCCTATTAGGTTTTGCAGGTTGTTAACTGAGGCCTTTGTTTCTTCTTGAAACTGAATGTTGTTAGTGGCCATTTGCCTCAGTAGCTCCTCCATTGAAGGTTCAGGTTGCCTTGGTGCTAGAGCTTGCAGTGGTCTTGGGGGGAAAGGTGCTTGTCTCTGCTGAAATCTTAGATGTCCATAAGTTGGAAATTGATTTTGGAATTGTATTCCATAGCTCAAGTTAGGATGATCACACCATCCCGGATTATATGTGTTGGAGTAAGAGTAGGAGTTGTAGTTGTTGGAAGGTTCATAATATCCTCCTACTTCCTTTTCCTCTACATTTGTGTCCACTAGGAAAGTGGGACACATATCAGTAATATGTCCGGGTGATAAGCAAATCCCACAAGCATGTATTGGTGCTTTCCCCATATCCATTAATCGCATCACCAATGATTGAAGGACATTAGCACCTACAAGACACTTAGAAACAATAAATCAAAAATTAAAAATAAAACAAAAACAGAGTCAAAAATAGGAAACAAATTAATAGCGCAATTGGATAATTAGTTCCCCGGCAACGACGCCAAAATTTGGTGTGGTGTGGATTGTGATTAAAATTTAGAATGAAAATCAGTTGCCAAGTTCCACCAAAAATAAAAACCTTGCAACCAGTTGTAGTTAGCAAGGGTCGATCCACAGAGAACTAATTCAATTAACACTATAATTTGAATCCTAATTTAAACACTCAAAAACAGTAAACAATAAAACGGAGGTTTTGTTTGTTGAAATTAAAAACATAAATTGAATTCAAAACAAAAACAGTAAATATAATTTGAAAAATCAATTAAAAGAAAATGGTTAAGAGATGGAATCCACCACTAGATTTATAAGATTATGCTAGCCCACATATCCTTTATACCAACATGATCAATTATGTTTTTATGTGATTGTGAGATTAATTCTCTGTTTTCCTTAAGTTTTGGTTAATTCAGCAACCGCTCAAATTAATCCCCAATCAATAGTTATTTGTAAAGCAACCGCTCTTACTCCTACCTATTGATTGCATTAAGATTTAGAAAACAAATCACACTAAGATCCAATCACACACCGGGATTAAATTACTTTGATCATATGTCTCACTAGTCCTACCACCGCAACCGCGCATAGCAATCCTAGTTTTACCACTTTTGAAATTGGCAAAGAGTATAAAAACCTTTATACTAAATTAAGAACAGAAACATATGAAGAAAAACACAATTGTATTGATATAAGGAAATATGCAAGAATCACATAATCAAAACTAGGGTTTCATCTTCCCTTAACCATATAAGAAAACTAGCCACACATGGCAAATTCAAAACCAAAAGAATAGAATAAGAAAAACACTGTCAAGAATAGAAGTGCAGAAGAAAACTAAAGATCAAACTAGTTTCCAAAGGTTGAGGATGATTGATCTCCAATTGCTCGAACCCGAGACTCCAATCTTCGATCCAATCTCCTTCTCCCTTGTTCTTGGTCTTCTCCTTAGCCTCTTGGCAGTTTCCCAGTTCAGACCCTCTTTTTAAGACCTTAGGCAATCCTATTTATAACTTTTTAGACCTAACACATCATTAGAATTCGTATTTAATGTTCTGATGCGATGACACGGGCCGTGTCATTTGACACAGCCTACCCCGTGTCAAGTTCTGATAACACAAATTCAAGTATTTTGCAAGTCAGAGAGAAACACGGCCCACCCCGTGTCATTTGACACGGGCCGTGTTGATGGTCAATGCTCAAAACTGGATCCTCTTGTGAAGATAGAAATGTACACGGCCTACCCCGTGTCATATGACACGGGCCGTGTTGTTGGTCAGGTCTATGTTGAAAATCCAGAGAAGGACACGGCCCACCCCGTGTCATGTGACACGGGCCGTGTCACTTACTTTCTTTAAATTCCTCTCTCTTTCTTTGCTTCTAGGGGTGATATTGATCTCTTGAAAAACACAATGCAATTATGAGTGCTTATAAACACACTTAAGCATAGTTTCACAATAAAGATCCGATTAAACTTCATATCTAGAAACTTAGCTAAAAGTTAACAATTAAGCACACATGAAGTCTAATTAGATCAAATATAAGACACTCAAGTTATGAAAATAATCGACAGATCAATAACCAAACTAAATCCATTCCCTAGCCGTTCGTACGAAAAGGAAGAAATGATTTATTAAACTATATTTGGTTAGCTATTAATCTGGAGTAATAGCTGTCATGTAATCACCCTATTTTTAACACTGATAGGAGAGGTAGTTTTGGTATGTCTGTATAGTTGACCACACGTGATAGAAATAGTTATTCTAGGAATATTGTTAGGCATACGTTTAGGATTGTTAAGCATACGTTTAGGAGTAATTGAAGGCTGCACCAAAGTGCGTACTTGTGTATATATGTTGTTGAAACCAATGAATTGAAAACATAATAACAGATACCTTTTACATGGTATCAGAGACTTACACCACCAGAAAATCTTAGATCAAAGAATACCTGGCGGCTGTCATGGTTGGGAATCAAGAACAACCGAAGCTTGACTCTGTCAAGAGGAACCCATCACCTTATGACTTAAACTCAAACGATAACCTGGGAAACATGATAACGCAGGTGCAACGGTGTGGTGAAAACTATGAGGAATGGGCACGAGCGATGCGAACCACACTGAGAGCACGTCGTAAGTGGGGGTTTATAGAAAGAACGATTGAGCAACCGAGTGATGAATCCTCTGAGTTAGATGTGAATGCATGTGTCTTGAAGCATGTCAATTGGTTTTTGATGATAATAAAGTCATAGATGAAGATCAAGAGCAAAAGAGAAAACCAAGATCAAAGGAAGAAATCAAGAGGTTTAGATATAGGCATTAGAACATCAATGTTAAATGCTCTCAAGATATCTCAAATGGTTTTTCAAATATGATTTTAATCAATATGTTTTTCAAAGTTCACTTTCTAAAAAAAGAGGTTGTCTTTAATCTTGGATCAAGCCAAACAAAGTTCAATATTGTTCAAATCCATGTTTTCTAAAGTTAGGAATGACAAGAATCCTCTTTCAGGCTTGAAAAATGAGTTTAAAGTGCAGTATAATCGATTACCAATGTTTAGTAATCGATTACAAGCTAAACAGAAGCCTTGTAATTGATTACATCATCCATGTAATCGATTACCATAAAGTCAGAAGGCGTGTAATTGATTACACACAAGTTGGTAATCGATTACCATGTGCCCAGAAAGCCAAGAACACGTTCAAATGGCCATGTAATCGATTACATCAATATTGTAATCGATTACCATCAAGTCAGAGGGCATGTAATTGATTACACAAGTCATGTAATCGATTATCACAAGCCCAAAAAGCCAAGAACACGTTCTAACTTTTATGTAATCGATTACCAAAACCCTGTAATCGATTACCAATGTTCTGACATGCCTAATGACTATATTAGGTGCATTAAATGCTTGGCTTTAATCACCCCGAACTTCTCTTTAACTGCATATCTCTTTAAATACAGTAGTTGGAGCATCATTGATGGTTGTTCTTAAACCTGAAACATCTTAGTATCACACCAAAACGTGAATCAATCTTTGAATTCATTTCTTGCTCTGTTTTTGTGAAAAACTTGAGACATCTTTTGAGAGCATTCTAAGAGCTTTAATTTGTATCATTTACTCTAGTGAGAGTTTCTTTATATCAACCTTGATTGCTTTGTAAGTGAGGGTGAGGTATCCCTCCATTTTGTAAAGGGTGAGGTATCCCTTTGTTTGAAGAGACTCAAGCTCAAGGGTGAGGCATCCCAAGGAGTTGAGTGCTCAAGTTTGTAAAGGTAGTCAAGCACCTATTGAAGCTTGAAGACATAGTGAAAAATCTCGAGTGGTTGCTTGAGGACTGAACGTAGGTCACAAGTGGATTGGTCGCCAAACCAGGATAAATTATTATGTTTGATTCTCTAAACCCTTCTCGTTATATTTGTGCATTGCTTATATTCTTACTTGATTACTTCTCTCTTGGTTGGTTATTAAGCAATATATATTGTTCTTATCAACTCATTCATTTCAAATAGTCAATAGCTTCAACGAAATTCAATAGTCAAATGTTTTGCGAAAGAATTACGAACTTATTTTATAAACTCAATTCACCCCCCCTCTTGAGTATTGAAGCCACTTGGTAACAAGTGGTATCAGAGTTAGACTCTTGTATAAAAAGCTTAGCTACTTCAAGAGTAAAGATGGCTTCAAATGGTTTTTGAAATGAAGGTTCTTCTATAAATAGGCCTCCCTTTTTAAAATGGGGATGATTATGCATATTAGAAAGAAATGATAAAGATTTTTATTGAAGTTATTGATATTGATGTGTGGGATGCCGTTGAAAATGGTCCTTTTATCCCCACACGTCTAGTTGATAGTGTTAGAACAAATACACCACGAAATGAATAGACCAATGATGACAAGAAAAAGGTTTAATACAACTTGAGAGCCAAGAATATCATTACTACCTCTTTAGGGTATGATGAATTTTTTAAGGTGTCAAATTGTAAGATTGCTCAATAAATGTGGGACACATTGTAAGTAATCCATGAAGGTACAAGTGAGGTAAAAAGATCTAGAATAAATACACTCACCCATGAATATGAATTGTTTAGAATGAACCAAGGGGAAAGCATTCAAGAAATGCAAAAACGTTTTACTCATATAGTTAATCATCTTGCTTCATTGGGAAAAACTTTTTCCAATGAAAATCTTATTAACAAAGTTTTGATATGCTTAAGCAGGAGTTGGCAACCCAAAGTGACGGCTATATCGGAGTCGAGAAATCTTGCCACAATAACCCTAGCCACTCTCTTTGGAAAGCTTTAAGAGCATGCGTTAGAGCTAAATCGACTAAATCAAAATGAGGAGCAAGATAAGAAGAAAAAGAGGATTGCTCTCAAAGCCACTTCTTCCTCAATTGAATATGAAGATGAAGATGATGGAAATGATCTTGATAATATTGAGATAAATGAAGAGAATTTTAGTCTCCTTGTGAAAAGATTCGGAAGATTTCTCAAGAAGAAAGGAAACCAAAGAAGACCTCCTTTTCATCCTAAGAAGTCATACCAAAAGGGAGAAGGAACTTCATCTACTCCAACTTGCTATGAATGTGGAAAACTGGGGCACATGAAGATGGAATGTTCAGTTTATCAAAAGAAGATGGAGAAATTTGAAAAAAAGCCTTTCAAGGAAAGAAAAGGAAGGAGGGCATACATTGCATGGGAAGACAATGATATGGACTCCTCCGATGATTCAGAGGATGAGGAAGCCCATCTTTGCCTTATGGCAAATGGAGAAGAAGAAGAAGAAAGTGAAATCGAGGTAACCTCTACTAATCTTGAACTTTCTCCTTCATATAGTGAATTGCAAGATGCCTTTCAAGAATTACATGATGAATCCATGAGACTCACTAAAATGGTTTTAACTTCTAACAAAACAATCTCCTTAATGACTAACAAAATTTCTATTTTAACTAAGGAGATTGAAGAACTCAAAGTTGAAAATGAGACTCTAGGACTTATTGATGCCAACTCATCATGCATGATTTGTTCTTCACATGAAAATGCACCCACACCCTCATCTTGTTCTTCATGTAAAGAATATGAAATTGAAATTGAGGACATGAAAAATACTCTTGCAAAATTTACTTTGGGAAGGGATAATTTGAATATGTTACTAGGGAAACAAAGGTGTGTTTTTCAAAAAGCCAGTTTGGGATATAATCCAAATAACCATAAAAAATCCTATAATAATTTCTTTGTTCCATTTAGAACATCAAGTAGCCCTTTTATCAAATGCTTTCATTGTGGAAAGAAAGGACATAGTGCATCTATATGTAATGCTAGAAAGAAAAGAAACACCAAAGTAGGAACTAAAATAGTTTGGGTTCCTAAGGGCACCGTGCCTATCTCTAACACACAAGGACCCAAGACATTTTGGGGACCAAATGTTAAAACTTGAATGTGTGTTGTAGGTGTGCTTGAAGTCCAAAAGTTTAAGTTGGTATCTTGATAGTGGATGCTCCAAGCACATGATCGGTGATGGCTTCAAGTTCTCCTTCCTTGTTCCTAAGAAGAGTGGACATGTGACTTATGGTGACAACAACAAAGGAAAGATCCTTGGAGTCGGTAAAGTTGGTAAGATTCCTTCCTCATCCATTGATAATGTTTTACTTATCAAAGGACTCAAACATAACTTGCTTAGCATTAGTCAATTATGTGATAAGGGGAATAGAGTAATATTTGATTCAAATTATTGTATAATTGAGGGTAAGGATGATAAGCATGTTAAGTTTGTTAGTCATAGGGTCAATAACATATATATGATTAGCCTTGATGAGATTTCCTCAAATGATGCTAAATGCTTTATGACTAGAGAAAATGATTCATGGTTATGGCATAGAAGAATCGCTCACATTCACATGGATCACTTAAACAAATTAGTTTCTAAAGAACTAGTAATTGGTCTTCCAAAGCTCAAATTTGAAAAAGAAAAACTTTGTGATGCATGTCAAAAGGGAAAACAAGTAAAGGTCTCTTTTAAAGCTAAAAATGTGGTTTCAACTTCTAGACCTCTATAACTTTTGCACATGGATCTTTTTGGTCCCTCTAAAACTATGAGCTTTGGTGGTAATTACTATGCCTTAGTGATTGTGGATGATTTTTCTAGGTTTACATGGGCATTATTTTTGTCTCACAAAAATGATGCTTTTCAATCATTCAAAAAGCTTGCTAAAGTTATCCAAAACGAAAAAGGTTTTTGTATTGTATCCATAAGAAGTGATCATGGTGGTGAATTTGAAAACCATGAATTTGAAACATTTTGTGAAGAACATGACATTGAGCATAATTTTTTAGCCCCTAGAACACCACAACAAAATGGTGTTGTAGAAAGGAAAAATTGATCTTTAGAAGAAATGGCAAGAACTATGCTCAATGAGGCTAACCTTCCTAAGTATTTTTGGGCGGATGCGATTAACACCACGTGTTATGTTATGAATAGGGCTCTAATAATGCCTATTTTAAAGAAAACCCCCTACAAATTATACAAAGGAAGGAAACTAAATGTTTCACATTTTCATGTCTTTGGATGTAAATGCTTTGTTTTAAATAATGGAAAGGATAACTTGGGGAAGTTTGATGCTAAATTTGATGAGGGAACATTTCTTGGTTATTCTATACATAGTAAGGCCTTTAGAGTTTATAACAAACGAACTATGACCATAGAAGAGTCCATACATGTTGCCTTTGATGAAATTAACCCAAACAAGCCAAGAAAGGAGCTTGTTGATGATGTTGTAGAAATCCTTGCAAGAACTCACCTAGGAAATCAAGAAAAAGAAGTCAAGAAGCAAGAAGAAAGCCCATGTGATTCCCTAAGACAAGAGGACTCTCAAATCATGGATCTTCCCAAGGAATGGAGAACATCAAGATATCATCATCTTGACAAAGTGATAGGTGATGTATCAAAATGGGTAATCACTCGTAACTCTCTTAGAGATGCATATAATCATATGGCTTTTGTTTCTTAAGTTAAACCTAAAAATATAAATGAGACCATTAATGATGAACATTGGATCTTGGCCATGCAAGATGAACTAAACCAATTTGAGAGGAATCAAGTTTGGGAATTAGTTCCAAGGCCCAATGATCATCCCATAATTGGCACCAATGGGTTTTTAGGAACAAACTTGATGAAACGGGCTTAATAATAACAAACAAAGCTAGGCTTGTAGCTAAGGGTTATAATCAAGAAGAAGGTATAGATTATAAAGAAACGTATGCTCTCGCAGCTAGACTAGAAGCCATTAGAATGTTACTTGCATATGCATGTATCATGGATTTTAAACTTTTTCAAATGGATGTCAAAAGTGCCTTTTTGAATGGTTTTATCCAAGTGGAAGTGTATGTGGATCAACCTCCCGGTTTTGAAAACTTTGAACTGCCCAACCATGTTTTTAAACTTAAAAAGGTATTGTATGGCTTGAAACAAGCTCCTAGAGCTTGGTATGAAAGGTTGAGCAAGTTCCTTTTGGAAAATGGCTTCTCTAGGGGAAAGGTTGACACCACTCTCTTCATCAAGCATAAAAAGTGTGACATTCTACTTATTCAAATATATGTTGATGACATTATATTTGGTGCTACTAATGACTCTCTTTGTAAAGAATTTGCCAATATTATGCAAAGTGAGTTTGAGATGTCCATGATGTGTGAGCTCAACTTCTTCCTTGGCCTTCAAATCAAGTAAACAAGGGATGAGACTTTCATAAGTCAATCCAAATATTGCAAGGAGTTGCTCAAGAAGTTTGGAACAGAAGGAGCCAAACAAATGGCTACACCAATGGGAACTTCCTGTTACTTGGACAAGGATGAAGGAGGTAAATCAGTAGAAATCACTAAGTATAGAGGTATAATTGGCTCACTCCTTTATCTTACCGCAAGTAGACCGGATATCATGTTTAGTGTATGCATGTGTGCTAGATTTCAAGCAAATCCTAAAGAAACACACCTAAGTGTTGTAAAACGAATTATGAAATATCTAATAGGTACTTCACAAATGGGATTGTGGTACCCTAAGGGTGCTTCATGTAGCCTAATTGATAATTTCGATTCTGATTTTACTAGGTGTAAAATGGATAGGAAGAGTACTAGTGGGACATGCCACTTGCTTGGAAGCTCATTAGTTTCTTGGCATAGCAAGAAGCAAAATAGTGTAGCATTGTCAACAGCAGAAGCTGCAACACCCAAAAAAAAGTGTTTATTTAATCGTCAATAATCATTTTATAATATTCTTGATTTTTAGGAATTTTTCTGGAATTTTTCGAAAACGATGAATATTTTAATATATTCCTTGTTTTGCGTGCGCACTGAGCAGAAACCTGTTGATGTCAGTGTAATGCTCTGGAAATTAATTATTTTATTATGAATGGTCATTTTCAAATATTTGTAAATTATATGAATTTTTCTAGAATTTTCTGGAAATGACGAATATTTTAATATATTTCTCATTTTACGTGCATACTGAGCAGAGACTTGCTGAGGTGAGTGTAACGCTTCAGAAATCATTTATTTTGTCATGAATGGTCATTTTCTATTATTTGTGATTTATGTGAATTCTTTCAGAATTTTTCGGAAATGATGAATATTTTAATATATTCCTCGTTTTGCATGCGCGCTGAGTGGACCTGGGAAGACGCAATATCTTCTCTGTGTCTGGTAAACTCTAAAATTGTGGACTTATCGATGGGGGATCTTACTAAACCCGAGACCAGGCATAATTTACGAGGTTTTTACCCGATAAATGAAATCGCGGAACCGTAAAATCATCCGATGAACAATAAAATATTATTTTCATCATCTGTGACTCTCCTACACTGGGGGGGGAAGTAATACTGACAGTGTAAATATTCATCTGTGTTAGTGTGCTTAATTAGGAGGCAATCTTACTTTCATTTTATCGTGAAACGTGCGAAGCTTCTCATGCAAGCTTGGAGGAAGCTTCTTAGAAATTTCCTTCTCCTTTTGCCCATGCAAAATGCAGCCCACTCTCCCTCCTCTCTCTCCCTTCATGCACGGCTGGAGCCATTTGGGGGGGGGATTAATTTGCTTTCATTTAATTAGTTACATTACCTTATTTCAAATTTAACCTAAAGCACTTCTCTCTCTTCTTCTTCTTCTTCTTCTTCTTCTTCTTCTTCTTCTTCTTCTTCTTCTTCTTCTTCTTCTTCTTTCTTCATTTTCCTCTTCTCCTCCTTCTCTCTAGAACTATGGCCAACCCTCTTCCTCCCCACTCATCCATCACAAAAACTCCAACCAACCACATTTTTGTAATCCTCTCCACCTCTTAAACACTTCTCTTGCTTGGAGCATCTTAAAATTCCACCATTTTCACCATCTTCTTCAAGCTTCAAGCTTTGAGTTCTTGGGTAAGATTTTTTATTCTTCCTTCCCTCTCTTCATTTTCGTGTTCATGGTCCTCTTGGTGACCATCCATCCTTTATTTTTCAAGCATTGGTGTTGTTTTAACCAAGTTGAAATTTCTAGGGTTTTGGTGGCACCCAATCCGAATTTGCAAGGAGTTTATTGGTGGTTCTTCTTGATTTCTACACTTAGGTAAGAGGAAGACACTCCTCCTCAACCTCTATTAGCATCTAGGAACCTTGGTTGTGTTGTTTGTGGAAAAACCCTAATGAGGGTTATTCTTTGATTTGCTAAATTAAATGCTTACATGTTGATTTTATGGAGTTCATGACCTTGATTTGATTTATTGTGTATATTGATCTGTTGGATTGGATTGGATGGCTTGAAATGGAAGAAAATAAATTTGGATTGGCTCTTGGGTGGCCACGGTTTTGAGGTGAAAATTGATGTGTTCTTGGTGAACAAATTTTAACAAGTAAATGACTAATTTAATCAAGTGTGTAATATAAAATCAATGGAATGGAAAAATTGAGAATTGAATCCACTAGGGAAGCCACGGCCTCTAGGGCTATTTAGGGCTTAATTATGTAATTTTTGGTGATCTTGGAATTTAGAAAATTAAATGATTGGAACATAGGCAATAAATTAGTAAGGTAGCAAATTTGGAAGAATTAAATACAATTGGAGATTCATAAATTTTAAAGGACTAAGAAAGGAACCTGTCATGAAACTTGAGAAAATTTTACAAGAGTAAGAACAAGAGAGTGTGAGATTTGAGATCTTAGAATAATCATTCTAAGTGTATGAGAATAAATTACTTTAGAAAATTCAATTAATTATGAAAACTTACTTAGTGTCGAATTCTTGTATGATTGGCAAATCTTGAATAAGAATGCATAATGGACCTTAGAAAGGTATTACCGTAATTGATTTCAATATTATGACATTATGGGTCTATGTGAGTGACCATTTATATGTTGATACTTATCTTGGCCAATTGTGGCATATTATGGAATTGTATGAAATTATGGATCATACATGCTCATGCATAGAGTCTTATGCATTGTGAATGTCCTGTGGATTGTTATAAGGCCAAGTTGCCTAGGAGATTGAACACACCTTAGTGCGGGTGCGAGTAGACTAGTGTAGGTCATGTATGACCTTAGGGGCATCGGGGTGCGGGTCCCTCACAATGGGTAGTTGGTATCTCTCCTACCTGTGGGGCAAACCGATGCAAACACATCGACGATCCGGACCGAGACATTGTCTTATATCGTGATCGAGCGTGGAATGTCTGTACAATGCCTGGATGTGAACGTGAGAATTATTGATCTTAGCACTTTGGCCGCGGCAATGAGTTACAGATATGTCCCCTGATCTTTCTCTCTGACTGTTTGTGTCTAGCTCCATGGAGTAAGAATTTGGGAAAGCATGCATGTGCATCATGAAATAATCTATCATTGTAAATTATTATTTTCCGTAACTGTGAGTTGTCTGATCATTGCTGTAATGGACATCTACCTGGAATTGTTTATTTGCTATTGTTAGACTTACTACTTATTATTTGGAAATGATGTTCTGAATTGCTATTTGGGCACGTTGTGCTATTTTGTTTTTGGCTGCTATAATTGGTAATGATGGTAGGATGTCTTACCTCGTTCCTGTATTTCTATTATTTGCTGTCTATGTGTACACTGTATTGATTGAAGACAACGGTAAGGAGGAGGCAGATCCCGATTTTCCTGGCTTCTGGCCTGATCAAGACTAGCATCTACTGGAGACGATGGAGGCACGCATGTGCGGATTTCTAGGCTATGTGTGTCTGACCTTCCTTGGGAGGCCGGAGTGTTGGCATATTAACTTGAGTTCTGATCGCTGCGTCTATCTGGGGGACATGTCGATTTCTCTAGCCTGGAGATGTCATGAGACACCTATTTTTACCTGCTATGTCAGCCTGCGACTGGAGTTCTACTTCCCCATACGTGAGATGTGGGGTGATCGTTACTACACCCCACAGGAGGACTCTTTCGATTCCACTGCTCGGGCTCCTGCCCGTGGCTCTGTGGTCCCGATGGAGGTTTCCTCGGATGAGGAGGATCCTGCTGAGGACCCTGATACGATCCCTCCTCCTCTGAGGGACTGATTTTTCTAGTAGCTGCTAATGGCTGCCAAGGTTTTATTTTGGGGGCCTGATGTGTTATTTTGGTGGGCTGTACATTTTGATATTCTGGTGGATGTGTATGTAAAATCCATAGGCAGGTATAGTTTTGCTTTTTGGAAATTTCCAGGCTTGTATCTAAAGTACAGTTGATATTCAATATATATATATATATGCGTATTATTCAGATGTGAGTTTGGTTTCCTGTCTTACTCTTTACTGTTGTTCAAGTTTCGTCACTTGGTTTTATTGTTAAAAAAAAAAAAAAAAATATATACTGCCGTTTTACTCACGTATTAAAGCATCGAACAAGTTAACTTTAAATCTAATGAACTGGGTCTTAATTTAGAAAAAAAATTTATTTTTCGCATTTTCATTTATGTTTAATAATGTGACGTTCCCTCTCCAAAAAGAGCGTTACAGAAGCTGAATATATTGTAGTTGGAAGTTGTTGTGCTCAAATACTTTGGATGAAGCAACAACTTCTAGATTATGGTCTTGAGCTGGATCACATCCCCATAAGATGTGATAACACTAGTGCAATCAACTTATCTAAAAATCCCATTTTACACTCAAGAACAAAGCACATTAAAATAAGGCATCATTTCATAAGAGATCATGTTCAAAAGGGTGATTGCATGCTTGAATTTATGGAAACCACTAAGCAACTAACAGACATTTTCACTAAACTTTTGGTAAAAGAAGCCTTCTATTATATAAGAAATGAACTTGGCATATTAGATCAATCATGCATAGGCTAATTGCTGTATAAATACATTGTTTTGCTGCATAAAATGCAAATTACTACATGAACATACATTTTTTCTGCATAATCATGTCCTTTTGCTACATAATTTTTGATTTTTTAATCCAATATTGACTTGAGCATCGGAGATTTCCCCTAAGTTGTTTTGCAGGTGCTTCCTCATGTCAAAGATCTCCAAGAAGCTCAAAAATCTCACAAAACCATCCAAGAAGGGTAATTCTTGGTAAAAGTAGCAATTTTGCATAATTATGTGTTTTGAATCACAATTTGTGTGAATTGTATGCTTGCATGTTGTTTGGAATTGATTTGAGAAGCTTTGGAACTAATTTGAAAGGTTTAAAATTGATCCTTAACTGTTTGAAATGCAAAATCTGAGTTTTAGTAAGCTGGTAATCGATTACAGGACTTTTGTAATCGATTACAAAGGTTCTGTTAAGCAAGTAATCGATTCACCACATTGGTAATCGATTACAATGAACCCAAAACTCAGGTAATCGATTACATAAATAATGTAATCGATTACAAGGTTCCCAGAAAGCTGGTAATCGATTACACTGAACTGGTAATCGATTACAGGGGCAAACAGAAAGCTGGTAATCAATTACACTGAACTAGTAATCGATTACAGGGATAAGCAAAAAGCTAGTAATCGATTATACAACCCATGTAATCGATTACAAAAGGGTTTTAAAAGTTTTTCTGACGCACGAAAGGTCACTCATTCTGAAACTTCTCCCTTCTTCTCCTCTGCTCCCACGAAGCCTTCTCCTCCAAAAACCCTCATTCTCATTCCATACTCCACCAAATCCTTTCATTTTACCTCCCTCTCACTCGAAATCCCTCTCCTAACATAACCCAACCATCAAATCTCATCCAAACTCACCCCACTCTCCACCACTACAAGAAAAAGGCTATTTGCGAAGGATAAACGCAAATCATGAAAATCCGCCGCAAATTAACAATTTGCGGCGGATTTTGGCGGATTCGGTCCGCCAAAATATGGTCGACGCAAAATAGTTTGCGGCGGATTTTTTATTTCGCCGCAAATTTGCGGCGGATTTTTATTTTCGCCGCAAATTTGCGGCGGATTTTTTCCGCCGCAAATCCGCCGCAAAACTCTCCGGTGACATCGTCAAGATAGTTGCGGGAAAAAGACTAATTTGCGACGGATTTTGCGGCGGATTTTTCTCGCCGCAAATTAGCGGCGGATTTTTTCTGCCGCAAATTAGCGGCGGATTTGTCCGCCGCAAATTAGCGGCAGATTTTTCCGCCGGTAATTTGCGGCGGATTTTTCGCCGGTAATTTACTGGCGGATTTTTCGCCGCTAATTTGCGGCTGATTTTTCCGCCGCTAATTTGCGGCGGATTTTTCCGCCCAAAAATCTACCCAAATTTGCGGCTGATATTTTACCGCAAAATCCGTCGCAAATTTTTTTGAATATTAAAAAAATTAAATTGAATATTCAAAATCCACAATATAAAATAAACATTTAATCAACCTGTCAGAATTTCAACCTGAATTTCAACCTGTCAAAATCCACAATACATGAATTTCAACCTGTCAATGCATTTAATCAATCCATAAAACAAACATAACAAATCGCATACAAAGTTTGTTCAAATACAAAGTTTAATAATCCTCATTATCATTGTCATCTTCATCATGATCATCTTCACTATTTTGATTATCTTCTTCTGTTAGTTGTAGTTGTTGGCTTGGTTGAGTGCCAACGGCTTGTACATATGATTTCAGCTCCTTAATCATTTGGTTCTGTTGACGCTGGTATTGTTCAAATCGCATTTTCCACTCTGCCTCACGTTGTTGGCTTTCTTGCTCCATTTTCGTTGAATCTGCCGAACACGATCCAACATCTCCGCCGCAATCGCTCCTTAACCTGGTTAATATATGTAAACATAAATTCATCAATTCATTTCACGAATAATGAATTAACCAAAAATACGAAAAATAAAATGATTGACTACATCTATCAAAATACAAAAATCAATTAATAAAAAATATTACAAACTATTACTTAACTTGATTAATAACGTGCTCGGGAACTTGAGTCGACATAGGCCTTGACGAAGATGAATCTCCATGATCATAAATAGATGCTTTAGAACCAAGGCCATAAACACGACCCTTCTTAGGACCGCCACAGTTTTAATCCAAAGCTCTCGACCTGTCATTTGTGTACGATGCCCCTTCTTCATTTGAGCACCGAGAAGATTGTTCGATTCCTTTGTTTTGAATTCCTCCTAAGGATGGAAATAAAAAATTCTTATGGTTATTGTTATAACATAATTGTAATATTAAAGGCAATAATTTCTAAAGAAAGACTAACATATAAATCCTTAGCTTTTGTAGAAACCCATGCAAGACGGTCTTTTTCCTCAAATGTACATGACGAAATGTCTCATCAATGTGGGCTCTCTACCCAAAGTCTTAGCCTGTAATAATGAGAAAAAAATTAATAACAAAATAATAAAACATATTGCTAAACAACTTGCGATAATAGTTACCAATTTCTGCAAGCATGGGTGCCTGTAGAAATGCAACCACCAGTGTGCAAGCATCCACCAAAGTGTCGAAGCACGATTCATCTTTGCTTGTTGACATTTCTCCTTATACATGCTACTAGCCCAATGCCCGCATAAGTCTTCCCATATACCTTCTCCAATCCAAAAGGGTCTTTCATTTAAGTTGCGTGCTACTGCCTAACAAACCTGATAGTCTCTTTGAACTACGACTATTATATGCCTTCCGCATATGGTTTTGATGTTGAGGCATCCACCAAACATAACCCTTCAAAAAAATTATGTAAATAACGTTAAAGTTTAAAAAAATTGCACTATTACAAGACAAACAAACATAATTATGAGGAATAAAAATTGATACATACTTGAAACTCTCGAAACCACATTTCTCTAGTATCCTTGGGTATTTCTAACCAAGATGTCCAAGGTTGATTATACCTAGATCGTATAATCTTTGTTATGGCATCGGCAGTAGGTTTAGATGGCAGAAATCTACGAAACAACTTAAAAAAGGAAATGTAAAAATTCTCAACAAAAAATTTGAATGTGCATTAACTATAAATGAATAACAAATAGTTGTCCACATACCCAAAATCACCATCTGGCTCAACAAACGTCTTGTTGCTTTGATTTGTTACTTCCACATTAGAATCACGGGTATCCGGCGACTCACGGGTACTCGGTGACGGGCCAATAGTAGGTGACCCTGAATCATATGTTGTACCATGAGGTGTATGGGAAGTTGGTGACAGACGCTGAAGTCCAGGTGTAGGTATCATAACGTACTCAGCAGATGGTGGCGATGCAAACCTGTTATGGGTGATATCGTAATGAGGGTAGAGATGATCCTGACGATTGCCCCATAGGTGGCCTCCCTAAATTGATTCGAAGACGTCGAAGTTGTTGTTTCTCCTTCTCCTTCCCTTTCCCTTATCTCCTCGTGACGATGACATCTACACAATTAATAAAAATATAATGTAAATATAATTCGAAGCACGACACAAAAATGTATAACTAGTAACTACAACATCTTAATATAATTTTATACTCACCAGTTATGAGGAAACATTGTCCTCATCACTATTTGTTTCATATTCATTATTAGAGGAAGATGTTTCATCATCATCATCATTAAAACTTTCTTCTTCTTCATCATTTTCAGCCTGTCTACTAGAACCAACATCTTGGACTACATCAAAAACCTCATTAGTGTCTTGCAAGTTATCAATGAGATCCACATCAACAATTGGATCCACAGGATTCATATCATCATCTTGGAATGCAAATTCTTGGGCACTTTCAATTTCAACTCGACCTCTTGCCTTGGTCTTTATTACCACCCACCATTGGACTTTATCCTTTTTCTTTCCAGGATAAGGAACGTAATACACTTGTCTCGCAGAGGAAGCAAGGATAAAAGGATCAAACTTCTCATATCGTCTAGTGTGTCGAACCTCGACAATCTTATAATCTTTGTGAACTCTTGTACCTCTATTAATTGCAGGATCAAACCATTCACATTTAAAAAGAACAACTTTTTTTTTTGGTTCCCCAGGATATTCTAACTCAACTACATCTTTTAGTATTCCGTAATAATCATTTTCATCTTCACCATTAGTTGAGCCTTTAAACACACACACCACTATTGATTGTTTTCTTCCCATCTGACCAAGCATCTCGTGTGAAATTTATATCCATTGACAAAATACATTGGCATAGATGTCACACATCTACTAGGCCCCCATGCCAAATCATGCAAGTAAGAATTATTCACCATATTTTGTGGATTGTGAACCTAAAAAAAATATAGCTAATGTTAATGATCTAAATCATATATAATGATTGCGAAAAGTTTAATTTAGTAATGTTTGAATACTCACATAACTTCGAACCACTCTATAAAATCTGCATTAATTCTTTCATTTGAATGTTCCTCAGGAATGTTGAAAAATTGTAAAAAAACACTGAAAAATTAAAAGTTTATGATTTGGTTGTTAGTGAGCAATACATATGTCAAAATTTAAGGCAAAATTAATAGTACTACTTACTTCAGGTATGGTTCAACTTCATCACAATTTAGCAAAACGTGTAATGTCGCAGATTTCATCTAAGCATCATTTAGCCACTGTTTTTTTGATGCTCCATAACCTCGGCCGGGTTGATTAAAAATTGATAAAGTCGATTCTATTGACATATTTTCATCTATATCATCATTTCGTCGAACTCTAGTTCTCATTGACTTAACATGAGACTCAAAGTAAAATGAACAGAAATGAGATATCTCTTGAATCAAATAAGCTTCACAAATAGAACCTTCAACCCGAGCTTTGTTCTTCACTGTTTTCTTTATCTTGTTTAAGTACCTCTCAAATGGATACATCCATCTGTACTGAATGGGCCCCCCCCACTCTTGCTTCATAAGGTAAATGGATTGGTAAATGTTCCATGGAATCAAAGAAACCTGGTGGAAATATCCTTTCCAATTTACACAAAATTACCGGAATGTTTTGTTCCAATTGGAGCATGTCTCTTTCTACCAAAGTTGTTGAGCACAAGTCTCGGAAAAATTGACTCAATTCAGTCAATGGCTTCCAAATCTGATCTGGCAACAAAGAAAAAGCAACTGGAAGCAAACTCTCCATAAACACGTGACAATCATGACTCTTAAGTCCAAACAATCGTAATTGATTCATGTCCACACATCTGGCCAAGTTCGAAGCATAGCCATCTGGCATTTTTAAATCTGCACCCATTCACAAACCATCTTCTTTTGCTCTTTTGTAAAAATATAATTAGCCTTTGGTTTCATGATCTTACCATTGGGCAAATCAATAAGCTCCAATTCTGGTCGTTGACAATATTCTTTTAAGTCCATTCTTGCCTTCATATTATCCTTTGTTTTGCCCTTAACATCCATAACAGTGTTGAATATGTTATCGAAGACATTTTTCTCAATATGCATGACATCTAAATTATGCCTAATTAAATTGTCCTTCCAATATGGTAACTCCCAAAATATGCTCTGCTTAGTCCAATTATGATAAACACCATACCCATGGTGTTTGCACGACTGAATTTCAGTTATTTTACTAAAGGCACTAACAATCTCACTTAATTCATGTCCAGATAATCTTGGTGGAGGCAACTTAGTCACAATAGTTTTCTTCTTAAATGCATTTTTATTTCTTCTAAACATGTGATCAACGGGCAAGAATTGACGATGGCAGTCAAACCACGAATTTTTTCCCCCATGCTTCAAAGTGAATGCCTTTATCTGATCCATGCAATATGGACATGCTAATTTACCAGCAGTCATCCATCCAGACAACATTCCATAAGCAGGAAAGTCATTTATTGTCCACATCAATGCAGCCTTCATCATAAAATTTTGTTTGCTTGACACGTCATAAGTTAAAACACCCGCCCATAAAATTTTCAGTTCATCGATTAATGGTTGTAAATAAACATCAATCTTGCTCTTGGGATTATGAGGACCGGGGAATAATGCATGTTAGGAACATGTAGGGGCAGTCATACACATTTACGGAGGTAAATTATATGGAGTGACTATCACGAGGCCAACAAGAATAAGGAGAAGCAGATTGATTGTAGGGAGTGAATCCATCGCACACAAACCAAGCCTAATATTTCTAGGATCGATGCAAATTCAGGATATGTCCTATTAAAATACTTCCATGCTTCACCATCGGATGGGTGCGACAAGTCTCCCTCCTTCCTATTGTTTTCAGCATGCCATCTCATGTGTACAGATGAGCTCATAGAGGAATACAATCTCTTGAGCCTAGGAATAAGAGGTAAATAATGCATTCTTTTCATAGGAACTTCGTTGTTATTCCCATTATTGGTTTTACGAAGTTCGTATCTTTTAGCACCACAAAACCTACATTGTCTGGCATTATCATAGTATAACATACAACCATTTACACAACAATCTATTTTTCTTGAAGCAAGCCCGAGTTTAGCAACCAATTGTTTTGTTCTATAGTAATTTAGAGGAATTCGTGATCTGGTGGAGCAACCTCTCTTAATATATCCATAAATGAATCAAAGCATGCATGCGTTACATTATAATCAGATTTGAGGCTTAACATTCGAATCGCCAAGGATAACTCGAGAATGAGTTTCGCAGCCTGTGCCATAATGGTGACTTGAAGCATTTAATAGATCATAAAACTCTTCGGCCTCGGATGTGGAGCATCCTCAACACTCTGTTCAAAACGACTCCTAAAATCTCCAAAGTCTGTTCCACCGCATCACAAACCATATTTTGATATCTATCAACCACGTCTTCGTCCTCTAATATAGGACTATTAGCAGTATTCACACTAGAGTTTATATCTACACTAATTGGATCAGCTCTTCCTCTCCATGATCTGTCCAATACCAATACCTAGGTTTGAATCCTTTTTATACAAGTGAATTTTCACAATCTAAAGTTTCAACAATTTCCCACTATAACATATCAAACAAGGACACCTAATTGTTCCTTCACTTAAGTAATGGGAAGATCGACATGCATAATTCACAAACTCTTCAACTCCACATACAAATTCTTGTTTAAGTCCTCTACGACCCGAATAAGTCCTATTATACATCCATCTACGATTTTTCGGAACTACCATTTTCTCGCAATGATAATTTTACACTTAAATCAAAATACAAAAATGCAAAATGCACAACATATGTTACATAATTAATATATTCTAAAATTATACATGTATAAATATTTCAATCCAAACAACTAGTATTCTCCACTAATGTGGTCAATTTAGAAAGTCAAAAATGCAAAAGTGTTCTCCAATAAAAGTCCAAATCCTATGCATACATTATACCAAGCCTAACTTTTAACAAAAGACTAAGCAAAAGCAATGCAGGTTAATTAACACCAATCAAAAAGAAGAAAGGGTGAATCAAAGAGTAGATCAAACCTGTTGGAGACTGTCACACCGCACCAGTTGGAGATCTCCTCCTCAAGGTGTCACAAAATGCAACGTGATGCTAGCTTTAACCTAAACACAAACTGGATTTATACCAAGTCTTCAATGCCTTCTTTCGCTCCTGCTTTGATCATATACTGGATTTACCATGAAAATAAGAAGTTGGGGTGAGAATTTAAAATTCTCAATAATAGATTTATACAACATAATCTCATAATAAATCCAATTATTGTATATAAAACAAGTTACTTAATTATTAAATAGAAAAGTGGCATAAGTCAAAACAATTCATCAATTAATCTTTAAACTTATCTATTAGGATAACAATTGATTTATATGCATCACGAATACACTTTATTAAACACTCTTACTAAGGTCTCATCACACTTATAAATGCATACAAGAAAGGTCCCCACAATTAGGAAAGCTAGTTTTTCCCAAAACAACATTTTGGCATTTTTCTCAATTTCAACCCTTGACCTTTGCTCAGTAAAATGAGCATAACTTGAGCTACGTATGTCGAAATGAGGTGAATTAGGTGTCCTTGGAAAGCTAAGAGAAAGAGCTATAACTTTCATGAAGAGCACAAAAGCTAATTCTTATTATATCTTAAGACACGGCCCGTGTTTTTTGACACGGCCCGTGTTTTTTGACACGGCCCGTGTTGTTTGACACGGGGTGGGCCGTGTCCTACTCTGTTCTGCCATTTTCCACTATATTTGCACTGGCAGAGAGGGACACGGCCCACCCCGTGTATTCGGACACGGGCCGTGTTACTGGGACAGAAATCGTGCAGAACCGTCACTACGGTTCCATTGGCCAAAATCTTGGATTTTGGCCACTCCAATCCAGTTTCTAGGTGAGTTTAAGTCCCAAACAAGTTCACAAACATGAAGGGAACATAAAACACTAAAAGATTTCACTAAAAATAGATCAAAACACTACAAATCTCATCCTTGGTTATTGAAAACCTAAAACTCCAAATTCTCATTTCAAATGGAAATCAAGGTATACAAGTAATGAAAAACTGTTCTCATGCCTCTAGCAAACCAAATCATGTTATTCTCAAGTTTTCTAACAAGATTCAAGCCAAAACAAGTAAAAACAACTCAAAACCCCAATTCACACATCAAGTCACAACTCAAAAACAAGATGAAAAGAATAGGAAAATGAGTCAAGAACAAGGTTTTCCCCCTACCTCAAGGTCTTGAAGATGACGAAGGTTGCTCATGGAAGCTCTTGTCTTGAAAGGGAAGTGAGAAAGGAGAAAGGAGAGAGGAATAGAGAAAAGAAAATGGGAGAAGGAAGAAGATGAAGTAGATTTAATTTTGCGGCGGATTTTTTTTTTGCGACGGAAAAATCTGCCGCAAATGTATTTTTGAATTGCGGCATAATTTGCATGATGATTTTTCCGCCGCAAAATATTTTAATATTTTATTTAGAATTTTTTATTATACGTATCAATTTTTTGGCGGATTTTTTCGTCATAAATTGAAATTTAGATTTATGCGGATTATTTAAATATTTTTTAAAATTTTTATTATCTTGAATTAATTACGGTAGAATTTTGCGGTTATCCACGCAAATTTTTTTATCCAAAAAAATTATATTTTACGCTAGAAAAGACAGGAGATTTGCGACGGATATTTCACGCAATATTTTTTTTTGGTGAAGAAAAATCACCGTAAAATCGTCCATAAACATCCGCCGCAACATCGCCGCAAATGTTTTTTATTTTTATTTTTAAATTTAAAAATAAATTTCTATTTTATTTAATAATTTGCGGCGGAATATATCCGCATAAAACTTTTTCATAAAAAAAAAACTTTTTACGGTGACTTTAGGAAAAAAAATTGGGGGAAAAATCCGCAAAATCCGCCGCAAAATCCGCATAAATTTGAGACGGATTATAATCGCCGCAAATATGCCTCCATTTGCGGTGACTTTTTAGCCGGAAAAAAATTGGGGGGGGGGAAAACCGCAAAAGTAGTGCCGCAAACGGATCCCCGCAAATCAAAATCGCCGCAAATTTGAGACGGATTATAATCCGCCGCAAATATGCCTCCATTTGCGGTGATTTTTTAGCCGGAAAAAAATTGGGAGGGAAAATCCGCCGCAAAATCCGCCGCAAACGGATCCATCGCAAAATCCGCCGCAAATTTGAGACGGATTATAATCCACCGCAAATATGCCTCCATTTGCGGCGGATTGAATCCCATAAAAAATCCGCCACAAAACGTATTTTCGGTAGTGCACCCAACCATTCACCCACTCCTTCGTTCTTCGTTTTACGAATGAATAGGTCTTCCCCTACGAGCCTCACACCTCCAAACACCACCCACACACCTCCAAATACTCACCCACACCCCTCCAAACACTCACCCATACACCTCCATTCATCAATGGCTGACCCATCCCAACGTGCCAAGCGTGCAAGAATAAGGGCCACTATTGGAGAATCCTCAAGTGCCCCTCCACGTAACATCTCGGGGTTGGACCTCACTAGGCACTTCTCAACCACCAAGAAGGCTAAGCTTTTCTGGAAGAACTTCCAACTGAGGAAGCTAATCTCACCAAGGTATCTCACTCAGTCCTTCTGCACTAGTGAACCCCTGGAGAGTTTTCAGTTGATTGAGAGGCTAGGCTTGCTTGGGTTCTTCAGCATTCAGAAGGCCATATATCCAAATTTGGTTCGTGTGTTCTATGCCAACTTGAGGTATGAAGATCATTGCTTGATCTCTGAAGTGAGGAAAATTCAGATTAAAATTTCTCGGGAAGAATGGTGTAGGTTAACCAAGCTAACCTATGCTGGGATAAGCTTCTATGGAAATGAAAATGCTTGGGGAGCTGAGTTTGAATACAAGAGTGCTCTGACATCCCTGATTCGCTCTGGTTACATGCTTCCAAGGAATAACAAAAGAGTGATAGCCATTAGCCTGACAATAGAGAACAGGGTACTCCATTATTTGGTTGTTCGAGGGTTAATTCCTAGAGGCGGGAATTATTCCCAAGTATTGCGAGATGACGTGGTGGTCTTGTGGCCATGACCACAGGCAGGCCAATCAACTGGGCCAACTACATCATTCAGCATATGCTGGATGTGAAAAAGAAGAAGAACTCTGCTCTTCCCTATGCTATGTTGGTGACTGCCATCCTGGAGCATTATCACATCTCCTTGGCGGAGGAATCCAAGGACACCAGCTTCAAGGGCCTACAATCCATTGGTCTGCACACTCTGAAGAAGCTTTAGCTGAGCAAGGTCGATGGGTGATGGTACTATCTGGCCCATGGCAGCTACGGGCATATCCCTCATGGTCCGGAGAGTGATGATGAGGATGAGGACTAGCAGCCTGCACCGGCTCCACCAGCTTCGGCCACATTGGATCTCCTACTTCAGGAAATGCAAAGTTTGGCAACCACCGTGGAAACTCAGATGGATCGGATTAAGCAAAAGATGGATCACCTTGAGCTGAGGATGGACTACTCTGATGAGGAGCTTGCTGCTATTCGTTCACTTCTGGAGGGCCCCAGACACACTGCACTGAGAGATGATGTTGCACCTACCACCTCCTCTACCCCTCCTGTTGCTCCTCTATCGTTTGCTGATTCCTTTACCACTCCCGCTAGAGTTCATGCTGATGATGAGGAGCTCCTTGGTTCCGAGGACGATCTTGACACTGGAGACGATGATGTAGACCTTGGAGACATTGTTGCGGATGTGGAGAGTGATAGTGAGGCCACTGATAGTGATCATGGACCATTGCCATGATATTTTCTTTATATTTCTCTGTTATTTGGTTATAAAAGACACTAAAACAATATATATAAAATTAGTTGGTATTTTTTTTATGTTTACTATTTTTATTGAATCCTCTTGATGTGATTACTCAGAATATTGATTCTAATATACATTTGGATACTTATTTGACTGGTTATGAACTGCTCATACTCTGATTGCCTGGATTGCATTGGTTTTTTGCTGTTTGAAATTTTGGGAAATCATGAAAATCAGCGGAAATGCTGCCAAAATTTCGACTAAATGCTAATGTGTTTTTAATAATGCCAACGGGGGAGAGATTAGTGACTTGCATAAGTACGGGGGAGTTTGATTTAAGCTTTCACATGAATATATCACTAACCCTATATTGTGCATACATTATGGGGGAGAGCTGCGCTTAAATCTCGATATATATATATATATATATATATATATATATATATATATATATATATATATATATATATATATATATATATATATATATGCAATTGTTTCTCTTTCTTTCAATGTTCAGTTTGTCATCATCAAAAAGGGGGAGAATGTGAATGCATGTGTCTTGAAGCATGTCAATTGGTTTTTGATGATAACAAAGTCAAAGATGAAGATTAAGAGCAAAAGAGAAAACCAAGATCAAAGGAAGAAATCAAGAGTTTTAGATATAGGCATTAGAACATCAATGTTAAATGCTCTCAAGATATCTCAAATGGTTTTTAAAATATGATTTTAATCAATATATTTTTCAAAGATCACTTTCTAAAAAAAGAGGTTGTCTTTAATCTTGGATCATGCCAAACAAAGTTCAATATTGTTCAAGCTGGTAATTGATTACACACAAGCTGGTAATCGATTACTATGTGCCCAGAAAGCCAAGAATACGTTCAAAGGGCCATGTAATCGATTACATCAATTTTGTAATCGATTACCATCAAGTCAGAGGGCGTGTAATCGATTACACAAGTCATGCAATCGATTACCACAAGCCCAAAAAGCCAAGAACACGTTCTAACTTCCATGTAATCGATTACCAAAACCCTGTAATCGATTACCAGTATTCTGACATGCCGAACGGTTATATTATGTGTATTAAATGCTTGGCTTTAATCACCCCCAACGGCTCTTTAACTGCATATCTCTTTAAATACAGTAGTCATTGATGGTTGTTCTTAAACCTGAAACATCTTAGTATCACACCAAAACTTGAATCAATCTTTGAATCCATTTCTTGCTCTGTTTTTATGAAAAACTCGAGACATCTTTTGAGAGTATTCTAAGAGCTTCAATTTGTATCATTTACTTTAGTGAGAGTTTCTTTATATCAACCTTGATTGCTTTATAAGTGAGGGTGAGGTATCCCTCCATTTTGTAAAGGGTGAGGCATCCCTTTATTTGAAGAGACTCAAGCTCAAGGGTGAGGCATCCCAAGGAGTTGAGAACTCAAGTTTGTGAAGGTAGTCAAGCACCTATTGAAGCTTGAAGATATAGTAGAAAATCTAGAGTGGTTGCTTGAGGACTGGACGTAGGCACAAGTGGATTGGTGGCCGAACCAAAATAAATTATTGTGTTTGATTATCTAAACTCTTCTTTTTATATTTGTGCATTGCTTATATTCTTACTTGATTACTTCTCTCTTGGTTGGTTATTAAGTAATATATATTGTTCTTATCAATTTATTCATTTCAAATAGTCAATAGCTTCAACGAAATTCAATAGTCAAGTGTTTTGCGAAAGAATTGCGAACTTGTTTTATAAACTCAATTCACCTCCCTCTTGAGTATTGAAGCCACTTGGTAACATCAGAGGATTGGTAGACAGTACAATCCTTGCTGGTGTCATGGATCCAAACACAGTTGAACCTAGCTTGCATTCAACAATCTCATATATGGAGAATGCCAGAGACTTATGGGAAGACATCAAGGAAAGATTTTCAGTTGTGAATGGGCCTAGAATTCAACAACTGAAGTCGGACATAGTAGAATGCAAGCAAAGAGGTATGACTATGATGGCCTATTATGGGAAAATGAAGTCTTTATAGGATGAGCTGGCCAACTATGAGCAAATTCTGATCTGTACATGTGGGGGATACAAATGTGACATTGCATCAAAGATAGAAAAACATCGAGAGGAAGAAAAGGTCCATCAATTTTTGATGGTTTTAGACGACGAGATATATAGTACAGTTCGTTTAAATCTCCTTGCCACTGATCCTTTACCATCATTAAACAGAGTTTATTCTACCTTGATACAAAAAGAAAGGATGAGAACTATTGCTCGAACTAAAGAGGAATGAAAAAAAGTCATGGGGCTAGCAGTTCAAACAAGTACCAGAACAAAAAAGCATGGAGACATGAAGAATAAAACAATGGTTTGTTCGTATTGTAATTGAGTGGGCCATGAAGAAGAAATTTTTTTTCAGTGCATTGGCTACCCAGAATGATGGGGCGATTGGCCACGAGGTGAAGGAAAAACATGTGGATGAGGAAGAGGATAGCAGCGGACTGGAAGTGGTGCAAGTCGTGGACAAGGTGGAGTAGTGCATGCTAATGCTGCATAAACCATGCCTGCAGGTGCTAGTGTTGTAGCAGGGAATGCTACGAGGCAAAGAACTCTAGACTAACAGGACTGAGCAGTGAACAATTGCGTTCTTTGCTAGAAATGTTGAACAACTCTAAGAACGGAATGATAACTCCATGAAATGTAGTTATTTGTACCCCGTATCTATACTTTCATTGATTGCTTAAGTCCTCATTGTATGCATATTTGGAAGGTTTTGTGCTTATATTTGTTATACTCAATTCTGATACCTTTCCTAATATGATATTGAGCAATTTGTGCTTATGTTGTTATTGATTAAATGGATTTGCAATTGTTAATGATTTGGTGATTTTTTTATTATAGGAAGGGATCCAAACAAGCTAATATAAGGAGCATTAGAGCTAAAAGTGGAAGAGAAAGCCAAAGAAGCATTACGGTAGCTGATGTCGTGGCGTAGGCATATCAATGTCGTGGCGTGGTGAATCCCTTGCATCCAGATAGAGAGCTACGAATTTTGCACGCTGCGACATGACACATTAATGTCGCAGCATGGTGACCTAAATTGAAACGCATCGCGGCGTAGGCATGTTAATGTCGCGTGTGACTCTATTTTCTGGTCCTATAAATGCAATTTTAACAAATTTTTCAGGGAGTTTTTGGAGAGAGTCATTTTGGGTTTAGAAAAGCTGCGACTAGAACTTCATTTTTGAGCATATTAGAGGCCTAGGGAGCCAAGATTGAAGGCCTTCTTCCTTATGGAGGATGATTCAAGCATAGAAGATCACATCCATGAGCTTCCTTCCTTCTCCCTTAGTTTTCTTCTCTTTCCTTATCTTTTGAGCACTGATTTTGTGTATATTTTCGTGTTTAATGATTATCTGAGTTGTGTTTAGGGATTACTTTGAATCTTTGTATGAATATTGATGTTTATGTATTACGTTGAGTATATATTGATGTTTGATTATGTTCAATTATATAGATCTTAATGCTCTTGATAGTTTGATAAGCTGTTAAGTGATTTGTTGAAATCTGATGAACCTAGACATAAGAATTTGGATTTGAGATCATATGTATGGTTGATGCATTTTTGATGAGTTCAATTGGCTTAGATAAGTTGATTTGCTAATGGGATAGAAATATACCTCTTAGTCATGCATAACGTGTGTTTGAGAATAGATCATTCATTAGTGGATTTCACTCTAGTTCTCACGGAAGCATAGTGAGCTAGGTGAAGGAAGTCAGGGTTAACTGACCTAGACATAGGCTTTTAACTAAAGTAGATTCTTAAGTTAACTTAACTATTCATTAATGTTGCTTATAAGGATTGCGTAACATTAATTGAAGTATGAGGTGAAGAAAGATTCCCTAAATCTCTAAACCATTATCTTTACTTTCATTTATCGCTTTTATGTCTTTAGATTAGTTTTACTGCACTTTCTCCTATTTTACATGTTTTTGAATAGAATTTAGATAAGCTATTGGTTGATACTTAGCATTAGAAGCCAATTATCCTCATAGGAACGATACACTGCTCTTTCACTTTATTACTTGTTTGATCCGTGCACTTTCGGCCTTAAAAAGGGAAAACAAGTTTTTGGCACCATTGCCGGGGATAACGGTTTATTTCTATATTGCTAATATTGACAATGGTAAAGATAATGTTGCTTATAAGGATTGCGTAACATTAATTGAAGTATGAGGTGAAGAAGGATTCCCTAAATCTCTAAACCATTATCTTTACTTTCATTTATCGTTTTTATGTCTTTAGATTAGTTTTACTGCACTTTCCCCTATTTTACATGTTCTTGAATAGAATTTAGATAAGCTATTGGTTGATACTTAGCATTAGAAGCCAATTATCCTCGTAGGAATGATACCCTGCTCTTTCACTTTATTACTTGTTTGATCCGTGCACTTGCGGCCTTAAAAAGGGAAAACAAGTTTTTGGCACTATTGCCGGGGATAACGGTTTATTTCTATATTGCTAATATTGACAATGAGTTTATTTAGTTCTAATTCAAGCTGTATAGTTCTTTTTTATTTAGGTTTCATTCTTTGTATATAGGTACAATAAGTGGAGGATAAACTTCATCATTCGAGGCCTTTGAGGGAGCTCAAGAACCCCCAATGGAGAACCTTGCTTAGGCAAAAGAAGGCCTACCATCCGATCCATCCATTTTGGGATCAAACCGGCCATACTCCAAGGAGATGCATATTGAAGTGCATTTTGGCAGTTTGCCTTGTGAAAGTTCTGCCAGGACTATAACTCAGGCCCTTCTTGGGAGGGAAACCATGTTTTTATGTTTTTGTTAATTTATATGTGTTTGTTAAGTTTTGAGTTATATATAGGTTAGTATGCTTGATTTTGTAGTTGAATTAATTTTTATGGTCTTACTGAGTTTTAAGTTATATATATGTTAGTATGTAGGATTTTTGTAATTTTGTAGTTAGTATGTTTGATTGTTGTAAGTTTAGTTAGTTTTATTGTTTATGTTTAGTTTTAAGCCATATATAGGTTAATATGTTGATTTTGTAGTTTTGATAGTTTTTAGTTGTATATTTTATGTTTTAGCTATTTGGACAAGTTTTAGAGGTGTTGAGGACCTCTATGGACAAAATTCTGTAGCAAAACTGAGTGTGCTGCAGAATTCTGTAGGCTGACCTCTTACGCCGCGACGTAAGTTTGTTAGACGCTATAGCATGACAATTATTTTGTGCACACCAAGCCAGAATCCAGAGAGCTCAGCACCGCGGCGTGGAAAGTTCAATGCCACGGCGCACCTTTTAAACTTTGTAAAAAAAAAAAAGGGAGTTGATCTGGGTGCTTCTGAAAGCACCCATTCTGACCAAAAGCCGTGGCGTGGATGTTGTGCGCTATGACATTCAACCCTGTTTTGTACATCTTTTGTTCATATTCAATTTTTCTTATTCATATTACATTCTTTTGTTAATATTATTGCTTTTAACACTCGGCTCTCACATTTTTAGTATTTACTCAGGCTCAGGTACCCTGGAAACCATGGACAGTGAGGACACTGTTTCACTTCGATTTGGGGGAGTAACATTATATGTTGTTGTTAGTATAATGCTGAATTTGTGTAACATGTTTTGATATTTCAAGTATGCAGTAATGATAGTCACCATGTTATCATGATCATATGCTGAGTTTGACTATTACTAATAGGTTTCTGAGGAAAACTTTTCAATTTTTAATGCATGATTGGATTGATGCTAGTGTGGAATTGGCTGTCCAATGACATAAATGGTTGTGATTTGATTACTTTTAGCAAAACCATATGTGATCAGTAGCATGTGAAACAATTTACTCATTTTTTATGTATGATTACATCCCACTTAGATGCAAGTGTAGCTTTGAAAATGATAAGAGTGCATGTTTAGAGAAAGTTTATGGATGTGCATGTTTAGTTTCGATTATCTTTGAAGTTGTTTTTGAACTCTCTTGAGGCGAAATCCTAGATTGTGCATAACTGAAGAAATGATTAGGGCATTGTTTGGACTGATTGAGCCTTTTCAAGCTTACCCTGATATGATGATATCTCTACATCCCATTTTGAAGCCTGTTGATTGTTTGGACTTATATGTTTTTCAACCATTGTGTTCGTTAACCTGTTAACCGTTCTAATGCATGTGAAAGGATTGCATTTTCTTCCTACTATCAATGTTTGTTGAGTACATGATGTGTTAATTCTTGAAGTGAGTTTAGTGATTAAGGGTATGAATTTATACTCAATACAAAATGAGCCTGAAGGAACCAAATGCAAAAAATTGAAGAAAAAGTATTGCTTTGTAAAAAAAATGAAAAATAAAAAAAGAAAAAGAATGAAAAAAACAAGCAAAACATAAGAAGTGAAAAGTATAAAAAACATTGAATGGTTTTGGTGAGTTTTCTTCTTTCACTGTTGATTACCCTGATTATATCACCATGGCTCAAGTCTTAAATTAACATGTTTATGTTTCTCAATGTTTGTTGTATATCATTTCCCTTCTTTTCATACACCCATTACCATGACCTGACATTACAAGCTATTAAAGACTATTTTGATCCTCAGTTATTTGTGGTTTACATTAGTGGAGAGAGAGTTTAAGATCAATTTTGTAGATTTTAGATTCATATGCATGTATGCTTATAAACTTATCCAGATGTGTATGATTTGAATAGGAAAAGTTTATCTTGCATGCTTGTGGAAAAATGTGATTTGCATGCAAGGATGTTAGATTGTTAGCATGTTTAGGATTATGTATGTGTGGAGTTGATTATGAGATTCTTGCATTCATTGAGGACAGATGCAATCATTCTACACTGGTTATGTTTAAATGAAAATTGAAATTGAAAGCTACTGAATGCATGTGAAGTATAAATTGTCAAAGTAAGTCTACTTAGTCATACTTTGTTTTGCTCAAGAACAAGCAAAAGTCTAGGTTTTGGGGTGTGATAACTCCATGAAATGTAGTTATTTTTGCCCCGTATCTATGCTTGAATTGATTGCTTAAGTCCTCATTGTATGTATATTTGGATGATTTTGTTCTTATATTTATTATACTCAATTCTGATACCTTTCCTATAAGATATTGAACAATTTGTGCTTATTTTGTTATTGATTAAGTGAATTTGCAATTGTTAATGATTTGATGATTTCTCTATTATAGGAAGGGCTCCAAACAAGCTAATATAAGGAGCATTTGAGCTAAAACTGGAAGAGAAAGCCAAAGAAGCATTTTGGCAGCTGACGCCGTGGCGTAGACATATTAATGTCGCGGCGTGGTGAATCCCCTGCATCCAGACAGAGAGCTACAAATTTTGCACGTCATGACGTTGCACATTAATGCCGCAACATGGTGACCTAAATTGAAACACATCGTGGTGTAGGCATGTTAATGTCGGGGCGTGACTCTATTTTCTAGGTCTATAAATGCAATTTTAATAGATTTTTCAGGGAGTTTTTGGATAGAGCCATTTTGGGTTTAGCAAAGCTGCGGCTGGAACTTCATTTCTGAGCAGATTGGAGGTCTTCTTCCTTATGGAGGATGATTCAAGCATAGAAGATCACATCCATGAGCTTCCTTTCTTCTCCCTTAGTTTTCTTCTCTTTCCTTATCTTTTGAGCATTGATTTTGTGTATATTTTTGTGTTTAATGATTAGCTAAGTTGTATTTAGGGATTACTTTGAATCTTTGTATGAATATTGATGTTTATGTATTACTTTGAGTATATATTGATGTTTGATTATGCTCAATCATATAAATCTTAATGCTATTGATAATTTGATCAGTTGTTAAGTGATTTGTTGAAATCTGATGAACCAAGTGATAAGCATATATTTTATAACATTTAATTGAACAAATGATGGTGATTTTCTTGTAATTATCGAAGAATTTTAGATGGATCCTTATCATTATCTTCGTTTTTGCAGATCTAGAAAGATTTAATGCATTTGGAGAGAAAGCAAGAGAATATATCATGTTTTCAATGCAAAAGAGGTCCATTTTGGTTGTGGTATTTGCATGAGGATGAAGATTGGAGTTGATTTCATGGAAGAGCTGCCAGAAAAAACATTTATGGACTCCCAGCGCTCAAGCGCCCAAGAGCCAGCACTCAAGGCAAAACGTGTATTTTCTCATATATCCCAGCGCTTGAGCGTTGGGAGTTCAGCACTCAAGCGCTCAATTGGTAGATCCCAGCACTCAAGCGCTAGGAATTCAACGCTCAAGCGCTGAGATCAATGATAGCACTTACCTTTGGGTAGTCTAGCGCTACAGTACTGGACACGCAGAAATCCATTATTAATAGAAACTTAAGTTAGAAGGCGAGGGGGATGGCAGATAGGAAGCTTTAAGCTTCCTTATTAAGTTTTTCATATATTTCACTTTTCTTTGTATTTTTTTTACATCCTTTGTTCATGGTTTCTGTAAGGAGAGGTTTGGAGAGGCAGATTTGAAGGTAGGAAAGCTTCAGATGGAGGATTTCTTAAAGGTTTGAAGATTTGGATCTTTGCAAAAAGGTTTTGATCTCTCTTTCTTTAGTTTTTCTCCTTTCTTTGGTTTACTTTCCATAGATCTGTATCTTATTATGAGTTTATTTGTATTGAATATGAGTAACTAAACTCATAACTAGGGCTATGGGGGATCTTGTGTTCTTAATTATTTGGATCTGATTTCTGAATTGATTATGATAATTTCTTTATGGGTTTATCATATTGCTTATATTCTTGTCATAACTTGATCACTTGTAGCATTTGTTAATTCATTGTTTGACCGGTGACCATCCGCACTTAATGAGTGGATCTATATGTTAAGCCTAAGATTATATTGGTGAATGACCAAACATCAATTTCTCCTACCAATGAAATTGATGGGATGTTAATTCATATCTTGAAATTGGGACTTAATGCATTCTCGATTAATTCAACTAAATGACCAAATAGGTGGATTAAATTAAGAACAGAATATTATTTCATCCATGACCATTGTGATTCAATAGTAAATAAGATAATATTGGCAAAAGAATTACCTATTTCATAATTGAAAAAAAGATCCAAATAATGAGATTCAAGTGAACCTTGCGCCCTAGTGTCTCTCTATCTTTGATCATCTTTTATTTGATTATTCTTTATAGTCCTTATTAGTTTTCTATTTTTAATTTGTATCTTGCATATAATTTCGACTGTCTAAATAACGTAGTTTTACAATTTTAGTAATTATCACTTATTCCTTGTGGGATTGATAACTGGGACTCAAAAGTCCTATATTAGTTGGCAATATAGTGCACTTGCTCTTAGTGTATCTTTTGCACGCACCACCTAGACATAGGGATTTGGATTTGAGATCATATGTATGGTTGATGCATGTTCGATGAGTTCAATTGGCTTGGATAAGTTCATTCGCTAATGAGATAGAAATATACCTCTTAGCCATGCATAACGTGTGTTTGAGAATAGATCATTCATTAGTGGATTTCATTCTGGTTCTCATGGAAACATAGTGAGCTAGGTGAAGGAAGCTAGGGTTAACTGTCTTAGACATAGGCTTTTAACTAAAGTAGATTCTCAAGCTAACTTAACTATTTATTAATGTTGCTTATAAAGATTGCGTAGCATTAATTGAAGTATGAGGTGAAGAAGGATTCCCTAAATCTCTAAACCATTATCTTTACTTTCATTTATCGCTTTTATATCTTTAGATTAGTTTTATTGCACTTTTCCCTATTTTATATGTTCTTGAATAGAATTTAGATAAGCTATTGGTTGATACTTAGCATTGGAAGCCAATTATCCTCGTGGGAACGATACCCTGCTCTTTCACTTTATTACTTGTTTGATTTGTGCACTTGTGACCTTAAAAAGGGAAAACACGGAACAAGTGAGAAGATGACTAGTAAGGATACACTCAACTTGTGGATAATAGATATAGGGGCTTCAAACCATATGACTAGAAGCCTAAGTAAATTATGTGAGCTGCGAGAAGTGACATAATGCCTAGTTGGACTGCCTGATGGACAACGGGTTACTACCACTAAGGAAGGATCAATAAGGCTTGATGGGGGTTTACAACTCAGCAACGTTCTTTATGTTCCCACTCTAAATTGCAACCTGATTTTTGTATCACAATTGATTGACGAATCTGATTGCATAGTACAGTTCACTAATGCTTTGTGTGTAATACAACATCGCACTTCAAAGATGTTGATTGGTTCGGGTGAACGAAGGAATGGGCTTTATCTATTTTGTGGGATTCCGGGTGTAACACCCCTTTTTCTCCCTTCAGTCATAACAGGTGAGAAGAAGGAACGTCGCCCCATAGTGAAATGACGCATAAACGATTACGTAAAGTTTGAACCCCTTTTTTTTCTTTTTTTTTTTTGTTTAACATAAATCCGGTTAAAACTTCCATTAATGTACATATACACCTGTTTGTAAATATATCGCGTGTTTGAGTTAAAATTAAAAGTTCCTCTTTCATATAAAACTTCTTATCAAAAACGTCAAAGAGAAATCAACATGGAATGAAACATACAACTATGCACAATATGGATAGTTATATACTTTGTACCAGAATTACAAGCCTGTTTAAATTACATTTCCAAAAAGATATACAAAAAGCAAAATGTGTACCTACCCCAAGAGATACAAATATCTACCCACTAATCCAGTAGTACGTCAGGCTCCCTCAAAATAAACGGATAGCCATCAATAGCCATTAATTTAAAACCAAACCTAAGACTGCCTAGAATGAGAAGGAACCGTAGATGGATCCTCCTCAGGGTCCTCGTCGTCCGATGAGACATCCATCGGGACGACAGAACAGCGGGCAGGAGCCCGGGCAGTAGACAGGAAAGAGTCGTCACGTGGGTTATAGTACATATCCGCCCACATATCTCTTTCAGGCATATAAAATTCCAACCACACAAAAGCATGAAAGTCAAAAATAGAAGCAGTGTAGCGTTCCCATGCTAAAGACACCGTCAATTCGCCGTGGTACACACATCGGTCAGTCTGCATGTTGATATGCCAGCAATCCGGACCACCATGAAAGTTGATCCTCACGTAACCAAAAAATCCACGGGGGCGAAATAACATTCTCAGCAACTTCGGTCTCAGTCGAGATAAGGCCAGAAACCCTGAAACTCAGTAGTTTCCTTGTTCTCCTCATGAGTGTCATCTTGAGAGCACACGATTCAACCAAAATGCAAAATAAAGAAAAGTACCGAAAGAGGTGAGATTCCCAGCTTTCAGTACCAACATGGCAGCAAGAAAATAAACGGCGTCGAACGCCCACATAAGACACAGTTAATACATACAGGTATAGTAATACATGAAAGCAAGTAATGAGAGTAAAACAGCAAGGAACAGTAATTAACATCATCCATACCAACTAGCAACATTAGCATTACCAAGAATCAAATAAATATCACAGTCATAATAGTAAACACATTATCCGATCATGAATGCTCAATGGACCATGTGACTGACAACTCACAATGCAACAAGGGTACCAAAGTTCCTACTCCATGGAGCTAGACATAAACATTTTCGGAGTGAATGATCAAGGAGTAATGCTAGTGTATCGTTAGCCTTAAAAATATAGTGTGCTCATCACATAAAAACATTTGCGCAAATGGCTCACACATGGCACCTCAACAGTTGATCGCGACATAGGACAGCATCTCAGGCAGGATCGTCAGTGTGTTGTATTGGTCTATCCCACGGCCCCAGTGGAGCTACCACTGTCTATTGTGAGATACCCACACCCCGACGCCCCGGGGTCAACAATATATGACACCTACGCTTAGTCTATTCGCACCCACACATAGGTGTTATTCAAACTCCTAGGCAACATAGCCTTCTCAACAATGTCCCACGGACAATACATATGCATGATGACACAATGTCCAATCATGTATGTTCATCAATGATGCATTCAACATAAGCCATTCCTCAATGGCTCATAAGCATTATTCAATGTCCAACATGACATATCAACAATACATTTATTAAAACATTGCCTCAATGGCACATCATCATTCTTATCTCATTGAGTACTACATCAATAATTCTCAGCATCAACATGTATTCCTCATTACACACATACCACAATTTCCATGTCATGGATCCAAGAATTCCATATTCAAGGTCATTTCTTCTTTATTGGTATGAATGCACATTCCTATCACAATTTAGTAAAGTAAAATCCTTGAATCCAGGGTTTTTGGGTTGTGTTTGAGTTACAAAGGACAAAGAACCATAATCTCAATCATTTCCAGCTCAAAAATCTCATTTTTGGTCTTGGTAATCGATTACATCACCCTTGTAATTGATTACCCGAGAAACAGAACCTCTATAATCGATTACAATCTCATTGTAATCGATTACGTGATTCCCAGAATCACGTTTCGTAACTTCAAGGCCCTGGTAATCGATTACACAACCGTGATAATCGATTACCAATTGGACAGAACCTCCGTAATCGATTACCCACCAGTTGTAATCAATTACGTGATTCCCAGAAGCACCTTTTCGTGACATCAGAGGCTTGGTAATCGATTACACCATTCTTGTAATCGATTACAAGCTAAACAGAATCTCTGTATCGATTACACACAAGACGTAATCGATTGCATTTCCAGAATCACGATTTTGTATCTTTAAGAGCTTGGTAATCGATCACAAGCCCCGTGTAATCGATTACCACGCGTAAACTTACAGAAAACAGAGTTCTTCAGGTCCTCTAACTCAAACCAAACCATTCCTCATCATATTTAATCAACAAGATACCCAAATATACCTTCAAATCATGCAAGAGGTATCAATTAAATCATACAAACCCAACAAAATACATTATCATCAAGAACAACATAAAAATGAGAGAACTTTATACATGGATTCAAAAATCAACAACAACACACATACAAGACATTCCCTTACTACCAAGGTTGGTTGAAGAGGATCATCTCCCTCTTACCTATTTGGAAAACAACACAATGTGCTACTCCTTCTTGCCCTAGATTTTCGTTTTCTCCCCTTCAAGAAAAACTCCAATGTGAGTGATCACCACAATGTTCACTCAAACCATGAAAAATAGGTTCTTGATCACCAAAGTGGCCAAGAGAAACGAAAATAGCAAGGAAATGGAAGAAAGTTGAAGACTTTACCTTAAAGCTCCAAGCTTTAGCTTCAATGGTGGAAAAGAAATGGAAGAAGAAGAAGAAGAGGAACCAAAGGATAACCACCAAGGAGAATAGTCTTGGAATGGTGGAAGGAAACAAGTAAAGGTGATTTGTTTGGCAAATAATGGAGTTGGTCTCCAATGTGAGGGTGTGTGGGTACGGTGGAGAGGAAGAAGAAGAGAGGAAATGGAGAAATGGGTATTTGGGGTTTAGAGAAATGAGAATGCAATATTAAGACAATTGAGGGGAAATATTTGGGCTTCCCCTTGTGGCTTCTGCCGTAGAAGGGTGGAGAAAGGAGAGAGAGAAAATGTGTTACAAGGGAAATTGCTAAGAAGCTTCCCATAACAAGCTTGGATTAAATTTAATCTTTCTTTTGAAATTAAAACTAATAGATGTGATACAAAAATCTGATTTTGAATAATGTGATAATATTTTTAATACATGTTATTATTTATTGGACAATAGTTATAGTTGGTAGAAGTCAGCATTAATAAATCTGATAGATAAATTCTTCACAGTATTTTATTATCTCATCTGTTAAGATTTCTCGAAAAATGTGAAACCTTGTAAACTGTGTTCGGCCTCGGGTCTAGTAAGATCTCCCGTCGACTTTTCCATAGTTCAAGGTTCTAGGAGAAAATGTCTCATTTCTCCGGTTCCGCTCAGTACACACGCAAAACGAGAAATATATTAAAATATTCCGTGTTCTCAGAAAATTCCAAGAAAATTCTAGAAAATCACAAATATTTTTAGAATGAATCCTGAGAGTAGAAAAGTAAATTTTGGGGTGTTACACCGGGTGTGAAAGCATACAAGACTGATGGCGTAAATCAACTTGAACTGTGGCACAAGTGCTTGGGATACTCGTCTATGCAAATTACCAAGTTAGTTCCTATTGTCAGTTGTGATAAAAATAATAAAATAGTGGCTAAGGCCTACAACGTGTGTCAACGGGCCAAGCAGACTAGAGAGAAATTTCCTTTGAGCAATCAAAAAGCATATGATGTATTTGAACTTATTCACTATGATTTATAGGGATCATATAGAACTCCATCTTCTTGTGGTGCTTATTATTTTTTTACTATAGCAGATGATTGTTCAAGAGTTATGTGGATTTATTTGTTAACTAATAAGAAAGAAGTGCCACGTACACTGTTGAATTTCTTTGCTATGGTGAAAAGGCAGTACAATAAGTAGGTTAAGATTGTTCGGAGTGATAATGGAACCGAATTTGCATGCTTAAGGGGTTATTTTCTTGAACAATGTATCATTTTTCAAACTTCCTGCACAAGCACACCACAGCAAAACAGACGCATCAAAAGAAAACATAGACATATTTTAAATGTAGCTCGAGCACTCCGGTTTGAAGGTCATCTCCCTATTGAATTCTGGGGTGAGTGTGTCTTGTTAGCTGGTTATTTGATTAATCGCATTCCTTCTTCAGTTTTAAATAGGAAAACCTCGTATGAAGTGTTGCATGGTCAAGCACCCTCTTATGATCATTTGCGAGTGTTTGGCTCGCTCTGTTATGCACATAATCAGGGATGAAAAGGAGACAAATTTGCCAGTCGAAGTCGTAAATGTGTTTTTGTGGGTTACCTCTATGGGAAGAAAGGATGGAAAATGTATGATATTGAAACAAAAAAATTCTTAGTTTCATGTTGATTTCTTTGAAACAGAGTTTCTTTTTGCTCAAGATACTACTACACTGAGTGAGGATCCTATGGTTAACATTAGTTAAGAACCTATAGCAGAAGATACTTTTGGAGGGACACATAATACTGCTCTTGACAGTCATGATCCTGATTAATTAAATGAGCTCAGGCAGAATGACAGGGGAGCACACGAGCTGATAATGAACATGGAGACTTTGAACTTGTCACACAAGGTACTGATAATGCAGTCTCAGCTCAGCAACCTGGTGATGTGCAGTCGAATACTAAACAACTTGGTCGAGGACACAGGATAAGGCGACTTGCAGTGTGCTTACATGATTATGTCACTAACATAATCTACAGATTGAGCTCATCTAGTAGTTCACCAGTTCCAACTCACACTCCAGGTGCTTCTTACCCCTTGGCACATTATGTGAACTGTGATAATTTTTCTGTGCAGCATTGTGTTTTTCTTGCAGCCATCATCACTGAACGGGAGCCAGTGTCTTTCCTTGAAGTTGTCAAGGATATTCGCTGGAGATAAGCCATGCGCAATGAGATTCAAGCTCTTGAGTACAATGGCATATGGGAAGTCCAGAGCTTACCTCCTAGCAAGAAACCCCTTGGCTGCAAGTGGGTCTACAAGATTAAGTATCGCTCAGATGGTATTGTAGAGAGATTTAAAGCACGACTGGTCATTTTTGGTAACCATCAGGTAGAGGGTGTTAACAACATTGAAATGTTTGCACCTATGGCAAAAATGGTGATTGTGCATGTAGTCCTGGCCGTTACAGTAGCCAAAGCTTAGGAGCTGCACCAGATGGATGTCCACAGTGCTTTCTTGCACGATGAACTTCATGAAGAAGTCTTCATGAAACTGTGTCCTGGTTTTCAAGTTGTGAAACCGAACATGGTATGCAAGCTAAGGAAATCACTTTACAAATTGAAACAAGCCCCCAGATGTTGGTTTACCAAACTTTCTGTTACCTTGAAGAACTATGGCTTTCGACAATCCTATTTTGACTATTCCTTGTTCACACTACAGCATCGAATAGTCCAGCTTGTGTCCTTGTTTATGTTGATGACTTGATCATCTCAAGAAATGACCCTGTAGCTATTTGACGAGTGAAGACCTACTTAAGCATGTGTTTTCATATGAAGGACTTAGGTGTCTTGAAGTATTTCTTAGGCATCGAAGTGGCTAGGAACTCTACTGGAATCTTCCTTTGCCAACGTAAATATGCTTTCGACATCATCTCTGAGACTAGGCTTCTAGGAGCCAAAGCTGCCAGTGTGCCTTTGGAGCAGAACCACAAGCTTGCCTTGGCCCATGGTCCATTGCTTGACCAACTTGAATGGTATAGACGCTTAGTGGGTCGGCTTATCTACCTCTGTTTTACTAGGCTCGAGCTGTCTTACTATGTTCATACTCTCATAATTCATGCAACAACTGAGAGTGGAACATTGGGAGGCTGCCTTACGGTAGTTCGTTACTTGAAAGGTAATCCAAGCCAAGGGATCTTGCTGTGCCGAGACAGCAACTTGCAACTCTCCGGTTGGTGTGATTTGGATTAGGCCAGCTGCCCTTTGACCAAGCACTCTTTAACAGGGTGGTTGGTGTTCTTTGGCAGCTCTCCCATCTCTTGGAAAACTAAGAAGCAACACACATTGTCCAGATCCTTAGTCGAAGCGGAGTATCGCTCTATGGCAGCCACAACCTGTGAGCTAAAATGGTTGAAATGTATTTTATCCAATCTTGACATCACACATACTCAACCTATGTAGCTGTACTATGACAGTTAGGCAGCTTTACACATTGCCAAGAACCCCGTTTTTCATGAAAGAACAAAGCACATTGAAGTGGATTGCCATTTTGTTCATGATGAGCTGCTTAAAGGAACCATTAAGCCAGCCTATGTCTATACTCACACACAACTTGCAGACATCTTTACAAAGGCATTAGGTAAGCCATAATTTGATTACTTCCTTGGCAAGTTGGGCATTCGAAATCTCTATACACCAACTTGAGGGGGGTATTAAACTATATTTGGTTAGCTATTAATCTGGTGTAATAGCTGTCATGTAATCACTCAATTTTTAGCACCGATAGGAGAGGTAGTTTTAGTATGTCTGTATAGTTGACCACACGTCATAGAAATAGTCATTCTAGGAATATTGTTAGGTATACGTTTAGGATTGTTAGGCATATGTTTAGGAGTAATTAAAGGCTGCACCAAGGTGCGTTCTTGTGTATATATGTTGTTGAAACCAATGAATAGAAAACAGAACGATAGATACCTTTTACATGATTATCAATCAAAAATTTGAAAATCCATATCAACCAAAACCAAATTGCATTCGAACAGTAAACAACCAAAAAGAGCAAGAACCTAGAACCTGAGGGTCAAAGAGGATTGGCTATCTCGACCATCGGGGATTCTGTGACGGGTTATTGGCTATTGAATCTGAGGAAAATGCCAGCGCCAGAGGGCGAGAGCCCGACACGTATATGTCGCGGCTGCAGATTTTTATAGCGACAATGGCGGCCCTATCTTCTCTGCCATTTGCGTTTCCTATGGATTGAGAAAATTATGGGGGGGACAGCTAAACAAGGCAGCTCGTTTTATCCCAGAATTTGTAGTCAAAGTTCATGATTAACCTTTTGAAGTTACCCATTATCACAAAATTTTACATTTATAGTAAAGGTTTAATTATTTTATTATTTTTAAAATCATTTAATTGTTGATATTTTTACCACAAGTATTTAAGGTGTGTTTTTTTCATTTTAATCTTTCAAACAAAAAATCTATCTAAGAGTTACCACCCACAAACCTCTAACCCCTGGCTAGCCACCAATATCGCTGGAGCAACCAGCTCCAACATTCCTTCCACCAATCCAACAGTAATGTCTGTGATAGTTCCTCCTATCACACCTATTCCCTTACCCCCCATCATAAATCCAGCCAATTCACCAGTACCTATTACCAATTCAGTTACAACTTCTATTATAGTTCCAAGGACATAACCAATTGTCAAGGACTATGTATTTCTTCTTCTTCATCATCTCATAGTCAACATGAGAAACAAAAATGAACATAAAAACAAAGAATTTTGATAGTGACACAAAACTTGTGAAATAAAGAACACAAAATCAACACAGAGTAAACCACCAAATCCCAAGAATCACAAACATGACCTAACCCATTTTCCCAATCATAACACACAACAAAAGAAAGAAGATTCACAACAAAAAAAGAGTAGTTAAGAACCATTGAGAACCCAAAAACCACTAACTTATCAACTATAACCAAGCTCTAAAATCACTGATCTAGCAGGAACCCCAACAGAACCAAGGTCTAAATCTCACGGCCACAATCCCCTACCAACCAAACCTAACCACCAAGATCAGCCTCACCAATGCCCATCACCAGTTAGTGTAATGCTCTAATACGTATTACTTTAGTACATTCGCAATACACATAAGTAAATAGAATTAAGCACGTTACTTCTAACTTAAAACAACATTCTATATTCATAATAACCTTACACGTTATTATAAAGAGCCATGAAGGAAAGAAAATATTATATATATACAACATCGGCCTCAAAAGGGCATATTGCAATACATAACTTCTTTAAATAACACAAAGAAAATATAATAAATACAAACTTTGTCTATAAAAGCAAATAAACTATACTAGTCTTTCTACTTCTTCTCATTTCACTTAGAAGGGCTACAACCTGGATTTACCATAGAATCAACAAACAGGCTGAGAATTCATAATTCTTAGTATATGTTTTTAAAACATGTCATCATGATACTTCTAGCTGCTTCGGAGAAAATAAGTTATTAAACAACAATTAATAACAGCAAGAAAGGTGGCAAAAGCAAAAAATTGTTCATTTTTCTTCCCAAGGCAGATAGTTCATTCATTTACAAAACATGGCATAATTATCACATAATTATCCATTCACAATGAATACACAATCTTATTAACAATTGCTTATGATTACAACTAGTAAATGAGCCACTATTCAATACCATTGGATCGTTAACATACTCTCTCTATGTAACATCCACAAAGTAATCCATAACCTATAGTTAACCTTAAGAATAACTCAGTAACAATGGATTATATTTGCAATATGTACGTGAGTCACCACTCATTACTATAGGAATATTCACATACTCACTCTATGTAATATTTCCAAGCAAATCATAATCTTTAACTCACATCATTCCACAAAGAAGACAACTGCCCATACAACTGTTAATTGAATGCAATGTTTATGTTATACCACATGCTTATACCTATGCAATGTCCTAAAGATATGCTTGTGCAGTGTTTTGTGCAATGTCATGAGATTTGACTATTCCCAGGAACCCAGTTCCTTGTATTTTTCTGGGTAGTGAGAGAATCTATTACCTCCTTAACTTACCTGGTAATGAGTGGAATATTCCATCTCACAACAATAAGTGTACTGATACCATCTCATAATACCGATAACCCTGGTCTTAAAAGCCTCCCCGCTCTAAGAATCTAGGACTAGTCCTTATTCAAAGAATTTTTCGACATACCTACAATTCTCTGACCACATGATTGTGCACACCATATAAGGTTACAATACATGAGAATAACAAGTGTGTGAAACTATGTAGTGTTATATTCAACTTAATATACACAGCACAATAACTCATTACAAGGTCCACTCTAACTAAGTGAAAGAACAAAATCTAGCAAACATGTAATTTCCTACTCAACTTTATCACACAAAGGAGCAACTCCACATTTCTAGCATTTTCTTATAACTCAACCTTAGTAACCAAGGGATACTCATCATTCATGCATCTTAAGATCAACTTTCACCATAAAGGAGCAACTCATGCATAAAGATAGACAAACCATGCCAAATAAACTCAATTTAGTTGTATTTAGTACACCTTATCATCACATCTCAAGTGATATCACATGCTACACCATGTTGCTTAAGGAACTAAATACCTACCTATGGCAATCAACATCCATTGGATGCACAAAGGCTTAATCTTTCACACATATACTAGGTGATTATTTCTTTTATAAAATATCCCTAATAGTGTCTTAACTCACACTAAAAAACTTGCATAAAAGATCTTTACAAGCACGAAACTCCATTTCCTCAAAACAATTAGCTTGGGAGTTATTGCCCTTGGGCCTTAGGAACCCATTTCTCCAGCACTTAGGTGCTCTATGACAGCAAACCTCTGCTATTCTTTTTGTCCTTTGGGCGCTCAGGCACTCACTCTTGGGCGCTTAGGTACACTAGCACCAAAAACTACTCTTTCTGCCTTTTGGCCTAAGCACTTAGGCACTCATTTCCCAGTGCTTAGGTGCTCAAGCACCATAATTTCTCTTCATCTTTACTGATCTTAGGCGCTTAGGCACTCACTCTTCGGCGCTTAGGAGCTCAAACACCAGAAAGTTTGCTTCCTCTTCCATTGAGTTTCTAACTCCATTTAGACCCTCAAACACAGATTCTAGGTGGTTTTCAACCACAAACATGATCTCTAAACATACTATACTCTTATACACATTCTCAAATCACTCAACATAATGATCAATCTCATGTATGCTAAAACTCTCATCCTAAAACCCATATTTCTTCAACACAAGATCTTGGAGTTTTATAGATGTTCACATGCTCTAAAACTCTAGTATGCATGTCATAACTCATTACATACCATTTCCAAACTTCTAATCAAGTTCTCTTTACTCAAACTCTTGGGAAACCTCTAGAAACCCATTTCCCATCCAAATAAGCATAAATCATGCATCAAAAGGATATCGAAAAGGAAGAAACTAGGTAACAAACAACCCTACCTCTAGTGGTGTGGTTGATGATCTTCAAGCTCTAGCTTTCCCTTGTCTTTCTTCCCTTCATTTCCCCTTATTCCTCTTTCTTTCTCTTCTCTTACTACTGCTTGGAGATGTGAGATAAGAGAAAATGAGAGAGAAAAGTCAAAGAAAATAGAAGATAAGGACGGTGGGTTGGAGAGATAAGGATAAGTTGAGATATTTAGTTGGAAACTTTATATCTCTTAGGAATACTTTGATCTTACTAATCCAAGTTTCCTAACTTCCATAGGTGTTATGAAAAATCCTAGGATTCATCTCAATCCTTGTCTCATCATTTCATAACTTTCTATACATCTAAAACTATCACTTAAGTTCTATTACTCTTTTGATAGCAATATATTTTATTCATTTAATAATCCTCTCATTGGGTTTCTTAAGGTTTAATTAGGCTTAATTAAGTTGGTTTTGTCACATTTTATGATATTGGGCCTAATTGGATCATTGAAAGAATTAATGCATGAATTGACCTTAATTTATCTATTTGGCAACGTTCAATAAATTAGTTATAATCTGAGTTGCAAATATTTGATTGATGTAATTCTGGTCTTGTAGGAAAGTTAAGATAATTATGTACAAGTTTCATGAGACCTCAAGAGTTGAATCACATGTTTGGATAATTTAAATTAAAGTGGAAGCAATAGCCAGAATGAGGATCCTGACAGCTTGACCTCTATGCACTCATTAGCCTATTTCTTGAGCTATAGGAGTTCAATTGACACCAAACTAAGCCCAAATGAAATCTAAGACCTAAATATACAACTTTCATGAAGAGCACAAAAACTTAATCGGATGTTTAGTAGGCCAGATTAGGTTTAGAAGTCAGAACACAAGTGCTATTATTGGAACCTAAACAATGTACAAAGATTGAGCCATAAGTTGGGCTGTAGGAGTTGGATTAGGATGAAACTGATGGAATTGTATAGTTAAGACAAAACCTTTCAACTCTCATGAAGACCACTTTCCAAGATAATGACGTTTTAATAGAGTTATAATCGTATGAAGACAACTGAATTGGTTGGTGCAAGTGGGGAGACAAACATGACAATAATTTCCCACTCATCTAACCATCATCCACCCACTCATTAAATAACTTTATTGTCATCTTCCACTCATCCACCCATTATCCACTTACTCATTAAACAACTCTATTGTCATTTTTCATTCATCCACCTACTCATTAAACAACTACTGTCATTTTCTACTCATCCACCTGCTCATCCAACCACTCATGAAATAAGTCTATTGTCATTTTGTACTTTTCATGCTCTATAAAAAGCTACATTAGTTGCTCATTAGAGGCATCTTGGTTGAGAGACTAATATCATATTCTTGTATCATTTGTTTCTCTTGTTGTAATTTTCTTGTGTTCTAAATAAAAGTTATGTTCATCTTCTTCTTCTCTTTTTCTTTCTTGTTCATGAGTAAATAATTCTTATTTTGCTTGGGTGAAAAGGTGTAACTCTTGGTAATGAAATATGGTTAGATTAATCTCTTTCTTGTGCTTGAATGTTATATTATCAAGTAGACATTATATGTGTTGTATTTTATTTTCAGTCAATTCAGAAACCCTCCTTGTAAAGTGGAGATCTTGATTTATTGTAGACAAGATATTGACACAATGAATTCTTAAGCTCATTTACAAGTGTTGGCATTAGTAGATAATTAAAAGAATCATAATATAACTACATATATAATCTTACATGAGCTTTGAATGTTGTATTTTTTTATTGAAACCTCCGTTATGCGTGGATTCTAATTGAGTTATAAAAATAAATAATCTTGTCCTTAATTTATTACCAAGAGTGGATCTCCTAACCTAAGCAACTCCTTTTTCATTTGTGAACAATTGTTATCACCTTTATTGTTGTGACAAATTTTTTCCTTATCTCAAAGAATTTTTCTTCATCAATTCCCTGTGGATCGACCTCAGACTCTTGAGAATTTATTACTTGAGACAACTTGTACTTGGGTTTGCAACACATCATTCATATCAAGTTTTTAGCGCCATTGCCGGGGCATTATAAAGGCCAAAAGGCATTCTTCTATATGCAAAAGTACTAAAGGGACATGTAAAAGTGGTATTTGCTCGATCCTCTAATGCAATGTGTATTTGATAATAGCCAGAATAACCATCAAGAAAATAGTAGTAGGGATGTCCTACTACCCTTTCCAGAATTTGATCAAAAAATGACAAGGGAAAATGATCTTTCCTATTGGCAGCATTTAATTTTCTAAAATCAATGCACATACGCCAACTAGATGAGACTCGCATAGGTATTAATTCACCTTTTTTATTTTCAAACACTGTTATTCTAGATTTCTTAGGCACAACTTGCGTAGGGTTTACCCATTGGCTATCAGAGATAGGGTAGATAATTCTCACATTAAGTAATTTGAGAACTTTAACTCTAACTACCTCTTGGCAATGTGTATTTTATAATAGCCTGAATAACCATCAAGAAAATAGTAGTAGGGATGTCCTGCTACCCTTTCCAGAATTTGATCAAGAAATGACAAGGGAAAATGATCTTTTCTATTGGCAGCATTTAATTTTCTAAAATCAATACACATACGCCAACTTGATGAGACTCGTATAGGTATTAATTCACCTTTTTCATTTTCAAACACTGTTATTCTAGATTTCTTAGGCATAACTTGGGTAGGGTTTACCCATTGGCTATCAGAGATAGGGTGGATAATTCTTGTAACGCCCCAACTTTTGGGTAAAAGACCGTTGTGTCCCTATTTTACTGTTTCTTATTTTTCTGTATGAAATACAGAAAAATAATACTGTTTGTTATTTTATTTGGTAGTTTTACATAATTTGTTTCGATACAGTAAAATAAAAATTTTATCAAATTATTGTTTTAAATTTTTCTGTATCAAAACATGATGTATATCTTGTCTAGTATTTTATATAATCGTTTTACGTATTTTTCTTCAAGACAAGTGAAATAAAAATTTTTTCGAGCTAATCTTGTTTTAATTTTTTTGAAAGATATACAGCTATATAATCTGCTTGGATATTTTATTTGAACGTTTTGGACGATTACCTACGTTGTGGGAAAAAATGGAAAAATGACCGTTACGTCCCGAACGCATCTTGTTTTTCTTGTTTTTTTTGTTTTTAATTGTTTTCTTCTTGATTTAATGTCCGATAATACTGTCTCGTGATTTTATATGGACTTTTTGTGTGATTTGCTCCGGGGTAGGAAAATAATATTTTTCCGGACCGGGAAAATCTGTTTTTAATTATTCAGAGGCGGGGGATCTTACTAAACCCAATTCTGAATGATCTTAAAATTAATCTTTTAATTTTTAGGATTTAACTGTCAAATAAAATAATTTTATATTATTATAATATTATTTTATTAGTCAGTATAAATAAGTGGCGGCGGACCCGAAAATATTTTGCGGGACCCACGTTTAGTCATCAAGTGCTGTACACGTGGACCAATGAGGAGCTGGTCAAAATTGGTGGCTATGACTCATCGCAACGGGCCAATAGGATGATGACACGTGGCGTGACACATTAGCATCATGACTCAGCAGCTTCTAGAAGGTTCCAGAAGTGCTGACTCGGCCTGTGACTCACCGCAGTGACTTGCCAGTTCCAGAAGCTTCTCTGATGACTCAGCGTTGTGACTCACCATTTATGATGTAGCCAATGATGCAGTTGTGATGCAGTCAGTGACTCAGCATGCTGACTCACCTGCTTTGGAAAATATCTACGCTGACTCGCCATGCTGACTCACCTGTTTTGGAAAATATCTATGCTGACTCATCTGCTCTAGAAAATATCTACGCTGACTCGCCATGCTGACTCACCCGTTCTAGAAAATTCCACGATGACTCATCATACTGACTCATCGTAGTGAGTCACATATTCTAGAAATTTCTCTGTGATGACTCGCTTTATGACTCATCAAGGGTAATCAGTAGAAAAAAATGATCAATAATAATTGCTACTCTGTTAGTCTAAGATAAAAATCTATGTATATTTTATTACCCATTGGACAATATATACTGACCTTATAAAGTAATTATTGTATAACTATTGTTTATTGGTTAAAGTATGTTAAAAATATATATATATATATATACAATGTGCACCAATAGGAATTGGTCAACAAAAATAAGCAACCAATAGGAATTAAGTTAGTAAATATTTAACCAATAGAAATTGGTCAAGATTAATGGCTTGAATTCTTAAGAACCAATAGAAAATAAGCTATCAAACCAATTTAGGCTTCTTGAAATGAAATGGTTCTACGTAAAGGAGGAAAGAGCAATTTGCTCTAATAGCCAAATTCACCAAAGTGAATTCACGTAGGAAGTTCATTTAGAAAGCCAAATTAAACAAATGAAGAATAGTCAAATTTAGTGGCTTTTCTTTGTTGCTTCCACGACAAAGCCTTTTGATGAAACAAATATATCATTCAATTCTTCCTATCATTCAATTAATGAACCAAGTAAAGACTAGTCAAATTTAGTGGCTTTTCTTTGTTGCTTCTACAAGCAAAGCTAACTCTTTGTAAGGCAAAATGTTACAATTGATTTCTTTCTATCTTTTATTTATTAACCAAGTGTGACAAAGTCAATATTGATGGCTTCTCTTCATGATGCATTTACGGCAAATGCATGCCTTTAGGAAGACAATTCCAATACTCCAATTCACATTTACTCTCCATGCATTTACAACCATGCATTTGGAGGAAGCAAAACCAAATATCATTCTCACCTACTCTCAAGGTCATTCACGGCCAAAGCTTAGAAAATGCAAAGGAGATTTGTTTTTGTTTCTCCAAGTCTTCATCTTTCTCCAAAGCTATCAAGCAAAACTCTCAAATATTCTTCCTTCTTTTCTCTCTTTGTGTTCACGGCCAAAGCTCCCAAATGGAGACAATCTTCATCAATTTATTTCATTTGTTCTCTTCTATACCTTTTTCTTCAAAGAACCAAGATCAAGCAACCAAATTTCTTTCCTTTTTCTCTTCCTCTTGAATTCGGCCAATCACCAAAAAATCCTCTTCCAAGCTTCTAAAAATTTAAATGACCATAGATCTTGAATCTCCATACCATTCTAAGGAACTTTCATGTTGGAAGTTTTTCCTAAATCATCCATTTTCACCCTTGTTCTTCAAGCTCAAGGTGTAGGGTTTTAAGGTGAAGTTTATGAAATCTTCACTATTAATTTTATTCTTTCCTTTTAAACCATATTTTGATTCATGGTTTTCCTTACTCAAGCCTTAGATATTAATATTGTATGTTTTCTTTGATTTTTCAAGTAGCTCTTGGTGGAGAGGAATTGCTTGAAGGAGACATACAATGGCTTGGAGGTTTCTACAAGAGGTAAGAGGGAGATTACCCTCATCAACCAAGTGTTGGTGGTGAGGAATATATGTGGTTGTGCTTGTAGAATCCATAAGGATTCGGTGGTGTGCTTGTTTTGATGTGTTAATTATTTGTGTGTTTGTTATTTGTGTGTTTGATAATTTGGTGCTTACTAGTAGGTTGTGTATTTGTTAGTAGTCTTCTTATGTGATATTTGTAATAATTGCATGTCTACAAGCTTTAATTTGCATGTCTACAAGCTTTGATAATATGGCATGTGTTAGAAATGCATGATAATATATAGGATGCAAATAATATGTCAAGGATTGCATGAGTGTTCCAAAGAACACACTAACAAGGCTCACGGCCATGATCCAAATGGGAAACCAAAATGTTCTCTTAATTTTCTTAAAAAGTGACCTAATTAACCTAAGAGAATTGGTAAGATATCCATTTGTTTAGATTAAGAAAAATGAATTTGGAAATTAAATGGCATAACCTTACATTTTCATTCAACATGTCTAACTTCAACACTTTGATTTCTAAAACTATTTTCTAGGGTAAGGATTAAATCAATGTAGACAATACAAGAGATTAAACATGTATTTAAAAGGTGAAAAATAATTTGTAAATCAAATGCAAAGTTTTTATCAAATTCGGCCAACATGCCAAATAATACATTCATGATTTCTAAAAATTAATTCCAAGCTATTTTCAATCAAGAAGAAGCAATACAAGTTAAATTAAATTTTCTACAATGAGTTTTAAAGAAATAAAATAGTTAGAATTAAGTTTAAGAGGTTAATACTAATGATTTTTACTGTAAGAAGAAATACAGTAGCTTTATAAAATTTCTAACGTATAGCTCATCGTGTGTTTTGAAGCACGTTAGAAATTTTCAAAAGTATAATTATTTGGTATTAATAAAAATGAGGACTTTTAAAAGGTAAATTTAGGAAACCATTATTATAATTTATTAAACAAAATACTGTCAATTTTTAGTAAAAACGGATAAATAAGATAGAAAAGATGTCCAAAAGACAGTATACGCTATGAAAAATATTCTACGTAATTTGAAAGTACTAAATATTATTTCTGTCTGTTTTAATCAGTTATTTAAGGAAGTTGGACAAGAAAACGATTTAAAAATCCTACGCGATTGAGAAAACGTATTAAAAATGCTACGCGATTTTAAAAACAGAAAAATATCTTTACGCGATTTTTAAACGTTTGTAAAAACGACGGAATTATGAAAATGCGATAAAATTTCTACGCGATTGACCGTTACTATCTTTATACTGTCGGGAAAATGTGAACCCGTACAGATTATTTTTTTTGAAAATCTATATGCTGTCGGGAAAATGTGAACCCGCATGGCTTTTTGAAAATCTATTTCTTTGTCGGGAAAATGTGAACCCGTACAAGCTTTTGAGACTATATCTGCTGTCGGGAAAATGTGAACCCGCATGTGCTTTCCATCTATCGTTATGTGTGCCATGTATTTGGTGGATTGGTTGACGAGACGAATCACATCGTGTTGTCGATGCGATAAACGTAGTGTGGTTCATTGTTCTAATGAACTTGGAGACTTTAGTGTACGGGATCCCACATGTGGATGGAGTTGGTAGCTCCATTTGGGCCGTGGTAAACCGATAGCACACTATGGTACTCGACATACACTATATTTAATCAAGATTTGTGAAATCTAGTAGTACATTTGCCTCGTAGTGCCACAACGTGAGACCGTGAACTACACCACGCCTGGATTGATGGATTCTCGTGTCGTGGGGCTATAGACGCAACGTGTGACACAAGTAATAGTTGGTGGGGCAGCCGTGGTACTATTAGATTTTGTGAATCATTCTCTCTTTCGATACTTGTGTTTTCTTTAGCTCCATGGAGTAGGATTGTGTCTTATTGTATATGTTGATATGTGGTGCATTATTATCTTCTATTTGTTATTTTTATCTATTATCTTTTATTTGTTATTTCTTTTATCTCGTTATCTTTTATCCGTGATATTTTTATTTGTGATCTTTCATATTTGATATTAATTGTTTATATGTTGTATTTTGTCTCGTGCATTATTGTATTTTTGTTCTGATATGAAATTTGTTGTTATTGAATTTAATCTTTATTTTTATTGTCTTGTTATGATATTCTATATGGTATGAATTGTTATATCTGTCCGATCCCGATAATGTTATTACTTGTTTATTTTATTAGGTTATATGCATATTAGAAATATTTGTAAATTGATAACATGACTATAATTGTAATTATCTGTGTGTATGGAATGACTTTGTCATTCGAATCATTCTTTACTACCGTACTGGTATTGGTGAAAGGGGATCTCACCTCTTTCCTGTGTTGTTTGTTTGGGTTGTATTATTTGAATTCGTATAGTAGGCGGAACACATACTCAAACCTATAGGAGACAGTACTCTGGAGATGGTGACGGCGTCATAGAGTGGACTTTCAAGTTTCAACAAGATGCAGTTGGTGAAGAAACAGACTATGTAGGTTGAATTTTTCTCGTTAGTGTTGTTACCGTGCTATTGGTAGTACCCGTCTTTGGGTTTACTACTGTTTCTCTGAGTCTGTAAATATTACGTTTTAACTATATGAAATAATTGGTGATGTGTATGTTAATCATAAATTTAATTTCCATTTTACTTAAAATTTCCGGTAAGTTTGTATTTCCGCGATAAGAAATTTTAAAATCCATATTTTGAAACTCAAAGCTTTTATAAAATAATTTTAATTAGTTTTAAGATTTATTTTTTTTTTTTTAAAAATGTGACGCCCTACAAAGGGTGTTACAATTCTCACATTAAGTAATTTGAGAACTTTAACTCTAACTACCTCTTTCATGTGTGGATTTAATCTTCTTTGAGGTTGTTGTGATGTTTTAGCATTATCCTCTAAAAGTATCTTATGTGTACAAATTAATGGATTAATGTCTTTTATGTCATTTAATGTCCATCCAATTGCACTTTTATGGATTTTAAGTACTTCTATTAATATACCTTCTTGTTCTCTAGTAAGGGTCGAGAAAATTATTACTGAAAAGCTTTATTCTTCTCCAAAAAATTTGTACTTCAACCTAATAGATAATGGCTTTAGTTCCAGTGTTGGTATTTCTTCATGGGTATTATCATTCATGGGTTTTAGCTCTTCGAATTTCAGCTTCTATCCTTTATATTCCATTACCTGTGTACAATCAAGCAAAGAGCATATTTCAGAAATATCATCATCTAATTGCATACTTGAGTTAAATGAATTGATTAAACAAATTTCTAATGGGTCAGAAGAACTTCAAGTTTGAAGATGATCATCTATAATGGCCTCCATCCCGTCAACTTCCTACTTTTCATCATGAACTTCCTATGGTTGCTTGCACATGTTGAAAACATTAAGCTCCAGTGTCATATTTCCAAATGTAAGCTTCATCACTCCATTTTTGCAATTTATCAAAGCATTAGATGTTGCTAAAAATGGACAACCTAAAATGATAGGAATTGACTTGCAACTATTAACCATAAGTTCAGTTTCCAAGATAATAAAATCCACAGGAACTGGTTTTAACTCACCCAGGTTGAGTTGTTAATAAATTGAATATGAAAGCAAATTAACACTAGCACTAAGATCAAGTAAAGCTTGTTCAAATTTATGTTCTCCAATAATGCATGAAACTATAGGACAACCAGGGTCTTTATATTTCAAGACATTATTATTTTGAAGAATGGAGCTTACCTGTTCAACCAAAAAGGTTTTCTTTTTCACATTTAGTTTCCTTTTAACAGTGCATAAGTCCTTCAAAAATTTGGCATAAGAGGGAACCTATTTGATAGCATCTAACATAGGAATATTGACCTTTACTTGTTTAAAAATTTCAAAAATTTCAGTGTTGTGGTTCAATTTCCTTGAATTGCTTAATGCTTGAGGAAATGGGCGTGGAGGTGATAGTTCGGCCTCCTTTTGGCCAGGTGGCTTATTAACCTCTTCCTTATCTTGGGGGATTGATTCATCTTCTCTCTCACAAGGTTCAGGAATTTATTTTTCAGCAACCTTTCCATTTCTAAGAGTTATCACTGACTTGACTTGGTCTATTTGTTAGTTTTCTGAACTACCCTCATTTAGACTATACTGACCCTTGTGATTCAGTTGAGGTTGAGAAGGAAATTTTCCTTTCTCGTGAATGGTGAGTGCAGAAGCAAATTTAGCAAGAGTGTCTTTTATGTCAATCATGGCTTGAGTGTTTTGGTTATTAATGGCCTCTTGCTTTTCCATGGATGCATGCAATATTCCTTCAAGGTTTTTCTTATATGGTGGGACATAAGGTGCACATCCTTGAGAATTTTAAGAGTCCTGTTGTGCCTAAGGAGGTGGTGGTTGCATAAATTGTGCATAATTATTATTTCTTCATCTGAAGTTCGGGTGAATTCTCCATCCCGGATTGTATGAATCTAAACAAGAAGAGGTAAATGACTTTTTAAAATTATTCATTGCATTTACTTGCTCATGCACAACTTCTTAAAAAATAGGAATCTTTGGACATTCATTTATTGAGTGTCCTAAGTCATCACAAATGCCACAAATTTTTTCATTTTGCACAGATTTCATTTCTTTTACTTTCCCTAATTCCATGGTTCAATCTTTCTAGTCAAACCTGCGAACCTAGCATTTAGATCTTCCTATTGACTATGGTGATATTTTCTTTTACTAGCACTTGTAAGGTTAGATCTAATTGAATTTTCAGAAGGATTAGTACTATGCCAAGATTAAGAATTCTCAGCCAAATAGTCTAAATATTCTAAAGCTTCTTCAGGTTCTTTATCAAGAAACTCATCATTGAACATTGTTTCCATGAATTCTTTAGTTTCAAGTATTAACCTTTCATAAAAGAAGCTTATAGTGCACCATTTTTCAAAACCATGATGTCGGCAAGAATTTATCAAATCTTTAAAACGTTCCCAACATTGAAAATATGCTTCATTTGAATTTTCAAAAAAAAATTGAATTTATCTTTTCAAAGCATTAATTTTATATGTTAGAAAAAATTTCTTTAAGAACTCACTTTGTATTTCTTGCCATATGCCAATTGATCTTGGTTTCAAAGCGTTAAGTCAAGTTTTTTCTTTATCTTTCAAAGGAAAAGGAAACAATTTAAGTTTAACAATCTCTTCAGTGTAATTTTGATCATTGAAAGTGATACATACTTCCTCAATTTTTGCTTCATCAATTCCTTGTGAATCGACCTCAGACTCCCTAGAATTTATTACTTGAGACAACCTGCACTTGGGTTTACAATACAAAATCCGCATCAAGTTTTTGGCACCATTGCTGGGGACTTGATTTGAAGAACAAATTTACTGAGGTTTTCTTTTTTTAAGTAAACTTCACCATCTGGTATATTCTTTCCTTACTCTTTTAATTTTCTAACTTACTAACTTACTAACAATGATATTTAATGGCTAGTTTTTTTACCTACCTGTTAATATTTAATGGTTGATTTTACCGCCTATCTATTCATATTTAATTGTTGGTTTATACCACCTACTTATTCATATTTTTTCTATTTTAAGTCATTGATTTATGCTTAATTGGTGTCGTGATTCAAATTCTTGTCGTTTTGTTAAAATTAATCACGGTATCTTGTATATTGATATGTTTGAATCACAATCACACACAATTGACATAATGACTGAAAATGAAAGTGCACATGATGAACATAAAAATCAACCGTTGTGAACCATGCGTGAATATTTGCAACCACCATTTGATTAGACTCAAGAATGTTACAAAAAATTTGCAAAATTAATTGGTCTTCTGACATTTGCTTATATCATGCAAACTCCTGACTGGTCTTTGCCTTTTGAGTTAATTTGTGATACTAGTGATTTTGTTGTTGACGCTGTTTTAGGCCAAAAAAAGAAAGGTAAGCCTCATGTAATTTATTATGCAAGTCGAACTTTGAATGGTGCACAAATGAATTATACCATTACTGAAAAAGAACTACTTGCTGTAATTTTTACATTGGACAAAATTTGAGCTTATTTAATTAGTTCTTTTATTGTTGTTTTCACTGATCATGCTATTGTTAGATATTTAATGTCTAAGCAAGATGCTAAACCTAGGTTGATATAGGGGATCTTGTTGCTTCAATAATTCAACATCATAATAAAATATAAGAAAGGAGCCGAAAATGCTGTTGCAGATCATTTGTCCAGACTTACGACAGGCTCACCTTTTGATATCACATCTATCAATGATTCTTTTCTTGATGAATTTTAATTTTCTGTTAATTCCATGCTTGGTTTGCTATCATAGTCAACTTTCGTGTTACAGGGAAGATGCCGCCCAAATGGACGCACCAAGACAGAAGGAAATTTTTGACTGAGGTAAAATTTTTTTATTGGAATGATTCATATTTGTTCAAGTATTATCCTGATCAAATCATTCAGATATGTGTGCCTAACAGTGAGGTAGGTAGTATCATTAACTTTTGTCACTCAGAAGCATTTAGAGGTCACTTTTCTTCAAAGAAAACAGTTGCGACAATCTTGCAGTGTGGATTTTATTGGCCTACTTTATTTAAGGACGCCTATACCTTTTGCAAAAGTTGTTAAAACTATCAGAAATTAGGTTCCATTTCTAAACGAAAGATGATGCCTATGAACCATATTCTTGTCATTAAAATTTTTTATTGTTGAGGAATTGATTTCATGGGTCCATTTGGATTTGTGTATATTTTGGTTGCAATTGATTATGTCTCAAAATAGATTGAGCTGATTCCATGTCAACACAATGATCACAAAACTATTCTTAAATTTTTAAAAGAAAATGTCTTGGGTCGATTTGGAATCCCTCGAGCTATATCAGTGATATGGGGAACACATTTTTGCAATAAATCATTTGAATCCTTAATGAAGAAATATGGCATTACCCACAAAATTGCCACCCTTTATCACCATCAGACAAGTGGACAAGTAGAATTAGCAAATAGGGAGATTAAACAAATTTTGAAAAAAATAATTAACCCAAATCATAAAGATTGATCTGTAAGACTAAACGATTCACTTTGTCTTACCGTACTACTTTCAAAACATTTTTAGGCATGTCAACCTATCGGTTAGTCTATGGAAAACCTTGTCACTTGCCTGTAGAACTTGAGCATAAACGATTTTGGGTCATTAAAGCTTTTAACCTAAACCTTGATGATGCTTGCAAGTTACGCAAATTGTAATTAAATGAACTTGAAGAATTGAGAAATGATGCATATGAAAACTCAAAAATTTATAAAGCTAGAACAAAAGCTTTTCATGACAAATCAATTTTGAGGAAATCTTTTGAAATTGATCAAAAAGTTCTACTTTATAATTCTCGTCTTCACCTATTCCCTAGAAAATTGAGATCTAGGTAAATTGACCCTTTTGTTGTCAAACATGTGTATCCTAATGGGGCCATAAACATTGAGAACCTTAGAAATGCTAATGTGTTTAAGGTCAATGGACAAAGACTCAAACCATTTCTGGAAAATCAAGTTGTTAAGGTAGAATCCATCTCCCTTTCTAATCCTTGTTATGAGAAGAATTTATTTTAATTTTGTTGCTTTATTTTTGCAATTCTTTGTAACACCGATTAAGTGGCAGATAACGGTACTCTGTGGCTCTCAAGTCAGTTTGTTTTTCAGCTTCCCATAATGACTGAATCCTTCTCCTTTAAAATGGATGTCATTCTCTCGAATTTAGGAAAATATTTTCCTTCTCTTCCTCAAAATGCTCTAACAAAAACCTACAAAGCTAGGTGTGAAAGAATGTGACTGTTAATACACAAGGGCATCTCAGAAGATATACGCTGGACAATCAAAACAAAGGTCTGTTTAGCAAGTGAATTTTCAATTTCATTTGACTTATATATGTCAGGTCTCGGTAAAAGTTGATATTCTAAAAGGAGAAGAGCGAAAAGATTACAAGTTTGTCACAAATGTACACAATGGAATAGTAACAAGTGATGTCGTTCTTTGGGGATAGTTTTTACAAACTGAGAAGATAAAATATACTTTATTAAGAATGGACTGAGTAAAGAGTCATTAGATGATATCTTATTAACTCTTGAGACACATTCTTGTGGAGTTATGCATCGTGAACTAAAAAATTTATGGAATCTCTTCAGGGACAAACATAAGCATTATGGTCTTGGGAATATGACTCAAAAAGACCTTGTTTACCAATTTGTAAGAAAATTAGATGAGAAGCTTGTCCTTGACTCATAGAAGGTGTTTAAGCCGTTACAGGACATAAAACCTGTAACACCCCAACTTTTGGATAAATGACTATTTTATCCTGATTGTACTGTTTTATGTTTTTCTGTATGTTATAAAATTTATTTGACTGTTTCGTGATTATATTTGAGTGTTTTGTGTGATTTACTCCAAGTCAGGAAAATAATAATTTTCGGGTCAGGGAAATCTTATTTTAATTATTCGGAGCTAGGGGATCTTACTAAACCCAATTTCGAGTGATATGGTTATTAATCTTTTAATTTTTAGGATTTAACTATGCAATAAAATAATTTTATATTATTATAATATTATTTTATTTGACAGTACCTACTGTCTTAAAAATAGTAGAAATCTGCTTCAAAAAGACTATGGACCCGGAAGAGTCTGTGGGACACGCATTTAGAGAAACAGTCAACGTTTTTTGCTAGACTAAATCCTAAGTCAATGAAGAGTGGTCAACGTTAGTGGCTTGACAATTTTGGACCAATAAGATTCAAGTCCACAAAAATGGTTGGACTTGTTAAGATCAAACTAGAAAGCTTAACCAAGTTAGCTTAAAGCCTAACTAAGTTAACATAGAAAACTTGTTAAGTAACTAAATGAAGTAACCTAGTTAGCTATTGAGTTAAGTCCTAGTTAGAGAATGATCTCAAAATATCAAGACAAACTTAGTTAACCTAAGTAACTATATAGTTAAGCTAGTAACTAAACAAACTAATTAATTTCATCTAAGTATAACTAGAAGACCAAATGAAGCACAAACTTGGTTTGCTTCTCCTTAGGGCCATTCATCCAAGAGCTTTCAAGAACCATCAAGAAGCTTAGTCATTGGATGACTAGGTTTTTCTAAACCAATTAGAGACAAGCTTGGAGCCAAAGCCTTCGTTCTCCACCCTTGATCACATCTAAGGTGATTAAGTGGTCTTGGAAGGTCAAACAAAGAGGCCACCTCCTCTTGGAGCTCCATAGCCATAAGCTAGGTTTAGAGAGCATTTTACTTCATTCTTCATCTTTACTATATCTAAAAACCTCTCTTTTCTCTCTTCAAGAAACACCAAGTCCATAGCCTTTCTTCTTTGAGCCATTCGGCCAACAACCATACACCACTATCCAACCTTCAAAAATTTTATCTAACCTACTTTCTCAAACCTAAACAACATTCTAAGAGCATTTCTAGTTGAGAATTCTTCCAAAATCCTTCATCTTAAGCTTGGAAAATTACTTTGGAGATTTTTCCTACAAGGTGAAGATTCTTGTTTTCCACTTCTAACTTCATTTCTTAGGTTCTAAGCCATGATTGACCCATGGTTTAGGTTTTTCTCCTATGGTTATAACTTTTAAAAATTTATTTGAGCATGTTAGGTTTCTTTGGAGGACCACACGAAATCAACTAGGAAGGAGAGCAGAAGGAGTTATCTTCCTTTAAGGTAAGAGGGAGATTTGATCTCATCAACCATGTGTGGTGATGAGGAAATGGGTTGTATGTGTGTGAAGAATCCATAAGGATTCATTTATGTGGTTGTTTAATGTAACACCCCAAATTTCCTAACTATTTGACAGTAATTTTGACAGTTAATAGAATTCTACCGTTTAGTGATTTCTGCGTACTGTAAAATGATTTTAAATATTCCATCAGTACATTTGATCGTTTTGTGTGATTTACTCCGTGTTAAGAAAATAATAATTTTCGGGCCGGGGAAAATCTTACATAATTTAATTATTACTGTTAAGTCTTAATTATTTTACGTAATCTGATTTGATTTTCATAAGTTTTATAATTTTTGTGATTTTATGGATGATTATGAAATTTTTATATTTCTCTGATTATTTTTGGGCTGTCTGTTGGCCCAGGTGGCCTTATGTGGGCCCGGGGTGGGTCCCGAAAAGTGAAAATTTTTCTGCAGATAGAAAAATTTGTACTATTTGGACGGAGACGGGAAATCTTACTAAACCTGAATCCGGAAACAGTTTTTAAAATTTTCTTTTTTTGTGTTTTGTACTGTATTTAATTATCAGGCAATAAAAATACTGTAAAAATATTATTTGAAGGGTAATAGCAGATAGAAAAATAAATATTATACTGCTTAAGTCAACATTAGTGGTTTGGATATCCACCATTGATTTAATCAACGATGGAGATTTGATCTTGATTTAATCGATGGTGGAGATTTGTCTTATAAAGTGGCTAGGACCATTTATGACCCTTGGATGTAAAGTAAGGAGTAATCTTGACCCTTCATTTTGGAGATACATCTAATGGCTAGGATTTCAAGGAGAAAAGATCTAATGGCCTAGATTAAGTCTTCTAACTTAAAGTCTACCTTAATCCTTACCATTGAATTAATCAATGGCTTAGAATGCTCTAAATGGTGGCTTGAAAAGATGATCACTTATTGAATGCATAATGGGAGGGGGGACGGTTTTTGGTGGCTTAAGTGTGTAGGAAAATTTGAAGACCACATTATTGTCATTCTTGATCATTATTGATCATTTCCTAAAGCAAAGTTCTTCAAAATTTTCTCTCTACTTCCTCTCCAAGAAAATGATTTAAAAATCTTACGCGATTGAGAAAACGTATTAAAAATCCTACGCGATTTACAAAAATAGCAAAATAAATTTACACGATTTAAAAACGTTTGTAAAAACGACAAGATTGTGAAAACGCGATAAAATTTCTACGCGATTGACCAAAATGGTATTTTCTGTATTTTTCTGTTGTCGGGCTATGAGGTGAACCCGTACAGGCTTTGGAACAGTATTTGTCCGGTGGGACTTACTATATCTTTTTATCTTTGAGGATATATTTTATTAAGGGTATTCTGGTAATTTCTCACATATTGAGTTTATGCCAATTTTTGGTGGATTGGTTGACGAGGTGAATCACATCGTGTTGTCGATGCGATAAACGTAGTGTGGTTCATTGTCTTTATGAACTTGGAGACGTTAGTGTACGGAATTCCATATATGGACAGTCGGTCGCTCCGCTAGGCCGTGGTAACCGATAGCACACTAATGGACTCGACACGCACTATTTTTAATCGAGATTTCGTGAAGTCTAATAGTACATTGCCTGTAGTGCCACAACGTGAGACCGTGAACTACACCATGCCTTGGATGATGGATTCCATGTGACGTGGGGCTATAGACGCAACGTGTGACAGCGCAATAGTTTGGTTGGGCAGCCGTGGTACTAATAGATTTTGCGGGTCATTCTCTCTTTGATATCTGTATGTGTTTAGCTCCATGGAGTAGGATCGTGTCACATTTTATATGGTTATATCTTGGATATTATTTTATTTTATCTGTGATATTATTTTATCTGTGACATTAGTTTATCTGTGATATTATGTGTTGTTATGATATTTAAATCTTTACACTATCCTGTTATTAATTACTGTTATAGCTTTTCATATTGCATGATCTGTATATCTGTTGTTTATCGTTTTCTTATTTGCCATGTTTGTGATGATTTTAGATTATCTTACCTCTTTATTGTATGTGTTTTCTGTATATTTATTTTACGTGGTAAAGAGTTTGAGGAAGAGGAACAGCCTCTTGAGATTTTGTATCCTGAGGAAGAAGAAGAGCAGCAAGCCGAAGACCAGTACGACGACCAAGAACCATCTGATCATCCATATCCATTGGATTAATTTGTTTGGGTATGGCGGTGCCAGGATTTTTGGGTTTTGTGACACTCGAGTTTCACGGTGGATCGTTAGCTTGGCATCTGTAGGGAGACAGAGACTCAGTGACTTATATGGGACGGTTGACTGTGTCCATACGACTTACGTTTGATGGAGAGCCAGTGATGACGACTACTGTGTTTCTGCACTTAGAGTTACCGTTATCTCTTAGGCGTCATTGGGGTGGTGTGTCCACTGAGCCTAGTGAGATGACTATCGTATCGACTGCGCGGTCTCGTTTCCGCCGAGTGTCGAGGCATCCTGGATATTTATCTTCTGATGAGTTTCCTGAGAGTGATCCATCAGAGGATTAAATGTTTATGATGTGTATTTTGGGCGCGTCTGCGTATGTATATATTGACTCTTTACTGTTTTTGTTTATTGTTTCTGTTTAAATATTTGTAGTTGTAGTTGTAAATTATTTATATAACTTATAACTTGAACCATATGTATATTATGAGTGATGTTGTTCTGTTTATTTTATGTTTCTGCGTTATTTTATTTAATAATATTCTATTTAACAGGAATTATTTTACAACCCGTAGTAGTATATAACAAATGTTTTACAACTTGGGTAGATTTTATTTATTTTTCTTTTATTTTCTTTATATGTGTGACATCCCACAAGGGTGTTACATTAGTTGGTATCAGAGCCCAAGTTAGAGTCTTTTGGGGTTGTGGTTGGGTCTGTTTTTGTTTGTGCTGTGTGATTCTCTGAGATTTACTTCCGAAAGGATGTATCTAACTTTGTTTTGTTATGTTTGGATTGTCCTGTTGTTGTGAAGGACCGTAAGTTTTTGGTTAACTTGATTTGTTTACCTCTTGTTGAGATAGATGTAATCTTAGGGATGGACTGGTTATCTTCTAACCATATCCTTATAGATTGTGTAAGCAAAACCATAGTTTTTCCTAAGGAAGAAAAGTCTAGATTCTTGACTGTTGTTAAGGTCAAGTCTTTGTTAAGAGAAGGAGCACAGAGATATGTGATATTGTCTTCTCTAGAAGTTAAGAATGAGAAGGATGTGAATACTATTCCTGTTGTCAATGAGTTTCCAGAGGTTTTTCCTGATGACGTACCTGGTTTGCCACCTGAGAGGGAGATCGAGTTTTCAATTGATTTAGTACCAGGAGCAGGTCCTATCTCAATTGCACCGTACCGTATGTCGCCAGCAGAGTTGGAAGAGCTGAAAAAGCAATTGGTGGAACTATTTGAGAAACAGTTTGTGCGACCAAGTGTTTCACCATGGGGTGCGCCAGTGCTTTTGGTCAAGAAGAAGGACGGAACTTCTTGGCTTTGTGTGGATTATCGTCAGCTGAACAAGGTGACTATCAAGAATAAGTATCCGCTTCCAAGAATTGACGATTTGATGGATCAGTTAAGAGGAGCTGTGGTATTTTCCAAGATAGATCTGAGATCGGGTTATCACCAGATTCGTGTTAAGGGGGTAGATGTACCGAAAACCGCTTTCCGAACTCGTTATGGACATTATGAGTATCAGGTAATGCCATTCGGGGTGACGAATGCTCCTGCCATATTTATGGATTATATGAACAGGATTTTTCATCCGTATCTAGACAGATTTGTCGTTGTCTTTATCGATGACATTCTGATCTATTCTCAATCTAAGGAAGAGCATGCTGAACATCTTGGTATTGTTCTTTAGATTTTAAGAGAAAAGCAGTTGTATGCGAAGTTAGCTAAGTGTGAATTCTGGTTGGAAAAAGTTCAGTTTCTAGGTCACGTGATTTCAAAAGAAGGTATTTTTTGTTTTACGTTGGGAAAGACCTAAGACGGTAACAGAAGTTCGAAGTTTCGTTGGACTTGCTGGTTATTACCGGAGGTTTATCGAAGGTTTTTCGAAGATTGCTGGACCGCTTACATAACTTACGAGGAAAAGTTAAGCTTTGGAAGGGACAGAAGAACGTGAAGCCAGTTTTCAAGAGTTGAAGAAGAGGTTAACAACTGCGCCGGTGTTGATCTTACCAGATTCTAACAGATCTTTTGATGTGTATTGCAATGCTTCTTAGCAAGGGTTAGGTTGCATTTTGATGCAAGACCGGAATGTTGTGGCGTATGCTTCTCGTCAGTTGAAGGTTCATGAGAGGAATTATCCAACGCACGATTTGGAATTGGCCGCGGTGGTTTTTGCTCTTAAAGTGTGGAGGCATTTTCTGTATGGGGCGCTGTTCAATGTCTTTAGTGATCACAAGAGTCTAAAGTACTTGTTTGATCAGAAAGAATTGAATATGAGGCAGAGGCAATGGTTGGAATTCTTAAAGGATTATGATTTTCAACTTCAATACCATCCAGGAAAAGCTAATGTGGTAGCTGATGCTTTGAGCAGAAAGGTGCTTAGTGTTTCGGCAATGGTGATCAAGGAGGAAGAGTTGATTAACAAGTTCCGAGATCTATGGTCGTTTGTGGAGTTTCTACCTAAAAGAGTTCGTTTATTTAAGGTCGTGATCATAAATGAATTTCTTGATGTGGTTCGAGATAAACAAAAGGAAGACTTGTTTTTGCAAAACGAAAGGGAATTGTTAAAGCAAGGTCATAAAGCGACGGTAGAAGAAGGAGCAGATGGAATCTTAAGGTTTAAAGGAAGAATTTGTATGCCTGATGATTCTAAATTGAAGAAGTCGATCCTAGAAGAAGCTCATACTAGTGACCTAAGTTTACATCCGGGGATGACCAAGATGTACCAAGACTTGAAAAGGTTGTTTTGGTGGCCAAGGATGAAAAGGGACGTAACAGAATATGTGGAGTCTTGTCTGGTTTGTCAAAAAGCGAAAGTGGAACATCAGAGACCAGCTGGAATGTTGCAACCGTTATCTATCCCAGAGTGGAAGTGGGATAGTATTTCGATGGATTTCGTTACTGGTTTGCCGAAGACGAGGAAAGGTCATGATTCAATATGGGTTATAGTCGATAGGCTTACTAAATCGGCTCATTTCTTACCAATTAATATCAAGTATTCATTGGAAAGATTAACCCAGTTGTACATCAGTGAGATTGTTAGATTACATGGTGTACCTACATGTATAGTTTCTGACCGAGATCCGAGGTTTACGTCAAGGTTTTGGCAAAGTCTGCAAGAAGCTATGGGAACTAAGTTGCGACTGAGTTCGGCATATCATCCACAGACTGATGGTCAGACAGAGAGAACTATACAGTCTTTGGAGGATCTGTTGCGTGCTTGTGTTTTGGAGCAACGAGGGAGTTGGGATGAATTTTTATCTTTGATAGAATTCACCTACAACAATAGTTTTCACTCAAGCATAGGGATGGCACCCTATGAAGCATTGTATGAAAGGCGGTGTCGAACACCGTTATGTTGGTATCAAGATGGGGAAAGCATGACTGTTGGACCAGATCTTATGCAACAGACTACGGAGAAGGTAAAGATGATACAAGAGAAGATGAGGACGACGCAAAGCAGACAGAAAAGTTATGCGGATAAATGAAGACGGCCTCTTGAATTTGAGGAGGGTGAGCGTGTATTTGTAAGAGTTACTCCTACGACCGGTGTCGGAAGAGTTATTAAGTCTAAGAAGCTTACTCCTAAGTTCATTGGACCATATCAGATTATCCGACGTATAGGTCCTGTAGCGTATCAGATTGCTTTGCCGTCTTTTCTATCGAATCTACATGATGTATTTCATGTATCTCAGTTACGGAAGTATATACCGGATCCAACGCATGTTATACAACCGGATGAAGTACAGTTGAAGGAGAATTTAACTTACGAGACTTTACTTGTTAGAATCGGGGACAGAAAGGTAAAGCAGCTTCGAGGGAAGATGATCGAGCTGGTGAAGGTCATATAGAATGATGTGACGGGTGATGCTACCCGGGAGCTGGAAGATAAAATGAGGATCAAGTATCCTCATTTGTTTTGATGTCTAGCCAATTTCGAGGACGAAATTTTTATTTGTTGGGGAGAGTTGTAACACCCCAATTTTTAGAAAAATGTCCCGAATGTTCTGTTTGTTATTTTTCAAGCTTTTGTGTAAATGATCGTTGTGTCCCTATTTTACTGTTTCTTATTTTCTGTATGAAATACAAATGCATTTTACAGACTAAAATTTTATTTGATCGTTTTACGTAATTTGTTTCGAGACGGTAAAATAAAAATTTTCTCAAGCTACTGTTTTAATTTTTCAGGGTGATATACAGACAATTAATACTGTTTGTAATTTTATTTGAACGTTTTGGATGATTTGCTTCGTTGTGGGGAAAAATAGAAAAATGACCATTACATCCCGATTGTACTGTTTTTAATTTTTCTATATGTTACAGTGCTTAATATTACTGTCTGTGATTTTATTTGGACTTTTTGTGTGATTTGCTCCGGGACAGGAAAATAATATTTTTCCAGGCCGGAAAAATCTTGTTTTAATTATTCAGAACTGGGGGATCTTACTTAACTCGATTTGAATGATGATTTTGTAATTAATCTTTTAATTTTTAGGATTTAAGCTTGTCAAATAAAATAATTTTGTATTATTATAATATTATTTTATTAGTCAGTATAATTAGATGACAGTGGACCCGGAAATGTTTTGCGGGACTCACGTTTAGTTAAAACAGTTAACTTAGTAGCTTAATTAAACATCATTAGTGAAGGAACTCTCTAGAACATAGTGACTAAGCTAGATGACTAAGCATGGTGACTAGGTTAGGATCAACCAATGGGAGCAAAGCTTGCTAACCAAGTTTTAATCTTGACCTTTGATCCATTCTAAGGCTAGGATGAAGCCAAGCCCATGACACCTTGCATGCCATTGAAGTCCACGGCCATATGGCTTTTGGAAGGCCATAATCACTTTGTCTTCATGCAATTTTCTCTCTTCTCTCTCTTCCAAAAACCCTAAACACCATTGGAAATTCTTTGAAGCTAGTTTCGGCCAAGCCCTATTCTACACCATCCAACCACCCAAAATTTTATCCAACCAAGTTTTCTAAACCTAAACACAATCCTAAGAACATCTCTAGTTGAGAGTTCTTGCAAAATCTTCCATTTGAAGCTTGGAAACCTACTTGGAAAATTTTACCTAGAAGGTGAAATTTCTTGTTTTCCATTTCTAAACTCTTTTTCAAAGTTCCAAGCCATGATTTCTCCATGGTTTAAGCTCTTTTTTATGGTTAGTAACTTGTACTTTTGTTTAAGCTTGTTAGGTGACTTGGTGAAGGAGAAAATCGAAACCTAGAGGAGGTGTGAAAGAGTATTTTTGTCTTCATTTAAGGTAAGAGGAAGACAAATCTTATCATCCATGTGTGGTGGTAAGAAGATGGAGTTTTATTTGTGGTGATTGTAGAATCCATAAGGATTCCTTTGTTTGTGTTTGTTAGTAGCTTGTTTGTGTGGTTGTTAGTAGCTTTCCTATTTGATGTTTGTAATAATTTGTATGAAGTTGCATGTCTACAAGCTTTGATTTGCATGTCTACAAGCTTTGATAATTTGTATGTGTTAGAAATGCATGATAATGTATAGGATGTGAATAACATGCTAAGGAATGCATGAGTGTTCCAAAGAACACCACACCAAGGCTCACGACCATTGACCAAAAGGAGAACCAAAATGTTCTCATTATTTTCCTAAAGTGTAATTTAATTAACCTAGGAAAATTAACAAGAGATAGAATTGTTTAGATCAAAGAAAATGAATTTAGAAATCAAATAACATAAATGTATATTTCGGCCAACATGCCAAATCAAATATTCATGATTTCTAAAATCAATTCCAAACCATTTCCAAGTATAAAGATGCAATATATATTAAAAAGAATTTTTCTAAAATGAGTTTTGAAGAAATAAATTGAATTGAATTAAGTTTAATCAACTAAAATTATTGATTTTACTGTTAGAAATGAAATACAGTAACTTTTGAGAATTTCTAACATATAGCTCATACTATATTTTGAAGCATGTTAGTGGTTTTCAAAAGGATTAAATTATAAGGTTAAAAGTTTAGTAAACAGAATTTTTACGAAAAAATTAGGAAATCATTTATATAATTTTCTAAATAAAATACTGTTAATTTTCAGTAAAAACGGACAAATAAGATAGAAAAGATGTCCAAAAGACAGTATACGGTATGAAAAATATTTTACGTAGTTTAAACGTCTTATTTATTATTTCTGTTTATTTAAACAATAATTTTTAAGGGATTTGGACAAGAAAATGATTTAAAAATCTTACGCGATTGAGAAAACGTATTAAAAATCCTACGCGATTTACAAAAACAGCAAAATAAATTTATGCGATTTAAAAACATTTGTAAAAACGACGAGATTGTGAAAACGCGATAAAATTTCTACGCGATTGACCAAAACGGTATTTTCTGTATTTTTCTACTGTCGGGCTATGAGGTGAACCCGCATGGCTTTGGAACAAGATTTATCAAGGTGGGATTTACTATATCTTTTTATCTTTGAGGATATATTTTATTAAGGGTATTCTGGTAATTTCTCATATATTGAGTTTATGCCAATTTTTGGTGGATTAGTTGACGAGGTGAATCACATCGTGTTGTCGATGCGATAAACGTAGTGTGGTTCATTGTCTTTATGAACTTGGAGACGTTAGTGTACGGAATTCCATATATGGATAGTCGGTCGCTCCATTTGGGCCGTGGTAACCGATAGCACACTAATGGACTCGACACGCACTATTTTTAATCGAGATTTCGTGAAGTCTAATAGTACATTGCCTGTAGTGCCACAACGTGAGACCGTGAACTACACCATGCCTTGGATGATGGATTCCATGTGACGTGGGGCTATAGACGCAACGCAACGTGTGCAAAGCGCAATAGTTTGGTTGGGTAGCCGTGGTACTAATAGATTTTGTGGGTCATTCTCTCTCTGATATCTGTATGTGTTTAACTTCATGGAGTAGGATCGTGTCACATTGTATATGGTTATATCTTGGATATTATTTTATTTTATCTGTGATATTATTTTATCTGTGATATTATTTTATCTGTGATATCATTTTATCTGTGATATTATTTTATCTGTGATATTAGTTTATCTGTGATATTATGTGTTGTTATGATATTTAAATCTTTACACTGTCCTGTTATTAATTACTGTTATAGCTTTTCATATTACATGAACTGTATATCTGTTGTTTGTCGTTTTCTTATTTGCCATATTTGTGATGATTTTAGATTGTCTTACCTCTTTATTGTATGTGTTTTCTGTATATTTATTTTACGTGGTAAAGAGTTTGAGGAAGAGGAACAACCTCTTGAGATTTTGTATCCTGAGGAAGAAGAAGAGCAGCAAGCCAAAGACCAGTACGACGACCAAGAACCATCTGATCATCCATATCCATTGGATTGATTTGTTTGGGTATGGCGGTGCCAGGATTTTTTGGTTTTGTGACACTCAAGTTTCACGATGGATCGTTAGCTTGGCATCTGTAAGGAGACAGAGACTCAGTGACTTATGTGGGATGGTTGACTGTGTCCATACGACTTACGTTTGATGGAGAGCAGTGATGACGACTACTGTGTTTCTGAACTTAGAGTTACCGTTATCTCTTAGGCGTCATTGGGGTGGTGTGTCCACTGAGCCTAGTGAGATGACTATCGTATCGACTGCGCGGTCTCGTTTCTGCCGAGTGTCGAGGCATCCTGGATATTTATCTTCTGATGAGTTTCCTGAGAGTGATCTATCAGAGGATTAAATGTTTATGATGTGTATTTTGGGCACGTCTACGTATGTATATATTGACTCTTTCTTGTTTTTTTTTCTTGTTTCGTTTAAATATTTGTAGTTGTAGTTGTAAATTATTTATATAACTTATAACTTGAACCATATGTATATTATGAGTGATGTTGTTCTGTTTATTTTATGTTTCCACGTTATTTTATTTAATAATATTCTGTTTAACAGGAATTATTTTACAACCCGTAGTAGTATATAACAAATGTTTTACAACTTGAGTAGATTTTATTTATCTTTCTTTTATTTTCTTTATATATGTGACATCCCCACAAGGGTATTACAAAGAATGCCTTCCATCACTCAACAATTTTATCCAACCTTATTTCTTGAATCCTTACCTTATTCTAAGCAACTTTCATGTTGGAGACTTTCTCTAAATCATTCATCTTCAAGGACTTTCTTCAAGAGCAAAGTTATAGGGTATTTGAGGTGAAGTGTAAGAAAACTTCATTTCTTCTCTCTTTTTCATGTTCTAAGCCATGTTTGATCTATGGTTCCTCTTGTTCAAGCTTGATATGCTAATAAATATATGTTTTGTTGTGTGTTTAAGAAACCTTTGGTGGTGAAGGACTTAGAAAAAGAAGCAAAACAAGGAGCTTTTGAGGTTCATCAAGAGGTAAGAGGGAGATCCATCTCACCAACCAAGTATAGTGGTGAGAGATGGTTTGTGTATTTGATGCATAGTGAATCCATGTGAGGATTCATATCCATGGTCATGTAATTATTTGTGGGTGTTTATGTGTTTATGTGGTTTATGTGTTTTGTATTGTTTATTTGTGCTTACATGCTTGATATGATTTGCATGATTTATTGCTTTTGTTTATGGCATGCTTGTGATATATATGATGATTATGTATATGTATGCCATAATTTGATAATGGAAAGGAAAATAATTTTTGGTTCCAAGGACTAAGAGAAAATTTCGGCCAAGGATCAAGAGGAAATTTCGGCCAAGACACCTCAAAATAGGTGTTCACAAATTAATTTTGGGAGCAAGAGATTCTAAGTATTTTACTCATTATGAGTAATACGTTGATGATTTTAAGGATTTGCAAAGAAAGTGGACATGAAAATGAACAAAAGAATTGATTTTAAAGACTAAGAGTCTCACAGTTTTTGAAGGCAATTTTAATGGTTTTGTTTGTGTAAAAACAAGAATGGTACTTAATTGGTTTAGAAGGAAAAATATTTGATGGTTTCAATGGCCATGTTCCACGGTTTTGGAAGGTTTGTAATGCCTTGGTTTTATGAAACAAAGTGATTTTCAAAGTGAAAATATAATTTGATTTAGTACAAGGATTTTTGGAAAGGGAATCATAGTGTTTTATCACTTGAGAAATAGAAATTTCGGTTATGAAAGGAAAATAGAGGTTGTAAGGATTTGAATCTCAAATTATTTTGGAAGAGGATTGAATTTGAGAATTCATTTTGATTTATAAAGGAAACGTTGATGATTTAAAATTTACTAATGTAAAACTCATTCTTTGGGTTTTGGAGCGCGTTAGGGAATTTTAAGTGAAAAATATTGATTTAATTCAATGAAGCCTGTTGTACTCGGCCTGGACAATTTGTTTTAATTGCAGACAACCTGGACATGTTTCTAGGGACTATACTCAGCCGGAGAGGAAGCCTGCTGTGAGTAATGTTCGTGCTACTTAGTCGAGATCTGGAGGGTGAGTATATACAATGACTGGAACTGAAGCTTCTCAGTCTGAGGATCTTATTCAGGGGGAAGGCGCCATTGAAGGTAATCTTCTGGCTGTGTTATATGATTCGGGTGCAACACATTCATTTATTGCATATGATTGTGTGGAACGATTGAAACTGCCTGTGTCTTCTCTGAGTTTTCAATTGATTATTTCTACACCAACTACCAAGCTTGTAGTTACATCCAAGATATGTTCGAATTGTCCTATTATTATAAAGGATCGTGTATTTTCGGTTAACTTGATTTGTCTACCTCTTATCGAGATAGATGTAATATTAGGAATGGATTGGTTATCTTTTAACCATATCCTTATAGACTGTGCAAACAAAACCATAGTTTTTCCTAAGGAAGAAAGTTCTGGTTTTTTATCTGCTGTTAAAGTCAAATCATTGTTGAGAGATGGAGCTCAGGGATATATGTTACTATCTTCTCTAGAAGTCAAGTATGAGAAAGATGTGAATGCTATTCCTGTCATCAATGAGTTTCTATAGATTTTTCCTGATGACATACTCAGTTTGCCACCGAAAAAGGAGATCGAGTTCTCTATCGATTTGGTGCCAGTAGCAGGTCCTATTTCGATTACACCGTATCGGATGTCTCCAACGGAACTGGTAGAGTTGAAGAAGCAATTGGAGGAACTGTTAGAGAAACAGTTTATGTGACTGAGTGTTTCACTGTGGGGAGCACCAGCGCTTCTAGTCAAGAAGAAGGATGGAACTTCTCATCTTTGTGTAGACTATCATCACTTGAACAAGGTTACTATAAAGAATAAGTATCCACTTCCAAGGATTGATGATTTGATGGACCAGTTGAAAGGAGCAGCTATTTTCTCTAAGATAGATCTGCGATCAGTTATCATCAAATCTGTGTCAAGGTGGATGATGTGCCTAAGACAGCTTTCCGAACTCGTTATGGACATTATGAGTATCAAGTGATGCTGTTCGGAGTGACGAATGCTCCTGCAATATTCATGGACTATATGAATAGGATTTTTTGTCCGTATCTAGATAGATTTGTCGTTATCTTTATCGATGACATTCTGATCTATTCTCAATCTAAGGAAGAGCATGCTGAACATCTCGGTATAGTTCTTCAGATTCTGAAAGAAAAGAAGCTGTATGCGAAGCTGCCCAAGTGTGAATTTTGGCTGGAGGAAGTTCAATTTCTAGGTCATGTAATTTCCAAGGAAGGTATTGCGGTAGACCCATCGAAGGTAGAGACTATTTTGCAATGGGAAAGGCCTAAGACAGTGACGGAAGTCCAAAGTTTTGTTGGATTGGCCGGATATTACCAGAGGTTCATAGAAGGTTTTTCTAAGATAGCTGGATCACTTACGCAGCTCACGAGGAAGAGTCAAGCTTTTGATTGGATGGAGGAACGTGAAGCAAGTTTCCAAAGATTGAAGAAAAGATTGACGACTGCACCAGTGCTAATCTTATCGGATCTTAACAAATCTTTTGAGGTGTATAGTGATGCTTCTTACCAAGGATTAGGATGTATGTTGATGCAGAATAAGAACGTGGTGGCTTATGCTTCAAGACAGTTGAAGGTTCATGAGAAGAACTATCTAACGCATGATTTGGAATTAGCCACAGTGGTTTTTGCATTGAAAGTGTGGAGGCATTTTCTGTATAGAGCTATGTTCAATGTCTTTAGCGATCACAAGAGTTTGAAATACTTGTTTGATCAAAAGGAATTGAACATGAGGCAGAGGCGATGGTTGGAATTCTTGAATTTTCAACTTCAATACCATCCAGGAAAGGCGAATGTGGTGGCAGATGCCTTGAGTAGAAATGTGATCAGTGTTTCTACGATAATGATAAAGGAGGAGGAATTGATTAACCAATTCAAAGATCTATGGCTGTCAATGGAATTGGTACTAGGAAAGATTCGTCTGGGTAAGGTTGTGATTTTAAATGACTTGCTAGATGTGATTCGAGACAAACAGGTTAAGGATTCATTTTTGAAAAACGAAAAGGAATTTTTGAAGTAAGGTCATAAGGCAACAGTGGAGGAAGGATCTAATGGAATCTTAAGATTCGAGGGAAGGATTTGTATACCTGATGATCCCGAACTTAAGAAGGCAATTTTGGATGAAGCTCATACTAGTGATTTGAGTATGCATCCAGGGATGACTAAGATGTATCAAGACCTGAAACAGATATTTTGGTGGCCAAGGATGAAGAGAGATGTGGCAGAACGTGTGGCATCTTGTCTCGTTTGTCAGAAGGCAAAGGAGGAACATCAAAGACCTGCCAGTATGTTACAACCATTACCTATTCTAGAATGGAAATGGGATAGTATCTCGATGGATTTTGTTACCGGATTGCCAAAGGACGAGGAAAGGACATGATTCTATATGGGTTATAGTTGATAGGTTTACGAAGTCAGCGCATTTCTTGCTGATCAATATTAAATATCCATTGGAAATATTAACCTAGTTGTACATCAACAAAATTGTCAGACTGCATGGTGTACCTACGTGTATAGTTTCTGACAGAGATCCGAGGTTTATGTCAAGGTTTTGGCGAAGTTTGCAAGAAGCCATGGGAACTAAACTGTTGAGTTCTGTTTATCACTTGCAGACTGATGGTCAGACGGAGAGGACGATACAGTCTTTGGAAGACTTGTTGCGCGCTTGTGTGTTGGAACAACGAGGGAGTTGGGATGAATTTTTATCTTTGATAAAATTCACCTACAACAATAGTTTTCACTCAAGTATAGGGATGACACCCTATAAAGCGCTGTATGGACGACGATGCCGAACACCTTTGTGTTGGTATCAAGATGGAGAGAGTATGACTATTGGGCCTGATCTTGTGCAACAAACTACGGAGAAAGTGAAGATGATATAAGAAAAGATGAAGACGACTCAAAGCCGACAAAAAAGCTATGTTGATAAGCGAAGGAGACCTCTTGAATTTGAAGAAGGTGAGCATGTGTTCTTGCGAGTAACACCTACGACTGGTGTCGGAAGGGTTATCAAATCCAAGAAGCTTACTCCTAAGTTCATTGGACCTTATCAGATTATTCGTCGAATAGGTCCTGTAGCCTACCAGATAGCCTTATCACCTTTTCTGTCCAATCTACATAATGTATTCTATGTGTCTCAACTGAGGAAGTATATTCCCGATCCGACGCATGTTATACAACCCGATGAAGTGCAACTAAAGGATAACTTGACGTATGAGACACTTCCTGTTAAGATTGAGGACAGGCGGGTGAAGCAACTTTGAATTTTAAAGTATGATAGTAATTTTCAAAGTGTATTTTGTAGTTATAAACTAAACAAAGGAATTTTTAAAGGAAAACGTAGAAAACATATTTATATATTTTCTAGACAAAATGTTGTCAAAATTTACTAAAAATGGACGAATAAAGGAAAGAGTTTCACAAAATAATTATAACGTAAGGAAAATATTCTACGTAGTTTAAAAGTATTAAAAACAACTTACGCAGTTTTAAAATAGAGATTTTAAAGCTTTACAGTTAAGAAAATAATTTAAAAATCTTACGCGATTGAGAAAACGATTTAAAAACGCTACGCAATTTTAAAAACAACAAAATATATTTACGCGATTTAAAAACATTTGTAAAAGTGACGCAATTGTGAAAACGAGATAAAATTTCTATGCGATTAATTGGAACAGCGAGTTTTACTGTCGGGCCAAAGTGGTGGACCCAAACATGTTGAGATATGGTATTGTCAAGTGAAGACATACTATATTTTGAGATTATTGAGATTGAGGGCGTTTGCGTAAATATAGGTTATAATGCCATTGAGGGCATTTGTGTAAGTATGGTGATATTTTGAGACTAGGGGTATTTTTATAAATATTTGTTCTTATTCATGCATTAAAAGTCATATCAATTGGGTTGGAATTGGCGATTGATTGACGAGATGAATTACACCATGTTGTCGGTATGATAAGCGTAGTGTGGTTTATCGAGTGGGCGTGGAGGCATTAGTGTGCGGAGTATTCCATATGTAGACAGTTAGTCGCTCCTCTGGGCCGTGGTAACTGGCAACACACTAATAATCTCGACTTGCACTATACTTAATCAAAATCTTATAAAGACTATTTAGTACGATGCCTGTTATGCACGACGTATTTTGGACCGTGTACTGCTACACGACGTTGGACTGTGGGCTATAGACACGATGTTAGACAATGGAATAGTTTGGTTGGGCAGCCAGAGGTACTGATAGATCTTTACGGGTCATTCTCTCTGATGTCTGTGTATAGCTCCATGGAGTAGGAATGAGTCGTTATGCATTTGCATTTGTGGCGTGTATCTTAATTTTATTAATTGTGATATTATGTATGATATGTTAAATTGCGTTATTGTTTATGATATTGTGGTATGCATATTGTACTAAACTGTTATATATGTTGTATTGTCGTTTTCTTAATTGCCATGCTGGTAATGATGTGGGTCGTCTCACCTCTCTATATGTATTGTTTTTGTATTATTATTTATGTTTATAAAGTGTTTGAGGAAGAGGAGCAGCCTCTAGACTGATTGTACCTTGAGGAAGAACAATAGTAGATGGGTGATCAGTTTGACGAGTGCGAGCCGTCCGATCATCCATATCCTTTGGACTAATTTTGTGATCATGGCATTGTCGGGATTCCTTGGTTTTGTGAGGTTGGAGTTTCATGGAGGCTCGGAGGCCTGGTGACTGCGAGAGGATTGAGGATTGGTGATTTACTTGGGACGTTTGATTGTGTCCCTACGTGGAGAGTTTGATGTTGAGCCAGTTTTTACTACTACTTTGTACCTACATCTGGAGATGCCTTTGGATCTGAGACATCATTGGGGAGGACTTTTCCATACCCCTAGTGAGATCAGTGTTGTATCGACAACACATTCTCCTGTCCGTAGAGCTGTGAGACATCCTGAATTTCTATCACCTGAGGTTTCCTCTTAGAGTGATCCTTCAGAGGGTTAGAAGTCTTTGGTGTGCACTTGGGCATGTCTATGTTTTGTATTATAGTAACTATTTACTGCTTTGTTTAAATATTTTGTAGTTGTAAATTATTTGTACAACTTAAGACAAAATTATATGTATATTATGTGTGTGATAATATTTTGTTTTATGTTTCGTATTATTTTATTTAAGGTTATTAGGTATAAAAGGGAAAAATTTTACAACTTATATTAATTATGTATCAAATGTTTTATAACTTGGGTAAAGTTTTATTTTATTGCATCATAAATGTGGCATCCCCACAAGGGTGTTACCAGAGGAAGATGTGAGCCACAATCACAATAACATGCATGTATTATCGTGTTCTTCAAAAAAAAAAAAGAACGGCAAACTTTTGTGTACTCTGTCCTTAACTGGATAGAGAGCCCTTAACCTTAAGGTTAGACCCGTCATTGACTCGGGTGGACCTTTGTACGCTAGTCCTTAAATAAAGTTTGTGTGCCATGCTCTATAAAGAGTCATATCACACATTCCTAAGTTTAAACTTAAGGCTCTATGTGATTGTCGGGTCAAAAGAGGTGCCTCGTCTTATCTATGCACGTGAAACAATAACTGAGTTGCATCTTGCCCTTTGTTGAGTGAGCTCTATAATGCCAGATCACTGGGTGGTGTCGAGTTTTCACCTGTATTCATATTGAATGCCTTTAAGTAGGTGTCCGGACAAGTAGTGTACAATTCTAGACACATGGCAGGTCTAAAGTTGTGTTTATGGAAGCAGGTACTGCACTGATGACACGCAGTATAAAGATATGCCATCTTTATTAAATAAACGGGCGTGAGAGCCTAGCCTCTAGTTTTGAACTAGTTCTAGCTCTCGATTTCTCTAAAAAAAAGTAAAAATAAAAATAAAAAATAAAAAAATAAAAAAATATGTGGTGCTTAATTTCAAACTTTTCTAACAATAGTTAACCTACTCAAATAAGTGCTATCACTACTTTGTCCATTCTTTTCCCTATTTAAACATTCAATTTTCTTCACTTTCATTCAACTCATAATCATTCAAAGGGAAGGTGAGTATAGAAATGGAGGGAGCTTATGTTCGTCGATTTACAAATATTTGTGTATTTTCTAGGTCAAGTTTTGGGAAGGGTACACTGTTTGTAAATGTAGCAAGCACTCTTGGTCGAACACTTGCTGTGATTAACATTCATGTAGTATATGGGGGAGGTAGCATTGGGTTAATGAGGGCTGTATCAATCTCTACGCATCTAAGAGGCAATCAAGTTTTAGGTATCATTCTTAGAGCTTTAACTCAAAAGAACATCATTGGAAAGACAATTGGGGAGAAATAAGTATCAACTATGCATGGACAAATAAGGAAAATGCTTGAAAATTTTGATGCATTCTTTGCCTTACCAGGTGACTATGGTACTTTGACAGAAGTTTTTTAAATTGTTTCTTAGGCCCAACTGAACATCCACTATAAATTCATAGGTTTGTTGAATGTTAATAATTTATTTGATGGTTTGTTATCTTTTATTGACCATGTTGTGGAATAGAACTTTATCACACCTTTGGCAAGACGAATCCTTATCTCTGCTTCCATTATCAATGAGTTAATTGATAAATTACAAGTTTTTGTTTATGAACCTGATCCAGTATTAGCTCAAATAGATTGGTCAAAGGGAAACATCAAGGAACGTGGGTATGATTTGCCACTCCATCTATAACTTACCTTTACTTTTGGTTTTATTTATCATACTTTGTTTCTATTTAAATTTGTGTCAAGTTTCTCTTTTCAATAATTGCCACAGTAGGTAATATCTTCTATCCTTTACTTATTTATATTTTAACATTGAGGACAATGTTGTGATCTGGTTGGGAGGAATGATAGTTGTCAAAAAAATTAGGAAGTATGTTTATCGATATGATTGTCAGCAACTTATTAATAACAAAACCAATTAAGGATGATAGAGTAAGGAGTAAATTTTGCTATTGAGGTAATTTTACTCTTGAGACACATCTAAATTGGGGAACTAACTATTTTGAGTTAATTTGTAGAAGTAATGAAGTTTTATCATTTGATTTCCTTTGAATGATTCAAGTGAATGCACTCTCACATCCTTTAAAGCAATTGAAATTCAGGAATCATAACATGATTGAATAAATTGTCTTCATTCTTAAATTTCACATGTTTGGTTATGGATGTTGAATTGGTAGATTGAGAATGATAGATATATGCCTTGTGAGATTTTGAGCCTTTGATGAATGGATTGAATATTTATATCATTTTTTTCTTTCTTGTGTGATTTTTCACTCACGAAATTATTACTTTAGAACTTGCTTTGATTCTTTTTGAGGCTACATTTTTACGTGCATACATAAATATTATTGAGACATTTTTCTTGAAATAGCTACTTTAACCAAATATCTAACTTTGCATATTTTCCTTTGCTTAACCCCTTTGAGCTTATTTGACCATTCTTTGTTTCTAGCTCATTACGTACCTTAAATAAAAAATCATGTTCTTACCCAACCTTAGCGAATAAGAGAGCATTAGCTTTGTTATTGGATAAGTTCTTGAATAAGCGTGGGGGTGTGTGTGCAAGGAAAATTAAAAAAAAAAACAAACAAACAAAAAATGAATATAATAAAAAAATGTGTAAAGAAAGGCCAACAAGGCAAAAAGGGAAGAGAAAAGAATATGTAAAGGGAATTTGCATTAAGTTAGGATAAACTTTTCATGTTTGTTTTTTGAACTCAACCCTAATACTCTTTTATTCTCTTTGGTATTTAACTTGTCATATCCATATTACCCCCTCATTTACCTTGACCCAATTATAACCTTGAATAAAGTCCTTTTGATTTGTGCATGCATGTGTTCTGAGTAGTGGAGAAGTATAAGATAAGCAAACTTATGGTAGTGCAATTTTTCATGAAATGAATTGAGTAAAATACCTACCTTTTAAACACCTAAGGGATTGAAAGTGAATATTGTGAGGATCTATCATTCTTGACTCATGCTTTTCAATTGAAGTTTCCTTACTTGTTGGTTTGAGATGTAAAGAAATGTTACCTCGTAAATGTTTTGATCCCTTGAATCTTTGGTTACTCTTCTTGCTTATAAACTTTTGCATTCTTGAATATCATTAAAAATTGAGTCTTTTAGAATTTTTAGCTTTTGAGTTTGTGTTGTTTTTCCTTGCTCCCTAACTTTGGTCTTATGTGTTTTACCCGAGAGTACAAAAGCTAAGCGTGGAGGAATTTAATAGAAATATATTTTATTCATTTAATAATCCTCTCATTGGGTTTCTTAAGGTTCAATTAGGCTTAATTAAGTTAGTTTTGTCACATGTTATGATATTGGGCCTAATTAGATCATTGAAAGAATTATTGCATGAATTGACCTTAATTTGTCTATTTGGCAGCGTTCAGTAAATTGACTATAATATGAGTTGCAAATATTCAATTGATGTGATTCTAGTCTTGTAGGAAAGCTAAGACAATTCTCTACAAGTTTTATGAGACCTCAAGAGCTGAATCACACGTTTGGATAATTTAAATTGAAGTGGAAGTAAGAGCTAGAATGCTAATCCTGACAACTTGACCCCTGTGTACTTATCAGCCCATTTCTTGAGCTATAAGTGTTCAATTGACACCAAACCAAGCCCAAATGAAATCTAAGACCTAAATATACAATTTTCATAAGAACATAAGAGCTTAATTAGATGTCTAGTGGGTCAGATTAGGTTTGGAAGTTAGAAGACGAGTGTTGTTGCTAGAACCTGAACAATGTACAAAGATTAGGCCATAAGTTGGGTTGTAGGAGTTGGATTGGGATGAAACTAATGGCATTGTAAATCTAAGACAAAACCCTTCAACTCTTATGAAGATCACTTTTCAAGATAATGACTTTTTTATAGAGTTATAATCGTGTGAAAACAGTTGAATTAGTTAGTGTAAGTGGGGAGACAAACATGACAATAATTTTCCACTCATCCACCCATCATCTACCTACTCATTAAACAACTCTATTGTTATTTTCCACACATCCACCCACTCATTAAACAACTATTGTCATTTTCCACTCATCCACCCACTTATCCAACCACTCATTAAATAAGTCTATTGTTATTTTGTACTTTTCACGCTCTATAAAAAGCAGCATTAGTTGCTCATTAGAGGCATCTTGGTTGAGAGACTAAGATCATGTTCTTGTATCATTTGTTTCTCTTGTAGTAATTTTCTTTTGTTCTAAATAGAAGTTATGTTCATCATCATCTTCTTCTTTTTTTTCTTTCTTCATGTTCATAAGTAACTAATTCTCATTTTACTTAGGTGAAAGGGTGAAGCTCTTGGTAATGAAATAAGGTTAGATTAATCTCTTTCTTGTGCTTGAATGTTATATTATCAAGTAGACATTATATGTGTTGTATTTTGTTTCCAATCAATTTAGAAACCTTCCTTGTAAAGTGGAGATCTTAATTTGTTGTAGACAAGAGATTGAAACAATGAATGCTTGAACCCATTTAGAAGTGTTGGCTTATCACCCTCCTTGTAAAGTGGAGATCTTGATTCGTCGTAGATAAAAGATTGATACAATGAATGCTTGAACTAATTTACAAGTGTTGGCGTTAGTGAATAATTAAAAGAACCATAATATAACCACATATATAATCTTAAATGAGCGTTGAATGTTGTATTTTTCTATTGGAACCTCTGTTATGCGTGAATTCTAATTGAGTTATAAAAAAAATAATTTTATCCTTAATTTATTACCAAGAATGGATCTCCTAGCCCAAGCAACTCCTTTTTCATTGTGAACAACTGCTATCACCTTTATTGTTGTCACAAATATTTTTCTTATTTTAAAGAATTTGTATTCATCAATTCTCTGTGAATCGACCTCAGACTCCCAAGAATTTATTACTTGAGACAACTTGCACTTGAGTTTGCAACACATCATTCGTATCATTTTCCTCAGGTTAAATTAAACCTAAGGAAATAAACTAACAGACTTATAGGCATCAACCTTAACATGTTCTCATTACTAGAACTATCCTTTACTTGATATCTTCATAAATTCTCATAATTTTTCAAGATATCTGCTTATTTAACCCAGTCTTTAAACACTCAATCAGTGTTACTAAAAATACTAAACTGTCTCAGTTAATTCTCTAAAATTAACCACATCACATCCTATTCATTTGTAACCTAGATATAAATTCTCCTTAATTATTTTCATCACCTAAACAAGTTATGCTACTCTCTGGACTATTAATACTTATTTTTTACACTCAGTGTTATAACAAAATAGCCTAACTAACTTCGAAAGGTTTTCAAAAATAACAGATAACTCTTACACGTGTTACTGAACTTGTATAACTATAAATAAGTCTAACAAGTTAAGGAGGATGTTTCATTTCTCCCATCTTTTTTAAAATTTTGTCCTCAAAGTTTAGTCTCTCACTACTAAAAGTTCTAAGGTCTCTATAAGATATCATACTCGAAGGAATTTCACTTTCCTTAGTTGTATCTAACTTAACCTTAGAGATTCTCATTCTGTAAGAATAACTTACTAAATCTAAAAACTATCTAACAACTCAACTTATACCAAACCTTTAAGAATATCGAAATGAGTTTTCAACTATTGGTACACATAAAAGGATACCTTATATAGGGTCCGAAGATTAAGCCTCCTTTTTTTCTACTTAGAGTATACACCCTTCTAGTAGCTTGCGGCCTAGGTTCGGGCATAACTCCCTGTCTCTGTGGACACTTTCTAGTAAAATGCCCTAGTTGACCACAACCATAGCACACAAAACAAGGCTTGTTGTCATGTTGCCTTCCACATTCAGGGCATTTAAGCTCTAAGTTTTCCATCTGATCATGCTCATCTTCATCTTGTGAATAACTCGGTGTAGAAATATCTGTCTCATACCCTTCATCCACCTATTTCTTTTGTAGGTCTTGCATTCTTTGCTTTACTTGAGACTTACCATCATGACCTTCTACAATTATACATTTGTTTACCAAGGTTGGAAAGTTTCACACACTTCCATTTCAATCCATCTTCAAATTTCACACACTTCCATTTCTCATCTATATTGAATTTGATATAGGATGAGAACTTTGACAATTTGTTGAATGATCAATCAATTTTGAGCCATTCATTATTGCTTCATATTTGGCCTAATTGATGTTAATTGTGTCCAATATTATGTTTGTAGATGAGTTTTAGATGATTGGTCTTCATTGAGCTTAATTGTAAAAACTTCATTAATTTTCGGATTTTAACTCATTTTGACCTTTCTGTCTTGTACAGGCCATAACTTGGGCTACAAATATCGTATTTGGATGATCTTGGAGTCCCCTGAAAGCTGAGACGAAGATATACAATCTGATATCTAATGCAATTTTTCTAATTCAGCTGGATTCAAGGCGAAATTGGGCCTCAAAGTCAGGATGCTGTTGCTTTCACAATGCTTGGACCTTTCCTCAATGATTTGGGCCTATCTCTCTCAATTTAAGCCCAATTAAGGCAAATGATATGTCTCTGAAAAGCTTATTCAGAGGGCTACAGTTTGGGCTAGGGGTAGATTAGGAATTACATAAGAACTTTCAGTTACAAATAGGTTTAGGCAGATTTTGAATTGAGCTTTTGGTTGTGATTCAGTTTTAACAGATTGAGCAGAAACCCTTTTCTCTTTTCATCTTTTCTCTATTTTCGTATTATTCTCTTCTCTGCATTTTCGTAATGGCTATGGAAGGCTAAAGCTCCAATCAATCCAAGGAATTCAATGATTGTGGTTAGAGTTTTGAGTTCTATTGTTTAATTATAAATTCTGTTGTGTTCTTCCCTCTTCTCCTTCTTCAATTGAATTCTGATTAGAATTTCGAAATTGAAGTTAGAATTAGGGTTGATTAATCTGAATCTAAGGGAGAATAGATCATCGATTGATAATCTATGTTAATCCAAATTTGTTCCTAAATCAATCTTAATCAAGAATTGCGATTGTGATTTTGTTTGAATTGATAAAATGCTAGGTGATTATCTAGTTGATTTCGGATTAACAGAGGTGTAAACAACAGAAATTCATTCTCTTGAACAATGATTAATTCTGCCACTTGAATTGAAGACCTTGGATTGGTGTTTACTTAATTGAATTTTCTCAATTTGAATTCGTTTTCTGTTATTGCAATGAACAAAACCCCCTACTTATTGATAATTTATAATATGCTTGAGAAATCCGAATTGGTCCTTGGGAGATGACCTAGGTTATGCACTATGCTACATTCCATAAATCCTAGTCTATTTTGAGGCGAGTGCGACATTGATCAAAATTTGGCGCCGTTCCTGGGGACCTATTTTCGGTTTCTTAAGTTTATTAGGAGTTCCTAATAATTGTTAATTTCTCTGCATTCGTGATCAAAATTTGACTCTGCATTTTGCTATTTTTTTACGCTATTGTCTGATTCTCTTACCGATCTTGCTTTGCATTCGGTTCTTTGAATCACTTTGCGATACGGTTCTTTGAATTTCGCTTCATTCTAGTTGCTTGAATTCTGCTTCATTCGGTTCTTTGCATTACACACCGCGATTCTTGTTCCATTGGCTCTTGTTTCATCTGCTACATAATTCACTTCACTTCTGTTTGCATAATTGCACGCACGACTTACATTTGTATTGTATAACTCGTTGCATGACATTCTATTTCTTCTAGTGCATAATTCTGCAGTCGGTTCTGATGCACAAATCCTACTGCTTTGTTGTTCCATTGTGTTTTTCCACTGCAATATATCATTGATCAATTCTGGTATAAATCTGTGCTCTCCATTCTGCAGTTCATTGGATTTTTCGTTTTCACTGTTCCATTGGATTAATTACTGTTCCATTGAGTTTTGCTGCATTTGATGACTCCTGTGAATGTGCATTGCTTCACTCAACACAATTGATATACATTGCACAAATAACACATCCATTTCTTTGCAAAAATTCTGCATAATCTGATTGAGTCGATAGCTTTGATTTATGCATAACTCTTTATGATTCTTGTTCCATTGGTTTCCTTGCATCACATTCAGCTTTTGCATGTAATCTTGCTGCATTTGACCATCCATATACTTCATTATTGATAATTGAAAGTTTTGATTTTCATTTTTGAGTTTCACCTCTACTTTCACTTTTGAGTTTCACTTTACTCCCATTTTTCTGAATCCAAAAAGGCACTAGTAGACAGGAATTGTACTTGCGATGGAGTCTTGACCTGAAACTTGGCCGCCAAAGGTAAACCATCATTCTAAGCAAAGGGATCCTAAAAGGATCATTCCTGCATAATTTGGCCAAATTCCATCGTTTGGTATAAGGGTTTTGAGCAAATTTAGGTGAGACAATGACATTTTTGTAATTTTTGGGTGACCAAACATTCTCAGAATGAGCTGAAAATTGGTGGGTTGAAGGAAAATGACATTCTCCACAAGGCTCACAGTTTTTCTGTGAGCAACACCCTATCTTGCTCTAATTCCTTCATTTAGGCCACTTTTTCATTTTTTGAAGATTTTTCATTGCATTTTTGAGTTCCATTTTAGTGTAGTTTTAAGTGTGTGGTGGTCCCATATTTTTTAAAAATCATTTGATAGGTCAAATAGATTTATTTTGGTGCATTTCTAGTGTTGGATACTCCATTTTGCTGCTTTGCTGTTTTTGAGTTTTGCATGTTATATGACTAGGTCCAATCCTGGTTCTTTGCATCAATTTGATCCTGAGATAGATAGGACTTTTCATACCTTGCATAGGTTCAATAGAGTTGATTTTATATCTGCTGAGCATATAGGAAGTAGAGGTTCTTCACTTAGTTACCATACTAGTGATTCTACTTCTGAATTTTCTGATTCTGAACTTTCTGTCACTGATCCATCTTTCAATTCTGATTCTGCTGAGCATACTGAGATTATGGATAACAGAACCTTGAAGGAGCTAGCTGCTCCTGATGTTACATACCAGTCTTTATGCATTCAATATCCTGATGTTGATGTTCCATTTGAACTTAAATCTGGATTGATTCATTTGTTGCCTAAGTTCAGTGGTCATGCAGGAGAAGATCCTCATAAGCACCTCAAGGAGTTCCACATTGTGTGTTCTACCATGAATCCTCAAGGCATCTCAGAGGATCATATCAAACTTAGAGCATTCCCTTTCTCATTACAGGATGCTGCTAAGGATTGGCTGTATTACCTGCATCCGAGATCTGTGAATAGTTGGAATGATCTTAAAAGGCTGTTTTTGGAGAAATTCTTTCCTGCATCAATGTTACCAAGTGGCTTCAATACTCAAGAGGGGGGTGAATTGAGTTTGTAAAACAAGTTCGCAATTCTTTCGCAAAACACTTGACTATTGATTTTCGTTGAAGCTATTGACTAATTGAAATGAATGAATTGATAAGAACAATGTATATTGCTTAATAACCAACCAAGAGAGAAGTAATCAAGTAAGAGTACAAGCAATGCACAAATATAAAGAGAAGGGTTTAGAGAAAACAAACTCAATCGTTTATCCTGGTTCGATCACCAATCCACTTGTGATCTACGTCCAATTCCCAAGCAACAACTTGAGATTTTCCACTATATCTTCAAGCTTCAATAGGTGCTTGAATACCTTTACAAACTTGAGCCCTCAACTCCTTGGGATGCCTCACCCTTGAGCTTGAGTCTCTTCAAACAAAGGGATGCCTCACCCTTTACAAATTGAGGATGCCTCACCCTCATCTTATACTGACAATTTAGATTGAATTTGAGAAGCTCTCACTAGAGTAGATGATACAAATTGAAGTTCTAATAATGCTCACAAAGATATCTCAAAGATTGGACAAAAACAGAGCAAGAAAGATTTGAGTTTGATTCTCGTATGATGTGTTGCTATGATGTTTTTAGGTTCAAGAACTACCCTTAATGATGCCTGACCATTGTATTTAAAGCCCATTCATTAAAAGAGCCGTTGGGGGTGGTTAAAGCCAAGCATTAAATGCATTCAATATAGCCGTTGGGCATGTCAGAACCTTGGTAATCGATTACAAGCCTTTGGTAATCGATTACATGGAAAATACAACGTGTTCTTGGCTTTCTGGGAACATGGTAATCGATTACATGACTTGGTGTAATCGATTACACGTTCTCTGACTTTACGTAATCGATTACAATATTGATGTAATCGATTACATGCCCTTTGGTCGTGTTCTTGGCTTTCTGGGAACATGGTAATCGATTACATGACTTAGTGTAATCGATTACACGTTCTCGATTTTTTCGGTAATCGATTACAATATTGATGTAATCGATTACAAGGCTTCTGTTTAGCTTGTAGTCGATTACTAAACTCTGGTAATCGATTACACTATACCTTAAACTCATTTTTCAAGCCTTAAAACTATTTTATATCATTCCTAAGCTTTAGAAAACATGGATTAAACAAAATGTAGCATTGTTTGGCATGATCCAGGATAAAAGAAGTTCTCTTTTTAGGAATTTATCTTTGAAACCCATATTGATTAAAATCATTTTTAAAAAACCATTTGAGATATCTTTGGAGCATTTAACATTGATGTACTTATGCCTATATCTAAGCCTCTTGATTTCTTCCTTTGATACTTGGCTTTCTCATTTGCTCTTTGGTCTTCATCTTTGACTTTGTTATCATCAAAAACCATTTGACATGCTTCGAGACACATGCATTCACAATCAAGAGCTGCCTCAATCCGAAAAGAGATATGTGGCATCAGGCAGTTTGACAGAGAACCATTGTCTGAATACTGGGAAAGATTCAAGAAGATGTGTGCTAGCTGTCCTCACCATCGATTAGTGATCACTACTAATTCAATATTTTTATGAAGGTTTGCCTATGGATAGGAGCATGATTGATCTTTGCTAGTGGAGGAGCATTGGTAGACAAGACTCTTATGGCGGCAAGGGCGATTGAGAATATGGCCACTAACTCCCAACGAGTTTGGCACCGAAGTAACTCGGTGGCATTAAGTAGAGGTGTCCACGAAATGAGGCAACTTATGCTACAGATCACGGGGAAATTGGAAAGCAAAATTGATGATCTTGCTTCCTTGGTGAGGCAATTGGGCGTGACTCAACATCAACAACCTGCTGCGGTAGCTCTGCCGAGTGTGTGGCATTTGTATTTCGCACGATCATTCAACGGATGCTTGTCCTACACCGCAAGAGGTTGATGCGATGGCACCCCAGGCCTATGCAAAGCAAACATCTACAATAATAGGCCTCGGCGACAAGAATAAAGAAGAGCTATGATCTGTCTTCTAACAGATATAACCCAGGCTGGAGAAATCATCCAAATCTGAGGTGGGGGAATAACTCTACACAGCCTGCCCCTACTCAATTTAGCGGCGGAAGCGGCTTCCCTTCCAAAGAAGCGGCGGCCCCCCTTCCAGTCCACTACAGGACCCAGCAGACCATACCATCCACCTTTCATGCAGCAGCCAAATAATGCCCCTCCAAAATCCGAGCCAACCTTGGAGGAATTGATGCAACAGATGGCAGTGAACAACCTGCAGTTCCAGCAGAGGACAGAAGCTACCATCTAGAATTTGGAGAATCAGATTGGGCAACTTGCAAGTTCTATGAACCAATTACAGTCCCAAGATTCTGATAAACTTCCTGCACAAACTGTGGTGAATCCAAGAAATGTGAGTGCCATCACTCTAAGATCTGGTAAGACTGTTGAAGAATTAGATAAGAAGAAGCAAGCCATACCAGAAATTCCATGTAGCAGCAAAGATAAGAAAATTGATTCTGGCCCCATTCCTGTAGTCATTGCTGAGCAGTCCATCCCACTACCATTCCCTCAGAGAGTTGTCCAACTTAAGAAGACTCATGAGACTGATACAGATGGGGAGATCTTGGAGACGTTTAGGAAGGTTGAGGTGAACATTCCTCTCATTGAAGCAATCAAGCAAATTCCAAGATATGCCAAGTTTCTTAAGGATTTGTGTACTCATAGAAGGAGACTCAAGGGAAATGAGAAGATCAGCATGGGAAGAAATGTGTCTGCACTTATACAGCCTACAATGCCCCAAAAATGCAAGGATCCAAGAATTTTTACTATTCCATGCACCATAGGCAGTAGCAAATTCGAAAATGCCATGTTGGATTTAGGTGCTTCAATTAATGTTATGCCTATGTCTGTGTTTCAATCTCTTGCCCTTGGACCTCTACAGAATACAGGAGTCATCATTCAGTTAGTAAATAGGAGTAATGCATACCCTGCTGGACTCATTGAGGATGTCCTTGTTAGAGTTAATGATTTGATCTTCCCTGCAGACTTCTACATTCTGGATATGGATGGAGAATCCGAATCCAGCAGAGCTCCCATCATTCTTGGTAGACCATTCCTCAAAACTGCCAGAACCAAAATTGATGTCCATGCAAGCACTCTTTCCATGGAGTTTGGAGATAATGTGGTTCGATTTAATATCTTGGATGCCATGAAGCACCCCATGGAAGAACATTAGTCTTCCATATAGATTTCTTGGTCGATATAGTTGATGATGACTTTTTCGAGCTCTTTCTTGATGATCTTCCATTCTTTTCGATTTTGTTGATACCTACACATATGATGCTTGTACTGTTTCAGAAATGTGTAGTGTTTGTGCTGAGATTGCATCTTGTTTACATGGTGATTCTGATACAGATTGTGTGGAGTTTGAACAGTTGAATGGTGTTGCGGTGAAAATTTGAGGAAGTCGAATGCGTAGTTTGATTACGGTAAATACCTCTCGAATCGATTTCGTTGGTGCAGTCATGTAAACACGACTACTTCCACCAGGATACTCCCATCAGCCGTAGTGCAGCCACCTACACTTTGGAGCTTAAGCCACTCCCGAGAGCACCTTAAGTATGCATACTTAGAGGAGGATCGAAGCTTCGGTTATCATTTTCACCGCCCTCCATGTCGACCGGGAGGAGAAGGCTGCTGCAAATGCGAGGAAGCATAAGAAAGCTATTGGCTGGACCTTGGCTGACCTTCCTAGCTTTAGTCCTTCTATGTGCATGCACAGGATACTACTTGAGGATGGTGCTAAACCAGTGAGACAACCACAGAGGCGACTCAACCCCTTGATCCTGGATGTGGTGAAGAAAGAGGTGACCAAGCTTTTGCAAGCAGGCATCATCTATCCTATCTCAGATAGTGCTTGGGTGAGTCCAGTTCAAGTGGTTCCAAAAAAATCAGGAATCACAGTAGTGAAGAATGATCAAGATGAGCTGATTCCTACTAGAGTACAGAGTAGCTGGAGAGTTTGTATTGATTACAGGCGGCTCAACCAAGCGACAAGAAAGGATCATTTTCCTTTGCCCTTTATCGATCAAATGCTTGAGCGCTTGGCTGGAAAGTCTTTCTACTGCTTTCTTGATGGCTTTTCTGGATACTTCCAGATCCATATAGCACCAGAGGACCAGGAGAAGACCACCTTCACTTGCCCTTTTGGCACTTTTGCCTACAGGAGGATGCCTTTCGGCTTGTGCAATGCTCCTGGTACCTTCCAGCGATGCATGGTGAGTATCTTTACAGATTTTTAAGAGGATTGCATTGAGGTGTTTATGGATGATTTTACTGTTTATGGTTCATCTTTTGATGCATGCTTGGACAGTTTGGATAGAGTTTTGCATAGGTGCATTGAGACTAACCTTGTTCTTAATTATGAGAAATGTCATTTTATGGTAGAACAAGGCATAGTCTTAGGCCATATCATCTCTCAGAAGGGTATAGAAGTAGATCCTGCTAAAATTAATGTTATTTCCCAGTTACCTTACCCCTCTTGCGTGCGAGAGGTTCGTTCTTTTCTTGGCCATGCAGGTTTCTACAGGCGGTTCATTAAAGACTTCAGCAAAAAGGCCCTTCCACTGTCCAACTTGTTACAGAAAGAAGTTGTTTTTGATTTTGATGACAGGTGCAGAGAGGCTTTTGATTGCCTCAAAGGAGCTTTGACCACCACTCCCATCATTCAGCCACCAGAGTGGACACTTCCTTTTGAACTCATGTGTGATTTATCTAACTATGCATTGGGAGCTATCCTTGCACAAAGAGTTGGCAGACAACCTCATGTCATTTCATATGCTTCTCGGACTTTAGATGCTGCACAGACTAACTATACTACCACTGAGAAAGAGTTGCTTGCTATTGTATTTGCACTTGATAAGTTTAGATCATATTTGCTTGGCTCTAGAGTGATTGTCTTTACTGATCATGCAGCATTAAAATTCTTGTTGAAAAAGGCAGAATCGAAGCCGAGATTGATTAGATGGATGCTGCTTCTCCAGGAGTTTGATTTGGAGATTAGAGATAGGAGTGGCGCGAGAGAATTTGGTGGCGGATCATTTGAGCAGAATAGAAGGAGTTGTTGACCCTTCTCCTATCGAGAGATGACTTCCCAGATGAGCAGCTCATGCAGCTGCATAATACCACACTTTCTCCTTGGTTTGCTGATTTAGTTAATTTCTTAGTTGCATCTGTTTTTCCTCCTCATGCATCTAGATCACAGCAAGCTAAACTTAGGAGTGATGCTAAATATTATGTTTGGGATGATCCATATTTGTGGAAATTTTGTAGTGACCAGGTGATTCGCAGATGCATACCTGACCATGAGATCCAGTCAGTTCTTCACTTCTGTCATGCCTCTCCAGTAGGAGGACACTTTGGACCACAGCAGACAGCTAGGAAGGTGCTGGATTCTATTGGCCTTCCATTTTCAGAGATGCATATCAGGTTTTCAGTACTTGTGAGCAGTGCCAGAGAGCAGGAGTGGCCATCACTCGGAGGCAAGAGATGCCCCAGCAGCCCATTCTATTTTGCGAGGTTTTTGATGTTTGGGGTATCGATTTTATGGGCCCTTTCCCTGTTTCTTTTGGTTTTTCATATATTGTACTTGCAGTTGATTATGTTTCTAAGTGGGTGGAAGCTAAGGCCACCGGAACTAATGATGCTCGAGTTGTTGTGGATTTTGTCGAGGTCTAATATATTTTGCGGGTTTGGAGTGCCCAGAGCTATCATTAGTGACCAAGGGACTCATTTACGTGCCGGACTTTGGATGGTTTGTTTTGGAAGTATGGGGTTGTACATAGAGTGTCTACTGCATATCATCCCCAAACTAATAGGCAGGCAGAGATTTCTAACAGAGAGATCAAGCAGATTCTGGAGAAGATGGTGCAGCCGAATAGGAAAGATTGGAGCCACCGGTTAGAAGATGCTCTTTGGGTTCATCGTACCGCTTACAAGACACCTATAGGGATGTCTCCTTTCAGGGTTGTCTTTGGTAAACCATGTCACCTTCTGGTGGAGATAGAGGATCGTGCATACTGGGCAGTGAAGAGTTGTAACTTAGCATTTGACCAAGCAAGTTCAGAGAGGAAACTTCAATTGCAACAGCTGGAAGAACTTCGCTTGGAGGTTTATAAGAATTCCAAGATCTATAAGGAAAAGACCAAGCATTTCCATGATAAGATGATTTCTAGAAAGGAGTTCTCCATTGGCCAAAAGGTGCTTTTGTTCAACTCTCGCCTTAAACTCATGCCCGGTAAGCTCCGTTCTAGGTGGGATGGTCCTTTTGTTGTCACTAGCATCTTTCCTTATGGTGCAGTGGAGATTTCGAATGAAGCCACCAACAAGAGTTTCAAGGTTAATGGCCACCGTCTTAAGCCCTTTCTTGAGAGCCGCACAAGCCCTGCAAGTCCAGCATCTGTAGAGGAGCTCTCCTTGGCAAAGCCCACCTTTCCTCAAGTGCAAATCTTCCCACCATGATGAGGGTGTTCTCTTCCCTTACTCTTTTATTACACATGTCTACTTGTCTTTTGCTTTGTGTTTCATTGAGGACAATGTATGATTTAAGTGTGGGGAGGGAATTTCGCTATTTTTCTCTTTTTTGTTTCATGTTTATTTTATTTTATTTTATTTTGTTTTTTTTCTCTGTTTTGCTATTTTCATTTTCATTCTTTTGAGAATTTTCATTTACATTCTTTGCAGAATTTTCATTTTCTTTTTTCTTTGCTTTTGTTGATTTTTATTTTTGTTTCTCTTGTTGTTTACTGTTTTTCTGCTTGTTGTTTTTTAATTCTGTTTTAATTCTGTTTTCGTTTCCATTTTGATATTTTGCATGCCTTTCATTGAATATCTTGGTTTGTACAGGTTGTGAATAATTTCATCATTCTTAGTTAGAGGTTTCATGACATGATGTGAATACTTTTCTTACATTTTTGGTTTAGCAAGCTGCCATTGAGAATTAAAGTGTTGCATCAATTGTGGTAGGCTTGTCCTTGGTGAGATTTTGGACCTTATACATGGATGGATTGCATTATGCCATTCTTTTTTCTTTCTTGTGTGATCTCATTCATGATTGTTGGTGCTTTAGAACTTGACTTGATTCTGTTTGAAGCTTCTTGTTCACATGCATGTATTGAGATGATTGAGGCCTTCTTTCTTTGTTTAGCTACTTTGGCCAAATAGCCAACCTTGCATCATTTTCCTTTGATTACCCCCCTTGAGCCTAATTGCCTATTCTTTGCTTTAGCTCATTTTATGCTTTTGTGAAAAACCATGATTTTACTGTACCTTAAGGAATGGGAGAGCATTGGTTCATTTCATTTGAGGAGCTCTTTTGGCTTGTAGGCAGTTGGTAGTTTGAGTGGTGAGGTTATACAAATTGATGTGCATGTTTGCAAGGTTATTATTATTATTATAAAAAAAATGAAAAAATAAAAAAAAATTGAAAATTGAAATAAAAAGAAGAAGAAAAAATGGTTCAAGAAAGGTAGTAAAAGCAAAAGGAAAGGTGATCAAAGTAAGAGAATGTGCATTACTTGCCATTTGAGTTCCTCCTCATTGCTCTTTTATTCTCTTGGGTGCTTAACTTGTCATATCCATATTGTTCCTTCCCTTACCTTGGCCCCATTACAACCTTGAATAAAGTCCTTTTGATCTTTATTTGCATGTGTTTCAAGTGGTGGAAATTAGAAACTTGTAAAGCTTATGGTAGTACTTGCTTTCATGGGTGCCTTGAGTGTAAATACAATCCTAAACACTTGAGAGTAGAGTATGCCTAGTGAGGATCTTATCACTTTTGGTTCATCATTTGATTCGAGTTGTCTTCTTGCTTGCTTGAGATGTTGAGAGATATATTCATGTTTGTCTTGATTCCTTGATACTTTGGATGTTTGAATCTTGATCACTACCTTGCATTCTTGCAATTCATTGGAAGGCATGTTGATTTTGTGTTCTTATGGTGAAACCCCTTTTGGTTCAATTTTGAATGTTGCCCAGGAGTGCAAAGATTCAAGTGTGGGGGATTTTGATCAATCAATTTTGAGTCATTCATTATTGCTTCATATTTGGCCTAATTGATGTTAATTGTGTCCAATATTATGTTTGTAGATGAGTTTTAGATGATTGGTCTTCATTGAGCTTAATTGTAAAAACTTCATTAATTTTCGGATTTTAACTCATTTTGACCTTTCTGTCTTGTACAGGCCATAACTTGGGCTACAAATATCGTATTTGGATGATCTTGGAGTCCCCTGAAAGCTGAGACGAAGATCTACAATCTGATGTATAATGCAATTTTTCTAATTCAGCTGGATTCAAGGCGAAATTGGGCCTCAAAGTCAGGATGTTCATTCTTTATCACAATGCTTGGACCTTTCCTCAATGATTTGGGCCTATCTCTCTCAATTTAAGCCCAATTAAGGCAAATGATATGTCTCTGAAAAGCTTATTCAGAGGGCTACAATTTGGGCCAGGGTAGATTAGGAATTACATAAGAACTTTCAGTTACAAATAGGTTTAGGCAGATTTCGAATTGAGCTTTTGGTTGTGATTTAGTTTTAACAGATTGAGCAGAAACCCTTTTCTCTTTTCATCTTTTCTCTATTTTCATATTATTCTCTTCTCTGCATTTTCGTAATGGCTATGGAAGGCTAAAGCTCCAATCAATCCAAGGAATTCAATGATTGTGGTTAGAGTTTTGAGTTCTATTGTTTAATTATAAATTCTGTTGTGTTCTTCCCTCTTCTCCTTCTTCAATTGAATTCTGATTAGAATTTCGAAATTGAAGTTAGAATTAGGGTTAATTAATCTGAATCTAAGGGAGAATAGATCATCGATTGATAATCTATGTTAATCCAAATCTGTTCCTAAATCAATCTTAATCAAGAATTGCGATTGTGATTCTGTTTGAATTGATAAAATGCTAGGTGATTATCTAGTTGATTTCGGATTAACAGAGGTGTAAACAATAGAAATTCATTCTCTTGAACAATGATTAATTTTGCCACTTGAATTGAAGACCTTGGATTGGTGTTTACTTAATTGAATTTTCTCAATTTGAATTCGTTTTCTGTTATTGCAATGAACAAAACCCCCTACTTATTGATAATTTCTAATATGCTTGAGAAATCCGAATTGGTCCTTGGGAGATGACCTAGGTTATGCACTATGCTACATTCCATAAATCCTAGTCTATTTTGAGCCGAGTGCGACATCGCTGATCATTGAATTTGACCAATTGACAATCTGCCTTGCTCCAACCTCAAGAACTTCATTTCCTTTGCATTTTGCAAATTTTGTAAGAAATAGTTCTCCAGAAAATAATTCTTAAATGTCTCCCAAGTAACAAGAGTCTTTGAAGCATCAAACAAACTCTTGGAAACCATCCATCAATCTTCCGCCTCCCCTTCTAACATATAGGAAGCAAAAAGTACCTTATGCTCATCCAAGCAAGCCATAACAGTGAAGATATTTTCTATCTCTTTCAGTCAACCCTCAACTCTGATTGGGTTGTACTCCCCCTTGAAGGAAGACGGGTTAGACTTCCTAAACTCTGATAGGTCTTGGACATTCTAATTCTACCCCACGGGTACCTCTTGGATTGGTTGCACCGGATGAACTAGTGGTGATGTAGGTTGTTGAGACGGAATTGATCCCATTCTCTCTAGCATCCTAGCATTCATAGCAGTTTGCTCCCTCATAGCATTTGCTATTTGATAATCACATATTTTATACATTAATAAACCCTCATTTGTAGTCATTTACACTCTCTATGCACTTAATTGATTGAGTTTAGTCATGTTTTATAAGTTTGGGCTCAAATTGGGATTAATTGATCTGTTCTAGCATTATTGAGATTTTACAATATTTATGTATTTCGGCTATATCTTGAGTTCTAGATTTTAAAAATTATGTATCTTACCTTGTAAGGAAGATGAGAAAGAGCTCTACAACTTTCATGAAGAGCTCCAAGGCTAAATTGGACATCTAGTGGAGCTAATTGGGTCTAGAAGTTAAAACACGTGTTCTGTCATTGGAACCCGAGCAGTGTTCACTAATCAGGGCATAACTTGGGTTGTAGATGTGATATGGGCCTGAAACTAGTAGAATTTGAAAGCTGAGACATATATCTTCAATTCATTTGAAGACCACTTTTCAAACTATGACATTTCGAAGGAGTTGTCATCCCTTGAAGTTGACCAATGGAATTAGAGACCCTTTGAGAATGATTTGTCCATAACTTGAGTTATATCCCTCCAATTAACATGGGGTTTAGGCCCAGTTTCTCATAAATGACCTAGCATTGTACCCATCAAGTTTATAATGATGTAAGGTGAAATTAGGGGTTAGCTATAGGGTGTGAGAGCAAAAATCTGAGGCACCTTTTCATTCTACACTTATCTCTTTCTCTTTAGATCTTTCTCTCTTCTTCTTCCTTCTTCCCTAAGTTCCTTCATGGTGATAACTATGGAAAGCTAAAATTATGTAATCAATTAAGAGATTCTTGAAGAAATTGTAGTTTAGATTCTTGAGATCTTGGTTCTATTTTTCTGTTCAAATTGCATTTGGATTCTTCTTTTTCTTTTTCTTCTTCTTGATCTTGAATGCATGAATGGTGATTCTGTTTATGTTTGATCTGATTGGGTCTTGATTTAAGATTGAGAATTATGATGGATTTAGGATTGATTGATCTGAATTAATTACGAAATTATAGAGCTTAGGTTATTGATTTGTGCCTAGGTTAATTGAATTCAGAGATCAAATTAACATAGATCTAACATGAATTGTGATTGCAAATTTGTGTGTCAATTGTTAATTGAATTCTAGATGATTATCTTGTAGGAATTTTGGATTTGATGCAGAGATTTTGGTTAAATCCAAATTAATCATTCAAATGCACTTCAAATGTTCGATGAAAGATATATGATGGAATCAACCTAATTTCATATAGGTTTCTGAATTGATTGTTCTTTTAATTGAATTTCTCACTTTAATTCTGTTATTTGCATATTTTGAGTTCTCAAATTCCTTCCCCAATTTTGGCTTGATCTAATCAAATTACATTTACAATCCTTGAGAGACGATCTTGTGTTGTTTCCTATGCTACAAGCCATAGGTATAACTCAATTATAATTTTGATTTTGTGCTCGTCACTATTGCCATAAAGGCTCCAGCCATGTCAGTTGAACCTTCACTAGAATCCCCATTCACTCTAGTTTGCCTTGGATGAGCCATAGTTTCCTGTACACACCGAACATACATATTGAGTTGATCAGTCTCAATATCATGTAACAGTGCGATAGTACATTCCTTCCTAAGGCAAGTCATGTAATTCTATTCAAACATCTCACATAAGAGACAAGAAAATGCACAACACATATAGGAACTCTTAAACATGCCTAACCATCGTCAGTTCATAGCCCGGCTCAACATGATGAACTGCTTTGATACCATAATATAACACCATAATCCTCATTACTTTAGTACATTTGCAATACACATAAGAAAACAGAATTAAGCGCATTACTTCTAACTTAAAACAACATTCTATATTCATAATAACCTTACATATTATTATAAAGAGCCATGAAGGAAAGACATGATTATATATATACAACCTCAGCCTTAAAAGGGCATATTGTAATACATAACTTCTTTAAACAACATAAAGCAAATATAATAAATACAAGCTTTGCCTCTAAAAGCAAATAAATTAAACTAGTCTTTTTGCTTCTTCTCTTTTCCCTTTGAAGGGCTACAACCTGGATTTATCATGGAATCAACAAACGAAGTGAGAATTCACAATTCTCAGTATATGTTTCCAAAACATGTCATCATGATACCTCGAGCTACTTCGGGGGAAAACAAGTTAATAAACAACAATTAATAACATCTAGAAAGGTGTCAAAAGCCAAAAGTTGTTCCTTTCTCTTCCCGAGGCAGAAAATTCATTCATTTACAAACATGACATAATTATCACACAATTATCCATTCACATTGAATAAATAAACTTATTAACAATTGATTATGATTATAACTAATAAATGAGCCACTACTCAATACCATTGTATCGTTAACATACTCTCTCTATGTAACATCCATAAAGTAATCCATAACCTATAGTTAACCTCAAGAATAACTCACTAACAATGGATTATATTTGCAATAAGTACATGAGTCACCACTCATTACTACAAGAATATTCACATACTCACTCTATGTAATATTTCCAAGCAAACCATAATCCTTAACTCGAATCATACCACAAAGAAGACAATTGTCCATACAACTGTCAATTAAATGCAATGTTTATGTTATACCATATGCTTATGCATATGCAATGTCCTAAAGATATGCTTGTGCAGTATTTTGTACAATGTCATGAGATTTGACTATTCCCAGGAACCCAGTTCCTTGTATTTTTCTGGGTAGGGAGAGAATCTGTTACCTCCTTAACTTACCTGGTAATGAATGGAATATTCCATCTCACAACAATGAGTGTACTGATACTGTCGCGACCGAGATCGCGGCGGGAGCGGCGAAACAAAATAAATTAATAGGAGTCGCCACCAATTTTATTTAAATTAGGAAAAATTGGAAAACTCTTTTAGAAAATGGTCGTTGGAACTAAATTGGATTAAGGAGTCGGTTATGCATAGGGAAGGGTGGAGACTTAACCCTACAGCACCCCTAATACATCCGTCTTAAAATAGTTACCCTAAATTAGTTATGCAAAACTTAGTAATCTCATAATATATTTGTTTTACCCCTTATATAAAAAAAACTAAAAAAATAAATAATTTGTGAAAAATTAAACTTTGGCTTGGCGAAAATAGAAATTCCGCTCCGACGTACCCTCAAATGCAATGAGAAACTCAAAGTCACGTAGTTCTTTAAAAAATAAGTGTGGGTTAGTTGATTTTATTTAAAGAAAAAAAATTAGTTTTTATTTTATAAAAATTTGAATTAACAGGTCGTCGTGACTCTGTTAACCAAATTAAGATTTGAATAGGTGAAGCTCGCGTCACGCTAAAGACGTCACCCATTGATTATTGAATTTATTGTTATTAAATGAGATTTTTTTAATCTAAAATTACCTAGAAAAAAAAAATAATAATAAAATGGATTTTGAATAGTAATTTATTTTTTAAAAATAATTCGAATCATTAGGTTGTCACAACTCAGATGATCCAAAAATAGTTACAAGATTAACAAGCTGTCGCAACTCGGTTAATCTTGTGTCGCACTTTTTTTTTTAAAGAAAATTAATTATTTTTATATTTTTACTTTGTAGTCTTACCATTGTTTTTTTTTTATATATATTTTTTAGCTTAGTCCATTTAATTACAAGCTCATTTCACTTAAAACAACAACACAAAAAAAAATATCAGAAATCAAAAGAACAGACTTACGAAAAACAAGACAAAAAAGGGGGAGTTTTGCTTCTTTCTTTTTGGGTATTTGCAGGAAAAAAATAGAGGAACAAGGAAGATGAAGGCCAGCGGCGACGGTGGCCAGGCTGGTTCGGGTTGGTGAAGCGCTGGCAACCGGGTCTGATTGCAGATCGCGTGGTGTGACACTGTTTCTGCGGTGGCTTCTGCACGGTGGGTAGCGCGGTGTGACGGATGGCTTGCGACACGGTGAGGAGTAGTTTGTGGGTGCCAGTTTCGTATAGGAGAGGTATTTTGGTAGAGGCTAAAATCTGTAGGTTAAGGTTAAAAGTGTGTCTTTGAAGGTCAAAGTGAAAAGTCCCAAGTGAGGTGTGGGTTATGGGTTTTTATAGGAGAGGATTATGTTAAGGTGTTTGAGTTAAAGTGTGATTAGGATTGGTTTAGGATGAGTGTTGAGATTTGTTTAGGATGAGTGTTGGGTTGGTGATGGGGTTTAGTTAGGATGGGTTTGTTTAGGCTAGCTGATAGGGTTTGTTTAAGATAAGTGTTTGAGTTGGTTTAGGATAAGTTTGAGTTATAGTTTGTTTAGGAGGAGTGATGGAGTTTGTTTTGGATGAGTGCTGAAATTGTTATAGGATGAGTTATGGGTTAATGGGTCAAGTTATGGGTTGATGGACCAATTGGATTGGATAATAGGTTATGGGTAGGATAATGGATTATGGACACATGGGCTAATGGACCAATGGGTAAAACTTTTTTTATATTTTTTTTTTATTTATAAAATGCCCCAGACAAAATTGGGTGTTCACAGATACCATCTCATAATACCGGTAACCCTAGTCTTAAAAGCCTCCTTGCTCTAAGAATCTAGGACTAGTCCTTATTCAAAGAATTTTTCGACATACCTACAATTCTCTGGCCACATGATTGTGCACACCATATAAGGTTACAATACATGGGAATAACAAGTGTGTGAAACTATGTAGTGTTATATTCAACTCAATATACACAACATAATAACTCATCACAAGGTCCACTCTAACTAAGTGAAAGAATAAAATCTAGCAAACATGCAATTTCTAACTCAACTTTATCACACAAAGGATCAACTCCATGTTTCTAGCATTTTCTCATAACTCAACCTTAGTAACTAAGGAAGTACTCATCATTCATGCACCTTAAGCTCAACTTTTTGCATAAAGGAGCAACTCATGCATAAAGATAGGCAAACCATGCCAAACAAACTCAACTTAGTTGTATCTAGTACACCTTATCATCACATCTCAAGTGATATCACATGCTACATCATGTTGCTCAAGGAACTAGATACCTACCTATAGTAATCCATATCCGTTGGATGCATAAAGACTTAATCTTTTACACATATACTAGGTAGTTATTTCCTTCATGAAATATCCCTAATAATGTCTTAACTCACACTAAAAAGTATGCATAAAAGATCTTTACAAGCAAGAAACTCCATTTCCTCAAAACAATTAGCTTGGGGGTTACTGCCCTTGGCACTTAGGCGCCTACTTCTCTAGCGATTTGGTGCTCTATGACAACAAACCTCCCATGTTCTTTCTATCCTTTGGTCACTCAGGCGCTCACTCTTGGGCGCTTAGGTGCCCTAGCACCAGAAACTACTCTTTCTGCCTTTTGGCCTTGAGCACTTAGGCGTTCACTTCCTAGCACTTAGGCGCTCAAGCACCTGAACTTTTCTTCATCCTTACTAGTCTTAGGCGCTTACTCTTAGGCGCTTATGTAACATCCCGAAAATTCATATTTTATTTATTTCGAGAAATTCTTAATTATTTTGAATAATCCGACTCGACTTCTGTGGATTTTATAATTTTTGTGATTTTTAGGAATTTTTGGGAGTTTTTACGTTTTTTTATTATTTTAATATTATTTTGAGGCTGTATACGAGCCTTCGTATTTTATTTCTTTTTGAAAATCCTTAATGATTTTTAACAATCTGACTTGATTTTCATACGTTTTCTAATATTTGTGATTTTTGTGGATGATTATAAAATTTTTATATTTCTCTGATTATTTTTGGGTTATTTGTGGGCCTAGTGGCCTTATATAGGCCCAGGTGGGTCCCGCAAAGTGAAAATTTTTCTATGCATAGAAAAATTTGTACTGTTTAGACAGAGATGGGGGATCTTACCAAACTTGAATCCGGAGATAATTTTTAAAATTTTCTTTTACTGTGTTTTGTACTGCATTTAATTATCAGTCGATAAAAATATAGTAAAAATATTATTCAAAGGGCAATAGCAGATAGAAAATAAATAAATATTATACTGCTTAGTCAACATTGGTAGTTTGGATATCCACCATTGATTTAATCAACGGTGGAGACTTGATCTTGATTTAATCAATGGTTGAGAAACAAACTTAATGAAGAAGCATTTGATGATCACCATTGATTTAATCAATGGTGTGGGAATAAACTTAGTTAGGAAGCTTTAGATGTTCACCATTGATCTAATCAATGGTTGTAAAGACAAGCTTAATAAGGAAGACTTTGAATATCAACCATTGATTTAATTAATGGTGGAGATTCGGTCTTATAAAGTGACAAGGACCATTAATGACCATTGGATGTGGATTTAATCAATGGTGGAGATTTGGTCTTAAAAAGTGATAAGGACCATTTATGACCATTAGATGTAAAGTTTCAAGGAGTAATCTTGACCCTTCATTTTGGAGACACATCTAATGGCTAGAATTTAAAGGAGAAAGATCTAATGGCCTAGATTAAGTCTTCTAACTTAAAGTCTACCTTAATCCTAACCATTGAATTAATCAATGGTTAGGAATGCTTCAAATAATGGTTAGTGAAATTTGTCACAAATTTGGAGTGCATGAAGAGGGGGGGACGGTTTTGAGATGGTGTAGGAGATTAGAATGGTTTCAAGACCATTATTGATCACTCTTGGTCATTATTGATCAATTTCAAGAAGCAAACTTATCAAATTTTCTCTCCATTTCTCTCCTTCTCTAAGTTTTGGCCAAGCACCCATACTCTACTTTCCATCACTCTTTAATTTCATACAACCTTATTTCTTGAATCCTTACCTTATTCTAAGCAACTTTCATGCTAGAGACTTTATCTAAATCATTCATTTTCAAGGACTTTCTTCAAGAGCAAAGTTATAGTTTTTTTTTATGGTGAAGTGTAAGGAAACTTCATTTCTTAATTCTTTTTCATGTTCTAAGCCATGTTTGATCCATGGTTCACCTTGTTCAAGCTTAATATGCTAATAAACTTGTGTTTTGTTTTGTATTTGAGAAGCTTTTGGTGGTGAAGGACTTGGAAAAAGAAGCAAAACAAGGAGCTTTTGAGGATCTTCAAGAGGTAAGAGGGAGATCCATCCCACCAACCAAGTATGGTGGTGAGAGATGGTTTATATTTGATGGATGATGAATCCATGTGAGGATTCATATCCATGGTTATGTAATTATTTGTGGGTGTTTATGTGTTTTGATTATTTGCTTATGCTTGATGTGCTTTGCATATTTATTTATGCTTGCATGTTTAGTATAATTTTTATTGCTTTTATGGTATACTTGAAATATAATATGTTGATTATATGTGATGTATACCATAAAAATTGTTGGAAAAGAAAACAATTTTTGATTCCAAAGACCATGAGGATTTCGGCCTCTACACCTCAAAATAGGTGTTTACAAATTAATATTTTTATGAATGGTAAAATTGGATGTTTAGAAAAGCAAGGAAAATAAACAAAGGGTTTGTTTTCAAAGAATAAGTGTTCACGATTTTTGAAGGATGTTTTTGAATCAAAAGATTCTAAGTATTTTACTAATCATGAGTTTTAAATGAAAAGAGCAATGAGTTGTTGATTTTAAGGATTTGCAAAGAAAGTGAAAATAAAAATGAACAAATGAATTGATTTTAAAGACCATGAGTCTCACGGTTTTTGCAAGAAATTTTAATGGTTTTATTTATGTAAAAACAAGAATGGTACTTAATTAATTTAGAAGGAAAAATATTTGATGACCATTGAAACCATGTACCACGGTTTTTTTTTAGAGATTGGAATAGTTTTGGTTTTATGAAACAAAATAATTTCAAAGTAGAAACAAAGTGTTTGAACAAAGTGTTTTACTACAAGAATTAAAGAAAATGGAAACAATGTGTTTTGTTACTTGAAAGATGGAATTTTGTTTATGAAAGACAAAAAGAGGTTGAAAGTGTTTGAACATCAATTTATTTTGAAGAGAATTGATTTTAGAATTGATTTGAGAAAAATGGAGAATATAATAGTGATTTGATATTTTCTAATGTATAACTCATCCTTTGGGTTTTAAAGTGTGATAAGGAATTTTAAAGATTGAAAACATTGATTTACATCAATGGAAGTGGTGAAATTGCGGAATTTATTACGAAAAGGATTTCTTGAATATGGAAATGTGGAAAATGAAGTACGAAGTCATATTATTATGAGAAAAGTTAAAATGAAATTTTTGAAGGTTGAGAAATATTTTTCGTAATGGAATTATGGTGAAAAATGATTTACGTAACTTAAAAACGTGATTTTTAAACTATGCGATTTGAAAAACGTTAAAATATTTCTATACGATTTGGAAAGTGTTTAAATATTTCGAAAATGATAGAAAATGGTTTACGCGACTTAAAAGAATGATTTTTAAGTTACGCGATTGTGAAAATGGTAGAAAATTGCTACGCGATTTGAGAAAAGTGTAAATATTTTTACGTGATTGAGAAAACGTTGAAAAATCAATACGTGATTTGAAAATAAAGCAGAAATGTTGTGCAATTGTGAAAACACGAAGAAAATGTTTTGTGACTATGAAAACGTGATAATATGATTTCGCTGTTGAAAATACAGTATGATTGCTGTTAAACCAGTGTATGGACACTATATGAGAAAATGATGAATTTTGCCTATGATTGGCATTTGGTGCATTATACATGCATTGGAAAGATATGCATTGAGGCATATGATGAAATTGAAAAATATGCATTGTGGCATATGATGAATTTGAACAAAAATTGCATTGAGATATTCGTGCATTGAACAAAAATTATGACCCTTGTGGTTGAAGAGGGAATGAGAATTGATAGTGAGGTCTATGATGGATCTTGGGGGCGTTGAGGCGCGGTGGTCGACCAGTGGACATTTGTCTGTGGGCTAAGGCTGGACCATGTGCCACTTGGCGATGCAGTCTGTTGCAACACATTGTTGATACCCGATAATAACACGATTCTTTTCAACGACTGGGAGATTGTATTTGGGCTAAGGCTGACAATTAACCAGAGCATTCTTCTCGAAATTGTGAAAACTTCCATGGAGTAGGACATTGAGTCTACATGCATAACATATGCATCATTATTAAGCATTGGTTATGATAATTGAACTGTTGAATACTTGAATAATGTTGAGGGCGTTATCGTAAATATTGAATATCAATTTCTAATTGAGGAATATTGGATGATGATGATGATAAATAATATTGATGACATTATTGTAATTATTGTTATTTTATACATTATGATGATGGTATAATTGTAATTATGGTATGATATATCTGTGTGGTGTGCTGTTTATGTTATCTCTATGCTACCATGTTGGTATTGGCATAGGTGATCTCACCTCTTTGTTATATTGTTTTGTTGTATTTGTATTATTAAAAATTATATAGTAGACGGAACGAGTTTCTTAGACGTGACTGGAGCCAAATATTCTGAGTTCGGTAACAACATCGAGGAGTGACCATACTGGATTGGTTGGTATGCAGTATTGATGAGGAACAGATATATGACGCATCAAGATGGATAGAAGATGGATACAAGACGGAATAAGTATGTTGAGTATTCTCGTTAGTGTTTTACCATGCTATTAAGTGGGACCCGTCATGGGGTTTGCTACTGTTTAAAATTGAGTCTGTAAGTTTTATATTTCTTGAATAATTGTTAAATATTAAGTGATGTCTGTTATATGAGTTTTAATTAGTTTAAATCTATTTTTCAGTATTACTTATAAATATCATTAAATTTATATTTCCACGAGAAGAAATTTTGAAACCCATATTTTATAACTCAAACCTTTTATGAACTAATTTTCAGATTATAAGTTGGTAGTCGAAAATGTGATGCCCTGAGGAGGGTGTTACAGCTTAGGTGCTCAAACACCAGAAAGTTTACATCCTATTCCATTGAGTTTCTAACTCCACTTTGTAACGCCCATTTTCCTCGGATACCCGCGAAGAAGGGATGTCGCACTATAACTATAATACTTGAAACATAAAGCGAAATAAATTAAAATGCGAAAAATAATAGTTGTTTTTAAGCTCATAGATCCTGTTCATTTTAAGGTGATTTAAATTCCTTTACAATTATCACTATGTATTTTTTTTAATTAAATTATCAAAATAAATTATTGTCATTACTAAGTAGAGTCAAATAGTTAATTGAAGAATCCATTACGTATAGAAATAATAATTAGGACGGTCACAGTAAAAGAATTCGACATGATTGAAACCATACACAATATATATATATTCATACTTATATGCATAAGTCTGTTTAATTACATTCCAAAATATACAAAAAGCAAAGATGTACCCACCCAAGTTATACAAATATACACCCAGCATGTACAGCAAAACGTCAGGCTTCCCAAAAAGATAGACGGTTAGCCATCAGTAGCTACCAATAGTATCAGCTCCTAAGACTGACGAGAAGGGACCATAGTCGGGTCCTCCTCAGGGTCCTCTTCATCTGAGGAAACATCCATCGGAGCGATAGAGCAACGGGCAGGAGCCCGTGCAGTGGACAAAAAGGAGTCATCACGTGGGGTGTAGTACATATCAACTCACATGTCCCTAATGGGCATGTAAAACTCCAGCCAAACAAAAGCATGAAAATCTAAAACAGGGGCATCATAACGACCCCATGCTAGGGACACCGTCAGCTCCCTATAGTACACGCATCGGTCCGTCTGCATATTAATGTGCTAGCAGTCAGGGCTTCCGTGAAAAGTGATCCGTGTATAGCCCAAAAATCCACGTGGGCACGACTTCTTCCTCGATCAACTTCAATCGTAATCTGGCCAGAAGCTTGGGAACTGGGGGGCTTCCTTGTCTTCCTCACGAACGTCTTCTCGGAAGTACGCAATCCAACATAATACAAAAATAAAGGAAATACAGAAAGAGGTGAGACACCCAACTTTCAGTACCAAAATGGAGGTAAGTAAACAAAATGGCACTAGGCGCCCACATATAACACAGTTCATACGTTTAATCACAGCAATATTAAAATTAACAGTAAAGGCAGAGCAACAATAATTAATTGTAGTAATTGCAATAACAGGCAATAGAAGTAATATTTCCAATAGACAACAGTTCAGAAAATTAGATAATTATTACAGTAATAATAATTTACAGTTATGCTTGCAGTTATAAATGTTAATGCTCAATGAGTTATGTGACTGACAATTCTCAATGTAAAAGGGTACCAAAATTCCTACTCCATGGAGCTAGACATAAACATTTTCGGAGTAAATGATCAATGAGTAATGTCAATACATCGTTAACCTTAAAATATAGTGTGCTTTATCTCATAAAAATGTTTACGCAATTGGCTTATACATGGCACCTCAATAGTTGATCGCGATATAAGATAGCGTCCCAGTCAAGATCATCGGCGTGTCGTATTGGTCTATCCCACGGCCCCAATGGAGCTACAACTGTCTATTGTGAGGCACCCACACCCCGACGCCCCCAGGGCCAACCACTATGACCCTATGCTTAGTCTACTTGCACCCGCACAAGGGTGTTATTCAAACTCCTAGGCACACATAGCCTTTCTAACAATGTCCAATAGACACACATATGCATGATGACTCAATTTCAATCATGCATGTTCATTAATGATGCATTCACCATAAGCATATCACAATGGTGTATAAACATATATATACACATACATATTCATTTCCTAACATCATCACATCATGACGATCTCAAGTACATCATTAATAAGTATTTAACCCACATAGGGATTCATAACAACATACAACCGATTCCCAATATCAATATGTAGTCATACATAGCTAATCAACTTTCGCAAGTACATGTCTTGAATTCACATTTCCAAAGTTTTAAACTTTAGTCCATTATGAAAATTATAGGGTGAATTACCCTTCAAAACCGTGGCCTTCTAGGAGTTGTTATCCAATTTAATTCTTCCACTTGATTAAAAGTTATGCATGTTTCTAAATTCTTAAATCTCCAAAGATTGATTAAGGCATCAATTTCCCCTAATTTGGTCTCCAAAAACCATGGCCTTCCATGGTCACTAAAACTCTAATTTCTTTCCATTTTATGCACTTGTTACTTGATACTTAATTACTTAGATTTTTAATTTACACAAAACCAATCCAATCTCTCAATTTTCCAGGCCAAAACCATAGTCTTTCCCTAGGGTATTAAACCCTCAAAATTTTCCCATTCATTAACTTCAATGTTAACATTCAACATTTAATTACATAAGCTTTATTATTTGTGTACAAAAACAATTTTCAAACCAAAGTTTTCCACTAAAACCGTTGCCTTCATGTTAGGGTAAGGAACTCCAATTTCCCATTTAGCAAACCCAACATGATCAAGCACATTTAACACTTCTAATTTACACAAGATCACCATTCAATCCATAATCAAATTTAAGAACACAGACAAGCAAAAATCACAAAACAACATGAACATATAAGGGTTCCCTCACCACCATTATTAGTAGAAATGAGTAATCTCCCTCTTACCTAAGGAGAATCACGAAAATGATCACCTTCAAGCTCTTGGTGAATTCGGTTTCAAGGGCTCCAAGAACCCTAATTTTTCAACCATCAAAAATCAACATTAGGAATGGAAAAGAATGGATCTTGGGTCACCATTGAGACCCTAGAATCCAAAAATGAAGAGAAATGTGAAGAAAGGTTGAAGCTTGACCTCAAAGTTAGAGACTTTACCTTGGAAGAAAATGGAAAAAGGTTAGGTTTTTGAAGAAATTTTCTAAAGAGAAGTGGTAGAGAAGATGAAGAAGAGTAAGGAAATGAGTTTAGTGAAGAGAAAAGGTGAAGAAAATGGTGGAGAATGGGGCTGCAAACCGTGGCTATGGAGGAGTGTAGAGAGAAGGAAGATAAAGGAAGAAGATGAAGTTCTAGAGAGATAAGTAATTAGGTTAAAGTGAAGTGATTTTGGGTATTTTGCATTAAGTGAGGAGGCAAAAATTATTTTGCCTCCTTTGACCATGCATGCCGCAGCAATGAGGGGAGAAGAGGGGGTAAATGTTTAGCTTCTTATGTAAGCTAAGGGCAAGGTGGTTATTCGGCCAAAGCTTCTAGAAGAAGCTTCTTAATTAGGGTACAAAATTTTGAATTAAAGTGACTTGATTAGACATAAAGTAGATTACATTAGGATAATGTGATAGAATTTTTATTACATGCTATTATCTAATGGACAATAGTTACAGTCAACCGAAGTCAGTATTAATTATTTTGACGAATGAAATTTATACAGCGTTTCATTATTTTATCTGTTAAATATTTTTGAAAAACGTAAAACTTCGTAAATCATGTCCAGCCTCGGGTTTAGTAAGATCCCCTATCGACATTTCCACAGATCAAGGTTCTCTGAAAAAATATCTCATTTTTTCGGCTCTGCTCAGTTGGCACGTAAAATGAGAAATAATATTAAAATATTTTGTGTTCTTAGAAAAATTCAGAAAAATTTCAGAAAATCACAAATATTAAAATAAATAAATTTTGGGGTGTTACAACACTCTCCAACAAATAAGAATTTCGTCCTTGAAATTTTCATACCTTAAAATAACTCTGGGTATTGCTCCTTCATTTTGACCTCTAGTTCCCAAGTCGTATCTCCGGTAGTCTCGTTCCAGATTACTTTCACCAATGAAATATCTTTCCCCCTGAGTTGCTTCATTCTCCTATCCTCAATCTTTATAGGAGTTGTTTCATAAGTCAAGTTTTCCTTTAATTGTACCGAATCAGGTACAATGATATGATCAGGACTTAGAATGTATTTTCGGAGTTGTGACACATGAAAGACATTATGAAGATTTGAAAGGAAATGGGGTAAGGCTATTTGGTAAGCAACAGGACCTATCCAACGAAGAATTTGATAAGGTCCAAGGAATTTTGGAGTGTGCTTTCTAGATTTGAGAACCCGACTGACCCCAATTGTAGGCGTGACTTTCAGAAATACATGCTCACCTTCTTCGAACTCAAGAGGTTTTCTTCTTTTGTCCGCATAACTCTTTTGTCGACTCTGAGCTGTTCTCATCTTCTCCTAAATCATTTTGACTTTTTTGGTTGTCTGTTGAATGAGATCAGGTCCGACTATAAGCCACTCTCCATCTTGATACCAGCATAGAGGTGTTCAACATCGTCGTCTATACAGAGCTTCATAGGGTGACATCCCTATACTTAAGTGATAACTGTTGTTATAGGTGAATTCTACCAATGGTAAGATTTCATCCCAACATCCAGTCTGTTCTATAGCACAAGCTCTCAGCCAATCCTCCAATGATTGGATTGTTCTTTCCGATTGATCGTCCGTCTGAGGATGGTATGCAGAACTCAGCCATAGCTTCGTCCCCATTGCTTCTTGAAGACTCTACCAAAACTTTGATGTAAATCTGGGATCTCGGTTAGAGATGATACTTGTAGGTACAACATGTAGTCTGACAATTTCACTGATGTACAACTAAGTCAACTTCTCCAAAGGGTATCTTATGTTGATTGGCAAAAAGTGCGCCGACTTTGTAAGTCAATCCATAATAACCCATATTGAATCATGACCTCTCTTCGTTCTTGGCAATCCAACAACAAAGTCCATGGCAATGCTATCCCATTTCCATTCGAGAATAGTCAAGGGTTGCAAAAATCTTGACGATTTTTGATGTTCAATCTTTGTCTTCTGACAAACCAAACAAGATGATACGCATATAGCAATACCTCTTTTCATTCTATGCGACCAAAATAACTTCTTTAAATCTTGGTACATTTTGGTCATTTCAGGATGCATACTTAACTGACTCGCATGAGCATGTTCAAGTATATACTTCCTGAGTTCCTCATCTTTAGGCACACAGACCCTACCTTGGAATCTTAAAATTCCATCACTTCCTTCCTCAAGTGTTGATACACCGCCCTGCTTTATCAGCTCTCTTTCCTCTCACAAGAACTTATCATCTTTCTGTTTTTCTCAGATATCTTCCAGTAAGTCATTTGAAATAATGACCATATTCTTCCACATTTTTCCTGGCAGTAGCTCCAGAAAAGACCATATGTCTCTGAACTGTTCTATCAAGTCTTTCTCTCTGATCATCATGGTGGAAACACTGATTGACTTCCTACTCAAGGCATTGGCCACCACATTCGTCTTCCCAAGGTGATATTGAAGTTGGAAGTCATAGTCTTTCAAGAATTCTAGCCATCTTCGCCACCTCATGTTCAACTCTTTCTGATCGTCCAGATACTTCAAGCTTTTGTGGTCGCTGAAGACATTGAATGTTACCCCATACAGATATTGTCTCCATATCTTCAAAGCAAACACCACTGCAGCTAACTCCAAATCATGTGTTGGGTAGTTCTTCTCATGCACTCGTAATTGTCTTGAGGCATAAGCCACCACTTTTCCGCCTTGCATAAGGACACAACCCAAACCTTGATATGAAGCGTCACAATACACTTCAAATGGTTCACTTAGATTAGGCAACACTAACACTGGTGAAGTAGTCAGCCTCCTTTTCAGCTCTTGAAAACATCCTTCGCAAGCATCAGTCTATTCAAATGTCTGATTCTTCCTGGTGAGTTGAGTAAGAGGTCCGACAATCTTAGAAAATCCTTCAATGAACCTCCGGTAATATCCGACTAATCCAACAAAGCTTCGGATTTCCGTTACCGTCTTCGGCCTTTCCCATTGTAGAACAACTTCTACTTTCGAAGGATCAACAACAATTCCTTCCTTCGAAATGACATGGCCCAAGAATTTCACTTCGTCCAACCAAAACTCACACTTGGACAATTTAGCATATAGCTCTTTCTCCTTCAAAATTTGAAGAACTATACTGAGATGTTCAGCATGATCCTCCTGATTTTGTGAATAGATCAAGATGTCGTCAATGAAGACAACAACGAATCTGTCCAAATAAGGATGAAAAATCCTATTCATATAGTCCATGAAGACAGCAGGTGCAATAGTTACACCAAAAGGCATTACCAAATACTCGTAGTGTCCATAACGAGTACGAAAAGCCGTTTTGGGAATGTCTTCCACTTTTACTCGGATCTGGTGGTAGCTCGATCGCAAATCGATCTTGGAAAACACAGCTGCTCCTTTCAGTTGGTCCATTAGGTCATTTATCCTCGGCAATGGATACTTGTTCATGATCATGACCTTATTCAGTTGATGATAATCCACACATAATCTCGAAGTACCGTCCTTCTTCTTAACCAGTAACACTGGTGCACCCTAAGGTGATACACTGGGTCTCACGAATTGCTTCCCTAAAAGCTCTTCCAATTGCTTCTTGAGCTCAGCTAGCTCTGCAGGCGACATTCGGTAAGGCGCTATGAAAGTAGGGCTAGCTCTAGGCACAAGATCAATGGTAAATTCAATCTCTCGCTCCAATGGTAAACCAGGTATATTTTCGGGAAAAACTTCAGGAAATTCTTGAACAACGGGGATCGCGTCCGCATCCACCTCATTCTCGACTTTCAAAGAAGACAATAACATGTATCCCTGAGTTCCTTCTTTCAAGAAAGCTTTCGCTTGGTTGGCCGTCACAAATCTAGAATTCTCATCCAGAGGGAAAATTATTATTTTTCTAGAACAATCTAATAGGACATGGCTAGCAAATAACCAATCCATCCCTAAGATTACATCTAATTGAGATAAGGGCAAATAGATCAAATCGACAGTAAAGATTTAACCTTCAATAATCAATAAGCAATTTAAACAGATTTTGGCAGCGACAACGGGTTTAGCAGTTGGAGTTGATACAGTCAAATCAAATGGCAAAGAAGACACAGGTAAACTAAGTCTTTTCACACAGTCATATGAGATGAAAGAATGAGTTGCACTAGAATCATACAATGCAATTAAAAGATTACCTTCAATGAGACCTTCCCCTTGTATAAGATCTTTCGATTCGGAGGCTTCGGCACCACTCAGGGTGTAAACCCGACCTCCAGCCTGTGGTTTGGTGGTTCTAGCAGCATTGATGGAAGGTTCCGCCTTGGCTTGATTACAGTCACAGGAAACTTGTCCTGGTTTTTCACACCTAAAGTAGATGATCCCCTTGATAGTGTAGTCTCTTGTGTAGTGCTCATTCCCACACTTCATGTACCTCGGCATAGATGCCAGATTCTAACTTGTCCTTCCCGGGCTTCCACTAGGACTTCCACCCGGTGATCTCTATTGTTGATTCCCAGATGGTCTGGAATAGGGCTTCTTCTGATAACGGCCAGCATCACTGCTTCCTCCTCTTTGAGACCGAATTGGCCCAAAGTTTTTGTTTCTTACCTCACGCGCTTAGTCCAAACTTTTCACCCGGCAGCAAGTATCAAGCAACTCAGAAAATTAAGTAATCTTCAAGGTTATGACGGCTCTCTTCACGTTGTGTCTCAGGCCTTCTTCAAACTTTCGGCACTTCCAAGCTTCATTGGGTTGGGGTTGGAAGTAAGTTGAGAACCTCGACAAGCTTTCAAACTTAGCGGCATACTCGCCCATGGTCATATTCCCTTGTCGCATACTCAGAAATTCCATTTCCTTCGCGTGTCTAGCACTTTCAAGAAAATACTTGTTCAAGAATCTCTCTCTGAACACTTCCCAAGTAATCGCCCAATTCTCAGCTTGCAACAACCTTTGCTCTCCTATCCACCACTCCTCAGCATCTCCGATTAGCGTAAACGCCGCATATGTCACTTTCTTGTTATCGACACAGTTCATGCCAATAAATATCTTTTCCAGCTCTTTGATCTAGAGAGTAGCTTTCTCATGATCAAACTCTCATTTGAATTGCGGAGGGTTCATACAATGAAACTCCGCCAAATTATGGGCATCAGCTGTAGCCTCTAGTTGTTGTGTAGTCCTCGCCTGCTGTTCAGCGGTCTGTTGATTCTACTACAACATTGCTTCAACCATTTTGCATATTGCTTCAATGGCGGCAGCCATGTCTCTTCTGCGAGCCATACTTTCTCTCAAATCAAACTACACAAAACACAGAGAAAAGTCAGATGTATCCTTGTGGAATACTAAACACAGAGAGTTCACACAGCACAAATAAGACAGTCTAAAACCACACGACCCAAAAAAAAATCTAAATCGGGAGCTTTGATACCAAGACAGTGTAGCGTCCCTTTTCCTCGGATACCCGCGAAGAAGGGAGGTCGCACTATAACTATAATACTTGAAACATAAAGCGAAATAAATTAAAATGTGAAAAATAGTAGTTGTTTTTAAGCTCGCAGATCCGGTTCATTTTAAGGTGATTTAAATTCCTTTACAATTATCACTATGTATTTTTTTTTATTAAATTATCAAAATAAATTATTGTCATTACTAAGTAGAGTCAAAGAGTTAATTGAAGAATCCACTACGTATAGAAATAATAATTAGGACGATCGCAGTAAAAGAATTTGACATGATTGAAACCATACACAATATATATATATTCATACTTATATGCATAAGCCTGTTTAATTACATCCCAAAATATACAAAAAGCAAAGATGTATCCACCCAAGTTATACAAATATACACCCAGCATGTACAGCAAAACGTCAGACTTCCCAAAAAGATAGACGGTTAGCCATCAGTAGCTACCAATAGTATCAACTCCTAAGACTGACAAGAAGGGACTGTAGCCGAGTCCTCCTCAGGGTCCTTTTCGTCCGAGGAAACATCCATCGGAGCGACAGAGCAACGGGCAGGAGCCCGAGCAGTGGACAAAAAGGAGTCATCACGTGGGGTGTAGTATATATCAACCCACATGTCCCCAACGGTCATGTAAAACTCCAGCCAAACAAAAGCATGAAAATCTAAAACAGGGGCATCATAACGACCCCATGCTAGGGACACCGTCAGCTCCCCATGGTACACGCATCGGTCCGTCTGCACATTAATGTGCCAATAGTCAGGGCCTCTGTGAAAAGTGATCCGTGTATAGCCCAAAAATCCACGCGGGCGCGACGTCATTGTCGATCAACTTCAATCGTAATCTGGCCAGAAGCTTGGAAACTCAAGGGCTTCCTTGTCTTCCTCACGAACGTCTTCTCGGAAGTACGTAATCCAACAGAATACAAAAATTAAGTAAATACAGAAAGAGGTGAGATACCCAGCTTTCAGTACCAAAATGGCGGTAAGTAAACAAAACGGCGCTGGACGCCCACATATAACATAGTTCATACGTTTAATCACAGCAATATTAAAATTAACAGTAAAGGCAGAGCAACAATAATAAATTGTAGTAATTGCAATAACAGGCAATAGCAGTAATATTTCCAACAAACAACAGTTCAGAAAATCAGATAATTATTACAATAATAGTAATTTACAGTTATGCTTGCAGTTATAAATGTTCACGCTCAATGAGTTATATGACTGACAATTCTCAATGTAAAAGGGTACCAAAATTCCTACTCCATGAAGCTAGACATAAACATTTTCGGAGTGAATAATCAAGGAGTAATGCCAGTATATCGTTAGCCTTAAAATATAGTGTGCTTTATCTCATAAAAATGTTTGCGCAATTGGCTTATACATGGCACCTCAATAGTTGATCGCGATATAGGACAGCGTCCCAGGCAGGATCGTCGACGTGTCGTATTGGTCTATCCCACGGCCCCAGTGAAGCTACCACTGTCCATTGTGAGACACCCATAACTCGACGCCCCCAGGGCCAACCATTATGACCCTACGCTTAGTCTACTTGCACCCGCACAAGGGTGTTATTCAAACTCCTAGGCACACATAGCCTTTCTAACAATGTCCAACGAACACACATATGCATGACGACTCAATTTTAATCATGCATGTTCATCAATGATGCATTCACCATAAGCATATCACAATGGTGTATAAACATATATATACACATACATATTCATTTCCCAACATCATCACATCATGATGATCTCAAGTACATAATTAATAAGTATTTAACCCACATAGGGATTCATAACAACATATAACCGATTCCCAATATCAATATGTAGTCATACATAGCTAATCAACTTTCGCAAGTACATGTCTTGAATTCACATTTTCAAAGTTTTAAACTTTAGTCCATTATAAAAATTATAGGGTGAATTACCCTTCAAAACCATGGCCTTCTAGGAGTTGTTATCCAATTTAATTCTTCCACTTGATTAAGAGTTATGCATGTCTCTAAATTCTTAAGTCTCCAAAGATTGATCAAGGCATCAATTTCCCCTAATTTGGTCTCCAAAAATCATGGCCTTCCACGGTCACTAAAACTCTAATTTCTTTCCATTTTATGCACTTGTTACTTAATACCTAATTACTTAGATTTTTAATTTATACAAAACCAATCCAATCTCTCAATTTTTTCAGGCCAAAACCGTGGCCTTTTCCTAGGGTATTAAACCCTCAAAATTTTCCCATTCATTAACTTCAATGTTGACATTCAACATTTAATTACATAAGCTTTATTATTTGTGTACAAAAATAATTTTCAAGCCAAAGTTTTCCACTAAAACCGTGGCCTTCATGTTAGGGTAAGGAATTCCAATTTCCCATTTAGCAACCCCTACATGATCAAGCACATTTAACACTTCTAATTTACACAAGATCACCATTCAATCCATAATCAAATTTAAGAACACATAGACAAGCAAAAATCACAAAACAACATGAACATACAAGGGTTCCCTCACCACCATTATTGTTAAAAGTGAGTAATCTCCCTCTTACCTTAGGAGAATCACGAAAATGATCACCTTCAAGCTCTTAGTGAATTCAATTTCAAGGGCTCCAAGAACCCTAATTTTTCAACTATCAAAAATCAACATTAGGAATGGAAAAGAATGGATCTTGGGTCTCCATTGAGACCCTAGAATCCGAAAATGAAGAGAAATGTGAAGAAAGGTTGAAGCTTGACCTCAAAGTTAGAGACTTTACCTTGGAAGACAATGGAAAAAGGTTAGGTTTTTGAAGAAATTTTCTAAAGAGAAGTGGTAGAGAAGATGAAGAGTAGTAAGGAAATGAGTTTAGTGAAGAGAAAAGGTGAAGAAAATGGTGGAGAATGGGGGCTGCAAACCGTGGCTATGGAGGAGTGTAGAGAGAAGGAGGAGAAAGGAAGAAGATGAAGTTCTAGAGAGATAAGTAATTAGGTTAAAGTGAAGTGATTTTAGGTATTTTGCATTAAGTGAGGAGGCAAAAATTATTTTACCTCCTTTGACCATGCTTGCCGCGGCAATGAGGGGAGAAGAGGGGGTAAATGTTTAGCTTCTTATGTAAGCTAAGGGCAAGGTGGTTATTTGGCCAAAGCTTCTAGAAGAAGCTTCTTAATTAGGGTACAAAATTTTGAATTAAAGTGACTTAATTAGACATAAAGTAGATTACATTAGGATAATGTGATAGGATTTTTATTACATGCTATTATCCAATTGACAATAGTTACAGTCGACAGAAGTCAGTATTAATTAATCTGACGAATGAAATTTATACAGCATTTCATTATTTTATCTGTTAAATTTTTTTGAAAAATATGAAACCTCGTAAATTGTGTCCAGCCTCGGGTTTAGTAAGATCCCCCATTGACATTTTCACAGATCAAGGTTCTCTGGAAAAATATCTCATTTTTATGGCTCCGCTCAGTTGGCACGCAAAATGAGAAATAATATTAAAATTTCTATGTTCTTAGAAAAATTCTAGAAAATCACAAATATTATAAAATGAATATTTATAATAAAATAAATAAATTTTGGGGTGTTACAACACTCCCTAACAAATAAGAATTTCGTCCTCGAAATTTTTATACCTTAAAATAACTCTGGGTATTGCTCCTTTATTTTGTCCTCTAGTTCCCAAGTCGCATCTCCGGTCGTCTCGTTCCAGATTACTTTCACCAATGAAATATCTTTCCCCCTGAGTTGCTTTATTCTCCTATCCTCAATCTTTACAGGAGTTGTTTCATAAGTTAAGTTTTCCTTTAATTGTACCGAATCAGGTGCAATGATATGATCAGAACTTGGAATGTATTTTCCGAGTTGTGACACATGAAAGACATTATAAAGATTTGAATGGAAATGGGATAAGGCTATTTGGTAAGCAACAGGACCTATCCAACGAAGAATTTGGTAAGGTCCAAGGAATTTTGGAGTGAGCTTTCTAGATTTGAGAACCCGACCGACCCCAGTCATAGGCGTGACTTTCAGAAATACATGCTCACCTTCTTCAAACTCAAGAGGTTTTCTTCTTTTGTCCTCATAACTCTTTTGTCGACTCCGAGCTGTTCTCATCTTCTCTGGAATCATTTTGACTTTTTCGATTGTCTGTTGAATGAGATCAGGTCCGACTGTAAGTCGCTCTCCATCTTGATACTAGCATAGAGGTGTTCAACATCGTCGTCTATACAGAGCTTCATAGGGTGCCATCCCTATACTTGAGTGATAACTGTTGTTATAGGAGAATTCTTCCAATGGTAAGATTTCATCCCAACATCCAGTCTGTTCCATAGCACAAGCTCTCAGCAAATCCTCCAATGATTGGATTGTTCTTTCCGATTCATCGTCCGTCTGAGGATGGTATGCAGAACTCAACTGTAGCTTCGTCCCCATTACTTCTTGAATACTCTACTAAAACTTCGATGTAAATCTGGGATCTCGGTCAGAAACAATACTTGTAGGTACACCATATAATCTGATAATCTCACCGATGTACAACAGAGTCAATTTCTCCAATGGATACCTTATGTTGATCAGCAAAAAGTGCGCCGACTTTGTAAGTCGATCCACAATAACCCATACTGAATCATGACCTCTCTTCGTTCTTGGCTATCCAACAACAAAGTCCATGGCAATGCTATCCCATTTCCATTCGGGAATAGTCAAGGGTTGCAAAAATCTTGATGATTTTTGATGTTCAATCTTTGTCTTCTGACAAACCAAATAAGATGATACGCATCTAGCAATATCTCTTTTCATTCTATGCCACCAAAACAACTTCTTTAAATCTTGGTACATTTTGGTCATTCCAGGATGCATACTTAACTGACTCGCATGAGCAAGTTCAAGATATACTTCCCCAGTTCCTCATCTTTAGCCACACAGACCCTACCTTGGAATCTTAAAATTCCACCACTTCCTTCCTCAAATGTTGACACACCGCCCTGCTTTATCAGCTCTCTTTCCTCTCGCAAGAACTTATCATCTTTCTGCTTTTCTCGGATATCTTCCAGCAAGTCATTTGAAATGGTGACCATATTCATGTAGATTTTTCCTGGTAGTAGCTCCACAAAAGACCATACGTCTCTGAACTGTTCTATCAAGTCTTTCTCTCTGATCAACATGGTGGAAACACTGATTGTCTTGCTACTCAAGGCATCGACCACCACATTCATCTTCCCAGGGTGATATTGAAGTTGGAAGTCATAGTCTTTCAAGAATTCTAGCCATCTTCGCTGCCTCATGTTCAACTCTTTCTGATCGTACAGATACTTCAAGCTTTTGTGGTCGCTAAAGACGTTGAATGTTGCCCCATACAGATAATGTCTCCATATCTTCAAAGCAAACACCACTGCAACTAACTCCAAATCATGTGTTGGGTAGTTCTTCTCATGCACTCGTAATTGTCTTGAGGCTTAAGCCACCACTTTTCTGCCTTGCATATGGACACAACCCAAACCTTGATATGAAGCGTCATAATACACTTCAAATGGTTCACTTGGATTAGGCAGCACTAACACTGGTGAAGTAGTTAGCCTTCTTTTCAGCTCTTGAAAACTTCCTTCGCAAGCATCGGTCCATTCAAATGCCTGATTCTTCCTGGTGAGTTGAGTAAGAGGTCCGATAATCATAGAAAATCCTTCAACGAACCTCCGGTAATATCTGGCTAATCCAACAAAGCTTTGGATTTCCGTTACCGTCTTCGGCCTTTCCCATTGTAGAACAGATTCTACCTTCGAAGGATCAACAACAATTTCTTCCTTTGAAATGACATGGCCCAAGAATTTCACTTCGTCCAACCAAAACTCACACTTGGACAATTTAGCATATAGCTATTTCTCCTTCAAAATCAGAAGAACTATACTGAGATGTTCAGCATGATCCTCCTGATTTTGTGAATAGATCAAGATGTCGTCGATGAAGACAACGACGAATCTGTCCAAATAAGGATGAAAGATCCTATTCATATAGTCCATGAAGACAGCAGGTGCATTAGTCACACCAAAAGGCATTACTAAATACTCGTAGTGTCCATAACGAGTACGAAAAGCCGTTTTGGGAATGTCTTCCACTTTTACTCGGATATGGTGTAGCTCGATCGCAAATCGATCTTGGAAAACACAGTCACTCCTTTCAGTTGGTCCATCAGGTCATCTATCCTCGGCAATAGATACTTGTTCTTAATCGTGATCTTATTAAGTTGACGATAATCCACACATAATCTCGAAGTACTGTCCTTCTTCTTAACTAGCAACACTAGTGCTCCCCAAGGTGATACGCTGGGTCTCACGAATTGCTTCTCCAAAAGCTCTTCCAATTGCTTCTTGAGCTCAACTAGCTCTGTAGGTGACATTCGGTAAGGCGCTATGGAAATAGGGCTAGCTCCAGGCACAAGATCAATGGTAAATTCAATCTCCTGCTCCGGTAGTAAACCAGGTATATCTTCGGAAAAAACTTCAGGAAATTCTCAAACTACGGGGATCGCGTCCACATCCACCTCATTCTCGACTTTCAAAGAAGACAACAACATGTATCCCTGAGCTCCTTCTTTCAAGAAAGCTTTCACTTGGTTGGCCGTCACAAATCAAGATTTCTCATCCAGAGGGAAAATTATTATTTTTCTAGAACAATCTAATAAGACATGGTTAGTAGATAACCAATCCATCCCTAAGATTATATCTAATTGAGATAAGGGCAAACTGATCAAATTGACAGTAGAGATTCGACCTTCAACAATCAATGGGCAATTTAAATAGACTTTGGCAGTGATAACAAGTTTAGCAGTTGGAGTTGATACAGTCAAATCAATTGGCAAAGAAGACACAGGTAAACCAAGTCTTTTCACACAGTCATATGAGATGAAAGAATGAGTTGCACCAGAATCATACAATACAATTAAAAGATTACCTTCAATGAGACCTTCCCCTTGTATAAGATCTTTCAATTCGGAGGCTTCGGCACCACTCAGGGTGTAAACCCGACCTCTAGCCTGTGGTTTGGTGGTTCTAGCAGCATTGACGGAAGGTTCTGCCTTGGCTTGATTATAGTCACAGGAAACATGTCCTGATTTTTCACACCTAAAGCAGATGATCCCCTTGATACTGCAGTCTCTTGTGTAGTGCTCATTCCTGCACTTCATGCACCTCGGCGTAGATGCCGGATTTTGACTTGTCCTTCCCGGGCTTCCACTAGGACTTCTACCCGGTGATCTCTATTGTTGATTCCCAGATAGTCTCGAATAGGGCTTCTTCTGATAATGGCCAGCACCACTGCTTCTTCCTCTTTGAGACCGAATTGGCCCAAAGTTTCTATTTCTCGCCTCACGCCCTTGGTCCAAACTTTTCACCCGGCAACAAGTATCAAGCAACTCAGAAAATTGAGTAATCTTCAAGGTTATGACGGCTCTCTTCACGTCGTGTCTCAGGCCTTCTTCAAACTTTCGACACTTCCAAGCTTCATTGGGTTGGTGTTGGAAGTAAGTTGAGAACCTCGACAAGCTCTCAAACTTAGCGGCATACTCGCCCACGGTCATATTCCCTTGTCGCAGACTCAGAAATTCCATTTCCTTCGCGTGTCTAGCACTTTCAAGAAAATACTTGTTCAAGAATCTCTCTTTGAATGTAACACCCTTGTGGGGATGTCATATATATAAAGAAAATAAAAGAAAGATAAATAAAATCTACCCAAGTTGTAAAACATTTGCTACGTACTAATGCAGGTTGTAAAAAAATTCCTGTTAAACAGAATATTATTAAATAAAATAACGCGGAAACATAAAACCAACAGAACAACATCACTCATAACATACATATGGTCCAAGTTATAAGTTATACAAATAATTTACAACTACAACTACTAATATTTTAACATAAGCAGTAAACAGAAACAGTAAAGAGTCAATATATACATACGCAGATGCGCCCAAAAATACACATCATAAACATTTAATCCTCTGATGGATCACTGTCAAGAAACTCATCAGAAGATAAATATCCAGGATGTCTCGACTCTCGGCGGTAACGGGACTGCGCAGTCGACACGATACTTATCTCACTAGGCTCAGTGGATACACCACCCCAATGACGCCTAAGAGATGAAAGTAACTCTAAGTGCAGAAACACAGTAGTTGTCATCACTGGCTCTTCATCAAACGTAAGTCGTATGGACACAGTCAACCGTCCCACATAAGTCACTGAGTCTCTGTCTCCCCGCAAATGCCAAGCTAATGATCCACCGTGAAACTCGAGTGCCACAAAGCCCAAAAATCCTGGCATCGCCATACCCAAACAAATCAGTCCAATGGATATGGATGATCAGATGGTTCTTGGTCGTCATACTGATCTTCAGCTTGCTGCTCCTCTTCCTCCTCAGGATACAAAATCTCAAGAGGCTGGTCCTCTTCCTCAAACTCTTTACCACGTAAAATAAATATACAGAAAACACGTACAATATAGAGGTAAGACAATCTAAAATCATCACAAACATGGAAAATAAGAAAACGACAAACAACAGATATACAGTTCATGCAATATGAAAAACTATAACATTAATTAATAACAGATAGTATCACAACAACACATAATATCACGGATAAGACAATATCACGGATAAAATAATACCAAGATAAAATAAAATAAGAAATATACCAATTATCATAATAATAACCAAATAAGATAAACAGATAAAATAAAATAATGTTCAAGATATAATCATATGCAATATGACACGATCCTACTCCATGGAGCTAAACACATATAGCATTCAGAGAGAGAATGACCCGCAAAATCTATTAGTACCACGGCTGCCCAACCAAACTATTGCACTGTCACACTTTGCGTCTATAGCCCCAAGTCATATGGAATCCATCATCCAAAGCATGGTGTAGTTCACGGTCTCACATTGTGGCACTACAGGCAATGTACTATTAGACTTTACGAAATCTCAATTAAAAATAGTGCGTGTCGAGTCCATTAGTGTGCTATCGGTTACCACGGCCCAGCGGAGCGACCGACTGTCCATATATGGAGTCTCGTACACTAACGTCTCCCAGTTCATAAAGACAATGAACCACACTACGTTTATCGCATCGACAACACGATGTGATTCACCTCGTCAACCAATCTACCAAAAACTGGCATATCCTCAAATTACCAGGATATCCTCAAAGATAAAAAGATATAGTAAGTCCCACCGGACAAATACTGTTCCAAAGCCTGTACGGGTTCACCTCATAGCCCGACAGTAGAAAAAAATTACAAAATACCGTCATTGGTATAAAAATGCAGTTGTGGTCAATCGCGTAGAAATTTTATCGCGTTTTCAAAATCTCGTCGTTTTTACAAACGTTTTTAAATCGCGTAAATATATTTTGCTGTTTTTGCAAATCGCGTAAGATTTTTAATACGTTTTCTCAATCGCGTAAGATTTTTAAATCATTTTCTTGTCCAAATCCCTTAAAATTTACTGTTTAAATAAACAGAAATAATAAATAATACATTTAAACTACGTAAACTATTTTCCATAGCGTATACTGTCTTTTGGACATCTTTTCTATCTTATTTGCCCGTTTTTACTAAAAGACAGTATTTTGTTTAGAAACTTATATTAATGGTTTCCTAATTTTACCGTAAAAATTCTATTTACTTAATTTTTAACCGTATCATTTAATCCTTTTGAAAACCACTAACATGCTTCAAAATAAAGTATGAGCTATATGTTAGAAATTTTCAAAAGTTGCTGTATTTCATTTCTAACAGTAAAATTATTACTTTTAATCCTTAAACTTAATTCTAATCAATTTGTTTCTTTAAAACTCATTGTAATAAAATCCTTTTGGCATTTATTACTTAACCTTAGTTGAAAACAATTCTATAAATCAAAACACATTTAAATTTGGCTTTTTGGCCGAAAATCATTCTCTGCTTTATACTTCATTCCTAATTATTTCCATACATTTAATCTCTTTAAAAACTCTTGATCTAGTTTATTTTTATTAAATTATCTATTCAATAGTTAGAAAATAAATTTGGATCAAAAGCATGTGGCATGTTGGCCAATTTTAACAAAGTCTTTGCATTTGATCTCTAAATTATTTTTCATCTTCTAAATCCATGTCAAATTTATTGTAGTACCTAAATTCATTAAATCATTATTTTAGAAAATGGTTTGGAATTGATTTTAGAAATCATGGATCTTTGGTTTGGCATGTTGGCCGAAATATACACTTTGTGTTACTTGATTTCTAAATTCAGTTTCCTTGATCTAAACAATTCTATCTCTTGTTAATTTTCCAAGGTTAATTAAATTATACTTTAGGAAAATAATGAGAACATTTTGGTTCTCCTTTTGGGTCAATGGTCGTGAGCCTTGGTGTTGTGTTCTTTGGAACACTCATGCAATCCTTATCATGTTATTTACATCCTATACATTATCATGCATTTCTAACACATACAAATTATCAAAGCTTGTAGACATGCAATTTAAAGCTTGTAGACATGCAACATCATACAAATTATTACAAACATCAAATAGGAAAGCTTCTAACAACCACACAAACAAGCTATTAAACAAACACAAACAAGGAATCCTTATGGATTCTACAATCATAACAATCAAACTCCATCTTCTTACCACCACCCATGGATGATAAGATTAGTCTTCCTCTTACCTTAAGTGAAGACAAAATTACTCTTTCACACCTTTCCTAGGGTTCGGTTTTCCTCCTTCAAAACCTAACAAACTCAAACAAAAGTCTACAAGTTACTAACCATAAAAGAGAGCTTAAACCATGAAGAAATCATGGCTTAGAACTTTGAAAAAGAGTTTAGAAATGGAAAACTAGAAATTTCACCTTCTAGGTAAAATTTTCCAAGTAGGTTTCCAAGCTTTAAATGGAAGATTTTGCAAGAACTCTCAACTAGAGATGTTCTTAGAATTGTGTTTAGGTTTAGAAAACTTGGTTGGATAAAATTTTGGGTGGTTGGATGGTATGGTTTTGTGTTTGACCGAATGGAGCTTCAAGAGAGCTTCAATGGTGTTTAGGATTTTTGGAAGAGAGAGAAGAGAGAAATTGCATGAAAGATGAAATGATTTTTGTCCTCCAAAGGCCAAATGGCCGTGAACATCATGCCATGCAAGGTGTAGCCTTGCTTGGCTTCATCCAAGCCTTAGAATGAATCAAAGGTCAAGATTAAACCTTGGTTAGCAAGCTTGTCTCCCATTGGTTGATTTTAGCATAGTCATCTAGCCTAGTCACCATGATTAGTCACTAATTAACCAAGTCACCACACTTAGTCATCATGTTCTAGAGAATTCCTTCACTAATGATGCTTAATTAAGCTACTAAGTTAACTGTATTAGCTAAACGTGGGTCCCGCAAAACATTTAGGGTCCATCTTGTCATCTAATTATCTTGACTAATAAAATAATATTATAATAATATAAAATTATTTTATTTGACAAGATTAAATCCTAAAAATTAAAAGATTAATTATCGTCTCATTCAGAATGGGTTTAGTAAGATCCCCCAATCTGAATAATTAAAACAAGATTTTCCTACGGAAAAATATTATTTTCCTGTCCCGAAGCAAATCGCACAAAAAGTCCAAATAAAATCACAGACTATAATATTAAGCACTATAACATATAGAAAAATTAAAAACAGCACAATCGGGACGTAATGGTCATTTTTCCATTTTTCTCCACAACGAAGCAAATCATCTAAAACGTTCAAATAAAATTACAGACAGTATTAATTGTCTGTATATCTCCCAGAAAAATTAAAACAGTAGCTTGAGAAAATTTTTATTTTACCGTCTCAAAGCAAATTACGTAAAACGATCAAATAAAATTTTAGCCTGTAAAACATATTTGTATTTCATACATAAAAACAAGAAACAGTAAAATAGGGACACAAATGATCATTTACACAAAAGCTTGAAAAACAGCAAACAGAACATTCGGGACATTTTTCTAAAAATTGGGGTGTTACACTGAACACTTCCCAAGTAATCGCCCAATTCTCAGCTTGCAACAACCTTTGCTCTCCTGTCCACTACTCCTCAGCATCTCCAATTAGCGTAAACGCCGCATATGTCACTTTCTTGTTATCGACACAGTTCATGCCAATAAATATCTTTTCCAGCTCTTTGATCTAGAGAGTAGCTTTCTCAGGATCAAACTCTCATTTGAATTACGGAGGGTTCATAGGACGAAACTCCGCCAAATTTTGGGCATCAGCTGTAGCCTCTAGTTGTTATGCAGTCCTCACCTGCTATTCAGTGGTCTGTTGATTTTGCTGTAGCATTGCTTCAGCTATTTTTCGTATTGCTTCAATGGCGGCAGCCATGTCTCCACTGTGAGCCATACTCTCTCTCAAATCAAACTACACAAAACATAGTGAAAAGTCATATGTATCCTAGCGGAATACCAAACACAGAGAGTTCACACAACACAAACAAGACAGTCTAAAACCACACGACCTAAAAGAAATTCTAAACCGGGAGCTCTGATACCAAGACAGTGTAACGCCCCTTTTCCTCGGATACCCGCGAAGAAGGGACGTCGCACTATAACTATAATACTTGAAACATAAAGCGAAATAAATTAAAATGTGGAAAATAGTAGTTGTTTTTAAGCTCGTAGATCCGATTCATTTTAAGGTGATTTAAATTCCTTTGCAATTGTCACTATGTATTTTTTTTATTAAATTATCAAAATAAATTATTGTCATTACTAAGTAGAGTCAAAGAGTTAATTGAAGAATCCATTACGTATAGAAATAATAATTAGGACGGTTGCAGTAAAAGAATTCGACATGATTGAAACCATACACAATATATATATATTCATACTTATATACATAAGCCTGTTTAATTACATTCCAAAATATACAAAAAGTAAAGATGTACCCACCAAGTTATACAAATATACACCCAACATGTACAGCAAAACGTCAGGCTTCCCAAAAAGATAGACGGTTAGCCATCAGTAGCTACCAATAGTATCAGCTCCTAAGACTGACGAGAAGGGACTGTAGCCGGGTCCTCCTCAGGGTCCTCTTCGTCCGAGGAAACATCCATCGGAGCGATAGAGCAACGGGCAGGAGCCCGAGCAGTGGACAAAAAGGAGTCATCACGTGGGGTGTAGTACATATCAACCCACATGTCCCTAACGGGCATGTAAAACTCCAGCCAAACAAAAGCATGAAAATCTAAAACAGGGGCGTCATAACGACCCCATGCTAGGGACACCGTCAGCTCCCCATGGTACATGCATCGGTTCGTCTGCACATTAATGTGCTAGCAGTCAGGGCCTCCGTGAAAAGTGATCCGTGTATAGCCTAAAAATCCAAGCGGGCGCGACGTTATCCTCGATCAACTTCAATCGTAATCTGGCCAGAAGCTTGGAAACTCCGGGGCTTCCTTGTCTTCCTGACGAACGTCTTCTCGAAAGTACGCAATCCAACAAAATACAAAAATAAAGGAAATACAGAAAGAGGTGAGACACCCAACTTTCAATGCCAAAATGGCGGTAAGTAAACAAAACGACGTTGGCCGCCAACATATAACATAGTTCATGCGTTTAATCACAGCATGAACTACAATAACAGTAAAGGCAAAGCAATAATAATTAATTGTAGGAATTACAATAATAGGCAATAGCAGTAATATTTTCAACAGACAATAGTTCAGAAAATCAGATAATTATTACAGTAATAATAATTTACAGTTATGCTTGCAGTTATAAATGTTCATGCTCAATGAGTTACGTGACTGACAATTCTCAATGTAAAAAAAGGTACCAAAATTCCTACTCCATGAAGCTAGACTTAAACATTTTTAGACTGAATGATCAAGGAGTAATGCCAGTATATCGTTAGCCTTAAAATATAGTGTGCTTTATCTCATAAAAATGTTTGCGCAATTGGCTTATACATGGCACCTCGACAGTTGATCGCGATATAGGACAGCGTCCCAGTCAGGATCGTCGGCGTGTCGCATTGGTCTATCCCACGGCCCCAGTGGAGCTACCACTGTCTATTGTGAGACACCCACACCCTGACGCCCCCAGGGCCAACCACTATGACCCTACGCTTAGTCTACTCGCACCCGCACAAGGGTGTTATTCAAACTCCTAGGCACACATAGCCTTTCCAACAATGTCCAACGGACACACATATACATAACGACTCAATTTCAATCATGCATGTTCATCAATGATGCATTCACCATAAGCATATCACAATGGTGTGTAAACATATATATGCACATACATATTCATTTCCCAACATCATCACATCATGACGATCTCAAGTACATAATTAATAAGTATTTAACCCACATAGGGATTCATAACAACATACAACTGATTCTCAATATTAATATATAGTCATACATAGCTATTCAACTTTCGCAAGTACATGTCTTGAATTCACATTTTCAAAGTTTTAAACTTTAGTCCATTATGAAAATTATAGGGTGAATTACCTTTCAAAACCGTGGCCTTCTAGGAGTTGTTATCCAATTTAATTCTTCCACTTGATTAAGAGTTATGCATGTCTCTAAATTCTTAAGTCTCCAAAGATTGATCAAGGCATCAATTTCCCCTAATTTGGTCTCCAAAAACCGTGGCCTTACATGGTCACTAAAACTCCAATTTCTTTCCATTTTATGCACTTGTTACTTGATAACTAATTACTTAGATTTTTAATTTACACAAAACCAATCCAATCTCTCAATTTTCCAGGCCAAAACCATGGCCTTTCCCTAGGGTATTAAACCCTCAAAATTTTCCCATTCATTAACTTCAATGTTAACATGTAACACTTAATTACATAAGCTTTATTATTTGTGTACAAAAATAATTTTTAAGCCAAAGTTTTCCACCAAAACCGTGGCCTTCATGTTAGGGTAAATAACTCCAATTTCCCATTTAGCAACCCCAACATGATCAAGCACATTTAACACTTCTAATTTACACAAGATCACTATTCAATCCATAATCAAATTTAAGAACACATAGACAAGCAAAAATCACAAAACAACATGAACATACAAGGGTTCCCTCACCACCATTATTAGTAGAAGTGAGTAATCTCCCTCTTACCTAAGGAGAATCACAAAAATGATCACCTTCAAGCTCTTGGTGAATTCGGTTTCAAGGGCTCCAAAAATCCTACTTTTTCAACCATAAAAAATCAACATTAAGAATGGAAAAGAATGGATCTTAGGTCTCCATTGAGACCCTAGAATCCGAAAATGAAGAGAAATGTGAAGAAAGGTTGAAGCTTGACCTCAAAGTTAGAGACTTTACCTTGGAAGACAATGGAAAAAGGTTGGGTTTTTGAAGAAATTTTATAAATAGAAGTGGTAGAGAAGATGAAAAGGAGTAAGGAATGAGTTTAATGAAAAGAAAAAGTGAAGAAAATGGTGGAGAATGGGGGCTGCAAACCGTGGCTATGGAGGAGTGTAGAGAGAAGGAGGAGAAAGGAAGAAGATGAAGTTCTAGAGAGATAAGTAATTAGGTTAAAGTGAAGTGATTTTGGGTATTTTGCATTAAGTGAGGAGGCAAAAATTATTTTGCCTCCTTTGACCATGCTTGCCGCGGCAATGAGGGGAGAAGAGGGGGTAAATGTTTAGCTTCTCATGTAAGCTAAGGGCAAGGTAGTCATTTGGCCAAAGCTTTTTGAAGAAGCTTCTTAATTAGGGTACAAAATTTTGAATTAAAATGACTTGATTAGACATAAAGTAGATTGCATTAGGACAATGTGATAGAGTTTTTATTACATGCTATTATCTAATGGACAATAGTTACAGTCGATAGAAGTCAGTATTAATTAATCTGACGGATGAAATTTATACAGCGTTTCATTATTTTATCTATTAAAATTTCTCGAAAAACATAAAATCTCGTAAACCGTGTCCAGCTTCGGGTTTAGTAAGATCTCCCATCGACGTTTCCACAGATCAAGGTTCTCGGGAAAAATATCTCAGTTTTCTGGCTCCGCTCAGTTGGCACGTAAAATGAAGAATAATATTAAAATATTCCGCGTTCTCAGAAAAATTCAGAAAAATTCCAGAAAATCACAAATATTATAAAATGAATATTTATAATAAAATAAATAAATTTTGTGGTGTTACACACTTAGACCCTCAAACACAGATCCTTGATGGTTTTCAACCACAAACATGATCTCTAAACATACTATACTCTCATCATTCTCGAATCACTCAACATAATGGTCAATCACATGTATGCTAAAACTCTCATCCTAAAACCCATATTTCTTCAACACAAGATCATGGAGTTTTATGGATATGTGCATGCTCTAAAACTCTAGTATGCATGTCTCAACTCATTACATACCACTTCCAAACTTCTAATCAAGTTCTCCCAACTCAAACTCTTGGGAAACCTCTAGAAACCCATTTCCTATCCAAACAAGCATAACTCATGCATCAAAAGGATATAGAAAAGGAAGAAACTAGGTAACAAATACCTCTACCTCTAGTGGTGTGGTTGATGATCTTCAAGCTCTAGCTTTCCCTTATCTTCCTTCCCTTCCTTTCCTTTTATTCCTCCTTCTTCTTTCTTTCCCTTTCTTTATCTTCTCTTGTTGCTGCTTGGAGACGTGAGATGAGAGAAAATGAGAGAGAAAAGTCAAAGAAAACAAAAGATAAGGATGGTAGGTTGGAGAGATAAGGATGGTTTGAGATATTTAACTGAAAACTTTATATTTCTTAGGAATATTTTGATCTTATCAATCCAAGTTTCCTAAGTTCCATAGGTGTTATGAAAAATCATATGATTCATCTCAATCCTTGTCTCATTATTTCATAACTTTTCATATATCTAAAACTATCACTTAAGTTCTATTACTCTTCTTCAAGTTAAACTAAACTTGAGAAAATAAACCAATAGACTTATATGCATCAACCTTAACCTAATCTCATTACTAGAAAATTCTCTATCCTTTACTTGATATCTTTACAAATTCTCATAATTTTTCAAGATATCTGTCTATTTAATCTAGTCTTTAAACATTCATTCGATGTTACTAAAAATATTAATCTGTCTCGGTTAATTCTCCAAAATTAACCATATCACATCCTATTTATTTTTTACCTAGGAATAAATTCTCCTTAATAATTTTCATCACCTAAATAGGTTATGCTACTCTTTGAACTATTAACAACTATTTTTCACACTCAGTATTATAGCAAAATAATTCAACTAACTTAAAAAGGTAATAAAAAATAACAGATAACTTTTACATGAGTTACTAAACTTCTATAACCATAAATAAGTCTAACAGGTTAGGAAGTGTAATACCCTCCGTAGGGCATCACATTTTCGACTAAAATTTAAAACCTGAAAACCATTTAACAAAAGACTTTGAGTTATAAAATATGGATTCTTAAAATTTCTTTTTGCTGACAATATAAACTTACCGAAAATATAACTAATACAGGAATTAGACTAAACTAATTAATACACATGTTTATTATACCATAAAATATTCGACAACATTAAAACATAATTTGAAGACTCAAGAAACAGTAGTAAACCCAATGACGGGTCCTACTTGATAGCACGGTAACAACACTAATGAGAAAATTTAACATACATGTTTCATTTCTCCACCAAACTGCACACTGTTGAAACTGAGAAGATTCCTCCTTGATGCCATCACCGAACTCAGAACATTGCCTCCAGTTGAGTCTAAGAAACTTCATTCGCCTACTATACAAATTTAAACAATACAAACACAACAAACAATGCAGCAAAGAGGTGAGATCCCCTTTCACCAATACTAGGATGGTAGCAAAGAATGATACGAATGACAAAGTCATTCCATACACACAAATATCACAAGTATAATCATGTTGTTAATTTACAAATAATTCTAATAAACATATATTGTAATAAAATGAACAGCCATAATATTACCATAACAGATAAAACAATTGATACAATAAACCATAATATATATATATAATGATTATGTCACCATAAAATGTATCCCGACAATGCTACCACAATAGGTACATAGACTATGTATATGCACAATGCCTCATATTCCTACTCCATGGAGCTAAATAGTTTCGGATGTGAATGGTTCAGAAGATCTGCCACCCATAATGACAGTCTAAGCTAGACGCGAGACATAAATAGTGTTTGTTGGGACAATACGCCAGTGCGTTGCAATGGTATATCATGGCCAAGCATATAATGTGACAAATAGGTCACTATGAATAACTGCGCCATGACGTCCCCAGTAGATCACCCACTTGGATCACACTATCCAGCTCTCATTCATTCCTAAACAACAAAAGCCATCACAACCATTGACTATGCATACCAACTCAATGCATATTTATGAACCATAATTACATAAATACCCATAACCTCAAAATTCCAACATATAGTACGTTCCACTTGACAGTATCATATTTCCACATGTCCGGGTCCACCACTTTGGCCCGACAGCAAAACTCGTTGTTTTCATCAATCGCGTAGAAATTTTATCGCGTTTTCACAATTTCATCGTTTTTACAAATGTTTTCAAATCGCGTAAATATATTTTGCTGTTTTTAAAATCGCGTACTGTTTTAAAATCGTTTTCTCAATCGCGTAAGATTTTTAAATCGTTAACTTTATCGAATAGTCTTAAAATCTCTGTTTTAAAACTACGTAAGCTATTTTCACTACTTTAAAACTACGTAAAATAATTTTCCTTACGTCTTGAATTTATTGCAAAATGTTTTCTTTTATTTGTCTATTTTTAATAAAATCCGACAGTATTTTGTCTATAAAATCTACTAAAATTATATTTTCTACGTTTTCTCTCTAAAAATTCATTTACTTGGTTTATTATTCCTAAATTCACTTTAGAAATTTCTACTATACTTTAAAATTCAAAAGCAAGTATTTTTCAAAGGTTTTGTTCATTTTGTTACTATATCACCTTTCTAATAGAATTTGGTTTACTTCTTTAATTCTTGAAAATTCATTACAAATGCATTCTTATTATATAAAACATCAATTCTACACTTAGAAAAATAAATTTTGGATTGATTACACTTTTATTAGGCATATTGGCCGAATTCCATAAAATGTTGGCATTTGATCTTTGGATCATTTTTCTTCTTCTAAATCATTTTGTAATTCATTCATTAACCTAATTCCATTAGATCCTTTCTTTAGAAAATGGTTGAGAACATTTTGGTTCTCTTTCATTGGATGAGGCCGTAAGCCTCTATTGTGTTCTTTGGAACACTCATGCAATCCTTTACATGTTAATCACATCCTAAGTAATAAACATGCATATATCACACATGTAAAATATTTTAAAACTTGTAGACATGCATACAATAATTTTTAAAGCTTGTAGACATGCATAAAGTAATATCAAACACAAGTAAGAAAGCTTTTAAACAATCAACACAAGTGAATCCTTATGGATTCTTCACACACATACAAGTCCACTCCTCACCACCAACACATGGTTGATGAGGGTAATCTCCCTCTTACCTTAGATGTAGTCCACAAGTTCCTTGTATGCCTCCTTCAAGTAAACTTGCTCCACCAAGAGTCTCTTGAAAATCAAAGAAAACATGCAATATTAATACCTAAGGCTCTAAACTAAAATAATCATGGATTAAAATCATGATTAGAACTTTGAAATGGATAGAAACATGAAGATTAAAGAACCCTACCTTCAAGGCTTCAAACTTGAGCTTTGAAGAACAAGATAGAAAATGGATGATTCAAGCTTAAGTTTCAACTACAAAGTATCTTGAGATGAAGTAAGGAAGCAAGATATAAGGTAGTTTAGAATTATAGAAGAGTGAATAAGGAGATTGGGTGGGGAGGTCGTGAGGTTGAAGAAGAAAAGGAGAAGGAAAATTTGAGAGCTTTGCTTGTTTGATAGTTTTGGAGAAAAGTGAAGACTTTGATTAAATAAAAACAAATCTTCCTTTTTGTTATGCATGGCCGTGAATCACTTTGAGAGAAGGTGAGAAATACTTTTGGTTTTGTTTCCTCCAAATGCATGGCCGTAAATGCATAGAGAAATGAGAATGAATTGAAGTGTAGAAATTTGCCTTCCTAAAGGCATGCATTGTCGTAAATGCACATGAAGAGAAGCCACCAAAATTGACTTTGTCTTACTTGTTTAATTAATGAAAGATAATAAGAATTAAATTATGATATTTTGCCTTACAAAAATTTGCTTGGCCGTAGAATACAACAAAGAAAAGCCATCAATATTGACTAGTCTTCATTTTGTTCAACTTAGGCTTTTCTACGTGAATTTCACAAAGTCTTTCTACGTGAATTTCACAAAGTGAATTGGTCATTTAGAGCAATTTGCTCTTCTCTTTCACCGTAGAATTAATAAATTTCAAGAAGTCCAAATTTGTTTAATAGCTTGTTTCCTATTGGTCCTTAAAGAGTCAAGCCATTATTCTTGACCAATTTCTATTGGTTGAATATTTACTAACTTGATTCCTATTGGTTGCTATTTTTGTTGACCAATTTCTATTAGTGCACACTGTATATTTTCTAGTATACTTTAACCAATGAACAATAATTACTGTTTATAAAGTCAGTGTCTATTATCCAATGGGTAATAAAATATACATAGATTTTTCTCTTGCTCCAGTTGGGTAGCAACTATTATTGATCATTTTCTACTGATTGCCCTTGATGAGTCACAAAACGAGTCATCAAAGAGAAATTTCTAGAATATGTGACTCACTACGATGAGTCACCATGGAGCTTTCTAGAACGGGTGAGTTAGTATGGCGATTCATCAGCTGAGTCACCAATGGTGAGTCATGATGCTGAGTCAGCATGGTGAGTCGTTAGAGAAGCTTTTGGAATAGGTGACTCACTGCGGTGAGTCATAAGGCGAGTCACCGCTTCTGGAACCTTCTAGAATCTGCTGAGTCACAGGTGCTGTAACGCCCCTTTTTGGGAGGGAACGTCACATTGTCAAACAAAGTAAGATGCGGAAATTAAATAATTAATGATTAAGACCCGGTTCATTTTAATTGATTAATGTTTAACCATGTGAGCAAACTTGACAATATATATATTTTTTTTATAATAAGAATAATAAGGATACTACGGAGTGCGGATAAAAGTAACGAATAAAATAATACATAGAGATTTGCACTGAATAGCATGCATATATATATCTAGAGTTTAATACAACTGTTTCATAAATACAAGCCTGGCCATCATCAAAAAGCAAAACTATACCCACCCCAAGGGAAACATGCATATATACCCTCATGCATATACAAAATATACAGCCCAAATCAAAAAGAAAGATACATCAGGCCCCCAAAAACAAAAAAACACTGGCAGCCATCAGTAGCCACCAATGATCATCGACCCCTCAAATAAAAAGGGACCGATTCAGATCATCAGGAGGACCCTCATCAGGATCTTCCTCATCCGAGGACTCATCCATAGGAACCACAGATGCACGGGACGGGGCCCGAGCGGTGGAATCGAAAGAATCCTCCTGCGGGGTGTAATAGCGGGGACCCCACATCTCCCTGATAGGCAGGTAAAACTCCAAGCGCGCTGAGGTAGCAAGTGAGGACCAGGTGCCTCATGGCGTCTCCAGGCAAGTGATACCGACACGTCTCCCACATACACACAGCGGTCGGAGTTTAGGTTGATGTGCCAACACTCCGGCCCTCCAAGGAAGGTCAGACGCACATCTCCCAAAAATCCGCGCATGCGTGCAGACATCATCGCAGTCAAAGTCAATCCTGTGCAGTGCCGAAGTCGGGAAGGCGAGGCTCTTCTCGTCTCTTCATCGTCGTCTTCGATCAAAGCACAAGGTGCATATAACAAATAATAGAAGCACAGGGGAAAGAGGTAAGATATCCTACACTCAATACCAATACAAAACCAAGAACCGAACGGCGCATAACGCCCACGTAGCATGTAAAGGCAATTAATAAGCTTTTAAACGTATAACCGGTCAAGCAATCATTAATAGAGGCAATGAATAATTCATAATATCCAGGCAGTTAAATTCAGTCAGTTAAATATCATGTAAGCAATAATTTTCAGATGTCAGAATATCCCATGATGTATGGACACAATATTCAATTTCCTACTCCATGGAGCTAGACTCAAACAGTCGGAGAGAAAGATCAGGAGACATGTCTGTGACTCGGCTGCCGAGGCCAGTGCTATCAATAAATTTTCTCGTGCACAATCATGGCATTGCACAGACATTCTACACTAGATCACGATATAGGACAGTGTCAAGTCCGGATCGTCGGTGCGTTTGCATCGGTTTGCCCCACGGGCAAAGGAGCTACCAACTACCCATTGTGGAGGACCCGCACCCCGACACCCCCAAGGTCATAACAAGACCCACACTTGTCTACTCGCACCCGCACTAAGGTGTGTTCAATCTCCTAGGCAACTTGGCCTTACAATAGTCCACAAGGACATCACAATGCATAAGACACTATGCATGCTCATGTATGATCCATAATCTCATACAAATTCATAATATATCATATTTGATCAAGAGAGTGCAATAAGCAATTTGCATCCGAAAAGAACCCAACATCAACATAATATCAATTTATAATCCAAGGAACATGATTTAGGTCCATTGTGGATTTCTAAAATCTCTAAGTCTTATGAAAATTATCTCATTGGTTCATTAAGGTTTATGAAGTCCTTAAGCTCTTGTATTCTTTGATTACTTGTAATCCTAGTATTGGGTTATGAAGTCTTAACTCAAATTTTCACCTAGAGGTCTTGGTCTTCCCAAGGTTTCAAATAAATCATGTTCACATCATTAGGTCCATTTATTTGTTGTTTTGATCCAAGCTATTTGATTCTTACAATTACCTTCCAAATTTAGCACATTTCCTAAGTCTTAACCACAATCCATCATAAAAATTATTGTTGCAAGTTTCCTACTATTAATTCTACATTTAGTTACTTGATTAATTCAAGTCTTGACATCTCAAATTTGTTATCTTTTTCCCTCCTTCAAGCCCTCAAAACCGTGGCACACCATAGGGTCCTAGGTTACCAATTTTCTTCTCACTAGTTTAGCCTTCCTTTACTTAATTCACCTAGCATTATTCTTGACACAATTTTAACCAAATTCTGCTCTTAAGAACAGCCCAAAACCGTGGCACTCACCAAGGTCCAACAACCAGAATTTTGTCCACTTAAATCAACCTTAACTACTTGATTCAATTAGCCTTACATTGATCAAAATTTAAGCATCATTTCCATCCAATTTCCAGCCCAAAAACAGCCCCAAAACAGAGTCAAAACCGTGACACTTGTAATGGTCCAGCAACCAGAATTTTGTCCACTTTAATCACCCTTAACTACTTGATTAAATTAGCCTTACATTGATCAAAGTTTAAGCATCATTTCCATTAAATTTCCAGCCCAAAAACAGCCCCAAAACAGAGTCAAAACCGTGGCACATCCAGGGGGTATTCAGCACCAGAATTTTCAGCAAGCAAGCATGGATATCAACCACAAAATTACATGAATAATTAACCACTCAATCAACTACTCAAAGCTAGATTAAAATAGCATTCAAGAAACCAATTTCAAGCAATTTTCAAGAACAACCACCATGTGGTTTTTCTTCCAAAAATCAAATACGAGATTCTAGTTGCTAAAGAGGTTGAGGAGGATTAATCTTCCTCTTACCAAGATGAAGAACCAAGAAAAATTCCAAGAAGCACTTGATTTTCGGATTTGAAGCTCCAAAAACCCTAGAAAATGTGGTCCAAGTTAGAACAATGTAATAGTGTGAAAAGAAGAAGGAAATGACCACAAAATCAAGAGAAAACCAGAAACGAAAATGGAAAGGCAAGTCTGAAAATTTTCAGCCATGGGAGCTCACCTTCAAAGCTTGAGAAATGGTTGAAGATGGAAGCTTTCTTGAAAACTCCAAGCACAAAAGATGATGAGAAGGAGTAGGAGATTAAGAAAATATGGTTGAAGTAAATTTTTATGAAGGTTGGGGTCTTGGAGGGTGGCTGGACGTGTGGTGGTTGGAAGAGAAGAAAGGAAATGGTTGAAGAAGAAGAAAGAAGAAGAAACATAAATGAAGAAGGAAAAATGTGTTTTGGTGATAAAGAGGTAAATGAATTATTTGGACAATTAAAACCAATTCTTTTCTCCTTCATGGGCTGCAGATACGTAAATGAGAGAGGGAGAAATGAGTGACAAAATTGGCTTCCTTTGGAAGCTACACAAGTGGTCAAAGTTTAGGGTCAAAGCTTCTTAAGGAAGCTTGAATATTTAACCATTAAATTGAATTAAAGTAGGTAGATTTGACATAAAGCGGATTACATTAGGATAATGTGATAGTATTTTTATTAAATATTATCCAATAGATAATAGTTAATATTGATGTAAGTTAGTATTTAAAATCGACAGATGAATTTTTCAAGATCGATTTAATTGTATCAATAAAGATTTCCTAAAAATGCGAAACCTCGAAGCTGTGTCAAGTCTCGGGTTTAGTAAGATCCCCGTCGACTTATCCATAGTCCAAGGTTCTCGAGAAAACATCGCGTTTTCTCGATTTAAATCAGCGTGCTTGCACGCAAAACGAGGAATATAGTAAAATATTCGACGGTTCCGGAAAATTCCCAGAAAATTCTCAAAAATTGCAAATATTATAAAACGACTATCCGTCATATAATTTTCCAATTTTTGAAGCACTCAAAATAATCGTTTTCACGAAAGTTTCACGCAAAACGAGGAATATATTAAAATATTCGTCGCTCCCGAAAAATTCAGAAAAATTCTCATAAATCCCAAATATTAGAAAATGACTATTCATGGTGAAATAATCAATTTCCGGGGTGTTACACTGGTCTCAAGCAAAAATGTGCACGCAAAACGAGGAATATATTAAAATATTCGTCGTTTCCGAAAAATTCCAGAAAAATTCCTAAAAATCAAGAATATTATAAAACGATGATTCATGATCAGATATGTATTTTTCGGGATGTTACAGGTGCTGAGGTGTCACGCCATGTGTCGAGTTTCTATTGGCCCTTCGTGATGAGTCACAGCCACCAATATTGACCAGCTCCTCATTGGTCCACGTGTAAAGCATTTGATGACTAGGCGCGTTGATGAGGCGTCTTCCAGAGTTTTCTAGAACAGTCTGGAACATGTGAGTCACTAGGCTAGTCTCCAAATGATGAGTCATCGTCTAAAACATTCTAGAGTAGGTGACTAGGCTTGCGTCTAGAATCATTTACTAGATATTTTTCAAGAAAAATATCATCCAATGGATAATAAAACATACCCCGATTTTATTTGTCAGATAAAATCGTAGGAAAATAAAACTTGAAAAATTGTTTCCAGTTTCGGGTTTAGTAAGATCCCCCGGCTCCGAATCAACAGTACAAAGCTTTCTGGCCAATAAAATTTTTACTTTTCACGTTCATTTCTGCTCGCATATATTGACCAAAAATATTAGAGATATATTAAATATTCAAAATATATCAAAATATAATATAATATTCAAAATATCCTAAAATATCTTAAAATATCTAAAATATAATAAAATATTCAAAATATCTTAAAATATCTAAAATATATTATAATATTCAAAATATCCGAAATATCACAAAAATTCACAAAAATCATATTAATTGTGAAACTCATGAAAATCAAATCAGATTAGTAAAAAAAATTAAGGATTGAGAGAAAGAAATAAAATACGAAGGCTTATATATATATATATCGCCCAAAATAATATTAAAATAATTAAAAACGTAAAAACTCCCAAAATTTCCTAAAAATCATATAAATCATAAAATTCACAGAAGTTGAGTCGGATTACTCAAAATAATTTGGAATCGACGAAAACAAATAAAATACGTATTTTCGGGGTGTTACAGGAAGGATGTTATAGCCAGCAACCCAACCACCCTTAACAGCCAAACCAGACCCCATCGTAGCCCATTCACGCATAAATGGCCACTATCTATTCATCCCTATGGCCAAACAGTAACAACCCAATATCTGTAACCTAGTATATATAACATATACATGGATAAATAGTATCAATCCTACTACTTCTAATTTACTCGTCAACTAATCCATAACATTTAAACAAATCATTATGGAGAGCCATAACTAAAGTTATACATATAAACTTTTATACATACAACTTTTATATTTTTAAAGCAAATATAAATAATTACATAAGCTTTGAACAAAAAAAAAATTCTAAACTAAACTTTTCTAATTCTTCTACTATTTTCATCTTCTTACCCTCTCATACGGTCTTTCTTACTAACCATGAAACATAAAGGAGTGAGAATATAAAAATTCTCATAAAACATATATCTCATGATATTAAAGCTAAATATATTCAAAAATATATTCTTCATTAAAACTCGTAAATATATATATATATATATATAACTTAATTATAACTAGGAATTGTATTCCTTTCTTTGGCATTAAGTCTACTTACCCTAGCCTAATCTAGGATATATTCATCCTTGGTCTATCATAGGGTATACTGATCCATAGCATGATATAGGATTTCTCATCCACCGCCTAGCTTAGGATAACTGGACCTAATATCCTTGACTTAGCTTTGGATAACTAATCCTTAGCTTCGCCTTGAACTTGACATCCTTGGCTTAGCTTTGGATAACTAATCCTTTCATGAAACACTTCAGTGTCACCACTTTACTAGGCTTACCCAGCAACGTTCACTATTTAGATAACTAATCCTTGAATGAAATACTCTGGTGTCACCACTTTACTAGGCTTACTTGACAATGCTCACTACTTAGATAACTAATCCTTTCATGAAACCCTCCAGTGTCACCACTTTACTAGGCTTACTAGGTAATGCTCACTACTTAGATAACTAATCCTTTCATGAAACACTCCAATGTCACCACTTTACTAGGCTTACCCAGCAATGTTCACTACTTAGATAACTAATCCTTTTTAAATAAAGGAACCAACTCTTGCCAACTAGACCCTATGGCGCTCAACTATTGCCAATTAGGCCCTATGGCGCTCAACTATCGCCAATTAGCCCTTATGGTACCAAACTATTACCAATTAAACCCTATGGCGCTCAATTCTTGCCAACTATGCCTTATGAAACTCATCTCAAGCCAGCTTACCTCTATGGAACTTAACTCAAGCCAACTTAGCTCTATGGCACTTAACTTATGCCAACTTAGCTCTTTAATCACCATTTTGGTGATATCTATGCAACACTTTGGCGCTTGAGGGTGTAGGTACCTTCTCAAGATAATCCATTACTCTTGGATATCCTAGAATTCATACTCTTCTTATTTTACTAGAGTGAATTCTTCAGTCCATTATAATATACTTGTACTCAATGCACCATTTCATCACATCTTAAGTGATATCTAATGCAATATTCAGTTGCCTAAGGTGCTTAATATTTTTCTAGAGCAAACCCTTTACTCTTGGTTTGCACAAAGGCCTTAGCTTCTTCATACTTGATAGGTGATCATCCTCCTCTTGAACTATTCTCATTTGTGTCTTAACACCCTTTGGAAAACATATAAGGATAATTTTAACTCGTAGGAAACATCAATACTTCAAGAATAGAATTCTTGAAAAATCCCAGTACCCACGCCCAGGCTTGCCTTTTCCATGCATAGGTGTGGCTGAATCCCTATCTCACGCCTAAGCGTGACTTTACCACACCTAGAAATGGCCTTCTCTGCCTTGCTTGGGCCAAAACATGATCAGTCCATGCCTAGGCGTGGCTTTGTCACACCTAGGCTTGACCTTCTCTATCTAGTAGTATTGAACACTGATCAACCTATGTTGCGCCTAGGCATAGCCAAGCTGCACCTAGGCATGGCCATTCTACAGAATATTCTACAGAACTAGAATTCTGCATAATTAGTTGTAAAACAAATTTCCAATCTTTTCCTTATAGATTCTAAGTGATTTCTAACACTAATATAGACCCTTAAACTTGTTGTAACTCATTTACAACCTAGAAATTCTCTTGGGGCGTAGCTCTAGATTAAAATCACATAACTCCAAACCATTTCCTAATTCTCCATTCATGAACCAAAATGGTTTATCTTAGGCCATAAATGGCCATCTAGTATTCTCTTGGCTTAAATTATCTTAACCTAGTCCTTGGAATCAAGAACCAAGCTAAGAACATGGATTTGGCCATCCAAATCCTTATTTCTATTCAAAACCCCAAATTATATCTAAAGCTAACCAAAGAAGGAGAAATGAATAGAAAATCCCGTTACCTCTTGATTGAATGAAGATCTTGAAGTTGGCACCTTGATCCTTCATCTTCTTCTCTTCCTTTTCCTCCTTCCCCTTCCTCTTTTCCCTTTCCGCTCTTCTCCCTTTCTTCTTTTCTTTTCTTCTTTCTCTGTTTTTGCGTTTCTCAGCCGTGAGAAGGGAGAAATAAGGGGGTGGGATGTGGAGGGAATTAAAGAAAAAGTTTAACTTAAGTTTCTGTGCTGAAACTTATATCTGCTAAGGACACTTGAATTATGCTAATTCAAGCTTTCTGTCTTCCAATAACTTTAGAATAAATATTAGGATTTATCTAAATTATTGTTTTACTTTTATTCTATCTTTTCATATTTGCTAGGGGTCAATTTGGCATTAAAAGCATAACTAGTATGCTTAAAAATACCAAACTAACTCCAATTGTTCTTAAATTTTAATTGCACCTTACTTAACTCATTTGTGACCTAGAAACAAGTTATCCATACTTCTTTCCCTCAACTTAGCAATTTATGCTACTATTTGAGTCATTTTAAGCTATTTTTCAATTTCTGGTTTGCAACAAAGTGCATAAACTGACTCAATTCGTAACAAAATTGAACTGGCATGTTAGGCAAATAATATGCTACCCTTTAGTAACCATATACAAGTCTAACATGTTACTAGGGATCTTATATTTCTCCTCTCCTTTTTAAAAATTTTATCCCAAAAATTGCTCACCTCTTGTAAACAACTTGGGTAAACTTTCTTAACATAGACTTTCTGACTACCATGTAGTCCTTTTTCAGTACTAGCTTTTTCTCAACCGCACTTTCTCTAGAGGAAATCGACTTACCTCAAAGCTTTTGATCCTTCTATTTGTGGATGGTAAGTTGTACTAAAACTCAACTTAGCTTTAAACTATTTATGCAAGGCTTCCGAATAACTAGCTGTGAGCATAGAATCTCTCTCAAATACTATATTCTCTGGGACTCCATGCATCCAGACTATTTCCATCAAAAGTAGCTAAACTACCATTTTTGAAAATGGTTAACTTTGCTTGGAAAAAGGTAGGTAGATTACTTAACCTTTCCACCCTTACTTGTAGCTTAACATATTCTACCATGTTCTTTAACATACTAGGCTACCAAAACATCTTCCTTAACTCTTGAAGAACCTTAGTAGCCTCTAGATAGATGGTATTCTTTCTCTTGTGAGCCTTCTCTGGGATCTCTTCCTTGGTTTTTAACCCTATAGGAATGCAAAGTCTTTCTCTAAACTTTACCATTTCCTTATTGGTCATAACCAAGATCTTCTATGATTCCTTAGAAGTCTTGCTCACTCTTGTCCTTTAGAGTTTCATTCTTCCTCTGATCAATAAGCATCCTTAGGCTATCATGATCACTGAACATCTCAAGCTAGACTCCTTATGAGTATTGTCTCCAAAACTGTAAGGTAATCACTACTATGGCTAATTCCAAATCACACATAGGGTAGTCATTCTCTTGCAGATTTAACTGCCTCGATGTGTAGGTATCTACTTACCTCTTTTGCATCTAAACAAACCCCAGTACTAACTTAGAAGTATAACTGACTACTTTGAAGTTCTCATGGGAATCTGGAATTACCAATACTAACATAGTGTTCAACCTTCTCTTTAACTATTGGAAACCATACTCATACTCTAGAGTCCACTACTAAGAACTACCTTTCTTAGCTTATCTAATCAGGATAGCACTAACTGAGAAAGTTCACTACTGAACTCTCTGCTCTAGGTTACAATGGTTACTCTTCCCATTATACTTCTACTTAAACTTTGCTAGGGTTCTATGCAATTTTCACCTTTTGAGAAATTACATAGCCCTTAAACTTGTACCACTTGTAGCTCAAAACTAACTTTTGGCTAACTTGGAACGCCACTAATACTCTCTAAGAGTTTCCAAATCTATCATTGACATACTTTTTATGCCTTTTCATAATCTTGGAAAACTCGTAAAGATACTATCTTTTTATTCTTAATTCTTAGATAACTAGATCTTAGGTTAACTATACTTGGCAAAATGTTTATCTCACTCCCTTGCCTGGCATAGGACTTAACTCATCTTATTGCCATGGGTAAAAAGCTTTTCTCACTTTATTACTCTTGGGTGAGCTTAACTCACTACTTTGTCTTTGGTAGAGTGTTTGCCTCACTCTTCTACCAAGCTTAGCAAGATTTACTTGTTTTCACTTACTTGCCCTAGGTAAAGTGCTTTACTCACATCTTTACTAAGATAAAATACTTTTCTCACTCCCTTAGATAGGAATCGTATTCTATTCTTGCTATGGTTCAACTTTGAATAGCAAAGGAACCACTCTAGACTAATACTCCCTTACAACTCAAGTAAAAGAAAGACAGAAGTATTAATCAAAAACTTGTATGTTTAACCCAATTTTAACTAAATGAGGCTAAACTATGTCGCTATGATAAGATTAACTCTCTTATCATTCTTGTGTCTAGCTTGCCTCACTATCATACTTCAAGTGGTATTCTAAACCACATTATTGTGTTAAGGTACTAAACACCTTTTTATCTTTAGGTTGCTCATCTCAAAAGCACCCTACTCAAACTTATTATCATTCACTGATTTCACTTGAACTTGTGTTCCTTTTTCCTGATAACTATTGAGACCAAGAGGCACCCTCCCTAATCTCAATATCTAACCTCTTCCCACTTTAGGAAACCTTCTAACTCTTGTTTTGTTGTGGCTCTGAGATTCTCTGCTTCTCTAGCTCTACACTCACAGACTAGAATGGAGAAGTCCTTAACTTACTCTTTAGCTTTGCATACTGATCTTCAGTAATATCCCCTTGCTCTAACTTTAGGAATTCCAATTCTTCTGCTTTCTATAACTCAAGGGAATAATATTTATCTAGGAAAGTAACTCTACACACCTCTTAGGTGGTTCGAGTACCAACCATCTCTAGTAACCTCTCTGCTTCAACTCATCAGCTTTCGACTTCTCCTACTAACTCTTATAAAGCAAGGTCACCTTCTGTTCATCAGCGCACGCCATGACCTCAAAGATTTCTTCCATCACATGGAGCCATCTTTTGGCTCTGACTAAACAAAACTCTCCCTTAAAAAACAAAGGAGTAACTTTTCTAAACTTTTGAGAAATACTTATCTATCATAAGTTCCTTATCGTCTCTCGCAACTTACTAAGCGAGTTGATCTGTCAATTATTTTCATATCTTGAGTGTCATATGTTTGATCTAATTGGACTTCATATGTGTTTAATTGTTAACTTTTAGCTAAGTTTCTAGATATGAAGTTTAATCGAATTTTTATTACGAAACTATGCTTAAGTATGTTTATAAGCACTCATAATGCATTGTGTTTTTCAGGAGATCAATATCACCCCTAGAAGTAAAGAAAGAGAGAGGAATTTAAAGAAAGTAAGTGACACGGCCCGTGTCACATGACACTGGGTGGGCTGTGTTCTTCTCTGGATTTTCAACATGGACCTGACCAACAACACGGCCCGTGTCATATGACATGGGGTAGGCCGTGTACATCTCTGTCTTCACAAGAGGATCCAGTTTTGAGCATTGACCATCAACACGGCCCGTGTCAAATGACACGGGGTGGGCCGTGTTTCTCTCTGACTTGCAAAACACTTGAATTTGTGTTACCAGAACTTGACACGGGGTAGGCCGTGTCAAATGACACGGCCCATGTCATCGCATCAGAACATTAGATATGAATTTTAATGATGTGTTAGGTATTTAAAAATATAAATAGGGTTGCCTAGAGTCATAAAAAGAGGGGCTGGACTGGAAAACTGCCAAGAGGCTAAGGAGAAGACCAAGAACAAGGGAGAAGGAGATTAGATCGAAGATTGAAGTCTCGGGTTCGAGCAATTGGAGATCAATCATCCCCAACCTTTGGAAACTAGTTTGATCTTTAGTTTTTTTCTGCACTTCTATTCTTGACAATGTTTTTTTTCTTCTATTCTTTTGGTTTTGAATTTGCCATGTGTGGCTAATTTTCTTATATGGTTAAGGAAAGATGAAACCCTAGTTTTGATTATGTGATTCTTGCATATTTCCTTATATCAATACAATTGTGTTTTTATTCATATGTTTCTGTTCTTAATTTAGTATAAAGGTTTTTATACTCTTTGCCAATTTCAAAAGTGGTAAAACTAAGATTGCTATGCGTGGTTGCGGTGGTAGGAATAGTGAGGCATATGATCTAAGTAATTTAATCCCGGTGTGAGATTGAATCTTAGTGCGATTGGTTTTCTAAATCTTAATGCAATTAATAAGTAGGTGTTAGAGCGGTTGCTTTACAAATAATTATTGATTAGGGATTGATTTGTGCGGTTGCTGAATTAACCAAAACTTAAGGAAAACAGAGAATTAATCTCACAATCACATAAAAACATAATTGACCATGTTGGTATAAAGGATATGTGGGTTAGCATAATCATATAAATCTAGTGGTGGATTCCATCTCTTAACCATTGTCTTTTAATTGATTTTCCAAATTATATTTACTGTTTTTGTTTTGGATTCAATTTCTGTTTTTAATTTCAACAAACAAAACCCCCGTTTTATTGTTTACTATTTTTGAGTGTTTAAATTAGGATTCAATTTATAGTGTTAATTGAATTAGTTCTCTGTGGATCGACCCTTGCTAACTACAACTGGTTGCAAGGTTTTTATTTTTTGGTGGAACTTGGCAACTGATTTTCATTCTAAATTTTAATCATAATCCACACCACACCAAATTTTGGCGCCGTTGCTGGGGAACTAATTATCCAATTGCTCTATTAATTTGTTTCCTATTTTTTACTCTGTTTTTGTTTTATTTTAAATTTTTGATTTATTATTTCTAAGTGTCTTGTAGGTGCTAATGTCCTTCAATCATTGGTGACACAATTAATGGATATGGGGAAAGTACCAATACATGCTTGTGGGATTTGCTTATCACCTAGACATATCACTAATATGTGTCCCACTTTCTTAGTGGACAAAAATGTAGAGGAAAAAGAAGTAGGAGGATATTATGAACCTTCCAACAACTACAACTCCTACTCCTACTCCAACACATATAATCTGGGGTGGTGGGATCATCCTAACTTGAGCTATGGAATACAATCCCAAAATCAACTTCCAACTTATGGACATCTAGGATTTCAGCAGAGGCAAACACCTTTCCCCCCAAGACCACAACAAGCTCAAGCACCAAGGCAACCTGAACGTTCAATGGAGGAGCTAATGAGGCAAATGGCCACTAACAACATTCAGTTTCAAGAAGAAACAAAGGCCTCAGTTAACATCCTGCAAAACCTAATAGGGCAGTTAACTACAGAATTAAGCAAGGTGCAAAGCTTATTTTCTGAAGAACTTCCCTTACCACCGAAAGTGAATGTGGAGAAAAATGCTAGTGATATCACATCGCGAAGTGATAAGTTGTTAGGTGAACCTACTTCTCCTCCATAAGCCACTGAAGAGAAAGACCAAGAGACTAAAAAGGTAAATGAGGAAGGGCAAAACTTTAAGGCCACAAGGTAAGTATTCTTGAACCCCTTCCTATTGTAGTGGAGGAAAGTTATGATGAATTGTGTGATGAATTTCCTGATTTTATTGGTTTCAATAATTTTATTCATTGCCACTCATGCACTGATTGTGATGGCGTTATAACTTGTGCTATTTGCACTGAGATTTCTGCATACTTGAGAGCTGATGATCTTGTTCATGCAGCAACTAATAATATTGAAGGATCTATCAATAATGTTCATGACACTGTTACAGAATTTAAGACACAAAGGGAGATGGAGCTGAAGTCATTATACGAACATTAGAAGAATGCATACTCAGTGAATGATAAACAACTTTCAGTGTTCGTGACCAAGAACCTCCTTGCTGAACAGGAGGTGAGATTGCTACAAATTTTGAAGGGGCATAAGAAAGCTTGGGATCCCGGTGATAGCGCTTTAGTGAATTCCAAAGAAATTAAGGAGGATCAATAGGACCCCGGTGGAAGCTCTCATGCTACTTCAAGCATAAGTTGGTCATTACATTTCAAGTAATAGGACCCTGGTGAAAGCTCTCGTGCTAGTTCAAGCATAAGTTGCTCATTACATTTCAAGCAATGGGACCCTGGTGGAAGTCTCCTCATTTGATAAGGATGTTTCTTCTCTCTTTCTTTTATTTTACTTGTCCTGGATTAATTGATGATTATTTGTTTTGGAGCTTTACATTGAGGACAATGTAGAATTTAAGTGTGGGGGAGGAGTTGACATTGTATTTTCTGTTTTAATTTTTATTTAATTCTATTTTTGAAAAAAAAGTGTGTTTTTGATTGATTTTCAATGATATTTTGAGATTTGTAAAGATTATGAGTTTGAAGCAATTGAAATTCAATGGTGTGTTTTATAAATTTCTTCTTCTTTCTTGAATTTGACATGCTTGGCTTTGGATATTTGATTGGTGGATTGAGATTGATAGATGCATACCTTGTGAGATTTTGAGCCTATTGATGGATGAATTTAGCATTTATCCATTCTCCTTTTTCTTGTGTGATTTTCACTCATGTCATTTGATCACTCTAGAATTGCTTTGATTCTTTTTGAGGTTACATTTTCACTTGCATGCATAAACATGATTGAGGCCTTCTTTCTTCTTTCTTGAGTAACCACTTTGGTCAAATAGCTAACCTTACATTATTTTCCTTTGATTAATCCCTTGAGCCTATTGCCTATTCTTTGTCTTAGCTCATTATATGCCTTATGTGAAAAACCATGATTTCACCTTACCTTAGGGGATGGGAGAATATTGGTTCATTTTCATTAGAGGAGCTTTTTTGCTTGTGGGCAATGTGTAGTGTAACACCCTTGTGGGGATGTCACATATATAAAGAAAGATAAATAAAATCTACCCAAGTTGTAAAACATTTATTACGTACTAATACGGGTTGTAAAATAATTCCTATTAAATAGAATATTATTAAATAAAATAATGCGGAAATATAAAATAAACAGAAACAACATCACTCATAATATACATATGGTCCAAGTTATAAGTTATACAAATAATTTACAACTATAACTACAAATATTTAAACATAAACAGTAAACCAAAAACAGTAAAGAGTCAATATATACATACGCAGACGCGCCCAAAAATACATCATAAATATTTAATCCTCTGATGGATCACTCTTAGGAAACTCATCAGAAGATAAATATCCAGGATGCCTCGACACTCGGCGGACATGAGACCGCGTAGTCAATACGAGTGTCATCTCACTAGGCTCAGTGGATACACCACCCCAATGACGCCTAATGGATAGAGGTAACTCTAGGTGCAGAAACACAGTAGTCGTCATCACTGGCTCTTCATCAAACCTATGATGTAGGGACACAGTCAGCCGTCCCACATACGTCACGGAGTCTCTGTCTCCCCGCAGATGCCAAGCTAACGATCCATCGTGAAACTCGAGTGTCACAAAACCCAGAAATCCTGGCACCGCCATACCCAAACTAATCAGTCCAATGGGTATGGATGATCAGATGGTTCTTGGTCGTCGTACTGATCTTCGGCTTGCTGCTCTTCTTCCTCCTCAGTATACAAAATCTCAAGAGGTTGTTCCTCTTCCTCAAACTCTTTACCACGTAAAATAAATATACAGAAAACACATACAATAAAGAGGTAAGACAAACTAAAATCATCACAAACATGGCAAATAAGAAAACGACAAATAACAGATATACAGTTCATGCAATATAAAAACTATAACATTAATTAATAACAGAATAGTATCATAACAACACATAATATCATAAATAAAATAAAATAAGAAATAGACAAATTATCATAATAATAACCAAATAAAATAAACAGATAAAATAAAATAATATCTAAGATATAACCATATATAATATGACACGATCCTACTCCATGGAGCTAAACACAAATAGATATCAGAGAGAGAATGACTCGTAAAATCTATTAGTACCACGGCTGCCCAACCAAACTATTGCGCTGTCACACGTTGCGTCTATAGCCCCACGTCACATGGAATCCATCATCCAAGGCATGGTGTAGTTCACGGTCTCACGTTGTGGCACTACAGGCAATGTACTATTAGACTTTACGCAATCTCGATTAAATATAGTGCGTGTCGAGTTCATTAGTGTTCTATCAGTTACCACGGCCCGGCGGAGCGGCCAAGTACGTCCATATATGGAATCTCGTACACTAACGTCTCCCGGTTCATAAAGACAATGAACCACACTACGTTTATCGCATCGACAACACGATGTGATTCACCTCGTCAACCAATCCACCAAAAACTGGCATAATCTCAAATTACCAAGATATCCTCAAAGATAAAAAGATACAGTAAGTCCTACCGGACAAATACTGTTCCAAAGCCTGTACGGGTTCACCTCATAGCCCGACAGTAGAAAAAAATAGAAAGTACCGTTTTGGTCAATCGCGTAGAAATTTTATCGCGTTTTCACAATCTCGTCGTTTTTACAAACGTTTTTAAATTGCGTAAATATATTTTGCTGTTTTTAAAATCGCGTAGAGTTTTTAATACGTTTTCTCAATCGCGTAAAAGTTTTAAATCATTTTATGGTCCAAATCCCTTAAAAAAATTACTGTTTAAATAAACAGAAATAATAATTAATATGTTTAAACTACATAAAATATTTTTCATACCGTATATCTTGTCTTTTGGACATCTTTTCTCTATATTGCCCGTTTTTACTAAAACTTGACAAGAGTATTTTGCTTAGAAAATTATATTAATGGTTTCCTAATTTTACCGTAAAAATTCTATTTACTTAATTTTTAACCGTATAATTTAATCCTTTTGAAAACCCCTAACATGCTTCAAAATAAAGTATGAGCTATATGTTAGAAATTTTCAAAAGTTACTGTATTTCTTTTCTAATAATAAAATTATTAATTTTAATCCTTAAACTTAATTCTAATCAATTTGTTTCTTTAAAACTCATTGTAGAAAATTCTTTTTTAACATATATTGCATCTTTAGACTTGAAAATGGTTTGGAATTGATTTTAGAAATCATAAATTCTTGGTTTGGCATGTTAGCCGAAATATATATTTGGGTCATTTGATTTCTAAATTCATTTTCCTTGATCTAAACAATTCTATCTCTTGTTAATTTCCCTAGGTTAATTAAATTACACTTTAGGAAAATAATGAGAACATTTTGGTTCTCCTTTTGAGTCAATGGCCGTGAGCCCTAGAATTGTGTTCTTTGGAACACTCATGCATTCCTTAGCATGTTATTCATATCCTATACATTATCATGCATTTCTAACACATGCAAATTATCAAAGCTTGTAGACATGAAATTTAAAGCTTGTAGACATGCAACTACATACAAATTATTACAATTATCAAATAGGAAAGCTACTAACAACCACACAAACAAGCTACTAAACAAACACAAACAAGGAATCCTTATGGATTCTACAATCACCACAAATAAAACTCCATCTTCTTACCACCACACATGGATGATAAGATTTGTCTTCCTCTTACCTTAAATGAAGACAAAATATTCTTTCACTCCTCTTCTAGGTTTCGGTTTTCTCCTTCAAATCACCTAACAAACTTAAACAAAAATCTACAAGTTACTAACCATAAAAAGAGAGCTTAAACCATGGAGAAATCATGGCTTGGAACTTTGAAAAGAATTTAGAAATGGAAAACAAGAAATTTCACCTTCTAGGTAAAATTTTCCAAGTAGGTTTCCAAGCTTCAAATGGAAGATTTTGCAAGAACTCTCAACTAGAGATGTTCTTAGGATTGTGTTTAGGTTTAGAAAACTTGGTTGGATAGAATTTTGGGTGGTTGGATGGTATAGAACAAGGCTTGGCCGAAACTAGCTTCAAGGAAGCTTCAATGGTGTTTAGGGTTTTTGGAAGAGAGAGAAGAGAGAAAATTGCATGAAAGATGAAGTGATTAATGGTCTTCCAACCTTGAATGGCCATGGACTTCAAGCTTGAAAGGTGTCTATTGGCTTGGCTTCATCCTAGCCTTAGGATGGATCAAAGGTTAAGATTAAAACTTGGTTAGCAAGCTTGTTTCCTATTGGTTCCTTCTAACCTAGTCACTAAGCCTTGTCATTAAGCTTCATCATTACACTAACCTAGTCACTAAGCTAGTCATCATGTTCTAGAGAATTCCTTCACTAATGATGATTAATTAAGCTACTAAGTTAACTGTTTTAACTAAACAGGGGTCCCGCAAAATATTTCCGGGTCCACTGTCATCCAATTATACTGACTAATAAAATAATATACAAAATTATTTTATTGGACAGTTAAATCCTAAAAATTAAAAGATTATTTACCGTCTCATTCAGAATTGGGTATAGTAAGATCCCCCAGTCTAAATAATTAAAACAAGATTTCCCCCGCCCGAAAAAATATTATTTTCCTGTCCCGGAGCAAATCGCACAAAAAGTCCAAATAAAATCACATACAGTAATATTAAGCACTGTAACATATAGAAAAATTAAAAACAGTACAATTGGGACGTAACGGTCATTTTTTCCCACGACGAAGCAAATCATCCAAAACATTCAAATAAAATTACAGACAGTATTAATTATCTGTATATCTCCCAGAAAAATTAAAACAGTAGCTTGAGAAAATTTTTATTTTACCGTCTCGAAGCAAATTACGTAAAACGATCAAATAAAATTTTAGCCTGTAAAATATATTTGTATTTCATACAGAAAAACAAGAAACAGTAAAATAGGGACATAACAGTCAATTACACAAAAGCTTGAAAAACAGCAAACAGAACATTCGGGACATTTTTCTAAAAATTGGGGTGTTACATGTAGTACAAGTGTGGGGGTAGTGTTCTTGATGTACAATATGCAAAGTGTTGGTTGAGAAAAAAAATGCAAAGAAAAAGAATCAATGCAAGAAAGGTTGTAAAAGGAAAGAAAGAAAAAGGAAAGGAATATGTGAAGAGAATATGCATTATATAGAATTGGGGGAAAAATTTCATGCTTGTTATTTGTCATTTAAGTTCCTCCCCAATATTCTTTTATTCTCTTTGGTATTTATCTTGCCATATCCATATTATTTCCTTCCCTTACCTTGGTCCCATTACAACCTTGAATAAAGTCCTCTTGATTTGTGTGTGCATGTGTTTGAGTAGTGGAGAACTAGAAGATAAGCAAGCTTATGGTAGTGCATTTTTCATAGGCTGAATTGAGTGAGATACTTACCTTGTAAACACTTGAGAGATTGAGAGTACATCTCGTGAGGATCTATCATTCTTGATTCATGCTTTTCAAATTGAAGATACCTTGCTTGTTGGTTTGAGATGTGAAGATTTGCTATCTCTTGAATGTTTTGACCCCTTGAATCTTTTTTTGCTTTTCTTGCTTACGATCTTTTGCCTTTCTTGAATATCATTGGAAATTGAATTTTTTTTAAGCTTTTAAATTTGTTTTATTTTTCTGTGTTCCCTCGTTCGGTCTTATGTTTTGCCCAAGAGTGCAAAAGGCTAAGTGTGGGGGTATTTGATCTATCAATTATTTTCATATCTTGAGTGTCATATGTTTGATCTAATTAGACTTCATATGTGTTTAATTGTTAACTTTTAGCTAAGTTTCTGGATATGAAGTTTAATTGAATTTTTATTACGAAACTATGCTTAAGTATGTTTATAAGCACTCATAATGCATTGTATTTTTCAGGAGATCAATATCACCCCTAGAAGTAAAGAAAGAGAGAGGAATTTAAAGAAAGTAAATGACACAGCCCGTGTCACATGACACGGGGTGGGCCGTGTTCTTCTCTGAATTTTCAACATGGACCTGACCAACAACACGGCCCGTGTCATATGACACGGGGTAGGCCGTGTACATCTCTGTCTTCACAAGAGGATCCAGTTTTGAGCATTGACCATCAACACGGCCCGTGTCAAATGACACGGGGTGGGCCGTGTTTCTCTCTGACTTGCAAAACACTTGAATTTGTGTTACCAAAACCTGACACGGGGTAGGCCGTGTCAAATGACACGGCCCGTGTCATCGCATCAGAACATTAGATACGAATTCTAATGATGTGTTAGGTATCCAAAAATATAAATAGGGTTGCCTAGGGTCATAAAAAGAGGGGCTGGACTGGGAAACTGCCAAGAGGCTAAGGAGAAGACCAAGAACAAGGGAGAAAGAGATTGGATCGAAGATTGAAGTCTCGGGTTCGAGCAATTAAGGATCAATCATCCCCAACCTTTGGAAACTAGTTTGATCTTTAGTTTTCTTCTGCACTTCTATTCTTGACAATGTTTTTCTTCTTCTATTCTTTTGGTTTTGAATTTGTCATATGTGGCTAGTTTTCTTATATGGTTAAGGGAAGATGAAACCCTAGTTTTGATTATGTGATTCTTGCATATTTCCTTATATCAATACAATTGTGTTTTTATTCATATGTTTCTGTTCTTAATTTAGTATAAAGGTTTTTATATTCTTTGCCAATTTCAAAAGTGGTAAAACTAGGATTGCTATGTGCGGTTGCTGTGGTAGGACTAGTGAGGCATATGATCTAAGTAATTTAATCCCGGTGTGAGATTGGATCTTAGTGTGATTGGTTTTCTAAATCTTAATGCAATTAATAAGTAGGTGTAAGAGCAGTTGCTTTACAAATAATTATTGATTAGGGATTGATTTGAGCGGTTGCTGAATTAACCAAAACTTAAGGAAAATAGAGAATTAATCTCACAATCACATAAAAACATAATTGACCATGTTGGTATAAAGGATATGTGGGTTAGCATAATCATATAAATCTAGTGGTGGATTCCATCTCTTAACCATTGTCTTTTAATTAATTTTCCAAATTATATTTACTATTTTTGTTTTGGATTCAATTTCTGTTTTTAATTTCAACAAACAAAACCCCATTTTATTGTTTACTATTTTTGAGTGTTTAAATTAGGATTTAATTTATAGTGTTAATTGAATTAGTTCTTTGTGGATCGACCCTTGCTAACTACAACTGGTTGCAAGGTTTTTATTTTTTTGTGGAACTTAGCAACTGATTTTCATTCTAAATTTTAATCACAATCCACACCACACCACGAGTCCTTCTTCTAGCCATTCTATTTATCTTCTCCTAATGGCAGTCTGCTCTCTTAAACAGTAGCCATTTCTCTAAGAGTTCTGGTTATCTCTTCTTTTACCAAACTCCTAGTCTCATAGGTTCACCCGGTAGTTATCATAAGCTCATGTACATTCAGTACAATACATATTGAGTTAGCTAAGCTCAATAGCACGTAACTGAAAGACGGTCACCATTAGCACACATACCTAAGGCTAGTCATGCAATCTCATATGTATATCTCAAAATGAGATAAAAGAATGTATAACACTTAGCGGAAAACTCCAATCTTGACTATGCTTAGTCAGTCCATACCCCAGCTCATATGATGAACTGCTCTGATACCATAATGTAACAACTCAATATCTGTAACCTAGTATATATGACATATACCTGGATAAATAGTATCAGTCCTGCTACTTCTAATTTACTCTTCAACTAATCCATAACATTTAAACAAATCATTATAGAGAGTCATAACTAAAGTTATACATGTAAACTTTTGTACATACAACTTTTACATTTTTAAAGTAAATATAAATAATTACATAAGCTTTGAACAAAAAAAAATCTAAACTAAACTCTTCTAATTCTTCTACTATCTTCATCTTCTTACCCTCTCATAGGGTCTTTCCTGCTAACCATGAAACATAAAGGGGTGAGAATATAAAAATTCTTAGTAAAACATATATCTCATGGTATTAAAGCTAAATATATTCAAAAATATATTCTTCACTAAAACTCGTATATATATATATATATATATATATATATACAACTTAATTATAACTAGGAATTGTATTCTTTTCTTTGGCATTAAGTCTACTTACCCTAGCCTAATCTAGGATATATTCATCCTTGGTCTATCATAGGGTATACTGATCCACAGCATGACATAGGATTTCTCATCCACCGCCTAGCTTAGGATAACTAATCTTTAGCTTAGTCTTGGACCTAACATCTGTGACTTAACTTTGGATAACTAATCCTTAGCTTCGCCTTGGACCTGACATCCTTGGCTTAGCTTTGGATAACTAATCTTTTCATGAAACACTTTGGTGTCACCACTTTACTAGGCTTACCCGACAATGCTCACTACTTAGATAATTAATCCTTTCATGAAACACTCTGGTGTCACCACTTTACTAGGCTTACCCGGCAATGTTCACTACATAGATAACTAATCCTTTCATGAAACACTCCGGTGTCACCACTTTACTAGGCTTACCCGGCAATGCTCACTACTTAGATAACTAATCCTTTCCACTTTACTAGGCTTACCCAACAATGCTCACTAGTTAGATAACTAATCCTTTCATGAAACACTCCACTGTCACCACTTTACTAGGCTTACTCGGTAATGCTCACTACTTAGATAACTAATCCTTTCATGAAACACTATGGTGCCACCACTTTACTATGCTTTCCCAGCAATGTTCACTACTTAGATAACTAATCCTTTTTAAATAATGGAACCAACTCTTGTCAACTAGGCCCTATGGCACTCAACTATTGCCAATTAGGCCCTATGTTGCTCAACTATCGCCAATTAGGCTCTGTGGTGCTCAACTATTGCCAATTAGGCCCTATGGCGCTCAACTATTACCAATTAGGCCCTATGGCACTCATATCAAGCCAACTTAGCTCTATGACACTTAACTTATGCCAACTTTGCTCTATGGCACTTATCTTAAGCCAACTTAGCTCTATGGCACTTAATTTATGCCAACTTAGCTCTTTAATCACCATTCTGGTGATATCTATGCAACATTTTGGCGCTTGAGGGTGTAGGTACCTTCTCAAGATAATCCATTACTCTTGGATATCCTAGAATTCATACTCTTCTCATTTTACTAGAGTGAATTCTTCAGTCCATTATGATATACTTGTACTCAATGCATCATTTTATCATATCTTAAGTGATATCTAATGCAACATTAAGTTGCCTAAGGTGCTTTATATTTTTCTAGGGCAAACCCTTTACTCTTGGTTTGCACAAAGGCTTTCGCTTCTTCATACTTGCTAGGTGATCATCCTCTTCTTGAATTATTCCCATTTGTGTCTTAACACCCTTTGGGAAACATATGAGGATAATTCTAACTCGTTAGAAATATCAATTCTTCAAGAATAGAATTCTTGAAAAATCCTGGTACCCCTGCCTAGGCGTGGCTGAGTCTGTGTCTCATGCCTAGGCGTGACTTTACCCCGCTTAGGCATGGCCTTCTTAGCCTCGCCTAGGCCAAAACCTGATCAGTCCGCACCTTGGCGTGGATTTGTCATGCCTAGGCGTGACCTTCTCTGTCTGGTCAGTATTGAAAACTGATCAACCCACGCCTAGGTGTGGCCAAGCTGCGCCTTGGCATGGTCATTCTGCAGAAAATTCTGCATAATTGGTTGTAAAATAAATTTCCAATCATTTCCTTATGGATTCTAAGTGATTTCTAACACTAATCTAGGCCCTTAAACTTGTTGTAACTCATTTACAACCTAGGAATTCTCTTAGGGCATAGATCTAGATTCAAATCACATAACTCCAAACCATTTCCTAATTCTCCATTCATGAACCAAAATGATTTATCTTAGGCTATAAATGGCCATCTAGTATGCTCTTGGCTTAAACTATCCTAACCTAGTCCTTGGAATCAAGAACCAAGCTAAGAATATGGATTTGGCCATCCAAATCCTTATTTCTATTCAAAACCCCTAAACTATATCCAAAGATAAGGAGAAATGAATAGAAAATCCCCTTACCTCTTGATTGGATGAAGATCTTGAAGCTTGCACCTTGATCCTTCATCTTCCTCTCTTCCTTTTCCTCTTTCCCCTTCCTTTTTTCCTTTTCCTGTCTTTTTCCTTTCTTCTTTTCTTTTCTTCTTTCATTGTTTTTGCGTTTCTCAGCCATAAGAAAGGAGAAATAAGGTGGTGGGACGTGGAGGAAATTAAAAAAAAAGTTTAACTTAAGTTTATGTGCTGAAACTTATCTCTGTTAAGGACACTTGAATTATGCTGATTCAAGTTTTCTAGCTTCCAATAACTTTAGAATAAATATTAGGATTTATCTAAATTGTTGTTTTACTTTTATTCTATCTTTCTATATCTGATAGGGGTTAATCCAACATTAAAAGCACAACTAGTATGCTTAAAAATATCAAACTAACTCCAATTGTTCTTAAATTTTAACTACACCTTACTTAACTCATTTGTGACCTAGAAACAAGTTATCCATACTTATTTCCCTCAACTTAACAATTTATGCTACTATTTGAGTCATTTTAAGCTACTTTCCAACTTCTTGGTTGCAACAAAGTGCCTAAACTGACTCATTTTATCACAAAATTGAACTGACATGTTAGGCAAGTAATATGTTACCCTTTAGTAACCATATACAAGTCTAACATGTTACTAGGGGTGTTACACAAACCACTAGAACCCAACCTTGCCCAGATGCCCCGCTGTCAAGCTTCACCACTATCAGTCATCTCCCGCCATGAACCCGAACCTCTAAACCTGAGATCTAGCCACCCAATTATCGCCTGAGATGCCTGAAGTTTGCCATTCTCTGAAGAGCTTGCCATATTGAAGAACAAGCTAACTTGAGGCAATGCGCGATAATTAGAAGCTCCAATGCTACTGGACATGGAATAGGAAGCCCATTTTGTTGCAAGAGAGGATGTGGTAGATGACCAGTGTTGTGGACACTGAGGACAGAGAATGCAAAACCCCCTCACACTGTTGTGACCGGTGGTCGCTACATGTTGAAGAGAGGAGAAAGGTAAAACCCTAGATGGAGAAGGGGGGAGGAAAGTAGGAGATAAAATAGTTTTGAGGGGTGTGCAAATAATATAATATCACTACTATTGAGGGGTCATTCTGAAATATTCTACTTTCCCTTTTTACCTAATTATCAGGTAACCAGTGATGGTATATAGTCATCCATTTAATTTTTAGTGTATCCAACAGCCCATAAAGCAAGGTCCATGGATGATCCTTAAATAGTAGGGTCTATATTAAAACGACCCAAACAAAGCTTTTAGTAAGTGAGATTTGGGGGTCGTTTTAATAAGAATGGAAGGAGGAGTGTAAATGACAAGTGGAGAGTGAAACGTGAATTGCCACGAAGGGGAAATCGTTGTCTATTATGGGCTTTTTGACTATTTTATCAAAATGCCCCTATTCTTCTAATTTATTATGATATATTATTTTTTTGCCATGTCAAAGTATTTTTTTTGTTTTACTTTTTTTTAGTTCCATGTGAGATTCAGCAACTAGATAGGGGTTATTTAGGTGGAGGCATCGAAGCAAGTGGCACGTCCAACTTGGAGATGCTAATAGCACAAGCATCTCTACATAAGAGGAGCCACATGTGATGGCGCCTACCACATGGGTAATGCATATTGTGTTAGAGCCTCATATGTAAGAAATACCTACAACGTTGGCGCTTCTCACGTAGGCGATCATATTTTCCCCTCCTCCTTCCCATCTACGGCTCACTTCCTCATTTTTCTTTATAAGTCTTCCTCTCCATCCTTTGCAAAACTTTCTGTCTCAATTTTTTCATACACTACCCGCCTCTAGTTTTCTTCACATTTGAGACCACCTGGACATATGTTTTATGGTGAAAAACCTTAGTTTTTCTTTTTTATTATATAAAATATTATGTTTTGGAGGTGATTTTTTTTGGGGGGGGGTTTACGATGGGGCATAAGACAAAAGAACTAAATAACTAAATAGGTAGCACTGGGCATAAAAACCCCAACCAAATCAGCATATATCAAGCAAGAATGTTTAGCTTGAGGTGTACTCCAGATTCTTAAACTAAGATGCAGATCTTGACTTTTGTTTGCCAGCCAGTCAGCACACTTCTTCCCCTCCCTAAGTGTGTGATGGAACCTAAGCTCCTAATTTTTGGCCTTCCAATTAAGGATGCATTAGAGAAGTTTGTTGTGGAGGGGTTTGGCTTTAGAATTATTGTTAATGAGCTCTATGACAACTGTCGAATCATTGTGTAAGAAGAATTTTTGATGCCCAGAGTCCTAAGAAATTTGAAGGCCAATGATGATCTCCCATAATTCTACAACGACGGATGTGCATGTGCTAATTCTATAAGAGAAACCCAAAATCCAATTTCCATCATCTCCCCTGAGAATTCCCCACACTTAGCATTGTCGGGGTTACCTTTTAAGGACCTATATGTGTTCATTTTAACCCACCTAGGGGCAGGGAATGACACTTAACATAGTTGATGATGGCTCTATACAGATGAACAAAAGGATAGCTAGGAGCCCTGACTTCCCTTATCTGTTTAACTCGAGAAAGAATAGTCTCTGTAAACTAAGAAGAAAGAGAAATGAGAGAATGGAGAAAACCATTGAGAGCAAAGTTGTGACCTTTTGGTCATCTTGTTGATTCTATTATATGTGTGTAAAAGAATATCTAGTAAAAAGGAATAATAAAGTAAAAAAGACCAAAGGTAAAAACCTATATCTAACACTCTCCCTTAAGCTAGAGCATATATATCATATAATCCAAGCTTGTTACATATATAACTAATTCAAGGTCCTTTAAGAGATTTTGTGAGAAGGTCTGCAAGCTGTTTATTTGAGTTGACAAAGGTTATGACAATGTCACCTAAAAGAACCTTCTCTCTTATAAAATGATAATCAATCTCAATATGTTTAGTTCTTTTATGAAAGACTACAGTTAGAGGCAATATGTAAAGCAAGCTAGTTATCATAGACAAGGTCATCTGTCCAATATCTCCAAACTAAAGTTCTTTGAGTAACTGTTTTAACAAACAAGCTCACATATTATCGTAGCCATAGCTCTATACTCAGTTTTAGCACTAGATCTAGCAATCACGCTCTACTTCTTACTTTTTCAAGAAATCAAGTTACCTCCAATAAGTACACAATAGCCTGAAGTGAAATGTCTATCAAAAGGTGAACCTGCCTAGTAAGCATCAAAATAACTAACCACTTGAGTGTGTCCCTTATCCTCATAGAGGAGTCCTCTTCTTAGTGCTCCTTTAATATTTCTTAAAATCTGAACCACAACATCCCAATGGCTATCACACAGAGAGTTCAAAAATTGACTAACAACACTCACAGGAAAAAAGATATTAGGTTGAGTCACTATGAGATAATTCAGCTTCCTAATAAGTCTCTGCTATCTGTCTGGATCAGCTAATGGCTCCTCTTGATTTAGTAGAAGTTTAACATTAAGATCCACCGGGGTATCAATAGGCTTAGCATTTAGCATGCTAGTTTCCTAAAGTATGTCCAAAGTATATTTTCGTTGTGAGATAGAAATTCCATCCATAGACTAAGCAACTTCAATTCCCAAGAAATACTGAAGTTTGCCTAAGTCTTTTATCTAAAAAAGCTTGAAAAGGAATTGTTTAAGCCACTGAATGCCATGATGATCACTGTCTGTGATAACAATGTCATCAACATATATAACTAGATAATGCATCCTTGAGAAAAATGGTGGTAGAAAACTGAATGATCCGCTTCACTGCGAGTCATACCAAATTGTTGCACCATAGTACTGAAGTGACCAAACCAAGCTCCGGGAGATTGTTTGAGGCCATAGAGAGATCTTCGTAAATGACACACATGTCCAAAACACTCCCCCTGAGCAATAAAGCCTAACGGTTGCTCCATATAGACTTCTTCCTATAGCTCACCATGAAGAAAGTCATTTTTTATATATAGTTGGCGAAGAAGCCAATGACGGATGGCAGCCATGGATAAAAAAAAGACAAACAAATGCTACTTTCGCAACAGAAAAGAATCTATCACCATAGTCAAGACCAAAAATATGAGTATAGCCTTTAGCAACCAATCGTGCTTTAAGGCGATCAATGTGACCATTTGGACCTACTTTAACAGTGTAAATCCACCGACAACTAATAGCAGATTTGCCTTCTGGAAGAGAGACCAAATCCTAAGTTCCATTGGTTTGAAGGGCTGACATCTCCTTAATCATAGCTTGTCTCTAGCCTGGATTAGAAAGAGCTTCACTTGTATTCTTAGGGAGAGGCATAGAATCCAAGGAGGATACAAAGGCATAATAGGGTGAAGATAAATGATGGTAGCTCAAGCCAACATAAATAGGAAAAGGGTTACAGGAAGAACGAATACCATTGCACATAGCAATAGGAAGATCAAACTCACTTGGAAGGTTTAGAGCAGTGGGAGATAATGTTGGAGTAGGATGTGAGTCATCAATTGTGGCTTCAATAGTCTCAGGAGCATCAATAGTGGTTTGTCCAGAAGGTTAGACCTACCATGGACGGTGATGGTAAGTCCAGAATGATGGTGGTGAATGAGGTATCAGGTCTATATGATAAGTTGGATCAACTTCAAACTCAAGAGAGGTAATAAAAGTAGGAATAAGGAGTACCTCAGAAATATATGGTTCTTCAAAGGAGATTGAGTGGAAAAAGAGGGTTAACTCAAAGAAAATAACATAAGCAAAAAACACATATCTCTTAATGTCAGGAGAAAAACATCTATACCCTTTTTATGATAAAGGATATTCAAGGAAGACATACTTGAGTGATCGAGGAGAGAGTTTATTTTTGCTTACTGTGAGGTCATGAACAAAACATGTAGACCGAAAGACTCGAAGAGGTAATGGATAATATGTAGGAAAAATAATGGAGTGAGGAATTTTGTTTTGGAGAACCAATGATGACATACGGTTGATGAGGTAGCAAGCAGCGAGAATTGCATCACCCCAAAAATGAGATGGTGCTTTAGCATGAATAAGGAGTGTATGGGTTGTCTCAATTAGGTGTCTATTTTTCCTTTCAGCAATCCCATTTTGTTGTAGGGTGTGAGCACAAGAGGATTGGTGAACAATTCCTTGAGAAGCCATAAAAGATTGGAACTGTGTAGAAAAATACTCATTGGCATTGTCACTTCTTAAGGTGCGAATGGTAACTCCAAATTGAGTTTGGATTTCATAACAAAAATTCTAGAAAATGGAGAATAATTATGATCTTTTTTTTCATTAAGTATAACCAAGTACACCTTAAATAGTCATCCATAAAAAGTTACAAAGTATTAGTATCTTAATGTTGAGATAACACAACAAGGTCCTATACATCAATGTGATTTAAGCAAAATGAGATTCAACTTGGTTACAAACTCAATTAGGAAAGGAACTATGAGTGTGTTTGCCTAATTGACAAGATTCACACTCTACAAAAGTCAACTTTGACAAATTAGGAACTATCATATGAAGTTTTAAGATACTAGAGTGTCTAAGACGAGCATGAATAACATTGGGTGACTTTGTGGCTACAAAAACATTAGAGCTTGTTGAGAGACGGTAGAGGCCCTGTGACTCATGACCTACACTAATCATGTTCCTTGAGCTTCAGTCTTGCACAAGAATAGAGTCTTTAGTGAAGGTGATTAAGCAAGCATGTGTGTGAGTTAGACAGCTAATAGAGATCAAACTATAAGGACAACTAAGAACATAAAGAACATTGTCAACAGATAATGAAGGCAAAAGATTAGCCTTCCCAATTGCTTTAGCTCGAGTTTGAGAGGCATCGGCTAAGGTAACAATGGGAAGGTGTGTTGGATAGGAAATGACAAAAAGCAAATATTTGTTACCAGAGATATGATCTGAGGCACCATAATCTAGTACCCAAGGTCCAAGGTATTGTGATGGGGAGATGCAAGTGATGCAGTTACCGATGTGCGCAATCGAGGTCACAAATGTAGAGGGTTATCTTGCTTCAAACCACTTTAGAAAATCTTCATAATCAAGTTGGGATGGTCGAGTTGTTGACATGTGACTTGAACTTTTAGAAGTGTCAGGAGTGACGGTCTGAGTAGCATTAGCAATTAGAGGTGATCTTCCATGCAAGATCCAACAACAGTCTATAATATGACCAATCCGCTTACAATGATCACACTTTGGACAAGTGTGATTGCCCATACGTCCTCCTCCTCAATTTCTACCAGTACGTCTCTAATTATCCACTTAGGAGACAAGAGCTAAAGTTTCAGAAATTGGAGGTGCTGAAACTTTAGTAAAAGGTTGTGATGTGCAAGGTCCCACAACTCTGAGAAGGCTAGAAAATTCTTGTGAGAGAGTAGGAATAACAGTGCTTCCTAAAATTTGATCCTGGGTTGAAGAGTATTCTGATGGAAAACCATGAAGTGTTAGGAACATGAAGAAGGTGCTTCTTTGTTCATACCCTTTTTTTTGGAGAATTTGCTGGAGGTAACAACTCATTGAAGTCTGAAAGAGCAGCTTGAATTCTTCCCAAATAGGTTGACATACATCCTTCAAGTTTACAGGGAGTTATAAGAGACATAAGATCAGAATAAACAACATACATATGATGTATGTCATTGGTATAAAGTTCCTTTGCTTGCTTCTATACTGTATAACATGAGATGTAAAGGAAGAAGATTTATTTCAATGACGAGTGAATGGTTTGCTTCATCAAGCTACATAATTAAGCATCAATCTTCTTCCATCAAGGCCTTTTAATGGCTGGGATATCCTCAACTTTCTTTGTCAAATGGTCAGTATATCCCTAACCTAAGAGCCATAGCTTAATGTCTAAAGCCCATGTATCATACTTGGTTCCATCTAGTTTTTTAGTGGTGATTCCATAAGAGACATAGCTAGTGAAAATAGGAGTCTCACTCTTAAAAGTGTCATTTTGGCATCCAACTCAGTTTTAGGTTCGGAAACAGGCCGAAGGTGGTTGAAATAGGCCGAAAAACCATTGAGAAGAGGCTCGGAGAAGACCAGAACTCGAACAGAGTGGTGTAACATTCTCTCCAACCTAATCGACTTAATCAGGGTTATAGTAGCTTAATAAGATTAATGGAAATTATTGGATAATTTTGATAATGATTTGGAATGATTGGGGCATAAATCTATAACACTAAAGTTGAGAAATGACTCAAATAAACTCAGAATTTAGCTTAAATAGCTAGCTATGAAGATAGAAATAAATATGGAGCATTTATTTCTAAGTCATAAAGGATTGGAATAAGTTATATTAAATTCTAGAAGATTAGATGAATTAGTTCGACATTTTTAATAACACTAAGATAATGTTCAAAGACCAAACTAAATAGATAAGTAGCTCAGAAAATCATGAGATTGTGAGCAAATGTCAAATAGTGAATGAAGATTAAAATAAAAGGGTGGAATCATATTAGAATGAATGCCTGAAAGCTTCTTAGTTTAATTTCATAAGGTTTAATTTAACTTAAGAAAGAATAATGAAGCTTAGAGACTGATATTGCAGTATAAGAAAAGTGATGGGATTTTAATATAGAAAATAGAATGAGATCACAAAATTTTCTATGATGCGTAGCAGATAAAGGGTTACTAGTTGGATTTCATATTTTGTAAATGCTCCCCCACGTCTTCTATTGTTCATTTCTACTTAAATCCACTTAACATGAGATATTTTGCTACTCCTCTACCATTCTTTCCCCACTCTCTTACGTCTCTCTTTCTCATTTCTTCCACTTTCTCATCCTCACATCAGAAAAGAAAGGGGAGAAAGAAGAAGATAAGGAAAGAAAGAAAGATCAAGGGGGGAGGAAGGAGAACCAAGAAGAAAGAAAGAAAAATCAAGAGAAATGAAGATTCAAGGATAGAATGGATGGAGCTTTACAAAGGAGTTAAGGTAGGGGATTTTCATTGCTTTTCTATTTCTTCATTTGTTTTCCAAGGTGTTGGAAACTTGAGATTTGAATGATGATTTTGAAATGGAAAATATGATTTTGTGTTGATTAAGATTTGAGAACTTGATTTCTTGATTTGTCTCTTGATGAATTTTAAGATTTGAAAATGGGTTTCATACCCATGTTGAGATTTGATGTTTTATGAGTGATTTGGATGCATATTTGTGATGATTTGATGTTGTTGTTAATGTTTAATGGTTTGGTTTGGGATGGGATTGTAACATCCCGCAAAATTATAATTTTAGGATAAATGGTCATTTTACAATATTTAAGATTTTTAGGAATTTTTCTGGATTTTTCTGGGAACGCAAAATATTTTAATATTATTTCTCGTTTTGCGCGCACATTGGACAGAATTGGCTGAACAATTGTAACGCTTCCAAAGTTGGAAAATTTTATTACGAATAGCCATTTTCTAATATTCGTGATTTATGTGAATTCTTTCAGAATTTTTCAGAAACGACGAATATTTTAATATATTTCTCGTTTTGTGTGCACACTGAGTCGAACTGGGAAAATGAAATATTTTTCCCGAGAACCTTGAACTATGGAAACGTCGACAGGGGATCTTACTAAACCCGAGGCCGGACACAGTTTACAAGATTTTACGTCTTTCGAGAAATTTTAACAGATGAAATAATAAAATACTGCGAAGAATTAATGTCAGATTTATTAATGCTAACTTCTGCCAACTATGATTATTGTCCAATAAATAATAACATGTAATAAAAATCTTATCACACTGTTCAAAATTTACCTGGTGTCAAGCCGCTTTAGCTTTATTTTCAAGATAAAAGTTAAATTAATTCAAAAACTTATTTGGGAAACTTCTAGGAAGCTTCCTCCCATTTCACTTATTCTCTCTCTTCCCTCTCCATTCTTCTACGGCAGAGGCCCTTATTTTGGAACCCATATTCACGTTTCTCTTCTTCTCTTCTCGTTTTCTTCTTCTTCTTCTTCTTCTTCTTCTTCTTCTTTTCTTTTCTTCCTCCTCCTCCACCGTCCACCCTCACCATTTCCCTCTTTTCATTCCTTACTTCACCACTTCCATATCTAGCTCCTTCCATCATTCCAAGACCATTTTTCCGGTGGCCATCCTTGGTTCTTCTTCTTTCTTCTTCTTCTTCTTCTTCTTCTTCTTCTTCTTCTTCTTCTTCTTCTTCTTCTTCTTCCCCATTTTTCACCATTGAAGCTAAAGCTTAGAGCTTTTGAGGTAAAGTCTTCAACTTTCTTCTATCTTCTTCTTCTTTTTTGTTTTATTGGTCACCTATGTGGCCAAGGAGCCATTTTTCTATGATTGGAGTGAACACATTGGGAATTTCTCACCCTAGGGTTTTTCTTGAAGGGAAAAATGAAAATCAAGAGCAAAAAGGGGAAAGCATTCTTGTGATTGCCTTCATTTAGGTAAGAGGGAGATGATCCTCTTCAACCAATCTTGGTAGTGAGGAAATGTCTTGTGTGTTGTTGTTGATGAGGGAATCCATGTTGGATTTCTCTCTTTGTTATATTGAGTCATTTCCATGATGTTGTAGTTGTTTGATTTGTATGAATGTATGGATGTATATTGTGTGCTTTGATGATCATGAACTTATATATTGTTATTTTGTATGTAGAGGACATGAATCATATTTTGGATTGTGGAAAATAAATGAGAAACTTGATAAAGGATGGGCCAGGGCTCTGCAGAAACGAAGTGCAGAACCCCTGTTAATGCACTAGCGCTCTGGGCGCGTGCATGTAGCGCCTAGCGCTCCGTGCCCTTGAGAGAAGTTTTCCCCGTGACACGGCCCGGTGAGTGAGCGCTCGTGCGTGTTCGTGGTCGGCGCCCAGGTGCTGCTTCGGGCACAGATATGGCGCCTAGGCGCCCATGACAGAACTAGTAGGGAACTGTGAGATGAAGCCTATGTAATTGGAAATATAAATGTTAATGTTGGGATGTGAGATGGAGAGCTTTAAACGTTATTTAACTCAATTTGAATCCAGGATAGTAGATTAAAACTATAAGGGATTGGAATGAACTTGGTGAACAAAAACTTAAGTAAAGGATATCAAGAAATCAATGCATAAAATGGGAGAAATTGATGTTAGCAGTGGACTTTGGGAAGCCACGATTTTGATCATGGATTTTAGGAATGGGATTGACCCCATGAAGAATAAAAAACTAAATGATTGGTATTGAGAGACTTGAGCATAACGCGAGATGGAAACTTACTTAGTGATGGATTCTTGTAAGAATGGAAAATCTTGAATAAGAACGCATAATGGACCCTAAAAGTATATTACCTTATTTGATTTCAATATTATGATATTGTGGGTTCATATGAGTGACCAATGTTGTAATAATGCTTATTTGAGCCAATTGTGGCATATTATGGAATAGTATGTGATGTTGATCATACATATTCATGCATAGAGTCTTATGCATTATGAATGTCCTGTGGACTATTGTAAGGCCGAGTTGCCTAGGAGATTGAACACACCCTGGGTGCGGGTGCGAATAGACTAGTGTAGGTCGTGTTATGACCTTGGGGGCGTCGGGGTGCGGGTCATTCACAGTGGGCAGTTGGTAGCTCTTCTGTCCGTGGGGCAAACCAATGCAAACACACCGACAATCCGGACCGAGACACTGTCCTATGTCGTGATCGAGCGTGGACTGTCTGTACAATGCCTGATGTGCACGTAGAAAATTGTTGAGTTTTAGCACCTGGCCGCGGCAGCCGAGTTGCAGACACGTCTCCTGATCTTTCTCTCCGCTTGTTTGAGTCTAGCTCCATGGAGTAGGAATTGGGAAAGCATGCATTGTGCATCATTCATTATTGGTCTTATAAACTGTTGAGCATGAACACCTGTGAATGTGAAGATAACTGTTGTACTTCTGTAAATGGTTATCTGATTATTGTGCTGATTCTTGGAAAAACTATTGTGATCTGCCTGCTATTGCTTACTGTTATTCTACCTTTACTATAAATATCACTGTTATTATTGACTCTGATTATTGCTTAGAATTGAATTGCTCTTATTATAAATTCCGTTGTTGCTATTGATGAATATATGAACTGTATTGCTCGGTGGGCGCATTGCGCCGTGTTATTTTCTTACTGCCAATAGTGGTAATGAATGACGGGTGTCTCACCTCTTTTCTATATTTCTGTATTCTCTGTTTTATATTCATATTTGATAAAAGATCGTGAAGAAGATGATGAGGAATCACACCTTGCTGATGGGGTTGGGAACCTGGACAATATTTTCTTCGATTTTCCTAGGAGTGCATCAGCATGGAGGCATTGATGCCTGTTGTATCAACCGGGACGCTGAGTGTCATATGCATATGGGGTTGTGGCCTTGTCTGCTGGTAGTACCCATCCCTGGGTCACTACTTCTCCCCTTTTATGTTTTTATTCCCGCTGTATTTTACTTGACTCTATAATTATTATATTCTATGTTATCAGTGATTCGTGTAAGTTGACTATAAAATATATATATATATATAAAGAATATGATTTCATTTCAATGGTTGTATTAAGGGTTGAATACATCTATAATTCATTCATGGCTCGTATTTTCTACTTATGCATAAATGCGAAGAAATAAACTCGTTAATTTTTGAAACTACTGTTATCATGACTGTGACACGCCTGGATTTAGTAACTGTGGTGTAATGACGATTGCGCTGCAGTTGGTCTATTCAGGGGCGTTACATTAGGTGGTATCAGAGCAGTTCATCCTGTTGAGCCGGGGTATGGACTTGCTATGTTTAGGCATATTAGAATTTGGTCTGTTGTGCACTTCCTTGTCTCTTGATTGAGATGATGGGAAAGGAATGCATGGCTTGCCATAGGTTGAATGTTGATGGCTACTGTTATACAGTTGCATGATATTAAGGACTGGCCCACTTAATATATAATGTTCTGTGTGTACAGGAAACTATGACTTCACCTGGGCGTACTGTGTTAGGAAAATAGGAATTCTTTTGTGAGGAGATCAAAGGGTTTTGGAAAACCGATCTTCTGGAGAAAGAAATAGTTGGTGTAAACTAGGTTCGAGAAGCAGTTTGGAAGTTGACGGCTTATGAGGGATTACGCTGTGGAAGCATAATGAAGAAGTTCAAACTAGAGATCGTTAGGATTCGTGGATTGACTTGTCTTGTTTGAATTGTGTGATTTTGTGGGTTTAGTTTCCAAGAGGAGACAATGTTGATTGAAATAATTATGTTTGTTTCGTTGTGTCATGTTTTGTCCGTCTTCGAAGAAAGTCAATGGCTTGCAGTAGACATGCAAGGGCGATGGCTCGTGACAGACATATACATGTGAGCGCAGGACAAGACAATAGGAGTATGGCTGCAACTGCAGAAGAAAGGCAAATGATAGCTGAGATGACAACTTGCCAGGATCAAAGGGCCACGCAACAACGAGAATTGGAAGTTGAGGTTCAGAATCTGTTGGAGCAAAGTCGGCTTTGGGGCAACCTCGGATTGCCTAGATTCTAAAAGAGGAATAATAGAAAAGTTAACCAGTTTAAGCGGAAACCATATGCACGGGTATCAGAGAAACAACAACAACAACCAACTCCTAGACAAAGTACTAGTGGTGGTGTATCCAGTCAGACCTCGACATCTTCACCAAGATGTAGGAAATGTGGAAAGAACCACTTCACGAGGGAGTGTAAGATCAAAGGGATAATCTGTTTTAGATGTGGGAAGCCTGGACACGTTTCCCGTAACTGCAACCCAACAAAGGCAAATTCTTCAATCAATGCTGCAAGGGCTGTGAAACCACAAGCAGAAGCCAAAATTTATACCTTGGGTGGTGTTGAGACCTCGACAATTGGAGATCTAAACAAGGGAAATTACGCCTCAAATGACGATCCTGTAATCGTGCTATATAATTCTGGGGGCAACCCCTCCTTTTATCATTTGTAACCGTATGGATCATTTGGATTCATCTATATCTTTCTTATCTTCGACTTAAGTTACTTCTATTTCTGTTACTAAGACTTGTCGTTGACACCTAAGTTGTGTAATCTATCCTACTTCTACTAAAGATCGAGTCTTTTGTTAACCTATCTTGCTTACCTTAAATCATATCTGTTCGAGTTCATGATTTTAGAAAGTGATCGGTCGTTTTCTTATTATTATCTGCTGGGTCGTTCCGATAAAAACCTTAGTGATTTTTAAAACTAAGACTTTTGAATTCGTGATAACCAACAAAGTCTAAGCCTCATAAAAGAAAGGAGCCTGAGGGTACATGTTAATGTTTTCCGTAGAGAACCAAGAGTAAAGGAAATATAGATGCCGCTCTTATAGTCGAAGAGTGTCACATGTCAAACTACGATACTGTTAGTTAAGGAGAGGAATGAAATTTCTCGGTGAGACGGGGACCGTCACAAAATAAACAACGCTTTAATCAAGGATGAGTGTCCTCAGGGAAAGATGAGCAATTCAATGGGCTGGTGAGGAAAGAGTCGTTGTTCTCTCCAAGATCGATGTATGACCTGGTCATCGATGGATTCGTGGAAATTGAGAATGTTCCCAAAATGATTCTTTCGAGTGTGCTTTCAACATTATGGGTATCCCGTGATGTCAATCGGAGTGACAAACGCTCCTATTGTATTCATGGACAACATGAATTGTGTTTTCTGTCCTTACCTAGAACAGAATCGTCGTTGTCATTGATGATGACATTCTGATCTATTCTCGAAGATATGGGGAGATACGTCGGACATCTCGGTATAGTTTTCCTGACTTTAAAGAAGATGAAGTAAATGCCAAAGTATCAGAGTGTGAATTCTCGTTTAAAAAGGTTCCGTTTTGGATCATGGGATTCCAAATGGAGGAATTGTGTGGATTCACAAAAAGGTTGAAGTAGTTCTTCAAAGGGAAAGACTGGAAACTGTAAAGGAGACTTGTAGCTAATGGAATTAGTTGATTTTATCGAAGGAGCACCGATGAGTTCTCCAAGATGGCAGAATCTCTTACGTAGCTTACAAGGAGAGGATCGAATTTCTACGAGCTGGCACAAGTAAAGAAGGTTTTCCAAGAATTGAGGAGATATTTAGATGCTCACTAGTTTTCACTCTACTTAATCTCGAGAAACCATTTGAAATACCTGGTGATACTTCGCATGAAGGTTTGGGATGCGCACTCATGCAAAGCTAGAAAGTTGTGGCTTGCGCCTCCAGGTCGTTGAGGGTGCGTGAGAAGTGTTACCCGATCCGTGACTTGTAATTGACCACTGTTGTATCCACTCTGAGAATATAGAGACACTTTCTATATGGAGAAAAATTCAATGTTTTTAACTATCACGAGAACCTGAAGTACTTAATCGACGAGAAAGAACCAAACATGAGGCAGAGAGAGTGACTAAAGATTTTGGAGGAACATGATCTCTAACTTTAGAGTCATCTTGGAAAAGAAAACGCCATGGCGGATACTTTGGAATCGGAAACTGCCTAATGCCTTCATTATGATGGTCGAGAAGAAGGAATTAGGAGAGTAATTCGAGGACAGGTGGCTGTCATTAGAAATGACACTGGATGAGGTATGTCTAGATATAGTCACTACTTTGAATGATCTGTTGGGAAGGATTCGAGGGAAGCAGAATAGTGACCCATTTCTACAAGACAAGAAGAAGCTGTTAAGACAAAGCATGGTGTCAGAATGCGAGGAAGGAACTCGATAGAATCTTAGTGTTCATGAGTGAAGGTTGCATACCAGATGATTCAGAACTTAAGGAGTTTATTCCCAATGAAACCCCCGAGAGAAAAACCGAGTTTACACATCAAGGTATATCAAAATCTAGAACAGAAGTAATGGTAACAAGGGATGAAGAGAGACATTGCTAAACGTGCGTCATCTTGTCTAAGTTGCCAGCAAACTCACTCTTGAATTCTACGGGCTATATCAAATTCTTTTTCGGATTGGTCCCAGGTGGCCATAACTAATCTTTGCCATCTCTTCTTTTCAAATCTTCATGATATCTTTGGTATGTCATGATTACGAAAGTATATCCTTGGACCTAACCGTGTCATCGAACGGGACACAGTACGATTGAAAGAGAGTTTAACCCATGGAATGCTTCCTGTGAGATCGAGAATAGAATAGCAAAGCGACATGGAGGTCAGAAGATAAGGTGAAGAAACAATGTCGATATTTATCCTAAGGAATGAAAATTTCGAGGACGAAATTTCTATTTGAAGGGGAGTGTTGTAACATCCCGAAAAATTATAATTTTAGGATAAATGGTCATTTTACAATATTTAAGATTTTTAGGAATTTTTTTGGATTTTTCTGGGAACACGAAATATTTTAATATTATTCTTCGTTCTACGCACACATTGGACAGAATTGGCAGAACGACTGTAACGCTTCCAAAGTTGGAAAATTTTATTACGAATAGTCATTTTCTAATATTCGTGATTTATGTGAATTCTTTCAGAATTTTTCGGAAACGACGAATATTTTAATATATTTCTCGTTTTGCGTGCACACTGAGTCGAACCGGGAAAATGAAATATTTTTCCCGAGAACCTTGAACTATGGAAACGTCGACGGGGGATCTTACTAAACCCGAGGCCGGACACAGTTTACAAGGTTTTACGTCTTTCGAGAAATTTTAACAGATGAAATAATAAAATACTGCGAAGAATTAATCTGTCAGATTTATTAATGCTGACTTCTGCCAGCTATGATTATTGTCCAATAAATAATAACATGTAATAAAAATCTTATCACACTGTTCAAAATTTACCTGGTGTCAAGCCGCTTTAGCTTTATTTTCACGATAAAAGTTAAATTAATTCAAAAACTTATTTGGGAAACTTCTAGGAAGCTTCCTCCCATTTCACTTTTTCTCTCTCTTCCCTCTCCATTCTTCTTCCCTCTCCATTCTTCTACGGCAGAGGCCCTTATTTTGGAACCCATATTCACGTTCTCTTTCTTTTTCTTCTCGTTTTTCTTCTTCTTCTTCTTCTTCTTCTTCTTCTTCTTCTTCTTTCTTCTTCTTCTTCTTTTCTTTTCTTCCTCCTCCTCCACCGTCCACCCTCACCATTTCCCTCTTTTCATTCCTTACTTCACCACTTCCATATCTAGCTCCTTCCATCATTCCAAGACCTCTGGTGGCCATCCTTGGTTCTTCTTCTTCTTCTTCATTCCAAGACTTCTTCTTCTTCTTCTTCTTCTTTCTTCTTTCTTCTTCTTCCTTCTTCTTCTTCTTCTTCTTCTTCTTCTTCTTCTTCTTCTTCCCCCATTTTTCACCATTGAAGCTAAAGCTTGGAGCTTTTGAGGTAAAGTCTTCAACTTTCTTCTATCTTCTTCTTCTTTTTCGTTTTATTGGTCACCTATGTGGCCAAGGAGCCATTTTTCTATGATTGGAGTGAACACATTGGGAATTTCTCACCCTAGGGTTTTTCTTGAAGGGGAAAACGAAAATCAAGAGCAAAAAGGGGAAAGCATTCTTGTGATTGCCTTCATTTAGGTAAGAGGGAGATGATCCTCTTCAACCAATCTTGGTAGTGAGGAAATATCTTGTGTGTTGTTGTTGATGAGGGAATCCATGTTGGATTTCTCTCTTTGTTATATTGAGTCATTTCCATGATGTTGTAGTTGTTTGATTTGTATGAATGTATGGATGTATATTGTGTGCTTTGATGATCATGAACTTATATATTGTTATTTTGTATGTAGAGGACATGAATCATATTTTGGATTGTGGAAAATAAATGAGAAACTTGATAAAGGATGGGCCATGGCTCTGCAGAAACGAACCTGCAGTAACCCCCGTTAATGCACTAGCGCTCGGGCGTTGTGCATGCATAGAGCGCCTAGGCGCTCTGTGCCCCAGAGAAGTTTTCCCCGTGACGCGGCCGGTGAGCGCTCAGGCGCTTCGTGGTCAGTGCCCGGCGCTCAACCAGCGCCCCAGGCGCTATAGATATGGCGCCTAGGCGCCCATGACAGAACCAGTAGGGAACTGTGAGATGAAGCCTATGTAATTGGAAATATAAATGTTAATGTTGGGATGTGAGATGGAGAGCTTTAAGGGTTATTTAACTCAATTTGAAGCCAGGATAGTAGATTAAAACTATAAGGGATTGGAATGAACTTGGTGAACAAAAACTTAAGTAAAGGATGTCAAGAAATCAATGCATTAAATGGGAGAAATTGATGTTAGCAGTGGAGTTTGGGAAGCCACGATTTTGATCATGGATTTTAGGAATGGGATTGACCCCATGAAGAATAAAAAACTAAATGATTGGTATCGAGAGACTTGAGCATAACGCGAGATGGAAACTTACTTAGTGATGGATTCTTGTAAGAATGGAAAATCTTGAATAAGAACGCATAATGGACCCTAAAAGTATATTACCTTATTTGATTTCAATATTATGATATTGTGGGTTCATATGAGTGACCAATGTTGTAATAATGCTTATTTGAGCCAATTGTGGCATATTATGGAATAGTATATGATGTTGATCATACATATTCATGCATAGTCTTATGCATTGTGAATGTCCTGTGGACTATTGTAAGGCCGAGTTGCCTAGGAGATTGAACACACCCTGGGTGCGGGTGCGAATAGACTAGTGTAGGTCGTGTTATGACCTTGGGGGCGTCGGGGTGCGGGTCCTTCACAGTGGGCAGTTGGTAGCTCTTCTGTCCGTGGGGCAAACCGATGCAAACACACCGACAATCCGGACCGAGACACTGTCCTATGTCGTGATCGAGCGTGGACTGTCTGTACAATGTCTGATGTGCACGTAGAAAACTGTTGAGTTTTAGCACCTGGCCGCGGCAGCCGAGTTGCAGACACGTCTCCTGATCTTTCTCTCCGCTTGTTTAAGTCTAGCTCCATGGAGTAGGAATTGGGAAAGCATGCATTGTGCATCGCTCATTATTGGTCTTAGAAACTGTTGAGCATGAACACCTATGAATGTGAAGATAACTGTTGTACTTCTGTAAATGGTTATCTGATTATTGTGCTGATTCTTGGAAAAACTATTGTGATCTCGCTCGCTATTGCTTATTGTTGTTCTACCTTTACTATAAATATCACTGTTATTATTGACTCTGATTATTGCTTAGAATTGAATTGCTCTTATTATAAATTCCGTTGTTGCTATTGATGAATATATGAACTGTATTGCTCGGTGGGCGCTTTGCGCCGTGCTATTTTCTTACTTCCAATAGTGGTAATGAATGATGGGTGTCTCACTTCTTTCCTATATTTCTGTATTCTCTGTTTTATATTCATATTTGATAAAAGATCGTGAAGAAGATGATGAGGAATCACACCTTGCCGATGGGGTTGGGAACCTGGACAATATTTTCTTCGATTTTCCTAGGAGTGCATTAGCATGGAGGCATTGATGCCTGTTGTATCAACCGGGACGCTGAGTGTCATATGCATATGGGGTTGCGGCCTTGTCTGCTGGTAGTACCCATCCCTGGGTCACTACTTCTCCCCTTTTATGTTTTTATTCCCGCTGTATTTTACTTGACTCTGTAATTATTATATTCTATGTTATCAGTGATTCGTGTAAGTTGACTATAAAATATATATAAAGAATGTGATTTCATTTCAATGGTTGTATTAAGGGTTGAATACATCTATAATTCATTCATGGCTCGTATTTTCTACTTATGCATAAATGCGAAGAAATAACTCGTTAATTTTTGAAACTACTGTTATCATGACTGTGACACGCCTGGATTTAGTAACTGTGGTGTAATGACGATTGCGCTGCAGTTGGTCTATTCAGGGGCGTTACAGGGATGGCTTAAAGGCTCTATTTTCTGCAAATTTTCACATGGCAATCGATTACATAACCTTTGTAATCGATTACCAAGCATCTGGAACTGCGAATTGTGTTTTTGGGTAGCTTGTAAACGATTACATCCTGCTTGTAATCAATTACAAGGCTTCTGGGTAAGATGTAATCGATTACATGCTGCTTGTAATCGATTACAAGGGTTCTGTCAGGTTGGTAATTGATTACCAAGGCCATGTAATTGATTACCAGGCCCCTAAATTGAGGATTTTAATTTGAAAATGATAAAAACAGAGTTCTTTATCCCATGGGACCTAAATACAAACCTTAAACCTTGAATTGAATGACTGAAATTCACTAAATTGTAAAATGATTATGCATCCAAACATATTTGAGAAAGGATTTTTATGATGAGATTGAATCAGATGAGATTGAATGGTGGACTTGACTATCCATGATGTAAAAAACTTTCATATGCATACTATTGCATGTTTGATGAACTATTGAGGCTTTATGCCATGATATGAGATTATGAGATTACAAGATGAATATCTTAATGCATAATTGATTTGATATTTATGCATGATATTATAATATGAGATGAAATCATGAGATTGATTGTGTAATTGGCATTGGCTAAAGCAATGGTTTTGATGATAACAAACAAGGACAAGAAATGGAAGTGCAATGATCAAGTCCAAGGATCTTCAAGATTAGCTTATAGGACTTAGATCTTGTGTAAAGGTATTTGGGAATCACACTAAGCTCAAACACGTTTTTAAATCTTTATAAATGATTTTCATATACTAAATGCTCAACAAACAAGTTTTGAAAAGCTAGTCTTGGTGGTAGTTCAAATCCATGAAAAATAGTCAAGTTTGTGTTTTGCAAAGCTGACCTTTGGTCACTCTTTTGATCATAACTTACAAACTATTTGGAGTTTTGTTCTGAAACTTATTTCATATGAAAATAGACTCAAATACCTTTCCAATGACTGTCATTTGTTTAAAACGGATGAGAAATGAAGAAGTTATGACCATTTAAAGTTAGCTTTCAAAATCAGAATGCCATAACCGAATATGGAAATATGCATAACCGAATATGGCTTCTTTCTAATTGAGTTTTTGGCTTCTCAAATGTAACAACCTGTTTTTTAAATGGCCATATTCGAATATGGCATAACTCATAACAGATTATGAGTGTTTCATAATAGGTTGTGAATTCTTTCATATTCGAATATGAGTAATCCCATAACAGGTTATTTTGCAAACCAGAAACTCATAACAGGTTATGAATTCCTTCATATTCGAATACGAGTAATCCCATAACAGGTTATTTTACAAACCAAAAATGTTGGGAACTCTTCCCACATGCCATAACCGATTATGGCTATGCCATAACAGATTATGGACACTTCCAGGGCTCTTCCCCAATAGCTCTATTGAGCACTAAATGCCCTCCACAAGCCTCCAACGGCTCTTAAATGTCATGGGCTATAAATGGAAGTGTTTGGGCATTGATTACTAGTTGGAGAACAATTTGAAAAACATCCTTGAGCATTAAATATGAGTTTTCTATCATTTTCATCATATACTCTGTTTTGAGTTTCAAAGTGTAAATCCTTGATTCCCATAGTGCTTTAATTTGTATTATCTACTCTTTGAGAGAGTTTCTATCATTCAAACACTTTGTATAATCTGTAAAGAGGGTGTGGTATTCCGCTAGAGAAAAAGGGCGTGGTATCCCTTATTTGTAAAGAAGGTGAGGTATCCTTCTAGGTTATAAAGGGTGAGGTATCCCTTGTTGTAAAGAAGGTGAGGTATCCTTCAAAGGTTGTAAAGGGGGTGAGGTATCCTTCTAGTGAAAAGGGTGAGGTATCCCTTGTGTTTGCTACGCAACAATGAAGATGTATTTTGATGATAACAAACATGAGGATGATGAGAAGACCAAGTCCAAGTGTTTAAAGATTAGCTTTAGGACTTAGGATCTATCATGTATGGAGCTGTTAATTAAATATCTCAAATGATTAAAGATAACCTAAACTGAAGGTTTTAAAAGATCAAATGTTTTAAAAGTTAAAAACAAGCATTTCGAAGCTTTTTGGAAAGGATTTTGAACTGTTTTTAACTGAGGTATTCGAATACCTCAATTTGGTATTCGAATAACCTGATTCGTAACTGAAATTTTCTGCTGTGCCAAAACAGAGGCATTCGAATACCCCATATGGTATTCGAATAACTCAATTTCAGAATGAACCTTTTTAAATAAGGCATTCGAATACCCCATATGGTATTCGAATACCATGTTTTCGCAATATGCCTTGTTTTAATGAGGTATTCGAATACCCTTAACTGGTATTCGAATAACCCCAACTTAAGCAGTTTTCTAAAAGAGTTTTTGACAGAGGTATTCGAATACCTCCTTCAGCATTCGAATACCCCACGAGAAATAGAGCTACATTTTTGAACAGCATACGAAGAATCAGAAAGTTTTTAATGTTATTAATTGCTCCCAACGGCCATTTTCTTCCACGAGCTCTATAAATAGAGGCCTGGGACTTCTCTCGAAAAAACCCGAACATTGTGATCATTTTTGCTTGCTTGAAAACGTGCTCTACTTTATTTCTCTCTTTTTTTGAACTTATAATTGCTTAACTCTTGAGATATTTGAGAAACAGCTCCTTAGTGCTTCAATTTGTATTTATCTACTCTTAGTGAGAGTTTCACTTCATCTCTTTATCTATTTCTGTATATTGAGGGTGAGGTATCCCCAAGGATTGTATAAGGGTGAGGTATCCCTTTTGTTTAATTAAGGCTTGAGCACAAGGGTAGAGTTTCCCTGTGTGTGAAAAGTGCTCCGTATTGTAAAGGTTGCAAGCACTTGTTGTTTAAGCTTGTCTTGAATAGTGAAAAATCTCGAACGGTGTTTCAGGGACTGGACGTAGGCCACAAGTGGTTGGTGGTCGAACCAGGATAAATTCTGTGTCTGTTTTTCTTTCCCTTATTCTCTTTATTTTATGCACTTTATTTATTAATTCCTGCAATTTATTTATTAATTGTTCTTCATTTTTCTCATCTCTTCCACATTCTTTAATAATTATATTGAGCAAAGTTTATTTGTTTAAAGCTTTTGCAAAAGTTTTTGTTACTCAATTCACCCCCTCTTGATCTTGGAACCCACTTGGTAACAAGTGGTATCGTAGCTAGACTCTTGTATAAAGAGCTTAGCCGCTTCAAGAGAACATGGCTTCCTTAAATGGTTTTTCGAGGATCTTCCATAAACCGACCACCCTTTTTCAATGGGGATGGTTACGCATATTGGAAGGAAAGAATGAAAATCTTCATCGAAGCTATTGATCTAGATGTGTGGGATGTCATTCGAAAAACGGCGCATTTATACCTACACGCGTTGTCGATGGTGTAAAAACCGAGACACCTAGAAGTGATTGGTCCGATGAGGATAAAAGAAAAGTCCAATATAATTTAAAGCTAAAAACATCATTACCTTTGCTTTGGGGTATGATGAGTTTTTTAGAATTTCTAATTGCAAAACCGCTAAAGAAATGTGGGACACTTTACAAGTTACCCATGAGGGTACTAGTGAAGTTAAGAGGTCGAGAATCAATTCTCTAACTCGCGAATATGAACTGTTTAGAATGAACCAAGGAGAAAGCATTCAAGAAATGCAAAAGAGGTTCACCCACATTGTTAATCATCTTGCATCTTTAGGAAAAAGTTTTACTAACGAAGATTTGATTAATAAAGTGTTAAGGTGTTTAAGCAGGATTTGGCAGCCCAAGGTGACAGCAATTTCAGAATCAAGGGACTTGACAACCATGTCATTAGCCACCCTTTTTGGAAAACTTCATGAGCATGAACTAGAATTGAGCAGATTAAGTCAAAGCGAAGAAAACGATAAAAAGAAAAAAGGGGATAGCGCTCAAAGCCACTTCCTCAACAATTGACATTGATGATGAAGAAGATGAAGAAAGCTCAGAAAACATTGAGGTAAACGAAGAAAATCTTAGTCTGTTAGTTAAAAAATTTGGTAAATTTCTCAAGAAAAAGGGAATGCAAAGAAGACCTCCCTTCCCTCCGAAGAAGACTCATTACAAAGGCGAAGGAGCTTCATCAACTCCTACTTGCTATGAATGTGGCAAGCCTGGTCACATGAAAATGGAATGCCCAGTTTACCAAAAGAAGAAAGAGAGACTTGAGAAGAAGCCCTTCAAAGAAAGAAAAGGAAGAAAAGCCTATATAGCATGGGATGAAAACGACATGGATTCAACTCGACTCAGATAGCGAAGAAGCTCAACTTTGTCTCATGGCCAAAGGAGAGAAGAAGAAGAAAGCGAAAATGAGGTAAGTTCTAACTCTACTTTACTACCTTCTTATGATGAGTTACAAGATGCCTTTGAAGAACTGCATGATGAATCTTTAAAACTCACAAAACAAATTTCTTCTTCTAAGAAAAAAATCTCTTCTTTAGAAAATAAAATTACTATTTTAAATAAAGAGATTGAAGAATTAAAAATTAAAAATGAAACTTTGGGAATTCTTGATGCATGCTCATCTCATCCCTCACATGCTTCTACTTCATATTCTTGTTCTTCATGTCATACACTTGAGAAAGAAATTGAAGACTTAAAGAACACCCTTGCCAAATTCACTTCTGGGAGAGATAATCTAAATATAATATTAGGGAAACAAAGGGTTGTTTTTGAAAAAGCTGGAATTAGTTATAACCCGAAAAATCAACATAAATCTTATAAAAAAATTTTCGTTTATTCAAGTACTTCCAGCAGTCCATTTATTAAATGTTTTTACTGTGGAAAGAAAGGTCATAGTGCTTCAACATGCAATGCTAGAAAGAATGTTAACACAAAAATTGGGACAAAAATGGTTTGGGTTCCAAAGGGTACATTGCCTAAAACTGACACTCAAGGACCCAAGAAAATTTGGGTACCAAAAGTTAAAAATTAAAATTGTGTTGTAGGTGTGCTTGAAAGCCAGGAGCTCAAATTGGTATCTCGACAGCGGCTGTTCCAAGCACATGACTGGAGACGACTCGAAATTCACCATGTTTATCCCCAAGAATCATGGACATGTTACCTATGGAGACAACAACAAGGGAAAAATTCTTGGAATTGGAAAAGTTGGCAAGAATCCAAATTCCTCTATTGAAAATGTGTTGCTTGTTGAAGGCTTGAAACATAACCTTCTTAGTATTAGTCAATTATGTGACAAAGGAAATAAGGTAATTTTTGATTCAAATTGTTGCATAATTGAAGATAAAAATGATAAACATGTTAAATTCATTGGTCATAGAATAAATAACATTTATATGATTAGCCTTGATGATATATCTTCAAATGATGCGAAATGCCTTTTAAGTAAGAATGATGATTCATGGTTATGGCATAGGAGAATTGCACACATTCACATGGATCACCTAAGGAAGTTGGTCTCTAAAGAGCTAGTAATTGGACTACCAAAGCTTAATTTTGTTAAAGATAAATTATGTGATGCATGTCAAAAGGGTAAACAAATAAAGGTCTCTTTTAAATCAAAAAATATAGTTTCAACTACTAGACCTTTACAACTTTTGCACATGGATTTATTTGGACCCTCTAGAACTATGAGCTTTGGTGGGAATTACTATGCTTTAGTGATTGTGGATGATTTTTCTAGGTTTACATGGACTTTATTTCTTGCAAATAAAAATGATGCATTTCTAGCATTTAAAAGACTTGCCAAAGTTATTCAAAACGAAAAAGGTTTTCAAATTTCTTCTATAAGAAGTGATCATGGTGGCGAATTTGAAAACAATGTTATTGAAAATTATTGTGATGAACATGGCATTAATCATAATTTCTCTGCCTTCTAGAACTCCACAACAAAATGGAGTTGTAGAAAGGAAAAATCGTTCTTTAGAAGAGATGGCGAGAACTATGCTTAATGAGGTCTGCTTCTTCCTAAGTATTTTTGGGCGGATCTTGTAAATACTGACTTGTTATGTTATGAATGGGCCCTTATAAGGCCTATTTTAAAGAAAACCCCATATGAATTATACAAGGGAAGAAAGCCAAATGTCGCACATTTTCATGTTTTTTGATGCAAATGTTTTGTTTTAAATAATGGAAAAGATAACTTAGGCAAGTTTGATGCTAAGTCTGATGAAGGTATATTTCTTGGTTATTCAAATCATAGTAAGGCTTTTCGTATATATAATAAAAGAACTATGACTATTGAAGAATCTATACATGTTGCATTTGATGAAACCGACCCAAATGGATCGAGAAAGGATCTTGTTATTGATGATGTTGCGAAGCCTTAGCGGAAACACATTTGGATAGCAAGGAAAAAGAAATCAAGGAGCAAGAAGATAAACAAAGACAAGAGGATTCACAAGCTTTGGAGCTTCCCAAAGAATGGCGTACCTCAAAATATCATCCGCTTGATCAAGTAATAGGTGATGTATCCAAAGGTGTAAGTACTCGAAACTCCATTAGAAATGCATGTAACCACTTAGCCTTTGTTTCTCAAATCGAACCTAAAGACATTAATGAAGCCTTTAATGATGAACATTGGTTTCTAGCTATGCAAGAAGAATTAAATCAATTTGAACGAAACCAAGTTTGGGAACTAGTTCCTAGACCTAATAATCATCCTATTATCGGTACTAAATGGGTTTTTAGAAACAAACTTGATGAAGCTGCCATAATAACAAGAAATAAAGCTAGACTTGTAAAAAAAGGCTATAATCAAGAAGAAGGTATAGACTATGAAGAAACCTATGCACCTGTAGCCAGATTAGAAGCTATTAGGATGTTACTTGCTTTTGCTTGCATCATGGATTTTAAATTATATCAAATGGATGTTAAAAGTACTTTTTTAAATGGCTTTATTCAAGAGGAAGTATATGTTGACCAACCTCCAGGTTTTGAAAATTATGATTTACCTAACCATGTTTTCAAATTGAAAAAGGCTTTGTATGGCTTAAAACAAGCTCCACGAGCTTGGTATGAAAGGTTAAGTAAGTTCCTTTTAGAACACGATTTTACAAGAGGTAAGGTTGACACGACTCTTTTTATTAAAAATAAAAACCATGATATACTCCTTGTACAAGTATATGTAGACGATATCATATTTGGTGCTACTAACGAAAATCTGTGCAAGGAATTTGCCAAAATCATGCAAAGCGAATTCGAAATGTCCATGATGGGAGAACTCAATTTCTTCCTTGGACTTCAAATCAAACAAACAAGGAGTGGAATGTTCATTAGCCAAACAAAGTATTGCAAAGAACTTCTCAAGAGGTTTGGAATGGACAACTCAAAGCATATGGCTACACCAATGAGTACTTCGTGTTACTTGGATAAAGACGAAGCAGGTAATTCTGTAGAAATTACTAAATATCGAGGTATGATCGGATCTCTTCTCTATCTCACTGCTAGTAGGCCTGATATAATGTTTAGCGTATGCATGTGTGCTAGATATCAAGCTAATCCTAAAGAGTCTCATTTAAGTCTTTGTAAAACGAATTATGAAATATCTAGGTGGCACTACACAAGTGGGCTTGTGGTACCCCAAAGGTGCCACTTGTAGTCTTATTGGTTATTCGACTCCGATTTTGTTGGATGCAAATTGGATCGGAAAAGCACTAGTGGAACATGTCACCTGCTTGGCAATTCCTTAGTTTCTTGGCATAGCAAGAAACAAAATAGCGTGGCTTTATCCACCGCCGAGGAAATTTGAATATGTGGCAATCTTAGGAAGTTGTTGTGCTCAAATTCTATGGATGAAGCAACAACTTTTAGACTTTGGTCTCTGACTTAATCACATCCCTATAAGATGTGATAATACTAGTGCAATTAATCGACAAAGAATCCCATTATGCACTCTAGAACTAAGCACATTGAGATAAGGCACCATTTTATACGAGATCATGTTCAAAAAGGTGATTGTGTGTTAGAATTTGTTGAAACCAATAATCAACTTGCTTGATATTTTCACAAAACCTTTACCTAAAGATTCGTTCTTTCATTTAAGAAGAGAGCTTGGCATTTTGGATCAATCGTGTATTTAATTTGTTAAATTTAATACTCATTGTTTTATTGATCTTTAATTGTTACTGACTTGAGCGTCGGAGATACCCTCCATTCTGTTTTGCAGGTACTCATTTAATTGGGTAAGTTTTCTTCTTCAAAATTGCATTCTGGACGTAAGTTTTATGTTTTTCCAACTAAGTTATTCGAATACCTTCATCTGGTATTCGAATACCTTCATTTTTCTCGCATGCTTTCATGGTTTATTAACCAGGTGTATTCGAATACCTTAGTGGTTATTCGAATAACCTGAAGCCTCTTGCTATCAGGCTTTTGTTTCTGTCTCTGTAGTATTCGAATACCCTAAGCAGTATTCGAATACCTGCTTATCTGAGCCAATCTTATATGGACAGTCTATTCGAATACCTCAGCAGTATTCGAATACCATCTTTCAAGATTGCCCTGACCTTTGCGTTTCCAAACAGCAGTATTCGAATACCAATTAAGGCATTCGAATACCTTGGGTCTGAGTTTTATATAAACTCCTTCGCACACCCGTTCACTCATCTCATTTTTCATTTCTTCTCTCTCGTTTTTCATCTCCTATTCGAATACCTTCTCCTTCGTATCACCCAACCGTCACTCCCTCTCTTTTCAAACCCATTCCTCTCATCTTCAACCTTCATCCATGGCTTCCTCCTCCAAACGTGCTCGCACAAAAACCGCGCCTTGCAACAACCCATTGGATCTGCGAAGGCTCTCCTCTCACCCAGAAACTCTTGGACGGTTCATCTCGCATTTCAGAGAACGAAACCTTGTGCAGCCCAAGTACTGGATTTGGCCTTCTTTGAAAAAGAAGGTGGCTTTGATTTCCTACACCAGTTGGACATCCAAGGCGTGCTACGTTTTTGCTCCTATAAGGCGGTCCTCTATCCCGATTTGGTCAAAATGTTCTACTGCAACTTGAGGATTGAAGGACTGGAACTCCACTCTGACGTCTGTGATCAGCACATTATGATCACTCCTCAGGACTGGGTTCGCTTCTTCGGATTAGAATCTGCTGGCCGTAACAATGAAGACTGTGAAGAGTTTGTCCAACGGTTCGACAAGATTCGAGCCATTGAAGATGTCCTTCGACCTGGGTTGGCATTACCTCCGACTCAAAAGGGAGTCAAAGGGGGCATGATGAAGAGCCAGGACAGGCTCTTACATTATGCTTATGCCCACATCTTAGCTCCTAGAGGTGGGAACTACGCCTACCGAGTGAAGATGATGTGTTTATCTTTGTGGATCCTGAAGAAAGGATACCAGATAAACTGGCCCGTATTCTTTATGAAGCATATGATGAGAGCTAAGGGAAAAGAACGCTCGAGCTACCTTATGGGGTGATCATCACCGCCTTTCTAGGCAAGTATCCGCGATTGTGGAGACCGAGCGAAAAACTCGGTTGACCCACCACAATGTGTTTGGCTCTTATACGCTGAACCGAATGAAGATGATAAAGATCGATGAAGGTGGGTATCCCGGTTGAAGTTGACGATGATGAGGACGACCCGGTGATCCCGCCCCGCCCCCTTTGCCCCTGGCATTGCGTCGCTTTGCTCCGTAGCCCCCGCCGCCGCCTCGACACCGCCGGCCCAAATTTTGCCCCCGGCTTCGCTCGCCTTTGGTTCGATCACCACTGGATCAAGTCATGGCCACCTTATAGGCCAACCGTGCTTACATGGAGGATAACCGAGCTTATTTGGAACACACCTTCTCGCCCGTTTGACGGACTTGATGGTGTTGAGCGTGAGCAAGCGCCTTGCGTGCTTTGCTATCTTCACGGGGTTCGATTCCCCCTCCTCCTCCATGGATGCCTATTCCTAGGCTTTGTTCTTGCTTGGATGCCTTTTTGTATTAGTTGTTTACTCTTTCCTTATATTATGTATATTGGCTAAATTATTAATACAATCAGTTTCTCTTTATGCTTATTGCCTCCTTTATGCATTATATATTGTTGCATCTTTTTGATTATGCCAAAGGGGAGAAAAATATAATGAGAAAAAGACGGGTTTAAAATAACTATTATTGGATTCCAACATTAAGGGGGAGCTACGCCACGCACATATTAGATATGAATGTAAGCCTCTTACTTTGTGAATTCCAATTATTTCTGTACTGATGCTTTTCTCTATGATAGTTTGTCATCATCAAAAAGGGGGAGAATGTGTTTGCTACGCAACAATGAAGATGTATTTTGATGATAACAAACATGAGGATGATGAGAAGACCAAGTCCAAGTGTTTAAAGATTAGCTTTAGGACTTAGGATCTATCATGTATGGAGTTGTTAATTAAATATCTCAAATGATTAAAGATAACCTAAACTGAAGGTTTTAAAAGATCAAACGTTTTAAAGTTAAAAACAAGCATTTTGAAGCTTTTTGGAAAGGATTTTGAATCTGTTTTTAATCGAGGTATTCGAATACCTCAATTTGGTATTCGAATAACCTGATTCAGAATCGAAATTTTCTTTGTGCCAAAAAGAGGCATTCGAATACCCCATATGGTATTCGAATAACTCAATTTCAGAATGAACCTTTTTAAATAAGGCATTCGAATACCCCATATGGTATTCGAATACCATGTTTTCGCAATATGCCTTGTTTTAATGAGGTATTCGAATACCCTTAACTGGTATTCGAATAACCCCAACTTAAGCAGTTTTCTAAAAGAGTTTTTGACAGAGGTATTCGAATACCTCCTTCAGGCATTCGAATACCCCACGAGAAACAGAGCTACGTTTTTGAACAGCATACGAAGAATCAGAAAGTTTTTAATGTTATTAATTGCTCCCAACGGCCATTTTCTTCCACGAGCTCTATAAATAGAGGCCTGGGACTTCTCTGAAAAACCCCCTGAACATTGTGATCATTTTTGCTTGCTTGAAAACGTGCTCTACTTTATTCTCTCTTTTTTCTGAACTTATAATTGCTTAACTCTTGAGATATTTGAGAAACTGACTCCTTAGTGCTTCAATTTGTATTTATCTACTCTTAGTGAGAGTTTCACTTCATCTCTTTATCTATTTCGTATATTGAGGGTGAGGTATCCCCAAGGATTGTATAAGGGTGAGGTATCCCTTTTGTTTAATTAAGGCTTGAGCACAAGGGTAGAGTTTCCTGTGTGTGAAAAGTGCTCCGTATTGTAAAGGTTGCAAGCACACTGTTGTTTAAGCTTGTCTTGAATAGTGAAAAATCTCGAACGGTGTTTCGGGGGATTTGGACGTAGGCCACAAGTGGTTGGTGGTCAAACCAGGATAAATTCTCAGTACTGTTTTTCTTTCCCTTATTCTCTTTATTTTATGCACTTTATTTATTAATTCCTGCAATTTATTTATTAATTGTTCTTCATTTTTCTCATCTCTTCCACATTCTTTAATAATTATATTGAGCAAAGTTTATTTGTTTAAAGCTTTTGCAAAAGTTTTTGTTACTCAATTCACCCCCCCTCTTGAGTACTGGAAGCCACTTGGTAACATCCCTATTTTGAGACTCAAGCACAAAGGGTGAGGTATCCCAAGGTGTGGTGAGTGCTCTATTGTGTAAAGGTTTTTAAGCACCCGTTCAAGCTTGAAGTTTAGTGAAAAATCTCGAGTGGTTTGCTTGAGGACTGGATGTAGGTCACAAGGGGTGGCTGAACCAGGATAAATCCTTGTGTTTGTTCTTCTCAACTCTATCTCTTTACTTTATGCTTTAATTATATATATTTGAGTTGATTTTGATATCTAGCTTTGCTTGAATACTTTTCATCTTAGGTTGTTTATTTGTGAGTGATTTATTTGATCCCATCTATCTATTTACTTCAATCGATCAATAGCTTCAACAAAAATTAACAATCAAGTGTTTTGTAAAGGATTTGCAAAAAGTTTTTACATACTCAATTCACCCCCCTCTTGAGTATTGAGGCCACTTGGGTAACAGATTGTTGAGATGAATGACTCACCATGAGATTTGATATTTATGAGTAACCCATTATCTAGGATATCCTTGGTCCTAGGGGGAAACTTGGAAATGGGTGGTTGAGGATGGATATTTCCTTACCACCTGAGTTATTGAGGCTGAGGACGGATAATTCTCTCCCTCTTTACCTAAGCTATCCCTAGATGAAATATAGTTGAGGATGGATAATTCCCTCTCTACTTGAGGCATTCCTAGATTATAGATAGTGTGAGGAAGGAAGATACCATCCCTATCTAAGTAGTTGAGGGGTGTAACACCCCAAATTTCTTAACTATTTGACAGTAATTTTGACAGTTAACAGAATTTTACTGTTTAGTGATTTCTGTGTACTGTAAAATTATTTTGAGTATTCCGTGAATACATTTGATTATTTTGTGTGATTTACTCCATGTCAAGAAAATAATAATTTTTGGCCGGAGAAAATCTTACGTAATTTAATTATTACTGATAAGTCTTAATTATTTTATGTAATCTGATTTGATTTTTGTAAGTTTTATAATTTTTATAATTTTGTGGATGATTATGAAATTTTTATGTTTTTTTTATTATTTTAGTATTATCCGTGGGCCGTCTGTGGGCCCAGAGGGGCTATATGTGGGCCCAGATGGGTTCGAAAAAATAAAAATTTTTCTATAGCCAGAAAATTTCGTACTATTGAGACGGAGATGGGGGATCTTACTAAACCTGAATCCGAAAATAGTTTTTAAAATTTTCTTTTATTGTGTTTTGTACTGTATTTAATTATCGAGCAATAAAAATACCGTAAAAATATTGTTTGAAGGGTAATAGCAAATAAAAATAAAAATTATACTGCTTAGTCAACATTAGTAGTTATGACAGCTTTATGACGAACCAATAGGAAGTAAGCTTAATGTTGAAGCCTTTGGATATCCACCATCGATTTAATCAACGGTGGAGATTTGGTCTTATAAAATGGTTAGAACCATTGGATGGAAAGTATGAAGGAGTGATCTTAACCCTTCATTTTGGAGATACATTTAATGGCTAGCATTTCAAGGAGAAAGATTCAATGGCCTAGATTAAGTCTTCTAATCTAAAGGCTATACCTAGAATCTACATTAATCCTAATCATTCATCTAATCAATGGTTAATAATGCTCTAAATGGTGGCTAGTAAAGATGGTCACTTATTGAGTGCATAAGGAGGGGGGATGGTTTTGGTGATGCTTAAGAGCATAGCATAGTTTCAAGACCATTATTACTCAATCTTGATCATTATTGATCATTTCCAAAAGCCAAGCATATCAAATTTTTCTCTCCACTTCCTCGTCATGCTAGTTTCGGCCAAGCAAGTTCTAGGGTTTTTGAGGTGAAGTGTAACGAAACTCCACATCTTATCTCTTTTTCATGTTCTAAGCCATGTTTGATCCATGATTTTCCTTATTCAAACTTAATATATTAATAAACTTGTGTTTGTTTTATGTTCAAGAAACTTTTGTTGGTGGAGAACTTGTGCAAAGTGCAAAGCAAGGAGCTTTTTGAAGTTCTTCAAGAGGTAAGAGGGAGATCCATCTCACCAACTAAGTATGGTGGTGAGAGATGATTTGTGTATTTGATGGATGGTGAATCCATGTGAGGATTCATACCCATGGTTATGTAATTATTTGTGGGTGTTTATGTGGTTTATGTCCTTAGCATGGTTTATTTGTGCTTGCATGCTTAGTATAATTTTTATTTTCTTTTATGGTATGCTTGAAATATAATATGTTGATTATATGTGATGTATGCCATAAAAATTGTTGGAAAGGAAAACAATTTTTGGTTTCAATGATCATGAGGATTTCGGCCTCAACACCTCAAAATAGGTGTTCACAAACTAAAATTTTCATGAATGGTAAAATTGAATGATAGAAAGGAAAGGAAAAAGAAAATATGGATTGGTTTCAAAGAACAAGAGTTCACGGTTTTAGAGAAATTTTAATGGTTTTGTTTGTGTAAAACCATGAATGGAACTTAGTTGATTTAGAAGGAAAAAAATATATGATGGTTTCAATGGCCATGTCCACGGTTTTGAAGGCTTGTAATGCCTTGGTTTTATGAAACAAAGTGATTTTCAAAGTGGAAATATAATTGATTTAGTACAAGGATTTTGGAAATGGAAACAAAGTGTTTTATCACTTGAGAAATAGAAATTTCGGTTATGAAAGGAAAATAGAGGTTGTAAGGGTTTGAACCTCAAATTATTTTGGAAGAGGATTGAATTTGAGAATTTATTTTGAATTATAAAGGAAACATTGATGATTTAAAATTTACTAACGTAGAACTCATCATTTGGGTTTTGGAGCACGTTAGGGAATTTTAAGTGAGAAATATTGATTTAATTCAATGAAATGGGGAATTTGTGGAATATATTGCAAACAGGATTTTTTTTGAGTAGGAAAATGTGGAAAATAATGTGAAAAGTCATATTATTTTGAGAAAGGTTGAATTGAGATTTTGAAGGTTGAGAAATATTTTACGACATTGTAAAATAGTGAAAAATGATTTACGTAACTTAAAAACGTGATTTTTAAGCTATGCGATTTGAAAAACGTTAAAATATTTCTACGCGATTTGGAAAGCGTTTAAATATTTTTACGTGATTGAAATATTGTTGAAAAATCACTATGTGATTGAAAAATGATGGAATATTTTTACGTGATTGAGAAAACGATGGAAAATCGCTACGCGATTTGAAAACGCAATAAAAATGTTGTGAAATTGTGAAAACGTAACAGAAATGTTGCGCGATTCTGAAAATGCGACAAAAGTGTTGCGCGACAATCAAAATGCTATAATATGATTTCGTGACTGAATAAACAGTAGGATTACTGTTGGACTAGTGTATGGACACTGTATGAGAAAATGATGAATTTAACAGTAGGATTACTGTTGGACTAGTGTATGGACACTGTATGAGAAAATGATGAATTTTGCCTGTGATTAGCATTGGTGCATTGAACATGCATTGGAAAAGTTCGATGGACTGGATAAGGCTAATTGCCTAGGAGAGACGTACACCTCTTGAGTGGGTGCGATATGCGTAGTGTAAGTCACTTGTTGACTTTAGGGGTATCGGGGTGCGGGTTGCCTACAATGGGCAGTTGGTAGCTCTTCTATACCGTGGGTTAGATCGATGCAACACACCGATGATCTTGACCAAGACATTATTCTTAATCAAGATCTAGTAAAGACTGTCGTGTATATGCTAGATGTGCAAACACATATGAGAATTGTGGCACGTGGTCTGAGGCATGTTGGTACAGACAGATCTTTCGGATTAATTTCTCCGACTTGAGTATTAGCTTCATGGAGTAGGAAATTGAGTCTATGTGCACATGCATAATTATTGAGTATTGGTTATGATAATTGAACTGTTGAATACTTGGATAATGTTGAGGGCATTATCATAAATATTGAATATTTATATCTGTGTGATATAATAATTGAGGAATATTTGATGATGATGATGATAAATAATGTTGATGGCATTATTATAATTATCATGTGATTTGAATAATGTTAATGGCATGATGATAATTATTATTTATTATATTTGTTGTGATAAATAATAATTGAGGGCATGGTTGTAATTATTGTATCTATTATGATAAATAATATTGAGGGCATTATTGTAATTATGGTGTGATATATCTGTATGGTATGCTGTTTGTGTTATCTTTGTGCTACCATGTTAGTATTGGCCTAGGTGATCTCACCTCTTTGTATGCCTATTGTGTACTGTATTTATATTTGTAAAGATGTTGAGCAAGGAATTGAACAAGAGGGTGAAGAAGAGCATATTCCTCCTGAGGAAGCAGAGTTTTGAGAAGATGGCGATGCCCAGTTTCCTAGGATATATGATGTTGCAGTTTCGAGGAGGTCCGGAGGCTTGGCATGTCCATCTAGATAGGCAATGTATTTTCTATATAGGGGACTTAAATATTACTCTGAGTAGGCTTTATCAAGGGAACCCTTATTTCAGTGTAAATATTTATGTACACTTAGAGTTTCTGTTGTCCATTAGGCAGTAATGGGGAGCTTACTACCGTACTCCTAGTGAGATTAGCATCGTGTCATCTGCTCGGACACCTGTCCGTAGGACTTCGTGTCGAGCTGGATTCCTACCTGCTGAGGAATCTGAGGAGGACCCATCTAAGGGTTCTACTGTCTAGTTTATACTTGGGCAGTATGTTAGTTTTAAATTATGTTCAACTACTTTTGAGACTTGGTCTATATAAATAATGTCAACAGTACTTCTGTAATGTACATGATGTAAATTATGTGTGATGATGTATAATATTTTTTATTTTATGCTAAGTTTATTTTAATGATATCAAAGAGGAAAAAAGAATTTTATAACTCGTATTTTTATCACAACATCACATTTTATAACGTGGGGGTCATTCGGTAATAATAAAGTTTAAATGTGGCACCCTACGGTGGGTGTTACAAGGGGATAGTGTGAGGAATGAAGATACCCTCCCTATCAAGTAGTTGAGGACATATAATTCCCTCTCTACTCACAACTCTAGAATGAGGATGAATAATTCCCTCATAAGTTGTGTTCTCTCTCTACTCACAACTCTGAAATGAGGATGAATAATTCACTCATAAGTTGTGGATTGATTTAGGTTACTCTGGCTTTGGAGTAGCTTTGTGTGGCAAATGGATCATCATAAATAGGTTGATGTGCACTAACCTAAAAGCAGGCTACTACCAAGTGAATGGTATTGTGAGGCTAATACACCCTCCATACCTTGATTTGAGATGACACATGTGTCCTGATGATTTGAGATGTGAACCTTGAGAAATGATATTTCTTGATATGATTTTGATAATCGATGATATAGATGAGTTGTCATATGAAATTTGATAAAATAATTTATGACTTGAAGACTCAAGGTTTGATGATATGAATCATGATTTAAGACCTGCTGATTTGATCATTTGAGATTTCATAAAATGATTTATGATCTGATGACTCGAGTTTTGATGATATGAACTATGATTTGATTACATGAGATTTAGTGAAATTAACTATGAGATGAGACATGAATTTTGATGAATGAGACTCCTTGACATGAATTTGAGATTTTGATAAGATTGGATGACTGATTTAATCATTCAAATGATTTTAATAAAGGTTATAAAATGAACCTCTGTTTCGGGAAGAAGAAGGACTTGATTTGTCTTTAGCTACCTTCTTACGAATTATATGTTAATGATTTGAAATGATTTTTTTCTCGAAATAGCTAGAATTATTGTGATGACATGATTTTTATTAATTATTGAGAATTTTATAATTCTTACCCCCTACTTCTATGATTTCCATGATAATTTCAGGTAGGATGTAACATCCCAAAATTTCCTATCTCTTAAACAGTAATTTTGATAGTTAACAGAATTTTACTGTTTAGTAATTTCTGTGCACTGTAAAATTATTTTGTTTATTCCGTCAGCGTATTTGATCGTTTTGAGTGATTTATCGGTGTCAGGAAAATAAAAATTTTTGGACCGGAGAAAATTTTACGTAATTTAATTTTTACCGTTAGGTAATTATTTTACGTAATCTGATTTGATATTTATGTGTTTTCTAATATTTTTTATTTTTGTGGATGATTATGAAATTTTTTTACTGTTTGTGGGTCCAAGTGGCCATACGTGGGCCCAGGTGGGTCCCGCAAAGCAAAAATTTTTCTACGCATAGAAAAATTTGTACTGTTTAGACGGAGACAAAGGATCTTACTAAACTTGAATCCGGAAACAGTTTTAGAAAATTTCTTGTACTGTGTTTTTTACTGTATTTATTTATCGGACGATAAAAATACAGTAAATATATTTTCTTTCGTGGGGTTTTAGCAAATAAAAATATAAATTAAATTGCTTAAGTCAATCTTGATGGTTTGGATATCCACCATTGATTTAATTAATGATGGAGACTTGATCTTGATTTAATCAACGATGGAGATTTGATCTTGAAAGTGAATAAGATCATTTATAAACATTAGATGGAGATTAAATCAAGGGTAGAGATTTAGTTTTATATAATGGCTATGACATTTACAACCATTGGATTTAGAAGTGATCAAGGGTGGAGATTTGGTCTTGTAAAGTAACAAGAACCATTTATGACCATTGGATGAAGATTTAATTAAAGGTAAAGATTTAGTCTTAAAAAGTAGCAAAGACTAATTATGACCCTTGGATTAAAAGTTTGAAGGAGCAATCTTGACCTTTAATTTTGGAGACACATCCACTGGCTAGAATTTCAAGGAGAAAAATCTAATGACCTAGATTAAGTCTTCTAACCTACCTAAGTCTACCTAAATTCTAACCATTGATCTAATCAATGGCTTAAATGGCTCTAAATGATGGCTTGAAATTATTGAATGCATTATGAAGAGGAAGGGGACGGTTTTGGCTTGTTTAGAAGACAAAGAAAAAGCTTTATGACCATTATTACATGTCATGGTCAATATTACATCATCCTTGATTATGATTTCTTTGTTTGCATCCTTAGGAAATTTCTTGGAGGGAGGCCAAAATTACTTCATTGTATTACTAACTTTTCTTTCAATTATTTTAGTAACTTGACTATCACTCAAATAAATAAATAATTCACTCTTCACTTTCCAATTAAGGCTACGGCTATGCAAAGAAAAAGGGGAGCCAATTTGATTCAATCAATTCCATTAATTCATGTTCCATTATTTATATTATACAACAAAGTAAGATAGTCAATTATGGTGGCTCTCCATTTTGTTTCTACGGCCATTCATTTTGAAGGAGACAAGATTTGTGCAATTAATTAATTTGGCTATTGTTTCTATACCTACAAGAAACTAAACAAAAGTAAGTCAATTTTTGATGACTTAGCACATGTATCATACGGCCATGCACTTCTTTTTGGAGACAAACTATCCATAATTGATTCATTTTTCTCCTACTCATCAATGGTCATGCAATGAATAATGCAAGACAATCTTTCCTATCAACTTTTCTTTCATTCTTATCAAAGAAAAACAAAAAGCGATATACATAATATTACCTTTCTCTCCATGCACTCCACGGCAACTACTAGGTAGGAGGAGTCTTGATTTCTATTTCATTTCTATCTTTATATTCATTCTACCAAAGACTAAAAATAATTCACTCCATTCTCTCTCTTCCAAGAACAAGAAAAGAAAACTCCATTTTCTCTTCCAAAGAAGGCCATTCGGCCAAAACACTCAAACCACTCTTCAATCTCTTTTAATTTCATCCAACCATAGATCTTGAATCTACATGATATTCTAAACAACTTTCATGTTGGAGATTTTCTCTAAATCATTCATTTTCATGGACTTTCTTCAAGATCCAAGTTATGGGGTATTTGAGGTGAAGTATAAGGAAAATTCATTTCTTCTCTTCTTTTTCATGATCTAAACCATGTTTGATCCATGGTTTTCTTAATCAAGCTTAGTATACTAATTTTTATGTATTTTGTTTTGTATTTGAGAAGCTCTTGGTGATGAAGGACTTGGAAAAAGAAGCAAAACAAAGAGCTTTTGAGGATCTTCAAGAGGTAAGAGGGAGATCCATCTCACCAACTAAGCATGGTGGTGAGAGATGGTCTTATATTTGATGCGTGTTGAATCCATGTGAGGATTCATATCCATGGTCATGTAATAATTTATATGTGTTTATAAGCTTTGATTAATTGCCTATGCTTAATATGCTTTGCATGAGTTTATGATTTTGATGGCATGCTTATACTATGCATGATGATAATATGACATGCTTTTGATATATATATATATATATATATATATATATATATATATATATATATATGTGTATGTATGTGTATGCCATGATTTGATGATGGAAAGAAAATTAATTTTGGTCCCAATGGCCAAGGAAGAGCTACGGTTTTGATGCCCTTGATTAGGGTTCATGTTGAAATTTTTCAAGAATAAGGGAATTAATTTTTGATCCCTAGAACATAGTGAATTTCGATTAAGACACCTCAAGATAGGTGTTCACAAAATTAATATTTTCTTGAATGATGAAAATGGATGTTTAGAAAAAGCAAAAAAAATAAATAAAGAGTTTATTTTTCAAAGAGTACATGAACACGGTTTTAGATGGATTTTTATTGATTTATTTTGTGTAAAAAGTTTCTAAGTGTTTTTACTAAACATGAGATTTAAATGAAAATAGTAATGATGATTTTAAACAGATTTGCAAAGAAAGTGAAAAATGGAAATGAACAAATGATTTGATTTTCAAAGACTATGAGCCTTACATTTTTTTAAAGGATTTTTAATGGTTTTGTTTATGTAAAACCATATCAATTTAAAAGGAAAAATATTTGATGGTTTCAATAGTCATGTCCACATTTTTTTTAAAAGGCTTGTAATGTCTTGATTTTTATGAACAAAGTGATTTTCAAAGTGAAAACGTAACTTGATTTAATACAAGGAATTTGGAAAGGGAATCAGAGTGTTTTTATCACTTGAGAGAATTTTGGTAAACGAAAGACAAAGAGAGGTTGAACATGTTTGAACTCTAATTTATTTTGAAGAATGATTTTGGAAGTGATTTGAGAAAAATGGAGAATATAATGACAATTTGAAAAGTTACTAACGTATAACTTATTTTTGAGTTTTGAAATACGTTAGAAAATGTTAAGTTTTGAAACGTTGATTTATATCAATGGAAAAGTGATTTTTGTGGATTATATTTTAGAAAAGGATTTCTTGAGTAAAGAAATGTGGAAAAAGATTTTCTTAAGTAAGGAAATGTGAAAAATGAAATACAAAATCATATTAATTTGAGAAAAGTTGAAAAAGAATTTTTGAAGGTTAAGAAATATTTTCTGTAATGAAATTGTGGTGAAAAATTATTTTCGTAGCTTAAAAACGATTTGAAATGCGGTAAAATATTTTTACGCAATTTGAAAAATGTGTTGAAAATGATATTGATTTATTTAAGTCCAAAATAATGTTTTAGAATATTGAGGAATATTTTACGTGATTGTAAAATGTTGAAAAATATTTTACGTATCTTAAAAATGATTTGAAATACAATAAAATATTTACGCTGATTTGAATTACGTTTAAATATTTTACGTAGTTTGAACTACTATTGAAAAATCAATATGTGATTTAAGAGTGATAGAATATTTTTACGTGATTGTGAAAATGATGAAAAATCGTTATGTGATTTGGAAAGTGTTTAAAATATTTTGAGAATGATGGAAAATGATTTACGCGACTTAAAAGAATGATTTTTAAGTTACGCGATTTTGAAACAGTGAAAAAATACTATGTGATTTGAGAAACGTATGTTTTTATGCGATTGAGAAAAACATTGAAAAATTTGTACGTGGTTTAAAAGTGCAAAAGAAGAGTTGTGGTATTTTGAAAACGTAATAGAAATGTTACGAAATTTTGTAAACGTAACAATAGTGTTACGGTATTATGAAAACGTAATAAAAATGTTTTAGAATTTTAAAAACGTAACAAAAATGTTACGGTATTGTGAAAATGTAAAAGAAGTGTTATGGTATTGTGAAAACATAACAGAAACGTTTTTGGATTGTGAAACGTAATGAAATGTTACGCGATTGTGAAAATACGGTAAAAGTGTTTTACAACTATGAAAACGTGATAACATGATTTTCGCTGTTGAAAGTACAGTATGATTACTGTTGAACTAGCGTCTATACACTGTTTGTGAGAAAATGACATATTTGTCTGTGATTGGATTTGGTGCATTATACATGCATTGGAATGGTCCAATGAGGACTGGATATGGCTGATTTCCTAGGAGAAATACACCTCTTGAGTGGGTGTGATATGCGTAGTGTAGGTCACTTGTTGACCTTGGGGGCATCGGGGTGCAGGTTGCTTACACGGGTGGTTGGTCGCGCTTTTTCCCGTAGGTTAGACCGATGCAACACACCAATGATCCTGACCGAGACACTATTCTTATTCAAGATCTGATAAAGACTCTCGTGTATGTGCTAGATATGCAAAAATTGAAATGAGAATTAAAGCACGTGGTCTGAGGCACGTGGTACCGGCAGGTCTTTTCGATCATTTCTCCGACCTGAGTTTAGCTCCATGGAGTAGGAAATCGAGTCTTGTGTACATACATAATCTGAACATTTATATCTGTGTGATATATTAATTGAGGAATATTGGCTATGACAACTGTTTTGAATACTTGGATTGATATATGATTGAATGATGATAGTTGATTAATCTTGAATATATTATTGGAAGTTTGGTATGATATCCCTGTATGATATTGCTGATTGTGTTATCTCTGTGCTGCCATATTGGTATTGGTGTAGGTGATCTCACCTCTTTGTTATGTTATCTTGCTGTGTCTGTATTGTTAAAATTAAACAGAATAAATAATGAGTTGTCTTAGACATAACGGGCGATGGATACTCTGAGATTGGTGACAACAATAAGGAGTAGACATTCAGGACTCGAAGGTGTACAGTGTTGACAAAGAACAAATTTAGAACAGATGTCTGGTTCAACAAGATGAATACACAACAGAATAAGTATGTTAAGTTTTAACATTAGTGTTGTACCGTGCTATTAAGTAGGACCCATCATGGGGTTTGCTACTGTTAAAAAAAAAGAGTCTGTTAATTTTATATTTCTCTTTAAATTGTGAAATATTAATTGGTGTCAATAATATATATTAATCAGTTTAAATATATTTTCAGTAATACTTATGAATTTCAGTAAGTTTATGTTTCAGTAAAGAAAGAAATTTTGAAACCCATATTTTCATAACTCAAACCTTTTACGAATTGATTTTTAGATTATGAGTCGGGAGTCGGAAATGTGATGCCCTAGGGAGGGTGTTACATAGGACATAGGCAGCTAAGCAAGATGGAGTTTTGCTGTGAAGAGTTAGTCATACTCATTTTGTGCCTTGAGGCAATCTAGGTATATAATATACGAGGATGTAATTTCTTATTATATGTATATTATGGTTCCGCAAAAGGCTCATACTTTGATATTCATTAAAAATTATTTATTTATTAAAATTTGATGATATTTGTAAGTAATGTACCAAATTCTAACTACTGATGTGTAAACTAGATACGTCATTATTAGTATTAGTGTTTGTGATGTTACAAGTGGTGCGTTTTGCTCATGCGCTCAAGCTGGGGCGACGCGTGATGGCCACGCATAGGGACGGAGGCGGCACGTCAGGTGTGAACACCTGATTTTGTCCGGGTCATCAAAGAAATTCAAAAAATGAAAAAAAAGAAGAAAAAAATTAAAAAAAACTAATGTGTCTATATCACTAAGTCCCATATTGGAGAAGTTATGCTCCCTCTCCCTCCCCTCCTCCTATATAAAGGGGTGATTCTCAATTGTTTTGGCATCTAAAAAATTACACCATTGGACTTAATACTAAGTATAAGAGCTAGAGGAAATTATACTCTTAGGCTTAATAATAAGTATAAGAGCTCGAGGACTTTAGTAAAATTTTTTTGAAGTGAGTTGTTTCACAAGGTTTGATTTGAAGAAAACGTGTGGGGCCCTGTGCACCAACTTCTTTGAGTATATCATTTTTAATACGCCTTGGAGGTAAGTTTGCTTATTTTTTCTTGTATTATTATCTTTCATTATATACACGTGTATTTCATTTTCGCTTATTCATTTATTAGTTTGGTTTATTTATTTATTAATTTTTTGTGTAAACTTTTTTTTAAATTAATTCAATAATAAATTGGGATTAACTGAGTTGTGACAGCTTGTTAATCCTGTAGTATTTGTAATCATCTGAGTTGTGACAACTTGATGATTCAATTTTTTTTTCAAAGTTAAAAAATAATCAACCCACTATCATTAAATATTTCTTTTTTAAAGAATAAAATAGGATTAACCGAGTTGTGATGAACTTGTTAATCTTGTAACTATTTTGGATCATCTGAGTTGTGACAACCTAATGATTCAAATTATTTTAAAAACAAATCACTATTTAATAAATACTTAAAATTCATTTTTTATAAAAAAAAATCTCATTAATAGCGATAAATTCAATAATCAGTGGGTGACGTCTTTAGCGTGACGCGAGCTTCACCTATTCAAACCTTAATTTGATTAACAGAGTCGCGACGACTTGCTAATTCAAATTTTTTATAAAAAATAAAATATTTAAATCTTTTCTTTAAATAAAATCGACTAACTCACACTTATTTTTTATAGAACTACGTGACTTTGAGTTTCTCATTGTACTTGAGGATACATAGGAGTAGAACTTTTATTCTGTCAAGCCAAATTTTAAATTTTTACAAAATTATTTGTTTTGTTTAGTTTTTTTTAATAAAAGGGATAAAACAAATATATTATGAGATTACTAAGTTTTGCATAACTAATTTAGGGTAACCGTTTTAGGACGGATGTTTAGGGGTGTTGTGGGGTTAAGTCTCTGTCCTTTCCTATGCATAACCGACTCCCGAATCTGATCTGGTTTCAAAGACCATTTTCTAAAAATTTTTTCTAATTTTTCCTAATTTAAATAAAATAGGTAGTGACTCCTAACAATTTATTTTGTTTCGTCGCTCCCTCTGTAATTTAGGTCGCGACATCAGGTGGCGAATGGAGATGGGCCCTTGGGTTCTAGCCGATCGAAGCCTTCTAGGTCTCCCTGAGGTCGAGTCCACTCGAAATGTTGGAGAAGTCACAACCGTGGAATAGTCACACGAGAAGTTAGAAAACGCACCCAAGCAAGGATGTTGGATCATGACAATCACCACCACTTTGCGAGAATGGTGGGTATGGGTTTAATGTTCACCGCTTACAGTGAACAACTAGGTAAAGGCGATGATTTTCTCCTCCCTAACTCTAGATACCATGCAAACTTAGAGGAAAGAGAAAGAAGAAAATAAAGAAAATTATTGAAAAAAAAGTTGTAATCTTTTAATTATTCTATTAATTCTATTATATGTGTGTAAAAAAATAACTAATATAAAAGAATAATAAAATAGAAAAGACCTAAGATAAAATCTTATTTATATAATAGTCTCCACAGGCTAGAAGGGTCTAGTGCGATACTTATCACATATGTCCTTATTTCTCCACACCAAGGAACCAACAAGTAACCACAAAAATATCTGACCAGAAAGAATTGTACTTCATACCCTGATTCTTAGTGACGCTGAGCCGAGTCCAGTCCCACATTTCTCTAGAGAAAAATTGAACATTTTTCTGAGAAGCAACCAAATGAATCCAAATTCGAGAGGCAAGTGTGCAATCACGAAGAATGTGAACAGTGGTTTCAGGGGTTCTAGTGCACTGCATGCAATCCGGGCTACCTCCTCGCCACACGCTGATCCTAGCTGCTGTGGGTAGCCGATGAAGGGTGGTTTGCCATAGAAAAGTCTTCATTCGCTGTGGTCCAACCCATTTCCAAATTAACTCCCAAAGACCTTCAATATAGTGGGTTTCATACACTAGAAGCTCATATGTGCCCCTAATGGTGAAGTCTCCCCCATGATTCCTGTTCCAACCAACGCAATCATCCCCAGCCAAAGGTATCGGCGGCAACACAGTGAGGATACTGTGGACCAGGTGAATTGAATGAGAAGGTTAAGATTCCACTCACCTTGAGGGTTTACAAAGTGGACCACGTTAAAGGAGAGGTCATCTGGGTTGATTAGGCCGAGAACCCACTCCGGAAGATTATGTACCATACACCCACTCATCAAGCCAGAACAGGGTGGAGGCTCCATTATTAATAGAGTGCATAACGTTCTCCATTAAAATGGGCCATTTCGCAACTATTTCTTTCTACAAAGGGGAATCAGATTCATTAGACATCAAACCAGTTTTGGGATTTATCCACGACCATACTTCCAAATAAGAACCTAGACCCATATGTCTTTGGGGTAACTTATGATATTCCATCCCAGCTTTAAGATAAAGGCCTCGTTCATCACTTCAAGCTTTTTGAACCCCAACCCCCCATGTTTCTTGGGTAGACATAAAGTTACCCAATTGATCATGTGGACTCTGAGCTTTTGACTGGTGCTCCCCCATATAAAATTCCTCTGAGCCTTTTCTATCTCTTGGTAAATTCCTTTGGGTATTCGGGTATGTTGCATATTGTAGGTGGCCAATGAACCCATAACCAAGTGAGCCAGTGTAATTCTCCCAGTCATTGATAAGAGCTGAGACTTCCATCCACAGTATCCACTGAGCTTGGACTGGACGTTCTTCAAAATAATTTTGAAAGTTCCATTTCTGTATCTCCCTTTGGACAGGTTGGCTCCTAAGTAACGCCATATTTCTTGGATTTCAGAGAACCCACACAACCGCATAATATCCTCTCTAGTAGTAAGTTGAACATTTTTGGAGAATAAAATTGATGTCTTCTAAGGATTGATTTTTTGACCAGATGCAAGATACTCAGGCAACTCAGAATGCACTCCATTTGATCTACATTGTCTTCAGCAAAGAGCAATAAGCCATCCACAAATAGCAGGTGGGAGATAGGAGGCTCATTCCTCCCTGCCTTCATGGGTTTCTAGAGATTTTGAGCAATTTTTCCAGCAATGATGTGGGACAGTTTATCTACATATAACAAATAGGTAAGGGGACAAGGGGTCTCCCTGCCTATGCCCTCTAGAGGGGACTATAATCTCTGACTTGTTACCATTCCATAGAATCTGAAAATGGGATGAGGAAATGCATGTCATTATGAGATTTAACAGAGGAGCAAGAATACTGAATCTCTTTAGTCAGTTTTCCACAAAACTCTACCTTAGCCTATCGTAGGTAGAGCTGTCAATTTGGGCTGAAGCCCAGGGGACAGTCCACTAAATCCTGCATGGGGCCTTTAATTTAGTTAGCCCATTAACTAGTAGGGCTTTTTAGCCCTTAACCCACAAAGCCCCACCTGTAAGTGGGTTAGGGTAGGGTTGTATGATGGGTCAGCCCCATGCTCCATAGATTCACCTTTTCGAAGAAAAAGAAAACCAAACCCCTCTTTTTCTCTCAACCCTCAAACGTGCACCCAAAATTCCAAGTCCCCCTCCCTCACCCTGTTTGTTTCTCAGGAAAATCAAATAAAAAAAAGATTCCCCCCTTCGCTGGGAAAATTCCACCGCGCAAGCAATGGTTTCCCCGGAAAACACTAATTGGTTTTTCGATTATGGCTTGATCGACGATATTCCCGTCTCTGATGCCACCTTCACTGTCCCTCCTTCTACCTTCACCTGGCCCCCACATCCCTCCAATGTCGGGTACTCACATCATTTCACCCAATTTCGCCCCCCCCTTTTTTTCTCCTTTTGCTGGTGCACTCTCTGATTTTGTCCTGTTACTGATTCATGATTAGGGGTTTTTTTTTTTTAACTTCAGTTTATGTTCTTGCTCTTGTGAAAATTTTGGTGTGTATGCTATGCCTGATTAGTTTTCTCTTGTAAATTTTTAATCTTTAGTGTTGATGTTTCATTTCTTAGTTCAGAAGTGGTACAGGTTTGCAAATTTTATATGTTCATGGAAGAAGTGTACTATTAGGTTTAATTCGGTTTAAAATAATCACAAATAGTTGAAGCAGTTTTCACTATTATGCCAAGATTTGTTCAGTTTAGTATACTTGGGTCTATAAATGTCTAGTAGAGCTTGAGCAAGCTCAGAATCAATTCAGATATCCTCACGATATTCTTGGCCATATAAGTTTCATTGCTGCTGCAACAGCTTTTGCATTACTTAATAATTTCTTAAAACTTCTTTTGTGAGGAGTGATCAAATAAATTTATTAAGGAGATGTTTTTGTAGAGTTGAAGTGTCTAGTGCAATCTCTTGGTGATGATCAAGGATCTCCATGACCATTTCATGTGGCAATAGTGTAGTCATCAAAAAGGCTCCAAGGTCAATGATATAGCTCCATGGATGAGAATGGCATCTGGATAGTGTTTTTATTCAAGAAAGCATGGCTTGTTACCTAGGCTTATGAGATGCAGCATATACTTGTTACTTGATTTTGCTTTGTTTTATTGTTCTTTCTTCATAATTTATGGAGAATAAAGACATGGTGGGTGGTTGTTTCAAGAAGAATAAAAATTCATATTCGAATGAATTAGAATCTCACCCAAAAATACGTTGTTATGAAGCTAGTAATTTCACTAGCCAAAGATCTTTAATCTCACTTTCTAAGACCAATTCTGTGATGAAATGTAATTAACATTAACAACCATCAAAAGCTCTAACTGATTTTCAAAGCCTTCAAGCTTTTTTTATGACTTGGGCAGGTTAATTATGACTTGCACGCATTCTCCTCTAATCACATTGATAAATTCTTAGTTGAGTATGTTGGTCGTGTTATTTTATTTATTAAAATTTATTAATACTATAGTTATGATGCAGGTAATATTGAATTGAAAGTGTATGGTTAAAGAAGAAAAAGTCTTGAACTGTATCATTCTAATTTATGAAATGAAGTACTTTAGTTTGAATGACTACCTGATATTGAGTTACAAATATATATAATTTACAATTTTGTTTTTTCATAGGGTTGGCCCATTGGGTGAGTTAGGGCCAGCCCATTAAATAGGAGGGTCAATTTTTTTTAATTAGTGGGTTAGCCCGTGGGCCAACTTTAGCCCCACTTGGCCCTATGGGCTTTTGGCCCTGTGGGCTTTTTTGTCTTGTGGGCTTTTTGATCCTAGCCCACGTGGGTTAGGGCTTGATGGGGTGGGATGGGCTTTTTTGACAGCTCTAATCGTAGGCCTTTTCCAAATCGATTTTTATGGCCATAAAGCCCCTTCTACCTCTGACTTTCTTCATTGAATGAGCCATTTCTTAGGCAATTATTATGTTGTCGTGTATACGTCTACCCGGAACAAAGTTGGCCTGAAAGGGAGAAATGCGGTCTTCAAGCAGCGGTTTCAACCTATTGACTATCATTTTGGTAAGACTTTTATAAATGATGTTGCACAAGGAAATCAGTCTAAATTGAGAGATAAACTCTGGGCATTCAGTTTTGGGAATCAGAACAAGCAGAGTTGAATTTATCTCATGAATGAGGCTCTAGTTCTGACACACTCTTTTTTATGAATTTAGTAACTTCCCATTTGATAGTGCTCCAAGTTTCTTGATAGAATATAGCAGGGAATCCGTTCTCTCCCGGGGCCTTCATAGGGCCCATCCCAAAGATCACCGCTTCCACCTCATTTTCACTGAATTGATCTCCTAATTTGTTCATGGTGTTGAAGTTAGGAGGGAGGTAGGTGATCTTCGAGGATAAAGGCTCCCTATAAAGTTGATTCTCCTTAAATAATAATGAGTGAAAGTCCAAAGCAAGCTGGAGGTCGTATCGGGATCGTCAATCCATTGACCATCTTTATCTTGGTAACTATCTTGTTCTTTTGTCTTCTGATTATGGTTCTGGTATGATAAAACCCCGTGTTCCTGTCTCCTTCTCTAATCCATTGCACTCATGACTTCTACATCCAGTAAGTGTCTTCTTGCTGGAGCTCTTCCTTGAGCTGATCACGTGGTTGCTTTTCCATGGAGTCAAGAAAGAGGTTGAGGCCATAGGAAGCTGAAAGATAGATCCCTCTCAATCTTGCAAGGATTCTTCTTTTCCTATAAAAATTGTTACCAAAGGTTTCCTTGTTCCAAGCCACAAGTTTATCTTTCATATGTTCCATAGTTCGCCGAAAGTGGGTTTAGGTTCCAAATTTTTTTTCAATAAAAGCCCTGAACTCCTGGTAATGCATCCAGGTAACCTCAAACCTGAAAACTTTGTTAGTTTGGGCATCAGCAACCCCTTGAAAACAAACAAGAAGAGGATGGTGGTTAGATCATGTTCTCATTAGAGTGGAGACAACTGCTTCATGGAATCTAGTCCTCAACCTAGCATTACAAAGACATATGTCAAGTCTTTTAGACACCTGATCTAGCCCCTCCTATTTGGGTCCCTTCTATGTGAATTTGGTTCTAATGGGTCGCAAATCAATTAAATTATAGTCCTTGCTCCACTGAGCAAAAGCTTGGCACTTGTGAGCATCAACTAAATCCCCTCCTTTCTTCTCATTTATATAAGCTATTTCATTAAATTCCCTAAGGATCAACTAGCTGTCCTCCACAATGCTAGCAAAAGCTTTAATTCTGGCCCAAGCCTCCTTCCGTTTTGATTCACGTGGGCTGGCATAAATAACCGTAAGAATCCAACACAATTCCCCAGGTTCCTCAACTCTGGCCGTGAGAATCTGAGGATGATTTTCATCACAGAGACCTCAAAGATGGGTCACTCCATAGAAGCCAAATTCCCCGAGAACCGTCACACACCAACAATAATGGAGAAACTAAAACCCAGATTCCGGATGATGTTAGATGCTCTGCCACCACTGCGGTTCTTGAAAAGCAACAAAGGACCTACCCAAAGCTCCTCTGTAGTTCCAATCTAACGCTATCATAAAAATAAATAAATAAAGAGGGGAAAAAGATCACAGGGCCCAATTAGGCCATCTGTATGTCGTCCCGGTGTAGGTCGCTGAGGTGGCTGTTGGAGTTATATCATCTACTATTTCTTCTGAAGTTTCCCAACTGATTGGGAGTAGGCTATCTATTGGTTTAGGATGAGTGGAATTACCTCCCTTGTTGACAACATTCGCTACTTATGCTCCACTGACATTCGAAGGAGAGGGGTTGCTCAAACTTGGCCCAATGTGGTTGCTAATAGGTGCACCGTGGTTACTAGATTGAGTGTTAGAGCCTATTAAGATGCGTCTCTCATTATACATGTTAACAGGTCTCGTTGCAAGCTTTGCCCCATCATTGGGCCTAGGCCTTTCTCCCTCCTTTGTATATTGGGCTACTGGAGTATATCTTTTGATGGACCCACTTAGCTCACATGGGGACGCAATAATTGATTTTTCATCACATTATTCTAATCCTTTCTCACCTAATCTTCCTAACTTAGCACCTGGGGTTACCTGTTTTACCTTATTTGCCCTCTTGTTAAAAACTCCCTTTTTATGCTACCTCATTATTATGCTCTTTAGTTTTGTGGTTATTTTCCCATAATTAGGTTGAGCCTCTTCACTCCTTAACGCCCTATAACGCAATAAATTTCCCTCGTCATTTTTTGTTAGAATCGTACTCTTCTATCCCTCCACACCTTACATGTCCACAACACCTTTGCTGCCTGATTGTGCTCCATGGACTAGAAATGCCATTGTTACAATACTGATCATTGGAAGAAAAAAAAAAAACAGACTTTGCTTAGTGCACAAGTGAGGTGATAAAGAAACACAAGCAGGCAAAACAAAGAAGCTTATGTTTCTATAGCTCAATTGGCTTTCAAGCGCATCACCCAGTCCCATATATTAGAAACACAATGAATACATAGACATGGTGGATTACTTCAAGACTTATGCACAAAATCTCAACGAGGTTATAGCTCAATTGATACCCCCTAAATCTTCCTAAGTCTTTAGGACTTAGATGTGATGTTAAAGTCGGGAAGTTCAATTTTTCATTGGTAACTAGTCACTTCACTTTGGTTGTGTGGGTAACAAATAAGAAGGAAACAATAAATCAAAATGAATATTGTAACACCTCAAAATTTCTTATCTATTAGACAGCAATTTTGACAGTTAACAGAATTCTACTATTTAATGATTTCTGTGTACTGTAAAATTATTTTGAATATTCTGTTAGCGTATTTGATCGTTTTGAGTGTTTACTCCGTGTCAGAAAAATAATAATTTTTGGGCCGGGGAAAATCTTTAAGCATTTATTTTTCTTGACTGTTAATTATTTTTAACAATCTGACTTGATTTTCATACGTTTTCTAATATTTGTGATTTTTGTGGATGATTATAAATTTTTATGTTTATCTGATTGCTTTTGGGCTGTTTGTGGGCCCCAATGGTCCTACGTGGGCCCGAGGTGAGTCCTAAAACGTAAAAAATTTTCTAAGCAGAGAAAAATTTGTACTGTTGAGATGGAGACAAAGAATTTTACTAAACCTGAATCCAGAAAACAGTTTTAAAAAATTTATTGTACTGTGTTTTGTACTGTATTCAATTATCAGACGATAAAAATACAATAAATATATTCTTTCGTGAGGTTTTAGTAGATAAAAATAGAAATTATACTATGAAATCAACATTAGTGGTTATGATGACTTTTTGACGGACCAATAGGAAGCAAGTTTAATTTTTTAAGACTTTGATATCAATCGTTGATTTAATCAACAGTGTAGAATCGGTCTAATAAATGGCTATGACCATTTATAACCATTGGATTTAGATTTAAATCAAGGGTGGGGATTTGATCTTATAAAGTGGCTAGGACCATTTGTGACCGTTGGATTTGGATTTAATCAACAGTGGAGATGGATCATTTATGACCATTGAATTTGGATTTAATCAATGGTGGAGATTGGATCTTCTAAAATGGCTATGACTAATTATGACCCTTGGATTGAAAGTAAGAATGAGTAATCTTGACCCTTCATTTTGGAGATGCATCTAATGGCTAGGATTTTAAGGAGGAAAGATCTAATGACCTAGATTAAGTCTTCTAATCAAAAGTCTACCTTAATCCTAACTATTGATCTAATCAATGACTTAAATTTCTCTAAATGGTGGTTAGAAAAGATGACAACTTTATGAATGCATAATGCATGGAGGGGGGACGGTTTTGTAGTTGTTTAGGAGTTAAAGGAAAAAGTTTGAAGACATTATTAGTTGTTTTAGTCAATATGAATCATTATTGATCATTTTGCACTCTTAGGAGAATGCATGAAGGGGGGCTACGGTTTTGGTGTCTTAAGGCCATAGCAAAAAGTCTATGACCATTATCACTCATTCTTGATCATTATTGATCATTTCCAAAAACCTAAAGCTCTTAGAAAATTTTCTCTCATTCTTCTTTATGGTGGTTTCAGCCAAGCACCCTAAGTATGCCTTCCATCACTCAAAAATTTTATCCAACCTAGTTTCTTGAATCTTTACCTTATTCTAAGAACATCTCTAGTTATGAGTTTTCACAAAATCATTCATCTTGAACTTCAAATCCAAGCTTCAAGTTTCTATCAAAAAGGGTAAAGTTCATATTTTTTCACCTAATTTTTTAGTTTTGATTTTCTAAGCCATGCTTGAACCATGGTTTACCTATTTCTACACTTGTTATTGGTTGTAACATTTGTTTATGATTTTTATGGATTTTTCTATGGAGATCCACGAAATTGGTGGAAGGAAAACTAAGTGTTTTCACTTCATTCTTTATCTTAACCAAGTCTAAGAAGCCTTTCTTTCACAAAATTCAAAAACTCCAACCTTGTTCTTCAAGAGGAACCATTCGGACATCCACTCAAAATCACCATCCAATCTCTTTTAATTTCATCCAACTGATATTCTAAGCAACTTTCATGTTGGAGACTTCCTCTAAATCATTCATCTTCAACCTTATTCTTCAAGTTAAAGATTGAAGCTTTAATGGTGAAGTTTATTAATCTTCACTTTTCTTTTGATTTTCAAGGTTCTAACCATGATTCTAATCCATGGTTTTCTTATTCAAGTCTTGTATATATATATATTAATTAGGTGTGTTTTGTTTTATATTTGAGAAGCCCTTGGTGGTGAAGGACTTAGAAAAAGAAGCAAAATAAGGAGCTTTTGAGGATCTTCAAGAGGTAAGAGGGAGATTCATCTCACCAACCAAGTATGATGGTGAGAGATGGTCTTATATTTGATGGATGGTGAATCCATGTGAGGATTCATATCCATGGTCATGTAATTATTTATGCGTGTTTATGTGTTTGATTTATTTTTGCTTGCTTTGTATGATTTGCATGATTTATTGTTTTTGATTATGACATGCTTATGGTAGCTTATGGCATATATGATGAAATATGTATATGTATGCCATGATTTGATGATGAAAAGGAAATTGATTTTTGGTTCCAAAGACCAAGAGAATTTCGGCCAAGACACCTCAAAATAGGTGTTTACAAATTAATATTTTCATGAAGGATAAAATTGGATGATTAGAAAAGCAAGGAAAATAAACAAAGGGTTTATTTTTCAAGAAGTATTGTTCACGGTTTTGAGAAGGATTTTTATTAATTTATTTTATGTAAAAAGTTTCTAAGCATTTTACTAAATATGGGCAATGTTGATTTTAAGAATTTGAAAAGAAAGTGAAAATAGATTTACAAAGAAAGTGAAAATGAAAAATGAACAAATGATTTGATTTCAAAGACCAAGTGTTCACGATTTTTTTTAAGGAAATTTTAATGATTTTGTTTGTGTAAAATCATATTTACTTAGAAGGAAAAATATTTGATGGTTTCAATGACCAAGTATCACGGATTTGAAGGCTTGTAAATGCCTTGATTTTATGAAATAAAGTGATTTTCAAAGTGAAAATACAATTGGGTTTAGTACAAGGAATTTGGAAAGGGAATCAGAGTGTTTTATCACTTGAGAAATGGAATTTTCGTATGTGAATGGAAAAGAGAGGTTGAAAGTGTTTGAACCTTAATTTAATTTGAAGAGAATTGATTTTAGAATTGATTTGAGAAAAATGAAGAATATAATAGTGATTTGATATTTTCTAATCTATAACTCAACCTTTGGGTTTTGAAGTGTGATAAGGAATTTTAAAGATTTGAAAATGTTGATTTACATCAATGAAAATGGTGAAATTGTGGAATTTATTGTGAAAAAGATTTTCTTGAGTAAGAAAATGAGGAAAATAATATGAGAAGTCATATTATTTTGAGGAAAGAATTTCTTAAAGGAGAAATGTGAAAAATGATGTTGGAAATGATATTGATTTGTTTGAAAGTCCAAAATAATGTTTGGAATATTGAGAAATATTTTACGTGGTTGTAAAATGGTGAAAAATGTTTTATGTAACTTAAAAACGTGATTTTTAAGCTACGCGATTTGAAAAACGTTTAAATATTTTCACGCGATTTGAAAAATGTTGAAATATTTCTACGCAATTTGAAAAGCGTTTAAATATTTTTACGCATTTGGGATATTGTTGAAAAATCGCTATGCGATTTAAAAATGGTGGAATATTTTTACGTGATTGATGAAAACGTTAAAAAATCACTACGTGATTTTAAAATGAATGAAATATTTTTACGTGATTGAGAAATGATGGAAAAATCGCTATGTGATTTGAAAATGCAACAGAAATGTTGTAAAATTGTGAAAACATAACAGAAATGTTGCGCGATTGTGAAAACAAGTCGAAAGTGTTTTGTGACTATGAAAACGCGATAATATGATTTCGCAATTGAATATACAGTAAGATTACTATTGGGCCAGTGTGTGGACCCTGATTATGAGATTATGAAATTGAACTGAGAATGGGCCAGTGTGTGGACCTTGAATATGAAATTATGAATTTTGCCTATGATTGGCATTGGTGCATTTTATATGCATGAATTAGTGTATGAACACTATATGAAAAAATGATGAATTTTGCCTATGATTGGCATTGGTGCATTGAACATGCATTGGAAAGGTCCAATGGACTGTATGAGGCTATTTGCCTAGGAGAGATGTACACCTCTTGAGTGGGTGCGATATGCGTAGTGTAAGTCATTTGTTGACCTTGGGGGCATCGGGGTACGGGCTGCCTACATGGGCAGTTGGTAGCTCTTCGTCATCGTGGGTTAGACCGACGCGACACACCGATAATCCGACCGAGACACTATTCTTAATCAAGATCTAGAAAACTATCGTGTATATGCTAGATGTGCAAATACAAATGAAAATTGTAGCACGTGGTCTGAGGCATTTTGGTACAGACAGATCTTTCGGATCAACTTCTCCGAACTGAGTATTAGCTCCATGGAGTAGGACATTGAGTCTATATGCACATGCATAACATACGCATCATTATTGAGTATTTGTTATGATAATTGAACTGTTGAATACTTGGATAATAATTGAGGACATTATCGTAAATATTGAATAGATTTTTCTAATTGAGGAATATTGGATGATGATGATGATAAATAATATTGATGGCATTATTGTAATTATTGTTATTTTATACATTATGATGATGGCATAATTGTAATTATGGTATGACATATCTGTATGGTATATTATTTGTGTTATCTCTGTGCTACCATGTTGGTATTGGCGTAGGTGATCTCACTTCTTTGTTATATTGTTTTGTTGTGTTTGTGTTGTAAAAATTATATAGTAGAAGGAACAAGTTGTCTTAGACATAACGGGTGGTAGATATTCTGAGATTGATGACAACATTGAGAAGTGGTTATTCAGGATTCAATAGTGTGCAGTGTTGACGAGGAACAAATATATGGTACATCAAGATGGATACAAGAAGGAATAAGTATGTTAAGTTTTCTCGTTAGTGTTATACCGTGCTATTAAGTAGGACCCGTCATAGGATTTGCTACTGTTAAAAAGAGAGAATTTTCGGTTAGTTTTATATTTCTCTTTAAATTGTTAAATATTAATTGGTATCAATATTGTATATTAATCAGTTTAAATATATTTTCAGTAATACTTATGGATTTCAGTAAGTTTATGTTTCCGTAAGAAGAAATTTTTAAAACCCACTTTTTATAACTCAAACCTTTTATGAACTGATTTTCAGATTATAAGTTGGTAGTCGGAAATGTGATGCCCTACGGGAGTGTTACAAATATAATCTTACATTTACTTAGAAAGATTTTATTCCACATATACTGTTGAATCTGATTTAAGATTATCTTTCAAACTTTAATTAATATAAACAATAATTCTTGACAAAGCACTTTGAAATGATTTGTTTTAGAAAAAAAGCCTTCATTAAAAAATAAATATATAAAATCCAAAATTAATTTGTTAAATGTTAGTTTAATTCTTTTGAGATTAGCATTCATTTACGATCAGTTAAATGATACTGTGTTCAAAGTCACAATTAGGGGTGCACACAGGTCCAGGTACTTGATGATCCAACTAACTCGACTCGATCCAACCCAACTTAATATTTCTGGGTTAGTTTAGGTCATCATGTCAATTTGGATAGAATCCGATAAACTCGACCAAATATTGGTTCAGATAACAGGTTGACAAATGTAACTCGTAAACCCGACTCGAAGACTTGATGACCCGAACTTAAACACAATCATTTTGCATGTTTTACACACTTCACATTCCATTCTTCAATTTCTAAAAGACTCTTTAATTTTCATAACGGCAAAACCCGATCTCATCCTTGTCCACTCCATACCACAACGAGGACCACCACGTTGCTTCCACTGTTGCCACCATGTCAACTTGTTGATGGTTGCGGCTGCCCAGTCACCACACGAAGACGACCATCACACCACACAACCTAGATTTGCACGACAACCCTCATCACTCACTAGAATCGTGCACCCTTACAACTCACCATTAGTGCCACGAGCAAGCAGTAGTTGTGCCACCCACCACTATGCACCACCACCAGTAGCAACAACAAGCCCTTTGTGTGACCTAACTAGCACCTGTGCAAGCAACATCGACCATGTAAATGTAGGGATATTCATGGCTACATTTTTGGGTTTGTTAGTTTAGTGTGGGAGAAGGATTTTGAGGCTGCTAAGATTAGGGCTCTACATCATAGCTAAACCTAATGACCAGATCCAAAACAACTTGATTTTGGTCGAGTTGGTTTGGTTTGGGATACTTGAATTTTTTTGTCAAAACTGGCCTAACCTAACTTGACCTTAAAAAATCAATTTAGACTTCAATTCCTTCTAAACCTGACCCAATCTGACTCGTGTGCAGCCCTAGTCATGAGCATAAAAATAATTTTTTTGTTCTTTTAAAGAAGTTCATGGTGTGACATTAATCATTCATTTATCTGCGATATCAAATTAGTTCTTAATTAATGCCACCATTTCCATTCTTTGAAGGATCATCTTAATGGCAAAAATATGACATTGAAGGACTAATTTGATTTTGTTTATATCATTGGAGGACCAAGTTGATGTATTTATAAAAGGAAAAATGTGATATTGCATATAACTTTAAAGGACAAAAATAAACGTTTACTCATTAATTTTTTTTCTTTGATAAAACTCATCGAAATTATTGATAACAGACAACAGAAACAAATTGTTAACATATATTCAATTTAATGATTTTTATTTTAGACTTTAAAGTGGACAATATCAATTCTAGAAACTCAAAATCAATTATATTAAACAGATGTGCCCTTACTTAAAATTATTTCATATGTAAAAATATGATATTAAGAACACATTCTTGTGTACTATACTATGAGTTTAAATTTGAAATATTGTCAGTATAAAGTTTTTTATAGTATCATTCAATTATGTAGTGATACATTATTAAAATATTTTAACTTTGTAGATGGTGGTTAAGATAAAGATATTTCTTTCATGATTTGAAGGTTAAGATAAAATCCAAGCTAAGTCATATATTATTTTTGAGTGGAAGGTTAACCAAGTAAGCTAACCCCTAAGTGATGCAATTTTATTCTGACTGTGCATTACCCAAAAAATAAATTAAATTCATATACTATTGGTGATGCAATGCAACTTAATTAGGAAGCATTATATTTTGAGTAAACCCCCAAATTAGGAGTTGAGGAGTTTGGCGATGGACACAGTAGTCCCCTAACAAATTAAAATTGCACTTATTGTCCTTGACAATCATGAACATCAACTACATTAGTTGTAATACCCTTAATAACATATTAGACTTGTATATGATTATAGAGGTAGCATAATACTTGTTTAATATGCCTGTTTATTCTTGTGACAAATTAAGTTAGTTTAGGCACTTTGCTGTAACACATAAGGTGAAAAGTAATCTAAAATGACTCAGATAATAGCATAAATGGCTTGGATGAGAGAAATAAATATGAATAATTTATTTTTAGGTCACAAATATATGAAACAAGATGTAGTTATAGTCTCAAGATAAATTGAGTTAGTTTAGTATTTTAAAGTACACTAGTAATGTGTTTTAATACCAGATTGCCTTGTAGCAGATATGAAAACTTATGCAAATGATTAAATGAGTATTTAGATAAATCTTAAGATTTATTCTAATACCTATGGTATTTAGGAAACTTGATTTAGTAAGATCAAAGTATTTCTAGTAGATATAAAGTTCCAGTATAGAAACTTAAGTGACATAAGTTTCAAACGATCATATCTTTTTAATTCTTTTGACTTTCTCTTCTTCTTTCACTCCTCACACACGACTCATTTTGTAGAAAGAGCAGTAGAAAACAAGATACAAGAGAGGAGAGAAGAGAAGAAAAGAGAAATAAGAAGGAAAAAGAGGAGGAAAAGAGGAAGATCAAAGGCAAGGCCAAAGTTTGATCATCAGCTGCACTACAAGAGATAGGGATGGTTGTATTTATGTGTTTCTTTTCTCCCTGACTTCATATTTTGTTCATGGATGAAAAAATAAGTTTTTGAGAGGTTGTTGATGTCTTCTTGCTTTGTTGATGTCTTCAATGGTAGAATATGATCTGTTTTAACTTGATCTATGCATGGTTAATGATTGTAAACTTATAGAAATCCATCTGAATGCTTGAGTTCAAAGTTAAGAAATGGGTAGAAGTTCTTTGCTTTCTAGGTCATGATTCCATGCTGGATTAGTTGTTTGTGAGCATGAGGATTTAACATGCTTAGGGACTATATTTAAGATTGAAAACCACTTAGAACCTAAAACTAGAGATTTGAATATGATTAGAAAACCAATGGCATAGTAACTAAAATTTCAGGTGCCTGGCGCCTAAGCGCCCAGTTTTTGGCAGCTTGAGCACCCTAGGCCAGAGAGCTCGCTTTTAGGTTCTGAAAACCAACGATTAAGCACCCAGAAAGTGTGCCCTTAAGCGTGCTAGTCCAAAGGGCTCAGGTACTAAGCAATTCAACACTCAGAGTTTGTGCGGTTAAGCGCCCAATGACAGATAGAACAGGGGAGGTTTTCTATCATCTAGCGACTAAGCGCTGAGAAAGTGGGCGACTAAGAGCGCGAAGGTAGAGGGTTCTAGGAATTTTATCATGAAGAACTTGAGTTTCCTACTTGTTGGGATTCCTTATACATGCTTTTTGGAGTGTGTTAAGATGCTACTAGAGGTATTTCAGTCAGGAAATGATCCTTTGGTATGTGTATTGCAATGAATGAAACTTAGAGCTATCTAAAATAATGGATTGTCCTAAGTAGCACTTTAAACAACTTAGTGTTGTATGAATATCACTTAAGATGTAATGAGTGATGATGTAGTGTTAGATGCACGTATGTTGGAATGGTTTGGTAGTAATTTTTCCTATGTGAGTATCCTTTAATGATATGTACAGTCATTTGGCCAAGGGAGATAAATAGGAAGTCCGAAAGGTTCTTTTGCGCCTAGATTTAGCCTTAGCTTCTCGACAGTTCCAGGGTTACGTGTAGTGTGAGGACGAACTTTCTCTCTATCTACCACGGGATAATACAATGAATCAACATTCCTAGTAAAACATCTTGGTTCTGATATGAGCTAAGTATGTAGTTATGTATGTATGTATGTAAAACTTGGTTTATCTAGTTGTTAAAGTTAAACCTTGTAAAGAACTTAAACATATCTTATTATGGCATGTATTAAGATTATGTTTATTATGATATGAATAACTGGTTTTGGTATACTTATACTGAGAATTGTTGATTCTCACCCTGCTGTGTTGCCATGTAAATCCAGGTGATGGCTCTTCAAAGAAAAAGAAGAAAAATAAAGGTAAAGGATTAGATTAGTTCCACTTTTATTTGTTTTTATTACAAATCTTGTATCTATTTATACTTCTTTTGAAATTGTAAAAGTGTTATGTAATACTTCATGCCCTTTTGAGAGGTTAATTTTGTATATATATATATGTATCCATGTTTTCGCATTTCATAAGGCTCTCTATAATGACTCCAACGTACGTTATGAATATATTATTAGGTTATTATATATGTAGTGACGTTGTAATGCTGTTTATCTTTGTGTATATTACATATATCGAAATTTCAGTATTAGAGCGTTACATTATGGTATCAGAGCAGCTCATCTTGTTGAGCTGGGCTATAGACTGACTATGCTTAGGCATGTTTATGAGTTTCTTTTTATGAATTGTGCTTTTGTTTTCTCTTATGTGAGATACTTTCATGGAATTGTATGATTTGCCTTAGGATGGTTTGTTATTAGCTACAGTTGCATGGTTACATGATATTGAGATCGATAAACTCAATATGCATTGTTCTGTGTGTACAAGAAATTATGGCACCACTAAGGAGAACTAGAGAATCAAGGAACTCAACTAGAGAGGGCCCTGACATGGCCGCAATAGTTATGGGTATAACAAATACAATGAGGGATCAAACGACCATAACTATAAATGCCATGAGGGACCAAGCAATTGTGACTGCTAATGCTATGAGAGAGCAAGCAACTGTTACAATAAGGGTACTTGAGAGGATGGAAGCAAATCCACCTCAGCAACCCACATAACCTATACCACCAGTGCAAGAGGTACAAGTCGGAAGGAACCAAAACTTCCAAGACTTGTTAGCTTTTCGCCAGATGAACCCTCTATCTTTCAGAGGCGAATACAATCCAACTAAGACTGAGGAGTGACTCAGTGAAATGGAGAAGATCTTTGATGTAATGGTTTGCTCGGATGAGCAAAAGGTGTCCTTTGCCTCTTATATGTTAAAGGCAGAGCATTAGTGGAAAAGTATTAAGAGGGTAATGGAAGCTGTCAAAACCCTAATGTCATGGAAGGTCTTCAAGACAACCTTTTTGGAGAAGTACTTTCTGCAAATTCTACATAACGATAAGGAAGTAGAGTTTATGAAATTAGAACAAGGAAGCTTGTCATTAGGCTAGTATGTGGCCAAGTTTTAGGAGTTGTCAAAGTTCTTTTTGCATTTTCGTTACAATCCGGACTAGAATTGACAATGTTTGAAGTTCGAAGCTAGTTTGAGAAATGAGATCAAAAGTATGATAAGACCTATGAAGATTAGGGATTTTCCTTCCCTGGTCGACAAATGTATAATTGTGGAGTCAAGTGCTCATAAGCCTCAATAAGAGGAAAGGGCACAAGACTTCCAAAAAAAAAAGCGTGATGATGACAAGAACAAGTAGGGTCCTTCTAAAACAAGTAGCCCTAAAGGAAAAGGCAAGACGGGCTCTAAGGTACCAAAATGCACCAAATATGGGAAAACACATGGAGGTAGACTATGTTTGGCAGGTCAATCTATGTGTTACACATGTGAGCAACCTGGTCACTTTTCCAAGGATTGTCCTTTGAAGAGGGAAGATGTGCCTAGCCCAAAGTCGCTAGCTAAAGGAAGAGTTTACACTCTAGGCGAAAAAGAGGTGGCCCAATCTTCTGATCTTATCCAAGGTAAAGTCACAATTCATAATTATCTTTTAAATGTTAAGTATGATTCAGGAACATCCCATTCCTTTGTTTCATATGATTGTGTAAGGATGTTGGATTTGCCAATGTCAGAATTACCATATGACTTATTTGTTTCTACACCTACTGGTAAACTAGTCATAACTTCGAAAGTATGTTTTGATTGTTGTATAAGAATAGACGATAGAGTTTTCTTTGTAAATCTTATATGTTTACCCCTTGTGGACATAAATGTTATTCTTGGTATAGATTGGTCGTCATCCAATCATGTAGTCTTAAATTGTTCAGATAAGACTTTAGTTTTTTTGTCTGATGTTCCTACCAGAGTTGTTTCCTTTGAGTCTGTCTATCTTAATGCTAATCAAGTTAATCACTGTTTGGTAAAAGGAGCTCCAGGATATATTCTTCTTTTCTCATTAGATGTAGAGGGCGAGCAGCACCTAGCCAGTATACTTGTGGTGAGGGAATGCCCTGAGGTATTTCCGAGTGACGTAGCCGAGTTGCCTCCTGAGAGAGAAATAATGTTTTCTATAGATTTAGTACCGAGTACAGGACCTATATCTATATATCCTATAGGATGATGCCTCTAGAGTTAGCAAAGCTTAAGAAACAGATAGAGGAGTTGTTGGACAAGCACTTCATTAGGCCTAGTGTTTCTCCGTGAAGAGCACCTGTGTAACACCCCAAATTTTCTAACTATTTGACAGTAATTTTGATAGTTAACAGAATTCTACTGTTTAGTGATTTCTGTGTACTGTAAAATTATTTTGAATATTTTGTGAGTACATTTGATTGTTTTGTGTGATTTACTCTGTGTCAAGAAAATAATAATTTTTGGGCTGGGGAAAACTTTACGTAATTTAATTATTACTGTTAAGTCTTAATTATTTTATGTAATCTGATTTGATTTTTGTACGTTTTATAATTTTTGTGATTTTGTGGATGATTATGAAATTTTTATATTTCTCTGATTATTTTTGGACTATTTGTGGGCCCAGGTGGCCTTACGTGGGCCCGGGATGGGTCCCGAGAAGTGAAAATTTTTCTGCTGATAGAAAAATTTGTACTGTTAAGACAGAGACGGGGGATCTTTCTAAGCCTGAATCCAGAAATAGTTTTTAAAATTTTCTTTTACTGTGTTTTGTACTGTATTTAATTATCAGGAGATAAAAATACAGTAAAAATATTATTCGAAGGGTAATAGCAGATATAAAAATAAATATTATACTGCGTAGTCAACATTGGTGGTTTGGATATCCACCATTGATTTAATCAACGGTGGAGACTTGATCTTGATTTAATCGACGGTGGAGATTTAGTCTTACAAAGTGGCTAGGACCATTTATGACCCTTAGATGTAAAGTAAGAAGGAGTAATCTTGTCCCTTCATTTTGGAGATACATCTAATGGCTAGGATTTCAAGGAGAAAAGATCCAATGGCCTAGATTAAGTCTTCTATCTAAGGCTAAACCTAGACTCTACTTTAATCCTAACTATTGATCTAATCAATGGCTAAGAATGCTTAAAATGGTGACTAGGAGATTGGTCACGTTTTGAAGAAGCAAGGAAGGGGGGGACGGTTTTGGTGAGTGCTTAAGGTCATAGAATGGTTTCAAGACCATTATTGATCACTCTTGGTCATTATTGATCATTTTCAAGAAGCTAAACTTATCAAATTTTCTCTCCATTTCTCTCCTTCTCTAAGTTTCGGCCAAGCACCCATACTCTACCTTCCATCACTCTTTAATTTCAACCAACCTTATTTCTTGAATCTATACCTCATTCTAAGACACTTTGTAGTTTGGAGCAAGTTCTAAATCTATCATCTTCAAGGACTTTCTTCAAGAGCAAAGTTATAGATTTTTTTTTATGGTGAAGTGTAAGGAAACTTCATTTCTTATCTCTTTTTCATGTTCTAAGCCATGTTTGATCCATGGTTTATCTTGTTCAAGCTTGATTTACTAATAAATACATGTTTTGTTTTGTGTTTAAGAAACTTTTGGTGGTGAAGGACTTGGAAAAAGGAGCAAACTAAGGAGCTTTTGAGGTTCTTCAAGAGGTAAGAGGGAGATTCATCTCACCAACCAAGTATGGTGGTGAGAGATGGTTTCTGTATTTGATGGACGGTGAATCCATGTGAGGATTCATATCCATGGTCATGTAATTATTTGTGAGTGTTTATGTGTTTATGTGGTTTATGTGTTTTGTATGGTTTATTTGTGCTTACATGCTTGATATGATTTGCATGCTTTATTGCTTTTGTTTATGGCATGCTTGTGATATATATGATGACTATGTATATGTATGCCATGATTTGATAATGGAAAGGAAAATAATTTTTGGTTCCAAGGACCAAGAGGAATTTTGGCCAAGACACCTCAAAATAGGTGTTCACAAATTGATATTTTGGGAGCAAGAGATTCTAAGAATTTTACTGATTATGAGTAATACATTGGTGATTTTAAGGATTTGCAAAGAAAATAGACAAGAAAATGAACAAATGAATTGGTTTTAAAGACAATGAGTCTCACGGTTTTGTTGAAGAATTTTAATGGTTTTGTTTGTGTAAAAACAAGAATGGTACTTAATTAATTTAGAAGGAAAAATATTTGATGGTTTCAATGGCCATGTACCACGGTTTTGAAGGTTTGTAATGCCTTGGTTTTATGAAACAAAGTGATTTTCAAAGTGAAAATATAATTTGATTTAGTACAATGATTTTTGGAAAGGAAATCAGAGTGTTTTATCACTTGAAAAATGGAATTTTCGTATGTGAATGGAAAAGAGAGGTTGAAAGTGTTTGAACCTCAATTTATTTTAAAGAGGATTGATTTTTAGAATTAATTTGGAATCATAAAGAATACGTTGGTGACTTGGGATTTTCTAACGTATAACTCATGCTTTGGGTTTTGGATAGCTTTAGTAATTTTTAAAGTTAGAAACATTGATTTAATTTAATGAAATGGTGAATTTGTGAATTATATTGCAAAAAGAATTTTCTTGAGTAAGAAAATGTGGAAAATAATGTGAGAAGTCATATTATTTTGAGAAAGGTTGAAATAGAACTTTTGAAGGTTGAGAAATATTTTACGAAGTTGAAAAAATGGTGAAAAATGATTTACGTAACTTAAAAACGTGATTTTTAAGCTACGTGATTTGAAAAATGTTTAAATATTTCCACGCGATTTGAAAAATATTGAAATATTTCTACGCAATTTGGAAAGCGTTTAAATATTTTTACGCGTTTGAGATATTGTTGAAAAATCGCTACGCGATTTAAAAATGGTGGAATATTTTTACGTGATTGATGAAAACGTTGAAAAATCACTACGTGATTAAAAAATGATGGAATATTTTTACGTGATTAAGAAAACGATGGAAAATCGCTACGCGATTTGAAAACGTAATAGAAATGTTGCACAATTGTGAAAAACGCGATAAAAGTGTTTGACGACTATGAAAATTCGATAATATGATTTCGCGACTGAGTAAACAGTAGGATTACCGTTGGACTAGTGTATGGACACTATATGAGAAAATGATGAATTTTGCCTGCGATTGACATTTGGTGCATTGTACATGCGTTGGAAAATATGCATTAAGGCATATGATGAAATTGAAAAATATGCAGAGAGGCACATGATGAATTTGAACAAAATTGCATTGAGATATTCGTGCATTGAACAAAAATTAATAGCTGAAGCTATTGTGACCCTTGTGGTTGAAGAGGGAATGAGAACTGAAAAGTGAGGTCTTTGATGGATCTTGGGGGCGTCAAGGCGCGGCGGTCGACCAGTGGATGTTGATTGGCAAATGACCACGTGCCACTTGGCGATGCAGTCCGTTGCAACGCATTGACGATACCCGACAATAGCACAATTCTTTTCGAAAATTGGAGATTGTCTTTGGGCTAAGGTTGACAATTAACAGCATTCTTCTCGAAATTGTGAAAACCTCCATGGAGTAGGACATTGAGTCTACATGCATAACATATGCATCATTATTAAGTATTGGTTATGATAATTGAACTGTTGAATGCTTGGATAATAATTGAGGGCATTATCGTAAATATTGAATATTTATATCTGTGTGATATAATAATTGAGGAATGTTGGATGATGATGATGATAAATAATGTTGATAACATTATTGTAATCATTGTTATTTTATACATTATGATGATGGCATAATTGTAATTATGGTATGATATACCTGTATGGTGTGCTGTTTATGTTATCTCTATGCTACCATGTTGGTATTGGCGTAGGTGATCTCACCTCTTTGTTATATTGTTTTGTTGTGCTTGTATTGTTAAAATTGTATAGTTGATGGAACGAGTTTCTTAGACGTGACGGGAAGTAGATATTTTGAGTTCGGTGACAACATCGAGGAGTGACCATCTCGGACTGGTTAGTGTACAGTTTTGAGGAGGAACAGATATATGGCGCATCAAGATAGATACAAGACAGAATAAGTATGTTGAGTTTTCTCGTTAGTGTTTTACCTGCTATTAAGTAGGACCCGTTATGGGGTTTACTACTGTTTAAAATTGAGTTTGTAAGTTTTATATTTCTTGAATAATTGTTAGATGTTACGTGGTATCTGTAATATATATTAATCAGTTTAAATCTATTTTTCAGTATTACTTATAAATATCAGTAAGCTTATGTTTCTGCGAAAAGAAATTTTAAAACCCACCTTTTATAACTCAAACCTTGTTTATGAATTGATTTTCAGATTATAAGTTGGTAGTTGGAAATGTGATGCCCTAAGGAGGGTGTTACATTAGTTAGTATCAGAGCACGGTTTGAGTCTTTTGGGGTTTGTGGTTAGGTCTATTTTGCTTGTGTTGTGTTCTCTGTATGTTTGATTTCCAAAAGGAAACAATGTTTATTTGAAATGGTTACATCTGGTTTCCATTGTATTTTGATTCGTATGTCTTTGAAGAGAGGACGATGGCTCATGATAGACGTACGCTTGTGGAAGCGAGATGTGATGATGGTGATATGACTGTAACTATGGAAGTAATACGAAAAATGGCTAATGTAATTATACAGCAAACTCAAAAGATTGTTCAGCAACAAGAATTGATAGCCGAAGCTAAAATTTTGTTAGAGTTGAATCAGTCATAGGATGAGAGACCCTGTAACGTTGGACTATATTGGTTATGAAGAAGGAGAAATCATAAAGTCAAGCGATTCCAGCAGAAAACGTATTCACAATCTCCGGGAAGCCAACGATAGCAACAATCTTATGGAGGAAGTACTAGTAGTAGCAGGTTTGGTCTGACCGTGACATCTGCACCGAAATGTAGGAAGTGTGGGAAAAATCATTTGACAAAGGATTGTACAATCAAAGGAATCATCTGTTTCAAGTGCAGAAAGCCTAGACACATTTCTAAAGATTGTGTTCCATCAAAGATGAAGTCATCTGTTAGTAGTAAACGTGCTTCGACATCTCAAGTAGAATGGAGCGTCGATTCTCCAAGTGGAGCAAAAGCACTCCAGATTGAAGACCTAAACAAAGAAGATTGTGTCACAGAAAGTGATCCTTTGACTGTACTGTATAATTCTGGAGGTAACTCATTCCTCTATGGCGTATGATCATGTAGATCAATTAGAGTTATCCGTGTCTTTGTTATCTTCTGACTTGTTTACTTCTGTTTCTATTATTAGTCTATCGTGCTACTCAAATTATCCTATTGTTGTTATGAATCAAATTTTTGTGTTGGTTTGATATGTTTATCTCTTTCATAAATAGACGTGATCTTTGAAATGGATTGGTTATTTTCCAACCATATCCTATGAGATTGTCTCAATAAAGTGTTAGTATTCTAAGAAAATTCATTCCTGAAAATTGGGATATATCAAATTCTTTGTTAGATATGTCCGGTAACTTATCAAATAGTTTTACTATCTTTCACAATGTTTTTCATGCATTGCAATTGCAAGAAAGAATATTTTGCAAGAAAGGATATTCCTATTTAAATCCATGTCATAGTATCTAGTACAGTGTTGTTGAAAGAGGACGCGATGTGTGAGACACTTCTTGTTAAGAGTAAAGGCAGGAGAATGAAGTGATACGAGGACAAGGAAATTTCAAGTGACGCTGTTCGGAGTGGCGAATGCTTTCGCAATATCCATGGATTAGGTGAGTAGAATTTTTCGTCCTTATCTAGATAGAATTGTTATTATCTTTGTTAACGACATTATGATCTATTCTCGAAATCATGAGGAACATACTGAACATCTCAGTGTGATTTTCCAAATTCTAAAGGAGAAGTGGTTATATGCTAAGTTATCGAAATGTGATTTCTAGTTAGATGAAGTTCACTATTTGGATCATGTGATTCTAAGAAAGGGATTGCGGTGGATCTTTCAAAGGTTGAAATAGTTTTTCAGTGGGAAAAGTCAAAGATGGTAACGAAAATCTGTAGAAAATTTATTGAGAAATTTTCCAAGATCGTAGCACTTTTCACCTAGCTTACCAGAAAGAATTAAATTTTTATATGGACTGATGCATACAAGGAGAATTTTCAGGACTTGAAAATGTGTTTGATTACTTCTTTAGTATTAGTTCTATCTAATTCCAGTGAACCATTGGAAGTGTACTGTGATGCGTTACATCGGAGTTTAAGATGTGTGCTTATGCAGAATAGAAGAGTTGTAGTGTATGTTTCAAGGAAATTGAAGTTACATAAGAAAAACTATTCTATGCATGAATGGGGGTTGGTAGCCGTTGTGTTTGTATTAGAAGTATGGAGATACTTTCTTTATGGAGTAATATTTAACATCTTCAGTAATCATAGAAGTCTGAGATATATGTTTGATCAGGAGAAGTTGAATGAGAGGCAAAGAAATTTTATTAGTTAAAATAGTTTGGAATGATGTAAGTGGAGAAGCTACATGGGAACTGGAAGAAAAGATAAAAGAACAATATCCATATTTATTTTAAGGGTGTGAAATCAAGTTTATCATGTTTCGAGGACGAAACTTCTTTTTAGATGGGGAGTATTGTAACACCCCAAATTTTCTCACTATTTGACAGTAATTTTGACAGTTAACAGAATTCTACTGTTTAGTGATTTCTGTGTACTGTAAAATTTTTTTGAGTATTCTGTGAGTACATTTGATCGTTTTGTGTGATTTACTCCGTGTCAAGAAAATAATAATTTTTGGGCCAGGAAAAACCTTACGTAATATAATTATTACTGTTAAGTCTTAATTATTTTACGTAATCTGATTTGATTTTCGTACGTTTTATAATTTTTGTGATTTTGTGAATGATTATGAAATTATTATATTTCTCTGATTGTTTTTGGACTGTCTGTGGGCCCAGGTGGCCTTACATGGGCCTGGGGTGGGTCCCGAAAAGTGAAAATTTTTCTGCGAATAGAAAAATTTGTACTGTTAAGACGGAGATGGGGGATCTTTCTAAACCTGAATCCAGAAATAGTTTTTGAAATTTTTTTTACTGTGTTTTGTACTATATTTAATTATCGGGCGATAAAAATATAATAAAAATATTATTCGAAGGGTAATAGCATATATAAAAATAAATATTATACTGCTTAGTCAACATTGGTGGTTTGGATATCCACCATTGATTTAATCAACGGTGGAGACTTGATCTTGATCGACGGTGGAGATTTAGTCTTACAAAGTGGCTAGGACCATTTATGACTCTTGGATGTAAAGTAAGAAGGAGTAATCTTGACCCTTCATTTTGGGGATACATCTAATGGCTAGGATTTCAAGGAGAAAAGATCCAATGACTTAGATTAAGTCTTTTATCTAAGGCTAAACCTAGACTCTACTTTAATCCTAACTATTGATCTAATCAATGGCTAGGAATGCTTAAAATGGTGGCTAGGAGATTGGTCACATTTTGAAGAAGCAAGGAAAGGGGGGGGGGGACGGTTTTGGTGAGTGCTTAAGGTCATAGAATGGTTTCAAGACCATTATTGATCACTCTTGGTCATTATTGATCATTTTTAAGAAGCTAAACTTATCAAATTTTCTCTCCATTTCTCTCCTTCTCTAAGTTTCGGCCAAGCACCCATACTCTACCTTCTATCACTCTTTAATTTCAACCAACCTTATTTCTTGAATCTATACCTCATTCTAAGACACTTTGTAGTTTGGAGCAAGTTCTAAATCTATCATCTTCAAGGACTTTCTTCAAGAGCAAAGTTATAGATTTTTTTTTATGGTGAAGTGTAAGGAAACTTCATTTCTTATCTCTTTTTCATGTTCTAAGCCATGTTTGATCCATGGTTTATCTTGTTCATGTAACACCCTCCTCAGGGCATCACATTTCCGACTACCAACTTATACTCTGAAAATCAATTCATAAAAGGTTTGAGTTATAAACGCGAGTTTTAAAATTTCTTCTTGCGGAAACATAAATTTACCAAAATTTATAGAAAATACTAAAAAGTAGATTTAAACTGATTAAAACTCATATAACAGACACCATTTAATATTTACAATTATTCAAGAAATATAAATGTAACATTCCGTAATCTTGATATTTTAATTTGTTATGAAATCTTAGATTTTTATTAAGGCTAACATTTAGCGTTAAGTTGAGAACTTTGATTCAATTAGAACCTCTAGGAAAAAACTAAGTGAAAGATAACTTAATTTAGTTTTAGTGCTAAGTTTAATTCAAAGAAATGATCTATTCAAAATTAATTATCAAAGATTAATCATAACTAAGTATGTGATAAAATAATTCATAACTGCTTGAGTTGCCACGAAAATGGAAAGGGAAATTATGCAAGTTAATAAGTGAACAATTGCATGTTAATGCACGGCTACAAGGACGATTAAAGGATGACAAATGTATGCCATGCATCAAGTTGTTAAAGAAGGAATAATAAGTAGATTTCATCCATTCTCTTTTGAAGCAAGCCACGGCAATAAGGCCACACATGCAAGATTCCATTTGTTTTCATCATTTACAAGTGTCAAAGCCATCCATTACTTTGTCATGCAAGGAGCCACGACCATCACACATGGAGTGCTGCATGTTACTTCAAAAACAAGTGTTTGCATGTGTTTTCATGGACATTCAAATATGACACCTATACACCCACGGCTGGACAAAGATTATAGATGTGGAATGATCTCAAATATTCATAAACCAAGGCTGAACCAAGTGGCCAGCTGCATGGTTTGCTAAGCCATGCAAAGTGACACATCAAAAGTAAGGATTCTTGGCATGCTAAGACACTCACAGCTGGACCAGCTGCATGAAGACAATCAAGGCTTGCTTGACACCTCTCAACTCCTAAATCACTCCAAGCGAAGTGTGCAAAACCGAAGCACACCATTACCACCAAAAATGAGAAATTCACGCCAAATCTTCCATTCAACCAGCCACAACGTGTTCAGCCTCAAGGGAATCAAAGTTTAACATTTCACACCAAGCACTCCAATCCGTGAGACAGATGGCTTTCATGCCATCCTTTTCTTCATGCAAATGACACCATAGAAGCCTAGGAATCTACTTGAGTAATGAGGAGACTAGATGGGCAGCAGACCCCTCACACCTTTCACTTCATCTTCTCTTCCTTTCTGCACTCTTTGTTGTCATGAAATGATCACTCCAAGTATCTATCAAGAGCACTCATCCATTGCTAGAGAATGCCACCAAAATGAACCTAAACCTAGCCTAGTCAAGGATGCAATGATAGCAGACTTGCTTCTGCCCAAAAAGTCCGTGACTACCATTTTAAGAAGACTTAAAGTTTTAAGGTTTCCCTTGGATAGCCTACTCTCCTCACTTCATCTTCTACATAGCCGTGAGCCACCTAAACTTCTTTCAAAATTACCCTACCCTTAATCTCTTTCCATTCTTGTTTTCATTAATCAAGGACGTTGGAAGAAGTACCATCCCTCTTTCTCTCTTTTAGGAACGTGGTTAAGGTAGGAAAATGAAGGGGGAAGCTCTTCTCTACAAATTTCTCCATAAAACTCTTTCTAGATCTTCATTTTTATACTTACTTCTAACAAGGTTACATTCTGTTTTTAACTTTTGTATTATGAAGGAGGACTTTAAATTAAAGTACTAACACTTTGTTATAAGTTTTGTTAATGGTAAGTTGCTGTTTTAAATTTAATTCATCACTTATGATTTTAAACCTCATGCTGGCCACCTTTTGATTCTTAACGTTTTCTTGTAACTTGGAAGAATATAATGGTAAGTTTTGATCTAAGAAGACAACCGTACTTTAATGGTTATTGGAAGGATGATATGATGGATTATGTTTATGAGATACTTCTATGTTTGAAATTGCTTAAACACACAAAGCTTGAGTTTGCTTGCATTGTATTTGACTAATATTGTTTGGTTGACATAATCTTGGTTACTATCCTATGCTGTTTGGAATATAGTGACTTGTACAACATGATCTTACACCTATGCTTATGAGGAATTCAAAAATGAAGATTGGATGTTGAAAATTGTTAGATGGCCATGAGCCTTGAAATTGCATCATTAGAGTAATGAGTTCTACAAGCTCTTAAATTTTGGAATGTGTAAATATAATAAAAGTGGAAAGATAAGGTTTCCTTGGGATTAGCCTACATGATGATATGTGAGGAGTAGATTGGGGGGGGGTGAAACCCTTGGGAGTAATACTTTTGTGACCACACGTATGTGTCCTGGTTGGACTGTGATTTTGTTTATCGTGGGGGTCGCTTCCGGAGGTGGTATTACTTTGACATGCCCTTTTTCTCCAGGACGATGGAGAGCATACAGTGGGAGGTATGTGTACTCTCGTCCATCCGCTATCCCAAAGGAGCACTCCATGGAGTTGGTGTAATAAAAGATACTTAAAACATTTTTTATGATTATTCTAACTTGTGTTTCTTATAATTCTGACTTGTACTGACAACTATTATTCTGTTTGTGTGGATGTATCTATTCTTTATTAATGCAATTTTATTGTTGTCTGTAATATTATTCCTTATCACCTAAACTTCTAACATTTATTTATTTTGTAGAGAAGGTATTTTTGAAAGGTAAACTATTTTGGGAAATCGGAGATTTTCTTAAAGCTAAAATAATTACTGTTATGAGTATTCTATTAAAGAATCGATTCCCTTGGAATGCCATTAGTTCTATTTTTTTTTAAATCTTTTCCTACTGAGAATTAATTTCTCACCCCTTTATAATTTTATCATGGTATTCCAGACCCGCAGACATGAGTACCATTGTGGTTTGGTTAGGAGAGGGTAACAGGTCCTATGATCTGCAGACCAAGCTGTTCACCTTCACTGGGCAGATCACTATCCAGGTTTCTTCCATAGCCCACCCGGAATTCGGTACCATAACCATCTCTGGCCACTTCACCTTTCAAGTGGTCCTTCCCCCTTGGTGATCCTGATGTAGCCGCCTCAGTCATGCTGACCGTGACCCTTTGCTGATTTCTCCTCTATATATATATATACTACTTGAACAAGAGGAGAAAAATGTTGTTTGTATCTTTTCTTATGTTGTGTTGTTTTAATCATCGGCTTGTAAAAGACCTATTATAGGTCAAATTTTGTGATCATATTTTGAACTTGCGTTTGGAAATTCGTACTATAGTATGATGCATGCAAATAATTTAAATTATTGGTCCTATATCTAAAAGGAATCACGAAAATGTCACCTTAATAATCTGGTTAATTAAAAGTTGTAATAACTAAGTTATCTCTTTTAATGTGGCAAGGAAGTAATGTTTTAGGTTGTTACAATTATTGGTATCGGAGCGGTTCGTCCAGATATAGCCTAGTATATGGTTTGACTAGTACTCCAAGGTAAGAATTGATTTATACTGATGGTTTAATAATAAGGATTTTATTTTTTGTGTAGTAACAAAAATGGCCCGAAGGAACACCAGGCAGAATATGGAGGACTTGATGGGAACAATTAGAGACATGGTTACTGCTATGCAAACATAGGCCGAAACTACAAATAGAATTCTGGAACAGCTGCAAGGAAATCAGAATGCGAATATAGCTGAACCTCAACAAAGAAGGGAAGAATTTTTCGGATTGGCAGAGTTCTGGAAGGCAAAACCCTCATCATTCCAAGGAGATCCTGACCCTATTAAGGCAGAATTATGATTAAGGAGATGGAAAGAATATTCAGAGTTATGGATTGCGGCGATGCTCAAAACGTACTTTTCGCTACTTACATGCTTGTAGGCGAAGCAGAACATTGGTGGAGTAGTGCACGTAGACTCCTGGAAGTAGATGGGACTCCGATTTCCTGGTAAATGTTTAAAACGACCTTTTTCAATAAATATTTCCCAAAAAATTTGAGAAATGCTCGGGAACTAGAATTCCTTCGGCTAGAGCAGGGAACTATGACGGTGGGGCAGTACATATTTAAATTTGAAGAACTGTCTAAATTCTCGGCCTATTACATGCACCATCCTGATGAAAGGTGGAGGTGTATCAAATTTGAAGCCGGATTGCGACCAGAGATTCTGAAAGCAGTTGGACTTATGGAGATACATGACTTCTCGACACTTGTTAACAAGTGTCAAATAATCGAAGGGTATATTGCTCGAGCTGAGCCAACTCGAACGAATTTCTATCCGCAGAAAAGGAAATTTGTCCCTAAACAAGGAAATAGAAATATGAAATTCAAGACGTCACAGGAAGGAAACCGGCCACAACAGCCACGAAGGTTTGGACCACCATGCGAAAAATGTGGCAAAAGTCATAAGGGAAGGCCTTGCTTTATATGTTTTGGATGTGGAGAATATGGACATATACGGAGTTACTGCCCACGTAATTAGAGAAATGCTGCTACTACCTCCAATCCCAAACCAAAGACCACCGGAAGAGTTTTTACCCTCAATGGCGGGGAAGCAGCCAGGTCGAATGATCTTATACAGGGTAAGTGTAAAATTTATGAAAATGTCTTGAATGTGTTATTTGATTCAGGAGCCACTCATTCTTTTATCTCCTTTGACTGTGCAAAACAATTGGAACTACCTGTGTTTACCCTACCTTATGACTTGGTTGTGTCTACTCCTACCCAAAAGTTAGTGTTAACTTCTCAAATATGTCTGAACTGTCCTTTTGAGATAGAAGATAGGAAATTCAGTCAAGATCTAGTTTGTTTGCCTCTGAGTGATCTTGACATCATTTTAGGGATGGATTGGGTATCCAAAAACAAAGTTCTTCTAAATTGTTCTGATAGAACTGTGACCTTCCAACCCCCTTCTTATCCATTATATTCTTTGACTGGTACTCAGATACTAAAGAAGTTTGAAGAATACATGTTCTTCTCTTCTGTCGTAGAATCTGATCAGTCTTTAAATGAAATCTCTGTGGTAAGGGACTATCCTGATGTGTTCCTTGACAATATCCCTGGGTTACCACCAGAACGTGAAATAGAGTTTATCATAGATTTAATACCTGGGGCTAGTCCTATTTCCATGGCACCTTATAGAATGTCACCCCTAGAACTGAATGAACTAAAGAAACAAATAGAGGAATTGCTAGAAAAACAGTTCATCCGTCCAAGTGTTTCACCCTGGGGATCTCCTGTCCTTTTGGTTAAAAAGAAAGATGGTAGCATGAGGATGTGTATAGATTACCGTCAGCTAAATAAGGTCACTATTAAAAATAAATACCCATTACCTTGGATTGATGACTTAATGGACCAGTTGAGAGGAGCTTCTGTATTCTCTAAGATAGATCTTAGGTCCGGTTATCACCAGATCAGAGTGAAACCAGAGGATGTGCCCAAAACTGCCTTTAGAACTAGGTATGGACACTATGAATTCCAGGTGATGCCGTTTGGACTTACTAATGCACCCGCGATCTTCATGGATTATATGAATAGAATTTTCAGACCATATCTTGATCAATTTGTCGTGGTGTTTATAGATGATATTTTGATCTATTCTAGGACCATGGCAGAACATGCCCAACATCTGAAGTGTGTACTTGAAATTCTTAAAGAAAAGAAATTATATGCTAAGTTGTCCAAGTGTGAGTTTTGGCTTAAAGAAGTGAAATTCTTAGGACATGTCGTGTCACAAGCAGGAATTTCTGTGGACCCAAGTAAAATAGAGGCTGTAGTACAGTGGGAGAAACCTAAGATCATTACTGAAATTAAAAGTTTTATAGGCTTAGCTGGGTATTATAGGAAGTTTATAAAAGGATTTTCCCAAATAGCTTTACCTCTAACCAGACTAACTAGGAAAGGAATACCTTTTGATTGGACACCTAGTTGCGAATAGAGTTTTCAAGAATTGAAGGATAAATTGACCACCACACCTGTTCTAGTTCTCCTAACCCTCAAGGACCCTTTGAAGTATTTTGTGACGCCTATAAGCTTGGATTAGGATGTGTTCTGATGCAAAACCGAGGTGTAGTTGCCTATGCTTCTAGACAGCTACGACCCCATGAGGAAAATTATCCTACCCGTGATCTGGAATTGGCAGCCGTAGTCTTTGCTCTGAAAGTGTGGAGACATTACCTCTATGGAGTTAAATTTGAGGTTTACAGTGACCATAAGAGCCTGAAATATTTGTTTGATCAGAAGGAGTTAAATATGACGCAGCGTAGATGGATGGAATTTTTAAAGGATTATGATTTTGAATTAAAATACCATCCCGGAAAGGCCAATGTCGTAGCCGACGCTTTAAGTAGAAAATCAATGCATATAGCTACTTTGATGGCCCAGGAGATGAAACTTCTTGAAGATTTTAGAGACCTAGTGCACTCTGTGGAAGCTGCGAAAAATCTAAATATGAATATTGTAACCATAGAAAATATTTTGCTTCAAGAAATCAAAGAAGCTCAGCAGCAAGACATTTTCTTAACACCCATAAGGGAACAGATTCAAGGAAATATCCCAACAAGGTTTAGCCTAACCTCAGACGGAGTGATTAAATTTGATGACCGCCTGTGTATACCTAATAACTTAGGATTAAGACAAAAGATTTTGGAAGAGGCTCATAAAAGCAAATTCACTATTCACCCAGGAGCAAATAAAATGTACAGAGATCTTAAGAAAAGGTTTTGGTGGCCTAAATTAAAAACAGATATAGCACAGTATGTAGCTTCCTGCCTAACTTGTCAAAGAGTGAAAATAGAGCACCAAAAACCTTCAGGGCCCCTTCAACCTTTGAGTATTCCCGAATGGAAATGGGATAAAATAACCATGGATTTTGTGATAGGAATGCCTAAGACACCATTAGGACATGATTCAATCTGGGTGATAGTTGACCGTTTAACCAAAAGTGCTCATTTTCTACCATGTAGATAGACCTATTCTTTGGAAAAGCTAGCACAGTTGTATGTTCAGGAAATAGTAAGGTTGCATGGTATTCCCCTTAGCATAACCTCTGATAGGGACCCCCGATTCACTTCAAGATTTTGGAATGCTCTTCAGAAATCATTTGGGACCAAGATTCATCTTAGTACAACTTATCACCCCCAGACGGATGGACAGTCTGAGCGAACAATACAAACCCTGGAGGATATGCTAAGAGCATGTGCTCTAGAACAAAGAGGAAATTGGGACAGATACCTACCTCTGGCAGAATTTGCTTATAATAACAGTCATCATTCCAGCATAGGTATGGCCCCTTATGAAGCTTTGTATGGAAGAAGATATAGGTCACCCCTCTGTTGGTACGAGGCCGGGGAAATAGCATTGTTGGGACTAGAAATGGTACAACAAACTACAGAATAAATCAGGATAATCCAAGAAAGATTAAAAGCTGCTCAGAGTAGACAAAAGAGTTATGCTGACCAGAGAAGAAAACCTCTAGAATTTCAAGAAGGAGAACATGTATTTCTCCAAATCTCCCCTGCAACTGGGATTCGTCGAGTACTAAAAGCCAATAAGTTGAGTCTCCGATTCCTAGGTCCGTATCAGATCTTAAACCGGATTGGGCCCATAGCCTACCGTATTGCTCTACCACCCCAGCTTTCCAATCTTCACAATGTATTCCATGTATCTAAGCTTCGTAAATACATCCCTGATTCTTCTCATGTACTGACACCTGAAACTATAACACTCAAACAAAATTTATCTTATGAGGTGTACCCTATAAGAATCATAGACTGTCGCAAGAAGCAACTTCGAGGAAAGACAATTCTGTTGGTCAAGGTGTTATGGGAAGGAGCAAAGGTTCAAGACTTGACATGGGAATTAGAAGCAACTATGAAGAAGGAACACCCTCACTTATTTCAAGGTATGTGAAATTTTGAGGGCAAAATTTTTTTTTAGTAGGGGAGAATGTAACATTCCGTAATCTTGATATTTTAATTTGTTATGAAATCTTAGATTTTTATTAAGGCTAACATTTAGCGTTAAGTTGAGAACTTTGATTCAATTAGAACCTCTAGGCAAAAACTAAGTGAAAGATAACTTAATTTAGTTTTAGTGCTAAGTTTAATTCAAAGAAATGATCTATTCAAAATTAATTATCAAAGATTAATCATAACTAAGTATGTGATAAAATAATTCATAACTGCTTGCGTTTCCACAAAAATGGAAAGGGAAATTATGCAAGTTAATAAGTGAACAATTGCATGTTAATGCATGGCTACAAGGATGATTAAAGGATGACAAATATATGCCATGCATCAAGTTGTCAAAGAAGGAATAATAAGTAGATTTCATCCATTCTCTTTTGAAGCAAGCCACGACAATAAGGCCACACATGCAAGATTCCATTTGTTTTCATCATTTACAAGTGTCAAAGCCATCCATTACTTTGTCATGCAAGGAGCCACGACCATCACACATGGAGTGCTGCATGTTACTTCAAAAATAAGTGTTTGCATGTGTTTTCATGGACATTCAAACATGACACCTATACACCCACGGCTGGACAAAGATTATAGATGTGGAATGATCTCAAATATTCATAAATCAAGGCTGAACCAAGTGGCCAGCTGCATGGTTTGCTAAGCCATGCAAAGTGACACATCAAAAGTAAGGATTCTTGGCATGCTAAGACACTCACAACTGGACCAGCTGCATGAAGACAATCAAGGCTTGCTTGACACCTCTCAAGCTCCTAAATCACTCCAAGCCAAGTGTGCAAAACCGAAGCACACCATTACCCCCAAAAATGAGAAATTCATGCCAAATCTTCCATTCAACCAGCCACAACGTGTTCAACCTCAAGGGAATCAAAGTTTAACACTTCACACCAAGCACTCTAATCCGTGAGACACATGGCTTTCATGCCATCCTTTTCTTCATGCAAATGACACCATAGAAGCCTAGGAATCTACTTGAGTAATAAGGAGACTAGATGGGCAGCAGACCCCTCACACCTTTCACTTCATCTTCTCTTCCTTTCTGCACTCTTTGTTGTCACGAAATGATCACTCCAAGTATCTATCAAGAGCACTCATCCATTGCTAGAGAATGCCACCAAAATGAACCTAAACCTAGCCTAGTCAAGGATGCAATGATAGCAACCTTGCTTCTGCCCAAAAAGGCCGTGACTACCATTTTAAGAAGACTTAAGCTTTTAAGGTTTCCCTTGGATAGCCTACTCTCCTCACTTCCTCTTCTACATAGCCGTGAGCCACCTAAACTTCTTTCAAAATTACCCTACCCTCAATCTCTTTCCATTCTTGTTTTCATTAATCAAGGACGTTGGAAGAAGTGCCATCCCTCTTTCTCTCTTTTAGGAACGTGGTTAAGGTAGGAAAATGAAGGGGGAAGCTCTTCTCTACAAATTTCTCCATGAAACACTTTCTAGATCTTCATTTTTATACTTACTTCTAACAAGGTTACATTCTGTTTTTAACTTTTGTATTATGAAGGAGGACTTTAAATTAAAGTACTAACACTTTGTTATAAGTTTTGTTAATGGTAAGTTGCTGTTTTAAATTTAATTCATCACTTATGATTTTAAACCTCATGCTGGCCACCTTTTGATTCTTAACGTTTTCTTGTAACTTGGAAGAATAGAATGGTAAGTTTTGATCTAAGAAGACAACCGTACTTTAATGGTTATTGGAAGGATGATATGATGGATTATGTTTATGAGATACTTCTATGTTTGAAATTGCTTAAACACACAAAGCTTGAGTTTGCTTGCATTGTATTTGACTAATATTGTTTGGTTGACATAATCTTGGTTACTATCCTATGCTGTTTGGAATATAGTGACTTGTACAACATGATCTTACACCTATGCTTATGAGGAATTCGAAAATGAAGATTGGATGTTGAAAATTGTTAGATGGCCGTGAGCCTTGAAATTGCATCATTAGAGTAATGAGTTCTACAAGCTCTTAAATTTTGGAATGTGTAAATATAATAAAAGTGGAAAGATAAGGTTTCCTTGGGATTAGCCTACACGATGATATGTGAGGAGTAGATTGGGGGGGTGGTGAAACCCTTGGGAGTAATACTATTGTGACCACACGTATGTGTCCTGGTTGGACTGTGATTTTGTTTATCGTGGGGGTCGCTTCCGGAGGTGGTATTACTTTGACATGCCCTTTTTCTCCAGGACGATGGAGAGCATACAGTGGGAGGTATGTGTACTCTCGTCCATCCGCTATCCCAAAGGAGCACTCCATGGAGTTGGTGTAATAAAAGATACTTAAAACATTTTTTTATGATTATTCTAACTTGTGTTTCTTATAATTCTGACTTGTACTGACAACTATTATTCTGTATGTGTGGATGTATCTATTCTTTATTAATGCAATTTTATTGTTGTCTGTAATATTATTCCTTATCACCTAAACTTCTAACATTTATTTATGTTGTAGAGAAGGTATTTTTGAAAGGTAAACTATTTTGGGAAATCAGAGATTTTCTTAAAGCTAAAATAATTACTGTTATGAGTATTCTATTAAAGAACTGATTCCCCTGAAATGCCATTAGTTCTGTTTTTTTAAATCTTTTCCTACTGAGAATTAATTTCTCACCCCTTTATAATTTTATCATAGTATTCCAGACCCGCAGACATGAGTACCATTATGGTTTGGTTAGGAGAGGGTAACAAGTCCTATGATCTGGAGACCAAGCTGTTCACCTTCACTGGGCATATCACTATCCAGGTTTCTTCCATAGCCCACCCGGAATTCGGTACCATAACCATCTCTGGCCACTTCACCTTTCAAGTGGTCCTTCCCCCTTGGTGATCCTGATGTAGCTGCCTCAGTCATGCTGACCGTGACCCTTTGCTGATTTCTCCTCTCTCTATATATATACTACTTGAACAAGAGGAGAAAAGTGTTGTTTGTATCTTTTCTTATGTTGTGTTGTTTTAATCATCGGCTTGTAAAAGACCTATTATAGGTCAAATTTTGTGATCATATTTTGAACTTGCGTTTGGAAATTCGTACTATGGTATGATGCATGCAAATAATTTAAATTATTGGTCCTATATCTAAAAGGAATCACGAAAATGTCACCTTAATAATCTGGTTAATTAAAAGTTGTAATAACTAAGTTATCTCTTTTAATGTGGCAAGGAAGTAATGTTTTAGGTTGTTACAATAAAAACTTACAAACTCTATTTTAAATAGTAGCAAACCCCATGACGGATCCTACTCAATGGCACGGTAAAACGCTAACGGTAAAAAAACTCAACATATTTATTCCGTCTTGTATTTATCTTGATGCATCATATATTTGTTCCTCATCAAAACTGCACACCAACGAATCCGGGATGGTCACCCCTCCATGTTATCATCAATCTCAGAAGATTCGTCTCCAGTCACGTCTAAGAATCTTGTTCTATCTACTATATAATTTTTTATAATACAGACATAGCAAAACAATATAACAAATAGGTGAGATCACCTGCACCAATACCAACATGGTAGCATAGAGATAACACAAACAACATATCATACAGATATATCATACCATAATTACAATCATGCCATCAACATTATTGTCATCACACAGATACAATAATTACAATCATGCCATCAACATTATTATCATCATCATCATCCAATATTCCTCAATTATTATATCACACAGATATAAATATTCAATATTTATGATAATGCCCTCAACATTATCCAGGTATTCAACAGTTCAATTATCATAACCAATACTCAATAATGATGCATATGTTATGCATGTGCACATAGACTCAATGTCCTACTCCATGGAGGTTTTCACAATTTCGAGAAGAATGCTCTGGTTAATTGCCCAGCATAAACCCACAGACAATTGCCCAGCCTTAGCCCACAGACAATCTCCCAGTCGTTGAAAAGAATCGTGTTATTGTCGGGTATCGTCAATGCATTGCAACGGACTGCATCGCCAAGTGGCATATGGTCCAGCCTTAGCCCACAGACAAATATCCACTGGTCGACCGCCGCGCCTTGACGCCCCCAAGATCCATCATAGACCTCACTATCAATTCTCATTCCCTCTTCAACCACAAGGGTCACAATAGCATCAACTATTAATTTTTGTTCAATTCAAAATCATCATATGCCTCAATGCATATTTTTCAATTTCATCATATGCTTCATTGCATATCTTTCCAATGCATAATCAATGCATTAATGCCAATCACAAGCAAAATTCATCATTTCCAATGCATGTTCAATGCACCAATGCCAATCACAGGCATATCTTTCCAATGCATGTAAAATGCACCAAATGCCATTTATAGGCAAAACTCATCATTTTCTCATATAGTGTCCATACACTGGTTCAACAGTTACCATACTGTATATTCAATAGCGAAATCATGTTATCGCGTTTTCATAGTTACAAAACACTTTCGTCTTGTTTTTACAATCGCGCAACATTTCTGTTATGTTTTCAAATTACGTATTAATTTTTCAACGTTTTCATCAATCACGTAAAAATATTTACACGTTACTCAAATCACGTAGCGATTTTCCACTATTTTCACAATCGCATAACTTAAAAATCATTCTTTTAAGTCGCATAAACCATTTTCCATCATTTTCAAAATATTTAAACTATTTCCAAATCGTGTAGAAATATTTTAACGTTTTTCAAATCGCGTAGCTTAAAAATCACATTTTTAAGTTACGTAAATCATTTTTCATCATTTTACAATCACGTAAAATATTCCTCAATATTCCAAACATTATTTTGGACTTTCAAACAAATCAATATCATTTCCAACATCATTTTTCTCATTTCTCCTTTAAGAAATTCTTTACTCAAAATAATATGACTTTTCACATTATTTTCACATTTTCTTACTCAAGAAAATCCTTTTCACAATATATTCCACAAATTCACAATTCCATTGAATTAAATCAATGTTTCTAACTTTAAAAATTACTAACGCTCTCCAAAACCCAAAGGATGAGTTACACATTAGAAAATCCCAAGTCACCAACGTATTCTTTATGATTCTAAATAAATTCTAAAAATCAATCCTCTTTAAAATAAATTAAGGTTCAAACACTTTCAACCTCTCTTTTCCATTCACATACGAAAATTCCATTTTTCAAGTGATAAAACACTCTGATTCCCTTTCCAAATTCCTTGTACTAAACCTAATTGTATTTCCACTTTGATAATCACTTCGTTTCATAAAATCAAGGCATTCACAAGCCTTCAAAACCATGGTACTTGGTCATTCAAACCATCAAATATTTTTCCTTCTAAGTCAATATGATTTTACATAAATAAAACCATTAAAAATTCCTTAACAAAACCGTGAGACTCATAGTCTTTAAAATCAAATTATTTGTTCATTTTCATTTTTCACTTTCTTTGCAAATCCTTAAAATCATCAACTCATTGCTCTTTTCATTTAAAACTCATGATTTGTAAAATACTTAAAATATTTTTATTCAAAAATGTCATTGAGTTCCATTAAATTCCATTCTTGTTTTTACACAAAATAAATCAATAAAAATTCTTCTCAAAACCGTGAACACTACTTCTTGAAAAACAAACCCTTTGTTTATTTTCCTTGCTTTTCTAATCATTCAATTTTATCATTCATGAAAATATTAATTTATGAACACCTATTTTGAAGTGTCTTGGCCGAAATTCCTCTTGGTCTTTGGAACCAAAAATCAATTTCCTTTCCATCATCAAATCATGGCATACATATACATATTTCATCATATATACCACAAGCATGCCATAATCAAAAGCAATAAATCATGCAAATCATACAAAGCATGAACAAATAAATCAAACACAAACACCCACAAATAATTACATGACCATGGATATGAATCCTCACATGGATTCACCATCCATCAAATACCAAACCATCTCTCACCACCATACTTGGTTGGTGAGATGGATCTCCCTCTTACCTCTTGAAGAACCTCAAAAGCTCCTTGTTTTGCTTCTTTTTCCAAGTCCTTCACCACCAAGGGCTTCTCAAATACAAAACAAAACATACATAATTAATATATATAAGACTTGAATAAGAAAACCATGGATACGAATCATGGTTAGAACCCTGAAAATAAAAAAAAAGTGAAGATTAATAAACTTCACTAATAAAGCTTCAATTTTTAGCTTAAAGAACAAGGTTGAAGATGGATGATTTAGAGAAAGTCTCCAACATGAAAGTTGCTTAGAATATCATGTAGATTCAAGATCTATGGTTGGATGAAATTAAAAGAGATTGGATGGTGATTTTGGGTGGTATGGCCAAATGGTTCCTCTTGAAGAACAAGGATGAAATTTTTGATTTTTGTGAAAGAAAGGCTTCTTAGACTTGGTTTAAGATAAAGAATGAAGTGAAAACACTTGGTTTTCCTTCCTACCAATTTTGTGGAGCACCATGGAAAAATCCCTAAAAATCATAAACAAATGTTAAAATCAATAACAAGTGTAGGAATAGGTAAACCATGGTTCAAGCATGGCTTAGAAAATCAAAACTAAGATTGGGTGAAGAAATATGAACTTTACCCTTTTTGATAGAAACTTGAAGCTTGGATTTGAAACTCAAGATGAATGATTTTGTGAAAACTCATAACTAGAGATGTTCTTAGAATATGGTAAGGATTCAAGAAACTAGGTTAGTTAAAAATTTTGAGTGATGGAGGGTATATTTGATGTTCATGGCCGTGTGCTAGCTTGAAGGAGAATGAGATAAATTTTTTTGAAGAGCTTAGGCTTTGGAATGATCAAGAATGATCAAGAATAACAATAATGGTGGTCTTGAACTTTGCTATGCATTAAACCATCACCAAAACCCTCCCCCCTTCATGCATTCTCTAAAGAGTGACTAATTTCACAAGTCACCATCTTAAGCATTCTAAGCCATTGATTAATTCAATAGTTAGAAGTAAGGTAGACTTTAGGTATAGCTTTAACTTAGAAGACTTAATCTAGGCCATTGGATCTTTCTCCTTGAAATCCTAGCCATTAGATGCATCTCAAAAAATGAAGGGTCAAGATTACTCCTTCATACTTTAAATCCAAGGGTCATAATTAGTCATAGCCATTTTAGAAGAGCAAATCTCCACCATTGATTAAATCCACATCCAATGGTCATAAATGATCCATCTCCACCGTTGATTAAATCCAAATCCAACGGTCACAAATGGTCCTAGCCACTTTGTAAGATCAAATCTCCACCCTTGATTAATTCTTCATCCAATGGTTATAAATGGTCATAGCCATTTTATTAGACTAATTCTCCACCGTTGATTAAATCGACGGTTGATATCAAAATCTTAAACATTAAGCTTGCTTCCTATTGGTCCGTCAAAAAATTGTCATAACCACTATTGTTGACTTTGCAGTACAATCTTTATTTTTTTATCTGCTATTACCTTGCGAATAATATTTTTACTGTATTTTTATCACCTGATAATTAAATATAGTACAAAACACAGTAAAAGAAAATTTAAAATTTTTTTTCCAGATTCAGGTTTAATAAGATCCCCTGTCTTTGTCTAAAAAGTATAAATTTTTTTATCCGCAGAAAAATTTTCACTTTACGGGACCCATTTGGGCCCACGTAAGGCCACTTGGGCCCACAAATAGCCCAAAAACAATCAAAGAAATATAAAAATTTATAATCATCCACAAAAATCACAAATATTAGAAAATTCATGAATATCAAATAAAATTACGTAAAATAATTAAGACTTAACAGTAATAATTAAATTACATAAAATTTTCCCTGGCCCGAAAATTATTATTTTCTTGACATGGAGTAAATCACACAAAACGATCAAATGTACTCACGAAATACTCAAAATAATTTTACAGTACACAGAAATCACTAAATAATAGAACTCTGTTAACTGTCAAAATTACTATCTAATAGTTAGGAAATTTTGGGGTGTTACAGTTCAAGCTTGATTTACTAATAAATACATGTTTTGTTTTGTATTTAAGAAACTTTTGGTGGTGAAGGACTTGGAAAAAGAAGCAAACCAAGGAGCTTTTGAGGTTCTTCAAGAGGTAAGAGGGAGATTCATCTCACAAACCAAGTATGGTGGTGAGAGATGGTTTGTGTATTTGATGAATGGTGAATCCATGTGAGGATTCATATCCATGGTCATGTAATTATTTGTAGGTGTTTATGTGTTTTGTATGGTTTATTTGTGCTTACATGCTTGATATGATTTGCATGATTTATTACTTTTGTTTATGGCATGCTTGTGATATATATGATGATTATGTATATGTATACCATGATTTGATAATGGAAAGGAAAATAATTTTTGGTTCCAAGGACCAAGAGGAATTTCGGCCAAGACACCTCAAAATAGGTGTTCACAAATTAATTTTTTGGGAGCAAGAGATTCTAAGAATTTTACTGATTATGAGTAATACGTTGGTGATTTTAAGGATTTGCAAAGAAAGTGGACAAGAAAATGAACAAATGAATTGGTTTTAAAGACCATGAGTCTCACGGTTTTGTTGAGGAAATTTAATGGTTTTGTTTGTGTAAAAACAAGAATGGTACTTAATTGATTTAGAAGGAAAAATATTTGATAGTTTCAATGGCCATGTACCACGGTTTTGAAGGTTTGTAATGCTTTGGTTTTATGAAACAAAGTGATTTTCAAAGTGAAAATATAATTTGATTTAGTACAAGGATTTTTGGAAAGGGAATCAGAATGTTTTATCACTTGAAAAATGGAATTTTCGTATGTGAATGGAAAAGAGAGGTTGAAAGTGTTTGAACCTCAATTTATTTTAAAGAGGATTGATTTTTAGAATTTATTTGGAATCATAAAGAATATGTTGGTGACTTGGGATTTTCTAACGTGTAACTCATCCTTTGGATTTTGGAGAGTGTTAGTAATTTTTAAAGTTAGAAACATTGATTTAATTTAATGAAATGGTGAATTTGTGAAATATATTGCAAAAAGGATTTTCTTGAGTAAGAAAATGTGGAAAATAATGAGAGAAGTCATATTATTTTGAGAAAAGTTGAAATAGAACGTTTGAAGGTTGAGAAATATTTTACAAAGTTGAAAAATGGTGAAAAATGATTTACGTAACTTAAAAACGTGATTTTTAAGCTACGCGATTTGAAAAACATTTAAATATTTTCACGCGATTTGAAAAACGTTGAAATATTTTTACGCAATTTGGAAAGCGTTTAAATATTTTTACACGTTTGAGATATTGTTGAAAAATTACTATACGATTTAAAAATGGTGGAATATTTTTACGTGATTGATGAAAACGTTGAAAAATTACTACGTGATTAAAAAATGATGGAATATTTTTACGTGATTGAGAAAATGATGAAAAATCGCTACGCGATTTGAAAACGTAACAGAAATATTGCGCGATTGTGAAAAATATGATAAAAGTGTTTCACGACTATGAAAATGTGATAATATGATTTCGCGACTGAGTAAACAGTAGGATTACTGTTGGACTAGTGTATGGACACTATATGAGAAAATAATGAATTTTGCTTGTGATTGGCATTTGGTGCTTTGTACATGCATTGAAAAATATGCATTGAGGCATATGATGGAATTGAAAAATATGCAGTGAGGCATGTGATGAATTTGAACAAAATTGCATTGAGATATTTGTGCATTGAACAAAAATTAATAGTTGATGCTATTGTGACCCTTGTGGTTGAAGAGGGAATGAGAACTAAAAAGTGAGGTCTATGATGGATCTTTGGGGCATCAAGGCAGAGCGGTTGACCAGTGGATGTTGATTGGCAAATGACCATGTGCCACTTGGCGATGCAGTCTGTTGCAACGCATTGACGATACCCATCAATAATATGATTCATTTCGAAAATTGGAGATTGTCTTTGGGCTAAGGCTGACAATTAATAGCATTCTTCTCGAAATTGTGAAAACCTCCATGGAGTAGGACATTGAGTCTACATGCATAACATATGCATCGTTATTGAGTATTGGTTATGATAATTGAACTATTGAATACTTGGATAATAATTGAGGGCATTATCATAAATATTGAATATTATATCTGTGTGATATAATAATTAAGGAATGTTGGATGATGATAATGATAAATAATGTTGATAACATTATTGTAATTATTGTTATTTTATACATTATGATGATGGCATAATTGTAATTATGGTATGATATACCTGTATGGTGTGCTGTTTGTGTTATCTCTATGCTACCATGTTGGTATTGGCGTAGGTGATCTCACCTTTTTGTTATATTATTATGTTGTGCTTGTATTGTTAAAATTGTATAGTAGATGGAACGAGTTTCTTAGACGTGACGGGAAGTAGATATTTTGAGTTCGGTGACAACATCGAGGAGTGACCATCCCGGACTGGTTAGTGTACAGTTTTGAGGAGGAACAAATATATGGCACATCAAGATGGATACAAGACAAAATAAGTATGTTGAGTTTTCTCGTTAATGTTTTACTGTGCTATTAAGTAGGACCCATTATGGGGTTTGCTACTGTTTAAAATTGAGTCTGTAAGTTTTATATTTCTTGAATAATTGTTAAATATTACGTGGTATCTGTAATGTATATTAATCAATTTAAATATATTTTTCATTGTTACTTATAAATATCAATAAGCTTATGTTTCTGCGAAAAGAAATTTTAAAATCCACCTTTTATAACTCAAACCTTGTTTATGAACTGATTTTCAGATTATAAGTTGGTAGTCGGAAATGTGATGCCCTAAGGAGGGTGTCACAATTGTTGGAATCAAAGCACAATTTGAGTCTTTTGGGGTTTGTAGTTAGGTCTATTTTGCTTGTGTTGTGTTCTCTGTGTGTTTGATTTCTGAAAGGAAACAATGTTTATTTGAAATGGTTACATCTGGTTTCCATTGTATTTTGATTCGTGTGTCTTTGAAGAGAGGACGATGGCTCGTGATAGACGTACGCATGTGGAAGCGAGATGTGATGATGGTGATATGATAGCAACCATGGAAGTAATACGAAAAATGACTAATGTAATTATACATCAAACTCAGAAGATTGTTCAGCAGCAAGAATTGATAGCCGAAGCTAAGATTTTATTAGAGTTGAATCAGTCACAGGATGAGAGACCCTGTAACGTTGGACCATATTGGTTACGAAGAAGGAGAAATCGTAAGGTCAAGCGATTCTAGCCGAAAATGTATTCGCAATCTCCGGGAAGTCAACGACAGTAGCAATCTTATGGAGGAAGTACTAGTAGTAGCAGGTTTGGTCTGACTGTGACATCTGCACCAAAATGTAGGAAGTGTGGGAAAAATCATTTGACAAAAGATTGTACAATCAAAGGAATCATCTGTTTCAAGTGCGAAAAGCCTGGACACATTTCTAAAGATTGTGTTCCATCAAAGACGAAGTCATCTGTTAGTAGTAAACGTGCTTCGACATCTCAAGTAGAATAGAGCGTCGATTCTCCAAGTGGAGCAAAAACACTCCAGATTGAAGACCTAAGCAAAGAAGATTGTGTCACAGAAAGTGATCCTTTGACTGTACTGTATAATTCTGGAGGTAACTCATTCCTCTATGGCGTATAATCGTGTAGATCAATTAGAGTTATCTGTGTCTTTGTTATCTTCTGACTTGTTTACTTCTATTTCTATTATTAGTCTATCGTGCTACTCAAATTATCCTATTGTTATTATGAATCAAATTTTTGTGTTAGTTTGATCTGTTTATCTCTTTCATAAATAGACGTGATCTTTGAAATGGATTGGTTATTTTTCAACCATATCCTATGAGATTGTCTCAATAAAGTGTTAGTATTCCAAGAAAATTCATTCCTGAAAATCGGGATATATCAAATTCTTTGTTGGATATGTCCGGTAACATATCAGATAGTTTTGCTATCTTTCACAATGTTTTTCATGCATAGCAATTGCAAGAAAGAATATTTTGCAAGAAAAGATATTCCTATTTAAATCCATGCCATAGTATATGTTGAAAGAGGACGCGATGTGTAACACCCCAACTTTTGGTTAAATTATGATTTTGTCCCAATTGTGCTGTTTTCTGTTTTCTGTGTGTTATAAAATTAATTTGACCATTTCGTAACTGTATTTGAGTGTTTTGTGTGATTTGCTCCGAGTCAAGAAAATAATAATTTTCGGGCCGGGAAAATCTTATTTTAATTATTCGGAGCTAGGGGATCTTACTAAACCCAATTTTGAATAATACGTGTATCAATCTTTTAATTTTTAGAATTTATCTGTACAATAAAATAATTTTATATTTTTATAATATTATTTTATTAGTCAGTATAAATAAAACGACCATGGACCCAGAAAATTCTGTGGGACCCACTTTTGGTTTGTGGGACCCACGATTAGTTTGCAGGACCTACGTTTAGAAAAGCAGTCAACGTTGATGGCTTGAATTAATTTTAAGCCAATAGGAATTAGTCAACAAAGAGGGTTTGACTTAATTTGCACCATTGGATGAAAAGGTCTAGCTTTGAATATCAACCATTGATCTAATCAACGGTCGAGAAACAAACTTAATGAAGAAGCTTTGGAAGATCACCATTGATTCAATCAATGGTGTGAGAGTAAACTTGGTTAGGAAGGCTTTGAATATCCACCGTTGATTTAATGTACGGTGGAGATTGGTCAAACAAAGTGGCTAGGACCATTTGTGACCATTGGATGGAAAGTAAGTAGAGAAGATCTTGACCCTTTATCTTTAAAGATGAATCTAATGGCTGGAATTTCATGGAAATAAGATCTAATGACTTAGATTTGATCATATCACTACCTAATATCAACCCTTAATATGATCAATGGTTCTTGAAATTTGGATAATAAGAATATTAGCTAATTAGTAATGTAACTAATTATCTTAATTAAGTTAGACTAAGTGTGCTTAGAACCTTAATAGGATTAGTAGCTAATTAATCACCATTAAGGAGGAACATTCAAGAACAAATGACCATGCATGTGACTAAGCTTATGACAAGGCTTGGATTAGCCAATGGAAGGCAAGCTTGGTAACCAAGTTTTGATCTCAACCTTTGATCACATCTAAGGCTAGGATGGAGTCTTGGAAGGTCAAACAAAGTGGCCACCTCCACTCTAATGAGCTCCACGGCCAAGCTAGAGTTAAGAGACCATTTTCACTTCATTTCCAACTTTGCTATCACACTTTCTCTCTTCTCTCTCTCTTTGCTATCACACTTTCTCTAATGAGCTCACCATTGTTGTTCTTCTTGGAGACCATTCGGCCTCACCACTTTGCACCATCTTCCAACCTTCAAAAATTTTATCCAACCTTATTTTCCAAACTTAAACACCATTCTAAGAACATCTCTAGTTGAGAGTTCTTCCAAAATCTATCATCTTGAGCTTGGAAAATCACTTTGGAGATTTTTCCTAGAAGGTGAAAATCCTTATTTTTCATTTCTAACTTCTTTTTCAAGGTTCTAAGCCATGATTTATCCATGGTTTATATTTTTCTCCTATAGTTATAATTCTTTAAATTTTTGTTTAAGATCTTTAGATTTTCTTGGAGGTGAACCCGAAATCCCTAGGAGAAGGAGTAGTAGATTTTGTCTTCCTTTAAGGTAAGAGGGAGATTACCCTCATCAACCATGTGTTGGTGGTGAGGAATGGATGTGTTTGTGGTGAAGAATCCATAAGGATTCATTCACTTAGTTGTTTATTGTTTTTCCTAATTGTGTTTGATTTTGTGTGCAAGCATGTCTATAGCTTTAATATTTTTGGTATATGTTTTATGATTGCTTTAATATATGGTATGTGTTCATTGATGCATAATTATTATTGTAAGATATGAATAATATATGAAGAATTGTATGAGTGTTCCAAAGAACACAAAGGAGCTCACGGCTCCATCATCCCTAAAGAGGACCAAAATGTTCTCAACCATTTTCTAAAAGAATGATTTAATTGATTTAATTGGATTAATGGATTTTTCAATGATTTAGAGGATGGAAAATAATTTTAAAATGATTTATAAGGACATGTAGAATTTCGGCCAACATGCCATATACCTTTGATCCAAAAAAATTATTTTCTAACTATGGACTAGATGATCTAATAAAAATAAATTGGATTAAGAATTTTTATAAGAGATTATATGATGAGAAACAATCAAATATGATTTTTAAGGCATAGAATGATTTTTGGGCCAACATGCCTACTTATGATGTTTTTAATCCAAAACTATTTTAAAAGTGTGGACTTATGTAATTAATTCAATGAGAACTTAATTAAATGGATTTTCAAGACTTAAAGAAGTAAACAAATTTTTATTAGAAATACGATATCAAAGAGAAATAAACAAAACTCTTGAAAAATATTTATCTTTGAATTTTAAAGTATGATAGTAATTTTCAAAGTGTATTTTGTAATTATAAAAAAACTAAACAAATGGATTTTTAAAGGAAAACGTAGAAAATATATTTTATAGAATAGACAAAATACTATCTCAATTTATAAAAAAAATGAACGAATAAAGGAAAGAATTTCACAATATATTTATAACGTAAGGAAAATATTCTACGTAGTTTAAAAGTATTAAAAATAGCTTACGCGATTTTAAAATAATGATTTTAAAGCTTTTCGATCAAGAAAACGATTTAAAAATCTTACGCGATTGAGAAAACGATTTAAAAATAGTACGTGATTTTAAAAATAGCAAAATATATTTATGCAATTTAGAAACATTTGTAAAAATGATGAAATTGTGAAAACACGATAAAATTTTTACGCGATTGACTAAAACAGCGAGTTTTATTGTCGAGCCAAAGTGGTGGACCCGGACAGATTGAGAAATAGTACAGTCAGGTGGGACGTACTATATTTGAGATTTGTTGAGATTTGAGGGCGTTTTCATAATTATGGTTCATATATATATATACATTGAGTTGGTATGCATAGTCGATGGCTGTGATGACTTTTGTTGTTTAGGAATGAATGAGAGCTAAATATTGTGATCCAGGTGGGAGATCTACTGGGGACGTCAGGGCGCGGTTGTTCATAGTGACCTGTTTGTCACCTTATATGCCTGGCCATGATATATCGTTGCAATGCACTGGTGTATTGTCCCGAAAAATAATATTTATGTCTCGCGTCTAGCTTAGACTATCATTATGGGTGGCAAATCTTCTGGACCATTCATATCCGAAACTGTTTAGCTCCATGGAGTAGGAATGTGGTGCATTGTGCATATGCATAGTGTGTGTACATATTGTTGTGGCATTGTCGAGGTCCATATCATTGTGGCATAATTATTACATATGTATATTATTGATATCTGTTGTTGATATACTGTTGATGTTTATATTATTGTGATATATTTTCTGAACATAATGATAATTTGTTAGCATGATTATACTTGTGATATTTGTGTGTATGGAATGACTTTGTCATTCGTATCATTCTTTGCTGCCGTATTGGTATTGGTGAAAGAGGATCTCACCTCTTTGTTGTATTGTTTTGTTGTTTTTGTATATAATAAGCGAAGTAAGCTCTTTAGACTTAACTGGAGGCAATGTTCTGACTTCGGTGACGGCGTCAAGGAGTGATCTTCTCAGTTTCAACGGTATGCAGTTTGGAGGAGAAAATAGAACATGTATGTTGAATTTTTCTCGTTAGTGTTGTTACCGTGCTATTAAGTAGGACCCACCATTGGGTTTTGCTACTGTTTCCTTGAGTCTGTAAATTATGTTTTAAAATGTTGTTTAATATTATGTGGCATAATTTACATGGGTGTTAAATTGGTTCAGTCTATTTTATGTATTACTTATATTTTTGGTAAGTTTATATTATCAGCAACAAGAGATTTTAAAAATCCAAGTTTTTGAACTCAAAGCCTTTTGTTAAATGATTTTTAGGTTTTTTTTTAGTTGGAAATGTGATGCATTATGCAGGGTATTACACGATGTGTGAGACACTTCTTGTTAAGAGTAAAGGCAGGAGAATGAAGTGATACGAGGACAAGGAAATTTCAAGTGACGTTATTCAGAGTGGTGAATGCTTTCGCAATATCCATGGATTATGTGAGTAGAATTTTTCATCCTTATCTAGACAGAATTGTCATTATCTTTGTTAACGACATTCTAATCTATTTTTGAAATCATGAGGAACATACTGAACATCTCAGTGTGATTTTCCAAATTCTAAAGGAGAAGTGGTTATATGCTAAGTTGTCAAAATGTGATTTCTAGTTGGATGAAGTTCACTATTTGGATCACGTGATTCTAAGAAAGGGATTGCGGTGGACCTTTCAAAGGTTGAAATAGTTTTTCAGTGGGAAAAGTCAAAGATGGTAACAAAAATCTGTAGAAAATTTATTGAGAAATTTTCCAAGATCGCGGGACTTTTCACCTAGCTTACCAAAAAGAATTAAATGTTTATATGGACTGATGCATACAAGGAGAATTTTCAGGAGTTGAAAATGTGTTTGATTACTTCTCTGGTATTAGTTCTGTCTAATTCCAGTGAACCATTGGAGGTGTACTGTGATGCGTTACATCGGAGTTTAAGATGTGTGCTTATGCAGAATAGAAGAGTTGTAGTGTATGTTTCAAGGAAATTGAAGTTACATAAGAAAAACTATTCTATGCATGAATGGGGGTTGGTAGCCACTGTGTTTGTATTAGATGTATGGAGATACTTTCTCTATGGAGTAATATTTAACATCTTCAGTAATCATAGAAGTCTGAGATATCTATTTGATCAGGAGAAGTTGAATGAGAGGCAAAGAAATTTTATTAGTTAAAATAGTTTGGAATGATGTAAGTGGAGAAGCTACATGGGAACTGGAAGAAAAGATAAAAGAACAATATCCATATTTATTTTGAGGGTGTGAAATCAAGTTTATCAAGTTTCAAGGACGAAACTTCTTTTTAGAGGGGGAGTATTGTAACACCCCAAATTTTCTAACTATTTGATAGTAATTTTGAAAGTTAATAGAATTCTACTGTTGAGTGATTTCTGTGTACTATAAAATTATTTTGAGTATTCTGTGAGTACATTTGATCATTTTGTGTGATTTACTCCGTGTCAAGAAAATAATAATTTTCGAGCTAGGGAAAACCTTACATAATTTAATTATTACTGTCAAGTCTTAATTATTTTACGTAATCTGATTTGATTTTTGTATGTTTTATAACTTTTTTGATTTTGTGGATGATTATGAAAATTTTTATATTTCTCTGATTGTTTTTGGACTGTCTATGGGCCCAAGTGGCCTTACGTGGGCCCGAGGTAGGTCCCGAAAAGTGAAAATTTTTCTGCGGATAGAAAAATTTGTACTGTTAAGACAAAGACAGGGGATCTTACTAAACCTGAATCCAAAAATAGTTTTTGAAATTTTTTTTTACTGTGTTTTGTACTGTATTTAATTATCGGGCGATAAAAATATAGTAAAAATATTATTCGAAGGGTAATAACAGATATAAAAATAAATATTATACTGCTTAGTCAACATTGGTGGTTTGGATATCCACCATTGATTTAATCAACGATGGAGACTTGATCTTGATTTAATCGACGGTGGAGATTTAGTCTTACAAAGTGGCTAGGACCATTTAACCCTTAGATGTAAAGTAAGAAGGAGTAATCTTGGCCCTTCATTTTGGAGATACATCTAATGGCAAGGATTTCAAGGAGAAAAGATCCAATGGCCTAGATTAAGTCTTTTATCTAAGGCTAAACCTAGAATATACTTTAATCCTAACCATTGATCTAATCAATGGCTAGGAATGCTTAAAATGGTGGCTAGGAGATTGGTCACATTTTGAAGAAGCAAGGAAGGGAGGACGGTTTTGGTGAGTGCTTAAGGTCATAGAATGGTTTCAAGACCATTATTGATCACTCTTGGTCATTATTGATCATTTTCAAGAAGCTAAACTTATCAAATTTTCTCTCCATTTCTCTCCTTCTCTTAGTTTCGGCCAAGCACCCATACTCTACCTTCCATCACTCTTTAATTTCAACCAACCTTATTTCTTGAATCTATACCTCATTCTAAGACACTTTGTAGTTTGGAGCAAGTTCTAAATCTATCATCTTCAAGGACTTTCTTCAACAACAAGTATGGTGGTGAGAGATGGTTTGTGTATTTGATGGATGGTGAATCCATGTGAGGATTCATATCCATGGTCATGTAATTATTTGTGGGTGTTTATGTGTTTATATGGTTTATGTGTTTTGTATGGTTTATTTGTGCTTACATGCTTGATATGATTTGCATGATTTATTGCTTTTGTTTATGGCATGCTTGTGATATATATGATGATTATGTATATGTAAGCCATGATTTGATAATGGAAAGGAAAATAATTTTTGGTTCCAAGGACCAAGAGGAATTTCGGCCAAGACACCTCAAAATAGGTGTTCACAAATTAATTTTTTGGGAGCAAGAGATTCTAAGAACTTTATTGATTATGAGTAATACGTTGGTGATTTTAAGGATTTGCAAAGAAAATGGACAAGAAAATGAACAAATGAATTGGTTTTAAAGACCATGAGTCTCATGGTTTTGTTGAGGAAATTTAATGGTTTTGTTTGTGTAAAAACAAGAATGGTACTTAATTGATTTAGAAGGAAAAATATTTGATGGTTTCAATGGCCATGTACCACGGTTTTGAAGGTTTGTAATGCCTTGGTTTTATGAAACAAAATGATTTTCAAAGTGAAAATATAATTTGATTTAGTACAAGGATATTTAGAAAGGGAATCAGAGTGTTTTATCACTTGAAAAATGGAATTTTCGTATGTGAATGAAAAAGAGAAGTTGAAAGTGTTTGAACCTCAATTTATTTTAAAGAGGATTAATTTTTAGAATTTATTTGGAATTATAAAGAATACGTTGGTGACTTGGGATTTTCTAACGTGTAACTCATCCTTTGAGTTTTGGAGAGCGTTAGTAATTTTTAAAGTTAGAAACATTGATTTAATTTAATGAAATGGTGAATTTGTGAAATATATTGCAAAAAGGATTTTCTTGAGGAAGAAAATGTGGAAAATAATGTGAGAAGTCATATTATTTTGAGAAAGGTTGAAATAGAACTTTTGAAGGTTGAGAAATATTTTACGAAGTTGAAAAATGGTGAAAAATGATTTACGTAACTTATAAGCTACGCGATTTGAAAAACATTTAAATATTTTCACGCGATTTGAAAAACGTTGAAACATTTCTATGCAATTTGGAAAGCGTTTAAATATTTTTACACGTTTGAGATATTGTTGAAAAATTGCTACGCGATTTAAAAATGGTGGAATATTTTTATGTGATTGATGAAAACGTTGAAAAATCACTACGTGATTAAAAAATGATGGAATATTTTTACGTGATTGAGAAAATGATGGAAAATTGCTACGTGATTTGAAAACGTAACAGAAATGTTGCGCGATTATGAAAAACGAGATAAAAGTGTTTTGCAACTATGAAAATGTGATAATATGATTTCGCGACTGAATAAACAGTAGGATTATTGTTGGACTAGTGTATGGACACTATATGAGAAAATGATGAATTTTACTTGTGATTGGCATTTGGTGCATTGTACATGCATTGGAAAATATGCATTGAGGCATATGATGAAATTGAAAAATATGCAGTGAGGCATTTGATGAATTTGAACAAAATTGCATTGAGATATTCATGCATTGAACAAAAATTAATAGCTGATGCTATTGTGACCCTTGTGGTTGAAGAGGGAATGAGAACTAAAAAGTGAGGTCTATGATGGATCTTGGGGGCGTCAAGGCGCAGTGGTCGACCAGTGGACGTTGATTGGCAAATGACCATGTGCCACTTAGCGATGCAGTCCGTTGCAACGCATTGACGATACTCGACAATAACACGATTCTTTTCGAAAACTAGAGATTGTCTTTGGGCTAAGGCTGACAATTAACAACATTCTTCTCGAAATTGTGAAAACCTCCATGGAGTAGGGCATTGAGTCTATATGCATAACATATGCATCATTATTGAGTATTGGTTATGATAATTGAACTGTTGAATACTTGGATAATAATTAAGGGCATTATCGTAAATATTGAATATTTATATCTATGTGATATAATAATTAAGGAATGTTGGATGATGATGATGATAAATAATATTGATGATATTATTGTAATTATTGTTATTTTATACATTATGATGATGGCATAATTGTAATTATGGTATGATATACCTGTATGGTGTGTTGTTAGTGTTATCTCTATGCTACCATGCTAGTATTGGCGTACGTGATCTCACCTCTTTGTTATATTGTTTTGTTGTGCTTGTATTGTTAAAATTGTATAGTAGATGGAACGAGTTTTTTAGACGTGACGGGAAGTAGATATTCTAAGTTCGGTGACAACATCGAGGAGTGACCATCCTAGACTGGTTAGTGTACAGTTTTGAGGAGGAACAGATATGTGGCGCATCAAGATGGATACAAGACAGAATAAGTATGTTGAGTTTTTTCGTTAGTGTTTTACCGTGCTATTAAGTAGGACCCGTTATGGGATTTGCTACTGTTTAAAATTGAGTCTGTAAGTTTTATATTTCTTGAATAACTGTTAAATATGACGTGGTATATGTAATGTATATTAATCAGTTTAAATCTATTTTTCAGTATTACTTATAAATATCAGTAAGTTTATGTTTCCACGAAAAGAAATTTTAAAACCCACATTTTATAACCAAACCTTATTTATGAATTGATTTTCAGATTATAAGTTGGTAGTCGAAAATGTGATGTGTAACATCTCGAAAATTTATAATTTTAGAATAAATGATCATTTTACAATATTTGGGATTTTTAGGAATTTTTCTGGATTTTTCGGAGAACGCAGAATATTTTAATATTATTCCTTGTTTCGCATGCACATTGGGCAGAATTGGTAAAACGACTGTAACGCTCCCAAAGTTGGAAAATTTTATTACGAATAGTCATTTTATGATGTTTGTGATTTATATGAATTCTTTCAGAATTTTTCGGAAACGATGAATATTTTAAGATATTCCTCGTTTTACCTGCGTATTGAGCAAAGTCGGGAAAATGAAATATTTTTCCTGAGAACCTTGGACTATGGAAACGTCGACGGGGGATCTTACTAAACCCGAGGCCGGACACAGTTTACAAGGTTTCACATTTTTCAAGAAATTTTAACAGATGGAATAACAAAACAATGCGAAGAATTGATCTGTCAGATTTGTTAATGCTGACTTTTGCTAACTATAATTACGTCCAATAAATAATAACACGTAATAAAAATCTTATCACACTATTTTAAAATCTACCTTGTGTCAAGCTCCTTTAACCTTATTTTCAAAATAGAAGTTAAATTAATTCAAAAACTCATTTGGGAAGCTTCCAGGAAATTTCCTCCCATTTCCCATTTCTCTCTCTTCCCTCTCCCCATCCTCCTACACGGCAGATGGCTATTTTGGGAGCCAAAAATAGCCACTCTTCTCATTCTCACTTTTACCACTCCACTCTCACATCTCAAACACTCTTCTCTTCTTCTTCTCTTCTTCTCCTTGCTTCACCACCGTACACACACTCTCATTGGAGATCATCTCCATTGTTTGCTACAACTAAACTCATATCTAGCTTTCTTCCATCATTCCAAGACCATTTTCCTTGTGGCCATCCTTGGTTCTTCTTCTTCCTCCATTTTTTTCACCGTTGAAGCTAAAGCTTTGAGCTTGGAGGTAAAGTCTTAACCTTTCTTTCACTTTCTTCTCATTTTCATTTTTCTTGGTCACCCATGTGATCAAGAACTCATTTTTCCATGGTTTGAGTGGACATTATGGAAATCACTCACATTGGTGTTCTTCTTGAAGGGGAAAACGAAAATCTATGGCAAGAAGAGGTAACACCTTGTGTTGTCTTTCAAATAGGTAAGAGGGAGATGATCCTCTTCAACCAATCTTGGTAGTAAGGGAATGTCTTGTATGTGTGTTGTTATTGATTTCTGAATCCATGTATGAAGTTCTCTCATTTTTATGTTGTTCTTGATGATAGTACATTTTGTTGGGTTTGTATGATTTATTGATGCCTCTTGCAAGATTTGAAGATATATTTGAGTAACTTGTTGATTAAATATGATAATGATTGGTTTGGTTTGAGTTAAAGGACCTGGAGAACTCTGTTTTCTGCAAGATTTCGCGTGTTAATCAATTACACAAGGCTTGTAATCGATTACCAAGCTCTTAAGGGTACGAAATCGTGATTCTGGAAATCTGGTAATCGATTACATCTTGTGTATAATCGATTACAGAAATTCTGTCTAGCTTGTAATCGATTACAAGAATGGTGTAATCGATTACCAAGCCTATGATGTCACGAAATGGTGCTTCTGGGAATCACGTAATCGATTACAACTTGTGGGTAATCGATTACGGAGGTTCTGTCCAATTGGTAATCGATTACCACGGCTGTGTAATCGATTACCAGGTCCTTGAAGTTACGAATCATAGTTCTGGGAATCATGTAATCGATTACAATGAGATTGTAATCGACACTGAGATTCACATTACAACTGTAATCGATTACCAGGGTGATGTAATCGATTACCAAGCCCCAAAAATGAGATTTTTGAGCTGGAAATGGTTGAGATTATGGTTCTTTGTCCTTTGTAACTCAAACATAACCTAAAAACCATGGATTCAAGGATTTTACTTTACTTAAATGCGATAGGAATATGTATTCATACCAATAGAGAAGAAATGATTTTGAAAATGGAATTCTTGGATCCATGACATGGAAATTGTGGTATGTAGGAACATATATTCCTAGTGAGAATTATTGATGTAAGTGTGATTCCCTATGTGGGTTATGCAGTTATTGATTCAGTATTCAATGAGATAAGAAATGATGATATGCCATTGAGGCAATGTTTTTAATAGATATATTGTTGATATGTCATGTTGATCATTGAATAATGCTTGTGTGCCATTGAGGCAATGCTGATGTTGAATGCATCATTGATGAACATACTTGATTGGACATTGTGTCATCATGCATGCGTGTTGTCCATGGGACATTGTTGAGAAGGCTATGTTGCCTAGGAGTTTGAATAACACCTTTGTGCGGGTGCGAATAGACTAAGCGTAGATGTCATATGTTGTTGGCCCTGGGGGCGTCGGGGTGTGGGTGTCTCACAATAGACAGTGGTAGCTCTGCTGGGGCCGTGGGATAGACCAGTGCAACACACCGACGATCCTGCCTGAGACGCTGTCCTATGTCGCGATCAACTGTTGAGGTACCATGTGTAAGCCATTACGCAAACAATTTTATGAAAGAAAGCACACTGTATTTTTAAGGCTACTGATACACTGGTATTACTCCTTGATCATTCACTCTGAAAATATTTATGTCTAGCTCCATGGAGTAGAAACTTTAGTACCCTTGTTGCATTGTGAGTTGTCAGTCACATGGTCCATTGAGCATTTATAATTGGATAATGTGTTTACTATTATGACTGCGATATTTATTTGACTCTTGGTAATGTTAATGTTGCTAGCTGGCTATGGATAATGTTATCTATTGTTCTTTGCTGCTTTACTCTCGTTAATTGCTTTCATGTATTACTGTACTTGTATGTATTAACTGTGTCTTATGTGGGCGTTCGACGCCGTTTATTTTCTTACTGCCATATTGGTATTGAGAGCTGGGAATCTCACCTCTTTCCTATATTTGTGCATTTTTGCTTTACATTTATGTTTGATAAAAGATCGTGAGGAAGGTAAAGAGGGACCATACCATTGGTTGATTGACTTGAGCATCTAGATAAGATTTCGTCAGCTAAGTAAGAGTGCATCCGCGTGGTGGCATTGATGCCTGTCGTGTCAATTGGGACGCCGTGCGTCATGTGCATATGGGGTTGCGGCCTTGTCTGCTGGTAGTACCCATCCCTGGGTTACTACTCCTCCTCTTTAATGTTTTTATTCCCGCTGTATATTTATTTGACTCTGTAATTATTATATTCTATGTTATCAGTAATTCGTGTAAGTTGGCTATAAACTATATATATATATGAGGAACGTGATTCCATGCCAATGGTTGTATTAAGGGTTGAATATATTTATATTTCATTCATGGCTCATATTTTCTACTTATGCATAAATGCGAAAAAGGAAAAATTAAACTCGTAAATTTTGGAAACTACTATTATCATGACTGTGACACACCTGGATTTAGTAACTGTGATGTAATGATGATTGCGTTGCAGTTGGTATATTTAGGTGCGTTACATGATACCCTAAGGAGGGTGTTACAACCTGTGTTACTAGTGAAGAAGAAAAAGGGTACTATGAGGTTATCTGTTGACTATAGATAATTGAACAAGGTAACCATCAAGAACAAATATCTGTTGCCTATGATAGATGATTTGATGGATTAATTAACAGGAGCTTTAGTGTTCTCCAAGATTGATCTAAGATCTGGATATCATCAAATTAGGATGAGGGAAGAGGATATCTCTAAGACTGCTTTTAGAACTAGGTATAGATATTATGAGTATCTTGTGTTGTCCTTTGGGTTGACAAATGCACCATCAATGTTCATAGATTACATGAACAGAGTTTTTAGACCCTACCTAGATAGTTTTGTGGTAGTGTTTATTAATGGCATCCTTATCTATTCAAAGACAATGGAAGAACATGAGCAACATGTTAGGATAGTTCTAGAAATCCTTAAAGAGAAGAAGTTATTTGCCAAATTATCCAAGTGTGAGTGTTGGCTAACAGAAGTTCAATTTTTGGATCATGTAATTTCTCAAGGGAGAATTTTAGTGGATCCCGATAAAGTAGAGGTGACGTTATAGTGGGAGAGACCCACCATTATGACCAAGATTAGAAGCTTTATAAGTCTGACTGGGTATTATAGAAGGTTTATAAAGGTTATTTCTCAATTAGCGCTACCATTGACTAGGTTGACTAAGAAAGGCAGTACTTTTGAGTGGACTCAAGACTGCAAAAATAGTTTCCAAGAGTTGAAGAAGAGGTTGACTACTAAACCGATTTTGGTAATTTCAGATCCTCATGAGAACTTTGAGGTATACTGTGATGCTTCAAAGATGGGACTAGGGTGTGTTTTGATGCAAAATAGAAGAGTAGTTGCCTATGCATTAAGGCATTTAAGGCCACATGAAGAGAACTACCCTACACATAATTTAGAGTTAGCAGTTGTAGTGTGTGCCTTAAAGATTTGGCAACATTATCTCTATGGAGTCCAATTTGAGGTGTTTAGCGATCATAAAAGTTTAAAATATTTCTTTGATCAAAAGGAGCTGAACATGAGACAAAGAAGATGACTGGAATTCTTAAAAGATTATGACTTTGAGTTAAAGTATCACCTAGGTAAAGCCAATGTAGTGACTGATGCACTAAGTAGGAAATCCCTACATGTGTCCTGAATTATGGTCCAAGAGAGTGAACTTCTTGAGAGTTTCAGGAATTTGAGTCTCACGATAACTGTGATGCCACATAGCCTCTTTGTGAGTAGAGTGGACATAGTAAATGACTTAAGGATTCAAATTTTAGAAGCTCAAAAGGAGGATGAAGCTCTAAGGGACATTAGTGAGCAAATCTTTTTAAGAACTCAAAAAGATTTTGATATGTCTGATGATGGAATGATAAGGTTTAGAGACAGACTTTGTATTCCAAGAAAGTCAGAAATCAAAGAGAAAATTCTAGAAGAAGCTCACAAAAGTAAGTATACCATGCATCCCGGAGCTACTAAGATGTACTATGTAACACCCCTTGATGTAGCAACCGCGGCACAATCGTCATTACACCACAGCTACTAAATCCAAGTGTGTCACAATTATGATAACAGTCATTCACATTCTCAGGAGTCTAAATATATATATTTTTGACAATATGCATAAGTAGAAAATACGAGCCATGAATGAATTATAGATGTATTCAACCCTTAATACATCCATTGAAATGAAATCACATTCTTTATATATATGTACATTTTATAGCCACTTACACGAATCACTGATAATATAGAATATAATAATTACAGAGTCAAGTAAAATACAGCGGGAATAAAAATATAAAAAGGGAGAAGTAGTGACCCAGGGATGGGTACTACCAGCAGACAAGGCCGCAACCCCATATGCACATGACACTCAACGTCCCGGTTGACACAGCGGGCATCAATGCCTCCACGCAGCTGCACCCTACGAAATTGAAGAAATCTTGACCAAATTCCCAATCCATTCGGCAAGGCGTGATTCCTCATCATCTTCTTCACGATCTTTTATCAAATATGAATATAAAACAGAGAATGCAGAAATATAGGAAAGAGGTGAGACACCCGTCATTCGTTACCACTATTGGCAAAGAAGAAAATAGCACGGCGCAAAGCGCCCACCAAGCAATACAGTTCATACATTTATCAATAACAACAACGGAAATTATAGCAAAAGCAAGTCAATTCTAAGCAATAGTCAGAGTCAATAACAACAGTGATATTTATGGTAAAGGCAGAACAACAGTAAGCAATAGCAGGCAGTTTATAATAGTATTTCCAGAAATCAGCACGACAATCAAATAATCATTTACAAGTATTCATGCTCAACAGTGTATAAGACCAGTAATGAACGATGCACAATGCATGCTTTCCCAATTCCTACTCCATGGAGCTAGACTCAATCAAGCGGAGAGAAAGATCAGGAGACGTGTGAACTCGGTGCCGCGCACGGTGCTAAAACTCAACGGTTTCTACGTGCACATCGGGCATTGTAAGACGGCCCACGCTCGATCACGACATAGGACAGTGTCAAGTCCGGATCGTCGGTGTGTTTGCATCGGTTTGCCCCACGGTGCAGAGGAGCTCTAAACTGTCCATGTGAGGGACCCGCACCCCGACGCCCCGAGGTCATAACACGACCCACACTTGTCTATTCGCACCCGCACCCGGGGTGTGTTCAATCTCCTAGGCAACTTGGCCTTACAACTTGATCCACAAGGGACAGTCCACAATGCATAAGACTCTATGCATGAATATGTATGATCAACATCACATACTATTCCATAATATGCCACAATTGGCTCAAAAAGCATTATTACAACATTGGTCACTCATATGAATCCACAATATCATAATATTGAAATCAAATAAGGTAATATACTTTTAGGGTCCATCATGCGTTCTTATTCAAGATTTTCCACTCTTACAAGAATTCATCACTAAGTAAGTTTCCATCTCGCGTTATGCTCAAGTCTCTCGATACCAATCATTTAGTTTTTATTCTTCATGGGGTCAATCCCATTCCTAAAATCCATGATTAAAATCGTGGCTTCCCAAAGTCCATTGCTAACATCAATTTCTCCATTTTATGCATTGATTTTGATATTCTTTACTCAAGTTTTTGTTCACCAAGTTCATTCTAATCCCTTGTAATTTTAATCTAATATCCTGGCTTCAAATTGAGTTAAAGAACCCTTAAAGCTCTCCATCTCACATCCCAACATTAACATTTATATTTCCAATTACATAGGCTTTATCTCACAGTTCCCTAGTTCGTCATGGGCGCCAGACGCCATATCTGTAGCGCGCTGGGCGCTGGTGTAGCGCCTAGACGCTGACCACGAAGCGCCTGAGCGCTCACTGGGCCGCGTTACAGGGAAAACTTCACTGGGCACAGAGCGCCTAGGCGCTTATGCACGCGCCTGGCGCTAGTGCATTAACGAGGGTTCTAGAATTCATGAGAGCCCCCGGCCCATTCATTATCCAAAATCCCTCATCAATTTTCAACCATTCTAAAATGAGATACATGACATTTAATTACAAAATAGCAACATATGAGTTCATAATCATCAAGTCACACAATATACATTCATACATCCATACAAATCAAACAACAACATCATGGAAATAACCCAACATAACAAAGAGGAAATCCAACATGGATTCTCTCATCAACAACAACACACAAGACATTTCCTTACTACCAAGATTGGTTGAAGAGGATTATCTCCCTCTTACCTATATGAAGGCAATCACAAGAATGCTTTCCCTTTTTGCTCTTGATTTTCGTTTTCCCTTCAAGAAAAACCCTAGGGTGAGAAATCCCCAATGTGTTCACTCCAATCATAGAAAAATGACTCCTTGGCCACATAGGTGACCAATAAAATGAAAATGGGAAGAAGATAGAAGAAAGTTGAAGACTTTACCTCAAAAGCTCCAAGCTTTAGCTCCAATGGTGAAAAATGGAGGAAGAAGAAGAAGAAGAACCAAGGATGGCCACAAGGAAAATGCTCTTGGAATGATGGGAGAAAGCTAGATGTGGAATGGTGAAGCAAGAAAATGAAAAGGGTGGATGGTGAGGGTGTACGGTGGTGAAGAGAAGGAGAGAATAAGAGAAGAAGAAGGAAAACGTAGGAGAAGAAGAAGAGAAGACGGAAGAGAAGAGAAAGAGGAGAATGAGAAGAGAGAAAAGTGTTTTAGAAAATATGAGTATAATGGCAATTAAGTGAGAAGCAAATATGACTCCCCCTAGGAGTCATCCGTAGAGAAAGAGTGAAGAGGAAGAGAGAGAGAAGAGGGAGGGTGAGAATTGGCTTCCAAGAGAAGCCAAAGGTATATGAGTAAATGTTTGGTCAAAGCGTCTCAAAGAAGCTTTGATTAATTTATCATTAAATTTGAATTAAAGTAGATTGATTAGACATAAAGTGGATTTCATTTGGATAATGTGATAGGATTTTTATTACACACCATTATCCAATGGATAATAATTAAGATTAATGTAAGTCAAGTATTTAATTAATTTTGAGATGAATTTTATTTATTTGTATTGATTTATTTTATACGTTAAGATTTCTCGAAAGACATGAAACCTTGTAAAGCGTGTAGGCCCGGGTTTAGTAAGATCCTCGTCGACGTTTCCATAGTTCAAGGTTCTCGGGAAAAATATTTTATTTTCCTAGGTTCGACTCTCAGTGTGCATGCAAAACGAGGAATATATTAAAATATTCGTCGTTTAGGAAAAAAGAAAATTCTCAAGAATTACAAATATTATAAAACGACTATTCGTCATATAATTTTCCAACTTTGGAAGCGTTACGGTTGACGCCAATTCTGTCAATGTATGCGCGAGTAACGAGAAATAATATTAAAATATTCCGCGTTCTCAGAAAAATCCAGAAAAATTTCTAAAATTCTAAATATTGTAAAACGATCATTTATCCTGAAATTATAAATTTTCGGGATGTTACATACTAAGATTTAAAGAATATGTTTTGATGGTCTAGAATGAAAATAGACATAGCAAAATATGTATCAAGGTGTCTAACTTGTCAAAAGGTAAAGATTGAACATTAGAAACCTGCAGGACCTTTATAGTCTTTGGGAGTCCTTGAATGAAAATGGGATAAGAGATCTCTATGGACTTTGTAATAGGTCTACCCAGGGCTTAGCCAGGATATGACGTAGTTTGGGTCATAATGGATAAATTAACCAAATCTGTCCACTTTTTGCCAATGAGAGGTAGTTATTCTCTAGATAAATTAGCTCAGATGTATCTGAAGGAGATAGTTATGTTGCACAAAGTCCCCATAAACATAGTTCCAGATAGAGATCCTAGATTCACATCTAGATTCTGGGGATCCTTGCAAAAGGCATTCGAGACTATGTTGAGCCTTAGTACGACTTATCACCTGTAAACAGATGGGCAAACAGAGAGAACTATTCAAACCCTTGAGAATATACTTAGAACATGTGTTTTAGAACAACATGGTAGTTATGACAAGTTCTTACCGTTAGTGGAGTTTACCTATAATAATAGCCTAGCATTGGTATGGAACCTTATGAGGCTTTATATGGAAGGAAATGTAGATCGCATCTATGTTAGTATAAAGTAGGTGAGAGAACCATCATATGTCCAGAGTTGGTCCAACAGACCATAGAGCAAATCAAGATTATGAAGGATAGTTTGGTTACTGCTCAAAGTTAGCAAAAGAGATATGCTGACAAAAGAAGGAGACCTCTTGAATTTGATAAGGGAAAACATGTTTTCTTAAGAGTTACTTCTACAATAGGTATTGGTAGAGCATTGAAAACCTAAAAGTTAAACCTTGTTTTCTTGGTCCCTGTTTGCTCTTTTGCTTACCGCAAATGTATAAATCACACTTGTAATATAGCTAGGAGTCAGATATCGTTCCCACAAGGATGTTGGCTTCCAATTCTAAGTATCAACCAATAGCTTATCTAAATTCTATTCAAGAACATATAAAATAGGAGAAAGTGTAGTAAAACTAATCTAAATATAGAAAAGCGATAAATGAAAATAAATATAATGGTTTAGAGATTTAGGGAATCCTTTTTCATATTATGCTTCAATTAATATTATGTAATCCTTATAAGCAATATTAATGAATAAGTAAGTTAGCTTGAGAATCTACTTTAGTTAAAAGCCTATGTCTAGAGCAGTCAACCATGCTTTATTTGCCTAATTCACTATGTTTCCATGAGAACTAGTGCAAACTTCACTCATTAAGATCTATTCTTAAACACCCGCTATGCATGGCTAAGAGGTATATTTCTATCCTATTAGCAAATCAACTTATCTAAGCCAATTGAACTCATCGAACATGCATCAACCATACCGTATTCATATTCATAAATCTCTATGTCTAGTTCATTTAAAATACTAAGATCATACCATTGATAGCCAATCAAGAGCAAGCATTAAGCATAGGTATGGAAGAACAAAACCAAACATCAATATATACACAAAGTAATACAAAATCATCAATATCCATACAAAGATTCAAAGCAATCCCTAAATACAACTCAGCTAATCATTGAACACGAAAATATGCACAAAATCAGTGCTCAAAGGATAAGGAAATAGAAGAAAACTAAGGGAGAATGAAGGAAGCTCATGGATGTGATCCTCTATGCTTGAATCATTCTCCATAAGGAAGATGGCCTCCAACATTGCCTCCTTAAGCCTCCAATCTGCCTAGAAATGAAATTTCAACCGTAGCTTTTCTAAACCCAAAACAGCTCTCTTGAAAAATCTTCTAAAATCGTATTTATAGGCCCAGGAAAACAGAGTCACGCCGCGACATTAACATGCCTACGCCGCTGTGCATTTCATTTTAGGTCACCAATGTCGCGGCATTAACATGCCTACGTCGTGGCATGCAAATTCCGTAGCTCTCTGTCTGGATGCAGGGGATTCACCATGCCGCGACATTGATATGCCTACGCTGCGCTGCGACGTCAGCTACTAGAATGCTTCTTTGGCTTCCTCTTCTAATTTAGCTCAATTGCTCCTTATATCAGCTTGTTTGAAGCCCTTCCTAAAATAGAGAAATCACCAAGTCAATAACAGTTGCAAATCCACTCAATCACTAACAAAATACGCACACTTTGCTCAATATCATATAAGAAAGGTATCAGAATTGACTATAACAAATATAAGCATAAAATCTTCCAAATATGCATACAATGAGGACTTAAGAAATCAATGAAAGCATAGATACGGGGCACCAATAACTACATTTCATGGAGTCATCACACTCCAAACCTAGACTTTTGCTAGTCCTCGAACAAAACAAAGTATATTTAAGTAAACTTACTTTAACAATTTATACTTCATATGCATTCAGCAGCTTTCAATTTCAATTTTCATTTAAACAAAACCAATGTAGAATGATTGCATCAGTCCTCAATGAATGCAAGAATCTCATAATCAACTCTACATATACACAATCCTAAACATGCTAACAATCTAAAATCCTTTCATGCAGATCACATTTTCCACAAACATGCAAGATAAACTTCTCCTAGTCAAATCATACACATCCAGATAAGTTTATGAGCATACATGCATATGAATCATAAAATCCACAAAATTGATTCTAAACTCTCTCCACTAATGTAAACCGCATATAACTGAGGATCAAAATGGTCTTTAACAGCTTGTAATGTTAGGCCATGGTAATGGGCATATGAAAAGAAAAGAAATGATATACAACAAATATTGAGAAACATAAACAGGTTATTTCAAGACTTGAGCCATCAAGTGATACTATCAGGATAATCAACAATGAAAGAATAAAACTCGCCAGAATCATTCAATGCTTTTTACACTTTTCATTTCTTATGCTTTGCTTATTTTTCTCTTTTCTTTCTCTTTTTTTATTTTTTTTACAAAGCAATGCTTTTTCTTCAATTTTGCATCCGGTTCCTTCAGGCTCATTTTGTACTGAATATAAATTCATACCCCTACTCACTAGACTCACTTCAAGAAATAACATATCATGTACTCAACAAACATTTATGGTAGGAAGAAAATGCAATGTTTTCATATGCATTAGAACGGTTAACAGGTTAATGAAGGCAATGGGTGAAAAACATATAAAGCCAAACAATTATAAGACTTCAAAATGGGACCTAGAGATATCATCATATCAGGGTAAGCTTGAAAAGGCTCAATTGGTCTAAACAATACCCTAATCATTTCCTCAGTCGTGCACAATCTAGGATTTCGCCTTAAGAGAGTTTAAAAACAATTTCTAGGATAATCGAAATCTCTACATGCACATCCATAAACTTTCTCTAAACATGCACTCTTATCATTTTCAAAGTTACACTTGCATCTAAGTGGGATGTAAATCATACATAAAAGGCAACTAAATTGTTTTACAAGCTTCTAATCACATATGGTTTCACTAAAAGAAATCAAATCGCAGCCATTTATATCATGGGACAACCAATTCCACACTAGCATCAGTCTAATCATGCATTAAAAATTGAAAAATTTTCCTTAGAAACCCATTAGTAATAGTCAAACTTAGCATATGATCATGATAACATGGTGACGATCATTACTGCATACTTAAAATATCAAAACATGTTACACAAATTCAACATTATAATAACAACAACATGTAATGATACTCCCCCAAATCGAAGTGAAACAGTGTCCTCATTGTCCATGGTTTCTAGGGTACCTGAGCTTGAATAAATACTAAAAATGTGAGAGTCGAGTGTTAAAAACAATAATATTAATAAAAGAATGTAATATGAACAAGAAAAAAAATTGAATATGAACAAAAGATGTACAAAATAGGGTTGAATGCCGCGACGCACAGCATCCAAGTCGTGGCATTCAACAAAAACCTAGTAATGCCACGGCATTACCCAATTTATTAGTATATTTATTTTTTTAAACCATATTTAAAAGGCGCGTCGCGACATTGAACTTGCCACGCCACGGCGCTGAGGTCTCTGGATTTTGGCTTGATACGCACAAAATAACTGTCACGCCGCGGCATGAAATAGACCTACACCGTGGCGTAAAAGGTTAGCCAGCAAAATTCTACAGCAAACTCAGTTTTGCTGCAAAATTTGGTTCATAGAGGTCCTCAACATGTAACACCCACCGTAGGGTGCTACATTTATGTTACTTAATTTCCAAATTACCCCCAAGTTATAAAATGTGATGTTGGGATAAAATATGAGTTGTAAATTTTTTTTTCTTTCTTCTTTGATAACAATAAAATAACCTTAGCGAAAAATAAAATATTATACATCATCACACATAATTTACATCATCATACATTACAAACGTACTGTCAGGATTATTTATATACAGACCATTTCTCAAAAACTAAATAACACACTTAGATATATACAGACATAGTTTGTAACAGAGTTTAGACTCGCCCAAGTCTAACTAAGCAGTAGAACCCTCAAACGGGTCCTCCTCAGACTCCTCAGCAGGTAGGAATCCGATTTGACGCGTAACCCTATGGACAGGTGTCCGGGCTGATGACACAATACTAATTTCCATTGGGACATAGTTTCTAGTATCCCAATGCCGCCTAATAGACAGTGAAAATTCCACACGCACAAAAATAGTTACAGAGAAAAACGGATCCCCATGAAATATCCTGCTAAAGTTTAGTGTCAAGTGTCCCTTATAAATTAGTCCCCTCTCATTGGGACTAGTCCTCCACGCTCCAGTTCCATCGTGGAACTGCAATCTCACGTAACTAAAGAAACTTGACTGGGATGCCATCCGATCAAAACTTAGCTTCCTCTGGAGCCTGCTCTTCTTCACCCACTTGTTCAACCCTTTGCTCAGTGTCTTTACAAATATATTTACAATACCAAATAAACATACAAAGAGGTGAGATCACCTACACCAGTACCAATATGGTATCACAGAGATAATACATACAACATACCATATAGATATATCATACTATAATAACAATTATGATATCATCATAATGTATTAATAATAACAATTATGATATCATCATAATGTATTAAATAACAGATACAATAAATAACATTTACCATCATGCCATTAACAGTATTATCATCATCATCATCATTCAAGTATTTTCTCAACAGAACAATTGTCACAGCCAATATTCCTCAATTAATATATATCACATAGATATAAATGCTCAGTTTCATGCATGTGCACATAGACTCAATGTCCTACTCCATGGAGCTAATACTCAGTTCGGAGAAGTTGATCCGAAAGATCTGTCTGTACTAAAATGCCTCAGACCAAGTGCTACAATTCTCATTTGTATTTGCACATCTAGCATATACACGATAGTCTTTACGAGATCTCGATTAAGAATAGTGTCTCGGTCAGGATCATCGGTGCGTTGCATTGGTCTAACTTACAGGAAGAAGAGCTACCAACCACCCATGTAAGCAACCCGCACCCCGATGTCCCCAAGGTCAACAAGTGACTTACACTACGCATATCGCACCCACTCAAGAGGTGTACGTCTCCCTTAGGTAAATAGCCTCATACAGTCCCTCGGACCTTTCCAATGCATGTTCAATGCACCAATAATCGTAGGCAAAAATTCATATATAGTGTTCATACACCAATTCATGCATATATAATGCACCAATGCCAATCACAGGCAAAATTATCATTTTCTCATACAGTGTTCATCCACTGGTTCAATAGTAATTTTACTGTATATTTAATCGCGAAAATCATTTTATCGCATTTTCATAGTTGCGCACCACTTTTGTCGCGTTTTCACAATTTAGTAACATTTCTGTTACGTTTTCAAATCACATATAGATTTTTCAACATTTTCATCAATTATGTAAAAATATTCCACCATTTTTAAATCACACAGTGATTTTTCAACAATATTTCAATCACGTAAAAATATTTAAACGCTTTCCAAACTGCGTAGAAATATTTCAACATTTTTCAAATCGCGTAGAAATATTTAAACATTTTTTCCAATCGCGTAGCTTAAAAATCACGTTTTTAAGTTATGTAAATCATTTTTCATTATTTTTCAACTTCGTAAAATATTTCTCAACCGTTAAAAATTCATTTTCAACATTTTTCAAAATAATATGACTTCTCACATTATTTTACACATTTCTTACTCAAGAAAATACTTTTCGTAATTTATTCCATAAAATCATCATTTCATTGAATTAAATCAATGTTTTTAACTTTAAAATTTACTAACGCTCTCCAAAACCCAAAGAATGAGTTACACGTTGGAAAATCCCAAGTTATCAATGTATTCTTTATAATTCCAAATCAATTCTAAAAATCAATCCTTTTTAAAATAAATTGAGGTTCAAACATTTTCAACCTCTCTTTTCCATTCACGTATGAAAATTTCAATTCTCAAGTGTTAAAACACTCTGATTTTCTTTCTAAATTCCTTGTATTAAATCAAGTTATATTTCCACTTTGAAAAAACACTTTGTTCATAAAAATCAAGGCATTACAAGCCTTCAAAAACCATGGACATGGCCATTGAAACCATCAAATATTTTTTCTTTTAAATTGATATGATTTTACACAAACAAAACCATTAAAAATTCTCACTAAAACCATGAGCACTTGTTTCTTGAAAACAATCCATTTGTTTATTTTCCTAGTTGTTCTAAACATCTATTTTTACCATTCATGAAAATATTAATTTGTGAACACCTAATTTGAGGTGATAAAGCCGAAATTCACCATGGTCCTTGAAACCAAAAATAATTTTCTCCAGTTCATAGTTTCTTTAAATAAATCAATTTCCTTATTCTTGAAAAATTTCAACATAAAACCCTAATTTCTGGGTGTCAAAACTGTGACCTCCCCTTGGCCATTGGAGCCAAAATTTCTTGTTTTATCATACATCCAATCATAATATATTCAAAATAACTTCATCATGCATATTATAAGCATACCATATAAGCAATAAAATCATGCAAAGCATATCAAGCATAGGCAAATAATCAAAGCACGTAAACACACACAACTTATTACATGACTATGGATATGAATCCTCACATGGATTCACCATCCATCAAATATAAAACCATCTCTCACCACCATACTTGGTTGGTGAGATGGATCTCCCTCTTACCTCTTGAAGAACCACAAAAAGTTCCTTGCTTTGTATTATGAACAAGATCTCCACCAACAAAAGTCTCTTGAACACAAAACAAACACAAAGAAATTAGTATATTAAGCTTGAATAAGAGGAACCATGGATCAAACATGGTTTAAAACATGAAAAAGAAGAGAAAAAATGAAGTTTTCCATAGCTTCACCTTAAGAACCTTAGAACTTGCTCTTGGAAAAACTCCTTGAAGATGAAAGATTTAGGACTTGGTGTAAACTACAAAGTGTCTTAGAATTAGGTGTAGATTCAAGAAATATGGTTGTTTGAAATTAAAAAGTGATGGAAGGCTGTTTTGGAGTGCTTGGCCAAGAGCTTAGAGAAGAAGAGAGATGGAGAGAAATTTTGATAACTTTGTTTCTTGAAAATGTTCAATGAAGACCAAGGTGATCAATAATGACTAAAGTGATCAATTATGGCCTTCAACTTGTTGCTTTAGCTCCTAAATGCAGCACCAAACCGTCCCCCCTCCTCCATGCACTCTTCAAAATGCAACAAATCTCCTAGCCATCATTTTAGGTCATCTTAACCATTGATTAGATCAATGGTTAGGATTTAATATAGCTTCTAGGTTTAGGCTTAGATAGAAGACTTAATTTAGGCCATTGGATCTTTCCTCCTTGAAATCCTAGCCATTAGATGTGTCTCCAAAATGAAGGGTCAAGATTACTCCTTCAAACTTTACATCCAAGGGCTTTAAATGGTCCTAGCCACTTTATAAGACTAAATCTCAACCGTTGATTAAATCAAGATCAAGTCTCCACCGTTGATTACATCAATGGTAGATATCCAAGCCACTAATGTTGACTTCGCAGTACAATATTTATTTTTGTATCTGCTATTACCATTCGAATAATATTTTTACTGTATTTTTATCACCCGATAATTAAATACAGTGCAAAACACAGTAAAAGAAAATTTTAAAAACTGTTTCTGGATTCAGGTTTAGTAAGATCCCCTGTCTCCGTCTCAACAGTACGAATTTTTCTGATTATAGAATTTTTTTTACCTTTTTGGACCCATGCGGGGCCCACATACGACCTCCCTAGGCCCACAGATGGCACACGGATAACGCTAAAATAAACAGAGTAACATAAAAATTTCATAATCACACACAAAATCACAAAAATTAGAAAATGCACAAATATCAAATCAGATTACGTACAATAATTAAGACTTGACAGTAATAATTAAATTACGTAAAATTTTCCCCGGCCCGAAAATTATTATTTTCCTGACACGGAGTAAATCACTCAAAACGATCAAAAGTAGTCACAGAATAATCAAAATAATTTTATAGTACACAGAAATCACTAAACAGTAGAATTCTGTTAACTATCAAAATTACTGTCTTATATTTAGGAAGTTTAGGGTGTTGCAATACTCCTCCTCTAAAAAGAAGTTTCGTCCTTGAAACTTGATAGACTTGATTTCACATCCTCAGAATAAATACGGATATTGTTCCTTTATCTTTTCTTCTAGCTCCCATGTAGCTTCACCACTTACATCATTCCAAATGATTTTAACCAATGAAATTTCCTTACCTCGAAGTTGCTTTATTCTTCGATCCTCAATCTTGACTGGAAATATTTCATAAGTTAAGTTTTCCTTCAGCTATACTGTGTCTGGCTCGATAACATGGGTAGGATCAGGAATATACTTCCGTAGTTGCGATACGTGAAATACATTGTAAAGATTTGATAACAATGGTGGTAATGCAATCTGATAAGCTACCGGACCTACTCGACGTAAAATCTGATACGGCCCGATAAACTTTGGAGTGAGCTTCTTGGACTTAAGCACTCGTCCAACTCTAGTCATAGGTGTCACTCGCAGAAATACATGGTCACCTTCTTCAAACTCAAGCGATTTTCTCCTTTTATCAGCATAACTCTTTTGTCGAGTTTGAGTTATTCTCATCTTGTCTTGTATCATCTTCACTTTTTCAGTTATCTGTTAAACAATCTCCGGTCCTAATACAACACTTTCACCTTCCTGATACCAACACAATGATGTTCTGCATCGTCTTCCATACAATGCCTCATAGGGTGCCATCCCTATGCTCGAATGAAAACTGTTGTTGTATGTGAACTCTATCAATGACAAAAATTCATCCCAACAACCAGTTTCTTCCAGAACACAAGCTCTCAACAAGTCTTCTAACGACTGAATCGATCTTTCTGACTGACCATCAGTCTGTGGATGGTAAGCAGAACTCAGTCGTGGCTTTGTTCCTATTGCTTCTTGCAATCTATTCCAAAATCTCGACGTAAATCTCGGATCTTGATCTGAAATAATACTGGATGGTACACCATGAAGTCTAACAATTTCACTGATGTACACTTGGGCTAATTTTTCAATCGAGTACTTAATATTAATCGGCAAAAAGTGCGTTGACTTTGTAAGCCGATCAACAATTACCCAAATAGAATCATGACCTTTCCGAGTTTTTGGTAGTCCTGACACAAAATCCATTGCTATGTCATCCCATTTCCACTCAGGTATAGGCAAAGGTTGCAACATTCCCGAAGGTCTTTAATGTTCCACCTTAGCCTTCTAACAGACTAAACAGGATGATACATACTCAGCAACATCTTTCTTCATTCCTTGCCACCAATATAATTGTTTTAAATCCGGGTACATCTTTGTGGCTCCTGGATGCATACTCAACTTACTCCTATGAGATTCATCCAAAATCAATCTCCTAATTTCTGGATCATTAGGCACACAAACTCTGCCTTGAAACTTCAAAATTCCATTAGCACCTTTGCTAAATTCCACTTCTGCACCTTGGCTCTTTGCTTCTTTTGCTTCTTGCAAGTACTAGTCATTGTTTTCTCCATCTCTTATTCTAACCATCAAATCATTTAAAATGGTGATCATGTTTACACGCATCTTTCCTGGCGTAAGTTTCACAGATAAATGCATATCCCGAAATTCTTCTATCATTTCCTTCTCCTTGATCATCATAACAGAAGCACTAAGCATTTTCCTACTCAACGCATCCGCTACGACATTCACCTTTTCGGGATGATATTGTAACTGAAAGTCATAATCCTTCAGAAACTCTAACCAACGCCTTTGTCTCATGTTCAACTCTTTTTGGTCAAACAGATAATTTAAACTTTTATGATCACTAAAAACAGTGAATGTTGTGCCATAGAGAAAATGTCTCCACACTTTCAACGCAAACACCACAGCTGCCAACTCCAAGTCATGAGTCGGATAATTCCTCTCATGATTTTTCAACTGCCTTGAAGCATAAGCCACCACCTTACGATTCTGCATAAGTACACAACCTAATCCTTGGTACGAAGCATCACAATATACATCAAAAGGTTCATTTAGATCAGGTAAAATCAATACCGGTGAAGTAGTCAATCGTCTTTTCAACTCTTGAAAACTTTCTTCACATGCATCAGTGCATACGAATGGTTGATTCTTCTGTGTAAGTTGGGTAAGAGGTCCTGCTATCTTTGAAAACCCCTCAATGAACCGTCTATAGTAACCAGCTAATCCGATAAAACTACAAATTTCTGTTACAGTCGTTAGTCTTTCCCATTCCAAAACTGTCTCCACCTTTGAAGCATTGTAACGCCCTTTTTTCTCCATTCAGTCATAATGGGTGAGAAGAAGGAACGTCGCACTATAGTGAAACGACACAAAAATGATTACGGAAAATTTGAACACATTTTTTTTTAACATAATTCCGGTTAAAACTTCCATTTAATGTACATATACACCTGTTTGTAAATATATCGCGTGATTGAGTTAAAATTAAAAGTTCCTCTTTCATATGAAACTTCTTGTCAAAAATGTCAAAGAGAAATCAACATGGAATGAAACATACGACCATACACAATATGGATAATTACTTACTTTATACCAGAAGCACGAGCCTGTTTAAATTACATTTCCAAAAAGATATACAAAAAGCAAAATGTGCATCTACCCCAAGAGATACAAATATCTACCCACTAATCCAGTAGTACGTCAGGCTCCCTCAAAATAAATGGATAGCCATCAGTAGCCATCAATTTAAAACTAACCCTAAGACTTCCTGGAATGAGAAGGAACCGTAGATGGATCCTCCTCAGGGTCCTCGTCGTCCGATGAGACATCCATCGGGACGACGAACGGCAGCAGCGAGGAGCCGGGCAATAGACAAAAAGGAATCCTCACGAGGGGTATAATACATTTCACCCCACATGTCCCTCACGGGCATATAGAACTCTAGCCATACAAAAGCATGAAAATCTATAATAGGAGCGTCATAACGTCTCCACGCTAAGGACACCATCACGTCGCTGTGGTATACACATCGGTCAGTTTGTACGTTGATATGCCAGCAGTCTGGACCTCCAAGAAAGTTGATCCGCACGTAGCTAAAAAGTCCACGGAGTCGAAATGACATCCTCAACAGCTTCGATCTCAGTCGAGATAAGGCCAAAAACCTTGAAACTCAGTGGTTTCCTTATCCTCCTCCCGAATGTCTTCTCGAGAGCATACGATCCAATCCAAAATGCAAAATAAAGCAAATTACCGAAAGAGGTGAGATTTTCAGCTTTCAGTACTAACAAGGCAGCAAGAAAATAAACGGCGTCGAACACCCACATAAGACACAATTAATACATACAAGAACAGTAATACATGAAAGTAATTAATGAGAGTAAAGCAACAAAGAATAGTAGTTAACATCATCCATAGCCAACTAGCAACGTTAGCATTACCAAGAATCAAATTAATATCACAGTCATAATAGTAAACACATTATCCAATCATGAATGCTCAATGGACCATGTGATTGACAACTCACAATGCAACAAGGGTACCAAAGTTCCTACTCCATGGAGCTAGACATAAACATCTTCGGAGTGAATGATCAAGGTGTAATACTAGTGTATCGTTAGCCTTAAAAATATAGTGTGCTCATCACATAAAAATATTTGCGCAAAATGGCTCACACATGGCACCTCAACAGTTGATCGCGATATAGGACAGCATCTCAGGCAGGATCGTCGGTGTGTTGCATTGGTCTATCCCACGGCCCCAGTGGAGCTACCACTGTCTATTGTGAGACACCCACACCCCGACGCCCCCAGGGTCAACAACATATGACACCTACACTTAGTCTATTCGCACCCACACATAGGTGTTATTCAAACTCCTAGGCAACATAGCCTTCTCAACAATGTCGCACGGACAATACGCATGCATGATGACACAATGTCCAATCATGTATGTTCATCAATGATGCATTCAGCATAAGCCTTTCCTCAATGGCACATAAGCATTATTCAATGTCCAACATGACATATCAACCATGCATTTATTAAATCATTGCCTCAATGGCACATCATCATTCTTATCTCACTGAGTACTACATCAATAATTCTCATTACACACATACCACAATTTCCATGTCATGGATCCAAGAATTCCATATTCAAAATCATTTCTTATCTATCGGTATGAATACGCATTCCTATCACAATTAAGTAAAGTGAAATCCTTGAATCTAGGGTTTTTGGGTTATGTTTGAGTTACAAAGGACAAAGAACCACAATCTCAATCATTTCCAGCTCAAAAATCTCATTTTTGGTCTTGGTAATCGATTACATCACCCTTGTAATCGATTACCCGAGGAACAGAATCTCTGTAATCGATTACAATCTCATTGTAATCGATTACGTGATTCCCAGAACCACGTTTCGTAACTTCAAGGCCCTGGTAATCGATTACACAACCGTGGTAATCGATTACCAATTGGACAGAACCTCCGTAATCGATTACTCACAAGTTGTAATCGATTACGTGATTTCCAGAAGCACCATTTCGTGACATCAGAGGCTTGGTAATCGATTACACCACTCTTGTAATTGATTACAAGCTAAACAGAATCTCTGTAATCGATTACACGAGGCTTGTAATCGATTACCAGAATTTCAGAATCACGATTTCATATCCTTAAGAGCTTGGTAATCGATTACAAGCCTCGTGTAATCGATTACCACGCGTAAACTTGCAGAAAACAGAGTTTTCCAGGTCTTCTAACTCAAACCAAACCGATCCTGATCATATTTAATTCAACAGGATACTCAAATATACCTTCAAATCATGCAAGAGGCATCAATAAATCATACAATCCCAACAAAATGCACTATCATCAAGAACATAAAAATGAGAAAACGTTATACATGGATTCAGGAATTAATAACAACACACATACAAGATATTCCCTTACTACCAGGATTGGTTGAAGAGGATCATCTCCCTCTTACCTATTTGGAAAACAACACAATGTGCCACTCCTTCTTGCCCTAGATTTTTGTTTTCCCCCCTTCAAGAGAAACTCCAATGTGAGTGATCACCACAATGTCCACTCAAACCATGAAGAATAGGTTCTTGGTCACCAAGGTGGCCAAGAGAAACGAAAATAGCAAAAGAAAATGGAAGAAAGTTGAAGGCTTTACCTTAAAGCTCCAAGCTTTAGCTTCAATGGTGGAAGAGAAATGGAAGAAAAGAAGAAGAGGAACCAAAGGATAACCACCAAGGAGAATAGTCTTGGAATGGTGGAAGGAAACAAGTAAATGTGATTTGTTTGGCAAATAATGGAGTTGGTCTCCAATGTGTGGGTGTGTGTGTACGGTGGAGAGGAAGGAGAAGAGAAGAAGAGAAGAGAGATGTGTTAAATGTTTAGTGTTTAGAAAAATGAAGATGAGTTAATAAAAGGAAGAAAGCACCTTTGACTCCCCCAAAAAGGAGTGTCTGCCGTGGAGTGAGAGGAGAGGAAAGAGAGAGAAAATGTGTTACAAGGGAAATTGCTAAGAAGCTTCCCATAACAAGTTTGGATTAAATTTAATCTTTCTTTTGAAATTAAAACTAATAGATGTGATACAAAAATCATATTTTGAATAATGTGATAACATTTTTAATACATGTTATTATTTATTGGACGTGATTATAATTGGCAGAAGTCAGCATTAACAAATCTGACAGATAAATTCTTCACAGTGTTTTATTATTTCATCTGTTAAGATTTCTCGAAAAATGTGAAACCTTATAAACTATGTCCGGTCTCGGGTTTAGTAAGATCCCCCGTCGACATTTCCGTAGTTCAAGGTTTTCAAAAAAAAATGTCTCATTTCTCCGGTTCCGCTCAGTATGCACGTAAAACGAGAAATATATTAAAATATTCTGTGTTCTCAGAAAATTCCAGAAAAATTTCCAGAAAATCACAAATATTTTAGAATGACTTCTGATAGTAGAAAAGTAAATTTTGGGGTGTTACAACTCTCCGCAACAAATAGGAATTTCGTCCTCGAAATTTTTCATACCTTAAAACAATTCGGGATATTGCTCCTTCATCTTATTCACCAGCTCCCACGTCACATCTCCAGTTGCTTCATTCCAGATTTCCTTCACTAGTGCAATGTCCTTTCCTCTGAGTTGCTTTGTCCTCCTATCCTCAATCCTTACAGGAGTTGTCTCATATGTCAAGTTTTCCTTCAATTGTATAGAATCAGGTGCTATGACATGATTAGGATTTGGGATATATTTTCTGAGTTGTGACACATGAAAGACATCATGAAGATTTGAAAGAAAAGGGGGTAAAGCTATTTGGTAAGCAACAGGACCTATCCGACGAAGAATTTGGTAGGGTCCAAGGAATTTTGGAGTGAGTTTTCTAGATTTGAGGACACGACCGACCCCAGTCATAGGTTTGACTTTCAAGAAGACATGCTCTCCTTCTTCGAACTCAAGAGGTTTCCTTCTTTTGTCCGCATAACTCTTTTGCCGACTCTGAGCCGTTCTCATTTTCTCCTGAATCATTTTAACCTTCTCAGTTGTCTGCTGAATGAGTTCAGGTCCAACGGTAAGCCGTTCTCCATCTTGATACCAGCATAGAGGCGTCCGACACCTCCGCCATATAAAGCCTCATAGGGCGCCATCCCTATACTTGAATGGTAACTGTTGTTGTAGGTGACTTCCACCAATGGTAAGATTTCATCCTAACCTCCAGTTTGCTCTATTGCACAAGCTCTCAGCAGATCTTCTAACGACTGAATTGTTCTTTCTGATTGACCATCAGTTTGTGGATGGTAGGCAGAACTTAACCGCAACTTTGTTCCCATAGCCTCTTGAAGACTTTGCCAAAACTTCGAGGTAAACCTCGGGTCTCTATCGGAAATAATACTCATGGGTATCCCGTGAAGTCTGACAATTTCACCAATGTATATTTGAGTCAACTTCTCCAACGGATATCTTATGTTGATTGGCAGAAAGTGAGCTGACTTCGTAAGTCGATCCACTATTACCCATATTGAGTCATATCCTTTCCTAGTTCTTGGCAACCCGACAACAAAGTCCATGGCGATACTATCCCATTTCCATTCAGGAATAACTAAGGGTTGTAGTAATCCAGCTGGTCTTTGGTGCTCAATCTTCGTTTCCTGGCAAACCAAACAAGATGACACGCATCTAGCGATATCTCTTTTCATCCCATGCCACCAAAATAACTTCCTCAAGTCTTGATTCATCTTGGTCATTCCAGGATGCATACTCAATCGAATGAGCATGTTCAAGTATGTACTTTCTGAGTTCTTCATCTTTAGGCACACAGACCCTCCCTTGGAATCTCAAAATCCCATCGCTTCCTTCCTTCAATGTTGACACACCACCTTGTCTCATCAATTCTCTTTCTTCTTGCAGGAATTTATCGACCTTTTGTTTATCTCGAATATCATCCATCAAGTCATTTGAGATAGTGATCCTATTCATGCAGATTTTACCCGGTGTTAACTTTACAAATGACCATATATCTCTGAATTGCTCTATCAAGTCCTTTTCTCTAATCATCATAGTAGAAACACTAACCGTCTTTCAACTCAAAGCATCGGCCACCACGTTCGCCTTTCCAGGATGATACTGAAGTTGGAAATCGTAATCTTTCAAAAATTCTAGCCATCTTCACTGCCTCATGTTCAACTCTTTCTGATCGTACAGGTACTTCAGACTTTTGTGGTCACTGAAGACATTAAATGTGGCTCCATACAAATAATGTCTCCATATCTTCAATGCAAACACCACTGCAGCTAATTCTAGATCGTGTGTTGGGTAGTTCTTCTCGTGCATTCGCAGTTGTCTTGAGGCGTAAGCCACCACTCCTCTGTTTTGCATGAGAACGCACCCCAAACCTTGATACGAAGCGTCACAGTACACTTCAAATGGTTCACTAGGATTCGGTAAGACTAGCACTGGTGACGTAGTCAGCTTCCTTTTTAACTCTTGGAAACTTCCTTCACAGGAATCTGTCCATTCAAAAGCTTGGTCTTTCTTGGTGAGTTGAGTGAGCGGTCCAGCGATTTTGGAAAATCCCTCAATAAACCTCCGGTAGTATCCGGCTAATCCAATGAAGCTTCGGATTTCTGTCACTGTAGTTAGTCTTTCCTATTGTAGTACGGCTTCCACCTTTGAAGGATCCACTGCAATTCCTTCCTTTGTGATTACATGCCCCAAGAACTTCACTTCATCTAGCCAAAACTCGCACTTGGATAGTTTCACATATAGCTCTTTTTCCTTCAAGATCTGGAGAACTATGCTGAGGTGTTCAGCATGGTCCTCGTGACTTTGTGAATAGATCAGAATATCGTCGATGGAAACAACAACGAATTTGTCCAAGTAAGGACGAAAGATCCTATTCATATAGTCCATAAATATCGCAGGTGCATTTGTCACACCAAAAGGCATCACCAGGTACTCATAATGACCATAACGAGTACGAAAAGCCGTCTTGGGAATATCTTCCACTTTCACTCTGATTTGGTGATATCTCGATCGTAGATCGATCTTGGAAAACACAGCTGGTCCCTTCAATTGGTCCATCAAGTCATCTATCCTCGGCAATGGATACTTGTTCTTAATCGTAACCTTGTTTAACTGATGGTAGTCCACGCATAATCTTGAAGTCCCATCTTTCTTCTTGACCAACAATACAGGTGCTCCCCAATGTGACACACTGGGTCTCACGAATTTCTTCTCTAGGAGCTCTTCCAACTACTTCTTAAGTTCCACGAGTTCTGCTGGTGCCATACGATAAGGTGCCATAGAAATAGGGCCAGCTCCAGGTACCAAGTTGATAGCAAACTCGACCTCACGTTCCGGTGGCAAACCAGGTACATCGTCAGGGAAAACCTCAGGAAAATCTCGAACAACAGAGATTGCGTCCACATCAACTTCACTCTCAACTTTCAAAGAAGATAACAGCATGTATCCTCGAGCTCCTTCTTTCAGAAAAACTTTCACTTGGTTAGCGGTCAAAAATCTAGAATCCTCACCCAAAGGGAAAACTATTATTTTTCTGGAACAATCTAACAAGACATGGTTGGCAAATAGCCAGTCCATTCCTAATATCACGTCTAGTTGGGATAACGGTAAACAGATCAAATCGACAGAAAAGACTCGACTTTTCACTATTAAAGGACAACCTAGACACACCTTAGTAGTGACGATAGGTCTTGCAGTAGGAGTCGAAACAATCAAATCGAAAGGTAAAGAAGACACAGGCAATCCAAGTCTTTTCACACAATCATGTGAAATGAAAGAATGAGTAGCACCAGAGTCATACAGTACAATTAAAAGATTACCTTCAATGATACCTTCTCCTTGTATCAGATCCTCGGATTCAGAGGCCTCAGCACCACTCAGGGTGTAGACTCTGCCTCCAACTTATGGTTTAGAAGTCTTAGCTGCATTGACGGATGGTTCCGCCTTGGTCTGGTTACAGTCTCAAGAAACGTGACTAAGTTTCCCGCACCGAAAGCAAATAAATCCTTTGATTGTGCAGTCCCTTGTGAAATACTCCTTCCCACATTTCATGCATCTCGGAGTAGTTGTAGCATTCTGACCCATCTTTCCAGGGCTTCCAGTTGGGCTTCCTCCTTAAAATTTTTGTGGTTGTTGGCTTCCAGAGGGTCTGGAATAAGGCTTCTTCTGATAACGACTCGAGTTACCACCACTTCCTCTTTGGGACCGAATGGGCCCAAAGTTCCTGTTTCTCGCCTCACGTTCTTGTTCCACACTTTCCAATCGGCAGCAAGTGTCGAGTAGCTCGGAAAACTGAGAAATCTTCAAAGCTATCACAATTTTCTTCACATCATGCCTCAGGCCTTCCTCAAACTTCCGATACTTCCAAGTCTCATTGGGTTGAAGTTGAAAATAGGCTGAAAATCTGGACAAGTTCTCAAACTTGGCGGCGTATTCGCTCACAGTCATGCCTCCCTGTCGCAATCTCAGAAATTCCATTTCTTTTGCGTGCCTGGCACTTTCAGGAAAATATTTGTTCAAGAACCTTTCTTTGAACACTTCCCAGGTTATCACTCTGTTCGTGGCTTATAGTAGCCTTTGTTCTCCCGTCCACCAATGTTCAGCATCTCCCATCAGCATGTATGCGGCATAGGTCACCTTCCTATCATCAGCACAATTCATACCCGTAAATATTTTCTCTAACTCTTGAATCCATAATGTAGCTTTCTCCGGGTCAAACTCCCCTTTAAATTGTGGAGGATTAGCACGACGAAATCCTTCCAAGTTCTGAACATCCGCCGTAGCCTCTAGCTGTTGTGCAGCCCTAGCCTGTTGTTGAGCTGTTTGCTGGTTCTGTTGTAACATTGCCTCGGCCATCTTCTGTATTGCCTCTATGGCAGCAGCCATATCACTCCGACGAGCCATTGTTCCTTCTCGGATTAGACTACGCAAAACACAGAGAAAGTCAGATGTAATCATTTGAATACTAAACAACAAAATCACAGAGAATGATACAGCACAAACAAGACAGTCCAAAACCACACGACCCAAAGAAACATAACCGGGAGCTCTGATACCAAGACAGTGTAACGCCCCTTTTTCTCCCTTCAGTCATAATGGGTGAGAAGAAGGAATGTCGCACTATAGTGAAACGACACAAAAATGATTACGGAAAATTTGAACACATTTTTTTTTAACATAATTCCGGTTAAAACTTCCATTTAATGTACATATACACCTGTTTGTAAATATATCGCGTGATTGAGTTAAAATTAAAAGTTCCTCTTTCATATGAAACTTCTTGTCAAAAATGTCAAAGAGAAATCAACATGGAATGAAACATACGACCATACACAATATGGATAATTACTTACTTTATACCAGAAGCACGAGCCTGTTTAAATTACATTTCCAAAAAGATATATAAAAAGCAAAATGTGCATCTACCCCACGAGATACAAGTATCTACCCACTAATCCAGTAGTACGTCAGGCTCCCTCAAAATAAACGGATAGCCATCAGTAGCCATCAATTTAAAACCAACCCTAAGACTGCCTGGAATGAGAAGGAACCGTAGATGGATCCTCCTCAGGGTCCTCGTCGTCCGACAAGACATCCATCGGGACGACAGAACAGCGGGCAGGAGCCTGGGCAGTAGACAAAAAGGAATCCTCACGAGGGGTATAATACATTTCACCCCACGTGTCCCTCACGGGCATATAGAACTCCAGCCATACAAAAGCATGAAAATCTATAACAGGAGCGTCATAGCGTCTCCACGCTAAGGACACCATCACGTCGCCGTGGTATACACATCGGTCAGTCTGTACGTTGATATGCCAGCAGTCCAGACCTCCAAGAAAGCTGATCCGCACGTAGCCAAAAAGTCCACGGAATCGAAATGACAGCCTCAACAGCTTCGATCTCAGTCGAGATAAGGCCAGAAACCTTGAAACTCAGTGGTTTCCTTATCCTCCTCCCGAATGTCTTCTCGAGAGCATACGATCCAATCCAAAATGCAAAATAAAGCAAATTACCGAAAGAGGTGAGATTCCCAGCTTTCAGTACCAACAAGGCAGCAAGAAAATAAATGGCGTCGAACGCCCACATAAGACACAATTAATACATACAAGTACAGTAATACATGAAAGCAATTAATGAGAGTAAAGCAACAAAGAATAGTAGTTAACATCATCCATAGCCAACTAGCAACGTTAGCATTACCAAGAATCAAATTAATATCACAGTCATAATAGTAAACACATTATCCAATCATGAATGCTCAATGGACCATGTGACTGACAACTCACAATGCGACAAGGGTACCAAAGTTCCTACTCCATGGAGCTAGACATAAACATCTTCGGAGTGAATGATCAAGGAGTAATACTAGTGTATCGTTAGCCTTAAAAATATAGTGTGCTCATCACATAAAAACATTTGCGTAAAATGGCTCACACATGGCACCTCAACAGTTGATCGCGATATAGGACAACATCTCAGGCAGGATCGTCGGTGTGTTGCATTGGTCTATCCCACGGCCCCAGTGGAGCTACCACTGTCTATTGTGAGACACCCACACCCCGACGCCCCCAGGGTCAACAACATATGACACCTACGCTTAGTCTATTCGCACCCCACACATAGGTGTTATTCAAACTCCTAGGCAACATAGCCTTTTCAACAATGTCCCACGGATAATACGCATGCATGATGACACAATGTCCAATAATATATGTTCATCAATGATGCATTCAGCATAAGCCTTTCCTCAATGGCACATAAGCATTATTCAATGTCCAACATGACATATCAACCGTGCATTTATTAAAACATTGCCTCAATGGTACATCATCATTCTTATCTCATTGAGTACTACATCAATAATTCTCATTACACACATACCACAATTTCCATGTCATGGATCCAAGAATTCCATATTCAAAATCATTTCTTATCTATCGGTATGAATACGCATTCCTATCATAATTAAGTAAAGTGAAATCCTTGAATCCAGGGTTTTTGGGTTATGTTTGAGTTACAAAGGACAAAGAACCATAATCTCAATCATTTCCAGCTCAAAAATCTCATTTTTGGTCTTGGTAATCGATTACATCACCCTTGTAATCGATTACCCGAGGAACAGAATCTCTGTAATCGATTACAATCTCATTGTAATCGATTACGTGATTCCCAGAACCACGTTTCGTAACTTCAAGGCCCTGGTAATCAATTACACAACCGTGGTAATCGATTACCAATTGGACAGAACCTCCGTAATCGATTACCCACAAGTTGTAATCGATTACGTGATTTCCAGAAGCACCATTTCGTGACATCAGAGGCTTGGTAATCGATTACACCACTCTTGTAATCGATTACAAGCTAAACGAATCGCTATGTCGATTACACAGCCAGACGTAATCGATTGCATTTTAGAATCACGATTTCATATCCTTAAGAGCTTGGTAATCGATTACAAGCCTCGTGTAATCGATTACCACGCGTAAACTTGCAGAAAACAGAGTTTTCCAGGTCCTCTAACTCAAACCAAACTAATCCTTATCATATTTAATTCAACAGGATACTCAAATATACCTTCAAATCATGCAAGAGGCATCAATAAATCATACAATCCCAACAAAATGCACTATCATCAAGAACAACATAAAAATGAGAAAACATTTTACATGGATTCAGGAATCAATAACAACACACATACAAGACATTCCCTTACTACCAGGATTGGTTGAAGAGGATCATCTCCCTCTTTCCTATTTGGGAAACAACACAATGTGCCACTCCTTCTTGCCCTAGATTTTCGTTTTCCCCCCTTCAAGAGAAACTCCAATGTGAGTGATCACCACAATGTCCACTCAAACCATGAAGAATAGGTTCTTGGTCACCAAGGTGGCCAAGAGAAATGAAAATAGCAAAAGAAAATGGAAGAAAGTTGAAGGCTTTACCTTAAAGCTCCAAGCTTTAGCTTCAATGGTGGAAGAGAAATGGAAGAAAAGAAGAAGAGGAACCAAAGGATAACCGCCAAGGAGAATAGTCTTGGAATGGTGGAAGGAAAAAAGTAAATGTGATTTGCTTGGCAAATAATGGAGTTGGTCTCCAATGTGTGGATGTGTGTGTACGGTGGAGAGGAAGGAGAAGAGAAGAAGAGAAGAGAGATGTGTTAAATGTTTAGTGTTTAGAAAAATGAAGATGAGTTAATAAAAGGAAGAAAGCACCTTTGACTCCCCCAAAAAGGAGTGTCTGCCGTGGAGTGAAAGGAGAGGAAAGAGAGAGAAAATGTGTTACAAGGGAAATTGCTAGGAAGCTTCCCATAACAAGCTTGGATTAAATTTAATCTTTCTTTTGAAATTAAAACTAATAGATGTGATACAAAAATTAGATTTTGAATAATGTGATAATATTTTTAATACATGTTATTATTTATTGGACGTGATTATAATTGGCAGAAGTCAGCATTAACAAATCTGACAGATAAATTCTTCACAGTGTTTTATTATTTCATCTGTTAAGATTTCTCGAAAAATTTGAAACCTTATAAACTGTGTCTGGTCTCGGGTTTAGTAAGATCCCCCGTCGACGTTTCCATAGTTCAAGGTTTTTGGAGAAAATGTCTCATTTCTCCGGTTCCGCTCAGTACACACGTAAAACGAGAAATATATTAAAATATTCCGTATTCTCAGAAAATTCCAGAAAAATTTCCAGAAAATCACAAATATTTTAGAATGACTTCTGATAGTAGAAAAGTAAATTTTGGGGTGTTACAAGCATCAACTTCAATTCCTTCCTCGGATATCACATGTCCCAAAAATTGAACTTCGCTTAACCAAAATTCACATTTGGACAACTTGGCATACAACTTATTCTCCTTCAAAATCTGGAGAACCACTCTGAGATGTTCAGCATGTTCCTCTTGACTTCGAGAATAAATCAAAATGTCATCTATAAAGACAATAATAAACTTATCCAAGTACGAATGAAAAATTCTATTCATAAAGTCCATGAATATGGCAGGTGCATTCGTCACACCAAATGGCATCACAAGATATTCATAATGCCCATAACGAGTCCGAAATGCAGTTTTGGGAATATCCTCTACCTTCACACAAATTTGATGATACCCAGATCGTAAATCAATCTTGGAAAATATTGTGGCTCCTCCTAATTGATCCATCAGATCATTAATTCTTGGTAGTGGATATTTATTCCTAATCGTAACCTTGTTCAATTGTCGGTAGTCTACACATAGACGAGAAGTTCCGTCCTTCTTCTTAACCAACAATACTGGAGCTCCCCATGGTGACACACTAGGTCTCACGAATTGCTTTTCCAACAAATCCTCCAGTTGTTTCTTAAGCTCTGCCAACTCTACCGGTGACATCTGATATGACACAATAGATATAGGTCTAGCTCCAGGTACTAAATCAATAGCAAACTCAATTTCCCTTTCTGGCGGTAGTCCTGGTATATCTTCAGGAAATACCTCAAGAAATTCATTAACCACGAAAATATCCTTTAAGACATCTTCGCACTGAACCTCCAAAGAAGACAACAATAGATACCCATGATCTCCTTCCTTCAAACAAGCTTCTACTTGAGTTGCCATTAGGAATCTAGGATCTTTAGCCTCAGGAAGTACTAACGTCTTATTCGAACAATCAATTAGGATATGGTTAGAAGATAACCAATCCATTCCTAAGATTACATTAATCTTGGAAAGAGGCAAACAAATCAAATCCACATGAAAGATTCTATCCCTAACACATACAGGGCCATTCAAACATACTTTTGTTGTTATCACAGGCTTATCAGTAGGAGTAGTAACACTCAAATCATATGGCAATGTAGTCACAGTCAATCCCAAACGTTCCACACAATCACATGCAATAAAAGAATGTGTTGCTCCCGAATCATAGAATACGGTTAAAGGATTACCTTCAATAGCACACTCCTCCATGATTAAATCCTCAGATTTCGTGGCTTCCTCTCCGCTCATAGTATACACTCAACCACCCGCCTGTGGCCTTGCTATATGAACATTTCCCACAGAAGGTTCCCTCTTTATGTGATCACAATCCCTAGATAAATGTCTAGGTTTCCCACATCTAAAACAAACAATTCCTTTATGCTGACAATCCTTGGTCAAATGGTTCTTCCCACACTTGTAACAGTTATACGTAGGAGTCCCAGCTTGACTTGCCTTATTACCACCAGAACTTCCTCCAACAAATTGCTGCCGGTTCTGATTTCCTGCCGGTTTAGTATATGGTTTCTGTTGAAAACGATTTCCTCCACTACTCTTTCCTCTCTGGAATCTTGTAGGTCCAAAGTTCTTGTTTCTCACCGTACGCTGTTGATCAATCTCCTCAACCTTATGGCACTTGTCCAACAATTCTGGAAGCTGCTCAATTCCCAGGGTTGCTACAGCTTGCTTAATGTCAAGCTTCAATCCTTGCTCAAATTTCCTATACTTCCAGTCCTCATCTGGATGCATTTGGAAATACCTCGAAAACTTAGATAAGCTCTCGAACTTTGCCGCATACTCACTAATAGACATTACTCCTTGCCTCAGACTAAGAAATTCCATCTCCTTAGCATGACGCGCACTTGCTGGAAAATACTTTGCCAAAAACTTCTGCCTAAAGAGCTGCCATGTTACAACTCCTCCTTCAGCTTCTAACAATCTTCGGGCTCCTGCCCACCAGTTCTCACCATCTCCGACTAACATAAAAGTCGCAAAGGTCAGCTTGCGTTCATCAGTACTTCCCATACCTTCAAATATTTTCTCTAATTCCTGGATCCACAATTCAGCTTTCTCCGGGTCAAATTCTCCCCGAAACTTCGGTGGATTATTCTTACGGAATTCAGATAAACTGTGAGCATCCTCAGTTACTCTTTGATTTTGTTGTGCAACGACATCAGCCATCCGTTGCATCGCTGCTACAGCTGCAGCCATGTTCTGGTTATCATTGCCAGCATTTTCCATTCCAGTTCTAGTATTGACACGTCCTCGTCCTCTTCCAGCCATTACTTTCTCTACTTAACTGGACAACACAAAGAAAGTAAGGTCAATCTTCAAACAATATTGTTTCTTTTCAGAAAACAATAACAGAGAATCACACAACACAAACAAGACAGACCTAACCACAAATCCAAAAGACTCTAACTTGGGCTCTGATACTAACTAATGTAACACCCACCGTAGGGTGCTACATTTATGTTACTTAATTCCCAAATTACCCCCAAGTTATAAAATGTGATGTTGTGATAAAATATGAGTTGTAATTTTTTTTTTCTTTCTTCTTTGATAACTATAAAATAACCTTAGCGGAAAATAAAATACTATACATCATCACACATAATTTACATCATCATACATTACAAATATACTGTCAGGATTATTTATATACAGACCATTTCTCTAAAACTAAATAACACACTTAGATATATACAGACATAGTTTGTAACAAAGTTTAGACTCGCCCAAGTCTAACTAAGCAGCAGAACCCTCAGACAGGTCCTCCTCAGACTCCTCAATAGGTAGGAATTCGATTTGACGCGTAGCCCTATGGACAGGTGTCCGGGCTGACGACACAATACTAATTTCCATTGGGACATAGTTTCTAGTATCCCAATGCCGCCTAATAGACAGTAAAAATTCCACATGCACAAAAATAATTACAGAGAAAAACGGATCCCCATGAAATATCCTACTAAAGTTTATTGTCAAGTGTCCCTCATAAATTAGTCCCCTCTCATTGGGACTAGTCCTCCACGCTCCAGCTCCACCGCGGAACTGCAATCTCACGTAACCAAAGAAACTTGACCAGGATGCCATCCGATCAAAACTCAGCTTCCTCTGGAGCCTGCTCTTCTTCACCCACTTGTTCAACCCTTTGCTCAGTGTCTTTACAAATATATTTACAATACCAAATAAACATACAAAGAGGTGAGATCTGTAACACCCTAATACAGATATCCAGATATATCCTAGATAGACAGAGATATATACAGATAACCAGTACTAGAGATGTCACTTCTATACTACATACTAACATATATCTATAATCACAACTGAGTAATTATAGAAAGCCTTGAGAGATTGCGGAAAAACTTAAACTCATACATATATATATATACAAACTTAGCCACCTGAGGCTTATTGTAATACATATAACATAAAACTTACAGAACAAACATAAACTTATTACATAAGTTCTGTCTACTTAAAGCAATAAAACTATTCTAGTCTTCATGCTTTATCTTCTCATCCTTAGCAGGGTTTGCATCCGTACACGAGCCTTTGCCACGTATCCGAATCTGCATCGGTACACTGCATCCGAAACTGCGCATCCGAACCTCGCATCCGGATTTACATGGAATAGCAACTGGGGTGAGAATTAACATTCTCAAGTATAAGCAATTCCAACACCAGTTCTCTATAACATTGTATATAACAAATATATATAACAAAAGCTATACTTCTAACTTAGGAGTTTCCCCCTCTATTTTCATAACTTAGGAGTTTCCTCCTCTATTCTCATAACTTAGGAGTTGCCTCCTCTTTTCTCATAACTTAGGAGTTGCCTCCTCTTTTCTCATAACTTAAACACTTTCTAATAGTGTGATAACAATCAAGAGTGAACACACTGCTAATATATACAGCGCCCATACATCTGTACATACCAACAATGACGGACAATGCCCATACAACTGTCCGTAAATGCAATGCTAATGATATGTAATGAACATGCCTAAGGAATCCTAAGTGCATGTGAATGAAATGCAAATGCAGAGTTTTGATTTGGAGCGAAGGAATTTGCTAGGAACTAGTCAGTATATCATCTAGTGGTAAATAGAGGAAACCTCATCCTCACCTTACACGTATCCTGGCTCATTGAGAAATTTGGGCTTCATCCTTGCTCAAAGAGCGTCTTTGGATTTCCCACTTATCTCCTTAGGCCTTGGCACATCGAGACATCAGGGTTATGTCCTTCTCAAAAGTCCTTCGGACACCCATCTATCTCCTTTTTGCCTTCATGATTAACATCAAAGGATACTCACTAGATCGATCCTACTTGACTAATTCATAGACTTTCGTACATACTTATATACTTAGTTCCTCTCAGAGCTAAGCATATTCTAGTCTTCTTGTGTTTACCCCTTGTGATGAGGAGAATCGTAACCTCATACTATATGTAACCTTAGCACTTGGTTAGGAATACTTGTTCCCTTAGGAACTTCTCGATCCCCACCTCCTGGTGAATGACCTCACGTCATATAACGTTACATTCTCGGGTAAACATTACTAAACTATGTCTCTTACTTGTACCTAAACTTCACCTCATCACTCCTTTCTCTTAAGTGATCTCTAATGCAACCTTACGTTCTTTGAGGTGTTAGGTACTTACCTTTGGCGAACCACTAATCTTGGTTGCCCTAAGGTCCTTTCTCTTAATCTTCACACTAGCTTAACTCTCTAGTGTGTGAAGAGCTCAGTGTTATGTTTATCTCTTACATAAACACCATCTTACTCTTTTCTATAGACTCAACTCATCCTAGTGAAAGAGTCTATCTTAACTAATGCCTCATCTAACCTTGCTTAAGGAGGCGAGAGCATTTCTCTAAAACTTTGCATAATTAACTCCACTTTGTCTAAAGAGAGTAGTTCATGCATCTAACTTTCCTTTTCTATCACACTTCGGTAGTAGCGTATACTACACTTGTGTGCTAACATACTTATTCTAAACTCAACTTCCATGCTTTACTTGCATCTAAGGAAGTATCTTCTCTTTATCTTGTACTTCTAACTCATCTTAACTTATACTTGAGTTGTTGTACATTTACTGTTCTACTTTCTGCTATCTTTATCTTGTACTTCTAACTCATCTTAGCTTATACTTGAGTTGTTGTACATTTACATTTCTACTTTCTCGCTTATGACATCTTCTTAGTCATAATTCCTCTTCTTGTGTATTTAACAATGTACTAAGTCTCACTTAACTTGAGACTAAGTACCTAAACGTCCCCTCCGTGGAACTCATACACAATCTTATCTCCACTCATGTAATCTAACTCTAGAGTGGCTCTTACTTGCAACTCTCTTTGTTGCCTAAGCTTCTAGGTACCTTCCTAAGGTAATCCACTATTCTTGGATTTCCTAAGGTTCATACCTTTCTCATCATTCTCTACTAGAGTGAATACTATTATTCATCTCTATTGCACTATCTCATCACATCTTAAGTGATATCAGTTGCAACATTAAGTTGCCTAAAGTGCAATATCATTACTTAAAGCAAACCTTTCCTTTAGGATGCTTAAAAGCCTATGCTTTCTCATACTTGATAGATAGATATTTTCCACTTGAAAATATCCCAACTTGTGCCTTAACACACTTAGGAAACATGTCTCAATGATTCCATTAACTATAGCACCTCAGAACATCCAAAAACATCATTTTGGAGCTTTGGGTCTCACGCCGCAAAGACTGCATTTGCACGCCGGCGCCCCTTCTCTCGAGGGCTACTGCTGGGCTAATTTTTAACCTCACGCCGCGGCATGCTTCCTCCACGCCGCGGCATTCCCAGCGAAAACTCTCGCGCTGCGGCGTGACTATCTCCACGCCGCGGCGCCATCAGTGAACCACGGTTCTACGAGTAACTCTGTTGCGGGTTTTGCTCTATTGATCATTCTGCTGATTCCAAGCCATCTCAATCCAAATTCTAAGTAATTCTAAGTCCCTAATCAATTCTTTAACATTTAGGAACATCAATTACTCTCTTAAATCTCTTAATTTGGATTATGGCTAGAATTCTTCATTCTTTAACTTAAGGCTCACTTTGTGATTCAAGGGTCTCCTTTCTTAAGTTGATGTTATAGACAAGTCATAAATGACCCAAGAAACACTTCTATGCAAGCCAAACTCTTTTAACATCTCTAAAACTCAAATTAGCATATTATGTATCTATATGCATACATAGAGAATAGAGATGAATAAAAGCTCTAAACCCCTACCTCTTGAAGATTGAAGCCTTGAATCTTGAAGCTTGATCTTCCTCTTCCCTTCTTCTTCCCTTCTCTCCTCTCCCCTTTCTCTCTTTTCTTCTCTGGTTTTCGGTTTCTCTTTCTCTCGCTGAGGAGAACCAAATATAAAGGGGAAGGGACGTGCGAGGAATTACGGGAAAAGATTAATCTTGAAACTTCTATCTGCTATGGATACCCGAATCATGCTAATTCGAGTTTCTGCTTCCAACAACCTTAGAATAAATCATAAGATTCATCTAAGTTGTTGTTTCTCTTTTCTCATTATTTTCTATATCTGCTAGGGATCAATCTGGCATTAAAAGCACAACCTGTATGCCTAAAAATACCAAACTGACTCTGATTCTCTTGAAACTTTTACCACATCTTATTTGGCTCATTTGTGACCTAGAAATAAACTCTCTATGTTTATTTCCTTCAACTTAGCAACTTATGCTATTATCTGAGTCATTTTAAGCCACTTTACAACTTTTATGTTGCAACTAAGTGCCTAAATGAACTCAGTTTGTCACAAAACTTGACTGACATGCTAAACAAGTTAAATGCTACCTTTCGTAACCATTTACCAGTCTAACATGTACTTAAGGGTATTACATTTCTCCCCTCCTTTTTTAAAATTTTGTCCCCAAAATTGTTCACCTCACGCAAACCATTCTGGCTAAACAAAACTTTACATGGAACTTCTGCTTCCATGCTAACCTTTTTCTGTACTAGCTTCTCCCAACCATTTTCTCTCGAGGAGACCTGCTTACTTGAAAGCTCTTGATCTCTCTGCTTATGGATGGTAAGCTGTACTAAAACATAACTTAGCTTTGAACTCCTTCTTATAAGGCTTTCAAAACCAAGTGTGAATCTAGTATCTCTCTCAGACACTATATTCACTGAAACTCTATGAATCCTAATTATTCCCTTCAAAAGTAGTTGAACTACCTTATCTAGAAAATAGCTATCTGTTCTTAGCAAAAGATTGGTGGATTACTTAATCTTGCCACCTTTATCTGCCGCTCAACATATTCTCTTATGTTCTTTAACATACTATGCTACTATACATCTTCTTTAACTCTTGGAAAACCTTAGTAGCCTCTTGATAGATGGTACACTTTCTCTGGTGAGCTTCCTCTGGAATCCTTTTCTTGATTTTTGACTCTCTTGGAAGACAAAGTTGTCTCTAAACTTCGTCATTCCCTCTTAGTCCTAACAAAATCCTTAAGGGTTCCCTTGAAAATCTGCTCACACTTGTCCCTTAGAGCTTCATTCTCCTTCTGAGCTTCAAAGAATTTCAAGTCTTTAGGCCTCTTACTATGTTCACCTTGCTCACTGAGATACTATCTAGAATCATAGTCACCGCTAGACTCAAATTCTCGAAAACTCTCAAGAAAGTTGCTCTTTCTCGGACTATCATCTGGGATAACCACTAAACTGGCATTACCCAAATGATATCTCAACTCAAGGTTATGAGCCTTCAAAAACTCTATCCATCTATTTCGCTTCATGTCCAAAGCTTCCTCGATCCACAAGCATCTTAAGCTATCATGATCATTTGAACATCTCTAACTAGACTCCTTATGAGTTATGTCTCCAAAACTATAAGGTAATCACTACTTTGGCTAATTCCAAAACATACTTAGGGTAGTTCCTCTTTTGCAGACTTATCTGCCTTGATGCGTAGGCATCTACCTACCTCTTGCATCTAACATACCCTAGTCCCATCTTGAAGTATAACTGTCTACTTCAAAGTTCTCTCGGGAATTTGGAATTACCAAAACTAACGTAGTAATCAACCTTCTCTTCTACTCTTGGAAAACAAACTCACTATCTAGAGTCCATTACTGGGTACTACCTCTCTTGACTGGCCTAAACCAGGTAGCACTAACTTAGAAAATCTACTGATAGATTCTCTGCTCTTGGATACAATGGCTACTCTACCCATTGTACCTTTACTTAAACTCTACTAGGGTTCTCTACAATTTCTGTCTTGAGAAATTGCAGAATTCTTAAACTGTACCACTTGTAATCCAAAACTGACTTTTGGGTCACTTGGTACTTAACCACTTCTTGTCCAAAAGTTTCCAAAACTACTTTTGACATACTCATCATGTCCTTTCGTAATCCTGGAAAACTCTTGAAGACCTGCTCTTCTTTACTCTGTTTCTATGACAACCAAGTCTTTGATCTTCTCTTGAGAAAAGTCAAAGCTTCTCTCAACTGATCTACCTGGTCATCCTGCTCTCTAAACCAACCAAACCATACCAACAAGGTACGTAGCTAGATTCACAAAGTAAATCTATTCTCTGCTTATACACACCTCACATGTGTTCTTATCTCATACCAAGTTGGATGATTTCGTTGCTTTCTTTTTCCAAGAATCGTCTCTCTTACGATATCTTGGTTACTCACTTATGTAGCTCATGGATTACCCATCAAAATGGTCTACATCCATGTATCTTACCACATCTAGCACATCTTAGTTACTGGAAGCTTGATTTGCTTTTCTCCTTAGAGTTGCTCCTCTACAAGCACTCTTCTTATACTTATCATTACTCCAAGCTTCCACTGTGCAACTCTGATACAACTTGAGATCAAAAGACACTCTCACGACCTCAACATCATCGATCTTTTCCTCATTAGGAACTTTCTAACTCTTGTTCCATCGAGGCTACTTCTACAACTGCATGCACCGACTAGAGCGCGAAGTCTATAACCTCCTTTTGCATCGCAATTCTTCTAATGTCTTCTCCAAGTTCTACTTCAAATTTTACTCACTTCCGGTCTTTATCCGGATTGGACGTAAAATAAGAAAAGGACTCTTGACATTCTTTGAATTGCTTTGCATTCGATCTTCAGTAATATCCCCTTGCTCTAACTTTAGGAATTCTTCTTTCCTTTGCTTTCTCTAACTCAAGGGAACAATACTTATCTAGGAAAGTAACTCTAAACACCTCTCATGTGGTTCGAGTACTAACCATCTCTAGTAACCTTTCGCTTCATCTCATCAGCTTTCGGCTTCACCTACTAACCCTTACGAAGCAAGGTCACTTTCTATTCATCAGCGCTTGCTATGGTCTCAAGGATCTCTTCCATCACATGAAACCATCTTCTAACTCGGCTGAACTAAACGCTCCCTTGAAAACAAAGGAGTATCTTTCTTGAACTCGGAGAAACACGATTCCTCAAAAGTTCTCTCTCGTCTTCGCTACTAGCTAAGCGAGTTCTATTCTATCACTTCGATAGACTTCTACTAATGGCGTCGCTTCTCTCAACACGGCGAGCCATTTCTCTAAAAGCTCGGTATTCTCTTTCTTTACAGTCTCCTAGTCATGCAATTCCATCTCGCATATCTCAAAAAGAGATAAAAGAATGCATAACTTTCTACTAAAGCTCGCTTCTTATGCCTAAGCATAGTCGGTCCATACCCCGGCTCAACAGGATGAGCTGCTCGATACCATAATGTAACACCCTAATACGAGATATCCGGATATATCCTAGATAGACAGAGATATATACGAGATAACCAAGTACTAGAGATGTCACTTCTATACTACATACTAACATATATCTATAATCACAACCGAGTAATTATAGAAAGCCTTGAGATTGCGGAAAAACTTAAACTCATACATATATATATATATACAAACTTAGCCACACGAGGCTTATTGTAATACATATAACATAAAACTTACAGAACAAACATAAACTTATTACATAAGTTTCTGTCTACTTAAAGCAATAAAACTATTCTAGTCTTCATGCTTTATCTTCTCATCCTTAGCGGGGTTTGCATCTACGTACACGAGCCTTTGCACATGTCTCGATACGCGATCGGTACGGCATGTGATCCGAACCTGATACGAACCTGCATCTGGATTTACATGGAATAGCAACTGGGGTGAGAATTAACATTCTCAGTATAAGCAATTCCAACACCAGTTCTCTATAACATTGTATATAACAAATATATATAACAAAAGCTATACTTCTAACTTAGGAGTTTCCCCCTCTATTTTCATAACTTAGGAGTTTCCTCCTCTATTCTCATAACTTAGGAGTTGCCTCCTCTTTTCTCATAACTTAGGAGTTGCCTCCTCTTTTCTCATAACTTAAACACTTTCTAATAGTGTGATAACAATCAAGAGTGAACACACTGCTAATATATACAGCGCCCATACATCTGTACATACCAACAATGACGGACAATGCCCATACAACTGTCCGTAAATGCAATGCTAATGATATGTAATGAACATGCCTAAGGAATCCTAAGTGCATGTGAATGAAATGCAAATGCAGAGTTTTGATTTGGAGCGAAGGAATTTGCTAGGAACTAGTCAGTATATCATCTAGTGGTAAATAGAGGAAACCTCATCCTCACCTTACACGTATCCTGGCTCATTGAGAAATTTGGGCTTCATCCTTGCTCAAAGAGCGTCTTTGGATTTCCCACTTATCTCCTTAGGCCTTGGCACATCGAGACATCAGGGTTATGTCCTTCTCAAAAGTCCTTCGGACACCCATCTATCTCCTTTTTGCCTTCATGATTAACATCAAAGGATACTCACTAGATCGATCCTACTTGACTAATTCATAGACTTTCGTACATACTTATATACTTAGTTCCTCTCAGAGCTAAGCATATTCTAGTCTTCTTGTGTTTACCCCTTGTGATGAGGAGAATCTGTAACCTCATACTATATGTAACCTTAGCACTTGGTTAGGAATACTTGTTCCCTTAGGAACTTCTCTGATCCCTTACCTCTGGCTGAATGACCTCACGTCATATAACGTTACATTCTCAGGTAAACATTACTAAACTATGTCTCTTACTTGTACCTAAACTTCACCTCATCACTCCTTTCTCTTAAGTGATCTCTAATGCAACCTTACGTTGCTGAGGTGTTAGGTACTTACCTTTGGCGAACCACTAATCTTGGTTGCCCTAAGGTCCTTTCTCTTAATCTTCACACTAGCTTAACTCTCTAGTGTGTGAAGAGCTCAGTGTTATGTTTATCTCTTACATAAACACCATCTTACTCTTTTCTATAGACTCAACTCATCCTAGTGAAAGAGTCTATCTTAACTAATGCCTCATCTAACCTTGCTTAAGGAACTGAGAGCATTTCTCTAAAACTTTGCATAATTAACTCCACTTTGTCTAAAGAGAGTAGTTCATGCATCTAACTTTCCTTTTCTATCACACACGGTAGTAGCGTATACTACACTTGTGTGCTAACATACTTATTCTAAACTCAACTTCCATGCTTTACTTGCATCTAAGGAAGTATCTTCTCTTTATCTTGTACTTCTAACTCATCTTAACTTATACTTGAGTTGTTGTACATTTACGTTCTACTTTCGCTATCTTTATCTTGTACTTCTAACTCATCTTAGCTTATACTTGAGTTGTTGTACATTTCATTCTACTTTCTGCTTATGACATCTTCTTAGTCATAATTCCTCTTCTTGTGTATTTAACAATGTACTAAGTCTCACTTAACTTGAGACTAAGTACCTAAACGTCCCCTCCTGTGGAACTCATACACAATCTTATCTCCACTCATGTAATCTAACTCTAGAGTGGCTCTTACTTGCAACTCTTTGTTGCCTAAGCTTCTAGGTACCTTCCTAAGGTAATCCACTATTCTTGGATTTCCTAAGGTTCATACCTTTCTCATCATTCTCTACTAGAGTGAATACTATTATTCATCTCTATTGCACTATCTCATCACATCTTAAGTGATATCAGTTGCAACATTAAGTTGCCTAAAGTGCAATATCATTACTTAAAGCAAACCTTTCCTTTAGGATGCTTAAAAGCCTATGCTTTCTCATACTTGATAGATAGATATTTTCCACTTGAAAATATCCTAACTTGTGCCTTAACACACTTAGGAAACATGTCTCAATGATTCCATTAACTATAGCACCTCAGAACATCCAAAAACATCATTTTGGAGCTTCAGGGTCTCACGCCGCGGCACAGCATTTGCACGCCGCGGCGCCCTTCTCTCGAGGGCTACTGCTGGGCTAATTTTTAACCTCACGCCGCGGCATGCTTCCTCCACGCCGCGGTATTCTCGGCGAAAACTCTCGCACTGCGGCGTGACTATCTCCACGCCGCGGCGCCATCAGCAGAACCCTGGTTCTGCAGAATTCTGCAGCTGCGGGTTTGCTGCTCTATTGATCATTTCTGCTGATTCCAAGCCATCTCAATCCAAATTCTAAGTAATTCTAAGTCCCTAATCAATTCTTTAACATTTAGGAACATCAATTACTCTCTTAAATCTCTTAATTTGGATTATGGCTAGAATTCTTCATTCTTTAACTTAAGGCTCACTTTGTGATTCAAGGGTCTCCTTTCTTAAGTTGATGTTATAGACAAGTCATAAATGACCCAAGAAACACTTCTATGCAAGCCAAACTCTTTTAACATCTCTAAAACTCAAATTAGCATATTATGTATCTATATGCATACATAGAGAATAGAGATGAATAAAAGCTCTAAACCCCTACCTCTTGAAGATTGAAGCCTTGAATCTTGAAGCTTGATCTTCCTCTTCCCTTCTTCTTCCCTTCTCTCCTCTCCCCTTTCTCTCTTTTCTTCTCTGGTTTCGGTTTCTCTTCTTCTCTGCCGAGGAGAACCAAATATAAAGGGGAAGGGACGTGCGCAGGAATTACGGGAAAAGATTAATCTTGAAACTTCTATCGCTATGGATACCCGAATCATGCTAATTCGAGTTTCCTGCTTCCAACAACCTTAGAATAAATCATAAGATTCATCTAAGTTGTTGTTTCTCTTTCTCATTATTTTCTATATCTGCTAGGGATCAATCTGGCATTAAAAGCACAACCTGTATGCCTAAAAATACCAAACTGACTCTGATTCTCTTGAAACTTTTACCACATCTTATTTGGCTCATTTGTGACCTAGAAATAAACTCTCTATGTTTATTTCCTTCAACTTAGCAACTTATGCTATTATCTGAGTCATTTTAAGCCACTTTACAACTTTTATGTTGCAACTAAGTGCCTAAATGAACTCAGTTTGTCACAAAACTTGACTGACATGCTAAACAAGTTAAATGCTACCTTTCGTAACCATTTACCAGTCTAACATGTACTTAAGGGTATTACAAGATCACCTACGCCAATACCAATATGGTAGCATAGAGATAATACATACAACATACCATACAAATATATCATACTATAATAACAATTATGACATCATCATAATGTATTAAATAACAGATACAATAAATAACATTTACCATCATGGCATTAACAGTATTATCATCATCATCATCCAAGTATTTTCTCAACAGAACAATTGTCATAGCCAATATTCCTTAATTAATATATATCATATAGATATAAATGCTCAATTTCATGCATGCGCACAAAGACTCAATGTCCTACTCCATGGAGCTAATACTCAGTTTGGAGAAGTTGATCCGAAAGATCTGTCTGTACCAAAATGCCTCAGACCAAGTGCTACAATTCTCATTTGTATTTGCACATCTAGCATATACACGATAGTCTTTACGAAATCTCGATTAAGAATAGTGTCTCGATCAGGATTATCGGTGCGTTGCATCGATCTAACTTACAGGAAGAAGTGCTACCAACCACCCATGTAACAAACCTGCACCCCGATGCCCCCAAGGTCAACAAGTGACTTACACTATGCATATTGCACCCACTCAAGAGGTGTACGTCTCTCTTAGGCAAATAGCCTCATACAGTCCCTCGGACCTTTCCAATGCATGTTCAATGCACCAATGCCAATCGTAGGCAAAAATTCATATACAGTGTTCATACACCAGTTCATGCATATATAATGCACTAATGTCAATCAAAGGCAAAATTATCATTTTCTTATACAGTGTTCATCCACTAGTTCAACAGTAATTTTACTGTATATTTAATCGCAAAAATCATTTTATCGTGTTTTTATAGTCGCGCACCACTTTTGTCGCGTTTTCATAATTTAGTAACATTTCTGTTACGTTTTCAAATCACATATAGATTTTTCAACTTTTTCATCAATTACGTAAAAATATTCCACCATTTTTAAATCACGTAGTGATTTTTCAACAATATTTTAATCACGTAAAAATATTTAAACGCTTTCCAAACTGCGTAGAAATATTTCAACATTTTTCAAATCGCGTGGAAATATTTAAATGTTTTTTCCAATCGCGTAACTTAAAAATCACGTTTTTAAGTTACGTAAATCATTTTCACTATTTTTCAACTTCGTAAAATATTTCTCAACTGTTAAAAATTCCTTTTCAACATTTTTCAAAATAAAATAACTTCTCACATTATTTTACACATTTCTTACTCAAGAAAATACTTTTTGTAATTTATTCCATAAAATCATCATTTCATTGAATTAAATCAATGTTTTTAACTTTAAAATTTACTAACGCTCTCCAAAACCCAAAGAATGAGTTACACGCTAGAAAACCCAAGTTACCAACGTATTCTTTATAATTCCAAATCAATTCTAAAAATCAATCCTTTTTAAAATAAATTGAGGTTCAAACATTTTCAACCTCTCTTTTCCATTCACGTATGAAAATTCCAATTCTCAAGTGTTAAAACACTCTGATTCCCTTTCCAAATTCCTTGTATTAAATCAAGTTATATTTCCACTTTGAAAAATCACTTTGTTCATAAAAATCAAGGCATTACAAGCCTTCAAAAACCGTGGACATGGCCATTGAAACCATCAAATATTTTTCCTTTTAAATTGATATGGTTTTACACAAACAAAACCATTAAAAATTCTCACTAAAACCGTGAGCACTTGTTTCTTGAAAACAAACCATTTGTTTATTTTCCTAGTTGTTCTAAACATCTATTTTTACCATTCATGAAAATATTAATTTGTGAACACCTATTTTGAGGTGATAAAGCCGAAATTCACCATGGTCCTTGAAACCAAAAATAATTTTCTCCAATTCATAGTTTCTTTAAATAAATCAATTTCCTTATTCTTGAAAAATTTCAACATAAAATCCTAATTTTTGGGTGTCAAAACCGTGACCTCCCCTTGTTTTATCATACGTCCAATCATAATATATTCAACATATCTTCATCATGCATATTACAAGCATACCATATAAGCAATAAAATCATGCAAAACATATCAAGCATAGGCAAATAATCAAAGCATGTAAACACACAAATTATTACATGACCATGGATATGAATCCTCACATGGATTCACCATCCATCAAATATAAAACCATCTCTCACCACCATACTTGGTTGGTGAGATAGATCTCCTTCCTACCTCTTGAAGAACCACAAAAAGTTCCTTGCTTTGTATTTTGAACAAGATCTCCACCAACAAAAGTCTCTTGAACACAAAACAAATACAAAGAAATTAGTATATTAAGCTTGAATAAGAGGAACCATGGATCAAACATGGTTTAGATCATGAAAAAGAAGAGAAAAAATGAAGTTTTCCATAACTTCACCTTAAGAGCCCTAGAACTTGCTCTTGGAAAAACTCCTTGAAGATGAAAGATTTAGGACTTGGTGTGAACTACAAAGTGTCTTAGAATTAGGTGTAGATTCAAGAAATATGGTTGTTTGAAATTAAAAAGTGATGGAAGGCTGTTTTGGAGTGCTTGGCCATGAGCTTAGAGAAGAAGAGAGATGGAGAGAAATTTTGATAACTTTGTTTCTTGAAAATGTTCAATGAAGACCAAGGTGATCAATAATGACTAAAGTGATCAATTATGGTCTTCAACTTGTTGCTTTAGCTCCTAAATGCAGCACCAAACTGTCCTCCCTCCTCCATGCACTCTTCAAAATGCAACAAATCTCCTAGCCATCATTTTAGGTCATCTTAACCATTGATTAGATCAATGGTTAGGATTTAATATAGCTTCTAGGCTTAGGCTTAGATAGAAGACTTAATTTAGGCCATTGGATCTTTCCTCCTTGAAATCCTAGCCATTAAATGTGTCTCCAAAATGAAGGGTCAAGATTACTCCTTCAAACTTTACATCCAAGGGCTATAAATGGTCCTAGCCACTTTATAAGACTAAATCTCAACCGTTGATTAAATCAAGATCAAGTCTCCACTGTTGATTACATCAATGGTAGATATCCAAGCCACTAATGTTGACTTCGCAGTACAATATTTATTTTTGTATCTGCTATTGCCATTCGAATAATATTTTTACTATATTTTTATTACCCGATAATTAAATACAGTGTAAAAAATAGTAAAATAAAATTTTAAAAACTGTTTTCGGATTCAGGTTTAGTAAAATCCCCCGTCTCCGTCTCAACAGTACGAATTTTTCTGATTATAAATTTTTTTTTACCTTTCTAGACCCATGCGGGGCCCATATATGACCTCCCTATGCCCACAGATGGCCCACGGATAACGCTAAAATAAACAGAGTAATATAAAAATTTCATAATCACACACAAAATCACAAAAATTAAAAAATGCACAAATATCAAATCAGATTACGTAAAATAATTAAGACTTGATAGTAATAATTAAATTAAATAAAATTTTTCCCGGCCCGAAAATTATTATTTTCTTGACACGGAGTAAATCACTCAAAATGATCAAAAGCAGTCACGGAATAATCAAAATAATTTTACAGTACACAAAAATCACTAAACGGTAGAATTCTGTTAACTGTCAAAATTACTGTCTTATATTTAGGAAGTTTGGGGTGTTACACAACACCTCTTAAACTTGTCTAAATAGCTAAAACATAAAATATACAACTAAAAACTATCAAAACTGTAAAATCAACATATTAACCCATATATGGCTTAAAACTAAACATAAACATAAAAACTAACTAAACTCACGATAATCAAACATACTAACTACAAAATTACAAAAATCTTATATACTAACATATATATATAACTTAAATCTCACTAAGACCATAAAAAGTAACACAACTACAAAAATCAAGCATACTATATAAGACTTAAAAATTACCAAAAACATAAAAATTAACAAAATCTTAAAAACTTGGGTTCCCTCCCAAGAAGGGCCTGAGTTATAGTCCCGACAGGACTTTCACAAGGCAAACTGCCAAAATGCACTTCAATATGCATCTCCTTGGATATGGTTAGTTTGATCTCAAAATGGATGGATCGGATGGTAGGAGTGAAGTTCTCCATTGGGGGTTCTCGAGCTCTCTCAAAGGCCTCGAATGATTAAGCTCATCCTCCATTTATTGTACCTAAAATTCAAAGAATGAAAACCTAAATGAAAAAGAACTATACAACTTAAATTAGAACTAAATAAACTCATTGTTGATATTAGCAATACAGAAATAGACCGTCATCCTCGACGATGACATCAAAAACTTGTTTGCTCTTTTGCTTACCACAAGTGCACGAATCGCACTTGTAATATAGCTAGGAGTCAGATATCATTCCTATGAGAATGTTGGCTTCCAATGCTAAGTATCAACCAATAGCTTATCTAAATTCTATTCAAGAACATATAAAATAGAAGAAAGTGCAGTAAAACTAATCTAAAGACAGAAAAGCGATAAATGAAAGTAAACATAAAAGTTTAGAGATTTAGGGAATCTTTTTTCATCTTATGCTTCAATTAATGCTATGTAATCCTTATAAGCAACATTAATGAATAGTTAAGTTAACTTGAGAATCTACTTTAGTTAAAAGCCTATGTCTAACACAATCAACCATGCTTTATTTGCCTAATTCACTATGTTTCCATGAGAACTAGTGCAAACTCCACTCATTAAGATCTATTTTCAAACACCCGCTATGCATGGCTAAGAGGAATATTTCTATCCCATTAGTGAATCAATTTATCCAAGTCAATTGAACTCATCGAACATGCATCAGTCATACCATATCCATATTCATAAATCCCTATGTCTAGTTCATTTGAAATACTAAGATTATACCATTGATGGCCAATCAAGAGAAAGTATTAAGCATAGGTATAAAAGAACAAAACCAAACATCAATATATACTCAAAGTAATATAAAATCATCAATATCCATACAAAGATTCAAAGTAATTCCTAAATATAACTCAGCTAATCATTGAACACGAAAATATACACAAAATCAATGCTTAAAGGATAAGGAAAGAGAAGAAAACTAAGGGAGAAGGAGGGAAGCTCATGGATGTGATCTTCTATGCTTGAATCATCCTCCATAAGAAAAGATGGCCTCCAACCTTGGCTCCCTACGCCTCTAATATGCCTAGAAATAAAATTCCAGTCGCAGCTTTTCTAAACCCAAAACGGTTCTCTTGAAAAATCTGCTAAAATTGTATTTATAGGTCCAAGAAAATAAAGTCACGCTGCCACATTAACATGCCTACGCCACGACGCGTTTCAATTTAGGTCACTAACGTTGCGGCATTAACATGCCTACGCCACGACGTGCAAATTTCGTAACTCTCTATCTAGATGCAGGGGATTCACCATGCCGTGACATTGATATGCCTACACTACGGCGTCAGTTGCCAGAATACTTCTTTGGCTTCCTCTTCCAATTTTAGTTCAAATGCTCCTTATATCAGCTTGTTTGGAACCATTCCTAAAATAGAGAAATCACCAAGTCAATAACAGTTACAAATCCACTCAATCATTAACATAATACGCACAATTTGCTCAATATCATATAAGAAAGGTATCAGGATTGAATATAACAAATATAAGCACAAAAACTTTCTAAATATGCGTACAATGGGGACTTAAGCAATTAATGAAAGCATAGATACGAGGCACAAATAACTATATTTCATGGAGTTATCAGTCCATACTAAATTCTGAAGAAAGTTGGACTCGTAGCCTATTAGATAGCCCTTCCTTCCAATTTTTCTAATCGTCATGATGTCTTCCATGTGTCTCAGTTAAGAAAGTATATTCCAGATCCTTTGCATATCATAGAACATGAATTTGTGTAGTTAACAGATGATTTATCTTATGATGTACAACCGGTAAGGATCGTGGATAGAGGGTTCAAAGAGCTTAGAGGTAAGCAGATTTATCTAGTGAAGGTTATATGGGGTAGCATTGACACTGAGGAGGATACTTGGGAGCTAGAGGTCCACATGCGGTAGGATTACCTGGAGTTGTTCTTATCAGGTAAGAAATTTTGGGGTCAAAAATTTAAAAAGGAGGGGAGAAATATAATATCCTTAATAGCATGTTAGACTTGTATATGGTTACAAAGGTAGCGTAATACTAGTTTAACATGCATATTTATTCTTGTGACAAGCTGAGTTAGTTTAGGCACTTTGCTGCAACACAGAAAGTGAAAAGTAGTCTAAAATGACTCAGATAATAGCATAAATGGCTTGGATGAGGGAAATAAATATGGATAATTTATTTATAGGTCACAAATGTATGAAACAAGATGTAGTTAAAGTTTCAAGATAAATTATGTCAGTTTGGTATTTTTAAGTACACTGATTATGTGCTTTAATACTGAATTACCTTGTAGCAGATATGGAAACTTATGTAAATGATGAAATGAGTATTTAGATAAAACTTAGGATTTATTCTAATACCTATAGAAGTTAGGAAACTTGATTTGGTAAGATCAAAGTATTCCCAAGAGATATAAAGTTTCAGTATAGAAACTTAAGCGACATAAGTTTCAAACGATCCTATCCTTTTATTTCTTTTGACTTTCTCTACTTCTTTCACTCTTCACACACGGCTCCTGTAACATCCTAATACTGAGAACCTGATATATCTACTAAATATATAAGATGCACAATACTAGCCATGCCACTTCTAACCTTAACAATAAGCTAACCCACATCATTCATTCACATAAATAAATATGGAGAGCCTGAACAACAAAAGCATTATATATACATCATAAGCCTCTCAAAGGCAAACTGTAGTACACAACTTTTACATTAATTTCGAGAAAACAAAATAAACTATGCTATTTCTTCGGCTTCTTCCACTTCCCTTTACCTGTACCTGGATTTACATGAAAACATAAACGGGGTAAGAAATCAAAATTTCTCAGTATAAGCATTCCAATACCAGTGTTCATCTATTCATAATGAACAAACCACACTATGAACATAAGATTAAGCCTACAACAGATAAATGAGCCACTGCTTAACACTATCAGAACATACATACTACTCTATGTAACATTCAAAAGGCAAGCAACAATCTTAACCCAAGGTGAACAAACAATAATGAATGATATCGAAACAACTGCCCATACAATCGTAAGATATCATCGAACAACCAACAACAAATATCGAGCAAGACAACTGCCTATACAACTACCAACAAATGCAATACTTTATGATATGATGTATGGTTATGCTCACACAAAGTCCTAATAATATGATGGTGTAGTGCAAATGCAGTTTTTAGTTTTTGAAAACACATGCCACTTACTTATTTCCCAGAAACCACCATTTCTTGTATATACGAAGTAGGATAAGCCTAAAAGCCTAAATCCCACTTGGTAATAGGTAAACACCTTTCCCTCACCAATGCAAGAGTACTATTGTCACCCCTATACCAGTAACCCTGACCATAATAGCATACCCGCTACAAGAACCTAGATCAACACCTTGTTCTCTGGCCATATGGTTGTGCACACCATGTTAGGTTACAATACATAGGAAACAAGACATAGCAAGTTTGAAAAAAAGATATGCAATGTATTTCACAAATACATATTATCATCACTAGGTCCCTCCTAACCAAGTGACTAAGGAAACTAGCAAACTAACCAACCAAGCTCACTTATCACATAAGATGCAAGATCACGTTTCTAGTCCTTCCTATATCTCCAAACTTGTCTCACAAGGGAGTAAAATGTCATCTATGCATCTCCAACTCTACTTTCTACACAAAGGAGCAACCTATGCATGATAACAAATACTACTTGCTAAGCACACTTAGCATACAACACCTAATACCTCACTTCATCACTTCACAAGTGAATCACAAGGCAACCTCACGTTGCTCAAGGTTCTGGGTATTGACCTATGGCATTCAACTTCTCAAAGGATTCCTAGGGTTTCTCAAATCCTATCACAAGGTTCACTCTAACCAAGTGAAAGAATCATAGCTAGAGAACATGCACTCTTGGCTCAACTTTAACATATAAAGGAACCAACCCATGTTTCTAGCATATCCTCAAGTTCAACCTTTAAGAAACAAGAGAACATACACCAACTATGCATCTTAAACTCAACTTTAACTCTCAAGGAGAAAACTATGCATATAGATAGGTATACTATACTAAACAAACCCAACTAGTTGTTCCTAGTACACATTGTATTTAATTCTCAAAGCCCTTCTCATAAGGCAAGTGGCTATCCAATACTAATACACATAGGTCCTAGCATCACCTATCCCACAAGGTAGCAAGAACTACGTAACTAGTATTTTCTTACCTAAAACTTCTCACCACCACTTCACAAGTGATTTCCAGGTCAACCTCTTGTTGATTAAAGTTTTAGATTGTCCCGAAGGCATTCTAACTCATAGATTTGTCTAAGGTTTCATCACTCTTGAATATATGCCATGTGGTTATTCTCTCCAAGAATACCCCCATTTGTGTCTCAACATACTTAGGAAAGCATATAAGAATGATCCTAACACTTGGGAACTTCCAAAGATATCAAAAACATATTTTTGAGGATTCTGGATGTAACACTCCAAATTTTCCTAACTAGTTGATAGTAATTTTGACAGTTAATAGAATTTTACTGTTTAGTGATTTCTGTGTACTGTAAAATTATTTTGAGTCTTCCATCAGTACATTTGATTGTGTTGAGTGATTTACTCCGTGTCAAGAAAATAATAATTTTCGGGCCAGGGAAAATCTTTATGTATTTATTTCTCTTGATTGTTAATTATTTTTAACAATCTGACTTGATTTTCATACGTTTTCTAATATTTGTGATTTTTGTTGATGATTATAAATTTTTATATTTCTCTGATTGTTTATGGGCTGTTTGTGGGCCCAGGTGGCCTTACGTGGGCCCAGGTGGGTCCCGCAAAGTGAAAATTTTTCTACGCATAGAAAAATTTGTACTGTTGAGACAGAGACAGGGGATGTTACTAAACCTGAATCCGGAAACAGTTTTTAAATGTTTTTTACTGCATTTTGTACTGTATTTAATTATCGGTCGATAAAAATACAGTAAATATATTCTTTCGTGGGGTTATAGTAGATAAAAATAAATATTGTACTGCTTAGTCAACAATAGTGGTTATGACAACTTTTTGACGGACCAATAGGAAGCAAGCTTAATGTTTAAGATTTTGATATCAACTGAAAGTGGCTAGGACCATTTGTGACCGTTGGATTTGGATTTAATCAACAGTGGAGATGGATCATTTAATGCTATTGGATGTGGATTTAATCAATGGTGGAGATTTGGTCTTCTAAAATGGCTATGACTAATTATGACCCTTGGATTTAAAGTATGAAGCAGTAATCTTGACCCTTCATTTTTTGAGATGCATCTAATGGCTAGGATTTCAAGGAGAAAGATCCAATGGCCTAGATTAAGTCTTCTAACTTAAAGCTATACCTAAAGTCTACCTTAATCCCAACCATTGAATTAATCAATGGCTTAGAATGCTTAAGATGGTGACTTGTGAAATTAGTCATTCTTTAGAGAATGCATGAAGGGGGCGGTTTTGGTGATGGTTTAATGCATAGCAAAGTTCAAGACCACCATTATTGTCATTCTTGATCATTCTTGATCATTCCAAAGCCTAAGCTCTTCAAAAAAAATTTCTCTCCTTCTCCTTCAAGCTAGCACACGGCCATGATCATCAAATATACCCTCCATCACTCAATAATTTTAACCAACCTAGTTTCTTGAATCCTTACCTTATTCTAAGAACATCTCTAGTTATGAGTTTTCACAAAATCATTCATCTTGAGTTTCAAATCCAAGCTTCAAGTTTCTATCAAAAAGGGTAAAGTTCATATTTCTTCACCCAATCTTTTAGTTTTGATTTTCTAAGCCATGCTTGAACCATGGTTTACCTATTCCTACACTTGTTATTGATTTTAACATTTGTTTATGATTTTTAAGAATTTTTCCATGGTGCTCCACGAAATTGGTAGGAAGGAAAACCAAGTGTTTTCACTTCATTCTTTATCTTAACCAAGTCTAAGAACCCTTTCTTTCACAAAAATCAAAAATTTCATCCTTGTTCTTCAAGAGGAACCATTCGACCATACCACCCAAAATCACCATCCAATCTCTTTTAATTTCATCTAACCATAGATCTTGAATCTACATGATATTCTAAGCAACTTTCATATTGGAGACTTTCTCTAAATCATCCATCTTCAACCTTGTTCTTCAAGCTAAAGATTGAAGCTTTATTGGTGAAGTTTATTAATCTTCACTTTTCTTTTGATTTTTAAGGTTCTAACCATGATTCATATCCATGGTTTTCTTTTTCAAGTCTTATATATATTAATTATGTGTGTTTTGTTTTGTATTTGAGAAGCCCTTGGTGGTGAAGGACTTGGAAAAAGAAGCAAAACAAGGAGCTTTTGAGGATCTTCAAGAGGTAAGAGGGAGATTCATCTCACCAACCAAGTATGGTGGTGAGAGATGGTCTTATATTTGATGGATGGTGAATCCATGTGAGGATTCATATCCATGGTCATGTAATTATTTGTGAGTGTTTATGTGTTTGATTTATTTGTGCTTGCTTTGTATGATTTGCATGATTTATTGTTTTTGATTATGGCATGCTTATGGTAGCTTATGGTATATATGATGAAATATGTATATGTATGCCATGATTTGATGATGGAAAGGAAATTGATTTTGGTTCCAAAGACCAAGAGGAATTTCGGCTAAGACACCTCAAAATAGGTGTTCATAAATTAATATTTTGATGAATGATAAAATTGGATGATTAGAAAAGCAAGGAAAATAAACAAAGGGTTTGTTTTTCAAGAAGTAGTGTTCACGGTTTTGAGAAGAAGTTTTATTGATTTTTTTTGTGTAGAACCAAGAATGGAATTTAATGGAACTCAAGGATATTTTTGAATAAAAATATTTTAAGTATTTTATAAATTATGAGTTTGAAATGAAAAGAGCAATGAGTTGTTGATTTTAAGGATTTGCAAAGAAAGTGAAAAATGAAAATGAACAAATAATTTAATTTTAAAGACTATGAGTCTCACGATTTTGTTAAGGAATTTTTAATGGTTTTGTTTGTGTAAAACCATATTGACTTAGAAGGAAAAATATTTGATGGTTTGAATGACCAAGTACCACGGTTTTGAAGGCTTGTGAATGCCTTGATTTTATGAAACAAAGTGATTATCAAAGTGGAAATATAATTGGGTTTAGTACAAGGAATTTGGAAAGAGAATCAGAGTGTTTTATCACTTGAAAAATGGAATTTTCATATGTGAATGGAAAAGAGAGGTTGAAAGTATTTGAGCCTCAATTTATTTTAAAGAGGATTGATTTTTAGAATTTATTTGGAATCATAAAGAATACGTTGGTAACTTGGGATTTTCTAACGTGTAACTCATCCTTTGGGTTTTGGAGAGCGTTAGTAATTTTTAAAGTTAGAAACATTGATTTAATTCAATGGAATTGTGAATTTGTGGAATATATTTTGAAAAGGATTTTCTTGAGTAAGAAAATGTGAAAATAATGTGAAAAGTCATATTATTTTGAGTAAAGAATTTCTTAAAGGAGAAATGTAAAAAATGATGTTGGAAATGATATTGATTTGTTTGAAAGTCCAAAATAATGTTTGGAATATTGAGGAATATTTTACGTGATTGTAAAATGGTGAAAAATGATTTACGTAACTTAAAAACGTGATTTTTAAGCTACGCAATTTGAAAAATGTTAAAATATGTCTACATGATTTGGAAAGCGTTTAAATATTTCGAAAATGATGAAAAATAGTTTACGCGACTTAAAAGAATGATTTTTAAGTTACGCGATTATGAAAATAGTGGAAAATCGCTACGCGATTTGAGTAACGTGTAAATATTTTTACGTGATTGATGAAAATATTGAAAAATCAATACATAATTTGAAAACGTAGTAGAAATGTTGCGCGATTGTAAAAACACGATGAAAGTGTTTTGTGACTATGAAAACGCGATAACATGATTTCGCTATTGAATATACAGTATGATAACTGTTGAACCAGTGTATGGACACTATATGAGAAAATGACGAGTTTTGCCTGTGAATGGCATTTGGTGCATTTTACATGCATTGGAAAGATATACCTGCGATTGGCATTGGTGCATTGAATATGCATTGGAAATAATGAATTTTGCCTATGATTGGCATTGGTGCATTGATTATGCATTGGAAAGATATGCAATGAAGCATATGATGAAATTGAAAAATATGCATAGAGGCATATTATGATTTTGAATTGAACAAAAATTGTGACCCTTGTGGTTGAAGAGGGAATGAGAATTGATAGTGAGGTCTATGATGGATCTTGGGGGCGTCAAGGCGCGGCAGTCGACTAGTGGATATTTGTCTGTGGGCTAAGGCTGGACCATATGCCACTTGGCGATGCAGTCCGTTGCAACGCATTGACGATACCCGACAATAACACGATTCTTTTCAACGACTGGGAGATTGTCTGTGGGCTAAGCTGGGCATTGTCTGTGGGCTAAGGCTGGGCAATTTTCTGTGGGTTTATGCTGGCAATTAACCAGAGCATTCTTCTCGAAATTATGAAAACCTCCATGGAGTAGGATATTAAGTCTATGTGCACATGCATAACATATACATCATTATTGAGTATTGGTTATGATAATTGAACTGTTGAATACCTGGATAATGTTGAGGGCATTATCATAAATATTGAATATTTATATCTGTGTGATATAATTATTGAGGAATATTGGATGATGATGATGATGATGATAATAAGATTGATGGCATGATTGTAATTATTGTATCTGTGTGATGATAATAATGTTGATAGCATGATTGTAATTATGGTATGATATATTTGTATGATATGTTGTTTATATAGTCTCTATGCTACCATGTTGGTATTGGCGTAGGTGATCTCACTTCTTTGTTATATTATTTTACTGTGTCTGTATTATTAAAAATTATACAGTAGATGGAACGAGATTCTTAGACGTGACTGGAGATGAATATTTTGAGATTGATGATAACATGGAGGAGTGACCATCCCGGATTCGTTGGTGTGCAGTTTTGATGAGGAACAAATATATGATGCATCAAGATAAATACAAGACGGAATAAGTATGTTGAGTTTTTACCGTTAGTGTTTTACCGTACTATTGAGTAGGACCCGTCATGGGGTTTACTACTGTTTAAAATTGAGTCTGTAAGTTTTATATTTATTGAATAATTGTTAAATATTAATTGGTGTCAATATTGTATATTAATAAGTTTAAATCTATTTTTCAGTATTATCTATAAATTCTAGTAAATTTATGTTTCAGCAAGAAGAAATTTTAAAACCTACTTTTTATAACTCAAACCTTTTATAAACTGATTTTTAGATTATAAGTTGGTAGTTGGAAATGTGATGCCCTACGGGGGGTGTTACATTGGAGCTCACGCTGCGGCACCACCTGTATCACGCTGTGGCACCCTACTCTCGGGTGCAACTACTGGACAGAAAACTGCACCACGCCGCGGCATGCTCACGCCTCTAGCCACGCTACGGTGTGCCCTGCAGAACTCAGATTCTGTAGAATTCTGCAGTTGTGGGTTACTGTTCCATTGGAACAAAATCCGGATTTTGGCCACTCCAAATCAGTTTCTAGGTAATTTCAAGTTACTAACAAGTTCACTAACATGATGGAAACCTAAAATACTAATTGATTTCATAAAAAAATGGATCAAAACACCAAATCACTCATCCAAACCCCTAAAATCAACACTTAGAGCATTTTAGGTCCAAATGGAGAATTTTCAGTTTCTAATCCAAAGTCCAAGCATGAACAAGTCATAAACCATATTTAAAACTCATCCAAGCAAGAAA